>JAZGTQ010000175.1:0-1408018 GCA_037953605.1 Necrosyrtes monachus
CCAATGCCAACTACTTCCACAACTCTCCCCTCCTCACAAGCACCACTGTGTTCACTTCCCCACTCATTCCAGAGTCGGACCCTGCGGCCGCCGTCACTAGTGGTACCTAAGGTACCAAACCACACCAAATTAGCATGGCACTCATGAGAAGTCATCGGCCCCATGCTGCTCCTCACTAATCCACAGCTCTCCTCAAACGCTCATCCAATTCCAAAGGTGGCCCACACAGCGCCTCCAAAACAGAAGGTAAATGCTTAACCGAGCAGCCACATAATACTTTGCTATTCAACACTGACCCGGCCAACAACCGCCTCACCTTCTCGGACCGCTCATTGGCATGCAGCTTTGCAGGAGACCTTATAGCAGACTTCATGGTACGTAAAGGGTGCCTATAAGAAACCTGCAGAGGGACTTTTTACAAGGGTGTACAGCAATAGGACAAGGTGGTAATGGCTTTAGTCCTAAAGAGGGTAATTTAGTTGAGGTGTTAGGAAGAAGTTTCTCACCATGGGTGGTGAGGCACTGGAACGGGTTGCCCAGAAAACCGGCGGATACTCCCTCCCTGGAAGCATTCAAGGCCAGGTCAGATGGGGCTTTGAGCAACCTGGTCTCGTGGAAGGTGTCCCTACCCATTGCGGGGGGGGGGGGGGGGGGGGGGGGGGGTTCGAACTAGAGGATCTTTACGGTCCCTTCCAACCCAAACCATTCTATGATTCTATGACATCCAACTCCAACTGCAAAACTCATCTGAGAAAGGCTGGTGAACCCTCCTCCCTCTCCCCACCAGTCCCAAAACTTTAGAAACCCCTTTTCTTCTCCTCAACTGTCAGGAAAGGAACCCCACTCCTTCCTGACACCTCCTGCCCTCGATTTGCACCCCTGAACCCCCTTCAGCGGCTACTCCTCAGGACCCTCTCTTCTGAGCCACATCCCAAATTCTGGGGGCACCTCCTAACTCACAACTCCCCAGAGACTCTGAGCTCTGCCACATGCCCACAAAAATAAAGTCAAGTCCCAAGGCTTATAATCTACAAGGGGCCTGCCACAAGCTGCAAAGATTCTAGGGACAATGTGGCATTCTGTGGGCAATGAGGAAAGGCGACGAGGCATCCCAGACCCTGAAAGGCACTGTGCCTCACGGCCCTGCTGCTTTCTTGACAAATGCTAAAACTCCATATACAGATGCATACAAGACACTCACCCTAACCCCTACTAAACAATGTCACCATCAGTCCTGTTAAGAGAGATATCAGCAACATACACAGCATACAGCAAAACTGGTGAAAAAAACAAGGTTCTGTTTTCAATAAAGTGGGGAATTCCAGGAAAACACAATGCATCGAGAATTAAAAAAAAAAAAAACAAAAAAAAACCACCAAACCTAAACAATGCATACTATTAAACCATCTTTCTACCCCTGAGGACTCAAAACAAAGTTACTGACCTGAAAAAAAGAAAGAAAAAAAAAAATGCATACAAGTGTTACTTTCTACCACACATGCTGCTGAACCTGGACTGGTCCTAAAGCTCTTACCTCAGGCAGACACCTCTTCCCAAAGGACTGAGCCAGCTCAAAAGCTGCAAAGGGCTCAAAGAAGAGCTGAGCACCAACACCAGAAAAACCCAGAAACACAATGAGCTCCCTCAGCAGAGGCTGTGGCTCAAATACCCCGAGACTCCGCCCACCACCCTTAGCACAATCACCTGGGAAAGGGGAAGGGCAAACCACCAGAAGCTATAAAGTCAGCTGGAGGAGCAGCAGGAGTGTTCTTACCTGCCTTAAATTTACAGCAAATGAGACCCCAAACAGAGAAAGCGACCCTTACTAGCAATGACAATACCTGCTCCTGTACCACAGCTACAACTATTGCATCGGCAATGTGACCGGGTAGGGAATTAAACTTAATTTTTCTGAGTCATAGACAGAAAAAGATACATGTGCCTCTAAACTAGGTAGGAAACTAGCTCATTAAATGCAATAACAATGTAGTTATTAAAATCACATCAATGAGCAGCGAGGCCAGCAGGTGCAACGTTAAGTTGGTGGCTAAGTGGTAGACTGAGGCAGACCGGTAGGTTCCCGAGGCCCAGGAGCCCCTGGGAAGAGCAGAGGGACCGTGCAGAGCCGGCAGCTCTCGCGAGAGAGGCTGACGCGGCGTGGGCGTTGCCAGGGGCAACCGCAGGGGATTTAAATGGCCCTGAGAAGTGGCAGCGACCAAGAGCACAGCAAACAGGGCGTGGCGTGTCAGAAAGGCCGTGGTGCGGCAGTTTGCGTGGCAGTTCGTGCGGGTAGGGTGCGGCCCCCCCTCTCTTCCCAGCTCGAGAAGGCCACTGAAGCGGTGGGCATCGGCCTCAGAAGGAGACCCCGATATGGCTGCCACTCAGCTAAAAGCCATTGCTAGGAAAAATGTGGCGACGCAGACAGAGCTCCCATGTAAATGTGCAGCTGTCCAGGTCTCTGGCTGCAGGGAGTGCCTGAGTCTATCACTGATGACGGAGGGCAGCGGGGACACCTCTTGTGTGAGATGTGACCGGGTAGATGACCTGCTTGGCCTGGTGGCAGAGCTGAAGGAGGAAGTGGAAAGGTTAAGGAGTATCAGGGAGTGTGAGAGGGAGATAGATTGGTGGACCCACACCCTACCATCCCTGAGGCAGAGGCAGCAGAGGGAGGCTCCACAAGAAGTGGAGGTTCCCCTGCCCCCTTGCCACCAGCCACCTAAGAGATGGAGGGAAATGGATACAGGTCCCTGCTCGGGGAGGCAGGCGAGTCCCCTCCTGGTCTCCCTCGCCTTTCCAGTTGCCCCTATGCAACAGGTATGGGGCTCTGGAACTTGAGGACCAGGTCAATGAAGATCAGGGTGCAGGTGAAGCCCTATCTAGGGAGGTGCCTAGGCTCAGTCAGGCAGCCCCATGCGTTCTCACAGCCTCTGAAAAAAGAAAAAGGAGGGTAATTGTCATAGGCGACTCCCTTCTGAAGGGGACACAGGGCCCAATATGCAGACCTGACCCATCCCACAGGGAAGTCTGCTGCCTCCCTGGGGCCCGAGTAAAAGACATTACCAGGGAACTCCCTGGTCTGATTCGGATCTCTGATTATTACCCATTGCTGGTTGTGCAGGTTGGCAGTGACGAGATTGCAGGGAGAAATCCAAAGGCAATCAAAAGGGACTTCAGGGCACTGGGGCGATTAGCGGAAGGAGCGCAGGTAGTGTTTTCCTCAATCCCTTAGTGGCAGGGAAATATACTGGAAGGAGCAGGAAAACACACCTGGTTAATATGTGGCTCAGAGGCTGGTGCCGTCGGTGGCGTTCTGGGTTTTTTGATCCTGGGGAGGTTTACATGGCACCGGGCTTGCTAGTGACAGATGGTATCCAGCTATCTCAAAGGGGTAAAAGAATCCTCGCTCGTGAGATGGCGGGGCTCGTAGAGAGGGTTTTAAACTAGGTCTGAAGGGGGTAAGGGATAAGACTAGGTGCACCAGAGATGAGCCTGGGGGCAGTGTGCCAATGTTAGGATTCGATAGGCCGGCTCAAATGCATCTATGCCGATGCATGCGGCACGGGCAATTAACGGGAGGAGCTGGAAGCCATCGTGCGGCAGGATAGATATGACTTAGTCGCCATCACGGAAACATGGTGGGATGACTCCCGTGACCGGAGTGCTGCAGTGGATGGCTATAAGCTCTTCAGAAGGGATAGGCAAGGTAGAAGAGGTGGTGGAGTAGCTCTCTATGTCGGGGAGGGTTTGGACTGTGCAGAGCTACACGATTGTGATGACGAGGTGCTTATGGGTGAGGATGAGAGGGAAGGCCGATAAGGCAGATATTGTGCTGGGAGTCTGTTATAGGCCGCCCAACCAGGTTGAAGAGACGGATGAATCGTTCTGCAAGTGGCTGGCGGTAGTCTCGGAATCGTGTGCCCTTGTTCTCGTGGGGGGCTTCAACTTTCCAGACGTCTGCTGGAAATACGCCACAGCAGAGAGTAAACAGTCTAGGAGGTTCCTGGAGTGTGTGGAAGATAACTTCCTGACACAGCTGGTAGGTAAGCCAACTGGGGGAGGAGCCTTGCTAGATCTGTTGTTTACGAACAGGGAAGTACTGGTGGGAGATGTGATGGTCGGAGGCCGTCTTGGGCTTAGCGACTGTGAAATGATAGAATTCTCAATTCTTGGTGAGGCAAGGAAGGGGGTTAGCAAAACCACCGCCGTGGACTTCCGGAGGGCAAACTTTGGCCTCTTCGAGGCACTGGTTGAGAGAGTCCCTTGGGAGATGGTCCTGAAGGGCAAAAGGGTCCAGGAGGGATGGACGTTCTTTAAGAAGGAAATCTTAACAGCTCGGGACCAGGCTATTCCCCCGTGCCGCAAGTCAAACCGCCGAGGAAAACGACCGGCCTGGCTGAACAGGGAGATTTTGCTAGGACTCAAGAAAAAAAGGAGAGTTTATCGTCTCTGGAAGAAAGGGCGGGCAACTCGGGAGGAGTACAAGGATCTTGTTAGGTCACACAGAGAGGAAATTTGAAAGGCAAAAGCTCAGCTAGAACTAAATCTGGTCGATGTCGTAAGAGACAACAAAAAATGTTTTTACAAATACGTTAACGGTAAAAAGAATCCCAAGGAGAATATCTATCCTTTAATGGATACAGAAGGGAACGTTGCCACCAGAGGTGAGGAAAAGGCTGAGGTACTTAATGCCTTCTTTGCCTCAGTCTTTAATAGGGAGACCAGTTATCCTCAGGGTACTCTGAGTTATCCTCAGGGTACTCTGCCTCCTGAGCTGGAAGGTGAGGATGAAGAGCAGAATATACCCACCCCTTAATCCAGGAGGAAATAGTTAGTGACCTACTATGCCATCTGGACACTCACAAATCTATGGGACGAGATGGAATCCATCCAAGAGTACCGAGAGAACTGGCGGAGGTGCTTGCCGAGCCGCTCTCCATCATCTATCGGCGATCCTGGTCAACGGGGGAGGTCCCAGAAGACTGGAGGCTTGCCAATGTGACGCCCATTTACAAGAAGGGTCGGAGGGAGGATCCGGGGAACTATGGGCCTGTCAGCCTGACCTCGGTACCGGGGAAGATTATGGAACGGTTTGTCTTGAGAGCGCTCACGTGGCAAGTCCGGGACAAGCAGGGGATTGGGCCTGTCAGCATGGGTTTACGAAAGGCGGGTCCTGCTTGACCAACCTGATCTCCTTCTATGACCAGGTGACCCGCCTAGTGGATGAGGGAAAGGCTGTGGATGTTATTTACCTTGACTTCAGCAAGGCCTTTGATACTGTCTCTCATGGCATACTCCTTGAGAAGCTGGCATCTCGTGGCTTGGACGAGTGTAGTCTTTGGTGGGTGAAAAACTGGCTGGATGGACGAGCCCAGAGGGTAGTGGTGAATGGGGTGAAATCCGGTTGGCGGCGGGTCGCTAGTGGTGTTCCCCGGGGCTCAGTGTTGGGCCCGGTTCTGTTTAATATCTTTATCGATGATTTGGACGAGGAGATCGAGTGCACCCTCAGCAAGTTTGCAGACGACACCAAGTTGGGAGGCAGCGTCGATATCTGGGCAATACATTGCTGCCAAGCTGTTAGAATATGACGCCGGGGCACCTTGAATCACCTTTCTCCACGTGGCCCATGTGCACAGGACATCCTCTGGATCTTTGGAGACCTCCTCATCGTCTAGATCACCGTAGATGACTTCCAGCACTGCTAACTCTCTCAGGTATGGGATGCCTTCATCTGTGGTAGTCCACTTTCCTGAGGAGTTTACAAGATCTTCCTTGAATGGATATCTTGCCCTCACACTTGAGAGAAGCCGGCTCCAGAGACTGCAAATTGCTGCCTCTTTTCCAATTCCTCTTTCAATTCCCTGGTTTCTAGCAAGGGATCCCAGCTGTTGGGCTTCCTTGCCTTCCAGTTGCTGACTGTCGGCCCCGTTCTCCCAGCATCGGAGCGGCCAGGCAGCGATCCGCTCGCCTGGCTGGCGGCTGTAGTCTTGCTGCACGTCTGGAAGTTCTAAGAAAGTCAGGGACCGGGTAGTTTCCGCTTCCTAAGTTCTCTCGCTCCTTCCTCCAATTTCTCGGTTGAAGAACCAGCTTCTAGATCAAACCTTTCCTCCTCTTCTTCTTCCCTTACTAATCGATGATATGGACCCCTTGATCTCCTTGTCCACTGTTTCTTTTTCACTACTGGGGTAATTACTGTAGTTGTTGTTGTTTGGGTCCCTATCTCAACCATAGTCCTCTGAGAGTGTTGAACTATGGCTCGGTAGGCGAAGGCCAGGCCCCGGTACGGCGCGAGAAGCTGCTGCTTTTCATTGGGATAGGCGAGGCACCCTTCTATTGGGTGGCACATCAGTTTGCCAGGGTTGCTTGCCTGTTCGGGTGTGAAGTCCCAGGTTATGGGAGGCGATAACCGTCCTAGAAATCTGCCCAAATCCTTCCATATACCCTGCCACCCAGGGACCGGTCGTTTGAGAGCACGTTTCAGTATTGTCTCACACAAAACTTGTCTTCTCTTATACCAGGACGAGACCAGAATCCACAAAACCTGTAATATACCACCAGTATTAATTATTAGTATTGAACAGCTCACGTAAGGGTGAACAAGGACCTCGGGAGCCTGCATAATAAAACCATTCACATCAATGCCCAATAGGGAGAGGGAGATGTATTCCCTCATCTCCTCCACAAGATAGCTACCACAGCACAGCAAAGCCATTAGTGCCAGGACAAAGCACATAGCCACTTTTTGTATTAGCATGTTCCCAAGTTCCTTCATGCTCCCACAGCACAGTAAAGCCATCGGTGCCAGGGCAAACACATAGCCGTCATTTGTATTACCGTGTTCCCAAACTCAGCAAGATAGAGATGAGCAAGCAGCCAACAAACTCCGTGACCTGTGCGGGAGCTTGCCACTTAATAACTAGCTATAGAATGCTTAATGCAAAACTGCTGCTGTCGTTGCCCCGCGTTGGGCGCCAAAAAGAACTGTGGTAGGTTGACCCTGGCTGGGTGTCAGGTGCCCACCAAAGCTGCTCTATCGCTCCCCCTCCTCAGCTGGACAGGGGAGAGAAAATATAACAAAAGGCTCACGGGTCAAGATAAGGAGAGCTTAATAAAGTGAAAGCAAAGGTCACGTGCAAAAGCAGAGAAAAACAAATGATGTTATTCTCTACTTCGCATCAGCAGGCGATGTCTGGCCGCCTCCCGGGAAGCAGGGCTTCGGTAGGCGTAGCGGTTGCTCTGGAAGACAAGAATGCCCCCTTCCGTCTCCCTTTACTTAGCTTTTATATCTGAGCTGACATCATATGGTATGGAATATCTGTTTGGTTGGTTTAGGTCAGCTGTCCTGGCTACGTCCCCTCCCGAGATCTTGCCCGGCCCGCCATTGAGGGGGGCAAAAATGCTGGAGAGACAGCCTCGATGCTGTGCCGGCGCTGCTCAGCGGTAGCCAAAACACTGGAATGTTATCGACACCTTTCTAGTACCGATGCGGAGCACAGCACTACGAGGGCTGCTATGGAGAGAATTAATTCCATCTCAGCCAGACCCAATACAGGAATAGAAAGGGAAAAATAAAATGAGCAAGAAAGGCTGAGGAGCAGAGAAAGAAAGGTACAGGGTGATGCAAAGATGCTTTTCTGAATACAATGACCTTGCTATTTCTTGACCCAATTATTTACTAGCAGGTGGTAGATAAAAGTTCTGTATGTTACAAAACGTAGGGGAAATTGGTTTTGGATGGCCTTGCAGTTTCTGAAGAAGATTAGGACTTTAGCCCTCTCCGATGACTTAGCTTAGAAGTATCCATATGGATTATGTCAAAGGGTAAGCATAGATAATAGAAGCGCTAATGAGCACTCTTTAGGATAAAATGTAACAAATATGCAGAAGATTGCACTGCGCAGAATCATCCGAGAAGGGTCAAATGGCGGACAAGCGAGGAAGACTACTGAAGACCGCCAGAGGACTCCTGAAGACCACCGGAGACCTCGAGTACGCCTGCGTGAAGGACATTTACATATGATAATGAGTTCCCAGAAAAGTAATAAATATGTAAAACTTTTCTCGGAAATCTGATGAATACGTATATAGAACCTGCATATAAAATATACAATTAGCCTGACCAGGTACATACAATAGGAGGAGAAATCCCCTGTATGCCCAGCGCTGCAAGAAAGGATACCTGCTTAATAGTCTTTTGACTATTGAGTCCTGATTTTGGCTTTTCACAACTTCAAGGGAAAAGGACAGTGAGATGGAGAAATCGATAAAAGAGGGATGAGGAGCCCTGCAGGGTCGTGGCAGAAGAAACACAGGGTCGGAAAGCATCACACAGCCCAGCTCTCCTTCTCCCTCAGTGCAGTCACAGCCTGGCAGTGCTCAGCAACTGCTCTGCTCCTCCCTCAGCCTCTCTGCAGGCAGCCACCCCATTAGAGGGAGGGGCTGTCACCATCATCCTCACTGCCTGCACCTGGGGCTCCTCCAGCCCTGGCCCACAGCTGGAGCCCAGCAGGACCACCAGGGGGCCATCACCTGACCCCCACAATGCATCACCTCCTCCCCTGGACTCCCTCACAGCCCCTCGCTCCCTGCAGAGGGAGCGCAAAGGAGACAGCAAGTGTTTGTTCAGTCATGCATGTAATAAGTTCTGGGAGCGAGTCTGCTCAGGGGCTCAGGGCCCCCAACGCTCCCCCTGCCCCTGGGACTCCTTGGCAGTCAGTTGGTTGGCTGCTGGGGTGATGAGCTGCTGGGCAGAGGTGGAGGCTGCCAAAGATGATCAGGGAGCAGCACGCTAGAAGAGAGGAGAAAAGTGGCAGCCTCCTGGAGAGTGGGGGTGTAATCAGAAAGCATGAGGCGGAGAACGGGACAGCGAGAGAGGGACAGGGAGCCTGACAGGGATGGAGAAAGACGCAGCAGGGAGAGGAGGAAGAGAGAGCGGGACAGTGACTGACAAGGAAGGATGGGGAGCAGGATGGAGATGCAGAAAAAAACCTGGTATAGGCAGCATGACAGAGACGGAGTTAAAAAAGAACAAGGGCGCAGAGTTGGACTGAGAGAGATGAGGAAAGAAAAAAGTTACAAGAAACAGGGCACAGACAGAGGAATGAAACAACAGGGAGTCAGGACAGCAAATGATGAAGGGAAGGGGCAGGGGGAACAACACAAAACAAACTGCATAGCTACACACACTACAGGGCAGAGAGGAAAGAATTAAGAAGGAGTAACAGGGAGGAATTAAGGAAGAGGGACAGAGAGCTTGCCAGAGAGAGGTGGAGAAAGGCAAAAGACCTCACGTGTGACAGGGCAGACAGGGAGGAATTAAGAAACCAGGGACAGGGAGCTGGACAGAAAGAGAGGCAGAAATAAAATGGGAAAAAGCAACAGGCCACAGGGCAGAGAGAGAGGAATTGATAATTCCAGACAGATCATGATAGAGAACAGAAAAAAACAGCAGTGGGCTACAGGGAGGAGGAAGGAATTCAAGAACAGGGAGTGGGAGCCGGACAGAGACATAGAGAAAGCAGGGGGAGAAGCAATGGGCTAAAAGACATGTAGGGAGGAAGTAAAAACTAGTGGCAGGGAGCCAGGCAAGAGAGATGGAAAAAGACAGACAAATACTGTGGGGCTACGAGACAGAGACTGTGGAGTTAAAATGCAGAGAGGGAGCCCAACAGAGAGAGGGGGAGCCCAACGGGGGGGGGGGGGGGGGGCAACAGAGAGAGAGGGAGCCCAACCGAGACATGGGGAGTGAGGGGGGGGATCCAGACAGGCTATGGGGGCCAGAGGGAGGAATTAAGAACTGGGGACAGGGAGCCAGACAGAGAGAGATGGAAATCGCGGGGAATAGCTCTAGTCGCAGGAAGGAGGATGAATTAATAAATAGGGACAGGGAGATGGACAGAGAGGGTTGGAGAAAGGCAAAAATATTGGCATGGTACAGGGCAGAGAGGAAGAATTTAAAAATGGGGGCAGTGAGACTGATGTAGAGAGATAGAGAAAAGAAAAAAGCGACGAGCTATGCGGAAGAGAGGGAGGAATTAAAAAACAGGGCCGGGAAGCAAGAAAGAGCAAGATGGAGAAAGGCGAGGGGAACCCGAGGGGCAACAGGACAGAGAGGGAGGAATTAAAAGTGAGGGACTGGGAAAGGAGAGGCAATGAAGGAAACAGAATTGCAACGTGCTGCAGAACCGAGAAGGAAGAAACTGAACAACAGGGACAGGGAGGAAGAGAGAGAAAGAATACGGATGGTCTACAGAACAGAGAGGGAGGAATGAAAAAATAGAGATTGGGAGGTGGGCAGAGAGATGGAGAAAGAGAAAATAGCCAGGGGCAACAGGGCAGAGAGAGGGGAGGGAGGAAGGAAAAAAACAGGGATCCAGAGCCAAACACAGAGAGAGACGGCGCAAGAAAGTTATAGCGATGGGCTACAGGGAGGAGAGAGGAATGAAAAGATAGGGGCAGGGGGCCAGATGCAGGGCGACACACACGGGATGTATAGCAGCCGCCAGAGGGTGGAGAGGGAGGAATTAAAATGGCGACAGAGAAGCAGAGGTGGTGGTGGTGGTGAGACAAATTAGGGGCAGGGGGAAGAAGGACAGGCTGCGGGGAAGAGAAGGAGGAATTAAAAAATTGGTATCCAGAGCTGGACAGAGAGACGGAGAAAGAAAAAATTGAAAAATAGTAAGAGGGAGCCAGCTAGAGATACAGAGAAAGGACAAAAATGCGATGAGCACCAAGACAGAGAGGGAGAATTTAAAAACAGAAGGGACCGGGAGCCATGCAGAGAGAGACAGAGAAAGGGAAGATGGGCTGCAGGGCAGCGAGGGAAGAAATAAAAAGTAGGGACAGGAAGCTGGACAGAGAGCAACAGAGAAAGAAAGAAAAAAAACCCAAACCACCCTGCAACAGGCTACAGGGCAGAGAGGGAGTGATTAAAGCCTCAAGCCAGGGAGCAGGATAGAGAATGCAAAATTAACAACCGGCCGCAGGGCGGAGAGGGAGGAATTACAGAACAGGGACAGGGAGCTGGACAAGAGAAAAATGAGGAAAGATCAATAACAACACTGTGCCACAAGGCGGAGAGGGAGAAACTGAAAAATAGGGACCGAGAGCCAGAAAAAGGAGAGACAGAGAAAGAACAAATCACAGTAGGCCACAGGACAGAGAAGGAGGACTTTAATGAGCGATGTGTACAGGGCAAAGAAGGGGAAAAATTTTTTTTTTTTTTTTTAAAGTAAGGACAGGGAGAGGGAGCTGGACAGAGAGACACAGAGAAAGAAAAAACAGCAATGGGCTACAAGACAGACAGGGAGGAATTAAAAAATGCTGGTAGTGAGCCAGAGAGAGAGAGCAAAAGAAATGAAATCGCAATGTGGCACAGGGCAAAGAAAGAAAAAATTGAAAAACAGGGCCTGGGAACTGGAAAGAGAGCCAGAGGGGGGGGAAAGCTGCTCTAGGGCAGAGAGGGAGGAATGAAAAAACCAGGGCAGGGAGCCAGAGAGAGAGACGGAGAAAGACAACTTGAAAAGCGGTGCTCTACAGGGCAGAGGTGGAGGAATTTTAAAAAAGAAATCAGGATCTTGACCTGGACCGAGAGAGAGAGAGAGAAAATTAAAATGGTGATGGGTAACAGGGCAGAGATGGAGGAATCAAAAAGCAAGGGCAGGGAGGCAGACGGAGAGACCGAAAGGGGCAAAAGTCCTGACAGGCTTTGGGGGGGGGGATAAAAATTTGAGAGAGGGGAGTTGGACAGAGAGAAATGGAGAAAGAAAAAAGGCTGCAACAAGCTATCAGGCAGAGGAGAAGAGTTTAGAAATGGGGACAGTGAGATGGACAGAAAGGAGGGAGAAAGGAAAGTAGCAATAAGCGATGTGGCAGATAGGGCGGAATGAAGAAAGAGGGATGGGGAGCCAGGCAAACCAAGATGGGGATAGAAAAATATAGTGACCGTCTAGGGGCCAGAAAGGGAAGACTTAGAAAAACAGAGACAGGAAGCAAGAGAGAGTGACGTGGAGAAAGGAAAAAATGCCGATGGGCAACAAGACAGAGAGGAGGGAATTCAAAATGAGGGGCTGGGAGCAGGATAAAGAGAGACGGAGAAAGAAAAAGATGCATGATGTGCTACAGAGCCAAGAAGGGAGATCTTGAATAACAGGGAGCCAGACAGAGTGAGCCAGAAACAGCAAAAATACTGACAAGCTGCAGGACAGAGAGGGAAGAATGCAAAAAGAGTGGCTGGGAGCAAGACAGAGAAGGAAAGAGTTAGCTGTGGGCTACAGGTCAGAGACAGAGAAGACCTGAATGATGGGGACAGGGAGCTGCTCAGAGCAAAATGGAAAAAGGAGGTACAGGGGAGGAAAAAAAGAAAAGCACAGCAGCATGGGAAAAAGATGGGGTCAGGGAGGGCCCGGGATGCCCAAGAGGGGCGACGGGGCCCCGAGGGCCCGGGACTCACCGCAGCTTTCGCTCTTGACGCTGCCGGGAGAATTTGCCAGTTCGGCTGCTTCTTTCTCCTTCTCTCCTCCCTTCCTCTTCTGTTAACTCCGGTCACTTGGCTGTCCTCCACCTAAGAGAATACATGGATGTCTCACAGCTGTTACAAAACAAAGCTTCCTAGACATGTAGTCTCACTCCCTCGTGCGGTACGCGCAGGAGTAGGACAGAGGGAGAGAGAAAGAAGGTAGGAAACAAGCCAGAGGGATTGAGGAAAAACGAGACAGCAATCGTGACAAAGGGATGGAGAGATAAAAACCAGCTCCAGGCTGCAGGATGAGAAAAAAGGCCAGGGAGCGGGACAGAGGCGTATAATGCAACAGCAAGCTGGGCAGGGGGGTATAGCGAGAAACGATGGAACAGGCAGCGGTATGGGCATGTACAGACAAAAAGTTAAGGGGATAGTGGAAGACAGAGAATAAGAGAAAAGGGACAGGACATAGATGGAGAAAGGAATGTTAGAGACAGGGAGAGGCGGAGAGTGACAGGACCGAGGCAGAGAGATGGAGAAAGAAAAAAATTGGTGATGGGTAGCAGGCCAGAGGGACAAGGAAAGACAGGAGGAAGGACAGCTGGATATAGAAAACAGGTAAGAGACAGAGAGCCAGTAAGTGGGATACTGCAAAACAGAGCGGGATGGGGATCGGGACGCTGGCATAGGGAGGCAACGAGAGCAACAGAGAGAAAATGGGGACGGAGAGTGGGACAGAGAAGTGAAGCAACAAATAATAGGGCCAGGGAGCAGGACAGAGGAAGAGAGGCAGTGAGAGGGGGACAGGTAAGACAACAGATCATTAGAGAAAGAAAATGAAAGGAACAGCACAGAGGGTCACAGAGAAAAAGAGAGGGAGAGCAAAAAGGGAAAAATAAGATGAGGGAGAAGGACTGAGCAGCAGAGAGAAAAAGGACAGAGACAGAGAAAACAAAGACTGGAGGCAGAACAAAGGGAAAGATTGACAAGGACAGGGAGCGGGATAAAGGGATGGAAAATGAAGAAATAGCGATGAGCAGCAGGATAGAGGAAGAGAGAGGGAAAGAGCAAGAAGAGCAAAATAAGGACTATGACAAAGATGTAGAAAGACCAGGGCACGTCAGAAGGGTAGAAAGAAAAAAAGAGGGATGGGGAGCAAGGCAGCGTGATAGGGAGGGAGAGGGATGCAAGGATACGGCACAACACAGGTACAGGGAAGAAGAAAGAATGACACGAGAGAAAGCGGGGAATAGGGAGCAGGAGAGATGGAGAACAAAAAAATGGCAACATGCAGAAGAACAGAAATACAGAAAATTAAAAAATAGGGAGCAGGACAAAGGGACAGAGCAAGAGGAAAAATCAATGGGGAGAAGGATGGGTAACACACAGCAAGATACTGGGGGAGTGAGAGCGAGGGAACACACAGCAGGACAGAGGGATGAAGAAAGAAAAAATAGGGAGAGGAAGAAACGCTGAGTAATCAACAGAGAAGGGGGAAAAAAGGGAACTGGACAGTCATGGGCAGCAGGACAGAGACACGGAGAAAGAAAAAACAGAGACAAGGACAGAGGGATAGAGAGGCAAAGAGGGGGAGGAGACCAAGAGAGTGGGGAGTAAACAGAGAGGAATGGCACATGCGACGCAAGATAACAGAGTGAGAGGTACAGAGAAGCAGAAAGAATGACAGAGAGGAAACAAGGGAGATGGGGACCAGGTCAGAGAGCTGGAGAAAGACAAAATACTGGTGGGGAGCAGGATGGGAGAATAGAGCCAAAAGAGATAAATGGGAAACAGGGCAGTGGGATGCAGACAGCAAAAATAACAATAGGCAACAGGACAGAGGAATTGACAGAGAAATGAGGGACAGGGAACAGGACAGAGGAATGGAAAGAAAAAATACTGATGAGCAACAGGACAAAGGATATAGAGAATAAGAAGGAGGAAAAAAGGAAAGAGGGAGAGAGAAAGTAATGGGGATAGAGTGAGAGACACGGAGAGAGAAAAAGCAGGACAAGGAACGGGACTGAGGGACTGGCGGCAGCGCAGGGAACCAGATGCAGATTAAGACAAAGAGATGGAGGGGGGAAAAAACAGAGAGAGATGGAGGAAGGAAAATAGGGGTAGAGTGGGGAAAAGAGAAAAGAAAAAAGGGACACCTGGCTGGACAGGCAGCTAGAACTAGAAACAAGGAGACAGGCAGCGGGACAGAGGAATAAAGGCAGAATAAACTGTGAGAGGAAGCAGGATGGACAGTGGGACAAAAAAAGGGGCAGGGAGCAGCGCTGAGAAATGGAGAAGGAAGCATTAGGGGCAGAGGGAGGAAAATACAGGTTTGGAGGAAGGACAGAGAGGAAAAGAGAATGACAGAACTTGGACAAAGAGTGGGAGAAAGAAAAACCAGTGACGAGCAGCAGGCCAGAGGCAGAGGTGGCACAGGGAAGGAAGGACAAGAGGAAGGAGGTAGGGATACAGAAAACAAGCGAGGGACAGGGTGTAAGAAAATGGGATACAGAGAAAAAGAGAGGGATGGGAAGAAGGACACTGGGATAGAGAGAGAACAACAGGAAGAATGACAGGGAGATGGAGCCAGAGGAAAAACAGGGACCAAAAGCAGGACAGAGAAATGGAAATGGAAAATTAGGGTCGGGGAATGGGACAGAGGAGTGGAGAGACAACAAAGGACTCGAGGATAACAGAGAAAGAGGGAGGGAGAGAGGGAAGGAGGGACGGGTGGCAGCACAGTGGGATGGAGAAAGAGAGGGAGGCGGAGTGGGGCAGAGAAATGGAGAAAGAAAATATAGTGATGGGGAGTGGGACAGAGGACTAGAAAGAGAAAAATAAGACAAGGGAGAAGACCGAGGAGCAAAGAGAGAGCAAAGGTCAAAAGAAAAGGTCAGAGAGGTAGAGAAATCAAGAAAAAGAGAGATGGAACAAGAAGATGTAGCATCGGTAAACAGGACAGAGATGGGGGTAGAAAGAGAGAATGAACAAAGGAGAAATGACCACTATGACAGAGAACAGGGCATACAGACAGAGACAGAAAAAGGACAAGGAATGGGAAAGAAAGAAAGGTTCAGATCTGTACAAAGAGACCAAGAAGGGGGGAAAAAAAGCAACGGGCTAGAGAACAGAGAGGGGGAGGAAAAAAGGGCCAGGGAGCAGGACAGAGGAGGAGAGAAAGGAAAAAAGGGAGAGCCAGGTGGACAGGGAGATATAGCAAGAAACAACTGGGCAGGCAGCAGGCTAGACAAATAAAGATGGAAAAAGATGGGGACAGGAAGCAAAACAGAGGAACAGTGAGAGGAAACAAGGGGCAGGCAGCAGGACAGCGGTGGAGAAAGAAGCATTGGGGCAGAAGGCTAGAAAGAGAAAAAAGAAAGACAGAAGAATGCAGGATAGGGTGAGGGGGAAAGAAGGACAAGGAGCAGGACACAGTGTCAGACAGGAACAGTGAGCGAGACAAGGTGATACAGAGAGGAAAAAAAGGGCCAGGGAAACAGGACAAAGTGAAAGACAGGCAAAATTAAAAGACATGGAGCAGGACAGAGACAGAGTGAGAAAAGATAGTGACAGGGAGCAGGACAGAGCATCAGAGAACAACTGCAGAGGGAATAGGACAGAGAAATAGAGATGGGAGACAAGGAGAAGGACACAGAAAAGGGCCAGGGTGGGTAGGATCCAGGGAACTACAGGCCTGTCAGCCTGACCTTGGTACTGGGGAAGATTATGGAGCAGTTCATCTTGAGTGCGCTCACGTGGCACGTGCGGGACAACCATGGGATCGGGCCCAGCCAGCGTGGGTTCATGAAAAGCGGGTCCTGCTTGACCAACCTGATCTCCTTCTATGACCAGGTGACCCGCCTAGTGGATGAGGGAAAGGCTGTGGATGTTATCTACCTTGACTTCAGCAAGGCCTTTGACACTGTCTCTCATGGCATACTCCTTGAGAGGCTGGCAGCTTGTGGCTTAGACAGGTGTACTCTTCGCTGGGGAAAAAAACTAGCTGGATGACCGAGCCCAGACAGTTGTGGTGAACAGAGTTAAATCTGGTTGACTAATGGTCACAAGTGGTGTTCCCCAGGGCTCAGTTTTGGGGCCAGTTCTCTTTAGTATCTTTATCATCAATGATCTAGATGAGGAGCTTGAGTGTACCCTCGGTAAGTTTGCAGACGACACCAAGTTGGGAGGGAGGGCTGATCTGCTTGAGGGTAGGAAGGCTCTACAGAGGGATCTGGACAGGCTGGATCGATGGGCCGAGGCTAATTGCATGACGTTCAACAAGGCCAAGTACCCGTTCCCACGCTTCAGTCGCAACAACCCTGTGCGGCGCTACAGGCAGGGGAAGAGCGGCTGGAAAGCTGCCCGGCGGAAAAAGACCTGTGGGGGGTGCTGGTTAATAGGTAGCAGAATATGAGCCAGAAATAGTGTGGCCAGCAGGAGCAGAAAAGCGATTGTTCCCCTGTATTCGGCAGGGGTGAGGCCGCACCTCGAGTACTGCGGTCAGTTTTGGGCCCCTCGCTACGGGAAAGACATTGAGTTGCTGGAACGTGTCCAGAGAAGGGCAACCGAGTTGGCGAGGGGCCTGGAGCATAAGTCTTATGAGGAGCGGCTGAGGGAAATGGGGTGGTTTAGTCTGGAGAAAAGGAGGCTGAGGGGAGACCTTATCGCTCTCTACAACTACCTGAAAGGAGATTGTAGTGAGGTGGGTACTGGTCTCTTCTATCAAGTAACTAGAGGTAGGACGAGAGAAAATGGCCTGAAGTTGCACCAGGGGACGTTTAGATTGGATATCAGAAAAAATTTCTTTACTGAGAGGGTTGTCAGGCCTTGGAAGAGGCTGCCCAGGGTAGTGATGGAGTCAGCATCCCTGGAGGTATTAAAAAACACATAGATGTGGCACTCTAGGACATGATTTAGTGGGCGTGGTGGTGTTGGGTTGATGGTTGGACTTAATGATCTTAGAGGTCCTTTCCAAATTTCATTATTTGATTCGATTTGATTCTATTCTAGGGAGCAGAACAGAGATGTAGCAAGAAAGGAAAAAAGGAAGGGAGGGAGAGAGACAAGGACTGCAAGAAGGACAAAAGGATGGAAGAGGAAAAAATAGTGATAGGCTGCAGGACAGAGATGGAGGAGTTAAAAAGACACAGGGAACATGACAGAATGAGAGTGAGAAAAAAGGGACAGAGCAGGACAGCACTGGAGGAAAAAAACAACTGTGATTGATAGGCAATGAGAGAGATACGGAGGAAGACAGAAAAGAAAGAGAGAAGGGACAGCTAGCTGGACAAGGGGATACAGTTAGAAAGGATGGAAGAGAGAATGGAACAGAGAGAAATACAGAAAAGATAGCAAGAGGAAGCAGGGCAGAGGGACAGCAATAGAAGAAAAAAGGGACTGGGATCTGGACAGATGGAGAAAAAAAGCAGGAGGAACAGATACAACATGATACGATGGGACAGAAAGTAAGATAGAGTGACAGATGAGAATAATGACAAGAGATAGAGTGCGAGAAACACAGGAGGTTGGAGAAGGACCCCTGCAGAGAGATAGAAGACATGAATAAAAAGAGTAGGAAGCACCACAAAGGGTCAGAGAAACAGAAGAACAGGAAGGAGAACGGGGACAGTGAGATATAGAATGAAAAAAAAAAACAGATATTACACACATATTATCCAGTAACCGAGCCCATTTCAGAGTTACACAGTACCTCAGCCCCTTTGAGAAAAGTAACACGGCGCCCGAGCCCCTTTGAGAAAAGTAACACGGCGCCCGAGCCCCTTTGAGAAAAGTAACACGGCGCCCGAGCCCCTTTCAAAGTAAGTAACACGGCGCCAGAGCCCCTTTCGGCGCCGCACCGCGCCCGAGCCCCTTTCGGCACCGCACCGCGCCCGAGCCCCTTTCCCAGTTACATAGCTACAGCGCCAATTTCAAAGTTGTGCAATTACTAGAGCCAGTGATGTGCACCCTTTCTATTAACCCATCCTCAGCTACATTTACCCCGAGGTATCTACAACTCTCCCTTGCATGCCTAATTCTAACAGACACTTTCACGTACTTAAACAGCTAAGTTTACGGGCACTAAACGCTCATGCTTCGCTCTGCACTTGCCTTTGTGATTGCCATTAGTACTGTGATTCTCACAAGGAGACCTAATTACCTGTCTTTTTTTCATTTCATTTTTATTGTTTCATTTGGTCCATTTTTCATTTTATTTTTGTTTCATTTGGTCCATTTTTCATTTTATTTTTGTTGTTTCATTTAGTCCATTACTGATTCCATGTACATTCAGCTGTGTCAGTATTTACACAGTCCAATTCTACAATGTACTTTTACTACAATGTATAGGAAAGAGTTATGGCCTCAATGGTCAAATATTTGCCACTATTAGTTTTATTCCTCTTTTAATCATTATTTTCACAAATACATTTAAACTCCAAAAATTTAGCATTACCTTAAGAAGAATTGCCACTATTTAGTGCCTGCAATTCTCTGCGCAGTGGTCTTTTCCACATTCCTCGCTCCCATTCCATCCGTCGCTGCACGTCCAGAAGTCTTACTGCCCAAGGTGATGTTACCTCCACGATCCCTGTTCCCAGGCAGAAAACAAGTGAGCTCCGCTCATCTTGACAGACTGTCCACTTCCACACCTACGCACAAAAATAAAAATTGAAAAATATCATTACATCACAAACTACAAAGAGCACCCAAAGATTTTACAAACTCACCACGGAAAAATACAGTTACACTCACGCACTTCACGCACTGGCCTACTCAATGCTGGCCATCTAGTCCAACTCCCCCCACCCTTTGTCCACAAAATCTTCAACTGTCTTCCAAAGACCATCCACTGAACAACATATTTCCCTGCGCTGACTGGCAATTACCACATTCCAGGGCAGCGCTCCATGGGAATGCCATTTCTGGGAGCCTTGAAAAAAAATTGCGCTGCCTATGAAAACCCTGGCCCGAGCCGGACCTCGGTCCGAACATTGGCGATCAACATTGCCTCACGGAGCAGCTGGGACCAGAGGAAAAAAAAAAACGGGGGGGGGGGGGGGGGGGGACCAAAAACCAACCCATATCCCTGATGTGGTTTTTTATTCTAATTTTTTTTTCCTCTAATTCCCTGAAAAACATCTCAACTCTACATCCAACCTGAAAAGAAAAAACATTAAAAGGCTAAACCACATAACCCTACAAGGTTACACACATTCACAACACACCACTCATTCAGATCACATGCACGCCAGTCCTCACTCTCAACTCACCCATCCTACCACCCACAGGCCTTGAGGGGCCATCACCCCGTGCCTGTGGCACTGGGGGCCTCAAAAAAATCACCCTACCTGTAAAAACCCTGGCCCGAGCCCGATCTCCTTCCAAACTCCCCACAAACTACCTTTCCGTTACACCAATGTTTCAACACACACCATCATCTCCACCATCCGTGCATTTTCAACCCGATACTTAGCTTTCACAGTGCCACATGTCACAGTCCAACCTCCATAGCAGCCATGTCACCTGAATGCAAGGTTCCTTCAAGCACCTCGTGCCCTGTCATCACCTGCAAAAACAACACATAAAGCTTTTTATTAGACACTTCATCCTTGAGAGATAAGTCCTCCACCGCTCCCCTCCCCTGCTTCCCACCTATTCCAAAAATAACACATCCTCACAGTCAGTGTCCTCCGTGGCACTTGAAAAACCAGAGCATCACAAACACAGAGCTGTCCCAAAGTTACCGATTGCTCCGAGGCCCGTCACGCTGCTACTCAGACCTCAAGGTCTTGACCATTTCTAGAGGCTTGCCACAAAGCATCTGCATAAACAATATGAACACCATTGCCCAGTTACTGCCTTACTCTATGCTAGTTCACAGTCCAATTGCGATCCACTCAACTCCTTGCATGCCAAGAACCCAAAGTCATTAAGCCTTCTATGCTGTCTCTACAATGCCATACAATACACACACTTAGAGCCATGCAATTCACATGCAAATATAATGCCATACAAGGCAGTACTCTTATCTCAGTGTCCTGGTTTCAGCTGGGATAGAGTTAACTGTCTTCCTAGTAGCTGGTATGGTGCTATGTTTTGAGTTCAGTATGTGAAGAATGTTGATAACACTGATGTTTTCAGTTGTTGCCAAGTAGTGTTTAGACTAAAGTCAAGGATTTTTCAGCTTCTCATGCCCAGCCAGCGAGAAGGCTGGAGGGGCACAAGAAGTTGGCACAGCACACAGCCAGGCCAGCTGACCCAAACTGGCCAACAGGGTATTCCATACCATGTGATGTCCCATCTAGTATAGGAACTGGGGAGAAGGGGGCGGGGAATCACCGCTCGGGGACTAGCTGGGTGTTGATCAGCAGGTGGTGAGCAATTGCACTGCGCATCATTTGTACATTCCAATCCTTTTATTATTGCTGTTGTCATTTTATTAGTGTTATCATTATCATTATTAGTTTCTTCTTTTCTGTTCTATTAAACCGTTCTTATCTCAACCCACGAGTTTTACTTCTTTTCCCGATTTTCTCCCCCATCCCACTGGCTGGGGGGGAGTGAGTGAGCAGCTGCATGGTGCTTAGTTGCTGGCTCGGGTTAAACCACGACAGTCCTTTTTGGTGCCCAACGTGGGGCACGAAGGGTTGCGATAACAACAAACCTGACCAGAGCTTGTCAAAACAAATTTGTTATAAACATTCATTATATTGGTCTAATAGTCACTGGTCATTATGTTGATTTATGTGTTCTTAGAGTTGTTGCTCTGGTTTTTAAAGTTCTGTTATGTATCACCTCGCTTGCTGTATGTAGTCCCTCTTCTGCTGCTTATCATGTGTGGGAAGTGGATTAAGGTTTTCACTTTGATGTATTGTATAACACTGGTTTATGGTATGATAAAGTCATTGGTTGCGGGATTAATCCGGTATTTGCACTCAGCATTGTCACCTTTATACTCCGGGAGCCATCTGTGGGAAACTATTAATAATTACACCATTTACCTTTCCTCCTTGGAAAACCAGTCTATGGGTGGGATACCTCTCTTCCCCTCTCCTTTCTCCTTCAGTCCAGTTACAATGATGTTTGAGAATTTTGAAAAATTTGAATACTCTTGGGATGTTGAGACCAGCACGGTCCTAGCCCTACTGCTAGGAATTAGCATGCTCCTGAATGTGGTTCAGCTCTTGTTTAAGGTTAAACAACTATTTAAGAAGATCACCCAGAGATCTGCCCCGAGGCTGGATAATTATGAGTGGCAGGGTGTGTGGGGCAGTATGGGCAAGTACCTAGAAAAGTGGGCACCTCCAGCGTTTTGGAAATTCACCCCTGAACAAGTGCAGAATCCGGAAGAACCAGTAAAATATTTGGAAAATGTATGCTGTCACCCTGGCAGCTCCAGAGAGATATAAATCACTGCAACGTGCTGGGGCCTGGCCCATGCCTATCGAGCCCTGTTCAACACCACTCAGTACCCTCAAGGGGAAGAGAAGGTCTCTGGACCTAACAACAAAACGATGAGCACTGTGGTCGCCCAAACCTCGGCAACAGGCACCGCGACCCCTCCAGCCCCGGTGACGAGCACTGTGGCTACCCAAACCTCAGCAACAGGCACTGCAGCCCCTCCAGTCCCAGCAATGAGCACGGCAGCTACCCAAACCTCGGCAACGGGCACTGCGGTCCCTCCAGCCCCGGCGATGAGCACTGCTGCTACCCAAACCTTGGCGACAGACACTGTGGTTATCCAAAACCCGGTAAGCGATACTGCAACTGAACCAGCGGACCAACCTGCACTGAGTATCAGTTGCCCCCATACAGAAAAAGAAATATACAAAAGAAACAGTTCGCTTAGCAAAGGATGAAGGTTAACCAGGGTCATCACGGGAACAGGAGGAAGAGGCAGAACCAGAGGTAATAACCCGGTCCCTATCCTTGAGTGAGCTGCGGGATATGCGAAAAGATTTCGGCCGTCGTATAGGTGAGCATATTATCACCTGGCTCCTCCGATGCTGGGACAATGGGGCTAATAGCTTGGAATTAGAAGGTAGGGAAGCCAAGCAGCTGGGATCGCTTGCCAAGGAAGGTGGCATTGACAAGGCAATTGGAAAAGGGACACAAGCCATCAGCCTCTGGAGGCGACTCCTGTCAAGTGTGAAGGAAAGGTACCCCTTTAAGGAAGATGTTATATGTCAATCAAGCAAGTGGACCACCATGGAAAAAGGTATCCAACATCTGAGGGAATTAGCTGTGCTAGAGACGATTCATTATGACCCAGACAACCCACAATTACCCAAAGATCCAGATGAAGTCCAATGCACACGACCCATGTGACGGAAGTTTGTACGGAGCGCACCATCGTCCTATGCCAACTCACTGGCAATAATGACCTGGAAAGACGAAGAGGCACCGACAGTGGATGAAGTGGCTCGCCAACTCCGGCAATATGAAGAAAATCTCTCCTCCTCCCTACAAGCCTGCATTTTGGCTGTGGAGAAGCTGTCCGAGGATTTCCAGCAATTGAAAGAGGATATGTCCTATTCCCCGCCTGTAAGGACCAATGTCTCAGCTATTAGGAGTGAGCGCTCCTCTGCCCAAGAGAGAGAATATAGAAGGTACACACCACGAGGTGCTCTGTGGTTTTACCTATGTGATCATGGAGAGGACATGAGGAAATGGGATGGAAAACCTACCTTGGTCCTAAATGCACAGGTATGTGAGCTGCGAGGAAAAACCACCACAAAAGGGGATTCTACCAGGAAAAATGCCACTCCAGTTTCCAAACAGAGTAGAAGGGCTGATCTTATTTCTGATCCTCTTGAAGGGACTTCTGAGCCAATTTTACGAGAAGTGAATACTGGATACTCTGACCAGAATTAGAGGGGCCCTGCCTCCAGCCAGGTGGAGGAAAGGGATAACCGGGTCTATTGGACTGTGTGGATTCGATGGCCTGGCACATTAGACCCACAGGAGTATAAGGCTCTAGTAGACACCGGTGCACAGTGCACTCTAATGCCATCAAGTTATAAAGGGGCAGAACCCATTTGTATTTCTGGTGTGACAGGGGGATCCCAAGAGTTAACTGTATTGGAAGCTGAAGTAAGCCTAACTGGGAATGAATGGCAGAAACACCCCATTGTGACTGGTCCAGAGGGTCCGTGTATCTTTGGCATAGACTATCTCAGGAGAGGGTATTTTAAGGACCCAAAGGGGTATTGATGGGCTTTTGGTATAGCTGCCTTGGAGACGGAGGGCACTGAACAGCTGTCTACCCTGCCTGGTCTCTCTCAAGACCCTTCAATTGTGGGCTTGCTGAGGGTTGAAGAACAAGAAGTGCCAATTGCTACCACGACGGTGCACCGGCAGCAATATCATACCAACCGAGACTCTGATTCCCATCCACAAGTTGATTCGCCAACTGGAGAGCCAAGGAGTGATCAGCAAAACTCGCTCACCCTTTAACAGTCCCATATGGCCAGTGCGAAAGTCTAATGGGGAGTGGAGACTAACAGTTGACTATCGTGGCCTGAATGAAGTTACGCCACTGCTGATTGCTGCCGTTCCAGATATGCTAGAACTTCAATACAAACTAGAGTCAAAGGCAGTCAAGTGGTATGTCAAAATTGACATTGCTAATGCGTTTTTCTCAATCCCTCTGGCAGCAGAGTGTCACCCACAATTTGCCTTTACTTGGAGGGGCATCCAGTACACTTGGAATCGATTGCCCCAGGGGTGAAAACACAGCCCCACCATTTGCCATGGACTAATCTAGACTGCACTGGAAAAAGATGAAGCTCCAGAACACCTGCAATACATTGATGACATCATCGTATGGGGCAACACGGCAGAAGAAGTCTTTGGGAAAGGGAAGAAAATAATCCAAATCCTTCTGAAAGTTGGTTTTGCCATAAAAGAAAGTAAGGTCAAGGGACCTGCACAGGAGATCCAGTTTTTAGGAATAAAATGGCAAGACGGACATCATCAGATCCCAATGGACGTGATCAACAAAATAGCAGCTACGTCTCCACCGATTAATAAAAAGGAAACACAGGCTCTCTTAGGTGTCGTGGGTTTTTGGAGAATGCATATTCCAAATTACAGTCTGATTGTAAGCCCTCTCTATCAAGTGACCTGGAAGAAGATTGATTTTAAATGGGGCCCTGAGCAACAACAAGCCTTTGAACAAATTAAATGGGAGGTTGTTCATGCAGTAGCCCTTGGACCAGTCCGGGCAGGACAAGATGTTAAAAATATGCTCTATACTGCAGCCGGGGAAAATGGCCTTACCTGGTGCCTCTGGCAGAAAGCACCTGGGGAGACCCGAGGCTGACCCCTGGGGTTTTGGAGTCAAGGATATCAAGGATCCAAGGATCGCTATACTCCAACTGAAAAAGAGATATTGGCAGCATATGAAGGAGTTCGAGCTGCCTCAGAAGTGGTTGGTACTGAAACACAGCTCCTCTTAGCACCCCGACTGCCAGTGCTGGGCTGGATGTTCAAAGGGAGGGTCTCCTCTACACATCATGCTACTGATGCCACATGGAGTAAGTGGATTGCACTGATCACACAACGGACTCGCATAGGAAACCCCAGTCGCCCAGGAATTGTAGAAGTGATCACGGACTGGCCAGAAGGCAAAGATTTCGGAATGTTGCCAGAGGAGGAGGTGACACGTGCTGAAGAAGCCCTGCTGTATAATAAACTGCCAGAAAATGAGAGGCAATATGCCCTGTTCACTGACGGATCCTGTCCCATTGTGGGAAAGCATGGGATGTGGAAGGCTGCTGTATGGAGTCCTACACGACAAGTCACAGAAACTGCCGAAGGAGAAGGTGAATCGAGTCAGTTTGCAGAGTTGAAAGCCATCCAATTAGCTTTAGATATTGCTGAAAGAGAAAAGTGGCCAGTGCTTTATCTCTATACTGACTCATGGACGGTGGCAAATGCCCTGTGGGGGTGGTTACAGCAATGGAAGCAGAGCAACTGGCAGCGCAGAGGTAAACCCATATGGGCTGCCGCACTGTGGCAAGATATTGCGTCCCGGCTCGAGAATCTGGTTGTAAAAGTACATCATGTAGATGCTCACGTACCCAAGAGTCGGGCCACTGAAGAACATCAAAATAACCAACAGATGGATCAGGCTGCTAAGATTGAAGTGTCTCAGGTGGACCTGGACTGGCAACATCAGGGTGAGCTATTTATGGCTCGGTGGGCCCATGATACTTCAGGCCATCAGGGAAGAGATGCAACATATAGATGGGCTCGTGATCGAGGGGTGGACTTGACCATGGACACTATCGCACAGGTTATCTATGAATGTGAAATATGTGCTGCAATTAAGCAAGCCAAGCAGTTAAAGCACCTATGGTATGGAGGGCAGTGGCTGAAATATAAATATGGGGAAGCTTAGCAGATTAACTATATCACATTCCCACAAACTCACCAAGGCAAGCGCTATGTGCTTACGATGGTGGAAGCAACCACCGGATGGCTGGAAACATATTCTGTACCCCATGCCACTGCTCAGAACACTATCCTGGGCCTTGAAAAGCAGGTCTTGTGGCAACATGGCACCCCAGAAAAAATTGAGTCAGACAACAGGACTCATTTCCGAAACAACCTCATAGACACCTGGGCCAAAGAGCATGACATTGAGTGATTGTATCATATCCCCTATCATGCACCAGCCTCTGGGAAAATTGAGCGATACAATGGACTGTTAAAGACTACATTGAAAGCAATGAGGGGGTGGAACTTTCAAACATTGGGATACACATTTAGTGAAAGCCACCTGGTTAGTCAACACCAGAGGATCTGCCAATCGGGGTGGCCCTGCCCAGTCAGAATTTTTTTACGTACTGTAGAAGGGGATAAAGTCCCTGTAGTGCACATAAAAAATACGTTAGGGAAGACAGTCTGGGTTACTCCTGCCTCAGGCAAAGGTAAACCCATTCGTGGGATTGCTTTTGCTCAAGGGCCTGGGTGCGCTTGGTGGGTGATGCAAAAAGATGGGGAAGTCCACTGTGTGCCTCAAGGGGATTTGATTTTAGGTGAGAATAGCAAGAAGTAAACTGTATGATATTAGTTGCTATATAACCCTGCTACTGTATGTTATCATTACTATAATTGTTATATGCTATATCCATAGTACTATAGTAAGAATCACTTAGATCAAGCAAGAATGAACTATGATAAAACTGAGCAAAGCGCAGTAGTGATGGAACCAGAACTGACTCCAGCATGCAACAATCCAATGGTGCACACCATCCTCCTGCTGCGTCCAATGTCACCTGCTCATCACACCGTACTGAAGCCCAATTCTGCTTTACCGACTGAGAGGACTTTGCACCATCCCTCCTGCCCAGAAAGAGTGGTATGACAGATGGAGCCCAGAGTCGGGAACTAAATGAACTCAACGAACATTTTATGAACATAACCCATAAACTAACGGAATGATATCTCTCTCTGTGTGTATATTTTTTATTTATATATATATATAAATTGTTCATATGTCTCAAAGGAATGGAAAAGGTGATGACGATTGACCAGGATGTAACTAAAGGTATTGGAACTGAGCATGACGTCAATGGTATAGAATAAGGAGTGGATACTGTCCTGGTTTCAGCTGGGATAGAGTTAACTGTCTTCCTAGTAGCTGGTATGGTGCTATGTTTTGAGTTCAGTATGTGAAGAATGTTGATAACACTGATGTTTTCAGTTGTTGCCAAGTAGTGTTTAGTCTAAAGTCAAGGATTTTTCAGCTTCTCATGCCCAGCCAGCGAGAAGGCTAGAGGGGCACAAGAAGTTGGCACAGCACACAGCCAGGCCAGCTGACCCAAACTGGCCAACAGGGTATTCCATACCATGTGATGTCCCACCTAGTATAGGAACTGGGGAGAGGGGGGCGGGGAATCGCCGCTCGGGGACTAGCTGGGTGTCGATCGGCAGGTGGTGAGCAATTGCACTGCGCATCATTTGTACATTCCAATCCTTTTATTATTGCTGTTGTCATTTTATTAGTGTTATCATTATCATTATTAGTTTCTTCTTTTCTGTTCTATTAAACCATTCTTATCTCAACCCACGAGTTTCACTACTTTTCCCGATTTTCTCTCCCATCCCACTGGGTGGGGGGGGCGTGAGTGAGCGGCTGCGTGGTGCTTAGTTGCTGGCTGGGGTTAAACCACGACACTCAGTCAAGACAAAACAACTCAGAGCACTGCCCTACCAGACAAAACAGGACAGGGCCAATGCAAGAGACTCTCAGATGACAGTCAATACAAGTACAGACTGAAACAATACAAAACCAATACAGAACCATAGAATGCAAGGCACTATCAGATGGCACTCAATACAAGTACAGAGCACTGCAATACAAAACACAGTGCAAGGCCATGCAATGTGAGACAGTCTCAGATGACAGACAATGCAAGTACAGAGCAGTAGAACACAAACCAATATCGAGCAATACAATGCAAGATAGTCTCAGATGACAGTCAATACAAGCACAGAGCACTACAATGCCAGAAAAAACACAATAAAGGGCCATACAATGCAAGACAGTCTCACAGGACAGTCAATACAAATACAGAGCAAAACAACACAAGACAAAGGCAAATACAGACCAATACAATGCAAAAAAGCCACAAAGCAAAGCAATCTCACAGAGCCACCAGCCGCCTCTTCCCTCCGACTCCACTCACAGACCTACCTCCTTACGGCACCATAACACACCCGTGCGCAGAACGTCGCCACGCGGAACGCTACCAACAAGGTGATTCAGAGAGAGAAAACTCTCAGCAAAAAGAATGACCCCCGGATGGGAGGCGCCATCGGGCAAGACGACCTACGGGGCCGCAACCGTGAGGCCAGGAGGCTCTACGGCAGACCTCGAGGAGTCAAACGTAACAGCCCGTTACAAGACGGCACTGTCAAAACCCAGACGACGGGTGCGCCAGAAGCCTGGCGTCGAGACCTAAGGACATCAGGATGTGGGGAAGAAGTCCCAGTCTGAGAAAAGAGACAGCTAGAGAGCAGAGCTGCCAACGCAGCCCGGAAGAACACTGCCAAAGAGGACCGACTGGAACCTGCCGAGACCGATCCACGCTTTAGAGCTCCGAACACAAGAAAAGAAGCACCCCGTTGGCACCTTGCCAATGAGTATGGGCGTTTGAGACCCTAGGGACGGTGCCCGAAGCTCATGCCACGCTCCTCCGGCGCAAAACACGACGAGGACATCGAGACCCGAGGAAGGTCTAAGCACAGAAGACACACTACACAAACTACACACCACCACAGACACAGGCTGGAACTGCCCTGCCCGGCACACGCAGGTCTCGTGCTGAAAAGCAACCCGCTCCCTTCGCCTGCGCAAAGGGGACTGCTTTGGGACAGCCCTCTCTCCTGCACTAACTTTAAAACCCCTCCCTGCAATTCCCAGCTTCGTCCCTTCCTCCCAGCCTCTCCCCAGCCCTGGTCCCTCAACTTAGCTTTCAGAGGGCCGAGGGTCCGAATCCATCCTCCACAAAACCACATGGGCTAACTGGGATGTTCCTCAAGGTGACACATTGCTCTTCAACATCTGCAATGAAAAAAACATAAATAAACACAAACCAGAAAAGGGAGTAAGCATCCCATCAGCCAACACCAACTACTTCCACAACTCCCATCCTCCTCACATGCACCACAGTGTTCACTTCCCCACTCATTCCAGAGTCAGACCCTGTGGCCGTTGTCACTTGTGGTACCTAAGGTACCAAGACACGCCAAATTAGCATGGCGCTCATGAGAAGTCATCGGCCCCATGCTCCTCCTCGCTAATCCACAGCTCTCCTCAAATGCTCATCCAATTCCAAAGGTGGCCCACACAGCACCTCCAAAACGGAAGTTAAATGCTTAACCGAGCAGCCACATAATGCTATTCAACACTGACCCAGCCGACAACTGCCTCACCACCTCAAGTGTCAGGAAAGGAACCCCACTGCTTCCCGACACCTCCTGCCCTCGATTTGCACCCCTGAACCCCCTTCAGCAGCTACTCCTCAGGAGCCGCTCTTCTGAGCCACATCCCAAATTCTGGGGGCACCTCCTAACTCACAACATCCCAGAGACTCTGAGCTCTTCCACATGCCCACAAAATAAAGTCAAGTCCCAAGGCTTGTAATCTACGAGGGGCCTGCCACAAGCTGCAAAGGTTCTAGGGACAACATGGCATTCTGTGGGCAATGAGGAAAGGCAACGAGGCATCCCAGACCCTGAAAGGCACTGTGCCTCATGGCCCTGCTGCTTTCTTGACAAATGCTAAAACTCTATATACAGATGTATACAAGACGCTCACCCTAACCCCTGCTAAACAATATCACCATTGGTCCTGTTAAGAGAGATAGTATCAACAACTTACACAGCATACAGCAAAACTGGTGAAAGAAACAAGGTTCCATTTTCAATAAAGTCAGAAATTCCAGGAAAACACAATGCATTGAGAGTTTTTAAAAAAAAAAAAAAACACCACCAACCAAAAACACACATACTATTAAACCATCTTTCTACCCCTGAACACTCAAAACAAAATTACTGACCTGAAAAAAAAGAAGGGGAAAAAAAAATAATCTGCATACAAGTGTTACTTTCTACTACACATGCTGCTGAACCTTGACTGGTCCTGAAGCTCTTACCTCAGGCAGATACCTCTTCCCAAAGGACTCAAGGAAATGCTGAGCACCAACACCAGAGAAACCCAGGAGCACAGTAAGCCCCCTCAGCAGAGGCTGTGGCTCAAATACCCCGAGCCTCCGCCCACCACCCTTAGTGCAATCACCTGGGAAAGGGGAAGGGCAAACCACCAGAAGTTATAAAGTCAGCTGGAGGAGCAGCAGGACTGTTCTCAGCTGTCCTAAATTTACAGTAAGCAAGGTACTGGACAGAGAACGTGACTCCTCCAGGAAATGACACTACTTGCTCCTGTACTACAGCTACACCTATTGCATCAGCAATGTGACCGGGTAGGGAATTAAACTTAATTTTTCTGAGATGTAGATAGAAAAAGATAGATGTCTTTCTAAACTATGTAAGAAGCTAGCTCATTAAATGCAATAACAATGTAGTTATTAAGATCACATCAGTCACCGGCGAGGCCAGCAGATGCACCAGTAAGTCGGCAGCTAAGCGCTAGATTGAGGCGGACTGGGAGGCTCCCGAGGCCCAGGAGCCACAGGGAAGAGCAGAGCAACCATCCAGAGCCGGCAGCTCTTGCGAGAGAGGCTGACGCGGCGTGGGCGTTGCCAGGGGCAACTGCAGAAGATTTAAACACCCCTGAGGAGCGCCAGCAACCGGGCGCAAACAGGGCGTGGTGTGTCAGAAAGGGCGTGGCACAGCAGTTCGTGCAGGTAGGGCGCAGCCCCCCCCTCTTCCCAGCTCGAGAAGGCTACTGAAGCAGTGGGCATTGGCCTCAGAAGAAGACCTTTTGCTCCCTGTGACCTTTGACCCCTGACCCCGAATGACCTTTGACCTCTGGCATCTCGGTGACCTTTGACCTCTGAACCACGGGTGACCTTTGACTTCTGACCCCCGGTGACCCCTGACGTCTGACCTCGGGTGACCTTTGACCTCTGACCCCTGAGTGACCTTTGACCGGCCTCTGACCCCTCGGTGACCTTTGGCCTCTGACGCCTTGCGACCTTCGACCTCTGATCCCCGAATGGCCTTTGACCTCTGATCCCTCGATGACCTTTGATCCCTGGGTGACCTTTGACCTCTGATCCCGGGTGACCTTTTATCCCGGGGTGACCTTTGACCTCTGACCCTCTGTGACCTTTGACCTCTGATCCCTCGGTGACCTTTGACCTCTGACCCCTCGGTGACCTTTGACCCCTGTGTGACCTTTGACCTCTGACCCCTCGGTGACCTTTGACCTCTGACCCCTCGGTGACATTTGACCTCTGACCCCTCGGTGACCTTTTGCCCCGGGGTGACCTTTGACCTCTGACCCCTCGGTGACCTTTGACCCAGGAGTGACCTTTGACCTCTGACCCCGAGTGACCTTCGACCCCTCGGTGACCTCTGACCCCGGGTGACCTTTGACCCCAGAGCGACCTTTGACCCCAGAGTGACCTTTGACCCCAGAGTGACCTTTGACCTCTGACCCCTCGGTGACCTTTGACCCCTCGGTGACCTTTGACCTCTGACCCCTCGGCGACCTTTGACCTCTGACCCCTCGGTGACCTTCGACCTCTGACCCCTCGGTGACCTTTGGCCCCGGAGTGACCTTTGACCTCTGACCCCTCGGTGACCTTTGACCCAGGAATGACCTTTGACCTCTGACCCCGAGTGACCTTTGACCCCTCGGTGACCTCTGACCCCAGAGTGACCTTTGACCCCAGAGTGACCTTTGACCTCTGAGCCCTCGGTGACCTTTGACCCCAGAGTGACCTTTGACCCCAGAGTGACCTTTGACCTCTGACCCCTCAGTGACCTTTGACCCAGGAATGACCTTTGACCTCTGACCCCGAGTGACCTTTGACCCCTCGGTGACCTTTGACCCCGGGTGACCTTTGACCCCAGAGTGACCTTTGACCTCTGAGCCCTCGGTGACCTTTGACCCCGAGTGACCTTTGACCCCAGAGTGACCTTTGACCTCTGACCCCTCAGTGACCTTTGACCTCTGACCCCTCGGTGACCTTTGACCTCTGACCCCTCGGTGACCTTTGGCCCAGGAGTGACCTTTGACCTCTGACCCCGAGTGACCTTTGACCCCTCGGTGACCTTTGACCCCAGAGTGACCTTTGACCCCTCGGTGACCTTTGACCCCAGAGTGACCTTTGACCTTTGACCCCGGGTGACCTTTGACCTCTGACCCCTCGGTGACCTTTGACCTCTGACCCCTCGGTGACCTTTGACCTCTGACCCCTCGGTGACCTTTGACCCCTGTGTGACCTTTGACCTCTGACCCCTCGGTGACCTTTGACCTCTGACCCCTGGGTGACATTTGACCTCTGACCCCTCGGTGACCTTTTGCCCCGGAGTGGCCTTTGACCTCTGACCCCTCGGTGACCTTTGACCCAGGAGTGACCTTTGACCTCTGACCCCGAGTGACCTTCGACCCCTCGGTGACCTCTGACCCCGGGTGACCTTTGACCCCAGAGCGACCTTTGACCCCAGAGTGACCTTTGACCCCAGAGTGACCTTTGACCTCTGACCCCTCGGTGACCTTTGACCCCTCGGTGACCTTTGACCTCTGACCCCTCGGCGACCTTTGACCTCTGACCCCTCGGTGACCTTCGACCTCTGACCCCTCGGTGACCTTTGGCCCCGGAGTGACCTTTGACCTCTGACCCCTCGGTGACCTTTGACCCAGGAATGACCTTTGACCTCTGACCCCGAGTGACCTTTGACCCCTCGGTGACCTCTGACCCCAGAGTGACCTTTGACCCCAGAGTGACCTTTGACCTCTGAGCCCTCGGTGACCTTTGACCCCAGAGTGACCTTTGACCCCAGAGTGACCTTTGACCTCTGACCCCTCAGTGACCTTTGACCCAGGAATGACCTTTGACCTCTGACCCCGAGTGACCTTTGACCCCTCGGTGACCTTTGACCCCAGAGTGACCTTTGACCTTTGACCCCGGGTGACCTTTGACCCCGGGCGACATTTGACCTCTGACCCCATAGTGACCTTTGACCCTCGGTGACCTTTGACCCCGGGTGATCTTTGATCTCTGACCCCGGAGTGACCTTTGACCTCTGAACCCGGGTGACCTTTGACCTCTGAACCCTGTGTGACCTTTGACCTCTGAACCCTGTGTGACCTTTGACCCCTGTGTGACCTTTGACCTCTGACCCCGAGTGACCTTTGACCCCTCGGTGACCTCTGACCCCGGAGTGACCTTTGACCTCTGAACCCTGTGTGACCTTTGACCTCTGAACCCTGTGTGACCTTTGACCCCTGTGTGACCTTTGACCTCTGACCCCGGTAACCTTTGACCTCTGACCCCTGTGTGACCTTTGACCTCTGACTCTTGGGTGACCTCTGACCTCTTGGTGACCTCTGACCCCTGTGTGACCTCTGACCTCTCTGTGACCTTCGACCCCTGGGTGGCCTTTGACCTCTGACCCTGTGTGACCTTTGACTCCTGGGTGACCTTTGGCCCTATGTGACATTTGACCTCTGACCCTGGGTGACCGCTGGCCCTCGGTGACCTTGGACCCCTGGTGACCTCTGACCTCTCGATGACCTTTGACCCCTGGGTGACCTCTGACCCCTGTGCGACCTTTGACCCCTGTGTGACCTTTGACCTCTGGCCCCTGGGTGACCTCTGACCTCTCGGTGACCTCTGACCCCTGTGTGACCTCTGACCCCTCTGTGAAAGTTGACCCCTGGGTGACTTTTGACCTTTGACCCCGTGTGACCTTTGACCTCTGACCCCTGGGTGACCTTTGACCCCTGTGTGACCTCTGACCTCTCGGTGACCTTTGAGCCCCTGTGACTTTTGACCTCTGACCCCTGGGTGACCTTTGACCTCTGACCCCTCTGTGACCTTTGACCTCTGACCCCTGGGAGACCTTTGACCTCTGACCCTGGGTGACCTTTGAACTCTGAGCCCTCTGTTACTTTTGACCCCTCGCGACCTTCGACCGCTGACCCCTGCGCGACCTCTGACCCCTCGGTGACCTTTGATCCCTGGATGACCTCTGACCCCTGCGACCTTTGACCTCTGACCCCCGAGTGTCGTTGACCTCTGACCCCGATGCTGGTGCACCTTGACCCCTGCCCCTGTGACCTTTCACTCTGACCCCGGTGACCTTTGAACTCTGACCAACTTGACCTTTTTCCTCTGGCCCCCTTACCCAGTGATCTTTGACCTCTGGCCCTTGTACCCGGTACCTTTGACCTCTGAACTTTGCCCCGACCCCACTTACCTTTGACCTATGACCTGGTGAGCTATGACACCTGGCCCCTGTGACCTGTGGCTTCTGAGCCCCATTACCTTTGCCCTAGTTAAGCACAGCTGTACTGCAACATTGCAGTAGACAAATAGCTTCTACACTGAGAGTAAATTTCTTAACTTTTTTTAACTCTTTACTCCCAGAGACTGAGGCATCTGCTACTGTTTTTTTGTTTTAAATTTTTTTACAATAGCACCTTCAAGTTTTACAATACATTTTTACAATAGCAACTTCAAAAGTTGCACTACACAATGACTGCTGCTGTGGTATTAAATTTTTTTATTTATTTCTTACAGCCCCAGACGGTGCCATATTCTACTACTTTTATTTTATTTAATTTCCGAGTTTACAAAGCATTTTCCAAGTTTTACAGAGCATTTTCCACGTTCCTCGCTGCAATTATGGACAGTCGCTGCACGTCCAGAAGTTTTCTGCCCCGAGGTGACATTACCTCCATGATCCCTTTTCCCAAGCAGAAAACGAGTAAGCTCCGCTCCTCCTCCCAGACTGTCCACTTCCACACCTAGGTACAAAAATAAAAATTCGAAAACATCTTTACATCACAACCTACAAGGAGCACCCAGAGATTTTACAAACCCCCCATGAAAAATACAGTTACACCCACACACTTTACAACCCTGGCCTCCTCAATGCTGGCCATCTAGTCCAACTCCTCCCACCCTTCGCCCACACCATCCTCAACAGTCTTCCAAAGACCATCTGCTGACCAACATAATTCCCTGCGCCAAGTGGCAATTGCCACATTCCAGGGGTGTGCTCCACAGCCACGCCCTTCCTGGGAGCCTTGAAAAAAAAAAAAATCACCATCTGCCAAAACCCTGGGCCAAGCCTGACCCCCATCTGAACATTGGCGATGAACATCGCCTCACGGAGCGGCTGGGACCAGGGAAAAAAAAAAAAAAACAGCCAGGGGGAAAAAACAATCCGCCGACTGGGTTTTTTTTATTCTAATTGTATTTTATTTTTTCTAATTAACTTACTAACATCTCTACATCAAACCTGCAACAGACCACTAAAAAGCTAAACCCCATAACCCTACAAGGTTACACACATTCACAACACACCACTCATTCAGATAACACACACACTAGCCCTCACTCTCAACTAACCCATCCCGCCACAAAAGGGCATCAAGGGGCCATCGCCCCTTACGCACAGCACCCAGGGCCTCAAAAATCACCCTGCCTGCAAAACCCCCAGCCCCAGCCCAACCTCCTTCCAAGCTCCCCACAAACTATACTTCCATTACAGCAACACTTTAACACACACCATCCCCACCATACATAGATTTTCAAGCTGATACTTAGCTTTCATAGTGGTGCATGTCACAGTCCAACCTCCGTAGCAGCCACTGTGCCTCACGGCCCTGCTGTTTTCTTGACAAATGCTAAAACTCTATATACAGATGCATACAAGATGCTCACCCTAACCCCTGCTAAACAATGTCACCATCAGTCCTGTTAAGAGAGATATCAGCAACTTACACAGCATACAGCAGAACTGGTGAAAAAAACAAGGTTCTATTTTCAATAAAGTGGGGAATTCCAGGAAAACACAATGCATCGAGAATTAAAAAAAAAAAAAAAACCCACACCTAAACAATGCATACTATTAAACCATCTTTCTACCCCTGAAGACTCAAAACAAAATTACTGACCTGAAAAAAAGAAAGAAAGAAAAAAAAAAATATGCGTACAAGTGTTACTTTCTACCACACATGCTGTTGAACCTTGACTGGTCCTGAAGCTCTTACCTCAGGCAGACACCTCTTCCCAAAGGGCTGAGCCAGCTCAAAAGCTGCAAAGGACTCAAGGAAGAACTGAGCACCAACACCAGAGAAACCCAGAAGCACAATGAGCTCCCTCAGCAGAGACTGTGGCTCAAATACCCCGAGACTCCGCCCACCACCATTAGCACAATCACCTGGGAAAGGGGAAGGGCAAACCACCAGAAGCTATAAAGTCAGCTGGAGGAGCAGCAGCAGTGTTCTTACCTGCCTTAAATTTACAGCAAGTGAGACCCCAAACAGAGAAAGCGACCCTTACTGGCAATGATGATACCTGCTCCTGTACTACAGCTACAACTATTGCATCGGCAATGTGACCGGGTAGGGAATTAAACTTAATTTTTCTGAGTCATAGACAGGAAAAGATACATGTGCCTCTAAACTAGGTAGGAAACTAGCTCATTAAATGCAATAACAATGTAGTTATTAAAATCACATCAATGAGCAGCGAGGCCAGCAGACGCGACGTTAAGTTGGTGGCTAAGCGCTAGATTGAGGCGGACCGGGAGGTTCCCGAGGCCCAGGAGCCCCGGGGAAGAGCAGAGGGACCGTGCAGAGCTGGCAGCTCTCGCGAGAGAGGCTGACGCGGCGTGGGCGTTGCCAGGGGCAACCGTGGGGGATTTAAATGGCCCTGAGAAGTACCAGCAACCAAGAGCACAGCAAACAGGGTGTAGGTGTGGTGCAGCAGTTTGCGTGGCAGTTCGTGCCGGTAGGGTGCGACACCCCCCCTCTCTTCCCAGCTCGAGAAGGCCACTGAAGCGGTGGGCATCGGCCTCAGAAGGAGACCCTGATATGGCTGCCACTCGGCTAAAAGCCATTGCTAGGAAAAATGTGGCGACGCAGACAGAGCTCCCATGTAAATGTGCAGCTGTCCAGGTCTCTGGCTGCAGGGAGTGCCTGAGTCTATCACTGATGACGGAGGGCAGCAGGGACACCTCTTGTGTGAGACGTGACCGGGTAGATGATCTGCTCGGCCTGGTGGCAGAGCTGAAGGAGGAAGGGGAAAGGTTGAGGAGTATCAGGGAGTGTGAGAGGGAGATAGATTGGTGGACCTGCACCCTACCATCCCTGAGGCAGAGGCAGCAGAGGGAGGCTCCGCAAGAAGCGGAGGTTCCCCTGCCCCCTTGCCACCGGGCAGGAGGGGACCTAAGAGATGGAGGGAAATGGATACAGGTCCCTGCTCGGGGAGGCAGGCGAGTCCCCTCACAGTCTCCCTCACCTTTCCAGTTGCCCCTACGCAACAGGTATGGGGCTCTGGAACTTGAGGACCAGGTCAATGAAGATCAGGGTGTAGGTGAAGCCCTATCTAGGGAGGTGCCTAGGCTCAGTTGGGCAGCCCTATGCGTTCTCACAGCCTCTGAAAAAAGAAAAAGGAGGGTAATTGTCATAGGCGACTCCCTTCTGAAGGGGACAGAGGGCCCAATATGCAGACCTGACCCATCCCACAGGGAAGTCTGCTGCCTCCCTGGGGCCCGAGTAAAAGACATTACCAGGGAACTCCCTGGTCTGGTTCGGATCTCTGATTATTACCCATTGCTGGTTGTGCAGGTTGGCAGTGATGAGATTGCAGGGAGAAATCCAAAGGCAATCAAAAGGGACTTCAGGGCACTGGGGCAATTAGTGGAAGGAGCGCAGGTAGTGTTTTCCTCAATCCCTTAGTGGCAGGGAAGTATATTGGAAGGAGCAGGAAAACACACCTGGTTAATACGTGGCTCAGAGGCTGGTGCTATCGGTGGTGTTCTGGGTTTTTTGATCCTGGGGAGGTTTACACGGCACCGGGCTTGCTAGTGACAGATGGTATCCAGCTATCTCAAAGGGGTAAAAGAATCCTCGCTCGTGAGATGGCAGGGCTCGTAGAGAGGGTTTTAAACTAGGTTTGAAGGGGGTAAGGGATAAGACTAGGTGCACCAGAGACGAGCCTGGGGGCAGTATGCCAACGTTAGGGTTGGATTCGATAGGCCGGCTCAGATGCATCTATGCCAATGCATGCGGCACGGGCAATTAACGGGAGGAGCTGGAAGCCATCGTGCGGCAGGATAGATATGACTTAGTCGCCATCACGGAAACATGGTGGGATGACTCCCGTGACCGGAGTGCTGCAGTGGATGGCTATAAGCTCTTCAGAAGGGATAGGCAAGGTAGAAGAGGTGGTGGAGTGGCTCTCTATGTCGGGGAGGGTTTGGACTGTGCAGAGCTACACGATTGTGATGACGAGGTGGAGTGCTTATGGGTGAGGATGAGAGGGAAGGCCGATAAGGCAGATATTGTGCTGAGAGTCTGTTACAGGCCACCCAACCAGGTTGAAGAGACGGATGAATCATTCTACAAGCGGCTGGCGGTAGTCTCAGAATCGTGTGCCCTTGTTCTCGTGGGGGACTTCAACTTTCCAGACATCTGCTGGAAATACGCCACAGCAGAGAGTAAACAGTCTAGGACGTTTCTGGAGTGTGTGGAAGATAACTTCCTGACACAGCTGGTAGGTAAGCCAACTGGGGGAGGAGCCTTGCTAGATCTGTTGTTTACAAACAGGGAAGTACTGGTGGGAGATGTGATGGTCGGAGGCCGTCTTGGGCTTAGCGACCGTGAAATGATAGAATTCTCAATTCTTGGTGAGGCAAGGAAGGGGGTTAGCAAAACCGCCGCCGTGGACTTCCGGAGGGCAAACTTTGGCCTCTTCGAGGCACTGGTTGAGAGAGTCCCTTGGGAGACGGTCCTGAAGGGCAAAAGGGTCCAGGAGGGATGGACGTTCTTTAAGAAGGAAATCTTAACGGCTCAGGACCAGGCTATTCCCCCATGCCGCAAGTCAAACCGCCGAGGAAAACGACTGGCCTGGCTGAACAGGGAGATTTTGCTAGGACTCAAGAAAAAAAGGAGAGTTTATCATCTCTGGAAGAAAGGGCGGGCAACTCAGGAGGAGTACAGGGATCTTGTTAGGTCATACAGAGAGGAAATTTGAAAGGCAAAAGCTCAGCTAGAACTAAATCTGGTCGATGTCGTAAGAGACAACAAAAAATGTTTTTACAAATACGTTAACGGTAAAAAGAATCCCAAGGAGAATATCTATCCTTTAATGGATACAGAAGGGAACGTTGCCACCAGAGGTGAGGAAAAGGCTGAGGTACTTAATGCCTTCTTTGCCTCAGTCTTTAATAGGGAGACCAGTTATCCTCAGGGTACTCTGCCTCCTGAGCTGGAAGGTGAGGATGAAGAGCAGAATATACCCACCCCTTAATCCAGGAGGAAATAGTTAGTGACCTACTATGCCATCTGGACACTCACATATCTATGGGACCAGATGGAATCCATCCAAGAGTACCGAGGGAACTGGCGGAGGTGCTTGCTGAGCCGCTCTCCATCATCTATCGGCGATCCTGGTCAACGGGGGAGGTCCCAGAGGACTGGAGGCTTGCCAATGTGACGCCCATTTACAAGAAGGGTCGGAGGGAGGATCCGGGGAACTACGGGCCTGTCAGCCTGACCTCGGTACCGGGGAAAATTATGGAACAGTTTGTCTTGAGAGCGCTCACGTGACAAGTCCGGGACAAGCAGGGGATTGGGCCTGTCAGCATGGGTTTACGAAAGGTGGGTCCTGCTTGACCAACCTGATCTCCTTCTATGACCGGGTGACCCGCCTAGTGGATGAGGGAAAGGCTGTGGATGTTACCTACCTTGACTTCAGCAAGGCCTTTGATACTGTCTCTCATGGCATACTCCTTGAGAAGCTGGCATCTCGTGGCTTGGACGAGTGTAGTCTTTGGTGGGTGAAAAACTGGCTGGATGGACGAGCCCAGAGGGTAGTGGTGAATGGGGTGAAATCCGGTTGGCGGCGGGTCGCTAGTGGTGTTCCCCGGGGCTCGGTGTTGGGCCCGGTTCTGTTTAATATCTTTATCGATGATTTGGACGAGGAGATCGAGTGCACCCTCAGCAAGTTTGCAGACGACACCAAGTTGGGAGGCAGCGTCGATATCTGGGCAATACATTGCTGCCAAGCTGTTAGAATATGACACCGGGGCACCTTGAATCGCCTTTCTCCACGTGGCCCGTGTGCACAGGACATCCTCTGGATCTTTGGAGACCTCCTCATCGTCTAGATCACCGTAGATGACTTCCAGCACTGCTAACTCTCTCAGGTATGGGATGCCTTCATCTGTGGTAGTCCACTTTCCTGAGGAGTTTACAAGATCTTCCTTGAATGGATATCTTGCCCTCACACTTGAGAGGAGCCGGCTCCAGAGACTGCAAATTGCTGCCTCTTTTCCAATTCCTCTTTCAATTCCCCGGTTTCTAGCGAGGGATCCCAGCTGTTGGGCTTCCTTGCCTTCCAGTTGCTGACTGTCGGCCCCGTTCTCCCAGCATCGGAGCGGCCAGGCAGCGATCCGCTCGCCTGGCTGGCGGCTGTAGTCTTGCCGCACGTCTTGAAGTTCTGAGAAAGTCAGGGACCGGGTAGTTTCCGCTTCCTAAGTTCTCTCGCTCCTTCCTCCAATTTCTCGGTTGAAGAACCGGCTTCTAGATCAAACCTTTCCTCTTCTTCTTCTTCCCTTACTAATCGATGATATGGACCCCTTGATCTCCTTGTCCACTGTTTCTTTTTTGCTACTGGGGTAATTACTGTAGTTGTTGTTGTTGTTTGGGTCCCTATCTCAACCATAGTCCTCTGAGAGTGTTGAACTATGGCTCGGTAGGCGAAGGCCAGGCCCCGGTATGGCGCAAGAAGCTGCTGCTTTTCATTGGGATAGGCGAGGCACCCTTCTATTGGGTGGCGCATCAGTTTGCCAGGGTTGCTTGCCTGTTCGGGTGTGAAGTCCCACGTTATGGGAGGTGATAACCATCCTAGAAATCTGCCCAAATCTTTCCGTATACCCTGCCACCCAGGGACCGGTCGCTTGAGAGCACGTTTCAGTATTGCCTCACCCAAAACTTGTCTTCTCTTATACCAAGACGAGACCAGAATCCGCAATACCCGTCATATACCACCAGTATTAATTATTAGTATTGAACAGCTCACGTAAGGGTGAACAAGGACCTCGGGAGCCTGCATAATAAAACCATTCACATCAATGCCCAATAGGGAAAGGGAGATGTATTCCCTCATCTCCTCCACAAGATAGCTACCACAGCAAAGCCATCAGTGCCAGGACAAAGCACATAGCCGCTTTTTGTATTAGCATGTTCCCAAGTTCCTTCATGCTCCCACAGCACAGTAAAGCCATCGGTGCCAGGGCAAAGCACATAGCCGTCATTTGTATTACCGTGTTCCCAAACTCAGCAAGATAGAGATGAGCAAGCAGCCAACAAACTCCGTGACCTGCACGGGAGCTTGCCGCTTAATAACTAGCTATAGAATGCTTAATGCAAAACTGCTGCTGTCGTTGCCCCACGTTGGGTGCCAAAAAGAACTGTGGTAGGTTGACCCTGGCTGGGTGTCAGGTGCCCACCAAAGCCGCTCTATCGATCCCCCTCCTCAGCTGGACAGGGGAGAGAAAATATAACAAAAGGCTCACAGGTCAAGATAAGGAAAGCTTAATAAAGTGAAAGCAAAGGTCACGTGCAAAAGCAGAGAAAAACAAATGATGTTATTCTCTACTTCGCATCAGCAGGCGATGTCTGGCCGCCTCCCGGGAAGCAGGGCTTCGGTAGGCGTAGCAGTTGCTCTGGAAGATGAGAACGCCCCCTTCCTTCTCCCTTTACTTAGCTTTTATATCTGAGCTGACGTCATATGGTATGGAATATCTGTTTGGTTGGTTTAGGTCAGCTGTCCTGGCTACGTCCCCTCCCGAGATCTTGCCCAGCCACGGCCTGCCATTGAGGGGGGCAAAAATGTTGGAGAGACAGCCTCGATGCTGTGCCGGCGCTGCTCAGCGGTAGCCAAAACACTGGAATGTTATCGACACCTTTCTAGCTACCGATGCGGAGCACAGCACTACGAGGGCTGCTATGGGGAGAATTAATTCCATCTCAGCCAGACCCAATACAGGAACAGAAAGGGAAAAATAAAATGAGCAAGAAAGGCTGAGGAGCAGAGAAAGAAAGGTACAGGGTGATGCAAAGATGCTTTTCTGAATACAATGACCTTGCTATTTCTTGACCCAATTATTTACTAGCAGGTGGTAGATAAAAGTTCTGTATGTTACAAAATGTAGGGGAAATTGGTTTTGGATGGCCTTGCAGTTTCTGAAGAAGATTAGGACTTTAGCCCTCTCCGATAACTTAGCTTAGAAGTATCCATATGGATTATGTCAAAGGGTAAGCATAGATAATAGAAGCGCTAACGAGCACTCTTTAGGATAAGATGTATCAAATATGCAGAAGATTGCACTGCGCAGAATCATCCGAGAAGGGTCAAATGGCGGACAAGCGAGGAAGACTACTGAAGACCGCCAGAGGACTCCTGAAGACCACCGGAGACCTCGAGTACGCCTGCGTGAAGGACATTTACATATGATAATGAGTTCCCAGAAAAGTAATGAATATGTAAAACTTTTCTCGGAAATCTGACGAATACGTATATAGAACCTGTATATAAAATATACAATTAGCCTGACCAGGTACATACAATAGGAGGAGAAATCCCCTGTATGCCCAGCGCTGCAAGAAAGGATACCTGCTTAATAGTCTTTTGACTATTGAGTCCTGATTTTGGCTTTTCACAACTTCAAGGGAAAAGGACAGTGAGATAGAGAAATCGATAAAAGAGGGATGAGGAGCCCTGCAGGGTCGTGGCAGAAGAAACACAGAGTCGGAAAGCATCACATGGCCCAGCTCTCCTTCTCCCTCAGTGCAGTCACAGCCTGGCAGTGCTCAGCAACTGCTCTGCTCCTCCCTCAGCCCCTCTGCAGGCAGCCACCCCATTAGAGGGAGGGGCTGTCACCATCATCCTCACTGCCTGCACCTGGGGCTCCTCCAGCCCTGGCCCACAGCTGGAGCCCAGCAGGACCACCAGGGGGGCCATCACCTGACCCCCACAATGCATCACCTCCTCCCCTGGACTCCCTCACAGCCCCTCGCTCCCTGCAGAGGGAGCGCAAAGGAGACAGCAAGTGTTTGTTCAGTCATGCATGTAATAAGTTCTGGGAGCGAGTCTGCTCAGGGGCTCAGGGCCCCCAACGCTCCCCCTGCCCCTGGGGCTCCTTGGCAGTCAGTTGGTTGGCTCCTGGGCTGATGAGCTGCTGGGCAGAGGTGGAGGCTGCCAAAGATGATCAGGGTGCAGCACGCTAGAAGAGAGGAGAACAGTGGCAGCCTCCTGGAGAGTGGGGGTGTAATCAGAAAGCATGAGGCGGAGAACGGGACAGCGAGAGAAGGACGGGGACAGGGAGCCTGACAGGGATGGAGAAAGACGCAGCAGGGAGAAGAGGAAGAGAGAGCAGGACAGTGACTGACAAGGAAGGATGGGGAGCAGGAGGGAGATGCAGAAAAAACCTGGTATAGGCAGCATGACAGAGAGGGAGTTAAAAAGAACAAGGGCACGGTGTTGGACTGAGAGAGATGAGGAAACAGGAAAAAGTGACAAGAAACAGGGCACAGATGGAGGAATGAAACAACAGGGAGTCAGGACAGCAAATGATGGAGGAAAGGGGCAGGGGGGTGGGAAACAACACAAAACAAACTGCATAGCTACACACACTACAGGGCAGAGAGGAAAGAATTAAGAAGGAGTAACAGGGAGGAATTAAGGAAGAGGGACAGAGAGCTTGCCAGAGAGAGGTGGAGAAAGGCAAAAAACCTCACGTGTGACAGGGCAGACAGGGAGGAATTAAGAAACCAGGGACAGGGAGCTGGACAGAAAGAGAGGCAGAAATAAAATGGGAAAAAGCAACAGGCCACAGGGCAGAGAGAGAGGAATTGATAATTCCAGACAGATCATGATAGAGAACAGAAAAAACCAGAGTGGGCTACAGGGAGGAGGAAGGAATTCAAGAATAGGGAGTGGGAGCCGGACAGAGACATAGAGAAAGCAGGGGGGGAAGCAATGGGCTAAAAGACATGTAGGGAGGAAGTAAAAACTAGTGGCAGGGAGCCAGGCAAGAGAGATGGAAAAAGACAAACAAATACTGTGGGGCTATGAGGCAGAGACTGTGGAGTTAAAATGCAGAGAAGGAGCCCAACAGAGAGAGGGGGAGCCCAATGGGGGGGGGGGGGGGGCAACAGAGAGAGAGGGAGCCCAACCGAGACAGGGGGAGCTGGGGGGGGATCCAGACAGGCTATGGGGGCCAGAGGGAGGAATTAAGAACTGGGGACAGGGAGCCAGACAGAGAGAGATGGAAATCACGGGGAATAGCTCTGGGCGCAGGAAGGAGGATGAATTAATAAATAGGGACAGGGAGATGGACAGAGAGGGTTGGAGAAAGGCAAAAATATTGGCATGGTACAGGGCAGAGAGGAAGAATTTAAAAATGGGGACAGTGAGACTGATGTAGAGAGAGAAAAGAAAAAAGCAACAAGCTATGCGGAAGAGAGGGAGGAATTAAAAAACAGGGCCGGGAAGCAAGAAAGAGCAAGATGGAGAAAGGCGAGGGGAACCCGAGGGGCAACAGGACAGAGAGGGAGGAATTAAAAGTGAGGGACTGGGAAAGGAGAGTCAATGAAAGAAACAGAATTGCAACGTGCTGCAGAACCGAGAAGGAAGAAACTGAACAACAGGGACAGGGAGCAAGAGAGAGAAAGAATACCAATGGGCTACGGGACAGAGAGGGAGGAATGAAAAAATAGAGATCGGGAGGTGGGCAGAGAGAAATGGAGAAAGAGAAAATAGCCAGGGGCAACAGGGCAGAGAGAGGGGAGGGAGGAAGGAGAAAACATAGCGACGGGCTACAGGGAGGAGAGAGGAATGAAAAGATAGGGACAGGGGGCCAGATACAGGGCAACACACATGGGATGTATAGCAACAGCCAGAGGGTGGAGAGGGAGGAATTCAAATGGCGACAGGGAAGCAGAGGTGGTGGTGAGACAAATTAGGGGCAGGGGGAAGAAGGACAGGCTGCGGGGAAGAGAAGGAGGAATTAAAAAATTGGTATCCAGAGCTGGACAGAAAGACAGAGAAAGAAAAAATTGAAAAACAGTAAGAGGGAGCCAGCTAGAGATACGGAGAAAGGACAAAAATGCGATGAGCACCAAGACAGAGAGGGAAGAATTTCAAAACGGAAGGGACCGGGAGCCATGCAGAGAGAGACAGAGAAAGGGAAGGTAGCGATGGGCTGCAGGGCAGCGAGGGAAGAATTAAAAAGTAGGGACAGGGAGCTGGACAGACAGCAATGGAAAAAGAAAGAAAAAAACCCAAACCACCCTGCAACAGGCTACAAGGCAGAGAGGGAGTGATTAGACTCAAGCCAGGGAGCAGGATAGAGAATACAAAAATAGCAACAGGCCACAGGGCGGAGAGGGAGGAATTACAAAACAGGGACAGGGAGCTGGACAAGAGAGAAATGAGGAAAGATCAATAACAACATTGTGCTACAAGGCCGAGAGGGAGAAACTGAAAAATAGGGACCGAGAGCCAGGAAAAGGAGAGACAGAGAAAGAACAAATCACAGTAGGCCACAGGACAGAGAAGGAGGACTTTAAAGAGCGATGTGTACAGGGCAAAGAAGGAGGAAATTTTTTTTTTTTTTTTTTTTTTTTTTAAGTAAGGACAGGGACAGGGAGCTGGACAGAGAGACACAGAGAAAGAAAAAACAGCAATGGGCTACAAGACAGACAGGGAGGAATTAAAAAATCCTGGTAGTGATCCAGAGAGAGAGAGAGCGCAAAACAAATGAAATCGCAATGTGGCACAGGGCAAAGAAAGAGAAAATTGAAAAACAGGGCCTGGGAACTGGAAAGAGAGAGCCGGGGGGGGGGAAAGCTGCTCTAGGGCAGAGAGGGAGGAATGAAAAAACAGGGGCAGGGAGCCAGAGAGAGAGACTGAAAGGGGCAAAAGTCCTGACAGGCTTGGCGGGGGGGGGGGGGATAAAAATTAGAGACAGGGGAGTTGGACAGAGAGGGACGGAGAAAGGAAAAAGGCTGCAACGAGCTACCAGACAGAGGAGAAGAGTCTAGAAATGGGGACAGTGAGATGGACAAAAAGGAGGGAGAAAGGAAAGAAGCAACGGGCAATGTGGCAGATAGGGCGGCATGAAGAAAGAGGGATGGGGAGCCAGACAAACCGAGATGGGGATAGAAAAATATAGTGATGGTCTAGGGGGCAGAAAGGGAAGACTTAGAAAAACAGGGACAGGAGGCAAGAGAGAGTGACATGGAGAAAGGAAAAAATACTGATGGGCAACAAGACAGAGAGGAGGGAATTCAAAATGAGGGGCTGGGAGCAGGATAAAGAGAGACGGAGAAAGAAAAAGATGTGTGATGTGCTACAGAGCCAAGAAGGGAGACCTTGAACGACAGGGAGCCAGACAGAGTGAGCCAGAAACAGCAAAAATACTGACAAGCTGCAGGACAGAGAGGGAAGAATGCAAAAGTAGTGGCTGGGAGCAAGACAGAGAAGGAAAGAGTTAGCTGTGCGCTACAGGTCAGAGACAGAGAAGACCTAAAAGTTGGGGACAGGGAGCTGCTCAGAGCAAAATGGAAAAAGGAGGTACAGGGGAGGAAAAAAAGAAAAGCACAGCAGCATAGGAAAAAGATGGGGTCAGGGAGGGCCCAGGACACCCAAGAGGGGCAACAGGGCCCCGAGGGCCCAGGGCTCACCGCAGCTTTCGCTCTTGACGCTGCCAGGAGAATTTGCCAGTTCAGCTGCTTCTTCCTCCTTCTCTCCTCCCTTCCTCTTCTGTTAACTCTGGTCACTTGGCTGTCCTCCACCTAAGAGAATACATGGGTGTCTCACAGCTGTTACAAGACAAAGCTTCCTAGACACGTAGTCTCGCTCCCTCGTGCGGTACGCGCAGGAGTAGGACAGAGGGAGAGAGAAAGAAGGTAGGAAACAAGCCAGAGGGATTGAGGAAAAACGAGACAGCAATCGTGACAAAGGAATGGAGAGATAAAAACCAGCTCCGGGCTGCAGGATGAGAAAAAAGGCCAGGGAGTGGGACAGAGGGGTATAATGCAATGGCGAGCTTGGCAGGGGGATATAGCGAGAAACGATGGAACCGGCAGTGGTATGGGCACGTACAGACAAAAAGTTAAGGGGAGGGTGGAAGACAGAGAGAATAAGAGAAAAGGGACAGGGCATAGATGGAGAAAGGAATATTAGAGACAGGGAGAGGCGGAGAGTGACAGGACCGAGGCAGAGAGATGGAGAAAGAAAAAACTTGGTGATGGGTAGCAGGCCAGAGGGACAAGGAAAGACAGGAGGAAGGACAGCTGGATATAGAAAACAGGTAAGAGACAGCCAGTAAGTGGGATACTGCAAAAGAGAGCGGGATGGGGATTGGGACGCTGGCATAGGGAGGCAACGAGAGCAACAGAGAAAATGGGGACGGAGAGTGGGACAGAGAAGTGAAGCAACAAATAATAGGGCCAGGGAGCAGGACAGAGGAAGAGAGGCAGTGAGAGGGGGACAGGTGAGACAGCAGATCATTAGAGAAAGAAAATGAAAGGAACAGCACAGAGGGTCACAGAGAAAAAGAGAGGGAGAGCAAAAAGGGAAAAATAAGATGAGGGAGAAGGACTGAGCAGCAGAGAGAAAAAGGACAGAGACAGAGAAAACAAAGACTGGAGGCAGAACAAAGGGAAAGATTGACAAGGACAGGGAGCGGGATAAAGGGATGGAAAATGAAGAAATAGTGATGAGCAGCAGGATAGAGGAAGAGAGAGGGAAAGAGCAAGAAGAGCAAAATAAGGACTATGACAGAAAGATGTAGAGAGAAAGACCAGGGCACATCAGAAGGGTAGAAAGAAAAAAAGAGGGATGGGGATCGAGACAGCATGATAGGGAGGGAGAGGGATGCAAGGATACGGCACAACACAGGTACAGGGAAGAAGAAAGAATGACACGAGAGAAAGTGGGGGATAGGGAGCAGGAGAGATGGAGAACGAAAAAATGGCAACATGCAGAAGAACAGAAATATAGAAAATTTAAAAACTACTTATAGGGAGCAGGACAAAGGAACAGAGCAAGAGGAAAAATCAATGGGGAGAAGGATGGGTAACACACAGCAAGATACTGGGGGAGTGAGAGCGAGGGAACACGCAGCAGGACAGGGGGATGAAGAAAGAAAAAATAGGGAGAGGAAGAAAAGCTGAGTAATCAACAGAGAAGGGGGGAAAAAGGGAACTGGACAGACATGGGCAGCAGGACAGAGACACGGAGAAAGAAAAAACAGAGACAAGGGCAGAGGGATAGAGAGGCAAAGAGAGGGAGGGGACCGAGACAGTGGGCTGTAAACAGAGAGTAACGGCACATGGTACGCAAGATAGCAGAGTGAGAGGTACAGGGAAGCAGAAAGAATGACAGAGAGGAAACAAGGGGGATGGGGACCAAGTCAGAGAGCTGGAGAAAGACAAAATACTGATGGGGAGCAGGATGGGAAAATAGAGCCAAAAGAGATGAATGGGAAACAGGGCAGTGGGATGCAGACAGCAAAAATAATGATTGGCATCAGAACAGAGAAATTGACAGAGAAATGAGGGACAGGGAACAGGATAGAGGAATGGAAAGAAAAAAAATACTGATGAGCAACAGGACAAAGGATATAGAGAATAAGAAGGAGAAAAAAGGAAAAAGGGAGAGAAAAAGTAATGGGGATAGAAAGTGTGAGACAGAGAGACAAAAAGCAGGACAAGGAATGGGACTGAGGGACTGGTGGCAGCAGAGGGAACCAGATGCAGATTAACACAAAGAGATAGAGGGGAAAAAAAAACAGAGAGAGGTGGAGGAAGAAAAAGTAGGGGCAGAGTAGGGAAAAGAGAAAAGAAAAAAGGGACACCTGGCTGGACAGGCAGCTAGAACTAGAAACAAGGAGACAGGCAGCGGGACAGAGGAATAAAGGCAGAATAAACTGTGAGAGGAAGCAGGACGGACAGTGAGACAAAAAAAGGGGCAGGGAGCAGCACTGAGAAATGGAGAAGGAAGCAATAGGGGCAGAGGGAGGAAAATACAGGTTGGAGGAAGGACAGAGAGCAAAAGAGAATGACAGAACTTGGACAAAGAGTGGGAGAAAGAAAAACCAGTGATGAGCAGCAGGCCAGAGGCAGAGGTGGCACAGGGAAGGAAGGACAAGAGGAAGGAGATAGGGATACAGAAAACAAGCGAGGGACAGGGTGTAAGAAAATGGGATAGAGAGAAAAAGAGAGGGATGGGGAGAAGGACACTGGGATAGAGAGAAAACGACAGGAAGAATGACAGGGAGATGGAGCCAGAGGAAAAACAGGGACCAAAAGCAGGACAGAGAAATGGAAAATTAGGAAAATTAGGGTCGGGGAGTGGGACAGAGGGGTGGAGAGACAACAAAGGACTCGAGGATAACAACAGAGAAAGAGGGAGAGAGGGAAGGAGGGACGGGGAGCAGCACGGTGGGATGGGGCAGAGAAATGGAGAAAGAAAATACAGTGATGGGGAGCGGGACAGAGGACTAGAAAGAGAAAAATAAGGCAAGGGAGAAGACCGAGGAGCAAAGAGAGAGGAAAGGTCAAAAGAAAAGGTCAGAGAGGTAGAGAAATCAAGAAAAAGAGAGATGGAACAAGAAGATGTAGGGTCAGTAAACAGGACAGAGATAGGGGTAGAAAGAGAGAATGAACAAAGGATGAATGACCACTATGACAGAGCACAGGGCATACAGACAGAGACAGAAAAAGGACAGGAAATGGGAAAGAAAGAAAGGTTCAGATCTGTACAAAGAGACCAAAAAGGGAAAAAAAAAAAAGCAATGGGCTAGAGAACAGAGAGGGGAAGAGGAGGAAAAAAGGGCCAGGGAGCGGGACAGAGGAGGAGAGAAAGGAAAAAAGGGAGAGCCAGGTGGACAGGGAGATATAGCAAGAAACAACTGGGCAGGCAGCAGGCTAGAGAAATAAAGATGGAAAAAGATGGGGACAGGAAGCAGGACAGAGGAACAGTGAGAGGAAACAAAGGGCAGGCAGCAGGACCGCGATGGAGAAAGAAGCATTGGGGCAGAAGGCTAGAAAGAGAAAAAAGACAGAAAGAAGAATACAGGATAGGGTGAGGGGGAAAGGACAAGGAGCAGGACACAGTGTCAGACAGGAACAGTGAGCGAGACGAGGTGATACAGAGAGGAAAAAAAGGGCCAGGGAAACAGGACAAAGTAAAAGACAGGCAAAATTAAAAGACATGGAGCAGGACAGAGACAGAGTGAGAAAAGATAGTGACAGGGAGCAGCACAGAGCAGCAGAGAACAAAACAACTGCAGAGGGAATAGGACAGAGAAATGGAGAGGGGAGACAAGGAGCAGGACACAGAAAAGGGCCAGGGTGAGTAGGATCCAGGGAACTACAGGCCTGTCAGCCTGACCTCGGTACTGGGGAAGATTATGGAGCAGTTCATCTTGAGTGTGCTCATGTGGCACGTGTGGGACAACCAGGGGATCGGGCCCAGCCAGCGTGGGTTCATGAAAAGCGGGTCCTGCTTGACCAACCTGATCTCCTTCTATGACCAGGTGACCTGCCTAGTGGATGAGGGAAAGGCTATGGATGTTATCTGCCTTGACTTAAGCAAGGCCTTTGACACTGTCTCTCATGGCATACTCCTTGAGAGGCTGGCAGCTCATGGCTCAGACAGGTGTACTCTTTGCTGGGGAAAAAAAAACTAGCTGGATGACCAAGCCCAGACAGTTGTGGTGAACAGAGTTAAATCTGGTTGACTAACGGTCACAAGTGGTGTTCCCCAGGGCTCAGTTTTGGGGCCAGTTCTCTTTAGTATCTTTATCATCAACGATCTAGATGAGGGGCTTGAGTGTACCCTCAGTAAGTTTGCAGACAACACCAAGTTGGGAGGGAGGGCTGATCTGCTTGAGGGTAGGAGGACTCTACAGAGGGATCTGGGCAGGCTGGATCGATGGGCCAAGGCTAATTGCATGACGTTCAACAAGGCCAATTACCCGTTCCCACGCTTCAGTCGCAACAACCCTGTGCAGCGCTACAGGCTTGGGGAAGAGCGGCTGGAAAGCTGCCCAGTGGAAGAAGACCTGGGGGTGCTGGTTAATAGCTGGCAGAATATGAGCCAGAAATAGTGTGGCCAGCAGGAGCAGAAAAGCGATTGTTCCCCTGTATTCGGCACTGGTGAGGTCGCACCTCGAGTACTGTGTTCAGTTTTGGGCCCCTCGCTACGGGAAAGACATTGAGTTGCTGGAACGTGTCCAGAGAAGGGCAACTCAGTTGGTGAGGGGCCTGGACCATAAGTCTTATGAGAAGCGGCTGAGGGAACTGGGGTAGTTTAGTCTGGAGAAAAGGAGGCTGAAGCGAGACCTTATTGCTCTCTACAACTACCTGAAAGGAGATTGTAGTGATGTGGGTACTGGTCTCTTCTATCAAGTGACTAGAGATAGGACGAGAGAAAATGGCCTGAAGTTGCACCAGGGGAGGTTTAGATTGGATATCAGAAAAAATTTCTTTACTGAGAGGGTTGTCAGGCATTGGAACAGGCTGCTCAGGGTAGTGATGGAGTCACCATCCCTGGAGGTGTTCAAAAAACACGCAGACATGGCGCTTTGGGACATGATTTAGTGGGCGTGGTGGTGTTGGGTTGATGGTTGAACTTACTGATCTTAGAGGTCCTTTCCAAATTTCATGATTTGATTTGATTCGATTTGATTCTATTCTAGGGAGCAGAACAGAGATGTAGCAAGAAAGGAAAAAAGGAAGGGAGGGAGAGAGACAAGGACTGCAAGAAGGACAAAAGGATGGAAGAGGAAAAAATAGTGATAGGCTGCAGGACAGAGAGGAGTTTAAAAAAAGACACAGGGAGCATGACAGAATGAGAGTGAGAAAAAAGGGACAGAGCGCAGGACAGCACTGGAGGAAAAAACAACTGTGATTGATAGGCAGTGAGAGAGATATGGAGGAAGAGAGAAAAGAGAGAAGGGATAGCTAGCTGGACAGGGGGATACAGTTAGAAAGGATGGAAGAGGGAATGGAACAGAGAGAAATACAGAAAAGATAGCAAGAGGAAGCAGGGCAGAGGGACAGCAATAGAAGAAAAAAGGGACTGGGATCTGGACAGATGAAGAAAAAAGCAGGAGGAACAGATACAACATGATACGATGGGACAGAAAGTAAGACAGAGTGACAGATGAGAATAATGACAAGAGATAGAGAGAGACTGTGAGAAACGAAGGAGATTGGAGAAGGACCCCTGCAGAGAGATAGAAGACATGAATAAAAAGAGTAGGGAGCACCACAAAGGGTCAGAGAAAGAGAAGAAGAAGGAGAACGGGGACAGTGAGATACAGAATGTAGAAACCCCAGATATTATACACATATTATCCAGTAACCAAGCCCATTTCAGAGTTACACAATACCTTAGCCCCTTTAAGAAAAGTAACACATTGACCGAGCCCATTTCAAAGTTACACGTTGACCAAGCCCATTTCGGCGCCGCACCGCGCCCGAGCCCATTTCAATATTACACAGTACCCAAACCCATTTCAGCGCCGCACCGCGCACGAGCGCATCTCAATGTTACACAGTACCCGAGCCCATTTCAGCGCCGCACCGCACCCGAGCCCATTTCAAAGTAACACAGTACCCGAGCCCATTTCGGTGCCGCACCGCACCCGAGCCCATTTCAAAGTTACACAGTACCCAAGCCCATTTTGGTGACGCACCACTCCCGAGCCCATTTCAAAGTTACACAGTACCCAAGCCCATTTCGGTGACGCACCACGCCCGAGCCCATTTCAAAGTTACACAGTACCCAAGCCCATTTCAGCGCCACACCGAGCCCGAGCCCATTTCCCAGTTACGTAGCTACAGAGCCAATTTCAAAGTTGTGCAATTACTAGAGCCAGTAACACGCACCCTTTCTATTAACCCATCCACAGCTACATGTACCTCGAGGTATCTACAACTCTCCCTTGGATGCCTAATTCTAACGGACGCTTTCACTTACTTGAACAGCTAAGGTTACCTACGGGCACTAAACGCGCATGCTTCGCTCTGCACTTGCCTTTGTGATTGCCATTAGTACTGTGATTCTCACAAGGAGACCTAATTACCTGTCTTTTTTTCATTTTATTTTTATTGTTTCATTTCGTCCATTACTGATTCCACGTACATTCAGCTATGTCACTATTTACAGTCCAATTCTACAATGTAATTTTACTACAATGTATAGGAAAGAGTTATGGCCTCAATGGTCAAATATTTGCCACTATTAGTTTTATTCCTCTTTTAATCATTATTTTTACAAATACATTTAAACTCCAAAAATTTAGCATTACCTTAAGAAGAATTGCCACTACTTAGCGCCTGCAATTCTCTACGGAATGGTCTTTTCCACATTCCTCACTCCCATTACATCCCTCGCTGCACGTCCAGAAGTTTTACTCCCCGAGGGGACATTACCTCCACGATCCCTGTTCCCAGGCAGAAAACGAGTGAGCTCCGCTCCTCTTCACAGACTGTCCACTTCCACACCTAGGCACAAAAATAAAAATTGAAAAATATCATTACATCACAAACTACAAAGAGCACCCAAAGATTTTACAAACCCACCACGGAAAAATACAGTTACACTCATGTACTTCACAACCCTGGCCTACTCAATGCTGGCCATCTAGTCCGACTCCCCCCACCCTTTGTGCGCAAAATCCTCAACTGTCTTCCAAAGACAACCCACTGAACATCATATTTCCCTGCGCTGACTGGCAATTACCACATTCCAGGGCAGCGCTCCACGGGAATGCCATTCCCGAGAACCTTGAAAAAAATCGCCCTGCCTGTGAAAACCCTGGCCCGAGCCAGACCCCAGTCCGAACATTGGCGATCAACATCGCCTCATGGAGCAGCTGGAACCAGGGAAAAAAAAACCCGGGGGGGGGACACGACACCAAAAAACAACCCATAACCCAGCTGGGGTTTTTAATTCTAATTTTTTTTTTTCTCTAATTCCCTGAAAAACATCTCAACTCTACATCCAACCTGAAAAGAAAAAACATAAAAAGGCTAAACCACATAAACCTACAAGGTTACACACATTCACAACACACCACTCATTCAGATCACATGCACGCCAGCCCTCACTCTCAACTCATCCATCCTACCACCCACAGGCCTCGAGGGGCCGTCACCCCATGCCTGCGGCACCGGGGGTCTCAAAAATCACCCTACCTGCAAAAACCCTGGCCCGAGCCCAACCTCCTTCCAAACTCCCCACAAACTACCTTTCCGTTACACCAATGTTTCAACACACACCATCATCTCCACCATCCGTGCATTTTCAACCCGATACTTAGCTTTCACAGTGCCACATGTCACAGTCCAACCTCCATAGCAGCCATGTCACCTAAACGCAAGGTTCCTTCAAGCACCTCGTGCCCTGTCGTCACCTGCAAAAACAACACACAAAGCTTTTTATTAGACACTTCATCCTTGGGAGAGAAGTCCTCCACTGCTCCCCTCCCCTGCTTCCCACCTATTCCAAAAATAACACATCCTCACAGTCAGTGTCCTCCGTGGCACTTGAAAAACCAGAGCATCACAAACACAGAGCTGTCCCAAAGTTACCGATCGCTCCGAGGCCCGTCACGCTGCTACTCAGACCTCAAGGCCTTGACCATATCTAGAGGCTTGCCAAAAAGCATCCGCATAAACAATATGAACACCATTGCCCAGTTACTGCCTTACTCTATGCTAGTTCACAGTCCAATTGCGATCCACTCAACTCCTTGCATGCCAAGAACCCAAAGTCATTAAGCCTTCTATGCTGTCTCTGCAATGCCATACAATACACACACAAACAGAGAGCCATGCAACTCACATGCAAATATAATGCCATACAAGGCAGTACTCTTATCTCAGTGTCCCGGTTTCAGCTGGGATAGAGTTAACTGTCTTCCTAGTAGCTGGTATGGTGCTATGTTTTGAGTTCAGTATACAAAGAACATTGATAACACTGATGTTTTCAGTTGTTGCCAAGTAGTGTTTAGACTAAAGTCAAGGATTTTTCAGCTTCTCATGCCCAGCCAGCGAGAAAGCTGGAGGGGCACAAGAAGTTGGCACAGGACACAGCCAGGGCACCTGACCCAAACTGGCCAACAGGGTATTCCATACCATGTGATGTCCCATCTAGTATTGGAACTGGGGAGGGGGGGCAGGGAATCGCCACTCGGGGACTAGCTGGGTGTCAGTCAGCAGGTGGTGACCAATTCCACTGCGCATCATTTGTACATTCCAATCCTTTTATTATTGCTGTTGTCATTTTATTAGTGTTATCGTTATCATTATTAGTTTCTTCTTTTCTGTTCTATTAAACCATTCTTATCTCAACCCACGAGTTTTACTTCTTTTCCCAATTTTCTCCCCCATCCCACTGGGTGGGGGGGGCGTGAGTGAGCAGCTGCATGGTGCTTAGTTGCTGGCTGGGGTTAAGCCACGACAGTCCTTTTTGGCGCCCAACGTGGAGCACAAAGGGTTGAGATAAGGACAAACCCGACCAGAGCTTGTTAAAACAAATTTGTTATAAACATTCATTATATTGGTCTAATAGTCACTGGTCATTATGTTGATTTATGTGTTCTTAGAGTTGTTGCTCTGGTTTTTGAAGTTCTGTTATGTATCACCTGGCTTGCTGTATGTAGTCCCTCTTCTGCTGCTTATCATGTGTGGGAAGTGGATTAAGGTTTTCACTTTGATGTATTGTATAACACTGGTTTATGGTATGATAAAGTCATCGGTTGCGGGATTAATCTGGTATTTGCACTCAGCATTGTCACCTTTATACTCCGGGAGCCATCTGTGGGAAACTATTAATTACACCATTTACCTTTTCTCCTTGGAAAACCAGTCTATGGGTGGGATACCTCTCTTCCCCTCTCCTTTTTCCTTCAGTCCAGTTACAATGATGTTTGGCAATTTTGAAAAATTTGAATACTCTTGGGATGTTGAGACCAGCACGGTCCTAGCCCTACTGCTAGGAATTAGCATGCTCCTGAATGTGGTTCAGCTCTTGTTTAAGGTTAAACAACTATTTAAGAAGATCACCCAGAGATCTGCACCGAGGCTAGATAATTATGAGTGGCAGGGTGTGTGGGGAAGTATGGGCAAGTACCTAGAAAAGTGAGCACCTCCAATGTTTTGGAAATTCACCCCTGAAGAAGTGCAGAATCCGGAAGAACTAGTAAAATATTTGGAAAAGGTATGCTGTCACCCTGGCAGCTCCAGAGAGATATAAATCACTGCAACGTGCTGGGGCCTGGCCCATGCCTATCGAGCCCTGTTCAACACCAGTCAGTACCCTCAAGGGGAAGAGAAGGTCTCTGGACCTAACAACAAAACGATGAGCACTGCGGTCACCCAAACCACGGCAACGGGCGCTGCGGCCCCTCCAGCCCTGGCAACGAGCATCGCGGCCACCCAGACCTTGGTGACAGGCACCGCGACCCCTCCAGCCCCGGCGGTGAGAACTGTGGCTACCCAAACCTCAGCAACAGGCACTGCAGCCCCTCCAGCCACGGCAACAAGCACGGCAGCTACCCAAACCTCCGCAATGGGCACTGCGGTCCCTCCAGCCCCAGCGATGAGCACTGCTGCTACCCAAACCTTGGCGACAGACGCTGCGGTTATCCAAAACCCAGCGAGCGATACTGCAACTGAACCAGCGGACCAACCTGCACCAGTATCAGTTGCCCCCATACAGAAAAAGAAATATACAAAAGAAACAGTTCGCTTAGCGAAGGATGAAGGTTAACCAGGGTCATCACGGGAACAGGAGGAAGAGGCAGAACCAGAGGTAATAACCCGGTCCCTATCCTTGAGTGAGCTGCGGGATATGCGAAAAGATTTTGGCCGCCGTATAGGTGAGCATATTATCACCTGGCTCCTCCGATGCTGGGACAATGGGGGTAATAGCTTGGAATTAGAAGGTAGGGAAGCCAAGCAGCTGGGATTGCTTGCCAGGGAAGGTGGCATTGATAAGGCAATTGGAAAAGGGACACAAGCCATCAGCCTCTGGAGGCGACTTCTGTCAAGTGTGAAGGAAAGGTACCCCTTTAAGGAAGATGTTTTATGTCAATCAAGCAAGTGGACGACCATGGAAAGAGGTATCCAATATCTGAGGGAATTAGCTGTGCTAGAGACGATTCATCATGACCCGGACAACCCACAATTACCCAAAGATCCAGACGAAGTCCAATGCACACGACCCATGTGACGGAAGTTTGTACGGAGCGCACCATCGTCCTATGCCAACTCACTGGCAATAACAACCTGGAAAGACGAAGAGGCACCGACAGTGGATGAAGTGGCTCGCCAACTCTGGCAATACGAAGAAAATCTCTCCTCCTCCCTACAAGCCTGCATTTCAGCTGTGGAGAAGCTGTCCGAGGATTTCCAGCAATTCAAAGAGGATATGTCCTGTTCCCCACCTGTAAGGACCAATGTCTCAGCTATCAGGAGCGAGCGCTCCTCTGCCCAAGAGAGAGAATATAGAAGGTACACACCACGAGGTGCCCTGTGGTTTTACCTATGTGATCATAGAGAGGACATGAGCAAATGGGATGGAAAACCCACCTCGGTCCTAAATACAAGGGTACGTGAGCTGCAAGGAAAAACCACCACAAAAGGAGATTCTATCAGGAAAAATGCCGCTCCAGTTTCCAAACAGAGTAGAAGGGCTGATCTTATTTCTGATCCGCTTGAAGGGACTTCTGAGCCAATTTTACAAGAAGTGAATACTGGATACTCTGGCCAGAATTAGAGGGGCCCTGCCTCCAGCCAGGTGGAGGAAAGGGATAACCGGGTCTATTGGACTGTGTGGATTCGATGGCCTGGCACATTAGACCCACAGGAGTATAAGGCTCTAGTAGACACCGGTGCACAGTGCACTCTAATGCCATCAAGTTATAAAGGGGCAGAACCCATTTGTATTTCTGGTGTGACAGGGGGATCCCAAGAGTTAACTGTATTGGAAGCTGAAGTAAGCCTAACTGGGAATGAATGGCAGAAACACCCCATTGTGACTGGTCCGGAGGCTCCGTGTATCCTTGGCATAGACTATCTCAGGAGAGGGTATTGTAAGGACCCAAAGGGGTATCGATGGGCTTTTGGTATAGCTGCCTTGGAGACGGAGGGCACTGAACAGCTGTCTACCCTGCCTGGTCTCTCTCAAGACCCTTCGATTGTGGGGTTGCTGAGGGTTGAAGAACAACAAGTGCCAGTTGCTACCACGATGGTGCACCAGTGGCAATATCGTACCAACCGAGACTCTCTGATTCCCATCCACAAGTTGATTCGCCAACTGGAGAGCCAAGGAGTGATCAGCAAAACTCGCTCACCCTTTAACAGTCCCATATGGCCAGTGCGAAAGTCTAATGGAGAGTGGAGACTAACAGTTGACTATCGTGGCCTGAATGAAGTTACGCCACCACTGATTGCTGCCGTTCCAGATATGCTAGAACTTCAATACAAACTAGAGTCAAAGGCAGCCAAGTAGTATGTCAAAATTGACATTGCTAATGCGTTTTTCTCAAGCCGTCTGGCAGCAGAGTGTCATCCACAATTTGCCTTTACTTAGAGGGGCATCCAGTACACTTGGAATCAATTGCCCCAGGGGTGGAAACACAGCCCCACCATTTGCCATGGACTAATCTAGACTGCACTGGAAAAAGGTGAAGCTCCAGAACACCTGCAATACATTGATGACATCATCGTATGGGGCAACACAGCAGAAGAAGTCTTTGGGAAAGGGAAGAAAATAATCCAAATCCTTCTGAAAGTTGGTTTTGCCATGAAAGAAAGTAAGGTCAAGGGATCTGCACAGGAGATCCAGTTTTTAGGAATAAAATGGCAAGACAGACGTCATCAGATCCCAATGGACGTGATCAACAAAATAGCAGCTATGTCTCCACCAACTAATAAAAAGGAAACACAGGCTTTCTTAGGTGTTGTGGGTTTTTGGAGAATGCATATTCCAAATTACAGTCTGATTGTAAGCCCTCTCTATCAAGTGACCCGGAAGAAGAATGATTTTAAATGGGGCCCTGAGCAACAACAAACCTTTGAACAAATTAAATGGGAGATTGTTCATGCAGTAGCCCTTGGGCCAGTCTGGGCAGGACAAGATGTTAAAAATGTGCTGTATACTGCAGCCGGGGAGAATGGCCCTACCTAGAACCTCTGGCAGAAAGCACCCGGGGAGACCCAAGGCCGACCCCTGGGGTTTTGGAGTCGAGGATATCGAGGATCCGAGGCTCACTATACTCCAACTGAAAAAGAGATGTTGGCAGCATATGAAGGAGTTCGAGCTGCCTCAGAAGTGTTTGGTACTGAAACACAGCTCCTCTTAGCACCCCGACTGCCAGTCCTGGGCTGGATGTTCAAAGGGAGGGTCTCCTCTACACATCATGCGACTGATGCCACGTGGAGTAAGTGGATTGCACTGATCACACAACGGGCTCGCATAGGAAACCCCAGTCGCCCAGGAATTGTGGAAGTGATCACGGACTGGCCAGAAGGCAAAGATTTTGGAATGTCGCCAGAGGAGGAGGTGACACGTGCTGAAGAAGCCCCGCTGTATAATAAACTGCCAGAAAATGAGAGGCAATATGCCCTGTTCACTGACGGATCCTGTCGCATTGTGGGAAAGCATGGGAGGTGGAAGGCTGCTGTATGGAGTCCTACACGACAAGTCGCAGAAACTGCCGAAGGAGAAGGTGAATCGAGTCAGTTTGCAGAGGTGAAAGCCATCCAGCTAGCATTAGATATTGCTGAAAGAGAAAAGTGGCCAGTGCTCTATCTCTATACTGACTCATGGATGGTGGCAAATGCCCTGTGGGGGTGGTTACAGCAATGGAAGCAGAGCAACTGGCAGCGCAGAGGTAAACCCATTTGGGCTGCCGCACTGTGGCAAGATATTGCATCCCGGCTAGAGAATCTGGTTGTAAAAGTATGTCATGTAGATGCTCACGTACCCAAGAGTCGGGCCACTGAAGAACATCAAAATAACCAACAGGTGGATCAGGCTGCCAAGATTGAAGTGTCTCAGGTGGACCTGGACTGGCAACATCAGGGTGAGCTATTTATGGCTCAAGTGGGCCCATGATACTTCAGGCCATCAGGGAAGAGATGCAACATATAGATGGGCTCGTGATCAAGGGGTGGACTTGACCATGGACACTATCGCACAGGTTATCCATGAATGTGAAACATGTGCTGCAGTTAAGCGAGCCAAGCAGTTAAAGCCCCTGTGGTATGGAGGGCGATGGCTGAAATATAAATATGGGGAAGCCTAGCAGATTGACTATATCACACTCCCACAAACTCACCAAGGCAAGCACTATGTGCTTACAATGGTGGAAGCAACCACCGGATGGCTGGAAACATATTCTGTACCCCATGCCACTGCTCAGAACACTATCCTGGGCCTTGAAAAGCAGGCCTTGTGGCAACATGGCACCCCAGAAAGAATTGAGCCAGACAACGGGACTCATTTCCGAAACAACCTCATAGACACCTGGGCCAAAGAGCATGACGTTGAGTGGGTGTATCACATCCCCTATCATGCACCAGCCTCTGGGAAAATTGAGTGATACAATGGACTGTTAAAGACTACATTGAAAGCAATGAGGGGGTGGAACTTTCAAACATTGGGATACACATTTAGTGAAAGCCACCTGGTTAGTCAACACCAGAGGATCTGCCAATCGGGGTGGCCCTGCCCAGTCAGAACTTTTATGTACTGTAGAAGGGGATAAAGTCCCTGTAGTGCACATAAAAAAATATGTTAGGGAAGACAGTCTGGGTTACTCCTGCCTCAGGCAAAGGTAAACCCATTCATGGGATTGCTTTTGCTCAAGGGCCTGGGTGCACTTGGTGGGTGATGCAAAAAGATGGGGAATTCCGCTGTGTGCCTCAAGGGGATTTGATTTTAGGTGAGAATAGCAAGAAGTAAACTGTATGATATTAGTTGCTATATAACCCTGCTACTGTATGTTATCGTTACTATAATTGTTATATGCTATATCCGTAGTACTATAGTAAGAATCACTTAGATCAAGCAAGAATGAACTATGATAAAACTGAGCGAAGCGCAGCAGTGATGGAACCAGAACTAACTCCAGCATGCAACAATCCAGCGGTGCACACCATCCTCCTGCTGCGTCCAATGTCACCTGCTCGTCACACCGCACTGAAGCCCAATTCTGCTCTACTGACTGAGAGGACTTTGCACCATCCGTCCTGCCCAGAAAGACTGGTATGACAGATGGAGCCCAGAGTCGGGAACTAAATGAACTCAACAAACATTTTATGAACGTAACCCATAAACTAAAGGAATGATATCTCTGTGTGTGTATACATATATATATATATCTCTCTCCTCATTGTTCATATGTCTCAAAGGGATGGAAAAGGTGATGATGATTGACCAGGATGTAACTAAAGGTATGGGAACTGAGCATGACGTCAATGGTATAGAATAAGGGGTGGATACTGTCCTGGTTTCAGCTGGGATAGAATTAACTGTCTTCCTAGTAGCTGGTACGGTGCTATGTTTTGAGTTCAGTATGCGAAGAACGTTGATAACACTGATGTTTTCAGTTGTTGCCAAGTAGTGTTTAGACTAAAGTCAAGGATTTTTCAGCTTCTCATGCCCAGCCAGCGAGAAAGCTGGAGGGGCACAAGAAGTTGGCACAGGACACAGCCAGGGCACCTGACCCAAACTGGCCAACAGGGTATTCCATACCATGTGATGTCCCATCTAGTATTGGAACTGGGGAGGGGGGGCAGGGAATCGCCACTCGGGGACTAGCTGGGTGTCAGTCAGCAGGTGGTGACCAATTGCACTGCGCATCATTTGTACATCCCAATCCTTTTATTATTGCTGTTGTCATTTTATTAGTGTTATCATTATCATTATTAGTTTCTTCTTTTCTGTTCTATTAAACCGTTCTTATCTCAACCCACGAGTTTTACTTCTTTTCCCAATTTTCTCCCCCATCCCACTGGCTGGGGGGGGGGGGGGGTGAGTGAGCAGCTGCGTGGTGCTTAGTTGCTGGCTGTGGTTAAACCACGACACTCAGTCAAGACAAAACAACTCAGAGCACTGCCATACCAGACAAAACAGGACAGGGCCAATACAGGAGACTCTCAGATGACAGTCAATATAAGTACAGACCAAAACAATACAAAACCATTACAGAACCATAGAATGCAAGGCAGTCTCAGATGGCACTCAATACAAGTACAGAGCACTGCAATACAAAACACAATGCAGAGCCATGCAATGCGAGACAGTCTCAGATGGCAGGCAATGCAAGTACAGAGCAGTAGAACGCAAACCAATATCGAGCAATACAATGCAAGATAGTCTCAGATGACAGTCAATACAACAGAGCACTACAATGCCAGAAAAAACACAATAAAGGACCATACAATGCAAGACAGTCTCACGTGACAGTCAATACAAATACAGAGCAAAACAACGCAAGACAAAGGCAAATACAGACCAATACAATGCAAAAAAACACAAAGCACAGCAAAGCAAAGCAATCTCATAGAGCCACCAGCCACATTTTCCCTCCAACTCCACCCACAGACCCACCTCCTTACGGTACCGTAACACACCCATGTGCAGAACGTCGCCATGCGGAATGCTACCAATAAGGTGATTCAAAGAGAGAGAAAACTCTCAGCAAGAAGAATGACCCCTGGATGGGAGGCGCTGTCGGGCAAGACAACCTACGGGGCCACAACCATGAGGCCAGGAGGCTCTACGGCAGACCTCAAGAAGAGGAGTCGAACATAACAGCCCATTACAAGATAGCACTGTCAAAACCCAGATGACGGATGCGCCAGAAGCCTGGCATCGAGACCTAAGGACATCAGGATGCAGGGAAGAAGTCCCAGTCCGAGAAAACAGATGGCTAGAGAGCGGAGCTGCCGACGCAGCCCGGAAGAACGCCGCCAAAGAGGACCGACCAGAACCTGCCGAGACCAATCCACGCTTTGGAGCTCCGAACGCAAGAAAAGAAGCACCCCATTGGCACCGGGCCGATGAGTATGGGCATTTGAGACCCTAGGGACGGTGCCCGAAGCGCATGCCACGCTCCTCCAGCGCAAAGCGCGACGAGGACATCGAGACCCGAGGAAGGTCTAAGCACAGAAGACAGACTACACAAACTACACACCACTGCGGACACAGGCCGGAACTGCCCTGCCTGGCACACGCTGGTCTCGCGCTGAAAAGCAACCCGCTCCCTTCCCCTGCCCAAAGGGGACTGTTCCTGGACAGCCCTCTCTCCTGTGCTAACTTTAAAACCCCTCCCTGCAATTCCCAGCTTTGTCCCTTCCTCCCAACCTCTCGCCAGCCCTGGTCCCTCAACTTAGCTTTCAGAGGGCCAAGGGTCTGAATCCATTATCCAGAAAAATCACACAGGCTGACTGGGACGTTCCTGCAGTTGCCAGATTCCTCTTCATCATCTGCAATTAAAAAAAAAAAAAAAAAAAAAAAAAAATCCACACCAAAAGGAGAAAAGGGAGGAAGCATCCCATCGGCCAATGCCAACTACTTCCACAACTCACCCTTCCTCAGAAGCGCCACAGCGTTCGCTTACCTGCTTATTCCAGAGTCGGACCCCGCGGCTGCCATCGCTCACGGTACCTAACATAAGAAGAGACACCAAACTAGCATGGCACTCGTGAAAAGTCACCGGCCCCATGCTCCTCCTCGCTACTCCACTGCTCACCTCAAATGCTCATCCAATTCCAAAGGTGGCCCACACAGCACCTGCAAAACAAAAGGTAAATGCTTAACCAAGCAGCCACCTAATACTTTGCTATTCAACACTGACCCAGCCAACAACTGCCTCACCTTTTCGGACCACTTATTGGCATACAGCTTCACAGGAGACCTTATAGCAGCCTTACAGTACCTAAAGGGGGCCTAGAAGAAACCTGCAGAGGGACTTTTTACAAGGGTGTATAGCAATAGGACAAGGTGGTAATGGCTTTCATCTGAAAGAGGGTAGATTTAGTTTAGGTGTAAGGAAGAAGTTCCTCACTATGAGGGTGGTGAGACACTGGAACAGGTTGCCCAGAGAATTTGCGGATGCCCCCTGCCGGGAAGCATTCAAGGCCAGGTTGGACGGGGCTTTGAGCAACCTGGTCTAGCAGAAGGTTTCCCTACCCATTGCAGGGGGGTTGGAACTAGAGAATCTTTATGGTCCCTTCCAACCCAAACCATTCTATGATATTCAAATCCAACTGCAAAACTGATCTGAGAAAGGCTGGTGAACCCTCCTCCCTTTCCCCACCACTCCCAAAACTTTAGAAACCCTTTTTCTTCTCCTCAACTGCCAGGAAAGGAACCCCACTGCTTCCTGACACCTCCTGCCCTCAATTTGCACCCCTGAACCACCTTCAGTGGCTACTCCTCAGGAGACGCTCTTCTGAGCCACATCCCAAATTCTGGGGGCACCTCCTAACTCACAACTCCCCAGAGACTCTGAGCTCTGCCACATGCCCACAAAATAAAGTCAAGTCCCATAGCCTGTAATCTACGAGGCACCTGCCACAAGCTGCAAAGGTTCTAGGGACAACATGGCATTCTGTGGGCAATGAGGAAAGGCGACAAGGCATCCCAGACCCTGAAAGGCACTGTGCCTCACAGCCCTGCTGCTTTCTTGACAAATGCTAAAACTCCATATACAGATGCAGACAAGATGCTCACCCTAACCCCTACTAAACAATGTCACCATCAGTCCTGTTAAGAGAGATAGTATCAGCAACACGGACACGCAGCAGACCAGGCAGCAGCCGCACTCCGCACACACACACAGGGGGGCAGAAGCCACGCCCCCAGAGACACGTGGCGGGGGGCAGGGGCATAGCCACCACAACCCCAGAGACATGGGGGTGGGGCAGGAGCAATGCCCACCACAGACACACAGGAGGGGGGAGCAGCCACCACACCCCCCACAGTCACGGGGAGGGGCAGCTGCCCGCGTCGAAAATATAACCTCGCGTCGGCAGAATTGGCGGTCGATAGACAGGGTGGGGTGCAGAGGTATGTCTGTAAAAACGTGGGGGGCAGGGGGGGGATGCACGAGCTTACCTACACCAGGGGATCCACCCAAGTTATCCACAGCAGTAAACTCGCCTGGGATAACCTGCAACAGCCAATCCACTCTGGGTAATTGACCCAACACCAGATAATCCGCACCACCTGCCCCACGGAAGGGGTGCATCCCACAGGATGGGGCATCTCCTGCGCATCACCAGACTCTTATGACAACACATCTGAAATACAAAAATCACAAATTGTATTTCAGCATATTAAAAAAATAACACCAAACAAAGTAGAGGAATTCCAGCAGAGTAAGGGAGAGGCTAGCAGATGACCTAAAGGAGGACTCGAGCTAAACAGGTCAGCTCACAATACAACACATCTTTCAGAAACTAGACTGATTTGAACACTTCAAAGCAGTGTTAAGACTAATTGATATGATTTTGAATGCATTCTTGGCAGAAAAGTAAACACTCTTGCCAGTGTTGCAAAGTGTCTCCTCCCTTCCTTATGCCACTGCTGCAGGGAGATAAAATTGGGAGGCTCCAGGACAAGGTTCTACCGGCATCAGAATCTACACTTTAACTTAGCATCCAGAGGGCCAGGGGTCTGAATCCATCCTCAACAAAAACCACATGGGCTAACTGGGATGTTCCTGCAGTCGCCAGGTTCCTCTTCATCATCTGCACAAAAACAGTACCAGCAATAAGCATCATGTCTGTCAACTTCTTCCACAACACCATTCTCCTCAAAAGCAACACGGCCTTCTGCTTCCCCGCTCTGCAGATTCTGGTGTCGGATGCTGCAGCCATCATCACTTGTGGCACCTAAGATACCAAAAGACAGAAAACTACCATTGCACTTGCAAGAAATCACCATCCACGTGCTGCTCCTCCTTGCTACTACGCTAGCTCACCCGAAACACTCATCCAAGTCCAACAGCAGCCTGCAAGGCACCTGCAAAACCAAAGAGAAGTCCTGACATTTATAATCTACAAGGGACCTGCCATAAGCTGCAAAGGTTCTAGGGACAACATGGCACTCTCGTGAGCAATTGGGAAAGGCGATAAGCCATCCCAGACCCCGAAAGACACTATGCCTCATGGCCCTACTGCTTTCTTGAGAGATACTAAAACTCAATCAACAGATGCATACAAGACGCTCACCCCAACCCCTGCTAAATAATGTCACCATCGGTCCTAATAAGAGAGATAATATCAGCAACTTACACAGCGTACAGCAGAACTGGTGAAAAAAAACAAGGTTCCATTTTCAATAACATCAGGAATTCCGGTAAAAAGCAATGCATCTAGAATTTAAAAAAAAAAAAAAAAAAAAAAGGGGGGCATAATATTAAACCATCTTGCCAACCATGAACACTCAATACAAAATTACTGAAGGGGCGGGGGGGGGCAACCTGCATAAAAGCATTACTTTCTACTACACATGCTGCTGAACCTTGACTGGTCCTGAAGCTCTTACCTCAGACAGACACCTCTGCTTCCCAAAGGGCTGAGCCAGCTCAAAAGCTGCAAAGAAGTAAAGGAACAGCAGAGAACTGATACCAACAAAGCCCAGGAGCGCAATGAGCTCGCTGAGGAGAGGCTATGGCTCATATACCCCAGGCCCCTGCACACCACCCTTCCCTGAATCACCTGGGAAAGGGGAGGGACAAACCACCACAAGGCATGATGGCAGACACAAGACCAGCTGTGTGCTTTCTCATCTGCCTTTATTTTGCACTGTGCAAAGCACTGAACAGAGAAAGTGACCCTTACTGGAAATGACGATACCTGCTCTTGTACTACAGCTACATCTATTGCATCCGCAATGTAACTGGGTAGGTAATTCCATTTAGTTTTTCTGGGGCGTAGATAGAGAAATATAGATGTCCTACTAAGCTATGTAAGTAGTTCATTAAATGCAGTAACAATATTGTTATCAAAAATTATGTAAGTGAGAGGGATGTGAGGTGTCCTACAGAGCTAAAAGTGTGCTAAGGGCAATCTCAAAGGCATCAGTAGGCATTGTGACAGCATTAGAAGGGCCCCAATTGGGCCAAACACACCAAAGAACGTTCAGAGACGCAAGGAGGAAGTCTGGAGGGGATTTGAACAGAATACAGATGTCCTCAGGAGGCTGGGGACCAAATAGAGGCACCCTAGATGGCAGAGAGGATGATAAGAGCACTCTGAAGTGCAAAGAAAGCCGAGGATGGGTCTCTGAGGGAACAAGAGAGGATCAAAGTCTGCTACAGAGCTAAAATAGGGCTGTAGTACACAAAGGTCTCAGGAGGCACAATGACTGGGAGCAGAGGGGTCATGAAAGGCACAGTTGGGTAAGAGAGAGATTGAAAGGGAAGTGCTACCAAAATGCTGTGTGGCACAAGGAAGGTCTGGCAGGCATCCTAGGTGGCATAGAGAAGAAAAAGAATGCTCTTTTTTGGGAACGGAGATCTTGGGAGAGGTGCAATTGCAACAAAATTAGTCCAAAGGGGGCTTACAGATCTAAAAGTGTGCTGCAGAGAACATCTAGGACCTTGGGAGACATTGTGACAATAGCAGAGGGCTTCTGAGAGGGACAGACAAAAGAAGGCTTGAGGACATGATGAAGTGGTCCAGAGAGGATTTGAACAGACTACAGATGTCCTCAGGGGACCAGGGAATGAACAGAAGTATCCTAGCTAGCATAGAGAACATGAGCATTCTGGAGATGAAAGATGGCATCAGGAAAGGTTCTCAGGGAGGGAGAAGGGTGCAAAGTGCACAACAGAGCCAAAAGAGGACTGTGGGGCATGAGGATGGCCTCAAGAGGCATGATGATGGGAGAAGAAGGGTGCTGAGAGTGAAAGACAAAAGGTGGCTCTGGGACACAATGCAAAACTCAGGAAGGTGTCCAGCAATGTACAGATGTCCTCAGGGGATGAGCGACTGAATGGAGACATCCAAGATGGCAGTGAACAAGGTAAGAGTGCTCTGGGGCACAATGAAAGCCTGAGGACGAGTTTTCTCTGAATAAGAAAGAAACAAAGCCTGCTGCAGAACTCAAGGATAGTGATGGAACACAAGGACGCTCGCAGGAAGCATCATGACAGAAATAGAGGGGTGCTGAGGTGGCCAGAGACACAGAAGAAGGCTCGAGGGCACAAAGGTACTCAGGAGGGGATTTGAACAGAGTACAGATGTCATGAGGGAGACACTGACCCCCTGAAGTCAAGCGAGATGGAGGAGAGGACAAAAAGACTGCTCTGAGGAAGAGGCGATGTTCTGACAAAATGAGGGGTGCAAAAGACACTCCAGAGGTAAAAGCATGCTGAGGAGACCCTCTAAAGACTTAGGATGAACCGAGAGAAAAGAAAATTTAAAAAAAAAAAAAAAAAAAAAAAAAAAAGACACTAAGAAAACTTAAAAAGCAACAGGGTATGTGACAAACAAGAAAGAATTAAAAAATAGGGATAGAGAGCTTCATAAAAGTAGACATAAAAAGAAAATTTTAAAAGTGACGGCACTAAGACAAGAAACACTTAAAAAATAAAGACAGTGAATGGGATAAAAGTAGACATAAAAAGGGGATTTTAAAAAAAGGATTAAGAAAATAAAGGGAAAAAATTGAAAAATAAGGACAGCCAACTAAATAAACAGAAACATAGAAAGTAAATTTTTTAAGTGGTGGCAATTAAGAGAGGAAAAAATTGAGAAATAGAGACAGAAAAATAAATAAAAGTAGACATTAAAAAGCTTTAAAAGCCATGGGACTAAGCGAGGAAAAAATTAAAAAATAGGTACAGCAAACTAAATAAATGGAGATACAGCAAGTACATTTTAAAAGCGACAGGGTACATGACAGACAGGAAAGAAATAAAATATGGAGATAGGGAGCTTGATAAAAGTAGACATAGAAACAAAAGGGAGTAAGAGAAAAAGCATGAAAAATAGGGAGAGCAAACTAAAACAACGACATAGAAAATTTAAAAAGCGAGGGCACTAAGGAAATGCAAGAAATAATAAAAAATAAAGACAGTGAACTGGATAAGAGCAGACACAGAAAGATAATTTAAAAGTGACATGTTAAATGACAGAGAGAAAAATTAAAAACTAAGCATAAGCCTGTTGATAAAAGTGGTCACGGAAAGAACACTTTAAAAGCTATGAGGTACAGGACAGACAGGAAAAAATTTAAAATAGGGACACCAAAATACATTAAAGTAGACATAGAAACAAAATGTTAAAAGCCAACGGATTAAGAGATGAAAAGATTAAAAAATAGGGACAGCAACTAGAAGGTAGACATAGAAATAAAAATTTTAAAAGAGACAGCACTAAGGAAGGACAAGAAATAATTCAAAACTAAAGACATCAAACAGGATGAAAGCAGACCTAGAACACTTTAAAAGTGAGAAGGCTAGGAGAAGTAAAGAAAAAAAGCCTAAAGTATAGAGACAACAAACTAAACAGAGACATATTTTAAGTGACAGGGTATGTGAAAGGCAGGAAACAATTAAAAAATAGGGATAGTAAGCATAGAGGAATAATTTTTAAAGCAATGAGGTACAGAACAGACAGGAAAGAATTAAATCTAGGGACAGCAAACTAGATAAAAGTATACATAGAAGCAACATTTTAAAAGCCAGGGAATTCAGAGAGGAAAGAATTAAACAATATTGATAGCAAATGAAAATGCAGACATAGAAAGAAAATTTTAAAAGGGAGGCCATTAAGGAAAGACAAAAAATAGTAAAGAAATTAAAACAGCCAACAGGATAAAGGTAGAAAGAAAGAAAGTTTAAGGAAATGAGGAAAAATAGCAAAGACAAATTAAAAGAGAGACATAGAAATTAAACCTAAAAAGCAACAGTTCTAAGAAAAGACAAGAAATAATTTTTAAAAGACAGCGAAGGGAATAAAAGTAGGCATAAAAACAACATTTAAAAAGCAATAGGATTAGGGAAATAAAGGAAAAACTTAGGAAATTGGGACAGCAATCTAAAACAGATGTAGAAAGAAAATTTAAAAAGCAACAGCACTAAGGAAAGACAAGAAATAATTAAAAAAACAAAGACAGCAAAATAAAGATAGCAAATGGGATAAAAGTAGACAGAAAATTTTAAAAGAAACAGGGACTAAAGAAATAAGAAAAAATTAAAAATTAGCAATGGTTGTCATGGTTTAACCCCAGGCAGCAACTAAGCACCTCACAGCTGCTCACTCACTGCAGTTGTTGGATCCAGAGTCCTTCTCTTCCCTTTGAGGGTACTGAAGAGTGTTGAATAGGGCTCAATAGGCATGGGCCTGGCCCCAGCACATTGCAGCGATTTGTGTCTCCCTGGAATCGTTGGGGTGACAGCATACTTTTCCAAGTGTTCTACTAGTTTTTCAGGATTCTGCACTTGTTCAAGGATGAAGTTCCAAAACACTAGAGGTGCCCAACATCCTAGGCATTTGCCCATACTATCCCACACACCCTGCCACTCATAATTATCCAGCTTTCGGGCAGATCTCTGGCTGATATTCTTAAATAGTTGTTTAACCCTAAACAAGACTGGAACCACATTCAGGAACATGCTAGTTCCTAGCAAGAGGACCATATCCTAAGGATATTGAAATTTTTAAAAATTCTCAAACACTGTTGTAATTAGCCTGGAGGAGAAGGGGTGGGGAAAGAAAGACGTTTCACCCATAGATTGGCTCTCTGAGGAGAAAAGGTAAATGGTGTAATTATTAACAGTTTCCCACGGATGGCTCCTGAAGTATAGAGGTGACAACCATGCCAAGTACAAATATTGGATTAGTCCCACGACCGATAATTTTGTCATACCGTAAGCCAGTGTTACATAGTACATCAAAGCAAAAACCTTAATCCACAGATGATATGCAGCAGCACAGAGACTATATACAGCAAGTGAGGTGGTACATAACAAAACTCTAAAAATGAGCGCCAGAACTCTAAAAGCCAATAAATCAACATTGTGACCGGTGAATATTAAATGAACGTAATGAATGCTTGTAACAAATTTGTTTTAACACGCTCTGGTCAGTTATCTCAACCCTTTGTGCCCCATGTTGGGCGCCAAAAAGGACTGTCATGGTTTGACCCCAGCCAGCAAGTAAGCACCATGCAGTCGCTCACGCATTTTCCCCCTACCCAGGAGGATAGGGGAGAGAATTGGGGGGCGGAAGTAAAACTCGTGGGTTGATATAACAGTTTAAATAGGACAGAAAGGAAGAAAATAATAATGATAATAGTAACAACAATAAAATAATAATAATAAAAGAATTGGAACATACAAACCAAGCGATGTGCAATGCAACTGCTTACCACTCGCCGACCGATGCCCAGTTAGTTCCTGAGCAGAGATGCCCCCCCAGGCCAACTCCCCCCAGTTTATATACGAGGCATGACATCACATGGTATGGAATACCCCTTTGGTCAGTTTGGGTCAGCTGCCCTGGCCATGTCACCTCCCAACTTCTTGTGCCCCTCCAGCCTTCTTGCTGGCTGGGCATGAGAAGCTGAAAAATCCTTGACTTAGTATAAACACTATTTGGCAACAACTGAAAACATCAGTGTGTTAACATTCTTCTCATACTGAACCCAAAACATAGCACTATACCAGCTACTAGAGAGAAAATTAACTCTATCGCGGCCAAAACCAGGACAATGGTGAACTAAAAGAGAGATGTAGAAAGAAAATTTAAAAAGCATTGGCAAGAATAAAGAAGAAATAGTTAAAAATAAAGACACCAAAAGGAAAAAAGTAGGCATAGAAAGAACATTGAAAAAGCAATAGTCATTAGGAAAATAAAGGAAAAAAATTAAAAAACAGGGACAGCAAACTAAAAGAAAGGTAGAAAGAACACTTAAAAAGGAACAGCACTAAGGAAAGACAAGAAATAACTAAAAGAAAAGACCGCAAAATAAAGTCAGAAAATGGGATGAAAGTAGAATATTTTAAAAGTGACGGGGATTAGGGAAATAAAGGGAAAAAATTAAAATATAGGGACAGCCGAGTAAAATGGAGACATAGAAAGAAAGAAAAAGCAAGAGCAGTAAGGAAAGATATGAAATAATTAAAAATAAAGACCTGGATGAAAAAAAGTAAGTGTAGGAAGAACATTTAAAAAGTGATGGGCATTAGGGAAATAAAGGGAAAAACTAAAATATGGACAGCATACTATAACAGAAACGTAGAAAGAACATTTTAAAAGCAACAGCGCAACGGAAAGACAAGAAATAATTAAAAGAAAAGACAGCAATGTAAAGACAGTGAATGGGATAAAAGTAGCAAGATTTTAAAGCAAAAGGGATTAGGGAAATTAACAGAAAAAATTAAAAATGAGTGACAGCAAACTAAAACAGAGACATAGAAAGAAAATTTTAAAAGCGAGGGCACTAAGGAAAAACAAGAAATAATTACAAAAAACAGCAAAGGGAATAAAAGTAGGCAGAGAAAGAACTTTTAAAAGGCAATAGGCATTACGGAAATAAAGGAAAAAATTATGAAATAGGGACAGTGAACTAAAACAGATGTAGAAAGAAAATTTTAGAAGCAACGGCACTGAGGTAAGACAAGAAATTATTAAAAGAACAGATAGCGAAATAAAGACAGTGAACAGGACAAAAGTAGACAGAAAATTTTGAAAGCAACAGTTATTAAAAAATAAGGAAAAAAATTAAAGTTAGTGACAACTAAAACGGAGACGTAGAAAGAAAATCTAAAAAGTGATGGGAAAGAAGCAAGAGAAGAAATAATTTTAAAAAGACAGCAAAAAGGAAAAAAGCAGGCATAGAAATAACTTTTAAAAAGCAAGGGGTATTAGGGAAATAAAGAGAAAAACTAAAAAAATAGGGACAGCAAACTAAAACAGACATGTAGAAAGAATATCTAAGAAGTGAGAGCACTAAGGAAAGACAAGAAATAATTGAAAAATAAGGGTAGGCAAATAAAGACAGTGAGCGGTATAAAAGAAGACAGAACATTTTAAAAGCAACGGTGATTAACAAAATAAGGAACAAATAGTGACGATGAACTGAAACGGAGGCATACAAAAAAAATTTAAAGTGACGGCACTAAAAAAAACAAAAAAATATTTAAAAATAAAGACAGCGAAGGAGATAAAAGTAGAAAATATGGAATGCAGAGGGATTAAGAGAGGAAAGAACTAAAAAATAGAGATAGCAAAATAGAAGGCAAACATAGATAGAAAATTTTAAAAGCAATGGCACTAAGGAAAGAGAAGACAAGATTTTAAACAGACAGCCAAGGGAATAAAAGTAGGCATAGAAAGAACATTCAAAAAGCAAGGGGGATTAGGAAAATAAAGGGAAAAACTAAAAAATAGGGACAGCAAACTAAAGCAGATATAGAAAGAAAATCTAAAAAGCAAGGGCACTAAAGGATGACAAATAATTAAAAAAAATAAAGACATCAACAGGAAGAAGTAAGCATAGAAAGAACATTTTAAAAGCAATAGGAATTGGGGAAATAAAAGAAAAAAAATATGAAATAAGGACAGCAAACTAAAACAGATCCAGAAAGAAAATTTAAAAAGTGAGGGCACTAAGGAAAGACAAGAAATAATTAAAAATAAAGACATCAAAGGGAAAAAAGTAGGCATAGAAAGAACATTGACAAACTGATGAGCATTAAGGAAATAAAGGAAAAAAATTAAAAATAGGGACAGCAAACTAAAACAGACACATAGAAAGAATATTTTAAAAAGCGAGGGCACTAAGCAAAGATGAGAAATAATTAAAAAAATAAAAGGTAGGCAAATAAAGACCACATTTTTAAAAGCAACTGTGATTAAGGAAATAAAGAAATAATAAAGGCAGTGATTAGGTTGAAGTAGACATAGAAAGAAAATGTAAAAAGCAACACGGTAGACAATAGCAAGGAAAGAATTAAAAAACAGCAATACGCAGCTTGATAGAAATAGACAGAAAGAAAATTTTAAAAGCAATTGGGCACAGGACAGACAGGAAAAATTTAAAAAACTAGTGACAGTGAACTAAAACTGAGATATAGAAAAGAAATTTAGAACCAATGGGGTGCAGAATAGAGAGGAAAAAACGAAAAAATAAAGACAGCGAACTGGATAAAAGTAGACATAGAAAATTTTAAAAGCAATGGGTTACATGACAGGCAGACAATAATTAAAAAATAGCAATAGCCAGCTTCATAAAAACAACCTCCACTCCCAGTTTTATTGCTGAGCACGACATCATAGGGTCTGGAATATCCCTTTGGTCAGTTGGGGTCAGCTGTCCCAACTGTGTCCCCCTCCCAACGCCTTGTGCATCCCCAGCTGCTCGCTGGCAGAGCAGGGTGATGAGCAGAACAGCCCTCAGCACTGTGTTAGCACTGCTCAGCTATAACTAACACATCCCTGTATCATCAACACTGTTTTCTGACAAATCCAAAACGAAGCCCCATACCAGCTACTGTGAAGAAAATTAACTCTATCCCAGCCAAAACCAGCACATTCTCCACCCCTTATTCCACACCATTTACACCATGCTTAGGTTCATACTATCCAACACATCCTCACTAACCACCACCACACCCTTCCCATCCTTTGATACAATATACAGATATCATTCTCTTAGTCTATGGACCGGCCCTCTAAAATGTCCATAAAATGTCCACAGAATGTCCATTGAGTTCATTTAGTCCATGACTTTGGGCTCCATCTGTTACAGTGGTCACTCAGGACAGCAGAGGTGGCGTGTTGCGTGGAGTTACTGGGCACCAAAGCCATCTCAGGTTGGGTCACTGCTGCACTTGCACTGCTTCTTGTAAGGCTCGGCCTCCATTGGTTTGGGTGGTTCCTGCTATAGTAATTCCTATAACACGCAACTCAAATCATGGGTTACAACAATTTAAAGTTATTTCCATTACGATCTCCACCCCTGGTCCCTTTGGACCAGGCCACAGGGTTTAATGTTGCGATGAACTCCTCACCTTGCCCATGCTCTGGTGTCCTGGTTTCAGCTGGGATAGAGTTAACTGTCTTCCTAGTAGCTGGTACGGTGCTATGTTTTGAGTTCAGTATGCAAAGAACGTTGATAACACTGATGTTTTCAGTTGTTGCCAAGTAGCGTTTAGACTGAAGTCAAGGATTTTTCAGCTTCTCACACCCAGCCAGCAAGAATGCTGGAGGGGCACAAGAAGTTGGCACAGGACACAGCCAGGGCACCTGACCCAAACTGGCCAACAGGGTATTCCATACCATGTGATGTCCCATCTAGTATAGGAACTGGGAAGTGGGGGCAGGGAATCGCTGCTCGGGGACTAGCTGGGTGTCGGTCGGCGGGTGGTGAGCAATTGCACTGCGCATCATTTGTACATTCCAATCCTTTTATTATTGCTGTTGTCATTTTATTAGTGTTATCATTATCATTATTAGTTTCTTCTTTTCTGTTCTATTAAACCGTTCTTATCTCAACCCACGAGTTTTGCTTTTTTTCCCCCGATTTTCTCCCCCATCCCACTGGCTGGGGGGGGGGGAGTGAGTGAGCGGCTGCATGGTGCTTAGTTGCTGGCTGGGGTTAAACCACGACATCCGGCTTGGACTTATCCACAGACTGCAGTCCCTTAGGGGTGTACCTGCTCCGCATGGAGCCTTATCTATGAGCCACAGCCTCTTCAGGGGTATACCTGCTGTGGCAGAGACTTATCCACAGCCACAGTCGCCTTGAGGTGCGCCTGTTCCAGCATGGCCTTATCCATGGGCCACAATGCCTTCGGAGATATACCTCCTCCAGCACAGTCTTACCCACAGCCATAGTCCCTTCAGAAGTAAACCTGCTCCAACATGGCCTTACCCACGGCTGCAGTCCCTCCAGGGGTGTACCTGCTCTGTTGTGGGCTTATCCATGGCCACACGCTTTGAGGTGCTCCAGCATGACCTCACGCACAGCCACTGATGCTTCAAGGTGTACCTGCTGCAGCGTGGACTTATCCTTGGGCCACAATCCCTTCACAGGTATACCTGCTGCGGCACAGACATAACTACAGCCACAGAGGCTTCGAGATGTACCTGCTCTGGCGTGGGCTTATCCAAGGCCACAGATGCTTCAGGGTGTCCTGCTCCCGCATGAAGTCATACGCAAGTCGCCGTCCCTTCGACTGAAGTTCACGCTGGAGTTCCAGCCTGTCCAGTACAGCACCACAGAAACAGCAGCAGATGACCACAGAGCCCTGGAGGTTTCATCTTTGCTCCGTACAAGAGTGCAGCTCTGCACTCCTTGCCACTCCCTGCCAGCAAGCATCACAGTTGCACTTTACTGCCTGCAACATGCAATACTTAGTAGGCTGGATAGGCTGTTCTGCCAATGTGTCAGGTGAGCATCTCAGTTCCTTTGGCTGCCTAATTTGCCTCCTTAAAACAAACACTTCAACACTCAGTTTCTCTAATTCAGACACCTCCAAAGATCTCCTGGCCTGCAAGCCATTTTCAGCTAGCAACACAGCTGAAATACAGCACTGGTAGAAATCTAGCCATCATCGTGCCTTGATATCAAAAGGCTTTTGTAGAACCCCGAATTGTTTTGGCATCAAGACTGCAAGACAAGAAATACACCTCTCCTTGAACAAGCAAGACACCTGCCAAGAAGCTGTGCACAGTGATATGTGGCTGCCTGTGACCGACGCCTTCTTCTGCTAAAACCAGAGCACAGTTCCCTTGTGAAGAGCCATGGGCAGTGCAGAAAGTACCTCACCTTTCCGTGCACCAGGTCCCCAGAGAACAGCGTCTTAGTCTGACTGGAGCGTGCAGCAGCCTGTTTTCATCCCAGCCCCTCGCCCTTGAGAAAGTGGCTGCCTGTGGCAGCAGCAGAACCGCTGCTGCCCAAGGGGAAAGGAATGACTCAGTGTAAAGCTCTCCAGGGTACCTGTGTCCTGTGCAGAGTCGATGACCATGGCAGCCTGTACACAGGGCCAAGCTGCCAACCTGAGAAGGAGGCTGTCGTGGTTTAACCCCAGCCAGCAACTAAGCACCACGCAGCCGCTCACTCACTACCCCCCCAGCCAGTGGGATGGGGGAGAAAATTGGGAAAAAGAAGCAAAACCCACGGGTTGAGATAAGAACGGTTTAATAGAACAGAAAAGAAGGAACTAATAATGATAATGATAACACTAATAAAATGACAACAGCAATAATGAAAGGATTGGAATGTACAAATGATGCACAGTACAATTGCTCACCACCCGCCGACCGACACCCAGCTAGCCCGGAGCAGCGATTCCCTGCCCCCACTTCCCAGTTCCTATACTAGATGGGACGTCAGATGGTATGGAATACCCTGTTGGCCAGTTTGGGTCAGGTGCCCTGGCTGTGTCCTGTGCCAACTTCTTGTGCCCCTCCAGCATTCTTGCTGGCTGGGTGTGAGAAGCTGAAAAATCCTTGACTTCAGTCTAAACGCTACTTGGCAACAACTGAAAACATCAGTGTTAAAAACATTCTTCACACACTGAACTCAAAACATAGCACCGTACCAGCTACTAGGAAGACAGTTAACTCTATCCCAGCTGAAACTAGGACAGTATCCACCCCTTATTCTATACCATTGACGTCATGCTCAGTTCCCATACCTTTAGTTACGTCCTGGTCAACCATCATCACCTTTTCCATTCCTTTGAGACATATGAACAATGATATATATATATATCAGACACACACAGATATCATTCCTTTAGTTTATGGATTATGTTCATTAAATGTTCGTTGAGTTCATTTAGTTCCCGACTCTGGGCTCCATCTGTCATACCAGTCTTTCTGGGCTGGAGGGATGGTGCAAAGTCCTCTCAGTCAGTAGAGCAGAATTGGGCTTCAGTGCAGTGTGACGAGCAGGTGACATTGGATGCAGCAGGAGAATGGTGTGCACCGTTGGATTGTTGCATGCCGGAGTCAGTTCTGGTTCCATCACTACTGCACTTTGCTCAGTTTTATCACAGTTCTTTCTTGCTTGATCTAAGTGATTCTTACTATAGTACTATGGATATAGCATATAACAATTATAGTAATGATAACATACAGTAGCAGGGTTATATAGCAACTAATATCATACAGTTTAATTCTGGCTATTCTCACCTAAAATCAAATCCCCTTGAGGCACACATCGGACTTCCCCATCTTTTCGCATCACCCACCAAGTGCACCCAGGCCCTTGAGCAAAAGCAGTCCCATGAATGGGTTTACCTTTGCCTGAGGCAGGAGTAACCCAGACTGTCTTCCCTAACATATTTTTTTATGTGCACTACAGGGACTTTATCCCCTTCTACAGTACATAAAAGTTCTGACTGGGCAGGGCCACCCAGATTGGCAGATCCTCTGGTGTTGACTAACCAGGTGGCTTTCACTAAATGTGTATCCCAATGTTTGAAAGTTCCACCCCCCATTGCTCTCAATGTAGTCTTTAACAGTCCATTGTATCGCTCAATTTTCCCAGAGGCTGGTGCATGATAGGGGATGTGATACACCCACTCAATGCCACGCTCTTTGGCCCAGGTGTCTATGAGGTTGTTTTGGAAATGAGTCCCGTTGTCTGACTCAATTCTTTCTGGGGTGCCATGTTGCCACAAGGCCTGCTTTTCAAGGCCCAGGATAGTGTTCCGGGCAGTGGCATGGGGTACAGAATATGTTTCCAGCCATCCGGTGGTTGCTTCCACCATTGTGAGCACATAGCGCTTGCCTTGGCGAGTTTGTGGGAGTGTGATATAGTCAATCTGCCAGGCTTCCCCATATTTATATTTCAGCCATCGCCCTCCATACCACAGGGGCTTTAACCGTTTGGCTTGCTTAATTGCAGCACATGTTTCACATTCATGGATAACCTGTGCGATAGCATCCATGGTCAAGTCCACCCCTCGGTCACGAGCCCATCTATATGTTGCATCTCTTCCCTGATGGCCTGAAGCATCATGGGCCCACCGAGCCATAAATAGCTCACCCTGATGTTGCCAGTCCAGGTCCACCTGAGACACTTCAATCTTAGCAGCCTGATCCCCCTGTTGGTTATTTTGATGTTCTTCAGTGGCCCGACTCTTGGGTACATGAGCATCTACATGATGTACTTTTACAACCAGATTCTCTAGCCAGGACGCAGTATCTTGCCACAGTGCGGCAGCCCATATGGGTTTACCTCTGCGCTGCCAGTTGCTCTGCTTCCGTTGCTGTAACCACCCCCACAAGGCATTTGCCACCATCCATGAGTCAGTATAGAGATAGAGCACTGGCCACTTTTCTCTTTCAGCAATATCTAATGCTAGCTGGATGGCTTTCACCTCTGCAAACTGACTCGATTCACCTTCTCCTTCGGCAGTTTCTGTGACTTGTCGTGTAGGACTCCATACAGCAGCCTTCCACCTCCCATGCTTTCCCACAATGCGACAGGATCCGTCAGTGAACAGGGCATATTGTCTCTCATTTTCTGGCAGTTTATTATACAGCGGGGCTTCTTCAGCACGTGTCACCTCCTCCTCTGGCGACATTCCAAAATCTTTGCCTTCTGGCCAGTCCGTGATCACTTCCACAGTTCCTGGGCGACTGGGGTTTCCTATGCGAGCCCGTTGTGTGATCAGTGCAATCCACTTACTCCACGTGGCATCAGTCGCGTGATGTGTAGAGGAGACCCTCCCTTTGAACATCCAGCCCAGGACTGGCAGTCGGGGTGCTAAGAGGAGCTGTGTTTCAGTACCAAACACTTCTGAGGCAGCTCGAACTCCTTCATATGCTGCCAATATCTCTTTTTCAGTTGGAGTATAGTGAGCCTCGGATCCTCGATATCCTCGACTCCAAAACCCCAGGGGTCGACCTCGGGTCTCCCCGGGTGCCTTCTGCCAGAGGCTCCAGGTAGGGCCATTCTCCCCAGCTGCACTGTAGAGCACATTTTTAACATCTTGTCCTGCCCGGACTTATCCAAGGGCTACTGCATGAACAATCTCCCGTTTAACTTGTTCAAAGGCTTGTTGTTGCTCAGGGCCCCATTTAAAATCATTCTTCTTCCGGGTCACTTGATAGAGAGGGTTTACAATCAGACTGTAATTTGGAATATGCATTCTCCAAAAACCCACAACACCTAAGAAAGCCTGTGTTTCCTTTTTATTAGTCGGTGGAGACATAGCTGCTATTTTGTTGATCACATCCATTGGGATCTGACGACGTCCGTCTTGCCATTTTATTCCTAAAAACTGGATCTCCTGTGCAGGTCCCTTGACCTTACTTTCTTTTATGGCAAAACCAACTTTCAGAAGGATTTGGATTATTTTCTTCCCCTTCTCAAAGACTTCTTCTGCTGTGTTGCCCCATACGATGATGTCATCAATGTATTGCAGGTGTTCTGGAGCTTCACCTTTTTCCAGTGCAGTCTGGATTAGTCCATGGCAAATGGTGGGGCTGTGTTTCCACCCCTGGGGCAATCGATTCCAAGTGTACTGGACACCCCTCCAAGTAAAGGCAAATTGTGGACGACACTCTGCTGCCAGAGGGATTGAGAAAAATGCATTAGCAATGTCAATTGTAGCATACCACTTGGCTGCCTTTGACTCTAGTTCGTATTGAAGTTCTAGCATATCTGGGACAGCTGCACTCAGCAGTGGCGTAACTTCACTCAGGCCACGATAGTCAACTGTTAGTCTCCACTCTCCATTAGACTTTCGCACTGGCCACATGGGACTGTTAAAGGGTGAGCGAGTTTTACTGATCACTCCTTGGCTCTCCAGTTGGCGAATTAACTTGTGGATGGGAATCAGAGAGTCTCGGTTGGTGTGATATTGCCGCCGGTGCACCGTCGTGGTAGCAATTGGCACTTGTTGTTCTTCAACCCTCAGCAACCCCACAATCGAAGGGTCTTGAGAGAGACCAGGCAGGGTAGACAGCTGTTCAGTGCCCTCCGTCTCCAAGGCAGCTATACCAAAAGCCCATCGATACCCCTTTGGGTCCTTACAATACCCTCTCCTGAGATAGTCTATGCCAAGGATACACGGAGCCTCCGGACCAGTCACAATGGGGTGTTTCTGCCATTCATTCCCAGTTAGGCTTACTTCAGCTTCCAATACAGTTAACTCTTGGGATCCCCCTGTCACACCAGAAATACAAATGGGTTCTGCCCCTTTATAACTTGATGGCATTAGAGTGCACTGTGCACCGGTGTCTACTAGAGCCTTATACTCCTGTGGGTCTAATGTGCCAGGCCATCGAATCCACACAGTCCAATAGACCCGGTTATCCCTTTCCTCCACCTGGCTGGAGGCAGGGCCCCTCTAATTCTGGCCAGAGTATCCAGTATTCACTTCTTGTAAAATTGGCTCAGAAGTCCCTTCAAGAGGATCAGAAATAAGATCAGCCCTTCTACTCTGTTTGGAAACTGGAGCGGCATTTTTCCTGATAGAATCTCCTTTTGTGGTGGTTTTTCCTTGCAGCTCACGTACCCTTGTATTTAGGACCGAGGTGGGTTTTCCATCCCATTTGCTCATGTCCTCTCTATGATCACATAGGTAAAACCACAGGGCACCTCGTGGTGTGTACCTTCTATATTCTCTCTCTTGGGCAGAGGAGCGCTCGCTCCTGATAGCTGAGACATTAGTCCTTACAGGTGGGCAATAGGACATATCCTCTTTGAATTGCTGGAAATCCTCAGACAGCTTCTCCACAGCCGAAATGCAGGCTTGTAGGGAGGAGGAGGGATTTTCTTCGTATTGACGGAGTTGGCGAGCCACTTCATCCACTGTCGGTGCCTCTTCGTCTTTCCAGGTCATTAATGCCAGTGAGTTGGCATAGGACGATGGTGCGCTCCGTACAAACTTCCGCCACATGGGTCGTGTGCATTGGACTTCGTCTGGATCTTTGGGTAATTGTGGGTTGTCCGGGTCATGATGAATCGTCTCTAGCACAGCTAATTCCCTCAGATATTGGATACCTCTTTCCATGGTCGTCCACTTGCTTGATTGACATATAACATCTTCCTTAAAGGAGTACCTTTCCTTCACACTTGACAGGAGTCGCCTCCAGAGGCTGATGGCTTGTGTTCCTTTTCCAATTGCCTTGTCAATGCCACCTTCCCTGGCAAGTGATCCCAGCTGCTTGGCTTCCCTACCTTCTAATTCCAAGCTATTACCCCCATTGTCCCAGCATCGGAGGAGCCAAGTGATAATATGCTCACCTATACGGCGGCCAAAATCTTTTCGCATATCCCGCAGCTCACTCAAGGATAGGGACCGGGTTATTACCTCTGGTTCTGCCTCTTCCTCCTGTTCCTGTGATGACCCTGGTTCACCTTCATCCTTCGCTAAGCGAACTGATTTTTTTGTATATTTCTTTTTCTGTATGGGGGCAACTGATACTGGTGCAGGCTGGTCTGCTGGTTCAGTTGCAGTATCGCTCGCCGGGTTTTGGATAACCACAGCATCTGTCGCCAAGGTTTTGGTAGCAGCAGTGCTCATTGCTGGGGCTGGAGGGACCGCAGTGCCTGTTGCCGAGGTTTGGGTAGCTGCTGTGCTCCTTGCCGTGGCTGGAGGGGCTGCAGTGCCTGTTGCTGAGGTTTGGGTAGCCACAGTTCTCACCGCCGGGGCTGGAGGGGTCGCGGTGCCTGTCACCAAGGTCTGGGTGGCCGCAATGCTCGTCACTGGGGCCGGAGGGGCTGCAGCACCCATTGCCAGGGTTTGGGTGACCGCAGTGCTCATCGTTTTGTTGTTAGGTCCAGAGACCTTCTCTTCCCCTTGAGGGTACTGAGTTGTGTCGAACAGGGCTCGATAGGCATGGGCCAGGCCCCAGCATGTTGCAGTGATTTGTATCTCTCTGGAGCTGCCGGGGTGACAGCATACCTTTTCCAAATATCTTACTAGTTCTTCTGGATTCTGCACTTCTTCAGGGGTGAATTTCCAAAACATTGGAGGTGCTCACTTTTCTAGGTACTTGCCCATACTACCCCACACACCCTGCCATTCATAATTATCCAGCCTCGGGGCAGACCTCTGGGTGATCTTCTTAAATAGTTGTTTAACCTTAAATGAGAGCTGAACCACATTCAGGAGCATGCTAATTCCTAGCAGTAGGGCTAGAACCGTGCTGGTCTCAACATCCCAAGAGTATTCAAATTTTTCAAAATTGCCAAACACCATTGTAACTGGACTGAAGGAGAAAGGAGAGGGGAAGAAAGGTACCCCACCCATAGACTGGTTTTCCAAGGAGGAAAGGTAAATCGTATAATTATTAATAGTTTCCCACAGATGGCTCCCGCAGTATAAGGGTGACAATGCTGAGTGCAAATACCGGATTAATCCCACAACCGATGACTTTATCATACCATAAACCAGTGTTATACAATACATCAAAGTGAAAACCTTAGTCCACCTCCCATGGATGATAAGCAGCAGAAGAGGGACTACATACAGCAAGCCAGGTGATACATAACAGAACTTCAAAAACCAGAGCAACAACTCTAAGAACACATAAATCAACATAATGATCAGTGACTATTAGACCAATATAATGAATGCTTATAACAAATTTGTTTTAATGAGCTCTGGTCAGGTTTGTTGTTATCTCAACCCTTCGTGCCCCACGTTGGGCGCCAAAATGGACTGTCGTGGTTTAAGCCCAGCCAGCAACTAAGCACCACGCAGCCGCTCACTCACTACCCCCCCACCCAGTGGGATGGGGGAGAAAATTGGGAAAAAGAAGCAAAACCCGCGGGTTGAGATAAGAACGGTTTAATAGAACAGAAAAGAAGGAACTAATAATGATAATGATAACACTAATAAAATGACAACAGCAATAATGAAAGGATTGGAATGTACAAATGATGCACAGTACAATTGCTCACCACCCGCCGACCGACACCCAGCTAGCCCGGAGCAGCGATTCCCTGCCCCCACTTCCCAGTTCCTATACTAGATGGGACGTCAGATGGTATGGAATACCCTGTTGGCCAGTTTGGGTCAGGTGCCCTGGCTGTGTTCTGTGCCAACTTCTTGTGCCCCTCCAGCTTTCTCGCTGGCTGGGCATGAGAAGCTGAAAAATGCTTGACATTAGTCTAAACACTACTAAGCAACAACTGAAAACATCAGTGTTATCAACATTCTTCACATACTGAACTCAAAACATAGCACCATACCAGCTACTAGGAAGACAGTTAACTCTATCCCAGCTGAAACTAGGACAGAGGCACAGGGTGTAGAAGTTTCTGCAACAACCATGCATTCCAGACTAGCTGGACAGAGTAATAGGTGAGAGACATGGGCTGGCAGGAGAAGGGAAGAGACACATCCATGGATGGGGGGGGCTGGGAAGGGGAGAGAAATGCCAAAGCAGGGGGTGGGGCGGGCAGGGGGAAGAGACACCCCCACAGACATGGTAGAGCAGGAAAGGAAGAAACATGCCCATGGATGGGGGGGCGGGGAAGGAAGAGACATGCCCACAGGCACAGGGGGCGGGGAAGGAAGAGACACGCCCATGGATGCAGGGCGGGCAGGGGTGGTAGAGACACACCCATAGACACAAGGCAGGCAGGGGAAGATACACACCCACGGATATGGGGGGCTACAGGGAAAGACACACACCCATGGAAATTGGATTAGACACACATGTGCAGACAGGGGGTGCACAGGGAAAGACACACACCTGCAGACAGGGGTGGCACACAGGGAAAGACACCCACCCGCGGACACGGACAGGCAGTGGGAGGGACACCCACCCACGGACACATGAGAAGAAACATGCCAACAGACATGGGAGGGACGGGGGAAGACACACCCATGGACACTGGGGAAAGACCCACAAACACAGGGGGGTCAGGGGAAGACCCATGCCTGCGGACAAGGGGAGGGACAGAGAAGACCCATGCCCACAGACACAGGGAGGGGCAGGGGGGAAAGGCCCGCACCCACAGACATGATAGGGACTGGCAGAGGGGAAAGGCCGACACCGACTGACATGGGGGGGGGGGGGACAGGGGGAAAGGCCCACACCAACCAACATGGGGGGAGAAGGGAAAGGCCCACACCCACCAACAAATAGGGGGGGAAGCCCTGAGCTCACAGACACGGGGCAGGGCAGGGGGGGAAAGGCCCACGCCCACAGACATGGGGTGGGGTGGCAGAGAGAAAAGGCTGACACAGACTGACATGGGATGAAAGGCCTACACCGAACAACATGGGGGGGGCAGGGGGGAAAGGCCCATGCCTACAGACACGGGGGGTGGGGGCGCAGGGGAGGGGAGACAGCCACACACGGAAACACAGAGGGGCAGGGAGGGAGGACCGCACCCACCGACATGGGGCAGGGACAGCAGAGAAGACACACACCCACTGAGACCGTGGAGAGGGGAGGAAGACACACACATGGAGACAGGGGGGACAGCAGGGGAGACGCCCACCCACAGAGAGCAGTGGGGGGACAGCAGGGGAGACAGCTACATATGGACATGACAGAAGCTGGGGGGAAGCACCAACCGACGGGCACACCGGAGCGGGGGGGGGGGGAGACAATGACCACCCATGGTCACAGCAGGGGGAGACACATGCACCCATGGGCACGGGGGGGGCATGGGGGCACGCCCACAGATGCACCGCAGGGGGCCAGGGTGCAAAACAATCCCAAAAAGAGACCCCAAAAGCACAAAACCCAAGCAAATTGACCTCATCCCCCATCATGGCCTGCAACACTGCTCACCTTTGCTCTTGGGCCTCGCTTAACTGTCCTGCTTAGCCTAGATCTATTACTTGAACTGCAAGAATAAGTCAAACCACTCACTGACACACAAAAATTACAGTTACTGCCACATGATTCAAATACAGGTAGAGGCCAACAGAGCTCCAGAACTCAGCCCCACAAATGCCAAAAGTAGTACAGGTAGCAAACGACTGTGGCTGGTGTAACAGACTTCCTTTACGGATCAATACTTCTTAAACAACTCTATGAACTGCAGCACGGAGAACCCCTCAGTAGACAGCAAGCTTGAAAAAGAACGCCAACATAAATGGGACATGAGACTGGGCTGCCAGAAGCTGCTCACATACAGAATGCTACTAGTAGATAACACTGAGTTATAAAGCCTTAAGCCAAAACTGCACAGTAGTTACAGGACACCTGAGTGCAGACAGATGCTGAATATGACTTGATGGTCCCAAAATCTCATGGAGACCCCTCAGACACAAGTGCTTGATGAGAGCCACTTCTTGCCAACATATAAGCTCTGTAAGAAAGAGTCAAAGGCGATGCAGACTGACCTATTAAAAATCTCAGTACAGAAGCATGTGTTACTTCAGATGGCAGGATGGTTCTGCCAGGTTGGTCCGACCCAAGCATTGGGTTCTAATGCCTGTCCAGTGGTGTCCGTGAGATCCCTTGCAGCCTCAAATGCTATAGACACTCCCCCGTCCAGGACCATGTTCTGCATGTCTGAGCCACCACCCCGCCATGACCATGTCCCCCCCCATGATCAAAGTCAAACAGAACAAATAAACACTCTGCTTCATCACCTTGGCCTCTGAAAGAAACTTCCTTCCTTTGCTGACAGTCAATGCAGATATCCTCATGCTATTCCTTGAGTCTGGGCTAGCCCTTGGGTGCCTGTACTGCCAAAGGAAGAGAAAATGATTACACACCGATAACCTGCTCCATCCTCCTCTTGTTTTTCAAGGAATCTAAAGCAAGCTACCATCCCCATCATTACCTAAGAGAAAAAGTTCGTGCAGGAGATGACAGAGCCCATCCCCATCAACAGAAAACTCTGCTATGGCCGTGCTTTGCCTTTTGCCAACAGCACCTGCCATCAAGGTGCCCCCAAACCCCTTTGTGAGCTGCTAGGAAAGTCAGATACACTTAGTTCAAAACATCTGGCAAAGAAGATATCAGCTAACAACTTACATGTACCCTACCTTATCCCAGAATGAGGCAGACAGCTGGCTTCTTCCCACACAAAACTCACATATTCAGCAAACACACAAACCAGAACAACATTATGCTAAACAAAACAAAATCCTTACCCTCTGACATGCTTTGAAAGGGATTAGCGCACCCACGTTATATCTACTCACACAATTGACCCATGTACTGGACTTCCTCAGGGTCAGCCCTGCAAAGATGAGAGGAAGCCTTACATTACCTCCCTGGATGCCCCGGTGCTCCGCTCCCCTCTCTGCTGCTCCAATCATGGGAAAATGCTGGTGAGGATATCTGGCAAAATAAGAGGAGAGAGCGCTACAGGGATCTGGATGCCAAAACACCACCTGACTTCACCTGCAGGAATAAACAAAAGAAACCCTGCCAAAAAGAATTCTAACCAAAATCCAGAAAGCATGAAAAACACAGAAAGCTCAAATAGACAGGACACCGTACCATGCAGCAACCAAGACTACCTGACAAACAAAGCTGTAAGGAAGAAAGGTCCCAAAGACCTTAGCCAGCTCAACAGCTGCAAAGGAATAGCAGAGCACTGACACCTCAGAAGCCCAGGACCACCCTAAGCATCCTGAGCAGAGGCTGTGGCTCATATACCCCAGGCCCTGCCCACCACCCTTCCCACAATCACCTGGAAAAGGGGAAAGGCAAACCACCACAAGGCATGAAGGCAGACACAGGAGCAGCTGTGAGTTTTCTCACCTGCCTCCAACTTACAGCATGCAAAGCCCTGAACAGAGAAGGCAACCCTTCCTGGAAACAATACCTGCTCTTGTACTACAGCTACACCTATTGCATCAGCAATGTGACCAGGCAGGGAATTAAACTTAGTTCTTCTGGGGCACAGATAGAAAGAGATAGGTGTCCTTCTAAACTATGTAAGCAACTAGCTCATTAAATGCAATAACAGTGTTATCAAAATTGATGTGCTTTAGTTTCCTGTAAAAAAGCCAAAATGCTCTGGGGTTACGCTGCATTTCTAGCAAGACCACGCATACCACCTAACTTCTACCATAACTACCTTCTGGACAGGACTGAATCAGAAAGCAGAACTAGATCCCTTAAGAATCCCTTCTCAAAAATATCTCTGGTTGCAAGATAAGTTATTTACTGTGAATCGCTGATGATTCAGAGTCACCCTGACTGTGTCTCCAACTGACTCCCTTAACAGAGGCACAACAGTCCCAGAGGACAAAAGAAACTGAAAAAACATGGAACTACAGGGGCATGGGGGGGGGCAGCAGCCACGCCCGACACACATGGAGGGGGGGGAAACAAACCTTGCATGGGGGAAAGCCATATTAAATGACAGGAAAGAATTAAAAACTAAGAAGAGGCCTGTTGATAAACATGGTCATGGAAAGAAAATTTTAAAAGCAACGAGGTACGGAACAGACAGGAAAACATGGGACACCAAAACCAATAAAAGTAGACATAGAAGCAAAATTTTAAAAGCCAAGGGATTAAGAGATGAAAAGATTAAAACATAGGGACAGCAAACTAGAACAGAAACATAGAAATCAAATTTTCAAAAAGAGTGGCACTGAGGAACAACAAGAAATAATTTTAAAAAGACAGCAAAGGGGAAAAAAGTAGGCTTAGAAAGAACATTTTAAAAGCAATGGGGATTAGGGCAATAAAGGGGAAAATTAATAAATAGGGACAGCAAACTAAAACAGATCTAGAGAGAAAATTTAAAAAGTGATAGCACTAACAAGACACAAGAAATCATTAAAAGAAAACACAGCAAAATAAAGATAGCGAATGGGGTAAAAGAAAATTTTAACAGCAACAGGGGTTAAGGAAATAAGGAGAAATTAAGAAATAGCAACAGCAAACTAATACAGACATAGAAAAACCTTTAAAAGCAGCAGGGTACAAGACAGGAAAAAATAAAAAGCAGAGACAGCAAACTGGATAAAAGTTGACAAAGAAAATTTCATAAGCAACGGCATTAGGGAAAGATAAGAAAAAATGTAAAGAAAAGGATTCAAGGAGAAAGAGAGGAGAATGGAAAGAAAATTTTTAAAGCTGCCAGGTAAGGGACCAACAGGAAGGAATTTTAAAGGGATAGGGAGCTTGATAAAAGGAGAAATGAAAATTTCAGAAGTGGAAGGAGTAAGAAGAGAGACAAAATAAAAAATAGGGGCAAACTAAGTCAGAGACATCAAAAGAAAATGTAAAAGCAACAGCATAGAAGAACAGAGAGGAAAAATTAAGAAGTAGGGAGAACAAACTGGATAAAAGTTGACAGTACGAAAGTTTAAAAGCAACAGGATTGAGAACAGGGATGGAAAAGATATAAGAAATAGGCTCAGCTAACTAAATAAATGAAGACACAGAAACAAAATTTAAGAAGTGATGAAGTAGAGGACAGGCAGGAAGAGATAAAAAAACACAGAGAGAGAAAATTCAGAAAGCAAGGGGGTACTGGCCATACCGGTAAGAAGTTAAGTATCAGGAGAGGGAGCCGGACAGACAGCCCCAGGGAAAGCACATTGGAAGAGCAATGGGGTGCAGAGCAGAGGGAGTCACTGAAAATAGACATAGGTCACTGGGCAGAGGGACACCTAGAAATGCAATTTTCACAAGCAACGGGGAAGAAGGCAGTGTGGGAAGAATGAAATAACAGCAGGTAGGGACCCAGAAAGGGAAAGGCATAAAAAGGAAACATAGAAGGTGACAGGGTACAGGGCAGCATTGACAAGAGAGCAAAAAGCTTCAGGGAGCAGGACAGCCCAAAAGGGAGATGGAGGCAGGGACAGGCAGAGATCTGGAGAAGCATGGCAGCGACGGGCCCGAACGTGCAACTCACCACAGCTCCTGGTGTCAGCAGGAAACCCTCACCGCCCCAAGGCTCCTCTCTCTGCCTCTGCCCCTTCCTCCTCCACAGTGCCAGCTATCTGACCCTCACCCACCCAGGAGCAGGCAGCGGGTGCCTTCATACTCCTCTCCCAGGAGGCTTCCCACAGAAGCTCCCTCTGGAACAGGAACCTCACCAGCTGCAGCTGGAGCTGCCCCAGCCCATCCCCACCTGCAGCCTTTTAAACCACCAGCCCAGCCCCATCATTGCCTCATGGGTCCCACCTGGGCTGCCCCAGCCCACCCCACAGCCTCCAGCTGTGGGGAGCAGGGCCCATGGCCCCGGCCCCCCAGCTCCTCAGCCCCCAAGACCCTGCCCAGGGACTGCAGACCCATCCAGGGGTACAGAGGGACAGAGAAATGTTTATTCATCCCAGCAGTGAAGTGAGCAGCAAAAGGCACAGTGCCCCCGGGCAGCAGGACAGAGGAAGGGAGGAGGGATGCCAGAAGAGGTGGGGGAGGGAGCCAGAACAGGGTAAAATTAAACACAGGGAAAAAATTTAAAATATGGGTATGGTGCCAGATAGAGGCAATGTAGGAAAAATGTCAATGGCGACGGAGTACAGGGCAGCATTGGCAGAAGAGGAAAAGGTTTGGGGAACTGGACAGATAGGTGGGCAGCTGGAGAGGGAGACGGAGGCAGGGAGCAATCTGGAGACCTTCTGCAGACCTGCTGCGGTCACCTACCCCGCACACGCACTGCACAGGGCAGCTCTGAGGACCAGCCCGCCTCCAGCCCAGCCAAAGGCAGGACCACTGCAGCCCGCACCCCACCGCAGCAGGGTCCTGCTCAGTCCCACCCTGTGCCACACCACCAGCCACCACCTCCTGCCCATCCCGCGACAGCTACGCAGCTATCGGTCCCTTCATCTGCAAAAATTGTCTTTCCAATATCCATAAATCATCCATCAAACATCGACCGTGGTCAGCCAGCCCCTGGCTCGGGCTCCACCCATTGTGGTGGTTGCCCAGAATAGGCGAGGCAGTGTGGGGCCACTCACGCCAGCTCCAGCGGGGGCACAGCAGCAAGTCCACGGCCTCCTGCAGCTCCTCCTCCAGCAGTGTGGGTAGCTCCCGCAACGGCGCGTCCTACCACGGGTGGAAACGTGGGTTGCGGCACCGTTGAGGCATCTCCACCACCATGTCCATGCAGCGTCCGTGGCACCAGGCTGTGGGGTTTGACATTGCAGCAAACTCCTCCCCTGGCCTATTCTCTGGGGGGGATGTTGTCCACGGGCCATTGGCCCATCGGGGTGTGCCTACTCTGGTGACCCCCCCACGACACACACACACACCCCCCCCCATGGCAGCAGCGGTGGTGGTTTGGGGGTGGCGCTGCAAGTGGTTGCTGGAGCTGGGGGACAGTGAGGTCTGGGGGAGGGGAAGGGGGTTTAGAGGGGATTTGGGGCATCCCCCATCCCCCCATGGCTGCCCTGCATACCTGCAGTGCTCCCCTGCCAGGGGTGCTGCTCTGTGGCCATCAGCCCACGCGCATCCCCCGACAGTCAGCCCCGCATCAGTTGTCCCCAAAGTCCCCTGAGAGTCATCCCTATGACAGTTGAGACACACCGACGGGCACGGTGGGGGGAAAGGGATGCGCCCACAGGCACAGCGGGGGGAAGAGACAGGCACGCACCCACGGGCACGGCAGGGGGAAATGCACGCACCCCGCAGGCAAAACCCCATGTGCTGCACCAACAGGACAGTTCTGCACTGTCCCCTCCTGGTACCACCTGTCAAAGCAGACTCTGAAACATATGTTTACTTTGAGCTTTTGCTGTTTATTGAGAACATAAAACCAGGAAGAAGCACTGAGGATAGAACCCACCTTATCTTTAGGTTTACATGGTTTTATCCATTCAGACAAACCATAAATTATCTAGATAAGGGAAAACTCACTATGGGACTAGAATCTTAGTAGGTTGGTAACTAAGGATACAGTTTAGGGATAGAGGGATAGAAAGAGAAGAGATGAATGGAGAGCAGGACAGAGGGATACAGAGAAAGAAACAAAGAAGGAAGGAGAGAGAAACACAGGGACAGGGAGCAGAACGTAGAGAAAAAGAAGACAGGGAATGTCATGGTTTAACCCCAGCCAGCAAGTAAGGACCACACAGCCACTCGCTCGCTCCCCCCAGTGGGATGGGGGAGAGAATCGGAAGGATGAAAGTGAGAAACTCATGGGTTGAGACAAAGACAGTTTAACAGGTAAAGCAAAAGCCGCGCACACAAGCAAAGCAAAACAAGGAATTCATTCACCACTTTCCATCGGCAGGCAGGTGTTCAGCCATCTCCAGGAAAGCAGGGCTCCATCATGCATAACGGTTACTTGGGAAGACAAACACCATTACTCCAAATGTCCCCCCTTTCTTCATCTTTCCCCAGATTTTTATTGCTGAGCATGACATCATGTGGTATGGAATATCCCTTGGGTCAGTTGGGGTCAGCTGTCCCATCTGTGTCCCCCTCCCAACTTCTCGCCCACCCCCAGCCTACTCACTGGCAGGGCAGCATGAGAAACAGAGAAGGCCTTCATGCTGTGTGAGCGCTGTTCACCAATAACTAACACAGCCCTGTGTTATCAACCCTGTTTTCATCACAAATCCAAAATGTAGCCCCATACAAGCTACTATGAAGAAATTAACTCCATCCCAGACAAAACCAGTACAGGGACAGACAAAGAGAGTGGTAGGACCAGGACACAAGGAAAGAGAAAGAAAAATCAGCAATGGGCAGCAGGACAGAGGGAGAGAGAGGGGGAAAAGGACAGGTGGACAGCTAGAGGGATATAGAAAACCAGTGAGGGACAGGGAGCCAGAAAACGGGATTCAGCAAACAAGAGAAGGACAGGCAGCAGGACACTGGGACAGAGAGAACAAGAGTGACAGAGGAACAATGGAGAGATGGAGCAAGAGAAAGACAGTGATAGAGAGCAAGATGAAGATAGACCAGTAAATAATAGGCAGACAGGGATAGAGAGAAGAAAAAATAGGGGCAGAAAGAAGAGCAGAGTAAGCAAGAGATGAAAAAAGGGAAGGAACAGGACAGAGATGCACAGCTGGACAAGAGATGGAAAAAGTAAAAGTAGGGATGGGGAGCAGGAAAGAGGAACAGGGAGTCAACAAGATGCAAGGATAACAAAGACAGGAAGGAGCAGAGAGGGATGGAGAAGGAAAGAGGGATGGGGAGCAGGACAGGAAGACAGAAAAATAAGAAGGATAAGGACTGAGGAACAGAGAGAGAAACAGCAGCACCACTGCACAGGCGCTTCTGGACCCTGCAGAAAACCCCATGAAATAAGCTCCTGGCATGCCCAGGAGCCAACATGGCTGACCAGAAGCCCTGTGCCACAGAAGTACAGCTCCTGCCATGCCAGCGGACACAGCCTTCCCTGCTTTTTGACCCTGCAGGGATGCAGTTCCCCCCACTGCCTCCTCTGGAGCTCTACCCAGCCCCCAGCAGCCCCCACCCTGCCCTGGCACGAACCCCCCACACCTCAGCCACCACCCCCAGCCTCTGCCATGATCTGCCCCCCCCCCCCCCCAGGGCCTTCCCCGGGACCCACCCACCTATTGCTCCAGCAACCCCACCACCAGACCCAGAGCTCTGGGCATGCAAAGCAGACAGTGAGTGTTTATTCATTCACGCATATAAGTCATCCCAGGAGTGAGTCTTCTCAGAGGCTCGATGCCCGTGCGCTCCCCTGCCCTGGGACATCTTGGCAACCGTTACTGGAGCAGAGCTCTTAAATCCCGCAGGGAATGGGTCAGGTCCTGGAGCGATGCGCTGCAGGACAGAGGTGAAGGTAGCCACAAGGGAAAGGGCCCAGAACACAAGAGAGGACAAAAGGGACAGCCAGCTGGACAGGGGATATAACAAGAGTCAATGGGACAGGGGGTACAACAGAGGGATCATCAGAGAAAGGGACAGGGAGCAGGACAGCACTGGGGGAAAAAAACAGCTGTGATGAACAGCAGGACAGAGAGACAGAGAAAGAAAAATTACTGAGAAAGAGAGAGAGGAAAGAAGGAGAGCCAGCTGGACAGGGGGATATAACAAGAATCAATGGGTCAGGAAACAGGGCAAAGAGAGAAAGACAGAAAAAATAAGAAAAAAGACAGAGGGGACAGCAAGAGGCAAAAAAAGGGACAGGGATTTGGCCAGAGATAGAGGAAGAACCAGTAGGAACAGAAGAAAAGAGATAAAAAGGGAGACAGGGAGCAGGACAGAGCTGGAGAAAGCAGCAGTAGGGACAGAGGGGTAGAGAGAGAGAAAGACAGAAGAAAGGACAGAGAAACAAAAATAAGGACAGGAAATAGGACAGAGATGGAGGAAAAAAACTGGGATGAGCAGTATGACAGAGGGAGTAAAAAAAAAAATAGGGGCAGGGAGCAGGACAGAGAGATACAGTGAGAAACCATGGGACAGAAAGGACAGTGACAAGATAAAAAGCAAGAGGGAGGAGGACAGAGAAAAGGGGGGGGGGGGCGGAAGGACAGAGAAACAGGGAAAGAGGGTCAGAGAGCAGGACACTGGAATAGAACAAGAAAAAGAGGGACAGGGAGCAGGACATACAGAGAGAAAGAAAGGGAACAGGACAGGGGGACTGAATAAGAGAGGAGGGTGCAGATCAGGACAAAGAGATGGAGAAGGAGAAAAAACAGCAATGGAGAAAGAAGAAATAGGGACACAGAGCCCTACAGAGGCATTGAGAAAACAAGTGGGAGACAGGAAGACTGAAAATAGGACAGAGAGAAAAAGACCAGAAAAGGGAGCTGGACTAAGTGAGGGGCGAGGGGGCAGAGGGGGATTAGGACAGATTAACAGAGAGGGAAACAGAGGGATGGGGACCAGGACAGTGGGACTGAAAGACAGAAACAAGGGGAGCAGGACAGCGAGGTGGAGTGAGGAAAAAACACAGATGGGAACAGACAGAGGAAAAAGCAAGAAAGAGCTGAATAGGAAGAAGGATAGTGGGATATAGATATAGAAAGAAAAAATAGCGATGGAGAGCAGGGAAGAGGGATAGAGAGAGAAAAACAAGGACAGGAAGAAGGACAGAGAGATAGAGAGAGAAAGAGAGGCATTGGGGGACCAGGACAGTGGGACAGAGACAGAAAGGAACAGGGTGCAGGACACAAGAATACAGAGAAAAACAGATACACAGGGAAGTGGGGGAAAAAAACATAAAGAAAGGGACAGTGAGCAGGACAAAGGGATGGAGAGAAAAAGAGAAGGATGGGGAGCAGGGCAGAAAGCTGGAAAGAAAAGATACTGCTGGGGAGCACAACAGAAGGATAGAACACAAAAGAGAAGAATGAAAAGCAGGGCAGTGGGATGCAGAAAGAAAAAATAGTCATAGGGAACAGGACAGATGGATAGAGAGGAAAAAAGGAAGGACAGATGGATTGTCAGAGAAAGAGAGGGACAGGGAGCAGGTCAGTGACAGAAAAAAAGGACAGAGCAGGACAGACGAACAGAGGAAATAATACTGATGGGGAGCAGGACAAAGAGATGGAGACAAAAAGGAGGGGAAGGATGAACAGGGGATAGAGAAAGAGGGGATAGAGAATGGGACAAAAAGAAGGACAGAGAACAGGACAGGGACTGAGAAAAGAAGTATGCAGATCAGGACAAAGAGATGGAGAAGGAAGAAACAATGATGGGCTGCAGGACAGAGACAGAGGATGAGAAAAATGGGTCAGGAAGCAGGACAGAGGAAGACAGAGAGGAAAAAAGGGACAGCCAGCTGGACAGGGGGATATAGTGAGAAACTATGGAACAGGCAGGAGGACAAAGGCAGAAAAAATCGGGAGAGAAAGCAAGACAGAAGGACGAGGAAAAAAAAGGAGGAGGGAGCAGGACAGAGATGGAGAAAGAAGCAATAGGGACAAAAGGATAGAGAAGGAAAAAGACAAACTGGATGAAGGACAGAGGGACAGAAAAAGAGTGACAGCACCAGGACAGGGAGGTGGAGAAAGAAAAAAATAGCAACGAGCAACAGGACAGACAGACAGACCAACAGACGAGGAGCACGACAAGAGGGATAGAGAGAAAGACCAGGACAGGTAATGGCGTGGGGAGACAAGGAGCACAATAGACGGATAGAAAGAAAACAAGAGGGGAGGAGAGCAATACAGCGCTGTCGTGGAAGAGGGATGGAGCAGGCAGAGCAAGAACAGAGAAAAACAGAGGTACAGGAAGTAGAAGAAACATGGCAGAGAGAGAGAAAGGGAGGCTTTGGGAGCAGGGGAGAGAACAAAATAGCAATGGACAGGAGAGAGAGATGGATAATTAAACAATACCTCTAGGAAGAGAACAGAGGGACAGAGTGAGAGAAAAGAGGAACGGGGAACAGCATAAACAAAAACAGAAGGAAAGAGCAGGGGGAAAGGACAAGAAGACAGGGGGTGGAGAGAGAAAGAAACTGGGATAGAGAAAGAGGAACCCAGAGATGGCAAAATAAAAAACAGTGAAGAGTAGCAGGACAGACAGATGGAGCAAGAAAAAAAAATAGCGCCAGGGAGCAATACAGAGTAAAGAGAGGAAAGAAAGAGACACAGAGCAGGACAGAGGAAAAAAAATACTGATGGGGAGGACGACAGAGGAAGAGAGAGACAAAAAAGGGACAGCCAGCTGGACAGATGGATATAGCAAGAAATGATGGGATGGACAGTGGGACAAAGGCAGGACAGAGATGGACAAAGAAACATCAGCGACAGAAGGACAGAGAAAGAAAAACACAGATGAGAAGGACAGAGGAATAGACAAAAAGAGTGACAGGACCAGAACAGAGAGAGGGAGAAAGAAAATCCAGTGATGAGGAGCAGGACAGAGGGGGAGAGAGGGGAAGAGAAGGGCAGGAGGACAGCCAGACACAGAAAACCGGTGAGGGACAGGGAGCGAGAAAATGGGATTCAGAGAACAAGAGAGGGACAGGGAGCAGGACACTGGGACAGAGAGAGAATGAGAGTGACGGGGAGAACAACAGCGAGTTGGAGCAAGAGAAAAACAGGGACAGAGAGCAGGATGAAGATGGAGCAATACATAATAGGGACATGGAAAAGGACAGAGCAATAGAGACAAAAAGAGAGGAACAGGTAGGACAACAGAGGACCAGAAAAAGAAAAGACAAGGGACAGGGAACTGCACAGAGGGACACAGAGAAAAAGAGAGTGACAGGGATATAAAGAATAGGGACACAGAGCAGCACAGAGGCATAATAAGATGCACAAGGATAACAACAAAGCGACAAAGACAGGGATAGGAAGGAGAAGAGAGGGATAGGGAGCAGGGCAGAGGGACAGAGAAAAATAAGAAGAGGAAGGAGGACTAAGTAACAGAGAGAGAAACAAAGGTACAGGGAAAAGGATGGAGAGATGGAAAAAACAGTAAAAATAGGGATGAAGTGTCCTGCAGAGAGATGAAGAAATTTAAAAAAAACTGACAGGGAGCATGATGGAGGGAGAAAGAGAGGGACAGGCAGAAGGACAGAGGAGAGAGAAATATGGGGATGGGGAGCACAACATGAAGACAGGTGGAGAATAAAGAGGACAGGGAGCAAGCCAGAGAGATTGAGAAAAAAAGGAATGCAGATCAGGACAAAGAGATGGAGAAGGGAAAAGTGGTAATGGGCTGCAGGACAGAAATGGAGGTAGACAAAGAGGGACAGGGAGCAGGACACAAGAACAGAAAGACAAAGAGAGCAATAGGGACCAGGACTGAGGAGCAGAGACGGACAGGGGGCAGGACACAAGAATAAAGAGAAGAGCAGAGATAGAGGGAAAGAAAAAAAGACAGAAGAAAAGAAAGGCTCAAGATGCTACACAGAGGGACAGGGAGCCAGGCAGACAGATGTACAGGCAAAGAGAGACAGAGGGATGAAGGACAGAGAGAGATGGTGGCAGAGACAAACAGAGAGATGGGCGGGGATTTGGAGGGGTGGCGGATGCAGAGGGGGGCAGGGAGAGACCAGGATGCAGATGAGTGAGACAGGGCCCTAAGGGCCTGGGACTCACCACAGCTCCTGCTTTCAGCACTGCCCACAGGATTTTCCAGTTCAGATGCTTTTTTGTCTGTCTGTTTCTCTCTCTCTCCCCCTTCCTCTTCTGCAGCTCTAGTCACTTCACTGTCCTCCACCTAAGAGAACACAGTAGTACCTTATAGCTCTTGCAATACGAGGCTTTCTAGATGCACAGCCTTGCACACACACACACCCTCCCCATGGCCGTACCGTGCTTTTGGATACACATACAGACCCTGCGGTGCATGTCAGCGATCTGGTCTGCTGAGGACTGACTACTCAGAGGGACCCTTCCTCACTCAGAATGGCTGGCTGTCTCTTGTCTCTGGCTGGAGGTGCCTTCTAGCTCAATCCCCCCGATTTCATTCTCCAGCTGCTTTACCGTTTTCTAGCCTCTTAAGTTTCATCCACAGCAGCTCCTGTGGATGGTCCAAAGCCAGTAAGTGTCCACCGGTCCCTGGTCCAAACAGGGGCAGCCCACACAAACCTGAGGCAAATGCAATCAACAACAGCCACGGGGAGGAACAGACAACTGAGTCCTCAGCACAGCCTCTGAGAGAGGAAGAAGACAGGCAGCCGTTACCTGTAGGGTCCATCGCAGCTCACGCCAGCAAAAGCTCCCAGAGATGGCGCTTCCCCCACACGGACGCTCCCAGCACCTGCATTAACGGGCGATAAAGCGCATTCAAGGCAGCCAGCTGCTGTCAGGAAGGGGCCGGGCGGTGCCCTTGGCGGGGGGACAGGGTGTTGGGGCCCCTCTCCTTGCAGCGGGACGAGGCGCGGGAAATCCACCTCCCCGCCCGCTCCTGTCCGCGTCTGCAGCCCCAGGGAGCGGCCAGGAGCCGCCCCTCACCCGCCGAAAGGTCCCGCCGGCTGCCGAAGACGGGAAACGCGCCCGGCCGGCGCCGGCAGCCTCCCGGCGTGCCTCGCGGCCCACGTGACCGCCCGGAAGCCCCCCCCGCCGTTCCGGAAGACTACAGCTCCCGGCGTACCCCGCGCCCCACGTGACCGCCCGGGAGCCCCCCCCCCCCCCCCCCCCCCTCCGCCCCGGGCCGTGCTCCGGCGGACTGGCGTGGTCCCGGCCCCGGGCTCCTGGGCGCTGCTTGGGGGGCCGGGAGGGCAGTGGAGGACGGGTGCTCCCCCCCCAGGCCTCGCCCCTGGGGTGCCCCGTGCTGTGGGGGAGGGTCACATCCCATGGGGCCATGCACACCCCCTGCCCGCCACACACACACGACAATTTCTTAATTTTTTTATATTTTATTATTTCTGCCATGAAAAGTACAAAGAGTCGAGTCCGGGGGTGGGGGCCTGCAGCCCGTCCCCTCCGGAGGCCCCGCTCTGCCACAGGGGGGGCCCTGTTCACGCTCAGGAGGTTTCTCCCTGTGTTGGGTCCCCCCGGACAAATGATGGGGGGCCGAGGCGGGGGCCCCTGGGGTGCAGCTCTTATTGCTACTGAACCGGGGGTCCCTTCGGCCCACTGAGCCTGCTGGGGCTGGGGCTGCCTGGAGGCCTGGGGTGGGAGTCCCCAGGGTGGAGCTGCCCCGGGGTGGGGTCAGAGCTTGGAGGGTGGAGGCGGCCCCGGAGGCCTGGGTCCCTCGCCCACCCCCAGGGACGTGCGCACACATAGGCGGGGGGGGGTAATAAATATTTACATTAACAATAAGTTAAAACTACAAGAAGCTGCAAACAGGCACGACACGACGCAACGCAAAAAGTGGGACCTGGAAGGCGTAGGTCCCAGGGTACCCAGGAGGGACAGGGGGTCCCGGGGGCCCCAAGGCTGGGGAAAGCCAGCGAAGAATCAGAAATAAATAGGAACCGAAACCACTGAAAAGCAAGAAATTATCCCGACGGAGAAGAGAAAATAAATAATAATAGCAATAGTAATAATAACAACAACAACAACAAGAACAACAACAATAATAATTAATAATAATAATGAGGATGGGGCTGCTATGGGGAAGACAGCCTGTTGGGAGGGTTGGGGGTTTCGGGGGGGGGTTCTGCCCTTTTCTTTGGCCACGATACTCAAACTAGCCAAGCAAAAGCACCCACCCCAGCAAGCTGAGGAGGTTGGGGCAAAAAAAAAGCCCATTTTGGGGTATTTGGAGAAGGATGGGGACAGGGCAGTGTGGACAAGACACACACACCCCACCCACACCCAGTTTGGGGGTGCCAGAGGCTTGGGGCAGCAGGACCCCCTGGCAGCCTCAACCTGATGACACTTTAGTGCCATCAACCACCCCCCAAAACGTGCTGTGACCGTGCTTGGGGACTATAATGTCTGGCCCTGCCTCCAAGCAACTGGGGTGGCACATAAAAGATTCTTACACACACACCCAGCCCCCACAACTTCCCTCCAGAGGGGTGTTTTGGGGGACTTCAGGGTTTTTTTTTTTAATTTTTTTTTTCTTCTCTTACAAAAATAGATGGTTTTGTGTCTGTCGCTCTGGAGGAGTCACCGCGTGCTGTGTCGGTCTCTCTCCTCGCTACCGTTAGCGCTACCGTTATTGTTATTGTTTGTTCTTTCTCCCAAAAAACTTTCCCCCTCCAAAAAAAGAAACAAATTGGAAAAAAAAAGGAGAGAGAGCAGACACCTCCCCCGGACTCCTGGACCGGAGGGGAGGGGGGCACGGCCCCCACTTGGCACCAGCCTGGGGACAAAATGAGCCGAATCGGGTGCTCTGATGGGGGGGTCCCTCCCCGGGGCAGCGGCCGGAGCCGGGGCTCGAACCCATATACCCCAGGGGCCGCTCCGGGTGGTCCGGCCACCGCCAGAGCGCGCCGCTCTAGGCGGGCGCCGCGCCGGGGGCGTGGTCTCCCAGCTGGGGGCGGGGTCTAAATCCTGGGGCGGGGATAAGCCCCGGACATCGGGGGGGGAGGGGGCTTAGCTCTAGAGGCGGGGCCTCGCGGAACCCGGGGCGGGACTCCCCGCTTTCCCTCCCCCACGATATCCCCGGGAGCAGCTCGACCCCGGGGGACCCTGTGGTCTCCACAACCCACCCCAGCCTCGCCCCGGTGGGGGCAGGACACCCTAAGGGGGGGGAGGGGGGGGTCCCACTTCTCTCCATTTGGGGGTGCATGACCCCCCAGAGGAGGAAAAAAAGGAGGGGGGGTGTTGGTCTGGCACCTGCCCCAGGGAGTGCTGGGGGTCCCAGGGATCCCCAAGGTACCTGGGCTCGCTGGGGGTCGCCACGGCTTCTGGGTGCTGGGGGGAGGGGCAGGGGGCCCCCACCTCCAGGGTCTCCGCAGTGCCCACGGGGGGGGGGTCCCCCAACATCTCTGGGTGCTGGGGGGTCCCCAGGGTCTTTGGGGTGCCCATGGCATTCCTGGAGACTTGGAGGTGACACCCCTCCATATCCAGACTCCTTCACAATTCCCAGGGTTTTCGGGGTGCCTGGGGGGTCCCCAGCATGTCCTGGGGGTTCTCCAGTCTTTCCAGGTTGGTGGGGCAGGAGGATCTTCAGGGGTGCTCCCAGCATCTCCATGCCCCCACAGTGTCCAAGAGCTCTGGGGCACCTGGGGGAGTCCTCAGGGTGTCCACGGTGCCTAGGGGAGAGATGGGGTGTCCATGGTATCCAGGCTGTCCTTCGGGCATCCCCATTGTGTCCTTGGTGCCCATGGAGGAGGTCCCCAAGGTCTCCAAGTGTCCGGGGGAGTTCTCCATGGTCTCCAGGGCGGGGAGGTCCCCACAGTGTCCTTGGTGCCTAGAGGGGGTCCCCAAGGTCTCCAGGTGTCCAGGGGGGTTCTTCATGGTCTCCAGGGTGTCCTTGGTGCTCATGGGGGTCCCCATGGCCTGGTGGTGCCAGGGGACCTGGTCCCGGGGGCTGGGGGGGCAGCAGGGTGTGGCTCAGGCCTTGTGCTGTTTGCTGGTCTTGAAGGAGACCTGGAGCACGCGGTCGCCCAGGCGGTAGCCATTGAGGCTGGCAATGGCCATGGCCGCCTCCTCGTAGTTGGTCATGGTGACGAAGCCGAATCCCTTGCACTTGTTGGTGGCGAAGTCGCGGATAACCTTGACGTTGGTGACAGCACCAAAGGGCCCGAAGAGCTGCCAGAGGACACTCTCATCCGCCTCAGGTGCCAGGTTGTAGACGAAGATGCACCAGCCAGTGCCGGGGGCCCCCAGGCCCACCCCGGCCAGCCCTGGCACCGCCTCGATGGCCAGCGGAGAGAACCTGGGCAGCAGTGACAGCGGGCTGGCCTGGGGTCAGGGCGCCTGGACACCGGGTTCACCCCCAGGACACATGGGTCCCCTCCTGCCAGGGTCCCCAGCGTGTGCATGGGGCTGGGGGCGCAGAGCTGGACTGGGGGGGACTGGGGGGGGTGGGGAGGGGCTGTTACCTCTTCACGCCGTAGGCCACGTTCAGCAAATTGTCGAGCCTGGAGGGGACAAGAGGCTGTTAAGGGGGGCACAGGGTTGTGCCTATGTAGGTGTCTCTTTGCCATGGGGGTGTCCCTTGCCCTGTGGTGACCCCATCCCCTGGGGAGCATTCACATGGTGATGGGGATGTCCCCACACCCTGTGGTGGCCCCATCTCCTGGGGGGTGCCCCCATTCCCAGGGATGCCCCACTCCCCCACGGTCCCCAGCATGTTGTGCTCACCGGAAGCGCTGGGGAGGGTGGTGCAGGGCACCGTAGCGGCGGGCACTGGGGCAGAGGCTGAGCAGGGCCCCCCCTGACTTCTGGCCTGGGCTGTTGGCAAACTTGACGGTGATGGGCTCAGCAGCGCCCAGTGGTTTCTGCCCATGCAGGCCCCGCACAGCCTCCTCTGCCTCCACGCGCTTGTCGAAGCGGATGAAGCCCACCCCCCGCGAGACACCTGCGCACAGAATGTCCAGGGTACAGAGCCCTGAGACTCTGCTGCACAGCTGCGGGACCCAGGCATCCAGGGAATCCCCCCCACAGACCCACCCACAGGACCCAGGTGTCTGGGGAATCCCCCCCACGGGACCCAGGCAACCAGGGAATCCCCCCCACAGACCCACCCACAGGACCCAGGTGTCTGGGGAATCCCCCCCACGGGACCCAGGTTTCCAGGGAATCCCCCCCATAGACACACCCACAGGACCTAGGTGTCCAAGGAATCCCCCCAAGCACCCTACTGCCCACCCCACAGGACCCAGGCATCCAGGAAATGTTCACCCACTCCATAAACCCTACTGGGAACCCAGGTGTCTGGGTGGACCCCCCTTCCCCAGGGGACCCAGGCATCCAAGCACACCTGTGACCTGGTCGACAAGGATGCGGGAGGTGATGATGCGACCATACTGGGAGAAGAGCTGCTCCATCTCCTTCTGCCCCATAGCCTTGGGGAGGCCGCTCACGTAGAGATTGGCATCACGGATGGAGGCCGAGCTGGGCCGAGCATAGGACACCTGGGGGGGGGGGTGGGTCAGCCCTGGGGACTGAGGTGTCCGGGCGCCAGAGCTGCCTCCCACCCATGGCCCACCCCCCCCGCCAGGACCAAGGCATCTTCCCCCCCTCACACCCTCACCCCCCACCAAGGACATCTCTAGTGTCCACCCTCCCCAGGGGACCCCCTGGTGCCCACCCCCCCAGAGGGACCCCAGCATCTGCCTGCTCTGAGGGACCCCAGCATCTATCCCCTATCCCCGAGGGAACCCCTAGTGCCCAACCCCCCCCCCAGGGACCCCAGTGTCTGCCTGCTCCGAAGGACCCCAGCATCCACCCCACCCCACCCCCCGAGGGACCCCTGGTGCCCACCCCCCCCCTTCCCCGAGGGACCCCAGCATCTGGCACCTTGATGGTCTTGGTCTGCAGCTTGAGGCCGTTGAGGGTGCTGATGGCCTTGTCGGCGTCACCCGCCTCAACGTAGTTGACAAAGCCATAGCCCAGGCTCTGCCCTGGGGCACAGGGTCAGCACTGACAGTGGCCCCAGCACCAGGGCCAGTCATGCCATCCCCAGTCCCCATCCCCTCCCCACCCCTGTCCCCAAGACCCATTTCCATCCCATCTTCATCTCTGTCCCTGTGGGTCCCCATCCCCACATGTCCCCATGTCCCTGTACCAGGGATCCTGTGGTCGAGCTTGCAGGACCTGATATCCCTAGAGAGGTTCCTGAAGCTGTTCCTGTCCCCAGGATTCCATCCACATCTCCATCCCTGTTCTGGTCCCCATGTCCTATCTGCCCATGTCCCATCTCCCCATGTCCTGTTTCCTCACGTCCCATGCCCCTGTATCCCATCTGCCCCCGTCCTGTCTCCCCATGTCCCATGTGCTCCTGTCCCTGTGCCCCATCTCCCCGTGTCCTGTCTGTCTCCATGTCCCATCTGCCCATGTCCCACGTCCTGTCTCCCCATGTCCTGTCTACCCCGTCCCATACCGGTGACCTTGTCGCGGACGAGCTTGCAGGACTCGATGTCGCCAAGGCTGCCAAAGAGGCTCCGTAGCTCCTCCTGGCTCATGCTCTGGGGCAGGTAGTTGACGATCAGGTTGGTTTTGCTGTCATCGGCCATGGGGGGCCCTGGGGGGGCCCCATTGGGCAGTGCCGCTGCCACTCCTGGCCCTGGCACCGCCACCACCGGCACGGCCACGGGGACAGGGCCACAGCCTGACGGCCCTGGGGTGCTGGGAGCCTGGGCCTCCACCGTGCTCAGGATCTGCTGAGGGGACGGATGGGTGTCACCATCATGGGGACAGCGGAGGGACAGGGACACTGGGGTCACAGGGACAGCGCAGGGACAGGGAGACAGGCACAGGGAACCCCAGGCGGTGGGGACATGGAGTCATCACCGAGGTGAAGCAGCGATGGAGCCATGGGGGGACACAGCGATGGGGACGGTGGGACATGGCAGTGGGGATGAGGACAGCGGGAGGGGGGAACAGGGACAACTCAAGCGGGGACATGGGGACAGTGGGCTTTTTGGGGCCCAGATGCCTGGATCCCACAGGCTGCCCCTCCTCCCCAGCAGGGCAGGAGGGGACCCAGGCATCCGCGCTCCCACAGCACCCCACCACCCCAAGGCGGGGGGGAGCGGGGCTCAGGCGTCCGGTGCGCCCCTCCCCCCGGGGGATAATCCCCCATTGTGCAGCGAAGCCCCCGCCCCTCCCCCCCACGCACAATAGCAGGGGACAATGGGCCTTTGTCACCGGGAGACGGGACACCCGGGACCGCCAGCCACGGCCGCAGGACCTGGGCATCCGGGCGCTGCCCGCCCCCCCGGCGGGATGGGGACCCGGCGTCCGGGCCCGCCGGGAGCTGACCAGGCGCTGATTCGGGGCGGAGGGGCCGGACGCCTGGGTCCTTCGCGGGGGGCACTGTACCTTTAAGGGCTGGGGGGCCGAGGGGGGCTGGGGCGCCCGGCACGAGCGAGAGGGTGTCTGTCCGTCTGTCCGCCCGCGGGGCAGCGACAGCCCCGAAATTGGCCGGTGGGAAAAGTGAAAGCAGAAAAGCCGAAAATCACCAAATCGGATTGAGAAAATGGGATTTACGGGCGACGCAGGCGGACACACACACACGCACGGACACACACATGCACGGACACACAGCCAAGGCAGCAACACACGCCTCTGCCGCGCACACCCGCTCTGCACGGGGACCGGACTGCGCGTGTCCGCGTGTTGTGTGTGCGCACACATCTCCTCCCCACACACGCATCCCTGCGCCCACGCGCCAAGGTGGAGACATGTGCGCGCACCACAGCACATGCGTGTGCACCTGTGTGCGGGCCCTTCTACGCGGTGCACACGCATGTGCGTGCGGCAGGGGCTCTACACGGCCCTGGTGCCAAACGGAGGATTGAGAGGGGAGCAGGGGACAGCTGGGTCCCCACCCCGCCCTTGCACACACATGTCCCACACGAGCACACAGGACACACCTGTGTCCCAGCGTAGCAGATGCACGGGGCATGGAGGGTGTGGCGGCCCATGTGGCAACACACGCATGCCCCCATTGCACATACATACTTGTGCCCCCAACATGTGAGACACACGCATGTGCATGCAGCTCTCACGGCACTCCTGTCCCCGCCCAAGCGTGTCACACGCTTAGAGAGCCATCGCATGGGGGGGACACGCAGAGACGATGGGGTCACGGGGAGGGGCGGGAATGCTGGGGGGCTGGAGGAGGGGGGGACAGGGGAGTAGGGGGACATCGGGGGTGAGGGTACACGGAGAGCAGGGGGTGTTGGATGCCAGGGAGCCGGGGTGGGGGCCACGGGATGGGGCTTTCAGGAGATGGAGGATGCTGGGGGTGCCGGCCGCGCCCCCCCGACGACACCCCCAACCCCCGCGGCCCCTCCCCCCACTCCTACCGTCACCATCGTTGCGATGCCGTGGCCGCGAGGGCTGCTCGGGGGGGCCCCCGCACGGCCCAGCGGGCTCGGGGGGCTGCGGGGGGCCCCGAGGCGGGGGGACTCCGGGGGTCTCGGTCGCGGCGTCGGGCGCTGCGAGCGGCGGCCCCGTCGGTCCTTTAAACGTCCTTGGGCGGCCGCGGGGCGGGGCCCCCCCAAACCGCCGCGGTGGGCGCGGCCCGGCCCCCCCGCTCCGCGATGGCTCCGTCCGCCCCCCCGCCCGCAGGTGGGTCGGTCCGGCCCCCCTGACACCCCAAAATGGACCGGCCCCCCACGGCCCGCTCCGGCCCCCCCGGCGAAGCCCATTGGCTGCGGAGCGGGCGGGGCCCCCCCAACGCCCCCCGAGACCCCCTACAGTCACCGCCTATAGGCCCCCCCCGACCCCGCCCACGTGACCCGGGGAGGAGGGGGGGGGCCTGGGGGGAAGGAGAAGGAGGCGGCGAGGGTGATGGGGGCGGGGGGGGGGATGAAGGAGGAAGTGGCGGGCGGGGGGGAGGAAGGAGAGGGGGTGGAAGAGGAGGAGGAAGGACAGGGGGAGGCGCAACGAAGACACCGCAGCGGCATCGCCGGACGCGGGGGGAACCCGGGCGTCCGGGCAGGGCGGAGCCGCCGCCGGTTCAGCACCGGGGACAGCTCCGGGGCGGGGCCGTGGGTCGCGACCCCTCCCAGTTCGCCCCAGAGACCAACTGGGGAGGTACCGTTCTGCGAGGGCCGCGACCCCCAGAGCTGGGGGGCCACGTGTATGGCCCCCCATACGGGGCCCTGGATCCCCCTGCTCCTCCCCGAGCCACCATTGCCCCCCCAGCTCCCCACTTCCCCCCCTGTCTCACCCTGGGCCTCCCAGGCAGAGAGCAGAAGGCAACAAGTAAAAGCCAGCACTTTAATGGAACTGGGGGGGTTTGGGGGCCCTGGGGGGATCGCCCCCCCCCCCAAGACAAAACCAGGCTCCCCACTACTCCCCCCCCCCAAGACCCAGTTGCCCCAGGGGAGGGGGGGGATGATAACCAAGAGTCAGGAAATAAATAAAGGGTGACTGGGGGACCCAGGGCAATGGGGGGAATCCTGGGGGTGTCAGGGTGCCCCAGCGCTGAGGGGGGTGTCTCCAGGGCAGCTCGGGCAGCCCAGGGGGATGAGGGACTCCACCAAGCGCATGGAGCTTAGGGTGCCCCATGGAGGGGGCAGGACCCCCAGGGGGTACTTCCTCATCTCCACGTGCCCCAGGGAAGTCAGGGCGACCCAGCGGGCAGGGAGGGGCAGGGCCCCTAGGTGCCGCGGGGCTCAGGGTGGCTCTTGAGCGCGTGGAACTTGAGGCCCTCGGGGCGCTCGAAGCACCTCCCGCAGCGCTCGCAGGGGAAGGGGCGCAGCCCTGGCCCCCCGTGACGCCTCATGTGCCACGTCAGGGAGGCACGTTGGCGGCAGCGGTACCCGCAGACCTCGCACCTGCGGGGGGCAAGGGAGGGGTGAGGAGTACCCGCAGACCTCGCACCTTGGGGGGGGTGGACACGACAGAAGGGGGGGGGTGGTCAGAGGGAGGGGGGGTTCCCTCCCCATGTTTCTTACTCAATGCAGCAGTGACCCTACCTTATCACTGACCACAAGCGCGGGTTTCCCCCATGTACCCCCTCAATGCTACCCACAGGGGATCTCGCCAGTGCCCCGCCCGGCTCGACACTCACTGCAGGGGGGTCTCCCCGGTGTGCGTCCGCCTGTGCACCTCCAGGTGGTTCTTGCGCTTGAAGGACTTCCCGCAGGTCTCACAAGTGAACTCCCGCACGCCTGGGTAGGGAGATGTGGGGGGACTTTGGGGGGACACAGGAGGGACACAGGGGGGAACACTGGGAGGACACTGGAGGCTTACCAGAGTGGATGACCATGTGCCGGCGCAGGTGGTTGGCCAGATAAAACCTCTTCCCGCAGCCGGGCTGAGGGCACTGCTGGGTCCGGCCCTTGCGGTGCACCAAGTTGACGTGATTCTGGAAGTCAGAGAGGTGAGGGGGGCCCCAGGGCCCCAGGAGGGCACAGGGGGGCCCCAGGGGAGCCGTACCTGGAAGCTGCTGAGCGCAACGTAGACCTGCCCACAGCCTGCATAAGGGCAGGCAATTGGCTCTGGGAGCTCCTCGGGGTCAGGGTGGGGGGCGCGGCCCCGCCTGCTCCGCCGCCGCCTGCGCAGGGAGAAGCGATGTCACAGCCAGGGGTGAGCCCCCCCACAGAGGCCACAGCACAGAGGGACCCAGGCATTCGGGGCCCTTGTCCAACACACCTTGGCATGCTTGAGGACTTCTAAATCCCAAATAGCTGCTCGGCCCTGGGAGTACCCCAAAAAAAGACCCCCACGGCACCTGGACACTGTCCCAGGCCACTGCCCCCCAGAAAAGCCCCCGACCCCTCAAAAGGCCCCCAGAGCCTCACCCCTTGCCCCCAAGGACTCCTCCATAACCCTAAGATCTCCCCCAACCCCCCAAAAAACCCAACCCCTGCAGCACACCCAGTCGCTAAACCTTTTGTAACCCCCACAGACCCTCCCCAGCCCTGACTCTCTCTTAATGTCCCCAGACACTTAGGGAACCTCGTAGTGATCCCCAAAGACACCACCCGCCCCCCCCCAATACCTCGCACTTCCCCCGAACCCCCAGGGTCACCCCAAACTCCCATCACCCCTCCCAAGCCCTGAGCCTCCCCAACCTGACCACCCTTGGGCCCCTGGGTACCCAAGTGACCCCCAAACCCCATGCCCTTGACCTCTCAGGTTCTTTGGGGATCTCGTAGATGATGGCCGATACGTCACCACCGTCAGGGTCCTCAGCCAGGGGGGGTGGGGGGGGCTCCCGAGGGGGCTCCGGAGGGGGCTGTGGGGGGTGCTCGGCGGCAGGGAGGGGCACCTCCTCCTGCTTCAGCCCCAGCACCTCGTCCTCCTCTGCCGTCAGCGTGGCAAGTGAGGCACTGCTGCCCCCCCAGCCCCCAGCACCTGATCCCCTTGATTCCTGACCCCAATCCCCTCTGGCCCCCCCAGCACCCCAATCGCCCCGACCCCTAACCTCTATCCCCCTGACCACCCCAGCACCCCAATCCCCCCAACACCTGAGGTCCCAGCACCCCAATCCCTCTCATCCCCATGACCCCTGCCCCCCCATACCTGTCTTAGGGAGATGGGAGTCCAGGGGGGGTGGGGGGAAGGCCCCCCCACTCTCCAGCAGAGCACAGGGTACCTCGTCCCCCCCCACATCCAGCTGCAGCCCCCCCAGCGCATCATAGCTGTGGCTGGCCAGGATGAGGAGGGGGGGCCCCTGCAGCAGGGTGGGGGGCCCCCCGTCGGCCAGCGCCCCCCGCCCTGCGCCCAGCCGCAGAGGCAGTGGCAGTGGCACGCAGACCACAGCCTCCAGTGCTGGCCCCCGTCCCTCTGCAGTGCCCTCGGGAGGGCCCGGACCTGCAGGGGGGGCCACTGCCACCCCCCCTGGTGCTGACGGGGCACCCCCTGGCGTCGCCTCCGAACCTGAGCTGCAGCCCCCTGAGGAGCAGGAAGAGCTGCCAGGAGCTGCTGCTGTAGGAGAGAAAAGATCAAGGGGAGCCCCCAGAAGAATCCACCCTGAGCCCCAAAGGAGAGCCCCCACCCCCAAAGAACCACACCCCCAGGCCCCAAAGGAGTCCCCTGGGCCCCCCACCCACAAGCCAGGCCCCCAAAAGGCGCAGTCAGGTCCCGCAAACCACCCCTGGACCCCACCCCTGCATCCCCCCTACCCAGCTGAGCACCCCCAGCCCCCTCCCCAGCGGGCCGCAGCCCCCCCTGCCCCCCTGCACACCGTCATCACTGTCCCCGTCGGAGTCGCTGAGGGGCCGCAAAGGTGAGTGCAGGTCCTGGAAGTAGCGATGCCCGCGCTCGCACTGCCAGACGGCCGTGGTGTAGAGCCCCACCGAGGGGTCCAGCTCCGCCAGCCGCGGCTCGTAGGGGCAGCGCTGCCGGTGGTCCTCGTACCAGATCACCGCATGCCGCAGGCAGTTCACGTTGCGCCGCCGCCCTGGGGGAGGGCTGCTGGCAGCCTGGCACCCCCCACCCGACCCCACCATGCCCCTGGCCGCCCCAGCTCCTCCCCTCCTCACCCCATGCCCCCACACCTCCAGCCCTATTCCCCATCGCCCCCCAGATCCTGCCTCCACCCCTGGCAGCCCCAGGCCTCGCAGCCCCTGGCCGAGTCCCCCCCAGCATCCTCTGGTGTGGGGTGCCCCCACTCACGCCCTGGCCCCCACCGGCAAGGGCAGCCCCCGCCCACCCACCCCCCTCAGCACTCACTTTTCTTCCGTTTCGGCTTTTTGGGGATCTGCTCCCACGGCTTCCTGTGGAGAGAGGGAGGTGGTCTGGGGACAAACGGGCGCCCCTCCCCGCAGGGGGGGGTCGTCCCCCCGAGAGCTGCGGGAGGGTAAGGGGCCTCCCGGTGCCCCTGAGCCCCCATTCCCCACCGGCCCCTCCAAGCCCCCCCCGGCTCTTCAGCCCCGCTCACCCGCGCCGCCCGGCACGCTGCCCCCGCTCCAGCCCCAGCAGGTAGGCCGCCAGCTTGGCATCGCTCCAGCCGCTGCGGCGGCGCAGGTCAACCCAGGGCCCGTGCGCCTCGCCCAGGTACACCCGCCGCACGTCGTACTTCTTCCGCGACTCCAGCCGCCGCCGCGCCCGGTCCGACTCCGTCAGCCGCGGCCGTCCCCGCGCCTTCCGCCCGCCGCCCGGCTCTGCCGCGGGGCCTCGCCCGGGGCCGCCGCCGGTACCGGGGCCGCCGCTGTCCCCCGCGCCCGGGCCCCGCTCCACCGCGCTCATGCCGGGCCCGTCGCCCCGCGCCGCGGCGCGCTGCCGATGACGCCAGCGCCACTTCCGCTTCCGGCCCCCGCTCGCGCCGTTTTTCACGCAGGAAGGCGCGGCGCGCCGCAGTGTGTACGCGCGGAGGGAGGCACCGGCCAGACAAGGGACGCACTGTGCGGCGCCGGCACACAGCACGCATGCCCGCCCGCTTCCGCCAGCCTCTGCCCCGAAGGCGTCTGAGCGGCCAGTGCGCCTGCGCGGAGCCCTGCCCGCACCCGACCCGACCCAACCGACGCTGCTCTCTACGGGACCCGTTCCCCCGCACCTCCCACGTACCCCCGCCTGTCGCCCCTCACCCCCATGTGCCCCCGCCCCCCTGTACCCCCAGCGCCCCTCACCCTCTATGTGCCCCCGCCCCCTCTGTACCCCCAGTGCCTGCCCGTCGCCCCCGCCCTGCGTGCCCCAGGGCACTGCCCCACCAGGACCCCCGACACAAGACACCCCTCTCCGTCGGCGATACTTCCTTTATTCCCCCGGGGCTGCGGGGGGAGCACCCGGCCCCCCACCGCTACTGGTATCACCCCTGGTGCTGTGCCCGTGCCCCCGTGGCAGGTCAGGGGGCCCCAGCACCACAGGTCGGGGAGGCGCTGCCTCCAGACAGGGCGCAGGGTGACCTCCGGGGGCACCAGCCAGGGGTTCCCTGTCCCCCAGGCGGAAGACGACCGGGGTGCGCCCCAGGACGGGGTTCGCCTCCTGCAGCCCTGCAATCCACTTGCCCAGCGTGTGCCGGTCGCCCGCCCCCGCCATGCACAGTGCAAAGACGGGGCCCTCCTCCACTGCAGGGGACACCCGGTCAGGGGGACAAGGAGGGCACTGGGGTCCCTCCTCGCCCCTGTCCCCCCACCTTACCCTCCTCCACATCGAAGTCGTCATCATCCCAGGGGCCGCGCTCCAGGTCCAGGTCAAGGTGCAGGGGGTAGTACAGGCTGCGCTCCGGGTCTGGGGGGTCCTCCTGGTGGGGGCAGGGCGTCCCCTCCTACCCGTACTGGGCCAGGGGTCCCCTCCCCTCTGGGGCCATGGGGGTCCCCTCCTGTCTTGGGCCAGGGAGTTTCCTCCCTCCCTCCCCTCCTCTCCTGGGCCATGGGGGTCCCATCCCCTCCTGTCCTGGGCCAGGGGAAACCCTCTGTGGCCATGGGTAGCCCATCCCACCCCCTCCACGGTCATGGGGGCCCCCTCCCCTTTCATCTCGTCCCAAGCAATAGGAGATTTTGTCCAGTCCCCTCCCATCCCCTCCCGAGCCCCAGGGTCCATCGGGCTCACCCGCAGGTGGGGGGGCAGGGGGTCCCCCCGCAGCACGTAGTAGCTCAGGCGGGTGCTGCGCAGCCAGAGGGGGAACGGCCCCTCCACGAAGACGGGCCGTGCCGGACCATGCCGGGCCAGCAGCGCCTGCTGGTCCGGGCTCTGGGCACCTGCGGGTGGAGGAGGAGCTGGGGACCCCGTGCCAGCACTGGGTACCCCATACCCCCACACAAGAGACCACAGCACTGGGGATGCCACACCCAACACCAAGGGGCTCCCTCTACATCAGGCTCCCCCAAATGCCTGGGTCCCTTGCACATGCCAAGGTCCCCAACCCCACATACTGGGTCCCCCCGCATGCCGGCGTTCCCCCAAACACAGGGGTCCCCGCCCCAGACACCTGCCCCCCTCCCCAAGATGCCCACATGGCTCCCCTGACACCCAGGTCCCTCTGGGTCCTCCAGCGCTCACCGACGATGTAGGGCTGGATGGAGCCCTCGTCGTCCCCCTCATCCGGCACTGGCCGCTGTGAGAGGGAGACAGTCGTCACCAGCCGCTGCTTAACGACCCAGGGACATCGAGGCCTCGCTGGGGCACTGGGACCCTAAGGGGGGGGTCCTGCCGGCCACATCTGTCCAGCCACAGTGACAGATGGGCCCCCTCTGCCTCCCCATTCTCATGTCTCCTGCCCCAGCTCTGCACCCCCGTGTCCCACCCAGCTGACAGTGAGGCGGGTTCCCTGTCCCCCTCCTCCCATCCCCATCCCACCTGACAGTAACATTGGTCCCCCGCCCCCTGTCTGCCCACCCCCATGTCCCCACATCCCCCCGTGTCCCCATCCCCACATCCCCTGTCCTCACATCCCCTGGTGCGTCTCCCATCCCCACGTCTGTCCCCGTGTCCCACCTGGTAGACAGTGACGCGGGCGTCGGGATCGTTGACGATACGGCGCAGGCCCAGGTGGGCGGTGGCCAGACCGGAAGGGGGCAGGCTGGGGGGCAGGGGGTGGGGGTCCACATGGCGCAGCCTTGGCAACCAGTACAGCATCCGCTGACACTTGCGCACAGGGCGGCTGTGGGGCCCGAAGACCCCCAGGAGCAGAAACCGCGTCTCCGCGTCTGGTATCACGCCTGCACAGGGACCCGGGTGTCCGGGTGGGCATGAGGACCCAGGCACCCATGCCCCCTCCCCAAGGAATCAGGCAGCCCCTCCCCCTGCCTGCACCCACCGTATCGCTCCATCTGCTCCAGGATCTGGAGGCCGCATTCCTGCTGTCGGGGGAAGGGGGCCAGCAGGCGCTGGAAGGGCCCACGGGGCACCCAGACCCCCCGGGGCAGCAGGCGCAGCAGGCGGTGGTAGGCCTCCCGGTCCCGCGCCACCCCCAGCGCCGGCATTGCTGCCAGCGCCGCCGCCACCAGCTCCAGCCGCCCCACGCGCCGCCCCGGCGCCTGCTCCAGCGCTGCCAGCGCCGCCGCGAAGGCTGCAGGGCCCCGGCCCTCGCCCTGCGCCCCACGGGGGGTGCCGCGCCACGCTGGGGCCTCGGAGGCCGCCTGCGAGGCGTCCCCCGAGGCCTGCCCTGCCGGGTCCCTCTCCGGACGGCCGTGCTGGCACACGCTCCGAGCAACCTGGCAGCGAGAAAGGGGTCAAGGCTGGGGAGGGGGGGGCCGGGGCTCCCCGTGCTGCCGCCTGGCCGAGGCACCCCCCGTATTCCCCCCATAATCTCCCATTGTGTCCCCCCCATCTCCCATTGTGTTCACTGTCCCACCCCCTTACCCCGGCTCCCCCATCCCCACGCCCCCCCGTGTCCCCTCGTGTCCCCCCATCTCCTGCTGCCTCCTCCCGGCCCCCCCCCCGTACCTGTGGGGCTCCCCAGCCCCCCCAGAGCCCTCGGGGCAGCACGCGGGCCCAGGGCAGCCTCATGGCGCCGCGGGCTCAGCGCGGGGTCGGGGCGGGCGGGACAGAGGTCAGAAGTCACGATCGGACACCGGGACCCCCCACCGTGGTCGCGCTGCCGGGCGCCGCCATTTGCCGCCGACCCCGCCGGCCAGCGCTTCCAGGTCGCGAGGCGGGGCCTGCGGCAGAGCCAATCCCCGTGCGCCCCTCGCCTGGGGGCGGGGCCCGGAAGGTGGTTGGCAGCGGGGGGGCGGGGCTCGAAGGGGTTCCCCATGACGTCAGAGCGGGCCCCACGGATGAGTTCAGAGCCGGGGTTACACGATGATGTCAGAGCCGGGCACAGCGGTGGCCTTAGGCATAGCTGGGTGCAGTCAGAGCCTGGGGCTCGCGGTGATGTCACACGGGGCAGGGTGACATCAGAGCTGCAACAGCTGCTATAAATGGAAATGGCAGCTCCGGCCGGGGTGGGGGGGACGGGAGACGGGTGGCCCCGGACGCCTGCGTCGCCCGCATCGACCCAGAGCTGCCCCTTCCGAGGGCGCGGAACAGAGACCACCGCCCCCGAGCCGGCTCCCCGCGGGGCGGCGGGGCCCGGGCGCCTGGGTCCCCCGGCCGCAGTCCCGCCGGGGGTGGTGGGGGCGCATTCCCCGTCCGTGACGAACCGTCCCTCCCCCGGGGCCGGCGGAGTCCGATCCGCTGACGGCACCGGGAGGACCGAGGCGGCCGGACCGCCCCGCCCCCACAGCTCCCCCCGGGACTGGGGGGACCCAGGCGGGAGGGGGGGGAGAGAGGGACGGACAGAGGGACAGGAGTAGGGACAGAGGGACAAGAGGGTCGGGCGGGGAGGGTAGGGGAATGGAGGGATGGACGGAGGGACCGAGGGACGGGGGGGGCGGGGGAAGGGCGGGGAATGGGGGAGGATGGGGAAGGGATGAAGGGGGGGAGGGGGGCTGGGGGGGGCGGCCCCGGGGCTCCCCCGCCCCCCCGGGATCCCCCCGCTAAATGTGGAAAAAATGACGCCACCACCCGCCCCGCAGTGGCGTCAGCGTAGCGGGTGGCGCGGATTGGCTGGCGGCGGCCCCGGACCGGGGGGGCTCCGCGCCCTCCGCCGACTTTTAAAAGTGGCGGCGGCGCCGGGTCGGGGCCGGGACGAGCAACCCGGGAGGAACCGACCCAACCCGACGGCACCGACCCGACCGGACCAGACCAGACCAGACCAGACCCGACCCGACCCGACCCGACCCGAGCCAAGCCAAGCCAAGCCGGACCGGAGCGGACCGGACCGAGCCGAACTGGGACAGACCCGGATCGCGGACAACTGACCGGACCCGACCCACCGGGACCCTCCCGCACCGAGCCCATGTCCAACGCGCACTTCAACCGCGGGCCGGCCTACGGGCTGTCGGCCGAGGTGAAGAATAAGGTGGGCGGAACCGAACCGAACCGAACCGAACCGGGCCGACCTCACCCGGGCGGGGGGGCCAGGATGAGGCCGGAGCGGAGCCGGGGCGGGGGGGCAGGACCCGGCCGGAGCGGAGCGGGCGGGGGGCGGGGGCAGGACCTGGCGCTGTCCCTGGTGCTGCCCCGGGCGGGGGAGACCCGGGCGCCCGGGTCCCCTCTGCGGGCGGGGAGGCGATGGGCGCCCGGGTCCCCGCCGTGGCCGGGGGCGAGGGGGGGGGCGGCACTCGGCAGCCTGCGTGTGTCCCCCCCCCCGGCCGTGCCTCAGTTTCCCCCTGCAGACTCCCCGCGGGATGGGGGGGGGGCGCCCCGTCCCTCCGGCCGCCGCCGCCTGCGGGGAGTGGCGCGGGAAGCGTTAACCCGGGGGGCCCTGGGTGGCCCGGGGGGGGCCCCGCCGCCCCCGGCCCCGCCGCGCGCCCTTATAAGGCGTCGGAGCGCGGCGGGCGGGCGGCCGCGGCCCGGGGCTATATATGGGCAAAGGTTCGGCGGGCCCGGACGCCTGGGTCCTCCCGGGGGGGGGCGGGGCAGGTGGGGGGCCCAGACGCCTGGGTCCTCCCTGCTTTGCGGGGATAGGTCCCCCCCCGCCTCCCTTATCCCTCTCCCAGGACCGGGGGGGACCCAGGCATCCGGAGCTGTTCTGCTTCCCCCCCCCCCCACGGCGGGGGGGCCCGGAGCGGGACGGGGGACGGGGGGCTGAGCTGAGCTCGTGTGTTACCCCCAGCCTGACACCACCCCCCCCATGTCCCCCTGTGTCTCCCCTGCCCCCTGCTCAGACCCCCATCCCCTCCTGTGTCCTCCCATCTGACAGCGTCGTCCCGACAGCATCCACGTCTCCCGACAGTGTCCCTGTGTCCCCCACATCCCCACATCCCGCTGGTGGTGTCCCCCATGTCCTCACGTCCCGCTGACAGTGTCCCCCCCATCCCCAGCTGGCGCAGAAGTACGACCCGCAGCGGGAGCGGGAGCTGCGTGCCTGGATCGAGGCGACCACCGGCCGCCGCATCGGGGACAGCTTCATGGACGGCCTCAAGGATGGTGTCATCCTCTGCGAGTATGACCCCTGACCTCTGACCAGAACCCTGGCCCTAACCCTGGTCCTGGCTCAGGGACTGGGCTGTCCTTTGGGAACATGGCCCACCCCTGACCCCGGCTCAAGTCTGGGGTCATCCTCCAGGAACCCAGCCCAATCTTGACCACAGACCTTAAGCTTGACCCCATCCCTTGCCCCCCACTGACCTCATCTGGGCCGACCCTGACCAGTGAGGGCTGATGGCTGCTCCAACCCTGACCTTGACCCCTGCCCTGACCCTGGCCCTGGCCCCCTCCCCCCCAGGCTCATCAACAAACTGCAGCCCGGCTCCGTGCAGAAGGTGAATGAACCCATCCAGAACTGGCACAAGGTGAGGGGACCCCGAATGGGGGGGTCGGGGCTTGGGGGACTGCAGGGGGCCAAGGTCCCAGGGGCGGGACAGGGGGTCCGAGCTCCAAGCTGACCTGTGCACAGCTGGAGAACATCGGGAACTTCCTGCGGGCCATCACACGCTACGGGGTGAAGCCCCACGACATCTTCGAGGCCAACGACCTCTTCGAGAACACCAACCACACGCAGGTCCAGTCCACCCTCATCGCTCTTGCCAGCCAGGTGACCCTCTGGGGCGGGATGGTGTGCGGGGTCCTTGGGGGGTGGCTGGGGGGGCCCTGGGGGCTCCTACTTCCCCTGGAAGGACACCAATCACACACCAGTCCTCCCCCATTGCCCTCAGCCACTGGGTGATGGGGCCAAATGGAGCAAAGCTGAGGAATCGGGGGAGCCCTGTGGGCGTATTTGAGGTCCCAGGGTGCCCAAGGGGGGAGGGGTCTGGGGGAGTTTTGGGGCAGTCCCAGGGGAACTGGGGACAAATATGGGTCTTGGGGGTCTGGTGGGACGAGGGCCTGTGCGCACCCCGAGCCCCAGGGTCTCACACAGGCCAAGACAAAGGGGAACAACGTGGGTTTGGGGGTGAAGTACGCAGAGAAGCAGCAGCGGCGCTTCCACCCTGAGAAGCTGCGCGAGGGCAGGAACATCATCGGCCTCCAGGTGCGATGGGGACACACGGGGCAGGGCATGGGGACATGGGGGAGCACAGGGGGGACCAGGGTGCATGGGGGACATCAGGACACATGGGGTGCCCAGAGGTCCCTGGGGGGTCTCTTAGGGCTGGTCGGTGCCACTGGGGACACCACCCCTGTCTCTGTTCCTGCCCGTGATCCCCTCTCCCCCATCCCCAGATGGGCACCAACAAGTTCGCCAGCCAGCAGGGCATGACAGCGTACGGCACACGGCGGCACCTCTACGACCCCAAGCTGGGGACAGACCAGCCCCTGGACCAGGCCACCATCAGCCTCCAGATGGGCACCAACAAGGGTGCCAGCCAGGTGGGGACAGGGCAGGGGGAATACAGACACTGCCATCCCCAGGGGCATCAAGGATGCCAGCCAGGGGGGCGGGGGGCAACGCAGACACTGCCATCCCTGCGGGCACTCCACTGTGTTGGGCCAGCCAGCCAGGTATGGGGACACAGGGACACTGATGCCCCTGGGGGACCCCAGCATCCTGGGTCTGCCAGGTAAAAGGACTTGGGGACATGCCACTGGAGGGAGGGGGTCAGGGAGACACCATGGGCAGTGGGGGGGAGGATGGTGGGGTCCCCAACGCCCCCAACATCCTGAGATGTGGTCCCCTGATGAGGATGAAGGACCCTCTGGGGAGGACAAGGGACCCTCCCTGCTCCCCTAGAGGACAGGTAGACCCCCCCACAGGCCCATGGGGAAGCTGAGGGACCCTTGGGGCAGGCCAAGGGACCACCCCCCCCAGTCCCAATGGGGAGGCCAGGGACCCCTGGGGAGGCCAAGGCCGCTGCCCCCAGCGCTGCCCTTGCCCAGGCGGGGATGACGGCACCAGGGACGAAGCGGCAGATCTTTGAGCCGGCACTGGGCATGGAGCACTGCGACACGCTGACCATCGGGCTGCAGATGGGCAGCAACAAGGGCGCCTCGCAGCAGGGCATGACAGTGTACGGGCTGCCGCGGCAGGTCTACGACCCCAAGTACTGCGGCGGCCCCGAGCTGCTGGGCGAGGATGGCCTCAACGGCCTCTACAACTCCCAGTAGCTGCTGGCCCGCGGCTGCTTGCACCGCACTGCCCTGCTCTGCGCAGGGCTGCACCGCACCGGCCTCACCGCACCCCCGGCCCTGCGGGGCTGGCTTGGCCAGGGGGTTCGGCCCGGGGGGGCTCGGCCAGGGGGCCCGGCCCCGCCGTCACTCCCCCCCCGCCACCGAGGCACAATAAAACCCACATGCAAACCTGCCGCCTATGTGGGCACCAGCACGGGGGACAAGGAGGCACAATGGCAAGACAGGGGACAACGAGACATGGGGGGAACTACAGGGGACAGCGAGGCACAGGGCTGGGGGGACACGAGGTGGGGTGGGACAGAATGAGCTGGCAGGGGGGCAACGAGGCATGGAGATGGGACAAGGATGTGGGGACACCGAGGCATACAGGGGGGACATTGAAGGGGAACAGGGACAGAGGGATACCAAGACACAGAGGGGGCACGAGGGGGAGGACAGGGAGACACATGGTGGCACAGAGGGGATGCTTCAGCGGCCAGACAGCGCAAGGGTGCTGTAAGGGGGACAGGGGTGGCCCTGGACACCCAGGTTCCCCGCATCAGGGCAGCACTGAGCCCGGGGTGACCCCCACAGAGCCCCTGAAATGCCCGGCTCCAGCCCCTCCTACCCACGCAGGCACCTGTGACAATAAAGTCAACCCTAACGAGGTCTCTGGGGGGTAACGGTGTCCCTGGGTTTAGGAGCTGGTGGGTGAGGGTGACAATTTGTCCCAGTGTAGCTGTGAAACCAGAATGGATTCGTTAGCACCGCTGAGCCTCACTAGGGCTTTGGCATCACCTGGCCCCTGTGGGCCCAACCATCCACACAGGGCCATCCCCAAGTGTCCCTGCACATCCCCACGGACCCACAGATCCCTGCATATCCCAACGCATCCCTGTGCCCCCCACAGTGGCACCGCCAGTGACAAGGACACGGAGCCCCAGCCCAGCCCCACAAGGGTGTTTATTCAAGGGCGGCTCTGCCAAAACACGTCGCCTCTGCGCCCGGCCCCTGTCCCTGCATCCCTGCAGCCCCGCTCCTGCGCAGTCCCTACAGCTTGCTGGTGAGAGGCAATTAAGTGCCTGGTACGGGGACAAGTCCCAGAGGGGCCAGGCGAGCCCCCTCCCTCCCTCAGACCCGCCCCAAGAGCAGGAGTCCCATCCCTGGGGGAGGACACATACTGGGTCCCCATGTGAGCTGGAGCCCCATGCCTGGGGACAGAAAGGTAGAAAACATAAAGAAAACACCACAAAGGGGTGGCAGGGACGTGACCCCTCTGCCTCAGGTCTTGGGGTAGGGATGTGATCTCCTGCCTCAGGGGTCTGGGGTTGTGCTGTGGGCAGGGGCTGCCGCAGCCACTACTGGTTGGCAGCTTCGCAGGCATCGATCCAGTCGCTGTAGACGTCCACCGGCTCCGACAGGTCTCAGGGGGATGTTAAGGCACTAACAGGGAAGTGGAGGGGGGATCCAGGGAGGGTTGGGGGAATGGGGTTCCCAGTAAGGATACATGTGATGGGCGTCTGGAACTCCTCCAGGCAGACGGTGCAGGAGATCACCCCCGTGTTGCGGGCACGGTCCCTGGAGGCAGCAGAGGACAGGCTGCTACAGGCAGCTCCTGGCCGTGCCCCCTCCTGGGCTGTGGCCCCCTCCCAGCCGTGGCACTCCCCCCCAGGCCGTGGCCCCCCAGCCGCATCCCCTCCCGGGCCGTTTGCCCCCACTCACATCTTGACGTCGCAGGACTTCTCGTGGTTGCAGAAGGGGCACGTGAACTGCGTCTCCAGCGTCCCCGTCACCTTCTTCTTGGGCGGCGGCTTCCGCTTGGACTTACGGCGCCCCATGGCTGCGGGAACCGCGACGGACCCGGTCACGGGCCAGGGTCCGGGCGGACGCAGCCCCTCCCGGGACCCGGCGTCCAGGAGCCACCGCGGGCGCGGCCCCGACCTGCAATGGGCCACGACGGGGGCGAGCTCGATGGCTCGGCCCCCGCACTCCCCAGCCGTACCCCCCGAGCCCCCCCAGCCCGGCCCCCGCACCCGCCGGCCGTACCCCCCCGGCCTCCCCAGCCCGGCCCTCGCAGTAGCCCCCGGCCGTAGCCCCCGGGCCCCCCCAGCCCGGCCCCCGCACCCCCCGGCCGTACCCCCCGGCCCACCTGCCGCCCCGTCCCGCTCCGCTCCCGCCGAGTTTCCCCCAGCGACGGGCACTTCCGCCGCTGCGACACGGAAGCGGCCCCGGCCCCGCCCCCGCCGCCTGGTGCCGCTTCCGCCCGCCCTGCGCCCATTGGGCGACGGACGCGCGACCCCAGCCAACCAGCAGTTGCCGCTGCCACCACGTGGCCCGGGGTTGCCCCGCCCCCCCACGATCGGAGGCGAAACGGGGCTCTTTCGCGGCGATCGGTCGCAGCGTCTCCGTCCAAAGCCCTTTATTGGGGGCGCACTGGGAACCCGCGGAGGTCGGGGCTAGGGGCTCCTACAGGGCCTGGGGGGTCCCCGAGGTCAGGGGTCACGGGGGTCCCGCCCTGTGTCCCCAGGTCAAGGGTCATGAGGGGTCCGGCCCCGTGCCCCCACGGGGTCCCCCAGCACCAAGGGGGCCGGGGGCTGCTGGCTGCCCCGGCGGGGTCCCACACGGCCTGGGGACACAAGGGGTCCGTGATGGGCGTCCCCCCATGCCGGGGGCCGGGGGTGCCAGCGGGTGCCCCCCTGCGTCCCCCGCTGTCTTGGGTCCTGGGGTCCTCCAGGGTCCTGGCACTGCGGGGGTCAGGCGCTGGGGTTCTCAGGGGTCACAGGTCGCGGGGGGGCAAGGCCACACGGTAGAGGACGCGGCCAGTGGCCTCCAGGTAGGTGACGGTGGCCGCATGGGCGTCCAGGCGCAGGTGGGCAAAGCCACCGGGGGACACAGGCGCCCCGAAGAAGAAGCGGAGGGAGCCGGGGGGCACGGCCCCACTGTGGTGCTGGGACTCTTCCACGAAGTTGCCGGCACCGCTCACCACATAGCCAACCCCCCCTTCCTCCAGGAACTGGGGGGTAAAGATGGGGGGGGGCTGTCAGGGGTCTGGACAACTGGGTCCCCACCCAGATGCCCGGGTCCCTCCCCCAGACACCAGGACCCTGCCCAGCCTCCCAGGGACTGGGGGGCACGGGGGGGGGTTGGGCATCTGGACCCCTGGGCCCCGCCCCCAGATGCTGGGGCCCTGCCCACCTCCTGCTCCAGGAACTGGGGGGGTGGGGGGTCAAGGGGCCAGCAACATGTTGGGGGTCAGAGGGGGGTCCCTGGACACAGGGGTCCAGTGGGGAGTCTAGGGGTCCTCTCGATGCCAGGGTCCCATGGCGGGGGGGGGGGGTCTGGAGGGTTCCTCGGACGCCATGATCCCATTGCAGGGGGCCCCAGACACCAGGGTCCTGTGTCAGGTTTTGGGGGGTCCTTGGACACCGAGGTCCCATGGGGGGGGTCTGGGGCTCCCCCCAGAGGCCAGGGTCCCTGGGCTCACCTGCAGGTTGTGGTCGTGGCCGCAGAGGTAGGCAGTGACGCGGTGGTGCCGCAGCAGCGGCCGCAGCAGCCGCACCAGGCAGGCAGTGGGGCCATGCTCGGCCACCGACCACACCGGGTAGTGGCCGGCCACCAGCACGTAGCGGTCGTGGCGTGCAGCAGCCAGGCGTCCCCGTAGCCAGGCCAGCTGCGCTGCCGCCGCCCCCGCATCCTCGGGGCCCTTGGGGGCACCCCCCACCCCAAAGTCATCCCCACCACCGCAGAGCAGCACCGTGTCCAGCATCAGCAGCCGGGCCGAGACGTTGGTGCCCGGCAGGGAGAGGCGCAGGCTGTAGTAGTAGTGCGGGAAGTGCCTGTGGGACACAGGGGGCTTGGGGACACTTGGGGACATCCCAGGGGTACTTGGGGACACGGGCAGGCGGCCATGCTAGGGAACAAACAGCAACTGCACAGGGGTCCTGGCTGTGCTGGGGGGTCCCTACCATCGGGGGGAGCGGTGCCCATATGCCAGCTGCGCGGTGACGTTCCCAGCATGGTCGTGGTTCCCAGCCAGCACGAACCAGGGCAGCTCCCGCAGCCCCGGGGCTGTGAACACCCGCTCGAAGGTCTCCTGCCAGGGGGACATGGGGGGGCACAGGGAGGACAGGGGGAGCGGGGAACAGAGAGAGACATGGGGACACGGGATGGGGACGTGTAGGGACAGTGGGAGCTGAGCACAGTCCACCCAGCCAGGCTCCCCACAACCCCCCTGGGGACATTTGGGTTCCACTCAGAGGTACTGGGGTCACCCCTGTGATTTTGCCCTCCCACCCCGAGACTGGGAGTCCCCCATACAGATTTTGGGATCCCCCCACCGCAGGCCCCCCCCCCGAGATGCCCTCCTGCTCCCCCTCACATTTCGGGGTGCCCCGACCCCAGACACATGGAGCCATACCTGGAAGCGGGGGTCCCACTCGTCCCGCACCCCCTCATAGTAGAAGTTGTCCCCAAGGGCGAGGACAAAGTCAGCGCCGAGGTCGGTGGCTGCACGTCCCATGGCTGCCGCTGTGGCCACCTCACGGGGGGTGGCGAAAGGGGGGTCAGGGACCCCCCCCCAGTCACCCACCGCCAGGAACTGCACCGCCCCCTCAGGGCCCCCCCCGGCCACCACCGTCACTGTCATCCACAGTAGCGCCAGCATCTGCAGACGGTGACCGTGGGACCCAGGCATCTGGGGGGTCCCAGGGGTCCCGGCCCCCACCCATCTGACCCAGGTGTCCAGGGGATCCCAGGGGTCCCGGCCCCCACCCATGGGACCCAGGCATCTGGGGGATACCGGCCCCCCACCCGTGGGTCCCAGGCATCCAAGGGGGTCCAGGGGGGTCCCAGTCCCCACCCGTGAGACCCAGGGGTCTGGGGGGTCCCAGGGTCCCGGCCCGCACCCATGGGACCCAGGCATCCGGGGGGGTCCCAGCCCCCACCCATGGGTCTCAGGGGTCCCGGGGGGGGCCGGTCCCCACCCGTGAGACCCAGGCGTCTGGAGGGTCCCCAGCACCACCACCAGCCCCAGTGGACACAGGCACCCAGTGCAGCCCAGCCCCCCCAGTACAGAAAGGGCACCCAGGCCTCTGGGCCGCCCTCCCCCCCGTCGGTTGCCGGGGCAGGACCCCGCGGGGCCGGGGGCCACTCACCCTCGTGACCCCTCGCGTCTTCCCTCGCGCGTCCCCTCCGGCACTTTATGGGCCCAAAAGGGGAAGTGGGGTCACGCTGCCCGGTGCCCCCCCTCCGGCCCCGCCGTCACCTGACGCCTCGCGGTGACATGGGTCCGCCGCGGGGGGGCCGGGCCGCGGGGCACTGGGAGCACTGGATACACTGGGGGGCCCGAGGGGGCTCAGCCCCGGCCTCCGCCGGAAATCCCCGAAATGCCCCAAATCCGCTCAAGGCGCGGCCACGTCACAGCTAATGCAGGACCCCAGCGCCCGGGAGTGCCCCCCCCCACCGGGGACACAGATGTCCGAGTGTCGTCCTCGTACCCCCCCCCGCCCTGGGACCCAGGCGTCCGGGAGCGTCGTCCCCCCCCCCCCCCCGCCGCGTTTTCCAATCAGGCCACGTGCAGCGGGGGAAGGGGGGGGCAGCCGAACGCCTGGGTCCCTTACTGGGTGGAGCGGGGAGGGAAGCCCCCACCCCAAGCTCTGGCCTTCGGCCCTGGGGCCGGGGAGACCTGGGGGGACCCGAACTCGGGGGGACCCAGGCGTCCGGCCCGGCCCAGTCCCACCAGTCTGCCCAGTTCCGCAGCTCACCGGCCGGGCGGGGTCCCGCACGCCTGGGGCCCTTCGGGGTCGAGGGGGGGGGTCGGAGAGTCCGGGGCACCTGGGTCCTCTCCAGCTCCGGGAGGGGCAGCAAGGCCCAGCGTGTGGCGGGGGGGGGGAGCGTCCCCCCAGGTGGGGGGGGATGGGAGGGGTGGGCACCGCCCTTTGCCTCTTAAAAGCGGCGGGGGAGGGGCTCGGACACCTCGGTCCCGCCTGCCCCCCCAGCGCGGAATGAGGAGAAATCGGCCTGTTTTGGAGCTGCCCCGGCCGGGCCGGGAAGGGGGGTGCCCCCGGGGTGTCCGTGCCCCCCCCCCCCCGCCCCGTAGGACCACCCCCTCCGTTCCGGGAGGAGGACGGAGCTCCGCTGCTCCCCCGCGGGCAGAGGACCCCGGCGCCCGCCCCCCCCTTCCCCCGGTGAGGGGACCAGCCCTACGGGGACCCCGTCGCCGTGGGTACGGTCGCTATGGAGAACCCATCACCGTGGACACCCCGTTGCTACGGGGTCTCCGTTGCCGTGGGGACCGACTGGGGGCCGCTGCTGTTGCCCCCCGCGACCACCCCCCAACCCCCCGTGACCCCCCCCCACAGGCTGAGGCGGGGCGGGCGGGTACGACACTTTATTTCCTTTTTTTTTTATCTTTTTGCCCCTTTTCCGCGGATTTTTCCTCCTTCCCGCTCGCGGGCGGCGCCTCTGGGGGGTTTTTCATTTTCTCCTCGGTCTGGGGGGAGGGGCCGACCCACCCCAACGGGAAATGACGTCACTACCACGTGCGGGGGTGAGGGGCGACCTGGGGGTCCCCAAATGTGCAACGCTGGTGTGGGGGGGCCCCGAGAGCGACGCCCCCCAACATCGCAACCCCCCACCCAGGGCTTGGGGGGGACGGGGGTCCCGAAATCGGGGTACCCAGAACTGGGGGGGGAGTTCCCACTGCCCGGGGAGGGGCCCATTGCTGGTGAGGGGTCCCCAAATGTTGGGGGCCCCATTGCTGGTGGGGGGCCCCAACAGGGGCCCCAAAATGGGGGGAGCCCAAAAATTGGGGGGGGGGCTGTTTCCCGGGGTGGCACTGCTGGTGGGGGTCCCGGGGGGTCCCAAAAACCCGAGGGAGGGGGCCACAAAGAGGGGGTTCACCCCAGAGTGGGGGTCCCCAAAACGGGGGCCCTAATGATTGTCCCCATTTTGGGGGGCCCATTGGGGGGGGAAGGCACATGGGGGGGGTCTAAGGCAAATGCAATTTTGGTCCATCTGACCCCAAAACCCGGGGGCCAGGGGGGGCTGGACCCCCCCAAACTGCCCCAAGGTGGGGGGGGCCCCATCCCATCCCCCCAACACCGAAATCAGCCAAAGGTGCAGAAAACCCCAAAATGAGCAAAATGCCCCCAAATCCCACCCCCAGCTGCCCCCCCCAGTCATGGGCCCCATGTCAGGAATTGGGGCCCCCGGTGACCCCCAGAATGCGGGGCTGGAGCAAAACTACCCAAAAAACGATAATAAAAAACACAAAATTGCCGGGGGGGGGGAACCCCAATGGGCAAAATCAGGGAAAATTGGGGGGGTTCCCCCAAAAAAGCACTTGGAGAGCTGGGGGGGGGACCTGGAAAGGGGGGGTTTGACCCCAGAATGGGAAGTTTGACCCCAAGAGGGGGGTGTCACTCTGGGGGTGGGCATCAAATGGGGGGGGGGGCTGACCCTAAACGTGGGGGGGGTTCAACCCCAGAGAGGGAGGGGGACCCACAATGGGGTGGTTTGACCCCAAATGGGGAGATTGGACCAAAAAGGGGTGAGTTAACCCCAAAAGGGGGATGGGCCCCAGATGGGGGGGTCTGACCCAAAACGGGGAGGGGTTTGACCCCAAACTCGGGGGGAGGGGGGTTTGACCCCAAGCGGGGTTGGACCCCAAAACGCGGGAGTTTGACCCCAAGGGGGGGAGGGGGGGCCTCGCCCGGGGGTAATTGCACTTAATTAAAAAAATGAGCTGGGGGAAGAGGGTCGGGGGGACCCCAAAGCCGGGGGGGGGGGAGGGGTGTTTCGGGGGATTCAGGGTGTTTCGGGCCCCCCCGGCCCCGCTCGCTGGCCTGCAGCAAGGGGGCCCCCCGGCACACGCATGTGCGGTGCATGTGCAAGTGCTGGTGACCAGGGCACAAGCATGTGCGGGGGCTGGGGGTGCACACGTGTGACAGTGCGCACGGCATGGGGGGGTGCCGACGCGTGTGCGCGTGTAGTGTGACCACATGGTGCCGGGCATGCACACGTGTGCGCAGGTGTGTGCAAACATGTTGCGTGCACACGCAGGTGTGCGCAGGTGTGGTGTGAGTGCACACGCGTGTGCTCCCCTGGGGGCCCCGTCCCCCCCCCGAATTGCAGCTGGGGCGGGGGGGCCCAAACACCCCCGGGGGCCTGGGGTGACCCTGTCTGTGCCGGGGGAGTATGGGGGGTTGGGGGTGGGGGGGTTGGGGGATCCCGGGGCAGGGACACATCAGAGAGGCCGAACCCTCATCCACGTCGGGGGGGGGGGGGTTGGGGCCCCCCCGGGGGCGGACGGCGGCGGGGGGGGGGGGGCCGGGGGGCTGCGGCTTTTTTTTGTCTTTTTTTTCTCCTTTTTCCGGGCGGTTTCTCCTCGTCCGGGGGCAGCGTCAGAGGAACCAGGACTGGGGAGAGATGGGGGTCAGCGGCAGTGGGGGGGGACCCCCAGCCCGACCCCACGGCCCCCCCCCGGGCCCCACTGCGTCCCTCCAGCATCCTCCCCTGCCCCCCCAGTGGTCCCCACGGCTGGGACAGGGGAGGGGTGGAGAGAAGCGGGGAAGTCGGGTCCCAGCAGCAGAGCGGGGACCCAGGCGTCCGGGCGGTGCCCCTGCTGTCGGCACCGGCCTCAACGCCCAGCACATGGCGGACCTGGCGTCCGGGAGACCCAGGCGTCCAGGTGCCCCACCCATCCTCGCGTGCCAAGCTGGGCGAGGTGCTGGCACGCCATTGGCAGCCCAGCCACCGCACCACCGTGTCCAGCCAATCAGGGCACGCCTGCCCGCCGCAGCGCCTGCAGCCTGCCAAGGCCTGCCGGTGCCAGCCAATCCACTGCTGGCTCCTCCCCCTCCTGCCTGCCGGTGCCAGCCAATCAGACACTGCCTGGCTAGCCCGCCGAGGCCCCCCATTGGCTGCCAGCCCTGCCCCCCCTCCCCCCTCCCCCAGCCCATTGGCTCTGGGCCGGCGCCGTGGCCTGCTCCAGCGCCAGCCAATCCGGGGCCGGCGCCACAGGGCAGGCAGCCAATCGGGCGTCGTGCCATGGCGCTGGGGGCCAATGGGGCGCCCTGCTGGGGGTCACGACCCCCAGCCCGTGGTGCCACAGCAGTGCCACGGTGACGGGGGGGGGGCCACAGGGTTGCCACGGTGACACTGGGGGCAGGGCCCCGCCCCACCATTGTTCTCGGCAGGGCCTGGCAATGACATCATGTCTCATTGCCCCAGGCAACCAGACGGGTCAGACATGATGGGGGGGGCCCAGTCCCCCCCAGTGCCTCCCAGTTTGGCAGCAGGGGCGGGGCGGGGGGGACGGTGACCTGGGCCCCGCTCATTAACCACCTAATTAGCCCATGGAGGGAGGGGCAGGTGAGGACCCAGGCGTTCGGGCGTGCCTGGCCAGGGGACCCAGGCGTGTGGGAGGGGACACAGGAGCGGGGCGGGGGACACACGGGACGGGACAGGACGGGACGGGGACACGGGCGTCCGGGGGCCCTACCTGCTGCTGGGGGAGGGTCAGAAAGTTGCCGTCGCGGGGTCCGAGGCCGACAAGGCGGGGGGCAGCGGCGGCGCCTGACGCTGTGAATGCTGCAGGGAGAGCGGGCTCAGCCCGGCCCGCACGGGCGCGTACGACACGCGGTGCAGGCGCGCGAGGCGTGGCGCGGGTGCACAGAGGCCCCCGGCGCTGTGGCAAGCGCGCGTGCACGTGAGCGTGCGAAAGCACCCGCGTGTGAGTGGAGCTGGGGAGAACGTGCCCCCGCAGGTGTAAGGAGCCGGGGCAGCTGCACACACGCGTGCGACGGCGCAGGTGAGCATGTGAGGCCATGCATGCACAATCACGTGTGTGTGCATCCAGGGCCATGGGCGTGCGCACACACCTACACGTGTGTGTCCCCCCCACTGCATGGGAGTGCTCATGAACCCAGGGTGCCCCGTGCCGGTTGCAGAGCACCAGGACCCCCTCCCATGTGAGCCCCCCCCCATCAGTACTTACCTGTGGAGACCCCCCCCCACCCCCCTCCCTCCCCCATCTCCCCTGAGGATGGAGCCAGGAGAAGGACAATTCAAACAATCTGGGTGCCCCCCTGTCCCTGCAGGGGACCCAGGGGTCCAGGCCCTGGGCCCCTGGCAGTACAAGGGACCCAGGCATCCTGTGACCCCCCTTCCCGACCAACCCCCCCACCGAAAACGAGGTAAAAAGGGGGAAAAAATGGAGAAGGGGAAAAACGAACTGAAAATGGGGTGGATGAGGCGCCAGCGGGGACGGAGCGGACGTGCCCGGGGTCAGGGGACGGTGACAGGGGACGGTGACAGCGATGACAATGCGGAGAAGGTGATGATGCACGGGCAGCCGGGCCAGGCTGGGCCACCCTGTCACCTCGTGTCACCCCCCCGTGCCAGCCCTGTCACCCCCTGTCACCTGCTGCGCCCCCCCCCCCCCACCCCCCGCCACTGCCGGGGTCACCTTGGTGCCACCCGTGTCACCGGTGCCATCCTGTGCCACTGCCGGATCGTCCCAGGGCCACTGCTGCCACTCGTGCCACTGGCCCCCGAGGTCCCCGCCTGGCACCTGCAGCCCACTGCACCCCACTGCTCCACTCCCCTGGCACCGCACAGCTGCACCCCACTACTGTGCACCCCCGCACCCCACTGCTGCACCCCATCGCTGTACCCCAGCACCCCACTGCTCCACCCCCTGTGCCCCACTGCTGCACCCCGCTGCTCCACCCCCCCGCACACTACTGCTGCACCCTTTGCACCCCAGCACTGCATTCTCCCCCGCCCCATTGCTGCATCCTGCATCCCCTGCACCGCTTCCTGCCCCCCCATGGCCCAGGTCCCGGCTGCGGGTGCAGTGGGGTGCAGTGGGGCGCAGGTGGCGGGGACTTACGGGGTGCCGCGGGCGCTCCGCCCTGGGGGCCGCTGGGGGCTTTGGGCTCCGGCGGGGGCAGGGGCAAGGGCCGGGCTAGGGGGGCCCCCGCAGCCCCCCCGGCCCGGCCCTGCGCCCCGCACGGCTGCAACGAGAACACGGTGACGGGCACCCGGCACCCAGGGACCCCCAGGACCCCCAGGGCGGGGGCGTGGGGACGGTGGAGTGGCACGGAGGGGGCAGCAGCACAGGGTGGCACGGGGGACACCGGGGCCATTGCACCGGGGGGGGGGGGCTTGCACATGGCAAAGGGGCGCGTGGGGGAGTCCCCAGGGTGGGGTGGTCCCCAGCGCGGGGGTCCCCGTCACTCCCCTCCTGGCCCCTCCGCGGCAGCCGGCACGGCTGGCGGGTCTCGTTTGCATACAAGCCCCGCCCCCGTGCTGTATTTGCATGCCGGCCCCGCCCCTGTAACCGTATTTGCATAAAGCCCCACCTCTTTGCACTCCGGCACCTCCTCTGCTGCCTCATTTGCATACAGACTCCACCTCCTGGCCCTCATTTGCATCTAGGTCACACCTCCAGGGAATTGTCCTGCACAGGCCCCGCCTCCCCTGCCTAATTTGCTTACAAGCCCCACCTCCAGGGAACTAATCTGCACAAGCCCCACCTCCTGTGCCTCATTTACATACATCCCCGCCCCCAGGGCGCCCGTTGCCGCGGAGACCAGGCGCCGCTCCGGTCCCACGGGAGCGGCGCTGGGACCAGCGTCCACGCGAGGCCCCGCACTGCTCCCAGCGCCCCGCACTGGTCCCGGCCCCGCAGAGCCCCAAGCGCGGGGTCGGGCCGGGGAGGGGGGGAGGGGGGCAGCGTCCCCGCAGCATCACCGCATCCACATGTCCCGCGTCACCGTGTCCCTACGTCCCCTGTGCCCCCATCCCCGCAGCGCCACCGCATCCACACGTCCCGCGTCACCATGTCCCTACGTCCCCTGTGCCCCCCGCCCCATCCCCGCAGCGTCCCCCGTCCCCATCCCCATCCCACCTGGGGGCCCTGGGCGGCGCCGTCGGCGCAGACGAACTGGACGAAGTCCTTGAGCGAGTCCTGCCCGTGGTGGTAGCGGATGGTGGGGTGGGCGAAGTAGGGGCTCGACTGGGGCAGGAGGGACCCCGACGGGAAGTGCAGCGCCGAGGCTGTGGCCCGCGGGCTGCCTGCAGGGACCCTCAGCGCCAGCACGGGCGGCCGCGGGACCCACGTGTCCGGGGATGCAGGACCTGGGGTCCAGAGCCCTCCCAGGACCCAGGCGTTCGGGGGAGGATGGGGACAGGACCCAGGTGGCCAGGGACATGTCGTGTCCCCCCCCTCCCCCCCCCGGCCTAGGCCCGGACCCCCAGTGCCACCCTGTGTTCACCCACCAGTGCCCAGGTGGGACCCAGGTGTCCGGGGCCAACCCGACCCCTCCAGACTGGGGATCCCAAGGAGCTGGGGGGCACGGGGGTTTGGAGGGGTGAGGCAGTGCGGGGGGCCAGGGGTCCCAGGGGAAGGCAAGGGGTGGCCGGGGGGGATGGGGGTCCCGGGGGGTCCCGGAGGGGTGGGGTCTCACCGGGGCGGACGCCGGCCAGGACAGGCAGGGGGTGGTGGCCGAAGGCCATGCGGGGGGCAGCCCCGTGCCCCGAGAGGGCGCTGCAGAAATCCAACTTCCCCGACTTCTTCAGCGCCGCCGGGCCTGGGGGGGCCGGGGGGAGTCGGGGGGGCACCCGGATCCCGGACCCCCCACAGCCCCCTGGGGACCCCCCTGGACCCCCAAACGTCTCCCAGACCCCAGCGTCCCCCCCAGGCCTCCTGGCACAGACCAGCCCCCCCCCCAGCTCTCAGGGAACCCCCACGGCCCCCCACTGATGCCCTGCACCCCATAGCCCCCCCAACCCGAGGCCCCTGCATGCCCATAGCCCTCCTTCGCCCTTTACCTCCCATGTTCCCCCCCACCAATGTCCCTCCCCATGTCCTCTTGTCACCGACCCATGTCCACATCCGCCCCCAAGAACCCCCTGTGTCCCTCCACGTCCCCCTTGTCACCCCCCTCCATGTCCACATGCCCCTCCCATGTCACCCACCGGTGTCAACGTCCCCCCCCCAGGGCCCCTGGCTGCTGCCAGGGGCTGGGGACCGCCCTGGCCCGGGGTAGAAGACGTCGTCCCCGGGACCCTCCAGGTCCCCCTCATCCAGCGCCTTGGGGCGCTTTGGGCCGCTGCGGGGACAGGTGTGTCACCTCCGGGGATGGGGGCATCACCCCCCCACCCCCCCAAGCGGTGTCACACACCAAGAACTGGAGCACCACCCCACACTGGGGACACAGGGATGTATGGGACTCCTGGAGGGTGCCCAGCTTGGGGGGGTATAGGGTATCCCAGGGGCTTATGGGCATCCCAGGGAGTCATGGGGGTCCCATGGAGTTATGGGGGTCGTGGGGGTGTCCCAGGGGGGTTATTGGGTGGGTAGGGAGGGTTCCAGGGGGGACAAGGGGGGTTATTGGGGGATCCCGGGGTGGCGGGAAGGGGGTTATGGGGGTCCCAAGGGTTATGGGTGATCCCATGGGGTTACAGGGGGTCCCGGGGTACCTGGCAGCTGGGGGCCCCAGGGGCCGGCGGCCAAGGGCAACGGGGCTGATGTTGTAGTAGCCCCCCGGGCTCTCCAGGTCGGCCAGCGAGAAGTTGGGGCCCGACGCCGTCGCCACAGGGGCTGGGGGACACAGGGGACTTGGAGGACCCACACGGGACCTCCCCCCCACCCCGAGCCACCCTCATGTCCCCCATGTCTCCATGTCCCACGCCCCCACCTCCCCCCATTCCCACAACACGCCTGTGTTCCCTTGTCCCCCACATCCCATCCCTCCCCCTGCCCCTGTCCCCCCATGTCCCCACCCCCCATGTCCCCACTTACTCTGGGACACCCTCACCAGCTCCGTCACGTTCCAGACACCCGACGTCACAAAGCAGTCCTGGAAGGTCAGGTGCCCTGGGGAGACGGGACATGGGGGACATGGGGGGACACCGCGCTAGGGGGGCACAGGGACTGGGGACACGAGCACACAGGGCCAGGTCACCATGGGGACAGAGGGCGCTGGGGGGCACTGGGAGCACGAGGGGGCTGCAGGGGGTGGCACTGGGAGGGCCCAGCGGACCGTGGGGGTGGTGCTGGAGGCACCGGGGGCTCACCATTGGGCAGTGGTTTGATGTCCGCGTCTCCCTGGGGGTTTGAACTGTCGGATTGTCCGGAGTCTGCAGGAGAGATGGGGTCAGGCCCGGACGCCGGGGTCCCCCCGGACGCTGGGGTCCCCGTCCCGCCCTCGGGGAGGGGCAGCCCCAGACGCCTGGGTCCCAGCACTGAAGGGCCCCTTGTTCCCGCAGGGTCGTTTGAGGTGAACGTCCGCCGGGACCTCAGCTGCACCCGGGCAGTGCTCGCAGCCCCCGTCCTCCGCGGGACCCAGGCGTCCGGGTGCCCCCCGCCCCATACAGGACCCAGGCGTCCGGGTGCCCGCACCCCCGAGGGGACCCAGGCATCCGGGTGCTCCTTGGCCGGGTGATGGGGGGGATGCAGCAGCCGCAGGGGGCCGGGGGGGGCTGGGGCTGGCAGGGGGCCGGGCCGGGCTGGGCCGGGGGGGCCGGGGGCCGCCGTGGGGCCGGGCCGGGGGCCAGGAATGCGCTGGCCCCCCGCCAACGGGCAGCGCCAACAAAGCAGCCATTGTCTGCGCCGAGTGGGGGGGCGCCCGGACGCCTGGGTCCCCCCCAGCACCCCCCCCGTACGGCTGGGTGTCCCCCCCCCCAGCGGCAACCCCCATCTGCCCTGGACACCTGGGTCTCCCCAGCACCCCCACCCCAGACGTCTGGGTGTCCCATCCCCCCTGCACCCCCCCCCATTCCCGACGCCCGGGTCCTCCCCAGCACCCCCACGCTCTCCACGGGGCCCTAGAGCTCCCTTCACCCACCCTGTCCCGGGGCCCCGGGCGTCCAGGCAGGGGAGGGGCAGCAGGACAGGTCCCCTCCCCCGTTTTGGCCCGGCCGCGTCACCCCGTGGAGTCAGGGGTCAGCAGGGCACGTGCCGGGTCGCGACCTCTGCAGGGGGGTCGCGTGGCCGGCACGTGCCACCCCACCCCCACTGCCCGCCTGGACGCCTGGGTCCTCCTCCCGCAGCCCCCGGACTCGGGGCAGACCCCGACGCTGGGTCCTGGGAGCAAGGGGGCCCAGGCGCTCTCGGGACAGGCGCTCTCCCATCCCGCAGCCCCCCTCTGTGCCTCAGTTTCCCCCCAAAGCCCCGAGCTGGACCCAGCGGGTCCCCATGTCCCTACAGGTCCCCAGCCCCACAGCAGCCCCACAGCCTCCCCGTGTCCCCACCCCCAGCGGGGGGTTCAGGTGCTGTTGGGCAGCTGCCCCCCGACCCCCCCGCGGGGCCCCTCCCCCTGCACCTGCATCCCCTGGACTCAGGCATCCGGGAGGGGACCCAGGCATTTGGGCGGCGCCAGCAGCGACTGCGTGCGTCACCTGCGCAGCCCCCTGCAGCCCCTATGGATCCTGCGACCCACAGGGACCCCTACAGCTGCCTGCAGCCCGACAGGCCCTATAGACCCACCTGGAGCCCCACAGACCGCCAGACACACAAAGGTCCTGGCGGAGCCCTGTAGAGCCTACGGAGCCCTATAGCTCCACCTGCACCCCGAGACCCCAGAGACCTACAGACCCTACGGGTGCCCCTGCGGGCGCCCACAGACTCAGACAGACACGTATGGACTCCCCCCCAAAGCATGGAGCTGGATCCCCTGACAGGGAAAGGGACCTCAGTGTCCAGGCGTGCCCCCCAAAAAGGCAGGCGGGGGGTGGCGGGGGGGGGCACCACCAGCATGGCCCCGGGGCACACGCGTGTGCAAGACAAGAAAGGGGGCAGGTCGGGGGGTCCCTAGCATGGGGGGGGCTATTGCAGAGGGTGTGGCACACCATGGCATGGGGGGGTCCCTGTCACGGGGGGGGGCTATTGCAGGGGGGCTGGCACACCATGGTACAGGGGTCCCCAGCATGGAGGGGGTCCCCATCCCAGGAGGGTCCCGCTGCGGGGCTGCGGTGCCGCAGCGCGTTTCGGGTGCCAACAAGCGCCGCCATCTTACGCACGGGGGGGGGGTTGGCACCGCGCCCCCCCCGGCCTGCAGCAGCCAAAGGGCCCCCGGCGGGGGGGTGAGGGGGGATGCCAGGGGGGGCCAGGGGCCGGGGCCGCGCACGGGGCCTCGTGCCGCGCATGGGGGCACGGTGCCAACCGGGGCCATTTTGGCGGCGCCGGGCAGGAGCTGCATTGGGGATTTGAGCCCCCCCCGAGCCAGGCAGCAGAGGGGGTGGGGGTGTGTGAGGAGGGCTGCAGGCCCAACCCCCCCCCGGACATGCTCAGATTTGGCACATGGGCCTGGGGGGGGATTTGTCCGGGGGGTTGTCCAGGGAGGGGGGGGCAGGATACACATCCCAGACTGCCCCCTCCTTCACCCCCCAATGCACACGAGGGACCCAGGCGTCCAGGCACACCCCCCAGCAAGGTCCCAAGCATCTGGGAGCCGACCCTAAGCACCAGTAAAGCAGCCCAAAATCCCTCGCTCCAGCCCCAGAATTACAGCTCTCCCCAGCACGGAAGACGGGACCAAGTGTTCAGGCTGGGGTCCCCCCTCCACACACACACACACGGCTCTGCCCCTGTGCCCCCCATACACGCGTGTCCCCATCGCAGCCCCTGCGGCAGGCACGCGTGTCCCCCCATGCTGGCTCAGTGCACACACACGTGTGCGCTGCTGGTGCCCCACAGGCATGAGGGCCGGGTGCCTGTTGCACGCCCACGGCCCGCCAGGGCAAAAGCATCCGCTGGGAGCCCAGCCCATGGCATGGCACGGCTCAGTGCATGGCAGAGCTCAGCGGACAGCACGGCTCGGGGCTTAGTGTATGGCACTGCTGGGTGCATGGTGTGGCTCAGTGCTCGGTGCATGGCAGAGCACGGTGCAGTGCAGAGCCCAGTGCACGGCAGAGCTCGGGGCTTGGTCCAGCGCCCAGCTCGGTGCACGGCACGGCTCCGTGCACAGCTCACGGTGCACAGTCTGGCACAGCGCATGGCACACGGCTTGGCACGCGGCACACAGCACGCGGCGCGTGCTTTGGCACACGGTGCGGCTTTGTGCGAGGCACGCGGGGGCCGGCACCCCCGGCCGGGGCCACCCCAGGTGGGCATGGGGAGGGGGCCGGGGAGGGCCGCGAGTGGAAGGGGGGCCCCGGGCAGCTGCACAGAACCACTGACACTGCTCTGGCCCCAGGGCTGCCGCAGACCCAGCCCAGCCCCGGTGCAGGATCCCTCCGGCGCCCACTGGGGCTGCGGGTGCACCCGGGACATCGCAGGGGGACGGTGGCCCCAGGGCCCCTCCGGAGCTGGGGGGGGCACAGCCGGGAGCCTCAGCCCGCAGTCCTGGCATGTGCAGCGGCTCCTGCCGCCCCCTGGCCGCGCCGTCGGCTCCGGCTCAGCCCCCCACACTCCCCGCCGGTGGCACTCACCAGGTGCGTGGACGAAGTAGGCCAGGTAGAGGTCGAGCTCCTTGATGGTGACGCCAATGTGGTGGGGCTGGACGCAGAGGCCGGGGCTGGCACACTGGGGCGCCTTGGCCAGGCGCTCACCGTCGGTGCTCTCCAGGGGGACGCCCTTGAAGAGGATGACCATCACCAGGTCCAGGCGCCAGACCTTGTCAGCCTGGCGCAGGCAGTCGATGCGGCGGATCTTGCCCTTCTGGTCGGGGTTGGAGAGGACGCAGCAGGGCGCCTTCTTGCCGGTGACGGAGAGCACGAAGTCCTCGCGGCACTCGGGCCGGATGTCCTTGCGCAGCTTGGCCAGGAGGCGCGAGGCCCACTTCTGCTTGACCTCAGGCTTCTCGCCCAGCAGCTCGTCCTTGACGGCGCGCTCCTCCTCCTTCGACATCCGCTTCTCGTGCTTCTTGAAGTACTTGCGCTTGCGGGCCTGCAGGTTGAACCAGGTGTAGGAGAAGGCCCGGACGTGGGGCAGCAGCGCCTCGATGAAGGGGTGGAACTCATCCTGTGGGGCAGGGCGGCGTCAGTGGGGTGGCTGCCGTGGGGTGGCCGTGGCCCCGGCAGCTCCTGGGGGACCTCCATCCTGCACAGGGAGCTCCTGGGGGGACAGCCCCATCCCACACAGCGGGAGCATCCCTGGGCATGGTCCCATCCTGCACAGGGAGCACCCGGGCAGATGCCCGTGCCGGGCAGGGGGAGCATCCCCAGACACGGCCGCATCCTGTGCAGGGGGCTCCCAAGGGCACCCCAGTCCTGTGCAGGGTGAGCATCCCTAGGCACGGCCCCATCCTGCGCAGGGAGAGCATCCCCAGGCACGGCCCCATCCCAGCCCCTGGGGATGTTCAGCTCAGCCCTGGGCATCGCTGGGGGCCGGGGCTGCAGGATCCAGCCCCGGGAATGGGCCTGCGGGGCTGGGGGACTGGGGGAGCCCCGGCCCGGGGGGACGTGCTGGGCTCCCGGTGCCCAGCTGGCTCCGGGGACGAGTCGGCTCCCAGCCCCGCACGGCCCTGCGGTGCTGCCGTGTCCCCACGTCCCTGGCCTCACTCAGCTCTGGGTCCCCGTTCAGACCCTGTCCCAGCCCCGCTCAGGCCCCCGTCTCGGTGCAGCCCCGTCCGCGTCCGCCGTATCGCCACAGCCCCGGCCCTGTCCGTCCCCATCCGGCTCCCGGTGACACTCCCGCTGCCGTCGGGGCTCGGCTGCCTCGGGCACGTCCCCAAGCTGCCCGCCCGGTCCCCGTCCCCAGAGCCGGTCCCTGCTGCCAGCCCCATCCCTGGTGCCACCGATCACCATCCCCGTCCCCATCAGTCCCCGTCCCCGGTGCCACCCCCTCTCCCCTGTCCTCGCTGCCAGCGCCACCGGTCCCCGTCCCCTGTCCCCGCTCGCTGGTGCCGTCGGTCCCCTGCCCCAGCGCCACCAGCGCCTGTCCCCGGTCCCCGTCCCCGGAGCCACCGGTCCCGTCCCATCCCGTCCCGTCCCCGTCCGTACCATCGCGGCGGCTCATCCCGGCCGTGGGCAGCTGCCAGTCGGGCCCCGGCGGGGCAGAACCGGGGGCGACAGACGGGGACGGAGGGCGCTACCGGGGGGGAAGGGGTTAACGGGGGCTACCGGAGGGGGGGGGGCCGGGTCCGGGGGGCGGACACTGCGGGGGGGGCTCAGGTACCGGGGGTCCCGGTCACCTGGAGGGGACCCAGCCGCCGGGACAGCGCGGGTCCCGGGGCGCAGGGGGTCCCTGTCGGGGGGGTCCCGGTCCGGGGGTCCCGGTGCCGCCGCGGAGCCGCCGCAGCCGCCGCCGCCGCCGCCGGGCGCGGAGCGCGCGGAGCCGCCGCGGCCCCTTTTGGCACCGGGACCGGCGCGGCGGTGGCCAATGGGGGCGCAGCGCGCGGGGGGAGCGGCCGCCCCATTGGCCAGGCCGGGGGGGGCGGGGCCGGGGGGGGCGGCGGAGTTCGGGGCCGGGACACGGGGAGGGGGGGGCCGGGGGCAGCGGGACGAAGCGGGCCCGGGCGCGTGCGGGCGAGCGTGCACCGGGCGCGCTCCGGCGGGGCCACGCGTGTGCCCCGCAAGCCCCGTGCGTGCGCCACGCGTGTGCAACGCGAGCCCCGTGCAAGGGCCGTGCAAGGCGGCCGGCGGGGCAGAGCCCCGGTGCACCCGCGGCCCCGGGGGCTTCGCCAAAACACGGGGATCTGCACCCGAAGCCGTGCCGGGGGGCATCACCGAGCCCCCCCGGCCGCACTCCTCCCGCCAAAGCCCCGCGCAAGGGGGTCGAGCGAGGACGCCGGGGCCGCGCGCGCACGAGGGGCCCGTCCCGGGGGTCCGGCCCCCCCCGACACACCCCGAGAGGGGGAAGGCCCCGGATTTTGGCCGCTTTCCCTGGCCCTGTGGCGGCCCCAGCGCGGAACGGCCCAAAACCTCCGTTTCTGCCCCCAAATCCCCGACGCGGCGCTTGGAGCCAACACCCCCCACCCCCCCGCCCCGTAATTAATTCCCTCTGTGCGAAGAAAAAACCCAAAATTTGGGCGTTTCGTCGGCGGGGCCGGGTGCAGGCTCCCGCGCATCGGTGCCCGTGCACCTCCCCAGCCCCAAACCTTGCAGCTTTCGCCCCAAAACCACCGCGGGGGGGTGGGGGGGGGCCGCTTACGGCATCGCTTCCCGGCCCCCACCCCCTTCCTGCCCTGTTTTGCTTTGCAAAACCCATGAAATGGGACGCAGCAGCACTGGCACGGGGCGGGGGGGGGGGGCACGGGAAGAGGGGGCACCCGGGGATTCCTGCCCCCCCCCCCCCCAGGGGGTTGCACGAGGGGTCATGATTCACACAAGGGGTCACGGCTGCACATGACAGCTCCGCTCACAGCACCCCCGGCGGAGCCGCCCACAGGGGCAGGGGGGGACCCAGGCGTCCGGGCCCCCTCCACCCCACAGCCCCCTCCCCTCCCAGCTGGCTGCAGAGGACCCAGGCATCCGGGCCCACCAGCACCTGCTTGGGCACGAGGAAGGCTCCCCGATGCCTGGGTCCACCTGGACACCTGGGTCCCCTCCCGAACGCCTGGGTCCCCTCTGTGCCTCAGGGAGGGCACTGGGGTGGGTCGGGCTGGCAGAGGGGGAGTTGGTGGCCCGAACGCCTGGGTCCCCCGGCAGCCCTGGCAAAGACAAAGAGCCGCCAGGTCAGGCCCGTGCCGCCTGGATGCCTGGGTACGCCCGAACGCCTGGGTTCCCTCCCAAACGCCTGGGTCCCCTCCCCGCCCCTCTGCGGGGAAGCTGGGACTAGTGTGGAAGGATCTAGAGCCTTGGCCACCGGGGTCTGCCTGGACGCCGGGGTCTGTGCCCGAGGCCGGGGTCCCCTCCCGGACACCAGGGTCTCCCCCCGGACGCCAGGGTCCGCGCTGAGGTGGGGTCCGGCCCCAGTGCCGCCAGGCTGCCATTGGCTGCGCCGGCCCCGCATTGAGCCGCAGTCTCGGGCGAAGCCACGTCGCCGCGTCCGCAGCTGCGAGCGCCCGGCAAAGCGCCAGCGCGGCGGCGGGGGGGGCGGCGCCGGATCAGGAGGGAAAAGCCCAGAAAAAACAGAAAAGAGGGAAAAAAAGAAAAAAAAACCCACTCCCCCCTCAGCCCCCCCGCCCCGGCAGCGCCCGCCCTCCCGCGCCGCTGCCAGCTCCCCCCGGCCCTCGGCTTCGCCGCGAGAGAAAACAGCCCAAAACAGCCGGAATTGCCGCCAAAAATCCCCCCGGCGGCCCCTGACGCCGCTGCCAAGACCCTCCCGTGCGGGGGGGGGCGGGGGGGAGGCCGGGGGGGGGGGTGAGCTAGGGGCGTCCTGGACCCCCGGGCGGGGGATGGGGGGCGGCCACGAGGGACCCCGGCACCAGGCCGGGAGCTGCTGGAACCCAGGCGTCCTGGCGGCCTCAGAGAGAACGTGCCGGATGGTCCTGGCAGGGGACTCAGGCATCCGGGGGGGACCTAGGCATTCGGGGGGGACCCAGGCGTCCGGGGGGGGACGGACGCAGGCGTCCGGGCTGTGCAGAGGAAGCTGCCTGCCTGCTCCTCTGCCCGCAGCCACGTGGAGGACCCAGGCGTCCGGGCTGCTCGAGGGGAACCCAGGCGTCTGGGCCCCCCCTCCTTCCCCACACAGCAGAGCTGGGGACGGGACCCAGGCATCCGCGCCATGCTGGGGGGCCGGGGGGGTCACGGGCACTGGGGGGGACATGCCGCAGTGGCTCGAGGCGGTGCCGCAGCACGCAGGGCCGATGCAGTTTGGCACCAGTGGACCCAGGCGTCCGGGCGTGCCTCCCCCCACCAGCTGGGGAGGGGACCCAGGCGTTTGGGCTGCCCCCCACCCCCTCCAACCCCACTCCCTCCCCAGAGCGGACCCAGGCATCCCGGCCCCCCCCGTGGCCTCCTGCCAGGCTGGGCCGGGGGGGCCCCGCGGTGCTGCTGCGTCCAAGAAAGCTTTTTGTGGCCCATCAATAATTCAGGGCCCCCCTAGCCCGGCCAAGGGCTCCTCCATTATTGATGCTGCCAGCACAGCCCCGCGGCTGGGGGACATGGGGGAGACATGAGGGGACGCAGGGAGGGGGATCAGCAAAGTCGTGAGTGCTGCAACACGGGGGTGCGGCAGCACAGACAGCGAAGCACACGCACACGTCTCGCCATGCGTGTGCGGGGCCTGCAGAGCACGCACATGCCTCGCCACGCACATGGCTCCTCGCACGCGCAGGCGGCACGCGTGCCGCACAGACACGCAGCACAATGGCACGCGAACACACCACGCGCAGGCAGCGCACACCACGCACACGCACCCCCCGGCATGGCGCCCACGCGTGTCGTCCGCCCCCGCCTCGCATGGCCCCAGGCGCCTCGCACGGCCTCGCACGGCCTCGCACGTGGCGGGGGGGGCGGTGCCTCCCCCGCACCGATTGCATCAGCCGGTGGCGTGGCCCCGCACGGCCACGCGTGGGGCAGAGGGCCCTTGCACATGCCTCACGCTGGCACAGGCATACACACACATGCACTGCACCTTGCACATGTGTGTTGCACACCTGGTACACGCAGGGATGCAACACAGGCAGTGTGGGAGTGCACCCATACACAGAGGCACCGTGCACACATGTTGCACACACGCTGCACAGGGAGACGCACACGGAGCGTGCAGGCGCAGCTGCCACGTGTGCACATCGCCTGCACATGTATCGCACACATGGTGCACGCATGGCACACGCATGGCACATGCACATGTACCCCATTACATATGTATGCACCCAGCCCCCGTGACGCACATGCGCATCCTCTCTCCCCATCACATATACCTGCACCCCATTACATATGTGTGCACATCCCCACTGTTACACATGTGTGAACCCCGCCCCACCACTGGGCACTTTCAGCCCTTTGCACGCCCCAGCCCCTACAGCCTATAGGTGCCCCATGCACTGCCCTGGTCCTCACTGGGCCCTATAGGCGCCAGAAGGGCTGGCTGCCGGCTGGAGGGGGGCCGCAGTTTGGGGGGTGTTGGAGCACTTCATGCCCCTTCCATCCCCCCCCAGCCCCCCGAGGCAGCTCACACCCTCTGCAGGTCCTGGCACTAGCGGGGCCGAACCTAAGAGCTGTGGGTGCAGGGCACACCCTGTGGCACCTGGGGGGTACCCTGCGACGATGGGCACCGCCACAGCCTGCGGCAACAGGCCCCGCAGCAGCGCCATGCCATGCTGGGCTGTGCCGTGCCGCAGGCGCTGGGGCACATCCCAAACCTGCGACACACGACTTCCCCTGACACCACGTCCTGCCCCAGCACCCTGCTTGGCAGCACACCCTCAGCTATGGTCTGCTGCCCTGGGCACGCGGTGCACTGCCTATCACATACGTCTCACATATGTGTCCTGTACATGGCACATGCACAGTGTGCCCCCCAGCACAGGCTGCACTGAACCCCCGAATGCGCGTTACGTTATGTGCCGTGATGTGCACATCGCACCCACAGTGTGCGGCACATTGCGACCCACCGTCAGCAGCACCTTGTGCTCTGTGCCGTACCCTGCACCGGCCACAGCACTGTCTTGCACCGCATCCTGCACCACGCCAGCCACAGCACCCTGCACCCTGTACCGGGCATGGCACCAAGCACGGCACCGAGCACGGCACCCTGCACTGCACCCGCCTATACCACCCAGCTATAGGGGTTGGTGATGTACGTGTTGCTGTGGCCATCACCCCACGCCCCCAAGGTGGGGGCTACAGGGGCTGGGGACACACAGCCCCCTCATCTCCCATGGCGCACGTTGGGCTGCCTACCCCCACAGGAGTTGTGCAGGCACGGGGGGGCTGTGCGGGGACGGCTACGTGTTTTCCCCCGTGCTTTGCAGAGGAAATAGTCACAGGGGCATTTTGTGCAGCTGGGGGGTCCATGGGTACCCCTGCTCCACCCCAGGAGTCACCAGGTGCTGACAGTAACGGTGATGTTGTGACAGTGAGGATGAGGGCAACCCACGTCGCTCCCAGGCTGCGCTACGTCCCCCAGGGTCTGGCCCAGGGCAGGGGGTGGCTCCGTGTGGCCGCGAGCCCTCGGGTGGGGGGGCCTGGAGGGACCCTGGCCCAGCAAGCAGCCATGGCACCAACAACTGGAACCCAGTGCTGGGCTGGGGGCTGCATCCTGCTGGGGGCTGGGGCCACGCGTGCCGCCGCAGGGGTTTCACCCCAGAGGCTGCAGGCTACAGCACATAGAGAGTGGCCACTGCCTGTTACACCGGCTATAGGGCACGGGGACTGTAGGGGACGGGGACTGGTACTGCGCCAGTGGCAGACGAGGTACAGCCTATGCCTGGTTGGCCACAGGGCCAGGTGGCAGGAGCCGCCGCTATACGTGCTGCTATAGGTGCCGCTATACATACCACTATACATGCCGCTATAGGTGCCGCTATGCATGCTGCTATCCGTGCTCACGGCTGGGCACAGCGGCCAGATCCTGCGTGCGCTGGGGGCCTGGCCCTGCGCCGGGGCGGGAGGGGGGGAGGGGGGGGCAGGATGATGGCACCAGCCCAAAACCGCCCAGAAACGGCTCAAAAGGGAAAGGGGGGTGAGAAGGGAGCACATGCATGTGAGTGTGCGGTGCCAGCGTGCACACGCACGGAAACACTTTGGCACACTCAGGATTGGGCCCGTGAGACTGCTGTGCATACGTGTGTGCATGCATGTGTGCGCACAGTGTGAGACTGCGGGTATGCACAGGGGTGTGCACACATGTGCAGAGTGCAATTGTGCACACACACTAGCAAGCACATACATGTGACTGTGTGTGTGCATGCAGGAGCACATGTGTGTGCAATTGTGTGTGCAGGAGGGAGCACATGCCTGTGCACTGGCATGGGCAGGCTGGCTCACAGGCGCGTTGCTGGCGTGTGCAGGCAGGGGCACACGCATGTGCAATGGCGTGTTGCTGGCGCGTGCACACGCGTGTGCGGGGCGGGCGCCGAAGCTGCGAGAAGCGCCGCTGGCCGCCCGCCCAGACACAACCGGCCGCCAAAACCGCCCCGAAAAGCGGGAGAAAAGGGCAACGGCGGGGGGGGAGCAGCAACGCCCGGCGAGGGGGGGCCGGGCCGCCTGAGCGGCCACAGCAGGACCCCAGGGGGACCCCAGGACAGCCGGGGGGGGGGGGAGACCCCTATAGGGACCCCCCGTGCCACAGCCCCCGAGACGTGCCCCCACCCAGAACCGCCCGACGTCGCCCCTCCCCAAGGACCCCCCTGCCCCCACGGACCCCCACAGCCGCCCAGCAGCAACCCCCCCCTCCCCACGGCCCCCCGCGACACCCCAACAACCCCCCCAGGACGAGGCGTCCCCCAGCCCTGGTGCCCGCACAGGGGCCTCACCCTCGCCCGGTCCCCCGGAGCCCCCCGGCCGCCCTCCTATGGGCCCCGGGGCCACACCCCCCCCGGGGCCGGGATTCAGCCCGTCCCGGCAGTGCCCACAGGCACAAAACACCCCGTGGGCCCCGACTGCCCGGTCCCGCGGGGGCCCATGGGCAACACCTCCCGTGGGGCAAACGCCCCCCACTTCCCCGTGGGTGACCCCTGCCACGTCTCCCCCCGCCGCGGGAAGGGGCTTCGCGGCGACACCGGGCCGGGAGATCCCGGGGCGCAGCCCCACTCCGGACCGAGTCCCCCCGCACCGGGCCGCCACCGGGCTGGGCACAACCGGGCCCCCCCGCACCGGGGGCCCGGCCGGGGCCGCTCCGGGACGCAGTGCCGCGGGCACCAGCCTGAGGCGGCAGCAGCCCCGAACTGGACCAGCCCCCCCCCGGCAGCCGCGCACCGGGAGCGGCCCGGGCGCTCACCCGGGGCCCCGGCGCCGGCGGAGGAAGCGGAGTCGGCGCCCGCCCGGTATCGGCAACCGGGGAAGGGTCGCACCCCCACCCACTGCACCCCCATTTTGGGGGGCGCAGCCGTTCGCGGCGCGCAGCAAAGCCGGGACCGGACCCCCCTTTACAGACCCGCGGATACCGTACGCCCCCCGTTACCAGACCCCCCACTCCCGGCCGTACCTGGGTGAGGCAGTAAGGGGAGTACATGGCGGCGGTGTCAGCCGCGGCGGGGCATGGCGGGGAAGGGGGTCCGGGGATGCCGGGGGTCCCGGGTCCGGGGGTGCCGGTGCCGGCAGCGCGCGGGGAAAGTTTGCCCGAAGTTGGCGCCCGCCGCACTTTTGCCGCGGGAAGCGCCGAGCCGGCCCCGCCCCCGCCAAGCCCCGCCCCCTGGCCCACCCCCTCCGGACCCGGGTCCGCCCACACGCGGCGGGGCCCCGCCCCCTCTATCGCGGGACACGCCCCCGCCCCTGTGGACACGCCCCCGCCGGGGTGGGCCCCGCCCCTGCCGGGACGGACGGGGCGGACCACGGGGGGGGGGACGGGGGTCGTGGGGACACGGGTCCCCCACCTGCCCCCTCTGCGGCCCCGTCCCCGCACGCCCCCCCCGGTGCGGGGACCCGCAGCCACAGGGCCCCGGCGGGCGAGAGTACCCAGGAGCCGCTGCGGGTCCCCGCTGGTGACAGTGACAGCGACAGCGGTGGCAGCGGGGAGAGAGGCAGCTCGGCCCGGTGACGGCCGCGGTGACCGTGCCGTGACAGCGGCGGTGGCACCCACAGTGCCGGCGGTGGTGGCTGTGGCAGTGACAGTGGTGGTGGCTGTGGCGGTGACAATACCATGACAATGACAGAGCCAGCACTGGTGACCGTGTCGTGACTGTGCCAGTGACAGTGGCAGTGTGGGTGACAGTGACAGTGGCAATGGCAGTAGCGGTGACGGCTGCAGTGGCAGCCTCATCTGTCATTCCGGCTGCGGCCGAGTCCCTCCGCCATCTGTCACCGCCCGGTGCCAGCGCTGGCACCGCCACCACCGCCACTGTCACCCCTTCACTGCCGGAGGCGCCGTCACCACCACGGCCTGAAGCACTGAGGGGTGGCACAAGGGACCCCAGCTTTGAGGCACCCCAGAGGTCACCGGGTGCCCCAGGTGTCCCTGGGCCAGGGGAGCCACGACCGTGAGGGGACCCCAGGATTGGGGGGGGGGGGGAGATCTCAGCACCCCCCCCCCCACTTGCCTGGGTCCCCCCGCGGGTGGGGGAGGGGAGGGTGGGCACAGCTGTGGCCCTCCCCCATGCTGGGCCGCTGCCACGGGGGGGGGCACTGCCGTCCTGTGGGGGACACGGGAGGACGCAGCTGCACAAAGCCCCCAGCCCTGCCCAGCCCCCCCAGGCATGGCGGGGGGGACCTGGGGACGGGGTAGTCCCAGGCATCTGGGCACCCGGTGTCCCCCGTGGCCGGGGGGACCCAGGCGTCCAGCATGTGCGAGTCCCTGTGTCCCCACGCACACGCGTGTGCAGCCGGCGTGCATTGCACAGGGACCATCGAGGCCCCCGCCCCCCCGGTCCCCACCAGCTGCTCGGGGGCCGCCAGCACCAGATGTGCCGCCGCGACCGGCTGGGCCCACAGATGGAGCCGAGCACGGGAGGGGACGGGGGACACAGCGTTCACACACGCCGCCACACGCAACGACACGCCCTGACACACCGTAACATGCGATGACGCACCCTGACACACTGTGACATGCTCTGACATGCCACAACATGCAACAACATGCCCTGGCATGCTGCGACACGCCAGAACAGGCACTGACACCGCAGCACATCACCTGCCAGCCCCAGGGACACGCGTGGGGCGGGGACCCAGGCGTCAGGAAGAGACCCAGGGGTCTGGGCTGCACACCCCCCCCCCCGAGGCTGGACAGGAAAAACCTGGGTGGGGAGAAATGCCCCCCCCCGGGGGTAAATCCGGGGCTGGGGGGTCTCAGCGGCAGGGAAGGACAAAGGCGGGAGCGAAGGAACTGCGGAGGCCCCAAAATCAGGCAGAACTGCCCCAAAATGGGCCAGTTTCCAGCCCCTCCCCTTGGCCGGGTTTAGGGGGGCCCTGAGTTCACGGGGGGGATGGGGGCCGGGAGCCCGGGCACCTGGGTCCCCCAGCTGGCGTGGGGGGAGCCGGGGGCTGCAGTGGGGGCGGGGGGGTGTCCGGACACCCGGGTCCCCCAGCCTGGGGAGGCTCGGGGAAGGTTTTGGGGCGATTTCAGGGGATTTTTGTCTCTGGTTAGCGGCGGATTTTCGCCGGCTTGCCGAGGCCTGGAAGCCATTAGGGCCCCCCCCCCGGCCCCCAGCAGCTCCAGCCGGGGAGGGGGGGGCGGACCCGGGCGTCCGGGGGCCCCGGCCCCCCCCGTGGGGCCCACGCGGGGAGCGGTCCCAGGTGTCCGAGCGCCCCCCATTCTCTTCTCCCGTCACCCGGCTGCACGGCCCCCCCGCGCCCCCGCCCCCCCCCCCCCCCCGCAGGGGACCCAGGAGCCCGGGGGCTGCCCCTGAGCGCCGGGGGGCCCGGCCGCGGGCAGGGAGGGGTTAACGCCGCCGAGCCCTTGGCAGCGCGCCCCAGGGTTTGGCTGCGACTGAAAAGGGTTGGGGGGGGGGGAGGGGCGGGGGGGAGGGGAACCCGCGCCGAGCCCAAATCCGCCCCCCCCCACGGGGGAGGGGCGGCCGTTTCGCAGCATCGCGGTGGGGACTTCCCCCTCCCCCGTTTCCAGTGCCGTTTTGGGGACCCCGCCGCCCCCCGCCCCACGGAGGGGCCCCCTTGGGGTCCCCCCAACGCCCACGGGGTCTCCCCCCGCTATGAGATCCCCCCGTTACGAGCCATCCCCACTACCGGGGCGCCCCGTCTCCTTTGGGGTCCCCCCACCCCCGGCTGCCGGACCCCCGCCCCCGGCTCCTCCCCCGCCCCTCACCTCCCGGCCCGGCTTCCGCCCGCGCCTTCAGCCGCTTCCGGTGCGTCACTTCCGCCGCCCGATAAAGATGGCGGCGCCCTTGGGGCGAGCGCTGGCGGCGGCGGCGCCGGGCCGGGCCCGGGCCTCGCTGGCGATCGCGGCCCCGGCGCGGCCCTACCGGGCGGCCCCGCTGCGGCGCCGCAGGGGCCCGGCCCCGGCTCCGTCGGACCCCGCGGACCTGCGGGCGGCGGCGCGGCGCTTCGGGCGGCTGGGGGAGGCGGCGGGGGTGCCGGCCTGGCGGCTCTGGCCGGACCCCGAGCGGTTGCGGGCGGCGGAGGCGGCCGAGCGCGAGTGGGAGCGGCCGCTGCGGGAGATGGAGGTGGCGCTGGACCGGCGGGAGCAGGAGGAGGCGCGGCGGCGTGAGGAGAGGTGGGGCGGGGCGCCGGGGGCGGGTCTGGGGGCACTGGGAGAACTGGGATCGGGTGGGGAGGGGGGAGACTGGTGGAACTGGGATCGGGGGGGGGGCGCTGGTGAAAACTGGGAGGACTGGGGTGGGGGCTGGGGAGAACGGTGGGCACTGGGACTGGGGGTACACGAGGCATGAGGAGAACTGGGACCGGGTTTGGGGGAGGCACTGGTGAAAGCTGGGAGAACTGGGATGGAGGCTGGGGGAGGCACAGGGCGGGGGAAGAACTGGTGAGAGCTGGGATCAGGGCGGGGGAAGAACTGGTGAGAGCTGGGATCAGGGCGGAGGAGGTATTGGGGGTACACTGGGAGAACTGGGGTGGAGGCTGGGGGAGGCACAGGGCAGGGGGAGAACTGGTGAAAACTGGGAGAACTGGGATGGGGGCTGGGGAGAACAGTGGGCACTGGGAGAAGTGGGCCCAGGTCTGGGTGGGCATTGGGAGTACACTGGGAGAACTGGGATGGCGGCTTGGGGGACACTGGGGAGAACTGCAGGCACTGGGAGAGTGCAGGGTTGGGGGGGCGGGACTGGGGGTGTCCCAATCCTGGGGGTGTCCCCCCTCCGTCCCCCCAGGCAGCAGCTGGTGGCCCGCAGCCTGGCGGCGATGCCAGCGCGGGTGAGTGCCTGGCGGCAGGAGCGGGCACAGGCGCGGGAGCGAGCACAGCAGGAGGCGGAGCGGCGGCAGCGGCTGCTGGCCGAGGCGGGGCTGGGGGGGGCCCCCTGGCCCGGGACCCCCACCCGTGGCAGCCCCCAGGCCCAAGCGCTGCTGCAGGACCTGGAGCGGCGGCAGCGGCAGGAGGAGAAGCGCCGGCGGCGGCAGGAGCGGGAGGAGGCTGCCCGCAGTGCCATGGCTGCTGCCGAGGCTGCCGCCGCGTCCCACCCCCCTCCAGGAGCCACCCCCCAGAGTGTGGGGACTGTCTCCTCCTGAGCCTGCCCCCCCCCCCAAATCACACCCACATGGCCCCAAAATGGGTTTAAAATTCTGCGTTTAATCTCTTCCCCCAAATTGTGGTTCTTCCCACGGTGCTGCCCCCCAACCCCCCGGGGCCGAACAGGAGAGGGGGGATAAGGGGGGGGGGGGGGGGTGTTGGGGGAACAGGAGAAAGCGGTTTGCAGAGCACCCCCCCCCAGTGTGGGGGGGGGGGCTCCGGGGCCTCCACCAATTGCTGCTGCTACCTCAGGGCGTGGCGGGGCTGGGGCCCAATGGGGGTCCCAGTCCTGCCCCTCCCCAAAAGGCAGAGCCACACCCACAGCCCTGGGAAGGCTGTGCAGAACTGTGTGTCCCCCGTGCTGTGGGTCCCCCCCAGGAGAGAGTGTGGGCCCCGTGCCCTCCCCCCCCCCCAGAGGTGGGGGGAGGGTGGGGGGCGCCTGCCCCCGCCTCTCAGTCGTCGTCGAAGTTCTGGCTGAGCAGGAAGTTGGCCGCCAGGTTCTCATTCTTCTCGCAGGCGAAGTAGGCCTGGATCACCAGGCTCTCGGGGAAGCCCAGCGCCTTCAACTGCAGCAGAGAAGCGTTCACTCTGGGCTCTACTGACCACCCAGGGCAGGCACAGCTTCGCACTGCCACTGTTAATGCTAGACCCTAATGGTAGCTCTCCCTGTGTGCGCCCCCCTCACCCCCCGCCCATTAACTCTGTACACATTACCAACTGGGAGTGCTAAATCTGGACCCTAATGATGACTGAAAAGCAGCTGTTGCCTTTCTAGTTCCCACTAACAGCTACTTTCTGATGCTGTTAACTCTGGAGCCCAGCAACCACAGTCCAACCGCTGCCATGTTTAGGAACTGTAGGGATACTGTGCCTCCTACCAGTGTTAACTCTGGGCCTTAATAACAGTTCTAAGTAAGCTGTTTTCCCCAACTTCCTCAGCACTGTAAATTCTGGTTCTTACTGATGGCTGTAAATCACCTGCACTGACTCGTGCCCACAGGTCAGCCATACTGCTAACCTTGCTCCCTACTAACAAACAGCAAGGAGCTCCCCCTGCACCCTGCCGATGGCCGAGAGCCAGCGCCCCCATGCTCTTACCCTTTCTATGGCTTCTTTTTCCTGAGGCGTCACCTGGATGTAGTTCATCTGGGGGGACTCGTCCCCGATGGCGCCCATTTCCCCCTCGAGGTCACCCAGCTCCCCTAGCGGCTCATTCAGCATCTGGATGAACTGCTCCTGGTGCTGGCTGATTTGCTGGGGGGGGGGAGGAGAGGAGGCTGAGTCTGGGGGTCCCAGGGGGTTCCGGGGGGGGTCCCAGGGGTGTGGGGTACCTGGAGCAGCTGGGGATTCTCCTGGCCCAGCTGCTGGAGCAGGGCGGGCAGCAGGGCCGGGTTCTGCTGGATCACCTGCCGCATGTTCTGGAACTGGGGCTGCTCCCGCAGGAACTCCAGTGGGTTCTCCCCTGGGGGTGGGCGGGGTCTGACTGGGACACGCCCCCACCCTCCCCAGGGGAGCCTCCCCAAGCACCGCCCCAACCACAAAGGGGGCGGGGCCCACCAAGGCCACACCCTCACCCAGTGAGGGGCCCAGTAGAGCCACACCCCCGGACAAGGAACCAGGCAGTGGTTCCCTGGGGGTGGTTCTTAGCACTAGACCCCGCCCCCATCAGGAGGAGCATTCAGGCCACACCCCCAGACCAGGAGCCCACCCACCCCCCGGGGAGAAGTCCCAAGCCCCGCCCTGACAGGGCAGAGCCTACCAGCACCCACTGGGGCGTGGCCAGCCACGGCCCCGTCTGGTGGGCGTGTCGCGCGCGGGCCCCACCCCACTGACCTTCAGGCGCCGGCTGCTCCGGGGGGCGGCTCTCCTGCACAGGTGGGCGCTCGGGCTCCGGGCTGCCAGGGATGCCCTGGGGGCAGCGGGGGTCAGGGGGGGACTCTGAGCGCCCCTCCCCCCCCTTCTCAGGACCCTCCCCCGCGTCGCCCCAGCCCCCATCTCACCGTCAGCAGGTACTCGACAGCACGGTGGGGGTTGTTGTAGCTGGCGCGCAGTGCGGCCACCACCCGCTCCCGTTCGTACCCCATCGACATGATCTCCGTCAGCATCGTCTCGTACTCCGAGCCCGTCACTGCCAGTCCCGCGTCAGCGCTGGCCCTGGGACCCCCCCAGCCCCAAGACCCCCACCTCCCCTGTTCCTCCCATCTACCTTCATTGTCCCATAACAAGGACCCAGAACTTCAAGGACCCCCATTTATCTGTCCCATTCTCTCACCTGGGGACCCCCAAAACATCTTCCACGACACCTCCCCCTTTCCTCCATCCCCACTCAGGACCCTACCCCCCTCCCCCCATTCCAGAGCCTTCCCCATGTCAGGGGCCACCACATGCTGGGAACCCCCCACCCCACCACCTTTCTGGGGACTACAAGTCTCTAGATCCCTGGGATCCCTTTACATCCCTTCCCCTCATGCCCTTCCCCCGCTTCCCCTCACCCAGGGGACCCCCCATCCCCCCCATCCCACGCCCCCTGGCACCCACCGAGGGTGGAGGCAGCATCGGCCGAGCGCCCCGCACTACCTGGGGGGGGAACAGAGCTGTGGATTCAAGAGAGAGATGTGGCAGCCGAGACCTTTCTGGGAGCTCCGGGGCACAGCTGGCCCCCGCAAAACCCCCTATGGCCCCCCCCAACCCCACCCCTCATGCTGGCCCAGCCCCAGCCCCCACTCTGCTGCTCCTCCCCCACGCCATGTCCTCTGTGCTAGCCCCTACCCCCCACAGCCCCCCCAAATAGTTTGATTTAGCCTCTCCTGTCCCCCACATCCCCCAACCACAGGGTCTGGAAGAATTAGACCCCCCCAAGCCCCCGATTCCCCATCCTTGGGGCTCTGCCCCCCCCTTACCCCGCTGCAGGCTCTGAGAGGGCGAGCGGAGGGATGTCATGGGATGGCGTCTCCTCGCTGGGGGCAGCCGGCGGTGGGGGGACAGCATCAGCAGCTGGGGGGGGCCCTGGTGCCACGGGAGGCTCCGAGGCACTGCCAGCTCCAGCCTCGGGGGCTGCAGTGCCCAGTGCCGACTTGGCCTGTGGAACGGGGTTGTGAGCACGTGTGGGAGTCTGGGAGGGGTCCTGTTTTGGGGGGGGGGAGGGGGGATCTGGGGAGTTCCACCTTGGTCACCATGACGACCACGAAGTTCTTCTCATCGATGCGGTATTCACGGATGGGGACGTCATCACTCAGGATCTTCCCAGCATATATGAGCTTCTGCCCGGCCACGGGGAAGGCGTCGCTGCCCTTCTCTGCCTCGATCTTCTCCTTCAGTGCCCGCACCTGAGGGGTGCAGGGGGTCAGGGGCGACCCCCAGACAGGGTCACCCCAAAACCATGGGGTCCCACCCAAACCAACAAAGGAGTCATCGTCCCATCTGGGGCTGGCGGAACGACAGCCTCTGGGGTGAGGCAGGCAGTGGCTGGGGAGGTGTTCTGAGCCCGGCGGGGGGTTCAGCCACCCCCGATATTCAGCCCCACCCCAATAATTTCCCCTTCAACCTCCCCGGCGTGCAGAGGACCCAGGCATCCAAGCCACCCCCGCGGGGGGCACTGGGGAGCCCCAGGCTGTACAATGACAGGAACCACACCGCCCGCAACGGCTGACACTGCAGCGGGCACAACAGCCGGTACCCCCCCTCCCAAAAGGAGGCGGGAGGGGACACAGAGCCCCCCAGATGTGCCGTGCGGGCTGCGAAGCCCCCCCCTCTCCGCACACGGCTCCATCCTGAGCCGGAGGAAGGGGCAGGGACCCGAAACGGCACGGCGGGGACGCAGAAGCCCCGGGCTGCCCCACTCCGGGGGGAGCCGGACCGGCCCCCCCCCCCCCCCGGCCCCGCCACGGGCGGGAGAGAGATCGGGGCCGACCCGGGCCGGCGGGGGGGGTGAGGCCCAGCCCCGCCCGCCCGCCCCGCGGTTCGCTCCCGGCCGCGCCCGCCCGAGCCGCGCTCACCGTCTCGTGCGGCTCCATACGGATCTTGAAGGTCTGCTGCTGCAGCGTCTTCAGCGTCACGGTCACCGCCATGGCGCGGCGGCGGCTCCTCCCGGCGGCCCCACAACATGCAACTCACGCCGCCGCCATCTTAGGCGCCCCGCCGCTTCCGCCACGTGACGCGCGGCCGGAATTGCGTCACCGCGCGGGCCCTACCCGCCTTCGCCTCCGTCACGTGACGCTGGGACGAGCGCGGCCCCCGTCACGTGAGGCGCGCGGAACCACAAAATGGCGGTGCCGGCGGGAACATGGCGCGGGCGGACAGAAGACAGCGGAGGCGGCGGCCGGGACGAGAGTTAATTTAATAGAAACCAGATCGCGACACCCGTACAGTCACGTGCGCCCGCGGAGCCGCACCCCCTGCCGGTACCGGGGGGGTTCTCACCCCCACCCCCCCCCACCCCCCCCCCCCGCGGTACCGCGCCCGGCGCCGTTCCTGAGTCCTCACCCCGCGGGGGGCCCGGCCCGGCCCCCGCTCCCGCGGCCGGGCGAGCAGCGACGCCCATAGAAAAGAGTCCAGGTCTCACAGAGACATTACGGTCCCGCCCCGGGGCCGGCCGGGCCACACCGCCCCTCACAGCTCATCCCGCGGGGCCACCTCCTCGGCCTCGGTCTCAGGCTCCTCCTCATCCTCCTCCTCATCCTCATCCCCATCCCCCTCCTCATCCCCCTCCTCCTCCTTCTGCTGCTTCTCCTCCTCCTCCTGCTTCTTCCGCTGCTCCTCATCCTGCTGCTCCTTCATCTTCCTCTCCGCCTCCTGCGGGACACGGCAGAGGTCACTGGGGGTCAGCAGGGGGTCCAAGGGTGCAACCCCATCCCCTCCCCTACCTTGGTGGCCCCCCAGGTCTCATTCCCGATCTCCTCCGCCAGCTTCTCGTCATCCGTGATGAGGAAGTTATCAAAGATGGTGCCAGACTTCACCTGTGGGGGATGGGGGGGTCAGGGGGGAGCACACAGGACCCAGGGGGGGTCTCCACCACACCACCCACCTGCCAGAGGTCAAGGCCGATGACACCAAAGCTGTCATAGGCATAGAGATGGGGGTCAGGGCTGTACTCAGGGTTGTCGATCTCAGGGTGCACCCACTTCCCCTTGTAGTCAGGATTGTCGATCTGCTGCGGCCTCCACTCACCCTGGGGGGGGACGGGGGGGTCAGGCAGGCATGGGGAGGCACAGCCCATGCCCTGGAGACCCCCCCCAGACCCCAGCCTCACCTTGTACTCGGGGTTCTGGATGACAGGGGGCTCCCACTCCCCATCCATCTCCTCATCCCAGTCCTCCGGCTTCTTGGCATCAGGGTCAGGGATATGCTCTGGCTTGTCCCAGTCCTGGGGGGGCCAGGCAGGGTCAGGGCACTGCCATGCTCCTCCCTGCCCCAAGCCCCCTCCCCCCACCCCCAGAGCCCTCCCCCACCTCAGGCTTGGTGTCCTCGGGGTCATCAATCTTGGCCCGCTCATCCCAGTCATCAGGTTTCCGGGCCTCGGGGTCCTTGATCTTCCTGGGGGGCAGGAAGTCCCAGTCCTCCTCCAGGCTGCCTGATTCCACCCGCCCGTTGTCGATCTTCACCTCATAGGTGTTGTCAGGCCGGACCACCAGTGTGTAGAGGTGGGTGAACTCATCATCCTGCAGGGAGGGGCAGCTCAGCAGGGCCCAGGACATCCCCCCCCACCCAGGGCAGGGCCCAGCCCCTCACACCCCCCACCCACCCACCTTGCAGCGGATGTCCTTGTTGATCAGGACGTTCTTCCCCTTGTAGTTGAAGATGACATGGACCTTCTTGGTGCCAGGGCCACAGATATCAGGGCCTGGGGAGGATAGGGGGGGTGAGGGGGGCCCCTCCTTCACACTGCCACAGGGGGCCATGGAGGGGGAGCACCAGGGACCCACCGAACATGATGTTGTACTCAGAGTCACCATGCATGTCCTCCTGGTTCAGGCTGGCCGGGAAGAGCTTGACGTAGCCGCCTCCGCAGTCAATGTTCTGCTCATGCTTCACTGTGAACTGCACCACCAGTGTCTTGTCCCGGTTGCTGAAGGGCTCAAAGCGGGAGGAGATGGCGTAGAACCGGGCATCCTGGCTTGTCTGGATCCCTGTGGGACATGGGTGTGTTGGGGCAAGGGAACACCCTGTCCCAGGGGTCCCCACCCAGCACAGCCCATCTGTCCCCCTCACCTTTGTCCTTCTCAGCATCACCATAAAACTTCCCAGCAGTGAGGACGAACCGGCCATAGTCAGGCTTGTGCTTTGATTCCACCCACCGGCGGGTCCAGGCATCTGCAGGAGAGGAGTGCTCAGGACCCCAAGCCCCCTCCCCACAGCTGGGGAGTCTGTTCTGCACCTGCCCCCCCCCCCCCAATGCAGAGCCAGAAGCAGGGCAGGTCCCAGCTGGGCCCATCACACTCCAGAGGAGCCCATCAGGGAGGGCTGCCCACCTGCACCCACAGCCAGAGCTGGGGACCCAGAGGAGCCCATCAAGGAGGGCTGCCCACCTGCACCCACAGCCAGAGCTGGGGATCCCCACATTGCTCCTCCTCCCAGTGCTGGGTGCCCCAGAGGGAGCTCAGGTCTTGGGGTGTCTTTTGGTGTGGGGCTGCAGAAGGATTTGGGATACTAGGGAAGGACAAACCCCCAGCACAAGCCACCTCTTGTCTAGCCTCCCCACATGGGGAACAGCCCAGCCCCCAAATGTCACTCTCCAGTGAGGAGTCCCTACCCCTTGGGGGGCCCCCACTCCTGGCAGCCCCCATCCACTGCCTCTCTGGCCCCTCAAGCTGGGGGGGCCTCTCAGCCCCCCGTATCCTCCCAGGGCCTCATTCCCCAGCCCAGGGCAGACCTCCTACACAAAGTTCTCCCCAGGATCCCCCATCAAGTGGGCCCTGATCCCTCCCTCTGTCTTTCTCCTGACCCCCACCCCTCCCCTAGATATCTCAGCCCCCCTTATCTCCCCCAGCTCTACCCAAGGACTGACCCAGAGCCCTCAGCAACCCCCCCCCAATGACCCCTACCCTCCTCAGCCCCAATCCTTCATCTGCCATATGACCCTCATCCTCCCCAGCACAGGTGAGACCCCTAACCCCCCCCACCCTTCCTGTACTCCCCCCATAACCAGGACACCTGCTACCATAGGCCCTCCCCTGCAGCTTAGGGGAGGCCTCCTGGCTCCTCCGTGCCCTCCCTCACCTCAGGGAACACCCTGGGTCATCACAGCCACCTCCCTCACCTCGGGGAAGTCCCTCTCAAGCCTCTATACCTCAGGGGACCCCCCAGCCTCCCCCCATCTCAGGGACCCGCCCTAGGTCCCCTTCACCTCAGGGGACCCCACGGATCCCCACAGGCCCCGCCCTCACCTCAACCCTCTCCCGCCCAGGGCACCTCCGGCCCAGCCCCCCCCCTCACCTCCGTCACCGAACTCCTCCCGGAAGAACTGGGTGGGCCCAGCCGCCGCCAGCGCCAGGAGGGCTCCGAGCACGACAGGGAGGCTGAGGCGGCTCATGGCGGTGGTCCCACACAGCACGGCACGGCGCGATCACTCACTCCCTCCCGGCCCGGCGGCGCCCGGCACTGCGGAGGGGGGCGGCGGCGGCGCCGCTTTTTATATGCCCGCCGCCCCTCGGCCCGCCCCCGGCCCCGGTCCATTGGCCCGCGCCCGCACAGAGCCCGCTCCCATTGGCCGGCCGCCCGCTGGCCGGCAGCGACGGCGCCCCCGAACGTTGGCGTCCCAGATGGCCGCTTCCCATTGGCTGAGAGCGACGGCCAATGAGGAGCGACCACGCGTTCGGAGGGAGACGCCCCCCCCCCGCGCGCTCCTGTCCTCCCTCCGTGGGGTGCGTCACCGCAGTCACGTGGGGCCAGGCTCTTTTAAAGGACCCGGCCTCCTGCGGACCACGTGGGGGGCGGTGCTCGCCATCCCATAGTGGCACAGGGGAGAGAGTTGGGGCCCTGATATGGCAGGGGAATGCGGGGGGGTGGGTGGGACACTCGGGACAGGGGGGTCTCCTTCTGGTCTCAGGGATTTATGACCTAACACGGAGCTGTGATGCAATGATGATGCCATATGGCCCAATGATGTCATAGCACATGCGAAACCCAGGAAGGTGCAGGCCAGGGGGCTGCACTACTGAAGCTGTGGTGTCCCCCGGATTTGGCCCCAAGGGCCGTCGTCATGGCGACAGGGGGCCTGGGGTCAGTGTCACCGCAGCAATGGGCCGGCAAACCGGCACGGTTGTTGCCACGGTGACGGGTCTGGGGGCGACGGGGGGCATTGCTGGTGGTGCCACCAGCGCTCCCTGGCACAGGGTGGGGCAGGGAACTGGCCTGCCGCTGCACGGGGACCCTCACAGGCCCAGGGTGCGCGCGGGGGTACGTGGTAAAGTCGCCTAGCGCCTTATGGCGTCACTCTGCAGCCTCACGACATCACAGCCCTCCCGCAGCACCTGGCGGTCTCCCCGTCCCAAAGGCACCTGTGGGCCCCTGTCACGCTCAAGATGGTGCCTCGCCACACTCAAGATGGCGCCCGCCGCGCCCCGCCCGCGCGGTGCCGGCTCTTCCGGCCGGCGCGGGGAGCGCTTCCGGTCGCCGCGATGTCGCCGAGCGTGGCCGAGCTGCTGCTGCAGCGGCTGGAGCGGGAGGCGGCGGGGCCCGGCGGCGGCCTCTGCAGCCTGGAGGCGGCCGCCGCGCTCGGCCTCGACCACCAGACGCTCGTGGGCGCCGTCAAGAGCCTGCAGGCGCTGGGGGAGGTGGGAGCGCCGGGGCAGCGGGGACGGGGCGGCGCACGGGGAGCCACGGGGTGCCGGTGCCGGAGCTGACCCTGGTCCCGGCGCCGATCCCGGTGCCGACTCCAGTGCTGGTGGCGGTGCCGGTCCCGGTGCCGACTCCAGTGCTGGTGGCGGTGCCGATCCCGGTGCTGACTCCGGTGCCGGTGCCCGCAGGTGATCGAGGCGGAGGTGCGGGCAGCCACGCGGTGGGAGCTGAGCCCCGAGGGTGCGGAGGTGCTGCGGGACGGCAGCCCCGAGGTGCGGCTCTTCCGGAGCCTCCCGGCGGAGGGGCTGCCCCAGAGCGACGCCATGGTGAGACCGGGGGCACCGGGAGGGGGCGGGGGGGGGGGTCGTCGGCGGGCACCGGGTCCCTCACGGCTGCCCTGTCCCCGCAGAAGCTGCCCGGTGCCTCGGTGGGCTTCAGCAAGGCCATGGCCAACAAGTGGCTGCGCCTGGAGAAGGGGGCACCGGGTGGCCCCCGTGTCTTCCGCGCTGTGAGTGTTGGCGGGGGCTGGACGGGGGTCCCCTGGAGCCAGGAGTGTCCTGGGGGGGACGGATGGGGGTCCCCTGGAGCAGGGAGCATCCTGGGGGTGACGGCTGGAGGTCCCCTGGTGCCAGGAGCGTCCTGGGGGGGGCTGGACAGGGGTCCCCTGGAGCCAGGAGTATCCCAGGAAGGATGGCCCAGGGGCCCCCGGAGCAGGGAGCATCCTGGGGGGGGATAGATGGGGGTCCCCTGGAGCCATGAGTGTCCCGGGGGGGCTGCTGGGGGTCCCTGTTGGACCTGTCCCCAGCCCCCTTGGTCCCTCGGGGGGGTCTGTCCCCCACCTTGTCCCCATCCCCGGTCGCCCCGTGACGTGGCCATCCCTGTCCCTGGTGCCCCGCAGGTGGCAGAGGTGCAGGACGGGGTGCAGGAGAGCCTGTGCCGGGTGCAGCGTGGGGAGGCTGAGAGCCTGCCCGAGCGCGACCGTGCCGAGCTCAAGAGGAGGAAGCTGCTGCTGGAAGTGTGAGCGGGGCGGGGGGGGTCGTGGGGGGGGGCAGGTTTGGGAGCACCCCCCGACCCCCCCCTCGTCTCCCCTAGCACTCTCAAGTCCTACTGGATCCGCAAGGGCAGCGCCTTCAGCACTGCGGTGGCGCGGCAGGAGACGGAGCTGACGCCGGAGATGATCGCCACGTGAGTATCGGGAGGGGGGGCGGGGCAGCCCTGCCGTGACCCCCCGACTCCACCATGACCCCCTGACCCCACCTGCAGAGGGTCCTGGCGGCAGCGACCCTTCAAGCCCTACAACTTCTCGGCGCTGGGGCTGCTGCCCACCTGTGGCCACCTCCACCCCCTGCTGAAGGTGCGCTCCCAGCTCCGCCAGATCTTCCTGGAGATGGGGTGAGTGCGGGGCCTGGGGGGGCAGCCGGGGGGGCCCCGGCCAGAGGGCATGACCCCCCTGACACCGCGGCCCCCAGGTTCACAGAGATGCCCACCGACAACTTTGTGGAGAGCTCCTTCTGGAACTTTGATGCCCTCTTCCAGCCCCAGCAACACCCAGCCCGTGACCAGCACGACACCTTCTTCCTGCAGGGTGGGTGCTGGGGGTGGGGGGGGTGAGGGATACGGGGGTGCCCCCCAGACCCCACTGACCTCCCCCCTCTTGTCTCTGCCCCCCTCCAGACCCTGCCGAGGCCCCTGAGCTGCCCGCCGGCTACACGGCCAAGGTGAAGAAGGTCCACTCGCAGGGAGGCTACGGCTCGCAGGGGTGAGGGTGAGACCTTGGGGCGGGGGCAGGTGGGGGGCTGTGCCCCCCACCCCCAGGCCATGCCCCCCCCCCCCCACTGAGCTGCCCCCCCAGGTACAAGTACGAGTGGCGGCTGGAGGAGGCGCGGAGGAACCTGCTGCGCACCCACACAACGTCCGCCAGCGCCCGCGTGCTCTACCAGCTGGCCCGCCAGGTGGGACGGGTTTGGGGGGGCACAGGGGAGCTTGGGAGGGGGGTTCCTGCCTGACCCCACCCCTCCTTTGCCACACCCCAGGAGAAGTTCTCCCCAGTGAAGTACTTCTCCATTGACCGGGTCTTCCGCAATGAGAGCCTGGACGCCACTCACCTGGCCGAGTTCCACCAGGTGGAGGGGGTGGTGGCCGACCGCGGCCTCACCCTCGGCCACCTCATGGGCACCCTCCGGCAATTCTTCACCAAGCTGGGTAGGGGGGGGACTGGGGGGGCACCTGGGGGGGGTGGGGGCTCCCCAGGGCCCCCCTCACCCCTCTCTGTTCCCAGGCATCACTCAGCTGCGCTTCAAGCCGGCCTATAACCCCTACACGGAGCCCAGCATGGAGGTGTTCAGCTACCACAAGGGTGAGGGGGGCCCCGGGGGTCTGCGTGGGCCGCCCCCATGGAGCAGGGGGGGTCATGGGGGTCTGCGTGGGCCCCCAAAGGAGCCCCAGGGTCTGCGTGCGCACCCACAGAACCGGGAGGGACCCCATGGTCTGCACGTGCACCCACAGAGCGCAGGAGAACTTGGGTGACTTTTTGGGGTGGCAGCCACCTTAGCCTTATTCTCTCCCCTATGGAGTGGGAGCCTTTGGGATACCCCTGTAGGGTGGGGGGGGGGTTCTGGGATGGCCCTGTGGGGTGGGGGTCAGGCTGGCTTCAGTGTCTCCCTGGGGGGGGGGGGGCTTTGGGGTGTTCCTATGGCGGAAGGGGTCTCTGGGGTTCCCATATGGGGTGGCCTGGTCTCACTCCCTCTGAGGTAGGGGGTCTCTGGGGTGCCCCATGAGCAGGACCCCTGTCTCACCCCTGTGGGGTGGGGGCCCCCACCTGCCCCCCAGGACTGAAGAAGTGGGTAGAGGTGGGGAACTCGGGGGTCTTCCGCCCTGAGCTGCTGCTGCCCATGGGGCTGCCCGAGAACGTCTCCGTCATCGCCTGGGGGCTCTCACTGGAGCGGTGAGTCGAGGGGCGACTGGGGGCCCTGGCATGGGGAGGGGGCCGTCCCCCCCGCGCTGACCTCCCTCTCCTGCGGCAGCCCCACCATGATCAAGTACGGCATCAACAACATCCGGGAGCTGGTGGGGCACCGGGTCAATCTGCAGATGGTCTACGACAGCCCCCTCTGCCGCCTGGATGCCTAGACCCCGTCCTCCCCGGGGGGGTGCCCCCTCAATAAAGCCCCTTTGTCCTGCCGGGTGCCTGTGTCTGTGCCGGGACAGGGACCACGCGTGGGGCGGCGCTAGGGGTGGGGGGTTCGTTGTTCCCAGGGGGCCCCACGGCCTCACACAGCTCTGAAAGGAGCCGCACCCACAGACGCTCCTGCCCCGCGGCCATGACCGCGGCTCCCAACGGCCCCACGCCGGGGCACCTCCTCGCTCCTCAACCGGCCTCCCCCGCCCACAGGCCGCCCCCCCGGTGCGCGCCGACCGTACCGGCTCCCGGCGCCATCGCGGCTCCGTCTCCTCAGCGCCCGGCCCGGCCCTTCCCGCCTTTTCCCGCGCCGCCTTTCATTGGCCGCCCCCGTCGCCCAGGCGGGCGCCGATTGGCCGGTGCAGGTGCCCGTCGCCCAGCGAGATCCCGCCCACCGTGCTCTCCTCAGCGCCGTGAGGGGGGGCTGTGGGTCCCGCTTCACCCTCCCCGGGCTCCGGCCAGCGCAGGTCCCCGGTCCGGTGCCTGGCCCCTCCGCCCCGGGCCCCGCTTCCCCAGCCGCCCCCCGGGTCCCCAGTCGCGGCTGTGGGACCCCCGCCGGGGCTGAGCGTAGGCCCCAAGCAGCGGCACCGGAGCCAGGCGGATCCTTCCCCACCCAGCGACCCTGCCGAACCTGGCCGTGCCCCGGTCCCCGGCCCCCGACAGCTGCCTGCCCCCCAGGGTGGGTATGTCGCGAAAGGAGCACGAGGGGCCTGAGCTGGAGGCGGCAGCGGGCGACAGCCCCTTCGTAGGGCTGGGCAGAGACGAGCCCCCCAGCAAAGACCCCGACAGGTAACATGTTTTCCACTCTCCGTTGCCTCACACTTTTGACCTAAATTGGTGAAAAAAGAGCATACAGGGGGTGACAACCCCGCAGGCAGTGCAGCGAGGGGTGTCCTGGGTGACACACACATCCCCTTGTCCATGAGCTGCCACGTTCGTTAGGAGGGTTCCCAACGTTTCCCAATTAATGTGACCAGCCGAGCAGGCTGTCCCCTCCCTGGCCAGGGCAGAGCACGGCCCCATCCCCATGGGGTGCGTACCCCTGACGCGCAGGTCCTGTGTTTTGGCCGAGGACGGAGGTGCTGCCCACGGCCCCCCAGCCCAGCATGGAAGCAGCGCTGGACAGCCAGGCCTCCCGGTACTTCACAGCGCTAGATGCCAGCGTCGGGGGTCTGCAGCAGCGCACGCAGCAGCTGATCGACAGGGTGAACGACAGCCGCAAGGAGGACCACACCGTGATGAGCAGCTTCAGGGAGAGCCTGCTGCTGAAGGTGGGGGCCAGGGAGCGGCAGGGGGCTGCTGGCACAGGGGGGAGCAGTGGGTGAGGAGACCCCAGCCCACGCCAGCCCCTTGCTGCTGAGCAGGGCTGCACAGCCATGCCGTCTCTGCTTGACACGTTTAATCACATTATTCTGCCCGAATTAGCAGCAGGCTGGGGGGCGGTGAGACAAGGTGTCATGGGGAGGGAGCGCTGTGCGAGCAGCCTCTCGCAGGGCACTGGCGCCAGCTGCAGAGCCTGGTGTGCTGTATGCACCGGTGCTTGCTGCTGTGGTGGGGGAAGCGTCCACAGCTCCTTCTGGGGCGGCTGCAGCTGCCTCCAGCCCCGCTTTGGGGAGCGGAGGGGACACCAATGGCTCCCCCATCCCTGCGCAGCCGCTGGCTGCCCTCAGCGTCCTCGCTCGGCTGCGCACCGTGCTGGACTTTGCTCCCGCTGGCGTCCCTGCAGCCAGGGGGGCCATGCCGGCAGGGCAGGAGGGGGGGCTCCCGCAGGCCCACACACAGATGGCGGCCCGGCCTTGGCAGCTGCGGCCCGCGGTGACCCGGCACTTGATGGCTACTGCGGTCGGCTCTCCGGCTACCGTGGGCGCAGCTGGCAGCAGCAGCAGCCAAGCCAGACCGGGAGCTGCGCCAGCCCAGGCGGCCGCAGCTGCCACCCCCCCTCTGGGGACGGCAGCCGGGTGCCGGCCATGCCAGCAATGCTGCCCACCCCCGCGCCCCGGCAAGAGCCGTTTCCCCCCTTTTCTGCCCCGGCACGGCAGGTCTCAGGCCTGGCAGAGCAGCTGGAGGAACGGCTCTTCCACCTCTACGGCCTCCACAACGAGCTGATCCAGGAGCGGCTGCAGGAGCTAGCAGAGGTGATGGAACGGGTGGGGCAGGCTGAGGCCGAGCTCCGGCAGGTCTGCCGCACCGTGGAGGCAGCCTACCACGATCTCTGCCTGCAGCCCGAGACCTGAGCAGGGCCTCAAATGCACAGAGGCCACCCCAAACCCGTGGGAGCCCCCCCGGCCCTGCGGCAGCCCGCCTGCCCTGTGAGTGGGGCCTATGTTGCCCACTGCTGCTGTGCCAGGGCGGCTGCGAGCGGGAAAGGGGGACTGGCCCAAAAGGGCTTTTCCATTGCTGTTGGGTTTAGCACAAATAAAAAGAGCAAAAACCCCAAAGGCTGAATCCAGGGGGCTGCCAGGGCTCTGCTGCCCGCTCGCTTCTGGCCGCTTGCCGGGGCAAACCTGGCTGCACACAGCATGTGCTGAAGCAGGACCCCCTCCCGTGGCAGAGCTGTATCCTGGCGGGTTAATTAATGCTGATGAGGCTCGCGCTGATGAACGGAGGCTGGCGTGGGGTAGCTTTTCCACCTTTTATTGGCGAGTGGCCATGAGGACAGCAAAGGCACAGGGGCAGTTCACTGGCCAAGAGGCTCTGCGGCAGAGCCCGGCACAACCGGGCTGCCAGGTCCCATCAGTGACACCAAGTCCTGTCAGTGACAGCGGGTCTGTTCAGCAATACCTTGTCCAGTCAGCAACACTGAGTCCCAACAGTAACATGGGTCCAGTCATTGGCACTGCCTCCTCGAGTCCTTCCCCGCAAGGAGCGGACGCGTCCCCCACGGGTGACATTCTGGCCCCGCCAGCAGCAGCACGAGGCCGGTCATGCCGCAGAGCATCGCAGCCACATGCCGCCAGTGCGGTGCTGAGCGCTGTCTTCCCCCACTAGCCCCGCGGTGCCGGCAGCTTGCTGGGGGCGAAGGCCTGGATGCCGGTGATGGCTCGGCCCAGGATCAGTGCGTGGATGTCGTGGGTGCCTGCGGGCAAGGGAGCGGCCAGGCCTCGGGGGCGCCCGGCGGTGCCGGTATGACCCCAGACCCCCGCCCGGCATGGCGGTACCTTCGTAGGTGTTGACGGCCTCCAGGTTCATCAGGTGCCGGATGACATGGTACTCGTCGCAGATGCCGTTCCCCCCCAGCATGTCCCGTGCCTCCCGGGCGATGGCCAGTGCCTTCCCACACGAGTTGCGCTTCAGCATCGACACCATCTCAGGGGCCGCCCTGTGGGGACGGGGACACTGACACCCCCCCCGCCACCACCGCCAGACCCCCCCTGGCTCCAGGCGCCCTGCGGCAGCACCCACCTGCCCTCATCCTTGAGGCGGCCAAGGCGCAGGCAGGCCTGCAGCCCCAAGGCGATCTCCGTCACCATGTCCGCCAGCTTCTTCTGCACCAGCTGGTTGCGTGCCAGCGGCCCCCCAAACTGGCTCCTGTGGCAGAGGGGGGCAGTGGGGCCAGGGGACAGGCGAGACCCCCCCCGGGGCACCCGTCGGCCCCGGCGTTACCTGTCGAGGACGTACTGCCGCGCTGTCTCCAGGCAGGCCTCAGCAGCGCCCAGTGCGCCCCAGGCGATGCCGTAGCGAGCGTGGGTCAGGCAGCCGAAGGGGCCCTGGGGTGAGCAAGCGTCACCGGGGTCCCCATCCCATGGCAGGGCCCCCCCACACCCTCCCCATCCCCCCCCTTACCGCTAGGCCGTCAGCGTGGGGCAGCAGGTTCTCCTCTGGCACTTCCACATCGTCCATCAGGATCATACCAGTGGCAGAGGCACGGAGCGAGAACTTGCCCTCGATTTTGGGGGTGCTGAGGCCCGGCATGCCCCGCTCCAGCAGGAACCCCCGCACCCGCCCATCCTCCTCGCACACTGCCCACACCAGGCACAGGTCGGCCGCCGGCGCGTTGGTAATCCTGGGCGGGGGGGGGGGGGGTGTCAGGGTGGGGGTGTTGGGGGTCCCCATCCCCCCGTGGTTCAGGGCTCACCAGGTCTTGGAGCCCCGCAGCGTGTAGGTCTTGGCGCTGGGGTTGTAGCGTGCCCGTGTCTCCATGCGCCCCGGGTCGCTCCCGTGGTTGGGCTCTGTCAGCCCGAAGCACCCCAGCAACTCCCCCCGCGCTGGGGGGAGGCGTCAGGGGGATCCCGGGACCCCCATGGCCCCCCATGGCCCCCCTGCCCAGGTGGCTCCTGTGGCTGGGCTCTATAAGCAGCTCCCCGTGTGGTGGGGTGGTGTCAGGGGGACCCCCAGGAACCCCATGGCCCCCGCCTTCCTGCCCTATAGCCCCCCACCTGCCCCACAGACCCCCCCTTCTGCCCATCCCCCATCCCCCATCCCGCCCCAGTGTCCCCCCTCGCCTCATGTCCACCCCCAGTGCCGATCTCACCCAGGGGGGGCAGGAAGCGGTCCCGCTGGGCAGGGGTCCCGTAGGCCAGGATGGGGTACATGACGAGAGAGGACTGGACGCTCAGCACTGAGCGGTAGCTGCTGTCCACCCGCTCCAGCTCTCGTGCCACCAGCCCGTAGCCCACCGAGGTGGTGCCCGCGCAGCCGTACCCTGGGGACAGCATCACCCCACGGAGAACCCCGGGCCCCCCAGGCATACCCTGGGAACAGCGTTGCCCCACAGAGACCCTTGGGCCCCCCCAACCCGAGGAATCCCAGCCTGGCTCCCCCTGTCCCCTGTGGCCCTCTGCCCCCCCGGAACCACCCCCCTACCCCCATGTGAGGACCCTGCCCTCCCCCCCCCCACTGCAAGACACCCCCAAAGAGGACCACCGCTTTCCTCAGCCCCTCCAAACCCTCTCGTTGCCCCGGGGGACACCCCAGCCCCTCCCCAGGGGTCCCAACACTCCCCCATGGCACCCTGGACCCCCCCAATAACACCCTGGTAACCCCAAGGGGGACCCCTGGCCCCCTAGATCCACCCCTTGTAGCCCCCCAGCTCCCTTGCTGTCTCTACAGGGACCTGAACTCCCCCCTCAGTGACCCCACAGCTCCCCCAAAGTCTCCCCCACCCTCTGGAGGGTCCCAGTCCCCCCATCGCCCCTCACTCACCTTTGATGGTAGGGCCCAGCACGCCCAGTGCCCCCATCTCGGACACGATCTCTCGGTCAAAGACTGGGGGGGTGCACGGTGGGGTGTGAGGGCGGCCGAGATGGGGTGGGGGCAGTGGGGCTGGAGGGTCCCCACACCCCTGCTCCCACCCTTGGCCCTGCAGGGAGGGTGCTCGGGGGGTGGGGTGGGGTAGCAGGGACATGTTAGGGGGTGCTGGGGAGGATTAAAGGGTATTGGGGGGTGCCGGGGAGAGCAAGGGTGTATCTCGGGGGTGCAGGGGGCATCCTGGGGGTATTTGGAGGGTGCCTGGGTGTAATGGGAAGTATCTGAGAGGGGTCACAGGGGTGCCAAGGGGGTACCCTGGGGTGCTGGGGGGCATTTGGGGTGCTGGGGGGGGTGCGGACACCAAGGGAGAAATGGAGGAGATGCGTTGGGGGGGGTGGCGGAGAGCGGTTCTCGGGGTATTTGAGGACACGGGGGAGGATTTGGGGGAGGATTCTGGGGTTTGGGGCGGAGTTGAGGAGCCGGGGAGGTCTGGGAGGGGAGAGTCCGGGTACCCTCGTGGCGGTTGGCGTGCAGCACACGGGGCAGCAGCCGCTCCTGGCAGTACTTGCGCAGGGCGTCGCGCAGCAGCCGCTCCTCGGGGGCCAGTAGCCCCTCCAGCCCCAGCGGGTCCCGCCAGTCGAAGGCGGCTGCAGCTGGGGGGGGTGGGTGTCAGCACCAGCCCTACGGCCGACCCACACATGTGCCCGCCCAGCAGCGAGGGGGCCGGGAGGAGGAGGCAGTTGGGGGTCTCGGCTCCCTGTCCCCACTCACCCTGCGACGGGGGGGCCGTGCCCCCCCAGCGGACTCCGGTCCGGACCAGGCGCAGCAGCGGGGCGGCGAGTCGCAGCGCCATAGGGTCCTGGGGGGGGGACGGCAGCTGGTCCAGGGACCCCCAACTGCCCCCCCAGGGACCCCCCCAACCACTCCCCTAGACGTCCCCAAGACCCTTAAATACCCCCAGGGCCTCCCAAGGACCCCCCTGCTGCTCCCCCCCCCCCAACGGCCACAGGCGCCCCCGCACCGTACGAGCTCGGCGGCGGCGAACGGGCCCGGAGGAGCCCTCGGCCGTGACGTCACGGGGGGTGGGGCGGGGCGTGACGAGGGGCGTGACGTTAACTCTTGCCTGCCCGAGCTCCGGGGTGGGGCCCAGGGCTGCGGGACCCCCAGACCACCGCCCGGACAGAGCCGGGGTGGAGCGGGGGGGGGGGTGGATTTCGGTCCCCAGGACTGCGGCCGCGGTGCGATGACGTCTCGTGATCCCCCCACACCCCGTCCCCGTGGAGGCACACGTCGTGGCGTTGGTGCTGTACAGGCTTTATTGGTCCCCCGGGCCCCCCCCGGCCCCCCCCTGTCCCGGGGGCGGGGCGTTTGCATAGCGAGAATGGGGGGGTGATGATGTCACGGGGGGGTGGTGAAGTCACCTGCTTGGCCGGCCCTTGCAGTGATGCCAGTTGCTGTAGTGTGACATCACTGCGTAGCTGGGATGCATCAGCCCCGCTCGGTGACCTCATGGCGGCAACATCACCGCTCGGCACCAGTTATTGCCCCCCACCCCGCTGTCACCACAGCTGTGACATGACCATTCCCACGCCTTTGGTTACATCAGAGGTGTGACAGCAGCATCCCTGTTACACGATAACTGTGACATCACCACTCCTACGCCATCAGGGACACCATAACTGTGACATCTTCAAATCCACACCAGCACCACCGACACCATAGCTATGACATCACCACTCCACCGGCACCAGTTATGACATCGCTTTCACTCCCCAGTGGCCACTGCCACTGTGATGACATGGCTCCCCCTCCCCGAGTAACATCAGAGCTGTGCCCTCACCCCTCCCACCCCCGTCTGTGACATCACCACTGTGACATCAGCAGGGCAAGAACCAGGAGCAAACGGGAGACTGGGGGGGGGGGAGGGGGGGAGAAAGACACCCCAGGGTGGGGGCGGGGGGGGCTGCCGGGCCGATGACATCACACCGGGGGGGGAGGGGGGGTGTCACAGTATTAACCCTTCGCGAACGCGGGGAGGTGCCGGGGAGGGGGGAATGGGGCTGCAAGCCACTTCCCTGGCCAAGGCGGGCGGGGGCCCCGCATGCCTGGGGGTCCCCCCCTATTTACAGCCACGGCAGGGGGAAAGCTCAGCGGCCGGGGGGGGGGCCGGCGCTCCGGGGGGGCCCCAGCGCCCCGTCCCCGTCCCCGGGGGCCGCGCCGGGCCCCACCACCACGATGGGCACGGGGGGCCCCCCCGGGGCGCCCCCCCGCCGGGCCTGCTCGTGCTCCTGCACCGGGCTCAGCGCCTTGGGGTGGCCCCGCGCCGCCCGCTCGGGCTCCTCGCCCCCCGGGGGGGGGGCCTCGGCGCCGGGGGGGCCCCCCAGCAGGAGCGGCAGCTCCTGGCGGCCGAGGCGGCGCGCGGGGGCGGCGGGGGGCGGCCCCTCGGCCGGGCTCTCCCCGTCCCACTCGGCCAGGCTCTGCAGCGGCGGCTCGGCCGGGAAGTCCTTGCGGGCGGCCTCCAGACCGTGCTTGCGGGGCGCGGCCGCCACCGCCTTCTCGGGGGGGCCCCGGCGGGCCAGGCGGGGCGACTCAGCGGCCTTGGGGTGCAGCTTGGCGGGGAAGGCGGGGGGCGAGGCGGCGGGCGGCGAGGGCGTGTGGGCCAGCGGCGAGAGCGGGATGCTGCCGGCCGACTTGCAGCGCGCCGCCCGGTACTGCCGCTGCAGCTTCGGGGAGAGGCCCTGCAGCGAGCTGGGGCGCAGGTGGGGCCCGGCCGGCGCCGGCGAGGGCGGTGCGCTGGAGCCCGGCGAGCTGCTGGGCGGGGAGGCCCCTGCGCCGGCGGCGGGTCAGAGCCGGCCGCGGGGCCGGGGCCTCCCGCCGCGACCGGCTTCGGGGGAGGCCCCGGGGCCGCGGAGCGCCCACCCGGCCGTCCCGCCGCCGTCCCTTTGCGGCTCACCGTAGCGCCCGTTTCCCCCACCGCCCGGCCCCGGCCCCGGCCCCTCACGGCCACCGTAGCCCCGTCTCACCCTCTGCCGACCCTCGCAGCTCCCGTGGCCCCGCCCCACCCCCTTCCCGTAGCCCCGCCCCCTCGCTCGCCCCGCCCCGTTGCCATGGCGGCGCGTACCCGTCTCGGCGGCGCGCGGCGGGAGGGCGGGGTCCCGCGCGCGCGCGTGGGTGGGGGAGGCGGGCAGGCTGTCGGAGGAGGAGAGCGAGCGGCTCAGTGACGTCAGCGAGCGGCTCGTGTGCAGCAGCGACGCCTGTCGGGCCAGGTGCCGGAACAGCGCGCTGCGCCGCCTGCCGGCGGGGAGGAGCGTCACTGCGGCGGCCGGGCCCCGCCCCCGCCCCCTGCTCCACCCACACACCCGGCCCCGCTCCCGACCCCCCCGTTACCCCCAGTTACCCCCCTCCGTCCCCACCTCTCGTGGCCGCCCCCGGCGCCGCCCCGCCGGTTCCTCCGTGCCATCTTGGCCCGGGCACTGCGGCGCCGCGCGGGGCCCAGGCGGATGGACGTGTTCTCCAGCGGCGTCGTCGTCACCAGCACCTTTGTCCCGCTCTGACGCACAGCGGGTCACTGCCACGCCCTGCCACACCCCGCCACGCCCGGACCCGGGGCCCACCCCTCTGCCAGCACCCACCTCCCCACCGTGACCCAGGAGCCTGCTGTGACCCCACCAGGACCCACAACCTGGTCATGACCCATGACCCCCCTATGACCCCACTCTGACCTCCTAGCAACCCTATGACCCTGATGTGACCCATGACCCCACCACAACCTCTCACTCCTGTGACCTTTTGACCGTGTGACCCCCCACATGCCCACAACCCCCATGACCCTCTACCCTGTGACCCCATGACCCCTCATGACCCCTGACCTTGAGGATGAGCTCGACGACCTCGGTGTGCACCAGCCCGTGGACAGGCTCCCCATTGACGTGGGTGATGAGGTCACCGGCGCAGAGCCCTGCCTCCTGCGCTGGGCCCCCCTCCTCCACGTGCTGCACCCACAACACACCATTACCCACAATGCACCACGGCCATGATGCCCAAGCCCCCCCCGCCATGTCCCCCTGTGCTCCCCAACCCAGACACTACAGCAGATGCTGCAGACACCCCCCTGTCCCCCCAATGTCCCCCCACATCCCTCCATCCCCACCGCCCCTGACAACATGGTGGGCTCTGTGCATGTCCCCATCCCCACATCCCCCTGTCCCCCCTCATGTCCCCAATGTCCCCCCCATGTCCCCCGATGTCCCCACCCCACAATCCTCCCTTGTGTCCCCCCATCCCTTGCTGACCCACACGATGTGGTGGGCACTGCTCATGTCCCCCGACATCCCCCTGTGTCCCCCCACATCCCTCCATGTCCCCGTGTCCCCCAATGTCCCCCCATCCTGCTGACCCAGACGACGTGGTGGACGCTGTAGATGTCGCTGTCCCCCAGGTAGACGCGGATGGCACGCAGGGTGAAGCCGAACTTCTTGCCGGGGCGGGGGATGGCGATGGGGGAGCGGGGGGCAGCCACCGCCGGGGCCAGCTCCCGCCCCGGGGACGAGTCCCGCGAAGACGGGTCCGAGGACAGCGACCGCGGGGACATGGGGCTGCCCAGGGGCGAGGAGCCGGGCGCCTCCCCTGCACCCCCCTGCTGGCACCACACCCACGGACCCAGGCATCCGGGGCACCCACTGCCCCCCACCCATGGGACTGGGGTCCCACCACCCGCAGAGACCCGGGCACCCAGGGGAGGCCCCCAGCCCCCTGCCCCCCATGGGGACCCAGGCATCCACAGGCACCCCCACCCCCCCACCACTCCCAGGGGGACCCAGGGGACCAGGGATCCCCCACCCTTGGGACCCAGGTGTCCAGGGGACCCCTGCCACCCCCCCCACCCTTTAGGACCCAGGCACCCAAGGGACCCACACCACCCATGGGGACCCAGGTGTGCAGGCTGCCCACCAAGTTGGGGGGGGGGGGCTGAGGGGATGATGGGGTCCCGGGGGGCGGGCTGGGGTCCCTGCGGTGACACCCACCGCTGGGGATGATGACGGAGAGAGCAGTGGCCGATGCCGACTTGGTGACCTTCCCGGGGCCACGGGGGCTGCGCTTGTCACCCCCTGCCTCGGGGGCCACCCCCGGGTGCCGCGGCCGCCGCAGCCCCAGCTCAGCCCGGGGTGGGGGCAGGTCCCCAGCCCGCGGCGCTCGCTCCCCTGGGGGGAAGGACTGGTGAGGACCCAGGTGTCTGGGACTCCCCACCAGGGACGCAGGCGTCCAGGACCCCCCACCCCTCACCAGGGACCCCGATGTCCGGGACTGACCTGGCTCCTCGCTGGGTCCATCTGTGGGTCCATCGCGGGGGGGAGGCCCGTTGCGGGGGGGTGGCCGCTCCTCGGGGGGGGCCCCAGGCCGCCCCGGCTCCAGCAGTGCTGAGAAGCGGCGACGGGCACCCGGGGGGGGGCTGCCCTCACCCTCGGGGGGGGGCCCTTCAGCTGCCGATGGGCGCTTCCTGTGGGGACCCAGGTGTTCGGGGGGGTTCTGACAACTACACCCCCCCACATCCCCCCCTCTGGGGGAACCAGGCATTTGGGCAGACCCCAGGGGACCCAGGTGTTGCCCCCCACCTTGGGGACCCAGGCGTGACCCCCACCTTGGGGACCCGGGCGTGACTCCCACCCGGGGACCCCAGCGCAGGCACTCACAGCTCGGGCGAGGCCGTGCGCCAGCCGCGGTCACGGGCGAAGCCATCGCGTCTCCCCTCATCCCGCGGACGCCCCTTGGCCGCCTTCGGCTCCTGCTGCTGCGAGAGCTGCTCCAGGCTGCTGTACACCTGCGCACCAGCACCACCTCACACCCGCTCGCACCAGGCTTGGCACGGGGGTTGCACGAGGATTTGCACGGGGCTGTGCGTGAGGAGCCTGCGCTGCACAGGGCCATGCGAGGTCCTGTGCATCCCCATGTCCCCACATCCCCCATCCCACCCCATCACTGTGTGTCCCCACCCCTCTGTACCACCCCGTCCCCCCACCTTGCTGAAGCGGGGGGAGCAGGATGAGAACTGCCGGATCTCCACAGGTTCATCCTCCGTCGTGTCCTCGTCCTCGTAGGAAGTGACATGGGGATACCGGTCCGAGCGTGCTGCAGGAGGCAGGGGTGAGGGGGGGAACACGGGGTGGGGGTCCCTTAGGGTGACCCCAGGGGGGCCCAGGGGTGAGGAACCATAGAGGGGGCCCTCCCAGGGACCCATGAGCGTGGGGGGGCTAGAAGGTCCCCTGGGGGGTTGTCCCTGGCTGGAAGTCCTGGGGGGTGTGTGGGGTGCCAAGGGGGTGTCCCCTGGGAGGGAATGTGGGGTGGTCCCAGGGTTGGGGGTCCTGGAGGGGTCCCGAGGTGTTCCCAGGGTGCCCTGGGGGTCCCTCACTGTCGAAGTAGCTGGTGTCCTCCTCAGACTCCAGGTGCGGCACAAACTCAGCTTTCTGCCGCAGCAGCCCCGTCCAGTCGAGTGCCGCAAAGAAGCCATGAGCCTTCACCTCCTGTGCCCCCCCTGCGGGGACAGGGATGGGGTCAGCAGGGGCAGCAGCCCAGGGGGGAGGGTGGGGGGGGGGGGTCTCACCAGCCCCGAGGCGGCGCAGGGGGTCGGGCTGCAGGAGGCAGGAGATGAGGTGCTGGGCGTCAGGGGGCAGCGCCTCGTCCCCCTCCGGCCACAGGATCTCGTCTGACATGTGGCAGGGACAGAGGGGGACATGAGAGCACGGGGTCATGGCTGCCAGCCCCATCATGTCCCCGTTTCCCCCTACCCATCCCTGAACCAGGGATGACCTGCCCTGTCCCCATGTCCCCATCCCCACATACCCGAGATGACCTACTCCTTCCCCGTGTCCCTGTGTCCCCCCAAGTCCCCGTACCAGAGATGACCTGCTCTGTGTCCCTGTGTCCCCTGTGTCCCTCCCATGTCCCCATCCCTGTACTAGAGATGACCTGCCCCATCCCCGTGTCCCCCCTGTACCCAAGATGACCTGCCCCGTGTCCCCGTGTCCCCCCGCATCCCTGTCCCCGAGATGACCTGCCCTGTCCCCTCATGTCCCCCCCCGCCATGTGTCTGTCCCCATACCGGAGATGACCTGCCCGAAGAGCTCCTCAGGGGTGTCCCCAAAGAAGGGGACGCAGCCCACCAGGAACTCGTAGAGGACGATGCCCATTGCCCACCAGTCCACCGGCTTCCCATAGCCCTGCCGCAGGATCACCTCGGGCGCGATGTACTCGGGGGTGCCGCACACCTGTGGGAGGGGTCAGGGTCGGCCACGCCCCACCACACCCCAACGGCCCTGCCCCAATGGCTCCGCCCAGCCCCACCCACCTGCTTGTCGCGGAACTCGCGGGCGTCCTTCTCCATGTGGCCCTCATAGAGGTTGGTGGTGAGGCTCATCAGCCCCATCTTGGAGAGCCCGAAGTCCGTCAGCTTCACGTGGCCCAGCGAGGTGATCAGCAGGCTGCGGGGACCCAGGCGTCCGGTGGGGACCCAGGTGTCTGGCATCCCCCTGGCCCTCCCCCAGACTGGTGTCGTCCCCCTGCCCCAGCCTTGGGGGACCCCAGTCTCCAAGCATACTTGTCGGGCTTGAGGTCCCGGTGGACAATGCCATAGTTGTGCAGGTACTCGAGGGCCAGGACGGTCTCAGCAAAGTAGAGCCGGGCCAGCTCCAGCGGCAGCGCCCCGATGTGCTTCAGCAGTGTCGCACAGTCCCCGCCTGGGACACGGGGACATGGGGGGACACAGCAGTATGCATCACAGCATCACCCACCACCATTCAGCACATCCAATCGGGACACAGAGCACCCACCCAGATGTAAAACACTGTGTCGGGACGTAAAATCGCCCCATCGTGACATAAACCACTCTGTCATGACACTAACCACCCCACATTGCACTGCCCGGCCCTGTACCACAATGCCCAGCTCCATATTGTGATGCCTGGCCCCATATCATGACACACAACCCTGTATTGCAATGCCCAGCCCCTCATCGTACCACCCAGTGCCACATCGTGATGCCCAGCCCCATATCACAACACCCAGCTCTCTATCATGATGTCCAGCCCTGTATCACGATGCCCAGACCCATACCATAACACCCAGCCCAGTATCACGACACCCAGCCCTGTACCACGATGCTCAGCCCCGTACCACGACACCCGTCGGCCCCATGCCCACCTTCGACGTACTCCATGACCATGCAGAGGTGGCGGCGGGTCTGGAAGGAGCAGAACATGCTGACGACGAAGGGGTTCTCGGCGAAGGTGAGGATGTCGCGCTCCACGAATGCCTGCTCCACCTGGTTGCGCAGCAGCAGGTTCTGCTTGTTGATCTTCTTCATGGCGAAGCGCTGGCGCGTGGCCGTGTGCCGCACCAGGTACACCGCCCTGCTGGCACAGCCACGCGTCACGCCGCAACAGGGACCCTGGTGTCCGGGATCCCCCCACAGGGACCCTGGCATCCGGGGCCGCTCACCCGTAGGCGCCGTTGCTGATGAGTTTGATGGTCTCGAAGTCGCCTTCGCCCGGCGGCTTCTTTGCCCTGGGGACAGCGCTGCGGGCCTGGGGGGATGTGGGGTGACACGGGGACACAGGGGGACACAGGGAAGGACACACAGGGACCCTGCCCCGGCGCCCACCTCAGCCCCCTCCTCGGGCTCCGGCGTGTTGCTCCCGCCGCTGTCGGGCTCCTCCAGATGCACCACATCTGCAGGGACACAGGGTGTAACACGTGTGCGGGGACATGGGGTGTCACACGTGTGCGCCCCCGGTGGACAACACCCCACGTGCGCACCCCTCCAGCACGCACCCCCCGTGCATGCTCCCACACACGTGCATGCCCCTTGCATGCTCCCACATGTGTGTGCATGCCCCCACAGGCGTGTGCAAACCCCGTGCCTGCCCCCGTACGCCCCGCGTGTACCGGGGAAGGGGTCCCGTGCCAGCCCCAGCTGCCCGATGATGTAGCGAGGGATGTCGGCCTTCAGCAGCCCCTCGCGGGCCTGGCCCTCCGCCGCCGCCAACAGCTGGTAGAACTCGGCCGGGTCGAACTCCTGCAGCAACACGCCCCAGCACGTGTGTGCATGGGGGGACATGCATCGTCACACATGTGCACACAGGGACGTGCACCAGCACAGTGCAGTGCACCAGCAGACAGTGGGGGCATGTGTTGGTGCACATAGGTCTGCACGCATGTGTGAGCGCATGTGTGTGCGCACACCAGGACATGCGTGAGCACCAGGACACGTGTGCACGTTTGAGCCCAAGCGCGTGTGTACACGTCTGTCGCTGTGCCTGCACCGACGCGCACACACACTCGCCAGAGCACACGGATGAGCACGTGTGTGCCGGCGCGCACCGACAGTCACAGGTGAGTGCACACACTTGTGGCCCCCCCGGCCCCTCCCGCCTTTGTCTCGGTGGTCCCCAGGATGCGCCGTTGCCATGGCGCTGCCCCGGCAACACGACCGTCACCATGGCAACACCAGTCCTGCCTCCCCGTTGGCCGTGCGCAGGGATTGGCGAGGGCGTTGTCAGGGTGACCGGAAGGGCTTCGTCTGATTGGACAGTTGGGATGGTGCAAAATGGGATGGGGGGGGGGGATGCTGGGGGGGCTGTCACAGGGCCCGGATGCCTGGGTGTCCCGGGGATGGGGGGGGTCCCGGGGGACTCACCAGGCACTCGAGCAGCCGGGCAGGGCGGGAGATGATGATGAGGAGTTTCTTCACCAGCTGGGTGATGAAGGCCACCTCCTCCGACTCCGAGCGCTCGTAGGCCTGGGGGGAACGCAAAGGGGTCAGGGGGTCCCAGGGGACCCTGGGGGTCGGGGTATGCTGGGGAGTCACATAGGGTCCTGTTGGGTCCTGGGGGGTCCCATGGGCCCCGGGGCATCCCCTTGGGTCTCAGTAGGTCCAGCAGGGTCCCACTGGGTCCTTGGGGAATCCTCTTGGGTCCCATTGGGTGCTGAAGGTTCCCATTGGGCCCTGTATGGCCCTGGTGCATCCCCATTAGGTGCTGAGGGTGCCATTGGGCTCCACTGGGACCAACTGGGTGCTGTTGGGTCCCTTGGGGCACTGTTGGGTGTCACTGAGCCTCTTTGGGCCCCGTTAGGTGCCAATGGGTCCTGTTGGGCCCTACTGGGTGCTGTGGCTCACGTCCTGCAGCAGCCGCTCCATGTTCTCCTGCAGCTCGTAGAAGTAGCCGGCTGTGATGAGGCCGTGCCGGGCCTTGGCCAGGCAGTCACGTGCCAGCTCGACCAGCTGGTGCTGGATGAAGCTGAGGGCGCCATCGGCCAGCGGAGTCCCCCGGGGCCGCAGCCCCGCACGAACTCTTCCAACCGCTCCTCCATCTGCGCCGTCGCCTGCAGGACCCAGGTGGACGTGCTGCCCACGGCTCCCGACACCCCCACAGCCCGCTGGGGCCCCCCAAGACCCCATAACCTCCTCCAGTGCCCCACAGCCACTCCAGACCCCCCAGAGCTGTCACACCTCCCCTCCAGGAACCTCAGAGCCCCCATGATCCCCCATAGATACCTCATAACACCCCAAGACCTCCATAACCCTGCCAGGACCCCCCCAAGACCCTATATCCTCCCTCAGTGCCCATTAGCTGCCAGAGACCCCCCCCGAGCTGTTCCGTAACTCCCCAACACCCATAGCCCCCCCACCAGAACCCCCCAAGACCCCATGTCCTCCCCCAGTCCCACATAGGTCCCCCAGCCCCCCACATCCCCCCAGCCCCACCTTGGGGAACCGCTCCTTGTAGACATGGTTCATCATCACGATCTCGTTGTCATGGGATGAGGGTGAGCGTCCAGGGCTGGGGGGGCACCGTTGGCACCCATGGGACCCGCAGCTTCCCCCCCCCCAGCATCCCTACCGCTGGTACCTGCGGGACCCCCAGCATCCCTCCATGGCATCCCCACGGGGAACCACAGTGTCCCCATTCCACCTCCCTGATGTCCCATGGCCATGGTGTCCCCGTCACCCTGCTGTCCCCCACCCCATGGTGCCTTGATTCCCCCATGGTGTCCCCAAGCCCCATGGTGCCTCCCATGGTCTCCCCAAAGCCCTGGTTCCCCTCCCCCAACCCCATGGTGACCCCCAGCCTCCTGGTGCCCTGATTCCCCCCTGGAGTCCCCCCCAGCCTCTTGGGGTCCCCAACCCCCCCAGTGCCCCAGCCCCACCTGAGGCTGCGGGAGCGGGGACGTGGGGCCGGCCCCCCCCGGGCCCCTCCATCCTCCTCGGCCAGGCTCTCGGAGCTGCCAAAGTGGCGGGAGAGGAAGCGCAGCTCCTCTGGCGTCGGCTGCGCTGGCAGCTGGTGCAGGCGCTCCTGCGACGAGCACGAGGACTGCGCGCCCGCGTCACCCCTCCGACCCCGCGGACCCCCACCACGCCCCAGGGACCCTCATAGACCCCCCTATGGACCCCCCCATGGCACCCCACGAGGACCTATGGCCACCCACGGGGACCCGCTGGCCCCACCATGGTCCCCCGACTGCACCCCATGGACCTTCCATGATGCCCCACTGCACCCCATGGGGACCCCTGGCCACCCACCGAACCCTCCCCAGGCCCCCACTGGTGGGACCCACACCTAACCCCACAGCCAGACCCATGCTAGAACCCACCCACAGACCCCTGGCCAACCCCCCCCCCGGACCCCCAGTGACCTTCCCATCAGCCACCCCCCCTGCCATGGGGAGGATGCCCCAGTGGGTCCCCTGGATGTGGGGGGCTCCAGGGCCCCCGACTCACCGAGACAGTGGAGCTGGGGGTGTTGGTGCCATAGCCGGAGGAGGGCAGCGAGGCCAGCGACCATCGGCGCCCATCAGCACTGGGCGGGGGGGTGTGGGTGTCAGCGGACCCAGGTGTCCAGGAGACCCCCACCAACGCCCCTGAGCTGGGATGGGACCCAGGCGCCTGGGTACCTCCCCCCATCAGCACCTGGATGCCTGGGTCCCCCCCAGACACCTGAGTCCCCCCTCCAGATGCCCAGGTGTGTCCCCCCCTCGATGCCTGCGTCCCCCCCCCAGACGCACAGGTCCCCTTACCGGCGGGAGGAGGCAAAGGAGAAGTGGGCCGGGTTGCTGGGCGAGAAGTTGCGGGGACTGTCCAGGGGGCTGCTGCCTGCGGGGGGGGGGGGGGGGCAGGGCAGGGGGAACAAGGAGGTGATGTCACCACTGCCCCGCCCTGACACCCCTGCCCTGCCAGGCCCCACCCACACCAGAGGGGGGCAGGGCCAAATGGATGCAACCCACCCCAGAGGAAAAGGGGGGGCCAGGAGGGACCCCAGGGGCTGGGGGGGGGCCCTCCATGCTTTGGGGGTCCCTATAGGTACCAGGGAGGCCAGTGGGGTTATTGGGGCTGGGGGAGGGGCAATGGGTCCCTTGGGGGGGTCCCAGCGTTTTGGGGGGGTCCTTGGGCAGGCCCTATCGGTCCCTGGATCTTTATGGGCTCCTTTGGGGGTTTCTGGGGGGACCTGGGGGGTTCCAAGGCCTTGGGAGGGGTTTGGGGGGCAGTGGGGTTCTGGGGGTCTCACCAATGTGTCCGGGCAGCGGCGAGTGGGGCCGCGGGAGGGTGGGGGAGGTGCTGGTCAGGATCAGGCTCTTCCGGTTGCTCGTGCGGCAGCTGGGGGAGGGTGGGGGGCCGTCGGGGAGAGGCCAGGACCCCCCCTCACAGGCCGTCCCCCCCCGCCTTGTGTGTCTTCACACCCGAATGCGCTCATGACACCCAAAGGCACCCGGGGGGCCACCCACAGCCCCCCCCCCACCAGGGGGTGCAGGAATGGGGGGTCGGGGGGGACAGTGGCCATGGGAGGGCTCATGGGGCTGGGGGGGGCTGAGGATGGAGGATGAGGAAGGAGGGTTGAGGGCTGGAGGATGCGGATGAAGGAGGGAGGAGGATGGAGGAGAAGAGATGAAGGGTGAGGATGAAAGAGGACGAGGATGAAGGATGAGGATGAAGGAGGGATGAGGACGAGGATGGGGATGAGGATGGAGAAGGGATGAAGGCTGAGAACGAGGATGGAGGGGGGATGAGGATGGGGATGGAGAGGGATGAAGGCTGAGGATGAAGGATGGGGATGGGGAAGGGATGGAGTATGAGAATATGGGTGGGATGGGGGGAGGAAGGCCGAGGCCCCGGGTACCTCTTGGTGCGGCGGAACATGCTGCTGCCCACCAGGATCGGCATCGGGGGGTCCAAGAGCCCGGGGGGGGGCCGGGGACTCCGGGGCGGTGGCGCCTCGGCGGGGCGGGGGGGGGGGACACGGCGGCGGCTGCAGCGGGGCGGGGCCGGGGGCGGGGCCGGGGCGGTGGGTGCAATGGGGGCGCAATGGGGGGGCGATGGGGGCGCAATGGGGGGGGTCTCACCTGCTGCTCTTTCGCGGCAGCGGCAGATCCTTCTGCAAAACGCGGCAGAGTGTGGGGGGCGGCCCGGACACCCCCCGGAGCCCCCCGATGCCTCCGGACAGACCCCCACCCCCCGCAGCAGCGCTTGGAGCGGGGGGACACCCCGGGCCCTGCCCCGCTGCTAGGGGGCCCAGGCTCCGGTTCCATTCCCCCCCCAGGGCCCCCTTATGTCTGAAGCCCCCTCCCAGATCTGGCAGCCCCGGACGCTCTCAGCCCTGCAGCCCCCCCGGTACCGGGTCCGCATCACCCCCCCCCGGTGCTGACGCCGCCCGAACCGACCTTCCCGGTACGGGGGCTGCATTCCCCCCCCTCCTCGTACCCGCCCTGCCCGGTACAGCCCCCCCCCGGACCGGGCCTCCACCCTCCCGGTACCGACCGACCCCGCCCCCGCGCGGTACCGACCCCTCCCGGTACCGACCCCCCCTCCCCCGGTACCTGCAGCCGCCGCCGGCGGATCACGCCCGAGTCGTCCATGGCGCCGCCGCTGCCGGTGCGGGGGGGTCCCGGCCCCCGCCCCCCCGCGCCCCCGGTGCCCGCAGCCCCCCCCTCAGCCGCCCGCCGCCATCCTCCGCCGCGCGGGACCCCCGGGAGCGTCCCGCCCCCCGGCCCCGCCCAGCCCCGCCCCCACGGGGGGACCCGGCCGTCCGGGGGGGGGAACGGCCCCACCCCGGGGGAGGGGGGGTTAACCTCTGCGCTGCCAGCACCCCCCCGGCTCGCCCCCCCACCCCCTCCGGCGCTGTCCGCGGTGCTGAACCGGCCGCGCTCTCCAGGCCGGACGCCGGGGTCCCCTCGGGGAGGGGGGGGTGGGGGCGCTCCGCCCCCCCCCCCCGTGTGTGTCCCTCGTGTTAATATTCGGACAATACGGCAGAGCCCGCCCCCCCCGCCACGACCCCCCTCCCCCGCCTCATTAGTGACATCACAGCACCGTAACCCCCCTAAAAACGCGCCCAAAAGAGGGGGTGTGGGCGGGGCTGCTCAGGGCCCCCCCCCCAGTGACCCCCCGGTACCCCCCCCCCGGATTAGACCCCTAATCCCCCGGGATTGAGGACATGGCGATTTCCAGGCGCCCGGCCAGGACCGATTAAGTTGGGGGGGGGGGGGGGGGGGTGTGGAACACAGGCCAGACACCTGGGTTCCCTTCCCCCCACGGTGGGGGGAACGATGACACAACAACATGACAACACGACAACATGATCATGGGGGGGGCCACAACCCCTCCCCAAATCCAGGGAGTCCCAAACGCCCCCCCCCAAACTCCAGCATAATGGGGTCTGTGCACCCCCACCCTGCAACACCACAGACCCCCAAAAGGTACAGACACCCCCCGCCCCCCCTTCCCTGTGACTCCCCCAACTTCACAGGGGGAATAAATGGGTTTGTTGCTACCTCAGGCCCCCCGCCCCCCCCCCTACAAAAAAGAAGTGCATTTGGGTTTTTTTCACCATTCTTTGTAAAAAAACAACCACTTGCTCTATTGGGGGGTGGGGGTCGGGGACCCCATTTCAGGGGGGGTCACAGCTCGGCCAGGGGCTGCAGGCTGCGCTCATGGAAGAAGCGGTGGGGGGATCGCCGGGCCGGGGTCCGGGCGAAGTAGGAGAGCACCGAGGGGGGGGCCGTAGGGTCCTGCTTGGGGTCCTCGTCAGCCCTGGGGGGTGGAGGTCAGTGACCCCAGGGGAGGCACAGGGGACCCCGGAGTCCGTGGGGGGGTCCTGCCCACCCCCCCCCAACTGCAAGGCAAGGACCCCTGTGCCCCTTACCAGTGCATGGACCCCTGGTGTCCCCCCATTGCATGGGAACACTCCCCCCACCCTGGTCCCCCCCATTGCACAGACACGACCTCCTGTGTGTCCCCCCCCAGCCCCCCCATAGCACAGATGGGGCCCCCTTGTGCCCCCCCAATTACACAGGGACCTTCCCCTCTTCATCCCATAGCCCCTTCGCCATAGACCCCCCCCCAGCCACAGCAGCCCCTGTGCGATCCCCACCCCCCAGACCCTCCCCCCTCGTACCACTTCACGGGGACCCCCCCGCGCTGCAGCAGCTCCTGCGCCGTCCCCCAGCTGAAGCGCACGAGCTGGGGGAACCCAAAGACAGGCTCAAGGTGCCGCCGCAGCCACTCCTTCGTCTTGGGGTCTGGGGGGGGGGGGAGCTGTGAGGGGCGCCTGGACACTGGGAGGGGTCCCCGGGGGCCAGACCCCCCTGTGCCCCCTCCCCCCCCGCCACTCCTACCGTTGGGATACCCTGAGCCGTAGTCCCAGTCAATGTCCTCCAGGTCCTCCACAAACTTCCAGTGCTTCACGGCCCGGTCACGGGCGACCTGGGGGGGGGGGGGCAGAGGGATTTGGGGGGCCCCAGAGAGATTACGGGGGTCCTGGGCCCCCCCCATGAAACTCACTGCCCCAGGGTGCAGCTGGGTCTGGGGCAGAGGGAGTAGATGTGGGGTGCTGGGGGGGATGGCTCTGGGAGGGTGGGTTTGTTCTCGGGGGGGGGGGGGCGGACACACACGACGGTTGGTGCCCACCTTGGCGCAGATGCTGGCGGCGCTGACGATGGGGAAGAGCCCGTCGGCTTTGGGGCGCACGGTCACCTCCACCCCCGGGAAGCGCTGCCGCAGCTTTGCCTCATACTTCTCCGCCGGCCCCACTGTGTCCACGAACACCTGGGGGAGCCCCGGTCCCCCAAAATCACCCCCAGCTCCCCAAAAATCACCCCGGCTCCTTGATCCATCCTGCCATTCCCCCAGCACCCCAAAACCCCTGCAAAAGCTCCTCAACACCCCCCAAACCCTCTGCTGCACCCTGACCCCCCCTCCTCAAAGGCACCCCCAAAGCAGTCCCAAACCAACCTGGAGCCACCCAGCACCCCAAAATCCACCCTAAATCACCCCAAACACTCCCAGACTCCCCCCGCACCCCCTCAAAACACCCCAAATTCACCCCAAAGCAATGCAGAGCCCCCTCCAGAGCCCCATCTCTCTCCCCAAATCTTCAGCCCGGTGAGGGAAACCAAGGCACAGAGGGAGGAGAAAGGTGGGGTTCACCCTCAGCCCAGGGCCCCCCCCAGTTCCCCCTGCCTGCACCTGGGTGGCCCCCACACCCTCCAGCCCCCCAAACCCACCTCGGCCACCTGCACCCCAGAGTCTAGCGCGAACTGGATGAGGCCCATGGCTGTATCGTGCGACAGCTCGTTCAGGTTGTACTTGGCTCTGGGGAGGTCGGGGGGGTGTCACCTCTCAGCACCCCAAATGGGGAGCCTCCCCCACAGCATCCCAAACTGGGGGGGTGGTGGGGCAGGAGATGGAGACTGCAGGAACCAGGTTTAGGGAGTCGGGGCACCCAAAGGGTGCTGGGGGAGCCAAGGGGGGTCCCAGAGGGGTCCAGGGGACCCTGGGGAGGTGTTGGGGGGTCTTACCGCTGCTGCATGCAGGCAGAGATGTGGTTGGGGGTGCCCCAGCAGGGTTTGGGGGGCTCTGGGGGTGTCGGGTGGGGTCTCGCTGCTGCTGCATGCAGGCAGAGATGTGGTTGGGGGAGCCCTGGCGGGGTTTGAGGGGCCCTGGGGGTGTCGGGGGGGTGTCTCACCGCTGCTGCATGCAGGCAGAGATGTGGTCGGGGGGCAGCACATGCAGTGCCCACCCCAGGACGTCACTCGCCGCCTCCAGCAGCCCAAAGCGTCGCTCCCGCTCCCCCTCCGACAGCGTCTTCGAGTCTGGGGGCGGGGAGGGGGGGCAGGGTGAGGGACCCTCCCGGAATCCCCAACTCCCCCCAGGAACCTCCACCCATCCCAGGACCCCCCCAACCTCCCCCGTGCCCCAAACCCACCCTTGGGACCTCCAAACCTCCCCCCCCAGGACCCCCCGGGGTTCCCCAACAGCCCCCCCCCCGCTGCCTCCCCCCTCCCCCGAGAGGCTCCCACCTGCCACCCCCAGCGCCTCCAGTTCCTGCAGCTTCTCCACGGGGCAGTAGCAGATCCCATAAACCATAGGCCCTAGAGGAGGGGGCGCGGAGGGGTGAGACCGGGGCGGGAAGAAGGACACCCCCCCCCCCCAGCCCAGTGCAAACCGCAGCCGCGCCACGTGCAGCCGCCCCCCGACCCCCCCCCGACCTCGACCTCGACCTCACCCAGAACCGGCCCCCGCCCCGCCTCGTCCACGCCGAGGGCGCAGGGCCGGTGGCGGCAGAGGGGTGGCACGGCCGAACCGAACCGCCCCGCGCCCGCCGGGTCCCGCTCCAGCCGCGCCAGCGCCATCGCGGGGGGGCGGGGTTTGGGAGGGGAGGGGCCCGCGCACAGCCCCCTGGGAGATGGGGGTTACAGGGGGCACCCCCAGAGACCAGCCCCCCCCGGGGGTCACGGCGGGGTCCCGGACGTCTGCGTCCCCCGGGGGTGGGAGTCCCGGCCGGGAAGTGCCGCCCCGGGGCGGGCGGTGCCGGGCAGCGCGGGTGGGGGTTCCCGGAACGGCCCCCGCCTGCCCATATATGGGCATGGCTGCGTCAGCGGGGAAAGCCCCGGCACCGCCCTCTTCCGCTGACGTCGGTGCCCGCGGGCGCTGGGGGCCGCGGGGGGGGTTGCCCCACAGGGCGAGGCGGGACACGCCGGGGAGGGGACACACACACACGACCCCCCCCCCAACACAGCACAATTAGACCCATTATTACAATTATTATTAATTAAATACAAACGTACAAAAAAAATAAACAGCGACAACAAAATGCCCCCGACCCCCGACCCCCCTCGGACACAGGGGCACCGGCGGGGCCTGTAAACGTTACGGGGGGGGTCCCCCCCCATACACCCCCCGTTTGGGGTGCACAGAACAGGGGCTCAGCCCCCCACAAAATGAGTCCATCCCGGGGATGTCCCTCCCCGGGTGAATCCCCAGCTTGGGGGGCCCGACCCTGCAGGTCCCCCCCGGGCCTGGAGGGGTCCCCAGGCCCAGCTGGGGGGCACCCCCAGACCGGGTTTGGGGGTACCCGGTCCATCCCACAGGTCCCGTTCCTGCGGGCCCTGGGGGTCCCCCAACCCCACCGCGGGGGCCCAACTAGGGGTGCCTGCTCCTGCAGGTCCCTTCAGGCTGGTCCATGCTGGGGGGGCCCAGTCCAGGGGTCCCCCATCCTCACAGGTCCTTTTGGGGTTCTCCATCGGGGGTCCCCAGCTCCTCCAGGTTCATGCTGGGGGGGTGGTCCCCTCTGGGTGCCCCCCGAGAAGCGGTGGCCTTCGCCGAGCAGCAGCCAGAGCCGACGGGGGTCTGTGTCCACAGGGGTCCCCAGCAGGACCCCCCACCCCCCCGCCGAAGCCGTGGTCGTTGTCCCGGCACAGTCCCACGCAGCGTCCCGTCGGGGCGCCCCGTACCTCCGTGTCCACGCCGGGGCTCCCCGTCCCTCCGGGTCCATCCAGGTCCGTGGGGACCCCATCGGGGTGTCCAGGGGGGGGAGGGGGTGCCTCCACCGGGCAGCGGCCGGGGCGGGGCCGGTCCGTTCCCTGCCGTGGGGGGGGGTGGCTAGAAGCCGAGGGCAGCGCCGGGGGGCAGCGGGCAGCCGGAGCCGGCGTGGTCGCGCACGGAGCCGCGCAGCCGCCGCACCTGGGCGCGGAGCCCGGCCGCCGTCGCCGCCAGCGCCGCGTTCTGGGCGCGGAGCCCGCGGACGCGCTGCTCCAGCCGGGCGATCCGCTCCAGCTTCCGCCGCCGGCACCGGCTCGCCGCCAGCCGGTTCCGCAACCGCCGTCGTTCCGCCTGCAGCCGTTCCGGAGAGTCCGGGCCCGGCTCGGCCGCCTCCGCCTCCGGTGGTGCTCCGGGGATCCCCGGGAAGGGTCCTCCCCCCGCCGCCGCCGCTGCCGCCAGCCCCGACGGCTCCGGCAGCGCCACGTTGGGCGGCCCCGGCTGGTGCAGCTCGTCCAGCGCCTGCGCGAAGCTGCCGGTGAAGCCGTCGCGCTCCCCGGGGCCGGGGTAGAAGAAGCCGCCGGTACCGGCGCCGCTACCGAAGAAGCCGCCGTCGGGGCAGGGCGCCGGCTTGAGCCCGCGGAAGGGCTCGGGGGGGGTCCCCGGCGGCAGCGCTCCCGCCAGCGCCCCGTAGTCGGGTTCGGGCCGGCAGAAGCCGCCCGGGAAGGGCGCGGGTCGGTAGAACGGAGGCTCCATCCGCGCGCACATGCGGCCCAACCGGAGAAAGGCGCGGAAGCGGCAGCGGGACTCGAACCCGCGTCCCAGCGCCGCGCCGCCCGCCCGCCTTATACCCGCCCGCGGCGGAAGCGCGGCCCCATTGGCTGCGGCGCCCGCCGGACACGCCCCCCCGCCGCGAAGGGACACGCCCCCGTGCGGGAAGGGGCGGGGCCTTGCGGGGGAGCGGGGGGGGTGTAACGGTGGGGACACACACGCGTGTGCAAGGGGGGGGGCACGCACCCGTGAGCACAGACGTGGGGGCATGTGGGGGGCACGCAGCACCGGCGTGTGCAGGGGGTACACGTGGGCGGGGCTTTGGGAGGGCACACGCATGTGAGCGTGGGTCCCAGCACATGTCCCGGTGCACACGCGTGTGAGCACAGGCCCCAGCACACATCCTGGTGTACGCACATGTGAGCACAGGCCCCAGCACGTGTCCCAGTGCACACGTGTGTGAGCACAGGCCCCAGCACATGTCCTGGTGCACACACGTGTGAGCACAGGCCCCAGCACGTGTCCCAGTGAACACGTGTGTGAGCACAGGCCCCAGCACATATGCAGGTGCACATGCGTGTGAGCACAGGCCCCAGCACGTGTCCAGGTGCACATGCGTGTGAGCACAGGCCCCAGCACATACCCAGGTGCACATACATGTGAGCACAGGCTCTGGTCGTGTCCCTGTGAACACATGTGTGTGAGCACAGGCTCTGGTTGTGTCCTAGTGAACACGTGTGTGAGCACAGGCCCCAGCACGTATCCAGGTGCACACGCGTGTGAGCACAGGCCCCAGCATGTGTCCTGGTGCACACGCGTGTGAGCACAGGCTCTGGTCATGTCCTGGTGAACATGCGTGTGAGCACGGGCTCTGGTCGTATCCCTGTGAACATGCGTGTGTGAGCACAGGCTCTGGTTGTGTCCCAGTGAACACGTGTGTGAGCACAGGCCCCAGCACGTATCCAGGTGCATACGCGTGTGAGCACAGGCTCTGGTCATGTCCTGGTGAACACGCGTGTGAGCACAGGCCCCAGCACGTGTCCAGGTGCACACGCATGTGAGCACAGGCTCTGGTCATGTCCTGGTGAACACGTGTGTGAGCATAGGCCCCAGCACAGGTCTGGGTGCACACGCGTGTGATCCCAGCCCACACCAGGGCTGGGGCGAGCACAGAGCACACGTGTGTCATGTCAGGGCCGTGCACACACACAAGCTCACGTGGTGCCCATGCGTGTCTGCTCCCGCGCTGTGGGCACCCGGATGCCTCGGTCCCCCCACGGGTGCCTGGACGCCTGGGTCCAGTCCCCATCCCTGAGTCACCGTTGGCACCGCGTGAGTCACTTCCCTCCCCGCGCCCCAGCGTCGCACACCCGCGCTCAGCACACGGGACCCCCCAGCCTGAGTCCCCCAGGACGCCCCTGCCCGTCGGGGGACCCAGGCGTCCGGGCGGGGCGGACGCGGGTTAACGAGCGGCGTGTCCCGGCCTGCCGGGGCGGGGCAGGGACGCACACATGTGTGCACACATGAGGACACGTGTGCGGGGCGGTGGCACGGGGGTCCCCCCGCCCCGTCTCGGCCACATGCTAATGCCCCGCGCCACCAGCAGCCCCCGGGGCTTTCCAGGGGGGACCCAGGCATCCGGGCCCCGCCCCCACCCTGGATTTTAGGGGATTTTGGGGCCGTCTCATTTTCCCTCCTGACTTCTCCTTCTCCACAAGCAGTCCCTGAGTCAGGCCCAGCCAGACCCCCTGCTGTGACCCCTGGGGACCTGGGGCCCCCCTGCCCCGGTTCTACCCCCCCATGGGGGAAACTGAGGTGAGGCGGGGGGGTGTTAGACCTGGATGTCTCGGTCCCCCGGCTGCGTCCTCCCCATGCCAGGAAGTGGCGGGAGCAGGAAGTTGGGGGGGGTGTGAAACGGAGGGGGGTTGGCAGCTCTTACCCCGATGCAGGGGTCCTCCAGCTGCAGGGGCTGGGCCTGGGGAGCCGCGGGGGGGGCCTGGGCCTGGGGAGGTCTCAGGTTCCCCCCACACCCCCCCCAGCGCCTCTCACTTGGCATCACCTTTGGGTGCCCAACGGCCCCAACGGCCACAGCCGCCACCGGGTTTTCGGTGCGGGGGGGGGGAGGGCTGCCCGCAGAGGGGACCCTGGCATCCGGGACCAGGCCCTGTGAACCCCCCCCACCCCCAGGGGACCCAGGTATCCGGAACCATCCCCCCACCACAGGCAGTGGGGCGAGAACCCACGTGTCTGGGCCACCCCCCCCCCCCCGAACTGCGAGTCCTGGGACTAACTGGGAGGAGTGACCGTGCACCCGAGGGTGGGGTGAAGCGAGGCTGGGGGCGATGGGGGGTCTGGCTCAGGGGGACCCAGGAGTCCGTTGGGAACCCGGAGGCCCTGTGGGGTGGGAATTTCCCAGCATGCCCTGGGCCCGGACGCCTGGGCTCACAGTGGTGGCAACAGCCAGGGGGGGGGCACTGGGAGGGTCTTGGGGCCAGACTGGGGACACTGGGGGTGTACTGGGACACGGTGGGGCAGGTGCAAAGCTCCATTGGGAGTACTGGGATGTCCCCAGGGCTCTACTGGGAGCACTGGGGGGTTTCCAGGGCTCTACTGGGAGCACTGGGATATCCCCAGGACTGCACTGGGAGTGCTGGGGGGGGTCTCCCGAGCCGCACTGGGAGCACTGGGGGGGTCCCGGACTCCCCCCGTCCCGGAACCGGAAGTGCCGCCGCGGGGGTAGAAGCAGCGCGTGCTGGCGTTGCCATGGCGAAGCCGCTGACACCCTCCACCCCCCCCCGGACGCCTGGGTCCCCTGGGGCCGGTTCCCGCCGCCCCCCCCCCCCCCCGCCCCATGCCGGTGACGCAACCGGAGTCGCCGAGTTCGTCGCTGACGTCAGGGGGGCGGCGCCGCCAATCCCGCCCCGCAGGGGAAACGGCCCGGCCTGACCCCGCGCGGCCCCAGCGCCGTCCCCCCCCCTTCCCCTGCCCCCCCCGCACCTGGCGGCTGCCGGTCCCCGACGGGGCGGGGCGGGCCCGGCCGGGCAGACGGGAGCGGCCGGAGGGGCGGGGGCGGGCAGTGACGCGGCGCTGAGTCAGCGGCGGGGCCGGGAGGGGCGGTGCTGGGTGCCAAGATGGCGGCGGGGAGGGGCCGGAAAGGGGCGGGGCCGGCAGGGGCGGCCCCTCTGGGCGGAGCTCGAGAGCCCAGGTGGACCGCCCCAAGATGGCGGCGGAGGCGGGGGCGAAAAGGGGCGGGGCCAGACGCTGCGGCCTCTCTGGGCGCAGTACTCTGTAGCCCAGGAGGACCGGCTCCAAGATGGCGGCGGGGCGGGGCCGGAAGGGGCGGGGAGAGTCGCCGCGGCCGCTCTGGCCACATCTCTGTAGCTCTGGAGGACCGGCTCCAAGATGGCGGCGGGGGCGGGGCCGGAAGGGGCGGAGCGCGCCTGTGAGGCCGCTCTGGCCACATCTCTGTAGCGCTGGAGGACCGGCTCCAAGATGGCGGCGGGGGCGGGGCCGGAAGGGGCAGGAGGAGCCTCTGAGGCCGCTCTGGCCGCATCTCTGTAGCCCTGGAGGACCGGCTCCAAGATGGCGGCGGGGCGGGGCCGGAAGGGGCGGGGCGAGCAGGTGAGGCCGCTCTGGCCTCATCTCTGTAGCCCTGGCGGACCGGTGTTCAAGATGGCGGCGGGGCGTGGCCGGAAAGGGACGTGGCCAGCAGGTGAGGCCGCTCTGGCCTCATCTCTTGTAGCCCTGGAGGACCGGTGTCCAAGATGGCGGCGGGGCGTGGCCGGAAAGGGGCGTGGCCAGCAGGTGAGGCCGCTCTCGCCACGACTCTGTAGCCCAGGAGGACCGGTCCCAAGAGAGCGGAGGGGCGGGGCCGGAAGGGGGCGGGGCAGGCAGGTGCAGCCGCTCTGGGCGCGGCTCGGTGCCCCTGGCGGACCGGCCCTGAGATGGCGGCCACGGCGGCGGGGCGGGATGCGTGCGGGCCGCTGCTCACCTGGGTAAGGGGGGGCCGGGACCCCCCCCGGACCCCCCGAGACCTTGCCGGGCCCGTGTGGCCCCCCCGGGCACCCCCGCGCCCGTGTGATCTCCCTGCCAGGTCCCCCGTACCCCCTGACCCCCCCCAGGCGCTTCCTGCGGCCTGGTGACCCCCCCGAGCACCCCCGGCACCCTGTGACACCCCCCCTACCCCCCCCAGGCCCTATGATTCCTCTCGGGTACCTGCTGAGCCCTTGTGACCCCCCCCAGCACCCAGTGACCCCCCGGTGCCCTTTGCCCCCAGCTAATGTGGGGGAGGTTAACAGGGGGGCAGCCCAGTGGGGTCTACCCTATGCCTAGGAGAAAGTTGCTGAGGGTAAAAAGGGGGGGCCTGCCCCCCTGCAGTGCTTTGGGGGGCTTGTGCAGGTTTGGGGGCTCCCTTGTCTGCAAGGGAGGCATTGGTGTATGTGGGGGGGGGCAGGACATGAGTTGTCCATTCTCAGCCCTGAGCAGGTCCAGGGGAGCTGTTTCGGGGGTGGCCATGCCCTGACCCCCCCCCCTTTGTGCCCCCCAGCTGCAGACCTTCGCCCCCCCCTCGCCCTGTGCCTCCCCCCAGGACCTGGCTAGTGGGGTGGCCCTCGCCCACGTCCTGCATAGCATGTGAGTGGCAGGGGGACACTGCCCCCCCACTTTGGGGACACCCTTAGGGCCCCCCAAAGGGTCTGGGGCACCCCCAGGTGGGGGCAGCGTGGCGGGAGGGGACCTGATTTTGGGAACCACCCTGTGCCCCCCAGCGACGCCTCGTGGTTCAATGAGACATGGCTGGGCCGGATCCGGGATGATGCTGAGGATAACTGGCGGCTGAAGGTGGGGGGGCATGTGTTGGGGGGGGCATGTTTGCAGGGGGGACACTTCTATGTGTGTTTTGGGGGGGTCATTCTCAGCCTTCGGTCTGCTCTGGGGGGTGAGAAGGGAGAGTGGAGCATTTGGAAGTGTTGGTTTGGGAGGGTCTGGGGGCAGCTTGTTTGCGGGGGGGGGCGTTTTGGGGGACGCAATGCAGGGGCTGATTGGGAGAGCTGGTTCTGGGGGATTCAGTCGGGGAGGGCCGTTTTGGGGAAACCTGAGGCAGGGCCACAGCAATGTGGGGGGGTATTTAGGGGTATGGGGGGGTTCCCAGCTTTCCCCCACACACACAGGTGAGCAACCTGCGGAAGGTGCTGCAAAGCGTCCTGGAGTACTGGCAGGATGTGAGTGTGGGGGTGCGCGGGGGACCCAGGCATCTGGGCCCCCCGTTTTGGGGTGGGGAGGTTCCCTAGAGGGGGGCTGACCCCACCCCCCCCTTCCCGGCCCCCCAGGTGCTGGGCCAGGCGGTGGCGGAGCAGCACGTGCCTGACGTGGCGCTGGCAGCCCAGCACGCCGACCCGGAGCAACTGGGCAAACTGGTGCGACTGGTGCTGGGGTGCGCTGTGAGCTGCGAGAGGCGGGAAGGTGGGTGCAGGGCTGGGCGGCCCCCACCCCCCTGAAATGTCCCTTGACCCCCCTAACCCCGCCACATTTCCCCTTTGCAGAACATATCCAGCGCATCATGACACTGGAGGAGTCGGTGCAGCACGTGGTGATGACAGCCATCCAGGAGGTGGGGGTGGTTTGAGGGTCCCCAGGGGGCTGTTGGGGGTCCCCAGGAGGTGTTGGGGGCCCTAGGTGGGTCAGGGGGGACAGGAGAGGTTGGGGGTCCCTGTGGGTTGGGCTCAGGGGGATTTTGGGGCATCTTGGGGGCCTGAGAGTGAATGGGGCCAGAGGGCTCTGTGGGAAGGTTTTTGGGGGTGGTTCCTGGGGGATTTTGGGGAAGCCCTGGGGGTTATGGGGGGGGCCTGAAGAGCCCCCCCAAACCCCATTTTGTGATTTTTTTTCCTTCACACAGCTTTTGGATAAAGAGCCGTCAGAGACAATGGCGGTGGAGACGTATGGGAACTTTGACACACAGGTAGAGGGATGGGGGGCAGGCTGGGGGGGCCGGGTGCAGGGATAGGGGAGCAAGGCCAGGCTCAGTGGGGGACAACTGCAGTAGGAGCGTTTGGGGGGGGATGATGCAGGGAGCCCCAAGGCTGGGGTAGGTTGGGGATTGTTGGGGAGGGACAGAGAGCGGTTGAGGGGGTTTGGGGGTGTCTGGGTGACCCCCAACACTGACACCGGCCCCCCTTTTCCTTTTGCAGTCACGGCGCTATTACTTTCTGAGCGAGGAACCCGAGGAGGCTGGGGGACCACAGCAGCGCTGCCTTGAGCTGGAGCAGCAGGTGGGGCCCGGATGGCTGGGTCCTCCTGGTGCGTGCAGGGGTCCCCCAATCATCTGGGTCCCCCAGTGCTGTTCCCTCCCCATTTCTAGAGCTGGGGCGAGGGCACCCAAAGCAGTAACGCTGAGCGGGAGAGGATTTTTTGCTGTCCCCTATGAGGGTTGGGTGCAGACACACAGCGAGACCCCGCTGGGACGGGAGCCCGGACACCCGGGTCCCCTCCTGGACACCTGGGTCCTGCTGGTGCGGGGCAGGTGGCGGTGCTGCTGGAGGAGAAGGGCAGCCTGGCAGAGGAGAACCGGGCACTGCGGGAGGAGAAGGCGCAGCTGGAGGCCGGCGCTGCTGGCGCTACCGCCAAGAAGCTGCTGTTGCTGCAGACGCAGGTGGAGCAGCTGCAGGAGGAGAATTACCGGTAGGACCCGAATGCCTGGGTCCCCTGGGCAGGGGGAGGGGGCCAGCCCAGGTGCCTGGGTCCCTTAGTGGGGGGGGTCACCCGGATTTCTGGGGTCTGGGTTTTGTGCCAGAGAGAACAAAACAGGGGTCGGGGGGGGCAAGGTGCATCCCGCATCCCTGTGCCGCAGGGGTGCCCCTGACGCCGGGGTCCCCCTGTGCAGGCTGGAGAGCGGGAAGGAGGAGCTGCGGGCACGCTGCAACCAGCTGGAGCGGGAGGCGCGGGGGCTGCAGGCACGAGCGGAGGAGCTAAGTGGCCTGGCTGGGGAGGCCCGGGCCTTGCGCGACGAGATGGACATGCTGAGGTGGGCTGGTGTCCCGCAGGGGGACAGGGTTGCCCGGACACCCCTACGGGCGCGTCCCCCAGTGCTGCTGGCACAGGGAGGGGGTCAGCGGTGCCGCCCGTCCGGCAGGGCGTCATCGGCGCGTGCAGGGCGGCTGGAGGCGGCGGTGGCGGCGTACCGGGGCCGGGCAGCAGCGGCGGGCGACCTGCGACGCTGGGTGCGGGCACTGGAGGAGCGCCATGCCGCCCAGCTGCGCCGCGCCGCCGTGCTGCAGCAACAGCTGGGCCGGGCGCAGGCGGGCTGCGTGCAGCTGGAGGCTGCCCGCAGGCAGGTGGGCGGGGCTGCAGGGGTCGGTTGGGGCGGGGCTTTGGGCCGGGGTGGAGCAACATGGCCCAGGTCCCAATGCAGCTGGGACTGAGGGGGTGTGGCTCTGGGGCAGGGGGCGGGGCTATGCCTACAGGCTCCTCCCCATGGGGGCATAGGTGGGGTGGGGCCATGCAGCAGAGTCGTGGCCTATGGGGAGGTGGGTGGGGCCATCCCCAGCACGGCGGCTGATGGTGGGTGGAGCCAGGGAAGGGGGTGGGGCTATGTGGAGCTAGGGGTGGGGCCACCCATGGGTCAGGCAGGGGATGCTAGCAGAGGTGTGAAGGTGTGGTGGGTGGGGCTGTTGCCGGGGTGGGGCTAAGGGCTGGGGGGTGTGGTCAGCTGTGGCCCCACCCAGGTGGAGGAGCTGAGCGGGCAGCAGGTAGAGGCAGAGCAGCGGGCAGAGAAATGGCAGGTGGAGTTCAGGAACCTGCAGGAGAAGTTCGAGGCGCTGAACAAGGAGAAGGAGGTGGGTGGGGTGCCCTTCCCCCGGCCCCGGACGCCCGGGGTCCCCGTCCCAGATGGCTGCATCCCCCCGCTGACACCCCTCGCTCACAGCGGCTGCTGGAGGAGCGGGACACTCTGCGCGAGGCCAACGAGGAGCTGCGCTGCGCTCAGGTGCAGCAGAGCTGCCAGGCAGGTGGGTGGGGGACGGTTACAGACCCTCCTGGGGAGGTGACAGATCCCACAGGGGAGAGAGATCCCGCTGAGCACAACCCTCGTGCAAGACACCAGAGAATGCCTGCTCAGGGCAGGGGTTTTGGGCTGGGGGGGTAACCCTGAGGGGGGGTTGGGGGGCTTTGGGGAGGGCCGGGGTGCAGTGGGGGTCCACAGAGTGCAGTTAGGGAGTGTCGCTTCTCACCCCCCCGAACTATCTGTCTCCCCCACCACCACATGCAGTGCTGGAGAAGGGAACGGCCCCAGCAGGAAACCTAGCAGCCGAAATCCTCCCTGCAGAGCTGAGGTGGGTGCAAGGGGGGGTCCCCAACCCTGGGGCCCTCCCCAGATCCCCTGACCCCCCCGGACCCCCCAGGGAAACAGTGGCGCAGCTGCAGCAGGAGAACCGGCGGCTGCAGGCGCAGGAGGTGACGCTGCGGCTCCAGCGGGATCAGCTCCAGCGGCGGCTGCGTGATGCCGACCAGCAGAGGTGGGGGCCGGGGGGGGTCATGGTGTCCCGAGCTCCGCCCCAGGCCCCCCTGCATCCCTAACACCCCCCCAACCCACAGGCTGGAGTCCACGGGGATGGTGGAGCTGCATACAGTGCTGGGGGATCACAGGGACCCCGCAGAGGAGGTGAGTGGGGTGGGGGGGTGCGGGCTTCCTTGAGTGATCGGGGGTTTGGGGAGGTGGGAAAACATTGCTATTTGTTTTGGGGGGGTCTCAGTGTTTTTAGGGGGTTCTCATTTTATTGGATAATTCTGATGGTTTGGGGGAGGTCATAGTTTTAGTATGGCTTCCGCGTCTGAGGGCAAGTGGGGTTTGGGTTTTGGGGGGGCAGGGGCTTCTCAGGCCCCCCCTAGGCTTTGGGGGTGCTGGGAGCACTCCTCACTCCTCATTCCCCCCAGTTGCTGCTGCTGGAGGAGACCCTGGAGGAGCTGTGAGTGTGGGGGGGAAGGGGCCAGCCTGAGCCCCCCTAGGTGGGGTGGGTGGACAGGACAGCCCATCCCCACATCCCCAACCTGTGTCCCCCCTCCGGTCTCCCAGCAAGGAGCTGCCCAAGGCAGGGGCAGAGCTGCAAGGGAAGGAGGAACTGGAGCCACGCGGGGACGGCAGCGGTACGGGGTGTCCAGGGGGGGTCGGCGTGTTGGGGGGGGGGTTACAGGGAAGAGGGAGGTGGCAGGAGCTGAACCATGCCTCAGTTTCCCTCAGGCAGACTGTGGGTCCAGGGGGAGGGAGCTGGTGTGAGAGCCTCCCTGGCTTGATCTCCTTTTTGTGCCCCCCCCCGCTCCCCTCTTCATGCCCCCCCCCAGGGTCACAGGACGTGGAGGAGCTGCAGCGCAGCCTGCGCCAGAGGGAGGAGACCCTGCGTGTCCTGGAACAGCGCTGCCGTCGGCATGCTGGGGGGGCCCGCACGGTGCGGGGCCGGGACCCCCTCCGGGCTGCCCTGGGAGCACTGGGGGGGCTCAGGGACCCTGGTGGTCCTGGGGTTGAGGGAGCTTGGGGGCCTTCAGGGCTGTTTTGGGGTATTGGAGGGGTTGTGGGAACCGCCAAGAATATCGTACCTATGCTGGGGGGGGGGCTCTAAGATTCTCCCCAAGGGTCTCAGGTGCATGGGGGGGCTCTGGGGCCCCCTAGGGATGCCCTGGGTTTGGGGGGGTCTGGGGCCCTCCTCAGAGCATTTTTGGGTGCATGGGAGGGGCTGGGACCCATTGGGAGGATCTCAGGGAGGGTGCTCAGGACTCTTCTTGGCTGGGGAGGAGCCCTGGGGTATCTGGGGGGATGCTGGGACCCCCCAGGGCTGTTTGGGCAGGGCAGAGGGTCTTTCGCAGGGGACAGGACCCTGGGGGGGCTCCTCTGTGTCGGGGTTTGGGGGTCCCATGCTGTCACCCCCACCAGGTGTTGCGGGCGCTGGAGCCGAAGCCCCCTGGCCCTGCGGCGGCCCCCGCCCTCCGTGCCCTCCGTAACCAGCTGCAGGAGAAGGACGCCCTGATCCGGCACCTGGAGGTGAGGGGGGGCTGGGGGGGGGTGTCCGGGGGTCCCCAGCTCCAGCTCAACCCTCCCTGGCCCCCCCCAGAGCGACTGTGAGCGGAGCCGTGCGCAGCGGGAGCGGGAGGAGCGGCTGCTCGTCACCGCCTGGTACAACATGGTGAGCGATGGGGGGGGTCTGGGGGGGCGCACCTGCTCCTGGGGGTGGGGGCATAGATGCCCCCTGGGCAAAGGCTGCGGGAGGGAGCACAGATATTCTCACGGATAGCAGATACCACATGGTGGGCACAGATGCTCTTAGGGAGGCCATAGGTACTTCTTGGTGAGCAGGTACTCCTGGGGGGGGTTATAGTTACTTCTGGGGGGGCAAAGATACCCTGGGAGAGAGCAAGTATTTGGGGGGGCTGTAACTGGGGGGGTATTTGGTGGGGTAAATGCATCAACTTGGGGCAGTCAGTGGCTTGGTGCTGGGGGTCCTTATGGCCTCCCCAGGCACTGTGGGTTTGGGGGGTCCAACACTCAACCCATGTGTCGCCCCCACCAGGGCCTGGCGCTGCAGCAGCAGGCAAGCGAGGGAGTGGGGCCACGGGCCCCCCCCGGGGGGGCTCAGTCCTTCCTGGCCCAGCAGCGCTTGGCCACAGCCACCCGCCGCACCCGGCCCCCCCATGGCTGCCCCCCCAACCGCTGACTGCGGGCCTGGGGGGGGCCCCCCCTTCTCTGGGCTGGTCCCATTTTAGACACTACTGGCTCGGCCTTGCCCCCCATTCTCTTGGGGGGGGCAAGGCCCTGCACCCCTCTTTGGGGGGGCTTTTAGCACTTCTATTTTTGTACCCCTTTTCTGTGGGGCAGGGGTTCCTGCTCCCCCCCCCCCCCCCAAAATCCTTTCAATAAAGCTACAGGATTCAGGGCTGGGGGTTTATTCCCAACAGGGATTTGTGGGGGGCTTGTACAGGCTTAGCTGGGGGGGGGTGTTTTGGGGTTCCCCCCCTTAAACTATGTCATTAGCGCTGGGGTGCAGGAGCCAACGGTCGTGGGAGCCACTGCTCCCTCCCGGGGCATCCCCCAGGAGAACGGCTGTGTCCCCCCTGAGGCTGTCCCCATCCCCATCCCCTGGGGCAGCAGGCGTGGGGGGGGCCCCCGGGGGGAGCTCGGGGCCAAGCCCTCCCTCAGAGCTGGCGCTGTTCTTGCGGCGGAGCAGGGAGAAGTGTCGGGTGAAGGTGCCTGGGGGTGGCCGTAGGGGGGGCTCAAGGGTGTCCCCGAGGGGCTCCCCAATGTCCTCCAGCGGCTGGAACTGCATCTCCTCCTTCGCCAGCCTGCAGGATGCCAGGGTCACCCGAAACCACCCAGAGATGTGGTGGTCGCCCCAAACCTCCCCCTGGGCACCTGGGGTCACCCCCAACACCTTCCTAAGATGTCAGGGACACCCCCAGCCCCCAGGACTGGCTTTGGGGGGGTCCCAGGCTGGGCCGTGGGGTCCCTGGGGTTCTTTTGGGGTCCCTGGAGGGGGAAAGTAGAGGTCCCTAGAGGCAGTTGGGGGTCTCTGGGCAGTTTTGGGTTTCAGGTAGGGGTCTCTAGGGTAGTGTGGGGGAAACTGGTGAGGTCTTGGGGTGGCTGGAGGGGATCTGGGGGGCAGTTTGGGGGTCAATGGGGTTTGGTGGGGGTCCCTAGGGCAGTCTGTGGTTTTGGGGGACCCCAGGGAATTGTTTGGGTTCCCCAGGGCCCCTCCCAGTGGGGTTGGGGGGCTGTAGGATCTGAGGCAGGGGGTCCTGGGGGGGTTGGGGGTCCCAGGGTGGGGGGTCCTGTCCCCACTCACGCCACGTCGAAGGCAGAGCCGCGGAAGGCGGGCTGGCGCAGCGGGGCGGCCGCGGCCGTGTAGGGTGCCCGGGGGCTGGCGGCGTCCCAGTACCGGTCCCGCTCCAGCGCTGGCACCTCCCCGTACAGCTCGTCCACCGCCAGCATCGACACCTGCGGGCCAGATGCCTGGGTCCACCACTGGACACCTGGGTCCCCTCCTGGATGCCTGGGTTCCCCCCGCCACCCGCCCCGGGTGCCCTGTGGGAGCGGGACGGGGGTACCTGGAAGTTGCGGTCAATGAGCGTGTTGGTCTCAAAGTCGTCATCATCCTCGCCGAAGGGGTTGATGAGCTGCTCGGCCACCTGCAGCGGGGCCACCGTGATCCCAAGGCTGCCATGTGTCCCCCAGCCCCCCCCCCCCCAGCCCTCCCGCCCACCTTGAGCCACCCCACGTAGAAGAAGAACTGGAGGAGGGTGAAGACAGGGACCCCCAGGTCCAACTCATGCCCTGCGTAGCCCTGGGCTGGGTCCAGGAACTGCCGCCCGATCAGGCAGGTGACGAAGAAGGTGTAGACGGCGATGGTCACCACCTGCAGCGGGGGGACAGTCACCCACCAATGTGTCCCCCCATGTCCTCTCATGTCCTTACATCCCTGTCTGTGTCCCTCCATCCTCAGCCATGTCTCCCTGTGTTGCTCCAGGTCCCCCCATGTTCCCCCATCCCTGTCCTGACCCCCCACGTCCCTTCATGTCCCCTCATGTCCCTCCATCCCCATCCAGGCCCCCCCACATCCTTCCATCCCTCTTGGGTCCTCTCTGTGTCCCCCCATCCCTGTCTGTGTCCTCCTGTGTCCCCCACATGTCCCTCCATCCCTATTCAGTCCCCCCTTCCGCTCTCCCCCCCACCCCGTGCCGTGTCCCCATTCCTGCCATTCCCGCCATTCCCCTCCCTTCCCAGTGCTCCCAGTGCCCACCTGGGTGTACACCAGTGGGACGCTGATCCAGTCATAGTGGAAGAGGAGGCTGCAGTGGCCCCGAAAGCGGTTCAGCTCCTGGGGGCGGGGGGGCACGGGAGGGTTGGGGGGGCTCGGGGGGGCCCGGGGGGAGTCAGGGGGCTTGGGGGGGGGTGGGGGTACCTCCATGAGGAGCTTGAGGGCGCAGTCATCGCGCACGCGACCCTCCCGCCGCGCCTGCCCCGCCAGCGCCCCGAACCAGGCGCAGGGCACCCAGAACTTGTTGTAGGGCGAGCGCAGCCCCTCCAGCCGCCGCCGCTCCTCCCGCGTCAGGAACCCTGCAGGGCCAGCGTCACCATCTGCCCCCCCCGTGATGTCACCCGCCAGCCCCCATGACATCACCCACTGCCCCATAATGTCACTGCCTAGCAGCACTGACACCCGGTGATATCAGGGTGCCCCACTGATGTCACAGCACAGAGGTTAGGGGAACCGGATGCCCAGCCCCATGAAGTTCCCATGATGACATCACTGCCTCTGTGATGACATCACCATCCCCACAGCGACACCACTGCCGTGATGCCATTTCCGTCCCCAGTGTGGTGCCCCACGGTGACATCACTGCTATGATGCCATCCCCAGGGGGTCCCCGCGCCCCCCGCCACCCTCCTGCTGGTCCCACTGGCCTGTTACTGCCCCTGTGCTGACGTCACCCCCTCTGATGACATCACCGTGCCCTGATGAGGTGACAGCAGGGCGGCAGGGACGCACCAGCCTCGACGAGGTGGTCAGTGGTAGGGAAGCGCTTGTAGACGGCAGTGCTGACGGCGCGCAGCACCAGCAGCGCAGCCAGGCTGCCGTAGCGCATCAGGGTGCGGCGCAGGATGCGGCCCCGCGCGTCGGCCCCGTGGACGTTGCCCGCCACGGCCACCATCAGCCCATCCGGCGCCGGGACGCTGCGGAACTGCCCCCACCAGCGCTCCAGCACCAGCGCCACGTAGAAACCTGTGGGACTGGGATGCTCTGGGGGCACTGGGAGCCCTGGGAAGGGGGCGCTGGGGGGAGTTTGGGACACTGGGAGCACTGGGGACATGGTGAGGTGGGGGAGCTGGGGCACTGGGGGCAGTGGGAGCACTGGGTGGAGGTGCTGAGGGAAGTTGGTGACACTGGGAACGCTGGGAGGGGTCATGGGGGGCAAGGGCACTGGGGACAGTGGGAGTACTGGGAGAATGCACTGGAAGGGGGGGGAGCTGGGGACACGGGGAGGGGGACTGGGGGCTCTCACCGAGGACAAAGGAGACGGGGATGAGGTTGGTGGGTCTGGGGAGGCTCTGTGGGGACACTGGTGGCCTGGGGGGTCTCGGAGGGGGGTGGGTTGGGGTCCTGGGGGGGGTCTGGGGGTCCCGGGCGGGCCGGGGCTCTCACCGAGGACAAAGGAGACAGGGATGAGGTTGGCCGACTTGTCGCAGTAGAGGACCAGCTTCTCAAAGAGCCGCTTCTGCGCCTCCGACAGCAGGAACCTGAGGGGGGGGGGGAAATGGACACGTGGGGGGACACCGGGGGGTTCACCCAGCCCCTCCCTCCAGCTGTGTGTCCCCCCTCTGTGTCCTGCCATGCAAGGTACCGTGTCTCCATGCAACCCATGTCCCCCCATCCCCATGACCCCCCCCACCCCCTACGTGTCCCCATAGCCCCATTCCGATGCACTCCCTGCACCTCCATGTGTCCCCACGCACACCGAGCCCCCCCACGTGCCCCCCACCGCACCGGTAGGCCAGGCTGAGCCCCAGGTAGGCGGCGAGGAAGAGGAGCAGCTCCCGGTAGAGCAGCTTGTAGATGCTCCCGCGCCAGAGCAGCAGCAGCTGCGAGAAGCCCCCGAAACGCGCGGTGGCCACCCGCGAGGTGTAGGTCACCGTCATCGCGGCCGCAGTGACACCTGGGCAGCGCCCTGGGGACGGCAAAACCCTGGGGATGAAGAAACGGGACCATGGGGGCATGAAAACGCTTTGGGAGGGGGGGACACGCACCTGGGGGGGGTGTCATTGAACCGATACCCAGGGAACACGAGGCACAGCCTGGGGACATGCCACGGGACACTGCCACCCCCCCCCCCCCCCAGCCTGGGCAGGGACACCCCCCCCCCAATACCCCCCCCTCACCTGTGGGAGACCTGAGCTGGGGCGGCCACCGCCGGTCTGGGGCCACCGTCCCCATCCCAGGGCCTTAAATACCGTCCTGGGGCTGGCCCTGCCCCGGGGCTGGGGGGGGGACACACGCCGGGTCCCCTGGAGGGCGGGGGGGAAGGCCCAACGCCTGGGTCCTTCCCCCGTAACCCCCAGGGGAGCGGCCACTCTGGTTTGGTGAGTCCTGAGCCCACCCCCTCCCTGGGGGGGAAACTGAGGCAGGGTTGGGGGGGGGGGTGTCGGTGGCCTGGACGCCTGGGTCCCCCCCCGGGCTGGCCTGGCTCCGGCCCCATGGCCTCATGCCAGCAGCAGGGTCGCAGGGACAGATCGCAGCGGGACATGGGACACGGGGCCGGAACCGTGTGGGGCTGGGGGGGGGGGGGGCACCGCCACGCAGCCTCCCCAAAACGCTAGAGCCCGGCTGCTGCCGCCCCATCATCCCCCCCAGGACCCAGGCGTCTGGGCCCCAACCTCCCCTGCTGCAGACCCCCCCCCCCACGCTGGGGACCCCGGCATCCGGGCTGCCCCCTCCCCCTCCCCGTGCCCCGTTAATCCGCCTTGAGCGCTAATGAGGGTCCCTGCGTCCCGCCAGGCCTGGTGCCAGCCGGCGTTGACGTCACCCCCCCAGTGCCAGGCTGAGCCCCGCAGCCCCCAGAGGACCCAGGTGTCCGGGCCCCCTCCCCCTCCAAGTGCCACGCAGCGAACCCAGGCGTCCAGGCCCCCCCAAAACACCCAAGAGCCGCCTCTCCACTTCCCGAGTTTATTATTTACACGAGGTCCCCTGGGGGGTCCCGTCTCTGCCCCCCCCGGCCTGGGGGGGGACAGACGGGGAGGGAAGGGGGACAGAGCAGCCCGGGGGGGGCTGCGGTGCTGGTTGGCTGCAGCCTGGAGGTGGGGGCTGCGTGCAGGGGGGGGGATGTGTGGGCAGAGCCGTCCTGCCCCTCCTGGGGGGGGGAATAAATATCGACTGCCCCCCCCCGGGGGGCGTGGGCAGGCTATTTGGGGCTGGGGGGCTGGTAGGGGTCCAGCAGGAGGGAGGAGAAGGTGTTCACTTTGTCGGCCCCCCGCACCTCGTGGGGCAGCAGTGGCAGCTTCACGATGTGGAAATCCTCGTACAGGTCCTCCATCTGTGGGGAGAGTGGGGCGGGGGGCAGGGAACCAGGTGTCCAGGCCCCCCAACCCCCACAGCACCCCCCCATGGCCTCGGGGAGGGTCCCAGGCATCCGGGCTCCCCAAATTCCACCTCCCAAGATCCCCTCCCCTCCCAGAGCCAGGCAGGGTCCCAGGCGTCCGGGCTCCCCAAATGTTAACGCCTGCCCTGACCCCCTCCCAGGCTCCCCAAACTCAGCCCCCCGGCCCCCGCCACCGTGCCGTGGACCCCCGCATCAGGGCAGTACCTGGTCGAGGTACTTGGCCTGGATCTTGTGCCGGGCCTCGCACATCTTGCAGGGCCGCTGTGGGTCGGGGAAGACGAGCTGGTTCACCACGATGTTGTGGGTGTCGATGCGGCACTTGGCCAGCTCCTGGATCAGCCGCTCGGTCTCGTAGAGCGAGAGGAACTCGGCGATGCACACGCAGATGAACGTTGTCTGCTCCTGCCGACCCCAGCCCCCACACCGCGCTCAGCGTGACACCACAACACCACGCTCGGCGACACCGATCTCAGGGTGACGCCGCTCTCGGCATCCCTGCCGCGGACCCAGCTGTCCGGCACAGAGACCCTGGAGGGATCCCTGCCCGGCCCCGCGGCGGAGGGTTCCCCACAGGAATGCGCACGGGCCAGTTTGGCCGCATCCCTATCGCCCTCCTGTCGTCCCCGTCCCCCTCCCAGCGTCCCCACTCCCCTACCTGGCATCCCCGTTCCTCTCCCGGCATCCCCATGCCCCCCAGAGGAGCCCCCCCACCCCACTGGTGGCCTTACTGGGTCCTTGAACTGCTCGCTGACGGAGCGGATGACGGGCAGCGTCTCCTCCAGCTTGGAGGCCAGCTGGTCGGCGTTCATGTCCCCCAGCCCCAGCATGTTGCACATCTGGGGAAGGTGGCGGTGAGATCCATCCCCTGAGGCCACACATGCCGTCCATCCCACAGGGGTCCTGTCCCCACAGCCCCCGTCCTCACCTGGGAGATGAAGGGGCTGATCTGGTTCTTGATCTGCATGAGCCGGCCCAGGCCCCGCTCCACGATGGTGGGGAAATTGAGTAGCCGCAGCGTGTGGCCAGTGGGCGCCGTGTCGAAGACCACCACCGAGAAGTTCATGCCCTTCACCAGCCTGCGGGGCCGGCGGGGGGGGTGTGTGTCAGTGGAGTCACGACCCCAAAACTCAGCCCCCGACAGGCCCCCCCGGCCCTGTACGGCTCCGCTCACCTCATCACCTCAGCATAGCTCATGGCCTCGTCGATGCCGGGGAAGGCGCTCATGGCCTCTTGCATCATCTTCTTGCCCATACTCAGCATGTTGTCCTCCTCAAAGAACTCGTCGGGCAGCTCCGCCACCCCCAGGCTGGGGTCGATCTCCTGCCGGGGTTCAGAGGGTGAGAGGGGCCATGGCAGGGGGCGGGGAGCAGGCTCCCGGCTCCGGCCCGGACTCACCATGGCAAAGAGATTGTCATAGCCCTTGACTTTGGTGGGGACTTTGGAGAACTTCTGGTCGAAAGCATCGGAAATGTTGTGCGCGGGGTCGGTGGAGATGATGAGGACGCTCTCCCGCACCTTTGAGAGCTGCACGGCCAGGCTGCAGCTGGGGGGGACAGCGGTGACGGCGGGGGGGGGGGCTGCTGCCGGCGGGGGTCCCGGTGGCCTCCCTGGCTGGGGACCTGCCCCCCCGCCCCCCGCCACGGCCCCTCGCGCGGGGGTGGCCCCACCGGGGACTGGCTCTGCCTTCTGCCCGAGGGGGTCCCGCTCAATTCCGCCCCCGGCCCCGGGGCGCTCCGGTTGCATGTGCCCCATCCCCCTCCCGCCAGGTGGTCTGCTCCGGTTCCCCCACCCCAGGGTAGCCGGAGCCAATCCTCCCCCGCCCCGGGGGCCCGATCCCACTCCATCCCGGCGCGATCCCGCCCCCCGGGGGGCCCGGCCCGGCCCCGCCGCACCTGCAGGTGGTCTTGCCCACGCCGCCCTTCCCGCCCACGAAGATCCACTTGAGGCTCCGCTGCTCGATAATGTTCGCCAGCGTCGGCTCCAGCGGCTCCACGTCGGGCGCGTCCTCGAACTCCTCCGCCTCCGGCCCCCACCCGCCCGCCGCCGCCGCCGCCATCTTCCGCCGCGCCGCCGCGCCGCCGGCCCGCCCGCGCCCTCATTGGCCACTGCCCCGCCGCGCTGTGGCGCCCCCTGCGGCGGATTGGCCGCCGCGCCTGGCGATCCGGCGGGGGGCGGGACAGCGCGGCGAGCGACCCGCGCGTTGCCCGGCAACGCCGCCCCGACGGCCGTCGCGCTGACGTCTTCTCCCGGCGCCGCGCGCTTCCCGGCGTCCCCCGCGGCGCGGCGTTCGCGGCGGACAAGATGGAGGCGCACGGTGAGGAGGGGGAGGCCCCGTCGCCGCCGCCCGGGCCCGGCGGCGGCGTGAACGTCTTCGCCAACGACGGCAGCTTCCTGGAGCTCTTCAAGCGGAAGATGGAGGCGGAGCAGCAGCGGGAGCGTGAGGCGGCGGCGGCAGCGGCTGCCGCGGAGGCCCCCGGCGGCGCCGGGCCCGGCCCGCACCGCCCGTCCGACGGCTCGAAGAGGAGCGGCGGCGCCCTCAGCTTCGTAAGGACGCGGGGCCCGCGGCCTCCTCCCGCTCCCGCCGGCGCTGCTGCTGCCCGGCCTGCCCGCCCGCTGCGGCGGCCCCGGCTGAGGGTTTCGCGGGGGTACCGGGGCCCTCGGGCTGGCTCCGGGGGTGGCGGCAGCTTCTTCCCGGCAGCGGCGGCCTGCCGCGAGAGAGCTTCCCCGGGCGAGCCGGTTCCCCGGGCGCGAGTGCAGGCCCCGGTTTTGCCAGTGGCACCTCCCGGGAGTGGGGCTGGGACGGGGACCGGGGCCCTCGGCGGGGCTGGCGACCCTGGGGCCCTGGAGCTCCGCGGGCACCTGCGGTCGCCGAGCTGGGGGGGCACGTCCCGGGGGGGCCGTGCTGCTGCTTTCTGGAGCAGTCCTGGGGGCGCCTCAGTGCTGTTTGGGGCTCCCTGTTATGCTGCCTTTTGGTTTTGGGTTTTTCTTGTTTCTTCTTGAATCTCATCAAACCGCACCAAAATCCTCCGTTCCTGGGGAATGGGGGCGGCTTCAGCTGCTCTGGCACCGCTGTTCCCTGGGGGACGTCACCCCCGCCCTCAGGGATGGCAGCAGCGGCCGCCGGCACCACTCCGGGCAGGAGCGGGGTCCCTGCGGTGCTGCCCGCCGCGGACGGACGGACGGCTGCCGGCCGGGGTCTGACGGACGTCCCTCCTGTTCCGTTGTGCAGGGGGCGGCGCGGTCCCCGCGGCGCGCGTAACGGTGGCAGTTCTGTCCCTTCCCCCAGGTGGGCAGGCGGCGAGGGGGGAACAAGCTGGCCCTGAAGACGGGAGTGGTGGCCAAGAAGCAAAAGACGGATGAGGAGGTGGGTGTCCCCGGACCCCTGACCTCTCCTGGGGGGACACACGGTGCTGCCGGGAGGTGCCGTGCTCACTGACCTCGTTTTCCCTTCGTTTCCTTGCAGGTGTTGACGAGTAAAGGCGACGCCTGGGCCAAGTACATGGCGGAGGTGAAAAAGTACAAGGCGCATCAGTGCAGCGATGACGACAAAACCCGGCCCCTGGTGAAATAGCGCCCGCGCCCGGACTCACCCCTGTATATACTTATTTAAGGGCGGGGGAGGTGCAGGCCCCGCCCGTTTTATATCTATAAATACCGATCGTGCGCCTGGGGCCGCCGCTCCCGCCCCGCCGGCAACCAGGACTTGACGCTGGCCGGCAAACTGCCGCCGCTGCTGCCCGCCGGGACCCGTCGCCACTCCTCCCCCCACCCGGCCCCTGTGTGGGGGGGTGGTTTTGGGGTAGAAAGCGGAGAAACGGGGAGGGGAGAGGCGGGAGCGGAGGGGCCGCTGTCGCAGCATTAAACACCTCGGAGATTTCGGAGCTGCCGAGCGACTTGTGGGTGTTTTTGGGGAAGGGGCCACCCCCCCACTGTTACCCCGGTCTCGCGGGTTTGGGGGTCTCCTGGTGTTTGGGGGTGAGACGCTGAGACCGCTGTGATGGGGTGACACAACCCACCCCACGCTGTCACCTGCTGGGGGGTACAGACTCCCCCGGCCATGACACCGACTGACTCTAAGGCTTCCAGCCATCAACTCTTTATTTACCACCCCCTCCCCCCCAGCGCCAAACTTTCACCATTATTGGCTTTTTTCCCCCAGTAAAGCTGGGGGGGGACGGGACACGGACCTGCAGCCTGTGGCCCCCCCCCCCCCCCCGGCGTGTGGGGGGGCAGGCGGGGCCGGGCCCTCCTGGGGCAAACTCCAGCAGATGACCCTGACGGGTTTGTGGTCCCAGTTCCCCCGTGCGCTGCGATCGCCCCGGTTCACCCACCTAGCGCACCCTGACTCCCCAGTGCGCCCAGTCACCCCAGTGCTTCCCCGACCTGGCGGGACCCGGCTGGCGCCGCCCACCCGGAGCTGAGCAGGGGGGAGGCTGCCGCCGGGGGCGTCCGCCGCTCCCTTGGTCGGGCCTGCGCGGGGGAGGCCTTTCTCCCCCGGCAGTGGTACGGCCCGCGCCGCGGGGCGCGCTGGGAGATCGAGTCCGGCGTTGCGGGGCGGATGGGGTTGACTCCGCGCATGCGCGCAGCAGCACCGCCCTTTCCCCATGTGGCCCCGCCTCCGGCCCACGTGACGCGGCGCTGTCCTTCCCGCGCGTTCACGTGGTGCCCGCGGCGGGGCGGACGGTGGCCGGCGGGGGTCAGCGCCCGCGTGCCGCGCTCGCTCCCTCTGGGCAGCGCCGGTGCCCCGCGGCTGCGCGAGGCCGCCCCGAGGCCCCCCCCCCCTTCCCCCCCGCCCCCGACCGTCCCCCCCCCCGCCCCGAGCCCCGGGATCCCCCCCCCGGCAGGTACGGGCCCGGCGGGAACGCGGGGGTGGCGGGGAATCGGCGCGGGGCCTGGCGGGCGGGGGAGGCCCGGCCGGGACCGGGCTGGGGTGGGGATGAAGGAGACCGCGGGGGGGGGCGGGGGGGAGCTGAGGGGGTAACTGGGGACTGAGGGGGTCATTAGGGGTGCGGGGGGGCAAGCCGGGGCCGGGGGGGGGGGGGGCTGGGGGGGGGGAAGGGGCCGTGCCGCGGGGTGGGGGTGCCGATGGCGGCGGGGGTGGGGGTTACGGGGCCGAGAGGACCAAACCGGGTGGGGGGGGGAGCTGGGCTGGGAAGCAAGCGGCGGGGGGGGGGCCGCTGGGGTGGCGGGTGCTGGCACGGCCGGGGGCGTTCGTAGTCTCGGGGGGGGGGGCAGTAGGCGGGAGATCTGCCCCCCTCCATGTCCCCCTGTGCCCCCCCGCCCCGCCGCCCCGCGCTTTTACCGGGGCATCCCCGTCCCCACGTGCGCGGCGCGTCCCCGCCGCCGTCCTCCCGCCCCCGCTGCCGCGTGGACGGGGCCCGCTGCGCCCCCGGCCGCGGTGGGGAGGGGGGGGGGGCCGCCATGCCTCACACACACACACACCCCCCCCCCCCGCCGCGGGAAGCGTGTTCATCCCGGGGGCGTCCCCCCGCGGCTCCCGCTTGCAGCTGGCGCTGCCGGTAGATCGCTGTTCCGCTTCCCCCCCTTCCCCGCCCCCGCAGGGATCCGGGGTCTGTGCCCCCCACTTCCACCCCAGCCGGTGACCCCCAGGATCCCCCCCCCAGTCGCCATGGACTGGCAGCCGGACGAGCAGGGCCTGCAGCAGGTCCTGCAGCTGCTGAAGGACTCGCAGTCTCCCAACACGGCCACGCAGCGCGTCGTGCAGGACGTATCCTGAGGCGGGGGGCTGGGACCTCCGGGGGGGGGGGGCTTGGGAGGGCCACACACACGTGCCCATCCCCATTTGAGCTGGGAAAAGGAGAATTGGGGATTTCTTCTGTTAACGGGGTCAGTAGCCACAGGAGACCAGGCCGGCTTGAGCTCCGGAGGGGCTGGACCTGGAGAACGGGGCGGGGGGGGGGGGGGCCTGGGGTTTGGCCACATTAATCCAGGACAGCGTTCCTGTCCCTGTCCTTGTCGCGGGGCAGCATCCCTGTCCCCGTCCTCGTCCCAGTCCTTAACCGCCCGGGGCAGAAGCTGAAGCAGCTGAACCAATTCCCTGACTTCAACAACTACCTGATCTTTGTGCTGACGCGGCTCAAGTCTGAAGGTGGGTTGCTCTGTGGCCGGGGCGGGGGGGGGGGTTGGGGTCTGCTGGGTCCCAGCGGGGTGGCAGAGGCATTTGGGGGGTGGCAGAGGTGGATGCAGGAGCTGAGCCTGCCCGTTTCAGGCTCAGGGAGGTGGAAGGGGAGAGGATGCATGTTGAAGCCCCCCCTTAACGACTCACGCCCCCCCAGATGAGCCAACACGCTCGCTCAGCGGCCTCATCCTGAAGAACAACGTCAAGGCGCACTACCAGAGCTTCCCCCAGCCTGTGGCTGAGTTCATTAAGCAGGAGTGTCTCAACAACATCGGGGATGCGTCTTCCCTCATCCGGGCCACCATCGGTGAGACGGGGCGGGGGCCCCCGCGGGGACCCTCAGCCCTCCCCGCGCTAACGATCTGCCCGCAGGCATCCTCATCACCACCATCGCCTCCAAGGGGGAGCTGCAGATGTGGCCGGAGCTGCTGCCGCAGCTCTGCAACCTGCTCAACTCGGAGGACTACAACACATGCGAGGTGCGCGGGGCCGGCCGGGGGGTCCAGGGGGGCCGCGGCCGGCTCTGACGCCCCTCTGGTGCGCAGGGGGCGTTCGGGGCCCTGCAGAAGATCTGCGAGGACTCCTCCGAGCTCCTGGACAGTGACGCACTCAACCGGCCCCTCAACGTCATGATCCCCAAGTTCCTCCAGTTCTTCAAGCACTGCAGCCCCAAGATCAGGTATGCGTACGCTGGGCGGGGGGGACACATGTCCCCCTGCAGCCCCACGGTTGGGTGCAGAGGGGTTGGGGGGGGGCCAGCCGGGGGGGGGCCGTGGCCAGAGCCATTATGTGGCCATTCAACAAGATGGGGTGGGAGCTGTTCCTGTGCCCCCTACCACTGGTTGTGGTTTGCCTCGGGGTCCCCGTGTCCCTGTCCCTCCCCGCGATGGGTGGTCTGGCTCTATCTGTGCCCGCACTGGGCTGACGTGGGGATTTGGGCCCCCCCAGACTGGGCAGCTCCAGCTCAGCCCATCCCCGTGTCCCCACATCATCCCATGGGAAGCCTGTGTGTGTGTTCCCAAGTCTGGACTGGGACAAGAGATCATTCCAGCCCAGAGCACATTTCCTTCTCATGAGTTAATTCAGCGCTGGGAGTCCAGGAGGAGCAAGTGGCTGGGCTGAACCCCCCTCCTGGCTTCCCATTGTTAGTTAACGAGCCTGCCGGACCACTCCCTGCCATGGTCTGTCTCCCCCCAGGTCCCACGCCATTGCCTGTGTCAACCAGTTCATCATGGACCGGGCTCAGGCGCTGATGGAGAACATTGACACCTTCATCGAGGTGAGCGGCTGGGTGGGGGGGAACCCCTGGGAGCCCCCCGGGCATGGCCCCGAGGGCGGATGCCAGTAAGTGGGCTCGTGTGTGTCCCCCCGCAGCACCTCTTTGCTCTGGCGGTGGACGAGGACCCCGAGGTGCGGAAGAACGTGTGCCGTGCGCTGGTGATGCTGCTGGAGGTCCGCATCGACCGCCTCATCCCCCACATGCACAGCATCATCCAGGTGAGACAGGGAGGGCGGGTGGGTGTCTACGGGACCCCCAGACGGGTGAGCTGGGGGGCTGACGTGCCCCCCGCCCCCCGCAGTACATGCTGCAGCGGACGCAGGACAGCGACGAGAACGTGGCGCTGGAGGCCTGCGAGTTCTGGCTGACGCTGGCTGAGCAGCCCATCTGCAAGGAGGTGCTGACCTCCCACCTGGTGCAGTGAGTGCTCGGGACGGCCCCTTCTCGTCCCCCAGCCCCCCCAGACCTGCCCCCCAGCCCCTCAATTTCCCCCTTTGCCCCCCCCCCCCCCCCCCCGCAGGCTCATCCCCATCCTGGTGAATGGCATGAAGTACTCAGAGATTGACATCATCCTGCTCAAGGTACGAGGTCAGGGTGAGAATGTGAGAGTGCCCGTCTCCCCATCCCTCCTCCAGCTCTGTGGGGCTGGTACTGGTTAACTGGAGGGACTGGGGCAAGGCAGGAGCTGCCCCGAGACCTCCTGGACATGATGACAGATTTAGAGCTGATGCCGGTGATGGCTGTTGTGTTCGTACTGTCTGATCCATGGGGGCCAGGGGTCCCTGGGACGGGAGGTTGGGAGTCTCCGTGGTGCGATGTGATATCCCCTGTCCCCGCAGGGTGATGTGGAGGAGGATGAGGCCATTCCTGACAGCGAGCAGGACATCAAGCCCCGCTTCCACAAGTCCCGCACAGTGACACTGCAGCACGAGGAGGAACGGCCGCAGGACCCTGATGACACGGAGGATGAAGATGACGACGACACGCTCTCAGACTGGAACCTGAGTATGGGCTCGCTGGGGGTCCTGGCCCCAGCTTTGGGCTCCTTCCATGAACCCTGGGGGTTAATTAAACCCCGAGGTGAGATGGTGCCTGTTTGGGAGGGATTAACCCCTCTTGCCTGCCCGGCAGGGAAGTGCTCAGCTGCCGCGCTGGACGTCCTGGCCAACGTCTTCCGGGAAGAGCTGCTCCCCCACCTCCTCCCGCTGCTTAAGGAGCTCCTCTTCCACCCCGAGTGGGTCATCAAGGAGTCAGGCATCCTCGTTCTGGGGGCCATTGCGGAAGGTGGGTGCCACGCTGCCTGCAATGGGCCGTCCCTGAGCCACCGCCGTGCCGGCGCCGGGGGTCTCTGAGCCTCCCTGTGCCCTCCAGGCTGCATGCAGGGCATGGTGCCCTACCTGCCGGAGCTGATCCCCCACCTCATCCAATGCCTGTCGGACAAGAAGGCGCTGGTGCGCTCCATCGCCTGCTGGACCCTGAGCCGCTACGCCCACTGGGTGGTCAGCCAGCCCCCCGACATGTACCTCAAGCCCCTCATGACCGAGCTGCTCAAGCGCATCCTCGACAGCAACAAGCGGGTGCAGGAGGCAGCGTGCAGGTAAGGGCTGGGGGACAATTTGGGGCCGCCTGTGGCATTTTTTGGGCAGGATCCGCTGGATCTGAGCCCTTCTCTGGGCAGGATGATGAAACTGATGTGTTGAGTCACTGTGATGATGGTGTATTCGTACTGTCTGACCCAGAGCGGGGGCGTGCAGGGGGTTCAGCTCTGGCCGGGGGGGGCTGCTGACCCTTTCTCCCCCCACCCAGCGCCTTCGCCACGCTGGAGGAGGAGGCCTGCACGGAGCTGGTGCCGTACCTCAGCTTCATCCTGGACACACTGGTCTTCGCCTTCGGCAAGTACCAGCACAAAAACCTGCTGATCCTCTATGACGCCATCGGGACCCTCGCCGACTCTGTGGGGCATCACCTCAACCAGCCGGTACGATGGGGGGGGGGTCCCTGTCCTGGTGGTCCCCTCACTCCCCACAGTGCCCCAGCCCGGGACCAGTGATGACAAGTGACAACAGACATTCGAATCCCGAACCCGCAGTGTGGATCTCTCTGGTCTGATGGTCCCTGGGCTGAGGGGGAGCGGCCCTGTGCCCCCCACATCCCCTCCCTTGTGTCCGCCCGCCGTGACAGCCTCTCTCCCCGCGGTGCAGGAATACATCCAGAAGCTGATGCCTCCGCTCATCCAGAAGTGGAACGAGCTGAAGGACGAGGACAAGGACCTCTTCCCGCTGCTGGAGGTGAGCCGTGGGGCGCAGAGGGTGGCGGCAGGGGGGGGTGTCTGTCCCCTTTGCCTCCTCCCACCCCTCTGCTGTCCCCCCCCCACCGCCCGCAGTGCCTGTCCTCGGTGGCCACCGCCCTGCAGAGCGGCTTTCTGCCCTACTGCGAGCCCGTCTACCAGCGCTGCGTCACCCTGGTCCAGAAGACGCTGGCTCAGGCCATGGTGAGCCACGGCCCCCCCCTTCCCCGGGTGCTGTGGGGTGTGCCCCCCCCACCGTGGGGTGACCGTGCCTCCCCCCGCCTTCCCCGCAGATGTACAACCAGCACCCCGAGCAGTATGAGGCCCCCGACAAGGACTTCATGATCGTGGCCCTGGACCTGCTGAGCGGTTTGGCCGAGGGTCTCGGCTGCCACGTGGAGCAGCTGGTGGCTCGCAGCAACATCATGACGCTGCTCTTCCAGTGCATGCAGGTGAGGGCCCCCCCCGGGACCCCCCCATCCCGGCCTGGGGGCTGCCGGGACCCTCCCCGGTGCTCACCCCCATCCCTGCCCGCTCCCCGCAGGACACCATGCCCGAGGTGCGGCAGAGCTCCTTCGCTCTCCTGGGCGACCTCACCAAGGCCTGCTTCGTGCACGTCAAGCCCTGCATCGGTGGGTGCCAGGGCTGCAGGGGTCACCCTGGGAGAGGGGGGGCAAAGTAGGGGGACCCCGAAAGGATGTGATGGGGGGGGAGCCCTGCCGCTGACCCTGCTTCCCCCTAGCCGAGTTCATGCCCATCCTGGGCACCAACCTCAACCCCGAGTTCATCTCCGTCTGCAACAACGCGACCTGGGCCATCGGGGAGATCTGTATGCAGATGGGTGAGTCTCGTGTGTCCCCCCGGCCCCACAGGAGCTCAGCTGAGCCCCCCCACCCTGACAAACCCCCCCATCCCCTCCTGGCAGGGGCGGAGATGCAGCCCTACGTCCAGATGGTGCTGAACAACCTGGTGGAGATCATCAACCGCCCCAACACCCCCAAAACCCTCCTGGAGAACACGGGTGAGGCTGGGGGGGCGCACAGTGGGACCGCAAGGAGGGTGGTGCTGTTCGCTGGGGGGGGCCCCCCTGCTGTGCACAGCCCCCCAAACCTCTCCCTCTGCCCGCAGCCATCACCATTGGCCGCCTGGGCTTCGTCTGCCCGCAGGAGGTGGCCCCCATGCTGCAGCAATTCATCCGGCCTTGGTGAGTTTGAGAGGGGCTGTTCTGGGGGTCCCCATGTCCTCCCGGGAAGGGGGGGGTGTCGCTGAACCCCAATTTTCCCCCCCTCAAGGTGCACATCGCTCCGTAACATCCGAGACAATGAGGAGAAGGACTCTGCTTTCCGTGGCATCTGTGTGATGATCGGCGTGAACCCTGGAGGGGTTGTGCAGGTATGGGGGGGCACCCAGCAGTTTTGGGGGGGTACCCAGCAGTTTGGGGGGGGCACCTTAAGCCACGGCGGGGGGGGGGGCTCGGGGGCAGCCCCCAGAGGAGAAGATAAGGGGGGGACTCAGCTTCAGCCTGGCTCTATGCAGAATGGGGGGGTCCCTGGGCCCAGGCCCCTCTCCCCATCACCCCCTGATTTTGTCCCTGTCACTCCCCCATTTTGTCCCCTTGTCACCCGCCCCCCCATGTTCATCCCCCACCCTGTGTGTCATCCCTGCCCCCCCCCCCAGGACTTCATATTCTTCTGTGATGCTGTCGCATCCTGGGTGAGCCCCAAGGATGACCTGCGGGACATGTTCTATAAGGTCAGCTGGGAAAATGGGGGGAACTAGGGACCCCCCAATGCTGCGGGGGGTGCTCAGCAGGGCCCCCCCTCATTGTTAACCCCCCACCCCCGCTAGATCCTCCACGGCTTCAAGGACCAGGTGGGAGAGGAGAACTGGCAGCAGTTTTCGGAGCAGTTCCCGCCCCTGCTCAAGGACCGGCTGGCGGCGTTTTATGGGGTCTAGGCCAGGCGGAGGCATCGGAACCAGGTCCGGGAGTGGGGAGCAGCACCCCAAAATGGGGGTAGACAGGTGGAACCCCCCCCTCAGCACGACAGACCCCCCTGACCCCTCTCCCCTCTCTCGCAGGTCGGCGCCGGGAGGCCGTCAGGACGGCGGCCGTGAGCGGGCGACCCCGCGCCGTGCCCGGGGGGGTTCGGGGGGGCGGGAGGAGCCGCGTGGGGGGGCCACGGCACGGTGCCCCCCCCCCACCGTCACCCCGTCCCCAGCCGCCCCGGGGGGGGTGGGGGGTGGGGGGGCCCCGAGATCGGTTTCACCCCCGGGGGGGAGAAGGGGGGGAGGGACTGGGGGTGGGGGGGGGGGTCCATGGCGGCTGCAGGGGAGGGATGGACCCGTGGCGGGGGCACCCCAAAACCCTGGGGGGAGGGGAAGCAAAAAAACGGGGCAAAAGGGTCCAAAAATGGGGTGGCCTGGGCAGGGGGGATGATGACACCCCTCCTCTTTTTCCGCTGCAGGGTGTTCCTGTTCTCCTCTCCCCCCGCATGGTGCCCCCCCCCCCCACCCCGTACCCATGCACACGTTTATGGAGATAAACCTATAGGAACATATAGAGCAGCCCCGGCCGGGGGGGGGCGCGGGGTGCCCCGGGGGGGGCGGGAGGGCCCCGGGGGGGGGGCGGGGGGCCGGGGGGGCCGAGCCGCCGCCGTTGTGCTTCGTCGTGAGCGAGTCGGTGCCACGTTTCTTGTGTTTTTTTTTCCCCGTTTTGTTCCGTTTTTTACCGTTTACAGGGCGGGGGGGGGGGGCGGGGGGGAGAGCGCCCCGCAGGGACCGGCGGGGGGGGGCGGGGGGGCGGGGAGGAGGCCGCGTCCTGGAAGGGGGGGCGGGCCCGGTTGAGCCGCGCCCCCTCGTTCCTGCTCGGCAAAGAGAGTCCGTTGTTGACCGTCCGCCGTCTCGGTGCCGTTTGTTCCCGCCGGGGGGGGGTTGTTTGGGGGGGCGGGTGTCACTTCCCCGCCCGGGGCCGCTGCCGCCCTTCCCGGTGGTTCGGCTGCTACACGTGGTCCCCTTCCGGCGCCTTTGGATGACGTCACGACGAGCCTCTCTTGCATTGGGCGAGGCGCCGGTCACATGGGGGCGGCGCGAAGCTGTCAGCGCGCCGGAAGCGGATCCCGCCGTGGCCGTGGCGACGGGACGCGGCGGGGCCAGGCCGGGACGCGCCCCGGTACCGGGGGGGGGCTCGGGGGGACACCGAGCCTTGGTGGGGGGGGTGGGAGACAACGGGCGGGCGGGCATGAAGAGAGGGCGGGAACGCGGCTGCGGGAGCTTTGATGAGGGGGCGGCGGGTCTCGGTACCGGGGCTGGAGGGATTCGGGTGTTGGGGCGGGTGCCGGTACCGGGAGTTCAGGGAGTACCTGGGTGTTGGGGTATCCTATTGAGGGGGGGGTGTCCGGGGGAGGGGGTGGTCCCGGGGCTCTGGGGGGTCCCGGTTTGGGGCGAATCCCGGTGTTATGGGGCGGGGGCGGGGGGCCGTGCTCGGGGCGCGGGGGGGGGGAACCCCCCGCCTCTGGGGCTGCGGGAGGCGCTGACACCCCCGCCCCCAGCCATGGAGGGGGCCCCCGCGCCCGACGACCCCGACCGGCAGGCGCAGGAGTACGTCAACCGACTGCGGGGCCCGGGGACCCCCCCAGGCCGCCCCCCGCCGCTCCCCGCCGCCCCGACCCCGGGGCCCAGCCCCCCCGCTCCCCCCCCGCGTCCTCCCCCGGGGCTGAAAAGGCCGCCCCCGGGCGGGGGGGGCGCGGGGGGGCTGCTGGCGCTGCCGCTGGAGCTGCTGCTGGAGATCTGCGGGTACCTGGGGGCGCGGGAGGTGCGGGGGGTCCTGCCCCGCGTCTGCCGGGCGCTGCGGGAAGTGGCCCGGGACGCCGTGGCCTGGCGGCTCCGTCTGCAGCGCAGCGCCCGTGGCCCCTTCCCCGTCCTGGAAGGTGGGTCTGGGGGGGCGACCCTGACGTTGTCTTTCCATGTGGGGGGCTGGGGACCCCAAAACATTTCCCCGTAGTGGGTTGGGGATATCCCTAATACTCTGTTTTCCTGGCTTTGCCGACCCCAAGGGGGCTGTGAGGTGCTGCAGAGGGCGAATGTTGGGAGTTGGGGACCCTCTCTGACCCCTGTGGCAAATTGAGGACCCCCAGTGACCCCCCATTTCCCCACAACTCCTGTCCCAGCGCCCCATGTCACCCACTGTGCTGAACCTCGAGGTGGCTATGGAGCACTGTGTGGGGCGAAGGGGGCAGGTTAGGGACCCCCCCCGATGCCCCAGATCCCCCCATCAGTTCAGGGGGCCGCCCCTGACCCCCTGTTTCTCCACAGAGGAGGGGTTCGACTGGTCAGCCGCCTGCGTGGACCTGGAAGAGCACCTGCAGCGCTGGGGGGGTGGCGGGGCCCCCATGGAGCACTTCTCCCTGGACGAGGGACACTTTGCCTCTGTTGACTCCGTCCTCCTGCTGCAGGTGGGGCCAGGCTGGGCCCGGGGGGTCCCCCGGTTCTGGGGGGTGATCCCCATCTTACCTCTGTGTCCCACCCCCAACCTGGCAGGGAGGGACCCTCTGTGTTTCAGGCGCCCGCGACCGCAACGTCAACCTGTGGGACCTGCGGCAGCTGGGCCGGGCCACCGGCAAGGTGCTGGTGAAGGCGCTGGGCACCGAGCGCAACGGGACTCACAAGGTGGGGGGTGCAGCTGTTATCCCCTCTCCTCGCGCTTCGGTTGCCCCCCTTGGGGAGCCGCTGGGGGGTCCTGGAGCGTTTTTGGGAGCAGTGGTGGGCTTGGGCTCTCCCTCGCAGGGCTGGGTCTGGTGTTTGGCCTCCCAAGACAACAAAGTGTGCTCGGGCTCGTGGGACAGCACGGTGAAGCTGTGGGACCTGGAAGCCGAGGGGCAGCAGTTTGGGGAGATCAGGTAACGGCTGGGGGGGGCCCCAGGGAGGCTTGGGGGGGTCCCTGGGGTGAGGTTCTGGCTGAGCCCAGCCCTCCCCTCACCCCCAGGGAGAAGGCGGCTGTGCTGTGCCTCTCCTACCGCCCCGATGTCCTCGTCACCGGGACGTATGACAAGACGGTGACTGTTTATGACCCGCGAGGTTGGTCCTGCCCAGGATGGGGGGCGTCCCTGGGATGGGGGGAGGTGCTGGAGGGGCCCCCGGCTCAACCCCCCCCTCTGCTGGCAGCCGGCCAGGCTCTGGTATGCAGCTACAAGCCCCATGCTAGTGCCGTTCTGTCCTTGGCGGCCGATGATCGGCTCATCATGTCAGGCAGCGAGGACCGGACCCTTGTTGTCTTTGACCGACGGGGCGATGGGGTCCTTCAGCGGCTGCAGGTGGGTCCTGCTGCCCCCCAATACCCAGGGGGGGACACGACGACACAGGGCTGGGGGCTCCCTTCTCCATCACCTGCTGCAGTTGGGGCCCCAAGATTTGCGGTGCAGCAGGATCTGCCCCCACTAATGCTTCATTCCTTCCTCCCAGCTGGAAAACTACCTGCTCTCCATGTCATACCGGGGGACGCAGCTCTGGGCTGGGGACAACCAGGGCCGGGTGTACGTTTTCAGGAACAGCGCTGGCAGCTTCCAGCCCGCCCGGGTAGGGACCCCAAGGGGGTTGGGGGGTGCAGGGGAGGGGTCGGGTGCCCCCCAGTGCCTCACGGTATGTTTTTATGTCCCCTCTCCCGCAGTACTTTGACGTGGGGCACCGGCTGCAGATCACGGGGCTCTGGCACTCGCTGGGGTCCCTCTACACCACGTCCACCGACAGGACGCTGCGGGTGAGGGTCCCTCTGTCCTCGTCACACAGCGCTGCACTGGGGGGGGCCCACGCTGGGCTGGGGGGGGCCTGCTGACCCTGTTGTGGGGGGCTAGAGGGCTGCAAACAGCTTTTTCTCTCTTGCAGATACACGTCCCTACAGACCCTCCCCGCACCATCTGCTCCTGGACGCACGATGACGTGCTCAACGGGGTAAGGAGGCGCTCGCTCCCTTGCACACGCGTGTGCACACACATCCCCTCGCACACGCGTGTGCAAGCACCCCGGCTCTCCCCAGTCTCAGTCCTGCCACAGCATCTGCTGTGCTGGTCCTTGCACTGGGAGCTCCCTGGGGTGCGGAAGTGTCCCCCTGGGTCAGGGGGTGTCCCCCCAGCAGGCCCCCCGCCCCGGACGTGCCCCCCACCCCCCCAACACTCCTCTCGACCCCCCCCAGATCAGCGTGGAGGGCGACGTGGTAGCAGCCGCCTCAGGAGGCCTCTCTGTCGAGGTGTGGAGGCTCCGGACCTGACGTGCCGCTACGGCCCCATGCTCACACTGCCTGGGAAGCAGGGCTGGGGGGGCTCCCCGGCACCGGGGGGGGGTGTCTGTCTCCCACCGGCCGCGGGGTCCCCTCTGCGGCCCCCGACATGGAGGAGATGGGCCCAGCCTTGGGCCCTTGGTGGGGCTGGAAGTTCCTGCCTGTTCATGGGTATTAAAAGGATTTGACTGGAGCGGAGGTTGCGTGTGTGCCCCCCCCGCGGGGGCATCCGTGGTTTTGGGGCGAAGTTGGGCGGTTTGGCGGACGTTTCGGGGTAACCCCGGTCCAGCGCCATCCCCGCAGGCGAGGCCCTTCGTTTCTGGGAGTCGATTGCCCCTCCGCGGCCACCGTCCCTTCTTCAAGATGGCGGCGCGCAGCTGTACGGCGGAGGGGGGCAGCAAGATGGCGGCGCGCAGCCGCAGTGTGCGGCGCAGCGCTGGTGGGGGCGGGCCAAGATGGCGGCGCGCAGTGGCGGCGCGGCGGAGTGAAGGCGGCCGGAGCCCCATGGCGACGCCGGGGCAGGCCCCCGCCGCGGCCCTGCGGGCCGTGCTGAAGCCGAGCGGGCCCCTCCCGGGCGAGAGCCTCCCGGTGCGTGGGTACGACTTCGCTGGCGGCCCGGACCACGCCGCGCTGCTCCGTTCCTTCCGTACCACCGGCTTCCAGGCCACCAGCTTCGCCCAGGCCGTCGCCGAGATCCACCGGATGGTGGGCGCGCCGGGGCCGGGGGGCGGCGGGGTCCCGGGGCGGCGGGAGGGTGTCCGGGGCGCTGCCGGAGCCGGTCCTGACCACCCCCCCCCCGCGCCCGCAGATCGCGGCGAAGCTGGAGCCGCTGAGCGAGGAGGAGCTGGGCCGGGCCGGGCTGGGGGGGGCCCGGCCCCCCTCGGGCTGCACCATCTTCCTGGGTTTCACCTCCAACCTCATCAGCTCCGGCGTCCGGGAGACCATCCGCTACCTGGTGCAGCACAACATGGTGCGTGGGGCCTGGCGCGGCGGCGGGGTCTGTCCGGGGCCCCACCTGCCCCGGGGCCGTCGCCGAAGTCCCTGGCGGGGGGGCGAGGGGGGGACCCTCAGGTCCTTGGGGTGTTCCCCGGACCGGCCCCAAGGTCCCCGCCCTGTCCCTGAGGTCCCTGCAGGGTTCCCAGGGGGATGCGTGGCTCCCGAGGGTGTCCCCGAGGTCCCCAAGCTGTTCCTCGGGTCCCTGTGGGATCCGGGGGGGTCCCCAGCCTGGTCCTGGGGTCCCACCCCTGTCCCTGTTCCCTCAGGGCCTTTGGGGTCCCCAGCATTCCTGGGGGCTCAGCCCTGCCCCCAAGGTGTCCCCCAGCTTGCTCTAGGGTCCTTTGAGCCCCCCCCCCTTCTCCCTGGGGTGTCCCTGAAGTCCTGATGCTGTCTCCACCCGGGGCAGGTGGACGTGCTGGTGACCACGGCGGGGGGGGTGGAGGAGGACCTCATCAAGTGCCTGGCGCCCACCTACATCGGGGACTTCAGCCTGCGGGGCCAGGACCTGCGCCAGAGCGGCATCAACAGGTACGGGGCGCCGGGGTCCCCTCCTGGACACTGGGGTCCCCTCCCGGGCTGAGCTTGTCCCCTCCCCAGGATCGGGAACCTGCTGGTGCCCAACGACAACTACTGCAAGTTCGAGGACTGGCTGATGCCCATCCTGGAGCAGATGGTGGACGAGCAGGAAACGCAGGTGGGGGGTGGCCGGCCCGGACGCCTGGGTCCTCCCCGGCTCATGGGGGGCACGAGGGGCCCGGACGGCTGGGTCCTCTCTGGCTGGCGGTCCTGAGCGTGGTGGTCCGGCAGGGCGTGAGGTGGACCCCCTCCAGGATGATCGCGCGGTTGGGCAAGGAGATCAACAACCCCGAGTCGGTTTGCTACTGGGCGCAGAAGGTAGGTGGCGATGGGGGGGACGGTCACCGCGGGCATCACCGCGGGTGTCACCGCCCGTCACCGCATCCCCTTTCCAGAACAACATCCCGGTGCTGAGCCCAGCGCTCACCGATGGCTCCCTGGGGGACATGATCTTTTTCCACTCCTACAAGCGCCCGGGGCTGGTGCTGGACATTGTGGAGGGTGAGTGTGTCCCCAGATGCCAGGGTCCTGTCCCCACCCTGCTGCCGACGCCGGGGTCCCCCCCCCAATGCCGGGGTCCCCTGACAGCCATCTCTGCCTGCAGACCTGCGCCTCATTAACACCCAGGCCATCTTCGCCAGGAAGACGGGGATGATCATCCTGGGTGGGGGGCTGGTGAAGCACCACATCGCCAACGCCAACCTCATGGTGAGGGGGGTGGGGGCCTCCCGTGTCCTGGGCGATGGGGAGGGGGTGCGGAGCACCCCCGAGGATGGGGAGGGGGCGCAGGGGCTCACCCTGCTCCTCACCCTGCAGAGGAACGGGGCCGACTTCTCCGTCTACGTCAACACGGCACAGGAGTTCGACGGCTCCGACTCGGGGGCGCGGCCGGATGAGGCTGTGTCCTGGGGCAAGATCCGGATGGATGCCACCCCCGTCAAGGTGGGATGGGGGGGTCCTGGGGTGGGGGGCGGAATTTGGGGTGCCTGGAGGGGGGTCTCCCATCCTCACCCCCTCTTCCCTGCCCAGGTCTACGCCGACGCCTCCCTGGTCTTTCCGCTGCTGGTGGCGGAGACATTTGCCCAGAGAGCCGATGCCTTTCCATTGGAGACGCCAGCAGACTGAGCCAGTGGCGGGGTGTCCCTGGGGGCTGAGCCCCCCATCTCCAGGTGGGGGGCAAGCCCCCCAATTTGGGAGGGCCGAGCCCACACTACCTCTGCAGGGGGTCCCATCACAATGCCCCCAGGCTCCGCTCCCCGCGCCCCAAACGCCGGCATGTGCAGAGCAGGAGAGAGTGGGGTGACTCCCCCGAACGGGGGAATGGGGGAGCTGGGACCCCCGCAGCACCGTCCACCTGTTCCCCCCTCCCCAGTGCTTGTATTTATTTAAGCTGCTCGGGGGTCCGCGCAGCTCCGCGCGCTCCCAATAAAGCACTGCAGCTTCTCCACACTGTGGGTTTATTCCTCATTACCAGGGGACGCAGACAGGCACTGCAGGTGCCCCCCCAAACCCACGTCACATGGTGGCATCCCCCCCAAACCCGCATCACATGGCGGCGCCCCCCTCGGGCTGGAAGCTCTCCTCGCGCCAGAGCTGGACGTGGCCCTCAGTGGCGGTGAGCAGGCAGGGCAGGGTGGGGTGGAAGGAGAGCGACTGCACCACGCCGCGGCCCACTGCCAGGCTGAGCGCCAGCGAACCCTGTGGGGGGGTGAGGATGTGGGGGGGCTCCCCTGGGACCCCCTAAGTGCAGGCTCGGCCCCCCCTTGCCCACTCACCTCCACCAGGTCCCAGAAGTAGACATTGCCATCCTCAGAGGCGCTGCCCACATGGGTGTCCTGCTCGCTCAGCACACAGTCTAGCCGGTACGCCATGCTGCGGTGGCCCGTGTACCTGGGGAGGTTCCGGGGGGGACGGGGTGAGGTAGGGGCCCCCCCGCAGCCCCCCAGGGGGGTGCAGGGCCATGAGGAGGGGGCTCGTACTCGCCCAGCAGCTCCCCCGTTTCCTTGTCCAGCAGGCGCAGGGTGGAGTCGAGGCTGGCAGCCAGGGCGCACTGCCCGTCCTTGCTGAAGCAGACACTGGTGATGGGGCCTGGAAGCAGATGGGAGTTTGTGGGTGTCCTGGGGAGACCCCCCCCGCCTTGGGAGTCCCCTACGCTGGTGTCCCGCACCCCCTCACTCACTCCCTATGTAGTCGGAGTAGAGCTGGCCAGCGCGCAGGTCATAGCGCCGGACACGGCCGTCCACGGAGCTGCAGAGAGGGGGTGTTAGTGCAGGGGGGGTCCTGCTGACCCCAATCCCGGGGGGCCCTGCTGGCCCTGTCCCCCCCGAGCATGTCCCTGTCCCCTGAGTGCATCCCCATCCCTCACCCCGAGAGGATCTCGTGGTTGGAGACCTTCACGCTGGAGATGCCGTCCTTGGCCTCATCCAGGACCTGGACGGGGTCAGGGCGGCGGGAGCGGCAGTCCCAGCACCGGACAGTGGAGTCGATGGAGCCTAGTGGGGGGCCGGGGGGAAAAGGGGGTGTCAGGGGGTGTCAAGGGGGGGCTCTGGTGCTGGCAGGGCCCCCCAAGACTGCTTCCTTACCAGACACAATGATGGTGGCCTCCTCATTGAACTGGACGCAGTTCACCTTCTGTGAAACAAGCAGGGAGTCAGCACCCTGCAGGGAGCCCCGATCCCCCAAGTCCCCCCGGAGCCCTCACCCCCGCTGCCCTATGTCCTCACCCCCGCGTGTCCCCGGTACTTGCGGACCACTTGTCCGGTGGCCACGTCCCACAGCGCCACGGTCTTGTCAGCCCCACAGGAGCAGAGCTGGCTGTTGTCAAAGGAGCTGGGGGGGACGGGGTGCCCTGTCAGTGGGGCTGGGGGGGTCCCCGAGGGGTGGGGGTCCCCACAGCCCCCTGCCCCTTACCCGGCGGCATCCAGCACCTCGTAGCCGTGCCCCTGGTAGGTGCGCAGGGCTGTGCCCTTGTGCGGGTTCCAGAGCTTCAGGGACTTGTCGCTGCCGCAGGTCAGGCAGTAGTTCCCGTCCACTGGGGAGGGGGGGGACTGAGATGATCCCCCCGGCACCCCAAATAGGCACCCCCTCCACAGGAGCTGCGGTCCCCAGTTACCCCCCCCAGGGACAGGAGCCCGGGACCTCTTTCCTCCCCTCTGGGATGGGGACTGGGAGTGTGCCCCACCCTCTTCCTCCCCCTGGGATGGGATCAAGGAGTTGGGGTCCCCCTGCCCCCGGGATGGGGTGCGGTTCCCCTCTCCTCCCCCCCGGCATAGGGCCCTGGTCCGCACTCCCCCCCCATCCCGGATCCCCCTTTGCTCCCCCCCGCCGGTCCCACCGTTAAAGCGGACGGCCCGCACCGCGCCCTGCCCGCACTCCAGCGTCCGCACCCGCCGCCGCGGCAGCTCGGGACGGGCGGGCCGCGGCCGCGGGAAGGCCATGGCGGGCCGGGACCGGGACCGGGGCCTCTTCCGGCGGCGGCGGCGGAAGCGGGCAGTGGGGCGGCATGGCGGACCCGCGGCGACCGGCGCGGGTGGCCAGGTGGGACCGGGGCACGGGGGGGGGACCGGGAGGGGGACCGGGGAGGGCACCGGGGGGGGGGGACACCGGGGGAGGCAGGGGCCCCGGCCCGTCTGACGGTGCCGCCCCCAGGTACAAGCCGCCGGCCACCGAGACCAACCCGGCGCTGGAGGACCCCACGCCCGACTACATGAACCTGCTGGGGATGGTCTTCAGCATGTGCGGGCTCATGCTTAAGGTGGGGGCATCGGCACCGGTCCAGGGGGGCACCGGCACCGGGCGGGGCGGGGGGACACCTGCCCAGGGTGGGCACTAGCCCCGGGAGGCACCGGGACCGGCCCGGGGTGGGCGGTGGGACGATATTTTGGGGGCTGAGGACTGTCCCTGGGGGGGGTTCTGGGGTGGCTGAGGGCCGTGGGGGCACAGGGACTATCCCCGGGGGGGTTCAGGGGCACAGGGACCATCCCCTGGGGGTTTTGAGGTGGCCGAGGGACAAGGAGGAAACAGGGGCCATCCCCAGGGGGTCCCCACACTGTACCCAAGGGGTCCCCACGCCGTACCCCTCCACCTGCAGCTGAAGTGGTGCGCCTGGATCGCCGTCTACTGCTCCTTCATCAGCTTCGCCAACTCCCGCAGCTCTGAGGACACCAAGCAGATGATGAGCAGCTTCATGTGAGTGCCGGCGGCTCTGGATCCAGCCCTGGGGCGCCGCATCCCCTGCGGAGGGGACAGCAGGGAGACCATCCTGGTTTTGTGGGGGTCTCTGAAGCCCAGGCTGGTGTCTCTCCCCTCTCTAGGCTCTCCATCTCAGCCGTGGTGATGTCCTACCTGCAGAACCCCCAGCCCATGTCCCCTCCCTGGTGACGGCTGGTGTCGTTCCCTGGGGAGGGTGCTCACCGTGGGGGAGGCAACGGGTTGAGTCAGGGCCGGGATGATAAAGGGGGTGCTGGGGCAGAGCTCGTGGTCGTTGTGGTTTGTACGTACCTGCGTGGGCTGGACCCTGCTCAGAGCTGCGGCCTCAGAAGGCAGATGGGGTGGATGGAGCCCCCCCCGGGGTTGGGGGAGCGGGACCCTGCTTGGGGGATCTGGGGTCGTGCCGGGGGGAACAGTGGGTGAAGATGGCAGGAGTCGGAGGGAGCGATGGGGTGTGAGGGCTGGGGGAGCCCCAGGGGGCTGAGGGGAGCCTGGGGGGGGGTCCAAGGGGAGCCCCGGGTGGGGCTGAGGGGAGCCATGGAGGTGGCAGAGCCCCGCGGGGGGCTGAGGGGAGCCCTCAGCGCCGGCTGCCCCCGGGGCTTCCCTCAGCACCCCGGCGCTATCGCCTCTGTGAGGGATCCGGCTCCTCGACGCGCCATTGGAGGAGTGAGCTGCCCGTCTCTCGCTCTGCGCCGACCACGCCTCGGCGGGGGCGGGGTTTCGGGAGCTGCCACACGTCATTGGCTACTGAGCGTTCTCCCGCCGCAGGGGGGGGCGTTGCCGACGCCCGCCCCGGGAGGAGCGGCTCGCGGTGTCAATCATGGGCGCTCCTCCTCCTCATTGGCGCCAGTCCGTTATGTCACCGCCCCGCCTGGGGCGGGGGGGGGTGTCTTCGCGGTGTTCCGTTACGACCCGCCTCTGCGCGCAGCGGCTAATCAGAGCGTGGGGCGTGGCCGGAGCGGCTTCCCTCGCCGTCCATTGGCTCTCGGTTGCCCAGAGGGGGTGGAGTGGTGACCCCCCCAGGTCATGTGGAGGGGCGGTCACATGACCGTGCCCGCGAGCGACATGGCGGTGCCCGGGGCGGTGGCGCTGCTGCTGCTGCCGCTGCTGCCGCTCCTCGGGGCGGCGGCCGCGGGCTGCGGGTACCAGGTGGGCCCGGGGGGATTGGGCAGGCGAGCCACTGGAGAGGGACTGGGCGAGACTGGAGGGGCTCCGGGAGCGGCTGGGGGGGACACCGGAGCGTCCTGGGGAAACGGGAACTGGGAGGGACTAGGGGAGCTGGGAGGCACTGGGGACACTGGGATGGCCTGGGGGAGCCGGGAGAGACTGGGAGCACTGAGGAAACGGGGACTGGGAGAGACTGGGGGGAGCTGGGCAGCTGGGAGAGATCGTGGTGGGGAAGCTGGGAACCCAGGAGGGACTGGGGGGCAATTGGGAGGAACTGGGGCAGGGAGAAACTGGGCTGAGGGAGCTGGGATACTGGGAGAGACTGAAGGGAGGTGGGGAAACGTGGATGGGGCAGCTGGGCTGGGACTGGGCGAACTGGGAGAGGTCAGATGGGGGGAGCAGTGGGGGATTGGGAGAGGGAAACTGGGACAATCTGGGCCTGAGGAGTGGGAAGGGATTGGGGTCTGGCATGGGCTGGGACTGGGAACACTGCGGAGAGGCTGGGATGGGGGTGCTAGGGGAGGAAGAGGAGGGTTTAGGGTACTGGGGTGCCTGAAGGGGGCTGGGGCACGGCTGGACAGTGACAGTCACGTGCCCCAGCTGGGCTGTCGCTGGGGGGGGGAACGACACGTAGGCATCCTGGCCTGCCCTTCCCCCCAGGCAGGGGACCCAGGCGTCCTGGCCACTGGTTTTTAACAGCCGTTTGCATCCTCCCCTGCAACCCAACGGCTTCCTCTGGAAACGGCTGGCGGGGGGGTGCAGGGGGGACGCAGGGTGTGGGCAAAGCCCCGTACGAGCCCTCAGAGACTCCGCTTGCGCCCGCAGTCGTGTCCGCCCACACGCCCCGACCTCCTCAATGTGCACCTGGTGCCCCACACACATGATGACGTGGGCTGGCTCAAGACGGTGGAGCAGTACTTCTATGGAGGTGGGTGTCCATGCCACCGTGGGGTGGGGGCGGATGGTCCCCGGGGAGGGGTGGTGACGTCCCCAAGGCCACCGCAGCACCTGCGGGGACAGAGGTGATGCCTCCAAGGCCACCGTGGGGGTGGAGGTGACGCTCGGTGAGGCCAGCGTGGGGTCGAAGGACACTGAGTGCCAGAGATGGAGCCTGCGGCCTCATGGCGGGGGGGGGTTGGGGGCTGAGAGACAAACCCTGCCCTCGGGATGGGGACAGGACTGTGCTTTCTGCCCATTGTCCCCAGCGTGGTGGTGTGACCCCTGTTTGCCTCTTGTTTTTGCCTGTCAGAACAGTGCTGGGACCCCTGGACCTTTCTGTGTTCCCCCCTCTATGTCCCTTGGATGTTTCTGTGCCCCCCCACGACCCCCCGTTCTCCCCCCACATCCCCTGGAGGTTGCTGTGACCCTATCCCCCCTATTCCGTGACCCCCACGACCCCTGGATGTCACCTGTGTCCCCACGGATGTTGCCGTGACCCCGTATACCATATCATGCCGTGCCCCTGTGCCCCCTCCCCACCTGTCACGGTTGACCCTGTCAGTGCGTAACGAGGTGCAGCATGCGGGGGTGCAATACATCCTGGACTCGGTGGTGGCCCAGCTGGCAGCTGACCCCTCCCGCCGCTTCATCTATGCCGAGGTGGCCTTCCTGGCCCGCTGGTGGCGGCAGCAGGACGAGGCCACGCATCGCACCGTCCGCCAGCTCGTCGAGCAGGGTGCGGGGGGCATGGCAGGGATGTCCCCCGGGGGGGAATCTGCCACTGAGAGGGATGTGGGGGGTGTCCCTGGAGAGGGACATGGGCATGGGGGCACACAGGGATGGGGGGGGGGGGGGGCTGGGGTGTCCCTGAGGGTCATGGGGAGCACGCAGGGACATGAGTAGGGGGGGGACTGGGGTGTCCTTGGGGGCATGCAAGGACGTGGGGCAGGACTGGGGTGTCTCTTGGTGGACAGGGACATGGAAGGACAATGACTAGAGTGTTCCTTGGAGGATATGGTCTTGGGGGGGGGGACTGGGGTGCCCTAGGGGGACAGAGACTTGTGGAGTGGTACTGGGGTATCCCAACAGGGATTTAGGGGGGATACTGGTGTGTCCCTGGAGAGACATGACTACAGGGGGTTCACAGGAACACGGAGGGGGACTGAGGTGTCTCTGGGGGGGGTTACAGGGGGGTGCACAGGGACATGGGGGGGATTGGGGTGTCCCTGGGGTGAGGTGGGCATGGGGATGTGCCTCTGAGGGGGCACAGAGGCTGGGGGGAGTCTGAGGAGTCGGGGGTGCCCCCAAGGGACTTGGGGTGCTGCCGGTGTGAGGTGCTGCTTGTCCCTGAGCACGCCCCCCTTTCCCTGCAGGGCGCCTGGAATTCGTGGGGGGGGGCTGGTGCATGAGCGACGAGGCGGCCGCGCACTACAGCCCCGCCATCGAGCAGCTGGCACTGGGCCGTCGCTTCCTGCACCGGGAGTTCGGGGCCTGCGGCACCCCTCGCGTGGCCTGGCAGATCGACCCCTTCGGGCACTCCCGCCAGTTGGCTGCCATCTTCGCCCGGGTGGGAGACCCCCCCCTCTGCGCCCACCCCCCCCCCCACCTGGCCCCGCAGGGGACCCCGGCATCCAGGCTGACCCCCTCCTCCCTGCAGATGGGCTACGACGGACTCTTCGTGGGGCGCGTGGACTACCAGGACAAGGTGACGCGGGAGCAGCTGCGGGAGATGGAGTTGCTCTGGCGGGCGAGCACGAGCCTGCCGCCCCCCGCCGCCGACCTCTTCACTGGTGGGACCGGGCGCAGGGCCCCTGCCAGGGCTGGGGGTCCCTTGGGTCTCCCCCCGAGCTCTTCCTGGGGGCTGGTCCTGTCCCGGGGTGCCCCACTGGGTGTTGCCCATCCCTTGAGCCTTCCCCTGTCCCCTTCCCCTCCCCTCCTGAGGGTGACCTGTCCCTTCCCAGGTCTGTTGTCCCATCCTGGGGCTGTCGCCGTCTTCTGGGTCCCCTCTGGGATTTTTCCTTGTCCCTAGGGCTGAGCCCATTCTCTATCCAGCTGATCTCAACCCTGTCCCCAGCCCAGCTGCCCCATCGCTGGGCTGACCAGGGGGGTGGCTGTCCCCAGGCATCCTCCCCAATGTCTACAACCCGCCATCGGGGTTCTGCTGGGACCAGCTCTGCTCCGACCCGCCCGTGGTAGATGAGGACAGTGAGGAGAACAACGTGGACAACATCGTCTCCACCTTCCTGCAGATTGCCGCTAGCCAGGTGGGTGCCCCTAGGTGGTGGGGTGCTCCCTGGGGTGGGTGGGGGGCCCTGGACACCAGGGTTTCCCTCTGGGACAAGGGGTGCTGACCTGTCCCGTCCCCACTCCAGGCCGAGCACTACCGCACCAACCATATCATCATGACGATGGGCTCCGACTTCCACTATGAGAACGCCAACCTGTGGTTCAAGAACATGGACAAGCTCATCGCTCACGTCAATGCCCGGGTGAGTGGGGTCTCCCCCCGTGTATCCCTGCTGTGTGCTGTGCCCCCGCCCCAGCCCGTCTCACACCCTCCACTGCTTTTCCAGCAAGCCAACGGCAGCCGCGTCCACGTCCTTTATTCCACCCCGTCCTGCTATCTCTGGGAGCTGCACCGGGCCAACCTCTCCTGGTGAGGCCAGGGGAGTGAGGGGGAACCCAAGCGTTCAGGTGGGACGGACAGACGGACGGATGCAGCCTGGCTTTCCCACAGGTCCCTGAAAATGGACGACTTCTTCCCCTATGCGGATGGCCCCCACCAGTTTTGGACGGGCTATTTCACCAGCCGACCCGCCTTCAAGCGCTACGAGCGCCTCAGCAACAACTTCCTCCAGGTGGGACGGCAGCCCGCATGCCGGGGTCCCCATCCTGGATGCTTGGGACCCCTGTCCCTCTCCCTGACCCTCCCTTCCCTCCCGGCAGATCTGCAGTCAGCTGGAGGCCTTGGCAGGGATGGCGGCACGGGAGGGTCCCTACGGGCCTGGGGACAGCTCTGTGCTCCGTAAGTGCTGGTATGGGGCCCCCGGGGACCCCTCTGGATCCGCCTGATGCCCCCTTGCCCCCCCGGCAGGTGAAGCTGTGGCCGTGGCCCAGCACCACGACGCTGTGACCGGCACCGAGAAGCAGCACGTGGCTGACGACTATGCCAGGCAGCTGGCGGCGGGGTGGGAGAGCTGCCAGGTAGGGCCCTGCCGCCTGTTTTGGGGGGACAGATGGGGTTTGGGGGGTGCAGGGCCAGGGCCAGCAGTTGGGTGTGGACCAGCATCACGTCCATGGGGCAAACTGGTATCTGGGGGGGTGAACTGGTTTCTGCGGAGAACAGCAGCTGGTGGCCGTCTTAGGGACGAGCCCCTGACCCTGGCCAGCATTTTGGGGACAAGCTGGGGTCTGGGCGGCCAGAGCATGAGAGCTGGTGGCCACAGCCGGGGCGGGGGGGGATAAGCCAGCGAGCACCCCTCGTTACCTCCCCTCGTTACCACCCGCGCCACATGACTGTCCCCTGCTCCTGGCAGCTCCTGGTCGCCAATGCCCTGGCCAGCCTCAGCGGCAGCAAGGAGAACTTCGTCTTCTGCAATGCCCTCAACATCAGCGTCTGTCCCCTGACGGAGGCGGCCAGCCGCGTAAGCACCTCAATGGGGGTCTGGGGGGGCTGTGGGGTCCCCGCGGGGCTAACGCACCGCGTCCCTCTGTCCCCCAGTTCACCGTCATCCTCTACAACCCCCTGGGCCGCCGTGTGTCCTGGCCCATCCGGCTGCCAGTCAACGGGGCATCCTACGCGGTGACGGACCCCCAGGGCCAGCCCATGCCCAGTGAGGTGAGCCTGGGCCAGCCGCCGCGTCCCCCCCGCCTGCCCACAGCCCCCCCTGACTCTCCCTGCCTGTCCCCAGGTTGTCCCCATCTCCAACTTCACCCGCCGGCTGCGGGGGGATGGGAGCAGTGCCACGCGGGAGCTCCTCTTCCAGGCCTCTGCACCCCCCCTGGGCTTCAGCACCTTCATGGTCTCCCGGATGAGCCGTGGGGACCCCCGTGTACCACCTGCCCAGACCCCAGTGTTGTCACAGCCTCGGGAGATCCAGAATGAGGTACGGTCCCACTGCGAGGGATGCATTCCCCCAACATGTGCTGGGCACTGGGTGGACGCAGTTTGGGGTCTTTCCCCACAGGGTCCCTGGGGCTGGAGCAGGTCCCTGGGCAGGGGAAAGCCCATGGTGTTAAGTCACCGGTGGAGTTGCACCTCTGTTGGCCCAGTTAAACCAGTCCTGGGGCGATGGGAGGAGCTGGGGGTGCGGGAGGGGGCTGAGCGGGGACGGGACAGATGTTCGACCCACCGCTGTCCGGCCCTGCAGCATGTCCGGGTGCTCTTCGACCCCCTCACCGGGCACCTGAAGGAGATCCAGAACCTGGACAAGAGCATCTCACTGCCCGTCTTCCAGAGCTTCTACTGGTGAGCACTGGTGGAGCCCAGACACCTGGGTCCCTCGTGCGGGGCCTTCTTACACCTCGTCTTCCTCCTCCTCTTGTCCAGGTACAACGCCAGCATCGGCAACGACGAGACCCCCCAGGCCTCGGGCGCCTACATCTTCCGCCCCAACAGCTCCAAGCCCATCCCCGTCTCTGGCTCCAAGCAGGTCTCCACGTACCTCGTGAAGGTCTGTGGTGGGGACCGTGTCCCCGGGGGTGTCCTCGGGACCAAGGGTGTCCCCAGGGTGCTGAGCCTTGCCATGTCCCTTGCAGAACAGGCTGGTGCAGGAGGTCCACCAGAACTTCTCCTCGTGGTGCTCCCAGGTGGTGCGGCTCCACGCGGGGCAGCCCTACGTGGAGCTGGAATGGACCGTGGGGCCCATCCCCGTGGCGTGAGTTAGGGACTGGGGGGGGGGGGGTGTGTGCTCCTGAGGTGGGGACCCCTCAAAGCCCACTGCTCACCCCCTGCCTCTCCCAGGGATGGCTGGGGCAAGGAGATCATCAGCCGCTTTGAGACGACGCTGCAGACAGATGCCCGCTTCTACACCGACTCCAATGGGCGGCAGATCCTGGAGCGCAGGTTGGGACTGGACCGCGTGCTTGCTGTGGCCCCCAGAGACCCCCGTCCCCCTCCCCATAACCGGGCTTTGCCTCATCCCCAGGCGTGACTACCGTCCCACGTGGAACCTGAGCCAGACGGAGCCCGTGGCGGGGAATTACTACCCTGTTAACAGCCGCATCTTCATCAAGGTACCAGCTTTGGGGCAGTAGCAGGGAAACGGGGCTGAGCCCGGAGCAGAGCTCATGACACGTGTGGCCTTTCCCTCCCTGCCCACAGGACAAGAAGTTCCAGCTGACGGTGCTGACGGACCGCTCACAGGGTGGCAGCAGCATCTTCGACGGCTCCCTGGAGCTCATGGTGAGGGGATGCAGCGTGGGCGGTCCCTGGGGTGGGGGCATGCGCCAGGACATAACCACTGTCCCCTCCAGGTCCATCGACGGCTCCTGTACGATGACAACCGGGGCGTGGGGGAGCCGCTGGTTGAGCTGGGAGCCAACAAGCAGGGGCTGGTGGTCCGCGGCCGCCACCTTGTCCTCCTCGACACGGTGGAGTCGGCGGCCGACCGGCACCGGCTCCTGGCCCAGGAGCTCTTCATGGCACCCTACACGGTGCTGGCGCCCGGCGGGGGCCCCTCCTACCGCCGCGGCCATCCCAGCCTGCAGCAGGTGAGGTGGAGAGGGGGCTGCCCAGGGAGGGGGGGGAGCTGTCACAGTGCCCCCCCCTCACCCTCTCCCCACAGTTCTCGGCGCTGCGGCGGGAGCTGCCCCCCAACGTCCACCTCCTGACGCTGGCACCCTGGGATGCTGGCACCCTCCTGCTGCGCCTGGAGCACCAGTTCGAGAGGGGCGAGAGTGCCAACGGCTCCCAGCCCACCACCGTCGACCTCCTGGTAAGCTGCTGCGTGCCGGGGTGGGCTAAGCCCCGTGCTGAGCCTGGCCAAGGGCCGACCCTGTGGTCGGGCTCCCCCCATGGCTCAGCCTGCCCCAGGCTCGAGGGGCTCCCCATTCCGGGGGCTGCTCACTGGTCCCAGAGGTGATCCCTGCCGTGGGGACAGGTGTGGGGTGGTCACTGATGGGGTTTTCCCCCTCTCCCAGAACCTTTTCTCGGCTTTCACCATCACCTCAGTGCAGGAGATGAGCCTGGGAGCTGACCTGCCACTCGATGCTGTCTCCCGCCTGGTGTGGACCCCGACCACAGGTACCGGGGGGGGTTCCTGGGGGCCCTGGGGGAGCTGCCAGCCTCCCCTCACCCCTCTCCTCTTCTCCCAGGTCCAGCCCAGCCCCGGCCAGTCACCAAGCTGGACCCAAGCCAGGTCACGCTGCAGCCCATGGAGATCAGAACCTTCCTGGCCATGGTGCAGTACAAGGTGCCTGGAGGTGGCCCAGCAGGACTGTGAGCAGCCCCAGCTCGGCTGGGGGGGCTCTGCCCACCCCCCGCCACCCCCAAGTGTATTAAAAACCACGAGACTTTTCCCAGGCATGGTTTAATCGGGGAGAGAGGCGGCATCAGGGCTGGGGGGTGGCTGGGGCCCCCCCCTCATGTGAGTAGCAGCACTGGGTGCCCAAGGAGCAGTTTCCCTGTGGGAGAGGAGATGGATGAGGGGGCTGTGCCCTGCCCCCAGGCCGGATCCCCCGCCTTGTTCCCAGACCCCCACCCACCTCCTTGAAGCGTTTGCAGGGGAAGTTTTTCAGGCTCGTGCCATCGTCTGTCCGCTCTGTCCGTTTGTTCTGGTGTCGCTTCCGCTTCTCCTGGAGGGAGGGAGAGATGCCGCCCCTGGGAGCGGGAGGCCATGAGCTGAGGGTTGGGGCATAAGGGGTGGAGAGATGTCCCCCCCCCCAAAAGGACAGAACGAGGGACCCTTTCCTCCTCCCCTCCTCCCCTTTTTTAGGGGATCCTTATTCTCCCTCCTGGTAAAAGGTGGGGGGAAACATTTTGGTCTTGCTTGTTTGAGAAGGGGCAAGAGTGGCTGCTGGAGGCCCAACGCCAAAAATCAGACACCCAAGAAGCCCCCCCGCCCCTTACCCAGCCTTGGCCCTGGCTTTGGGACCCCAAAAGGCTTCAGGGTTTTCCGGGAACCGCTTCAAGCCCCGTTTTCTGGAGCTGGGGTTGGCATCATCACGGAGGGTGAAGGAAGCCTGGAGCCTAGGGGAAAAGGGGGGTCAGGGCCCTTTGGGGGGTCAGCAGGGCCCCCCCATCCTCTGGGCTAGTTGCAGGGGGCTGCTGCGGGGTCGTACGTGGGCTCCACGGAGAGGATGCGGGAAGCCGGGCTGGTCTCAGCAAGCCGCTCACGCTTCACCGGGTGGATTTTGGCCTGGGGGAGACAAGGTGGGGGTGTTCAGCTCAGCCCCTGGGGTGGGGGGCCTGGGGGAGGGTCCCTGAGCCCCCCTCCTCACCCAGCAGCGCATGATGTCCCAGAGCACGGCGGGCGGTGCGTCCGTCTTCACGGCATTCTTGCAGGCATGGGAGAGTGAAACACGGTAGCCGGCGTGCAGGAGGGCGGACCTGGGGTGCAGCCGCTCAGGGATGGGGTGTGCAGGGACGGAGGGGGGGACAGGATTCACAGGGTTTGAGGCAGAGGAAGGGATGTTTGGGGTACCCAGGCAGGTGGGGCAGGGGACTTAGGGTGCCCCTGGAGCTGTGGGGGGTTTGGGGTGCCCCTACCTGAACTGTAGCAGGGAGGGGGTGTTGCAGTGGATGGTGCTGCTGAGGCTATCGAGGGTGTAGTAGAGGGGGACATCGCCCAGCTCCTGCCCTCGGCATACGGGGAGCAGCAGAGTCAGAGTCAGCGTAAGCCCCAAAATTTGGGGGGGCTCGATCCGGCCTTGAGCTCAGGATGCCAGAGCTCTCCCCGGGGCTCGTCCCCTCCCTGTACCTCAGTGACGACGCTGAGCATCCCCTGCATCCGCTCCTCCGTCTGGAAGCGCCCGGGGCTGCTCTGCAGCGCTGCCAGCACCCGCTCCACGAAGGCTGGGTCGTGCAGGGGCTCAGCCCACATGGGGCCGCCCAGCTGGGGGGGGGGGGCACAAGGAGGGGGGGGGGGGTGAGTGCTTGGCAGGGGCACAGAGGGGATGAGGGACAGGGGGACGTGCACCCACCTGGTGCCGCTGCTGGCAGAACTCGCAGGTGGGACCCACGGGTGGCCCTGTGGCTGCCCCGTACTTGAAGCTGGAAGAGGAAAGCCAAGGGGTGAGCAGTCCCCCGCTGTCACAGGGCCCGCCCCACCACCATAGAGCCCCCCCAGCCCCGCCGTACCCAGTGCCGTGGCTCGTGACTTTGCCCAGGCGCTGGAGGTGGTGAGTGCCGCAACCCACGCAGTGATAGACCAGGGCCTGCTTGCTGCCAGGACAAGGTGGGAGTCAGGGGCAGCAGGAGGGTGCAGACCCCCCCCATAGCTCCCCGTGTGTCCCCTCCTCACCTGGCCGAGGCCTTCACCTTCGCCTGCCCCGTGAAGACCCGCACGAAGACACGGATGTAGAAGTCGGCGCTGATGGAGAGCAGTGGCACAATGAAGCGCTGGTAGCAGTTGGCGCGGCTGTCCAGGCTGTGCAGGATGATGCGGAGGGCCTGGGGTGCGGGGGGAAACACAGGATGGCACTGACCCGCTGCCCCCCCCCAGCTGCTGGCAGGAGCATGGTGGTCTCGGGGACCCCCTGAGCACTCACCATCTCGTGGCAGAACTTGCCCTTGAGGGACACGGCCCCGTATTTGCTGTAACATGTCTCGGCGCTGTTCCCCGCCATCACACCCATGTCTGTGCAGGTGACGCAGAGCAGCCCTGACCGGGGTGGGGGGGGTGTCAGGGGTGCTGCCAGGAGGACCTAGCTGTCAGGGATGCCCCCCACCCCCTCCCCGGCTGCTGCTGCTCACCTCCTTCACTCACAGCTTGCACGGCGGCATCCAGGAAGGGCGCGGGGCTGCCATAGGGGTCCAGGTCAATCACGTCGAAGGGCTCCCTGTTCGCCTTGCACTGGTACATCAGCATCCTGGCGGGGGGAGAAGGGGAGTCCCGGAGCAATTGGGACCCCAATCAGCCCCCTCAGGTTCCCAGACCCCCCCCCCCCCCGACCCTCGGGAACCCCCACAGAAACCAATGCCTCTGCCCAGCACGTGCTGGGAGGGACTGGTGGGGTCCCCACAAACCATCCCCCACCTTGAGGCTGTGTCCCCTGGGGCAGGGGGACAGGATGTCCCATCTAACCATCCCCCCCATGGGGATGCTGGGACCAGTCTTGGGCCCCCCAGTACAGGAGGAAAACCCCAGCAAGACCACTGAGGCAGTCAGGGCTGCACACAGGGTGTCCAGAGGTTGGTGGGGGGTGAACCGCAGCATCCCACTCCCCGGTGGGCTGCTGGGGTGCAGTGAAAATGAGGGGGTACCTGGCATCAGCCATGCGGGGGGCCACCAGGTCCCCCACCCCGTTGAAGGCCACGTTGCGGTTCATCAGCTCCACCGCCCGGGCCGAGAAGTCGTTGGCCACCACGGCCCGCAGCCCCGGCACCTCCTTGGCAAAGCGGATGGAGCGAAGCCCCGAGGCCGCCAGCGCCTCCAGGACCCGCAGCCCTCCCTGTGGGGAGAGGGTGCTGCCGACAGGGGCTCGGGGGGGGCCGGTGGGGCAGAGACCCTGACCGGGGACAGAGCAGGCATGGCAGCCCCTGCTCCCTGCAGCCCCCCCCACCCCCCAGCACCTCGCACACTTCTCCTGGCTTCGCTGTCCGCGGGGCCTCGGGGCCGTCGGCTGCCGGCGTGGTGTCACCATCCCCATTGTCGTTCTCCGGCGGTTGAGGGCCGCCCGTGTCTGTCTTCTCCTCCCCAGGGAGGATGACTGGAAAAGAGGGGGGGGCTGGTGGCAGAGCAGAGTCCAGGGGACGGGAAGCCCAGGGGACAGGGACCCCAGGATGGTACCTACCCTGGATCCCCTTTGGCTGCAGCTGGAGCCGAGCAAACTCCGTCATGACAGCACAGCTGCGGGGGAGACGCGGCATCAGGGACCCTGCTGGGGGGGGGATGACCCCGAGTCCCCCATGGTCCCCCTGGGGCAGCCCAGAGGCCCCAGGACACACCAGAGCCCCCCACAATCCTCCCTAGAGCCCCCTGAGACCCCCGGGACAACCCCATGCCCCCCCCCCACCCATCCTGGAACACCCCAGAGCCCCCCATGACCCCGCTAGGACAACCCCGAGCATCCCCCCCCCGATGCCCCCGGGCCCCCCCGCTCACGTCAGGTCGCGGTTGAAGCCCTGCACGGGGTTGTAGAAGACCTCGTTGGCGCTGGGGAAGAGGATGGTGGCTCGACCCTCGGAGATCAGCGTCTCGCCGGCTCCGGGGGGGTCGCCCGCGCCCGGGGGGGGCACGGAGCCGTTGGGGGAGCCCCCGTCCATGGCAGGGGGATGGCGGGGGGGGGCCGAGGTGACTCTGCGAAGGGTGCTGAAGGCGGCCGCTGTGTTGGGGGCGGAGGGGGGGGGGTTAACGCCGCACCGGAGCGGCCCCGGGGGAGATGGGGCGGGAAACGGGGGGGGGGGGAGCCCCCGCAAGCGGGAGCAAGAGGCGGGGAATGCGGGAGGGGAGGAGCCCCCCCTCGCCGGGGGAAGGGGGGGCAGCGGGGCTGAGGTGGGGGAGGGGAACACGGAGTCCCCGGAGGGGCCGGGGCGGGGTCAGTCCCCCCCCCCAAGACGTGACCGAGAGGGCATACAGCCCCCCCCCCCCCCAACACGTGGCACGGGACAAGGCCGGGCGCCCCTAAGCCCTGCACGCGCCCCGCCAGACCCCGCCTCCTCCGTGTCACGCCCCTTCAGGCCCCGCCCCCGGATGACACCCCCGCCCCACCGGTAACACACACACACCGCCCCGCTCACCCGCCCGCGCCGCCCCGCGCATCCTCCGCACCGCCCCTCACATGGGCGCCGCCATGCTGCGGCGGGCGTGACGCGCTCACGTGATCCGCGGCGGACGGCGCCCCGCGAGGGCCAGAAAGGCTCCGCCCGCCCCGAAACGCGGCCGGGAAACCTGATCCCGCGGCGAGGGGGGGGGGCGCGGATCCCAGGAGAGAGGGACCCCGGGTAGATCCCGAGGGGATCCACCGGGGGGGGGCTCAGCTGATCTCGCGGGGGGGGGCAGGGATACCCGTGTCTCTGCGTGCCCCCGTGTTCCCCCCTCCCCGCCGTGTCCCCAAGGGGAGGGGGGGCAGCGAGCTGGGAGGGGGGGGGCCGCCGCTCGGCGCTCGGCTTGCCGTGCCTGCGGCGGGTGCGCTTGCGCGGGAGGCGCGCCGGGCGGTGCGGCGTTCGGCTGATCGCGCCTGCCGCACAATGAATGGCCGCTGAGCGCGGCGGGGACGGGGACGGGCACCGGCAGCGGCACCGGGAGCGGCCGGAGCCGCAGCGCAGCCCCCCCCCGGCCTCCGGTAAGGCGGGGACAATCGCCCCCCTGGCCCCGCCACCGCCCCGCCTCCCGCCCCCTCGGGCCTGCCCTCCCCCCCCCCTCCCCAGGCCTCGCCACCCCCCCGCTTCTTCCCCCCCCCCCGGTTTCTCTGGGCCTGCGGCACCTTCCCGCTCCCCGGGTTGGGGGATCCCCCTACGCCCCCCACCGTTCCCGAGGGAATGCGGTCGTGTCTACCCCCGCCGCAGTACTGGGGGTTCCCCGTTCCCCCCTCGTGTTTTGGGGTCCTCCCGCTCCCCCCTCGGGGCTGGGGTATTTACCGATTCCCCCCTCCCCCGCCCGAAATTTGGGTCCTCCTCGTTGTCTCCTCCAGGCTGCGGGATCCCCCCATTGCCACCTGCGAGGGCTCGTGTGTCGTCCCTCCCCCCGTCCCCCCCCCAAGGACTGGGGGTCCTCTCTGTCCCCAGTTCTAGGAGTGGGGGGTCCCCCCTGTTTCCCCCCCCACGAGATGGGGAAAACTCGTTCTCCCTCGAATGGGGATCTCTCTCCGCCCCCCCCCCCCCCGAGTGTTGGGGACCCCCACCCCTCCAGGAATAGGATCCTGTCAAGCCCCCGCTTAAACTGTGGTTCGTCCTCCCCCGGCCACCCCCAAATACTGGGGAACCCCTTGTCCTCCCCAGGCTGGGGGATCCCCCTGACCCCTCACCACCCCCGGGGGTGGGGGGTGCCCCAGATTTACCAAGCCTGCCCCCACCCCACGCTGGGACTTTGCTAGGCCTGGGGAACCCCTTGGCCTGAGGACCCCCATGTCCCCAGGCTTGGAGACACCTGAGAGTCCCCAAGGCCAAGGCAGGGATCCCCCCAGGCAGGAACATCCCCCCCTCAGGCAGGGACCCCACACACACCACCTCAAAAGGGGAAACCACAACTTTGCTGCTGTTTCGCCCACCCCATGTCTGTGTGTCCATCCGGCCTCAACATCCCCTTCTCCCAGCCGGGGTCCCCCTTCCCCAGTCTCAGGGGGTCTCAGGACCCCCCAGGACACCCCCAACTCTTGGAGCACCCCCACCCCTTAATATCCCATTTGGAGGGATTTTTCAGCTCCCCCTGAGCCAAGGTGGGGGCTTGTTCATGGGGCTCTGGGGCAGCCCCAGACTGGGGGGCTGATGGGGAGGAGGATCTGGGGTTCCCCCCCACACCGGGTGGGTGCCCGGGTGAGCTCTGCTGGGGGGGACGCTGGACCCCTGTGGGGCCATGTCAAACTCCTGTGCCTGATCTGTTCCTCATCCCTCCTCTGTGTCTGTCCCCATCCCCCCGTGTCCTGCCCCCCTTCTCTGTCCCCACCCTCCTCACGTCTCTCGCTGTCTGTCTGTCCCCATCTCCCTGCTCTGCTCCCCATCACCGCTGTGTCCCCCCATGTCCCTGCCCCGATCCACATGTCCCTTGTGCTCCTACACTGTTCCCTGGGTCGCTGTTCCTTCATGTACCCCATGTCTGCCCCCTTTCCCTCTCTACCTGTGTCCATGTCCCCCATGTCTGCCCCCATTCCTTCTGTACCTGTGTCCGTGTTCCCCGTGTCCCTCCCTGTCTCCCACGTCTGCCCCACTCCCTTTGTCCCTGTCCCCACGTGTCCCCCGTGTCTACTCCATGCCCTGTGCTGCTGTTCCCACATGTACCCCATATCTGCCTCGCTCCTTATGTATCCGCATCCATGGTCCCTGTGTCCCCCACGTCCCTACACATCCCCCATGCCTTCCCCGCTCCCTGTGTCCCTCTCCCCGCATGTCCATCCTGCTCCCTGGGCCCCCATCCCCCGTGTTCCCCTCCCCGTCCCCGCAGGCCCCTGTCGGCTGCCGCGATGGCTCAGACGCTGCAGATGGAGATCCCCAACTTCGGGAACAGCATCCTGGAGTGCCTGAACGAGCAGCGGCTGCAGGGGCTGTACTGCGACGTCTCGGTGGTGGTGAAGGGCCACGCGTTCAAGGCGCACCGGGCCGTGCTGGCCGCCAGCAGCTCCTACTTCCGGGACCTTTTCAACAGCAGCAAGAGTGCGGTGGTGGAGCTGCCGGCCGCCGTCCAGCCCCAGTCCTTCCAGCAGATCCTCAGCTTCTGCTACACGGGGCGGCTCAGCATGAACGTGGGCGACCAGTTCCTGCTGATGTACACCGCCGGCTTCCTGCAGATCCAGGAGATCATGGAGAAGGGGACTGAGTTCTTCCTCAAGGTCAGCTCGCCCAGCTGCGACTCACAGGGGCTGCACGGTGAGGAGGCACCCTCCTCCGAGCCCCAGAGCCCTGTGGCCCAGACCTCGGGGTGGCCCTCGGGCGCTGCCGCCCTGCCCCTGGTCTCGCGGGTGAAGACGGAGCAGGGCGAGCCCGACGGGGTGCAGTGCACCTTCGTGGTCAAGCGCCTCTGGGACGGCGGCCCCAAGGACGGCGCTGCCGGCGGCAACGGTAGCCGCAAGATGGCCAAGTTCTCGGCGCCTGAGCCAGGACGCCAGCCGCAGCCCCCCGCCTCGGCAGCGGCGGCGGGACCGGCCCCAGTGGCGGCGGCGGCGGCAGCAGCGCCGCCCGGCCCCAGCGCGGCTGACCAGACCAGCCCCGGGGGTACGTCCAGCGCCTACACGAGCGACAGCCCCGGCTCCTTCCACAATGAGGAGGACGAGGAGGAGGACGGGGGCGAGGAAGGCTCTGACGAGCAGTACCGCCAGATCTGCAACATGTACACCATGTACAGCATGATGAATGTAGGGCAGGCAGGTGAGGCTCCGCCCTCGGTGGGGGTGGGGGTGGCCTGTGGTGCACCGCCCACTGGGCGTGGCCTACCGATGCTCCACCCATGGCGTATGGTCAAATGAGGCTCTCGCTCTGGGGTGTGGTTTGAGGAAGGGGTGTGGTCATTTAAGGCACTGCCCATGGGGGGGTGTGGTCAAACAGGGGCTCCGCCCGTGAGGCATGGTCAGCCCATGGACAGCCTTGGAAGTGGCTGGGGAGGGGTGTGGTCAACTGAGACTCCACCCACAAGGCATGGTCAGCTGAGGCTCTAGGGTGTGGTCTGGGGATGGGGTGTGGCTAAGGGAGGGGCCATCTCTGGGGCATGGTGGGGGAGTGGGTGGGGTCATCTAAGGCTCCACCTCCTTGGGGGCATGGCTGGAAGCAGGTGGGGCTTCCATGCTGTGGGGGTGGAGCTAAAGGGGGTAGAGGGGTTGAAGCTCCACCCCTGGGTGTGGTTTATGTCCCCACCTCTAGGGTGGGGCTACAGGTGGGGAGGGGCCAGCTGAAGCTCCACCCCAGGGGAAAGGTGCTGGGTGTGGCCTGTCAGGCTCCACCCCATGGGTGGTGCTTGAGTAGGGGCATGTCCTCATGGAGCTCCACCCCCAGGCGATGGTTATGGGGGGCATGTGGCCATGGATTGAGCTGTCACCGTGTCCCTGTCCCCCCTCCCCATGTCCCCGGCCCCATCCCGTGCCCCCTCGGGGACTCCTCCAGAGGCCCCCAGAGAGGCGGGGGGGGAACCCCCAGGGTCCGGACCCAACTGACCCCCCCTGTGTCCCCCCACTGACCCCCTGTGTCCGTCCGTCCCCCCAGCCGCAGAAAAGGTGGAGGCGCTGCCGGACCAGGCCACCTCGGAGTCGCGCAACCGGGTGCGGGTGCGGCAGGACCTGGCCTCGCTGCCGGCCGAGCTCATCAACCAGATCGGGAACCGCTGCCACCCCAAGCTCTACGACGAGGGAGACCCCGCGGAGAAGCTGGAGCTCGTCACGGGTACGTTTGGGGTGGGGGTCCCCGCAGGGTGGGGGTCCCCTCGGGGCATCCGGCCCCTCTCACCCTCCATGTTCCCCCCAGGCACCAATGTCTACATCACGCGGGCGCAGCTGATGAACTGCCATGTCAGTGCGGGGACGCGGCACAAAGTCCTCCTGCGGCGGCTCCTGGCGTCGTTCTTTGACCGGTGAGTCAGGCCAGGGCACCCAGCTTCTACCCCTGCCCGGTTTTGGGGTCCTGCAGAGGTGTGTGGGGGGCAGATGCCCAGGTTCTCACCCCATTTTTTGCCTCCCTTGCTAGCAACACCCTGGCCAACAGCTGCGGCACAGGCATCCGCTCATCCACCAACGATCCCAGCCGGAAGCCGCTGGACAGCCGGGTCCTGCACGCCGTCAAGTGTGAGTGGGGGGACACAGGGGGACAGGGTACACGCTGGGGCAGAGGTGGGACCCCAGGGGGGAGGGAGCCCAGGAATCGGGGTGGGGGGAGGCCAGGGAAAGAGGACCAGAGGACTTTAGGGACGAGGGGGAGCCCAGGGTTGGGGGACCCACAGGGACCGGGGGTACCAGGGGATAGAGGAGACCCCAAGGAGAGAGGGGACACCAGGAAATAGGGGACAAGGGATACCCCAGGGCTGGGGGCACTCTGGAGAGAGGGGACGATGTCACGACCCACTCAGAAAAGGGGGGTGAGTGACTCGGATTCACAAATCCCCAGCAGTGTGGACTAAGGTGAGAAAACTCTCAAGGTCTGTATATGAACGTTTATTAGATTCCCACAGTGATTAATATACCTCTTAAACGAGGCTTTACGGTAATTGGTTAGGTATATAACAAATTAACGGCATGCGGTGAGGTATGCCTTGCGTTACTTAACAACTGTAAGAGAAACAGAGCGGGGAGAGAGAGCGAGAGAGAGAAAGAGATCGCCAGTCCTCGTTCCAGCCAACAGGGTGTTTTGGTTCCTAAGAGTGCTCTTCTGCCAAATTCCACTTTTGCTTTTTTAGTGGCACCTATCTTCCCCCTTTCTGTTTGAAGTATCAGTACGAACCACCCTCCTGCTATGGTGGCACCTTCATTTCAGGTCCCCACTCCCCCCAGGTGACCTGTAGCGTGATTTGGGTTGAGAGAGGAGTGCTGTCGTCACGTATGCTTAGCATGATCTCCGTAATCTTTGTTAGCACGTGCAGGGGTGTCAACTTTAATATGCCTTTCATGGATAATGAGGCAGAGGTCATTCATTGGATGCGAGGGCCCCAAAAAACAGAGAGTTAACGAGCTTCACAAGTTGCACCAGAGCAGTACCATTGCTGTTCCTGCCGCGCGGGTAGCTTTGTCAGTCCATTGAGCGCCAAGCCTGCGTTATTCAGCTCAGGCTACATGCGAGTGTTTGAGACGTTCCTCAGAAAGGCTCGGAGGGCCTCCACGTCCCCCCACCCCCCCTTATCTTTACCAAGTTTTGTCTCTCGCTGTCGTTCATGCTTCTCTCGGGCTGCTTCTCTCAGTCTTTGTTTTGGAGAGTTACAAGGCGCCTCCTGCAGGCAGGGGACAGGGCAGACCCCAGGGCTGGGGGGGACCGTGGGGACCGGTGATCCAGCTGTGAAACGGAGCTGGGGATGCAGATTTAGGTTCCTGAGCAAAACCTCTCTACGAGACGCCCGTGACTCCCCGGGGCGCGTGATGGCAGACTTGCGGGGGGGAAACACAGAGGGCTGCTTGTGACCCCGTCTCCCACTCCCCAGTTTACTGCCAGAACTTCGCCCCCAACTTCAAGGAGAGTGAGATGAACGCCATCGCTGCCGACATGTGCACCAATGCCCGGCGCGTCGTGCGCAAGAGCTGGATCCCGAAGCTGAAGCTGCTGATGGCCGAGGGCGACTCCTACACCTCCTTCATCAACGACACCGGCAAGCTGGAACCCGACATCATGGGCCCCGAGCCGGCCTTCGACGCCGGCGGGCACGAGGGCGAGGCGGGCGCCCCGGGGGAGGGCCTGCAGTGACCCCTGCCTCGGCCCCCCCGGGGACCCCCAACCGTGGGGGGACCCCCACCGGGTAGGGACCCTCTCCAGTAGGGCCCTGTGGCCGGGTGGGGACCCCCACCGGGTAGGGCCCTGTGACGGTATAGGGACCTGTGTGGGTGTAAGGCCCCCCCCTCCCACCAGGCGGGCACCCCCTCGGGGCCAGGACCCCCCCCAGGGGCGGGGACCCACCCGGGGAGGGCCCCGTGCCGCTGTGAGGCCCCTGGCCATGGGGTCCGGTCCCCTCCCCATGGGGTTTGGGGCTTAGTGGGGGTGGCAGCGGCTCAGCTCAGCCTGGCTGCCCCCCCCTGCCCTGCCCAGCGGTTTTGGGGGGCTGGGGGGGGGGGGGGCCGGGTCATCGCTCAGCTCAGGCTTTCCTTCTGCGCCCCCTCCTGCTCAGGCGTGAGTTGACGAGGTCCCGTGTCCCCTCCCTGGGGCCAGTGTCTCTCCTGCCCCCCCCTTCCCCCGCCCTGCTCTGGGTGCCCCATGTTGCCTCTGGGGCCCCCACGTCTCCCCCAGGTCCCCTCCCCAGGGCTGACGTTTCTCCAGGCACCCGTGTGGGTCCCCCGTGTCCCCTTCCCGGGGCCACTGTCTCTGCAGGCAACCGCATGTGTCCCCCCCCCGCCTGTGTCCCCTGTGTCCCGTCCTGTCCCGTCCCGTCCCCCCCCCACCGGGGACCAGCATCTCTCTGGGCAACCCCACGTGTTCGCCCCGGTCCCCTCTGTCCCGGTGTCTCCCCAGGCGCCTGCATGTGTCCCCCAGGTCCCCCGCGACCCCCCCGGGGGCCAGAGTCTCTCCAGGTGACCGTGTGTGTCCCCTCCCAGGTCCCCTGTCCACGTGTCTCTCCGGGTCCCCCCCCTTGTTGTCCTGTCCCTCCCCCCCCCCATCCCCTCCCCAGGGGCAGCATCTCTCTGGGCATCTGCGTTTGTCCCCGGGCGATGGCACATGTCCCCTCCTTGCGCTGCCCAGGTGCCCCCCGCCTTGTCCCAAGCTCCCCCCACCCTGGCAGAAAGGGGGGTGTCCCCTCTTGTCTGTGTTGTTTTTTCTCCCCCCCCCCCGGCCGGATGGGGACATGGGCAGGGGGTGGCAGAGTTGAGCCCATGTGTGGACCCCCCCAATGGGGATGGGGACCCTCCCACACGGGGTTAAAGGCCTCGTTAAAATTCCTTCTTGTTAGTTTGCCCCCCCCCCCTTTGTTAGCCCCCACTGGGGTCTGTCCTTGGGGGGGGGGGGGGAATGACATTACCTTGTGGGAGACGGGAGCACCCTGGGAGCAGCCGGGCAAGGGTGGACCCAGTCTCCTGGCCGGGCTGATTTGGGGAGGGGGGCGTGGGTTGGAATTCCACCTCTGCAGGAGGGGTCCAGTGGGGGGGATGATGCAGGGACCCCCCCGCAGCCCCAGCTTTGCCCCCCCCACCCCTCTCCCTGGCACCAGGGCTTTGCACCGGCTGTACTCCAAGCCCCGAAGGGGGAAACTGAGGCACCGTTCAGTGGCTCCCCCCCCCGCCCCGTGCAGACTTGGCTGGGGGGGGGGGTGCTGGGAGGGAACCCAGGCGTCTGCCCCCCCCCCGGCAGCCCCCCAACAGGTCTCCTGACGTTCGGTCAAGTGCCTTACCCGCTGCCCGGCCCCCGGGCTCCGATCGTGTCTCCACTATCTCACCGCTCCGTGCCAAACCGCCCCCCCATCCCCTCCCCGCTGCCCCGGCCCGGGGGGGGGCACGGGGACACCCCCCCCCACCCCTCCTCTCACACCAACCTGGACGCCTGGGTTCTCCCCCCCCCCCATACCTCTCCTTTTCCCTGTGCCTCAGTTCCCATCCCCTTCCCCTGTGTGATGAGTTGCACCGGTCTCAGCCCCGTGAGGGTGTCCCTGTTGTGGCCCCCCCGACCCCCCCCCGGGCACTCAGCGAGCCCAGCCCCTGCTCCCCCACCTCACCCTGGCGGGGTCAGGCTATTTCGTTTCCTCTTTTTCTTTTTTTCCAACCCAAAAGCTGTACAGAAGAGGGGAGCGCGCGGCGGCGTCTCGGCAGCATGGACCCCCCACCCCGGGCTTGCGCTTCCCCCCCCCCCCGCCCCTTCCCCTCCCCGCGCCCCCCCCCCCCCCCGGGGCCGCCAGTGTCTGTCCTGTGTTATGAAGTGCCAAGACGCCCGTTTCCGGTGCCCCCCCCCCCCCCCGAGTCGCTGGAGAATTGCACATGAACTGCTGTACGAGAGCGGAGAGGGACTGCAGAAATGTTAATAATGATAAATAAAACACAGAGGTTTGTAACAGCCCCCGCCTCCCGCCTGCTGGGGGGGGCTGAGCCGTGGGAGGGCGGAGTGACCCCCCCCCCCCGAACCCACCCCGGGGGGGGGCTGCACGGGTGGGCTTGCACACGCCTGTGCACTGGAGAGGGGGAGCAAAGGGGCTGGGGGGGGAGGTGTGCGTTGCGTGTTGCGCTGCGGGCAGGACGCGTGCGCGTGCAAGTGGTGCAGGTGTGGGTGGCGGCTGCAGCGCGCGGCGCGTGTGCGAGGCACCGTCCTCGTGCGAGGCCCACTGCACGCGCAGGGCTAGTCCACGTGCAGTGTATAGCGCACGGGCAAGGCCCGGTGCGCGTGCAAGGCCCGGTGCGCGTGCAACGCACAAGGCTCGTGCGAGGCCGCCGCGCGCGCAGCCGCGGGGGCGGGCGGCACCCGCGTGAAGTGCCGGAGGGGGCGGGGCTCCTCCTCCCGGTGCGCTCCGCCCCCCTGACCTTATTTGGGCAGGCGGAAAGGGAGGGGGCTCGCCTCCGCGCGGCCCCGCCCCCTTCCCCTTCCTGTCGTCACGGCGCCCTTATATAGTCATGGAAACGGCGCGGGGTGACCTCACGGGGGCGGGGCGGCGCGCGGGAAGGTGGCGGGGGGGTCCTCATGTAACACCCCCCCACCCAATACTGCCCCGTGTCGCTGTCCCGGGCACCCGGGGGGGGGGGCGCAGGGACCCCCCCACACCATGGGGGCACAGCGACCCGCTCACCCCGGGGGGGGGCACAGGGACCCCCACCCGTGAGAGTACAGCTACCCCCCACCCCATGGGGGCGCAGGGACCCGATCCCGGGCGGGGGGAGCAGGGACACCACCCCCCCCGGGGAACAGAGCCCGCCCCCCCCCCACGGTAGCTCTCCCCGCAAACCCCCCCCCCCGGGCATTTCCGCCCCCCGGCGCCGCCGAGCCGCCCCGGGGCCGGATGCCCCGCCGGGGGGGGGAGGGGGGACGGGGGCGGACCGGGGCCGGGGCCGGGGGTGGGGAGCGGCGGTATAAGAGCCCCGCGCCGGGGGCGGCCCCGCCGCACTCCGCTCCCGGTGCTGCCATGGAGGAGGCGCAGCGGCTCCTGACCGTGTCGGTGTGGAAGCTCTACCGTTGCCGGTTGCAGCGCGGCGGTCTCCGCCTCCACCGGAGCCTCCAGCTCTCGCTCCTCGTCCGCGCTGCCCGGCACCGCTACCTGACCGCCCGCGCCGCCGCTCAGCCGGGACCCGCCGCCGGGACCCCCCCGGGAACGGCACCCGGGGACTCGCTGTACGTACCGACCCCGGACCGGGGGGATCCCCCGAGCGCCCCGACCGGGGATCCCCGGAGCCGACCGACCCCGGACCCCCCCCGCAGCGCCCCGGACCGGGGGGACCCTCCGAACCCAGCGGCCCCGGACCCCCGCAGCGCCCCGGACCGGGGGGACCCTCCGAACCCAGCGGCCCCGGACCCCCGCAGCGCCCCGGACCCCGCGAACCGGGACCGCCCCCAGGACGCCCCGAGCCGGTACCGCGACCCGCCGAGCGCTCCGAGGCTGCCGCCCACCCGGGACCCGCCGAGCGTTCCCCCCGCCGCGCCGCTGCCTGAGCCGCGTCCCCCCGGAGCCCCACGGATCCCCGGAGCCTCGCCGGCGGTGCGGGCCGGGCGTAAGCGGCGGAGCAGCGGCTCGGCCGGGCCGGTACCGGTGCCGGTACCGAGCAAGCGGGCGCGGCTGGAGGCCGAGGAGCCGCCGCTCGCCCCGGGGCCGCCCGGCCGCTGCTCGGGGCCGCCCGCCGCCGCCTTCGGTCTCCTGGTCCGCGCCGTCGGGGCATGCTGAGCCCTCGCGTACACGGACCCCGTCGGGCGCACGGAGACCCCTCAGGACACGGAGCGGGGGGGGGGAGGGGGGTCACGAAGACACTCACCCCTCCCTCCTCCCCGGGACACACGGGACCGGTACGGGGACCCCTCCGGGGCACAAGGACTCTGGGGGCCCCCGGTGGGCCCCACCCCCGGTGAGCCCCCCACCGTGATGGACTCGTGCTGGGGGGGGGGGGGGGGCTGCAGGCTGGCCCTGCGCCCCCCCCCGGCTTCCCCACCAATTTTGTTTAATTATTATTTTGTTAATGAAATAAAAGTCGTTTTTGTGCAGCTGCTGTCTCGGGGTCTTGGGGGGTCACATCCCGTGAGTGGCGAGGGGCCTGCTGTGTCCCCATGACACCCCCCTCGATGCCCCCCACCCCAAATTGGGGGGGAAAAAGGGGTTTCCTGGGGCGGGGGGGGGCGGTGGATACTCTGATGGGTCGGGGCGGCTCGGCCCAAACTTTGGGGGGGGGGGGGTTGCTGGAGGGGGGGAGGGTTGGGCCCGTCGCCCCCCCCCCGCCTCTCCTCGCCTCAGTTTCCCCCCACCCCCGGGGCCAGGATACGGGGACGGATATCTGGCACCTGCCCCGGGGGCGGGGGGACCCCAAACCCCGCGGGGAGCGGACCCGGGCGGGGGAACCCCCCCCCCTCCGGTTCCGGGAAGCTCCACGTGCTGCCCACGCGGGGGCTGAGCCGTGGCGGGGGGGGGCAGGGCGGGCGCCCAGATGCCTAGGTCCCCTGGGCGTGTGTGGGGGGAGCGGACGGGTTCCCGCTTAGCGGAGCGACGCGCCGCCCATCCCCGCGGCATCGGGGCTGAGCTGGCCTGGGCGGTGCAGGGCCCCGCCGTGGGTGCGTGGGCTCGCCGGGCCCGGTGTTCCCCCCCCCGCCCCGCCGGGCCCAAACCGGCTGCCCCGGTTCCGCCGGGAGACCCCGCCCGGGGCGTAGGGGCCGGGATGCCGCTGAGCTCCAGGGAGGCCCCGTGTGCGTCCCCGCCGCGCCGTGTCCGCCACTCCCGCCGTGTCCCCCGGTGCCCCGGGCGGGGCTGCGACGTTTCCTGGCTCCGCCGCTTCCTCGTTCCTGCGGCGGCGGGGGAGGGGTCGGGCGCCGGCACACCGGGGTCCCCCGGGGGCTGGGAGGGCCGGGGAGGGGGGGCGAGCTGCCCCCGGTCCCCCCGCCCCGATGCCCCCCGCCCCCCCTCGGGGCCCGATCCCGGGAAGGAGCGAGAAGGGCTCGATCCAAAATTCCTCTTTTTTAATGGTTTCGTTTGTTTTGGGGGTTTCGGGCTTTTTTTTGTCCTTTTTTTTTATCTTTATTTCTGGTTTCGGTAACTCGGTTCATGCAATGGCGGCAGCCCCGGCCCCGCCGCCTCCGTGCCTCGGGCGGGGGGGGGGTGTCCGGCGGCGCCGGTGCCCGGTGCCCGGCCTGGAGCCTCTCCGGGCTCCGCTTCCCGCTTCCCGCGGCCCGTTCCCGCCCTGGCGGCTCCTCCCGGCTCGGGGCGCCGCGGCCGTGCGGGGCTGGGGGGGCGTGGGGGGGGTCCCCGGGGTCGCCCCCCGCGGCGGCGGCGGCGGCTCCTCCAGATGATAAAACTCATCCATAGCCCCGGGAGCGGGCGGGGGGGGGGGTGGTGGTGGTGGTAGTGGTGGGGTGGCGGGGTGGCGTCCGTCCCCCCCCCGCCGCGATATGTCGCGGCGCCGGTCGCGACGGCGCCCTGTCGCGATAGGTCGTCGGAGGCGCCGCTAGCAGCAGTCATCGTCCGTCTCGCTGTAAGGGTCGCGGAGGCCGGGCCGCCCCTTCCCGGCGCCGTGTCCCGGGTAGTAGCCGTTAGGCAGCCGCCGGCCGGGCCGGGGGGGCGAGGGGCCCGGGCCCCCCCCGCCACCGCCGCCAGCGGCCCGGGGGGGCCGGGGGACGCGTCCGTCGAGAGGCGGCTCCGGGTCTCGGGGTCCGCGGGGGGCGTCGGTCCAACGGGCGACGGGGCGGGCGGCGCGGGGCGAGGCGGGGGCGGCGGCGGCGGCGGCGGGGGGCGGTGGGCGGCGGGGCCCGCGGGCGGGGGGCGGCGCGGCGGGCGGGGGTCGTCGAGCGGCGGGGGAGTAGGAGACGTGCGGCCGCGGCGTGGCGGGGGTCGGCGGGAGCTGGCGGCGGGCGCGGCGGGGCGTGCTGGTCCCCGAGGTGGAGAGCACCGGGCTGCCGCTCACCGAACTACTGCCCTACAGCAACACCGAGACACCGGGGATCACGGCGGGGGGGTGGGCACGGCGGGGGGGGGGGCGGGGGGCGTGGACGGGGGGGGACACGGGGGACGCGGACATGGGGGACGGGGGAGAGGACACGGAGCGTGGGCACGGGGGGACGCGAGGAGAACACGAGGGACACGGACACGGGGGGGGCATGGAGATGGGGGAAAAGGGAAAGGGCACGGGCACGGACAACACGTAGGACGTGGACATGGGGAGGATGGACACGGGGGACACGGACACAGGGGACGTGAACATAGGGGACACGGAGGACATGGACATAGGGGACACGGGGGGCATGGACATGGGGGACACAGGGGAAGGACATAGGGGGATGGACATGGACAAGGGAAAGGACACAGGGCACGGAGGGGGACAACACACACGGGGGGGTGGACATGGGGGACAGAGGAAAGGACACAGGGGACAGAGGAAAGGACACAGGGCACAGACATGGACAACACGAGGGATGTGGACATGAGGATGGACATGGGGGACAGGAAAGGACATGGGGTGGACATGGGGGACACGGGGGGCATGGACATGGGGGGGATATGGACATGGGGGACAGACAAGGGAAAGGACACAGGGCATGGACAGGGACAACACAGGGGGATGGACATGGGGGACAGGGGAAAGGACACAGGGCACAGACACAGACAATGCGAGGGATGTGGACATGGGGAGGATGGACATGGGGGACAGGAAAGGACATGGGGGTGGACATGGGGGACGCGGGGGGCACAGACACGGGGGACATGGACAGAGGGGGGCATGGACATGGGGACAAGGGAAAGGGCACGGACACGGACAACACGTAGGACGTGGACATGGGGAGGATGGACACAGGGGACATGGACATAGGGGACAAGGGAAAGGACACGGGGGTGGACACAGACACGAGGACAACACGAGGGACATGGCGGGGCATGGGTGGGAAGGGATTAGGACCAGGGACAAGGACACAGGGTGGACACAGGGGACATAGATATGGGACAGACATGGGAGAGAATGGCCGGGGGGGGGACGACGGACATGGACAAAGGGGACCCAGGGGGATGGACGGGGGGACCACAGACATGGAATCACAGGTATGGGGAGAGGCAGGGGACATGGGGGGGGCACGAGGGACAGAGAGAGGGTTGGGGGATACAGACACAAGCAGAGACATAGGGGGCCATTGGGTGGGGGCGTCACAGCCACGAGCAATCACAGACAGGGTGGGGGTTACAGCCACGGGGGGCATCACAGCCACAGGCCATGCAGACATGGAGGGGCCCAGGCGGGAATGGGGGGGACAGGGGGGCCCAGAGAAAAGCAGCAAGGACACAACGGGGGGGGGGGGGGGGCAGAAAAAACAAACGAGAGAGCAGAGGGGAAGAGAAGTGAGAAGAGGTGGGGGGGGGGGCCGGGGCGGCTGGAGGCGGCTGCGGGCTGGGGGGGGCCGGGGGGGGGGAGGGAGGGGGCTGCCGGGTCCCCCCAAAGCCACTTGCAAGGCAAAAGGAACAAAAGCTCCAGGAGGGGGGGGTCGTGGTTCAGCCAGGAGAGATGGGGGGAGCAGGGGCTGGAGAAGTTTGGAAGAGTTGGCCCAAGGGGGTTGGGGGACCCTGCACCCCAAACTGTTACCTGGGGTCTGGGGACCGTGCACCCCAATCTGGGACCTGCAGGGTGGGGAGCATGCCAGTCTGTTACCTGGGGGGGTCCTGGAGTGGGGGGACCGTGACCCCCCAATCTGTTACCTGCAGGGACCCAGGGTTCAGGGGCTGTGCACCCCAGTCTGGGACCAGTGGGGACCAACTCACCCCAATCCGGGGCTGTGGGGGTGGTGGACCCCAATGCCTGGCTGGAGGGTGCAGGGGACGGTCACCCTGATCCAGGCCTTTGGGTGCCTGGCGGGGGGGGGGTTGTCCATGCCCCCCCCCCCAATCAGAGGTGGTGAGGACCTCAGCACCTATCCCAGGGTGCAGGGCCATGTACCCCAGTGCCATCACCCTAGCAGGGCTGCATGCCCCAGCCCAGGGCTGGAGGGGGCCTGTGCACCCCCAAACCTTAATGTAGGGACGGTGCCCCCCCCCAACCCCCCAAGACTAATGGGGTGTCCCCAAACCTGGCTGGAAGGGCTGAGGCCCCTGATGCAATTAGTGCAGCTGTGCACCCCAAAGCAGGGCTCTGTGTGTGTTGGGGTGTCCCTGCACCCCAACCCTGGGCACATGGGGCTGTGCACCCTAAAGCAGGGCTGGGGGGGGGTCCCTGCACCCCATGTTTGGGCACATGGGGCTGTGTACCCCAAAGCAGGACTGTGAGGGGGTCCCTGCACCCCAAGTCTGGGCTGGGGGAAGCTCTGTGGTCCTGCTCCTGCCCCACCTCGAGGCATGACCCCTCCAGGGCTAAGGGGGTGCAGCAGGGCTGGAGATGGGGGGGTCACCCCAAAACAGCCTGGGGCAGCAGACACTCCTCTTGGGGCCACGTCCCCACGCAGGGACCAGCCAGGTCCGGTGCCCCTCGCCGGGGGTGCGCGAGTGGGGGCCGGGAGGGGGGGCAGCTTCGTTCCAAACTTTCCAGCGTGGCTGAGGGGTCGCCGGAGCCTGGGGGGGGCCGGAGCAGACGGTGGGGGGCCCCGAACCGCTTACCTGGGCCACCCCTCGCCGTGACAGCGCAGCCAAAGCACAGCGATGGGGAAACAGAGAGGTGAATCAAGGCAGGCCCCCCCCAAGCAGCTAGGGGCACCGGGGGGGCCAAGCGAGGTGGCTCTGTGCGGGCAGGGATGGGCAGGGGGGGCCGAGAGCGGAAATGGGGTGGGGGGGCATCCGGAGGGGTCGAAGCGTCACCGCGGCTGACCGCCACCCCCCCTTGCACCCCCAGATCCCCTCGAGGGGTGGCCCTGTGTCCCCCTCCTCCATCACCCTCCCTCTGGGTGCTGCCCCTCCTGGCGGGGCTGGACCCCCAAGGCGGGGTACTGGGAAGGCTCTGCTGGTGTAACTGGGCTCCTGGATGCCACCAGTATAAACTGGGGTAGGCAGAATGGGTGGGGGTGGGTGGGCTGGGACCCCCCACCTCACCCAAGCAGCCATGGACCCTGGGGGGGGTCCCAATGCCCCCGGTAGCCTGGCCAGCACCGGTGGGTGGGGGGTATCCCGGGGATGGGGGGGGTCTTTGGTTGAACCCCAAGCCAGATGCTGCTGGGGACCCAGCCCAGGGGGAGGCAGCCCTTGCCACCCCATGGGCAGGGGGGGTCCCCACGCTCTGTCGCGGTGCCTAGAGGCGGAGGGGGGAGCGGAGGGTGGCACCCACCTGCCGGGGGGCCACGTGCTCCCGGCCCTCACTGGGGGAGCGGGACCAGCGGCGGTCACGGGAGCGGGGCCGCCCATAGTCGTGCCGCTCGGGGGGGCAGCGCTCCTTGTCCCCGGGGCCGTGGTGGTGGTGGTGGTGGTGGTGGTGGTGGTGCCGGTGTTTGCGGTCCTTGGCGCGGCCCCGCTCCGGGTCCCGCTCCTTGGGCGGGAGGTCGCCCGACTGCGTCGTGACGCTGAGGTCCGTGCCCAGCCCTGTGGGGGATGAGTGGGGGTGATGGGGGGGGACAGCCTGGGCGGGAGGAGGTGGGGATGGGGTGGCAGGGATGGGGTGGACCAGGGGACACACAAGGTGGAAGGATGTAGGGGCTTGGTGGAGGAGATGGGGTGTCCCAGGGGATGTAGGGTGGACAAGATGGGGACCTGGTGGTAAAGATGGGGTGGCCCAGGGGACACCAGGGGCTGGAGATGGGGACCCAGTGGAGGAGATGGGGTGGCCCAGGGGACACCCAAGATGGGAGGAGGTGGGGACCCAGTGGAGGAGACAGGATGGCTCAGAGGACAGAGGATGCAGGAGGAGATGGAGAACTGGTGGCGGAGGTGGAGTGGTCCAGAGGATGTGAGAAGCAGGAGATGGGGACCCAGTGGAGGAGTTGGGGTGGCCCAGTGGACATAGGTGGCAGGAGAAGAGATGGAGGCCTTGGGGACAGCTGGGTCAGGAGATGAAGGTGACCCGTCAGAGGGAGAGGGTGGCCTTGAGGACACGCAGGGCAGGAGGAGATGGCGAGACCCATGGGACGCCTGGGCAGGAGGCGTGGGGTGCCCCTGGGGCTGGTGGAGGTGGGGGGACTGTGGGGGGACCATGGGGTCCCACCTGTGTCCACGTCAGTGTAGCGGCTGAGGGAGCGCTCGGAGGTGCGGTGGCTCCGTTCCCGCCGGCGCTGGTGATGCCGCTGGCCGTCCTCGGGGATGACGCGCTCCAGCGAGTAGTCATCCAGCCGGATGCCCCGGGCGCGCGGGTGGCCCAGCATGGAGGCCGAGCGCTTCATGGGGCTGGCGTCCGAGATGGTCTGCGGGCGAGAGCAGAGCGAGGACGGTCAGTGGGAGCCCGGGGAGATGGGGTGGGGGGCTTGAGGGAAGAGTTACCTGCGTGCGCTGGCCCATTTGTATCTCTTCATATCTCCAGCTACCTGTCTGTCCGTCCATCCATCCATCCATCCATTCACCCACCTGTCCATCCATCCATGCATCCTCCCATCTACCCACCAATCCATCCATCCATCCATCTGTCTGTCGGTAGGTCCGAGTCCCCTCCCTCTCCCCCTCCCTCCCAGCCTGACCCATCCCTCGGCCGCAGCCCCCCCGGCTCCATCCCTCCGGCCCTGCTCCCCTCTTCCCGTGGATGCAGGATCTGCTCCTGCGGCCAGGACCGGTGTCCCCACACCTCCCGCTAGAGCTGTCCTGCGGCCACCGGAGTCGTGCCCTGCCAGGCCACCCGCTGTCCCCACGGCCCCTAGCCTCAGTGGGTGCCGACCTGCTGTGCTCCATGCTGGGAGGGACACGACGTCCCCCGCCACCGCATCCCCATGGTACTGGGGACCGACACACTCCGGTGCAGCATCTGAGCCCCCTGGGACAGATCCCCCCCCCGCCCCCCCGCTGCTCTAACCATTGAGCTGCGCTGCCGCCGCCGGGGACCCCTGAGCATCGCCAGTCACTGGGGGAGAGAGGGAGGACTGGGACAGGGACAGGGGGACAGGGACGCTGCTCCTTACTGGGCACACTGGTGCTGGGACATGGCACAAAGAGGGTACGGGTGGCCTGAGGTGGCCCAGGGGATGGGACACAGAGGGGAGGGACAAGAGGGGGACACAGGGCAGGGGACAGGGACTGGGAACGGATGGACAGACAGACGGGGAAGAGTCAGGAGCTGGCTGGTGAGTGGGTGTCCCTGGATAGACAGGACAGAGAGAGACCAGGAGGGAGGGAGAGTGGGCTGGAAGGATGGAGGGACAGAGGACAGAGGAATGAATAAAGGTGGGATAGAGGAATGGATGGTGCAATGGAAAGTTGGAGGGAGGGAGCGAGGGAGGAATGGAGGGAAGCAGCAAGGGATGCAGGGAGGGATGGAAGGATGCAGGGAGGGATGGAGGGAGGGACGCAGGGAGGAAGAGATGCAAGGATGCAGGGAGGAAGGGATGCAAGGATGCAGGGAGGGGTGCAGCAGTGAGAGTGACGAAGACCAGAAGCTGGTGAGACAGAGACGGCTGGAGCAGGGGACAGCAAGATAAGAGCAATGATGGAGGGATGGAAGGAGGGATGGAGGCAGAGGGGAGGCAGAGGTGGTGGGGCAGCTGTACAGGGTAGGGGGCCAGGGAAGGAGCAGGCGGAGCGGGGGGCTCTGGCGGGGCCCGCCGGTACCTACACTGAGGTTATTCCCTCGGGGTCGGACCTTCCTCCTCTGCTAGAGCCAGCCCAGGCGGTGCCCGCAGAGCCGGGAGAGAGAGAGAGACCAGAGTAAACACGGGGCCAGCAGGGACGGGGGGGGGGCCAGGGCAGAGCGGGACCGGGGTCACCCTGCACGGAGCCAAGCACCGGCTGGGCGAGCAGCAGCAGCAATGAGCAGAGCAGCCAGAGCATCCCTGTCCCCAGCCCTGGGCATGCGGAGGGGGTGACAACCCCAAAGCCGGTGGTGCCTGCCGGCACAGAGGACGCCAATCCATGTCATCAGGGACCAGGGTGGCCATGGTCCCCCCCACTTCACGGCTGCTGGTGGGGGGACCTGTGCTGGGACAGGCTTGACTCTGCGCTGGAGCAGATGCAGGAGAGTCCCCGCGCGGGGACCGGTGGCCACCTGGCTGCCCCACGGCCGCGGCTCTGACCAGGGGGAGGTGGCACTTCTCCCCAGCTTCATGCTCCCCACCAGCCCCCTGCCTGCTGCCACCATGCTCATGCCCCCCCCCAAAGCCCCCAGCCCAGCAGCTGCAGCCATTTGGGGGGGACACAGGATGCTGCTCCTGCCGTTGGGTACATCAGCAGGGTCACACCCCACCGGGACCACACTGCCCTCGGCCACCACAGCACAGACCAGGCGTCCCAGCCCCCCAAAAGCCACCCCCCCACCCCTCATTAAAGCATAAGTGGCCACAGCAGTGTGGGAGGGGGCTGTAGGCGGGCGATGGGGTCGTGCTGCCGAGCCTGAGGACTGTCTCTGGTGTCCTCGGGGGAACAGGGATGGCCGTGCCAAGTGCCCCCTGTCCGGTACAGGCGGTGGGGCTGTGGCCGTGCCCGGTGGCACCCCGGAAGGGGTCCCCTCACCTGGTTTTCAGCAGGGAGCCGCGGCATGGAGGCAGCGCGGCCGTGCCCCTCCATGGGCAGGTAGTCACTGTCGGAATAGCCGTCCTTCGCCATCTCGCGCATCTCCACCAACTGCAGGGGACGGGGGGGGGTCAGCGGGGGGAAACTGAGGCATGAGGGGGGCGGGTGGCACTGAAACCAGGGACATCCCCCCACCCAGGCACAGCGGGGTGCAGTGCAGAGTTTGGAGGAGGGGGGCAGGCACCGGGGGACGTGGGGAATGGATGGACATGGGGGAGATGGGGCTCAGGGGACCCCCAGGGACATGGGTCGGAGGGACACAGGGGAGATGGAGCTCAGGGGACCTCTGGGGCCAATGGGGGATGGATAGGCATGGGGGAGATGGGGCTCGGGGACCCCCAGGGACACAGTGGCCAGAGGCACATGGGGCTGGCCAGGGCTTGGGGGACCCCAGAGTGGCACAGCCCCTCACCTGGGAGTTGGGGCGGCTGTTGGGGACATCCTCAGGGTGTCCCCGCTCGGGGCTCCAGGTCCCCGTTTTCTGGAACATCTCCTGGGCACGCTGGGTGACCCAGGACTGACTCTCCTTCAGGCCCCCGTCACGTGTGGCCCTGGGGGGGGACGACACAGGTGGGTCAGCCCCCTCCTGGCTTCTCTGCACCAGGCAGGGGCAGGAGGGGACCTGTGGCACTTACAGCACCGTGCCTGGCTCGGCCGTGGGCACCGCGTCCGGCCCCGGGGTCCCCTCCTGCGTGGGGGATGGCGGCTCCATGCGCTGGAACATCAGCGGCGTCCGGTTCTGCAGGGACACGAGAGGGGCTGGGGACACGGCATGGGTTGTACGGGGCTGGGACACGGGGACACAGGGAGGGGACAGAGCTGGGACAGTCAGGGATGGGATGAGGACATGGGGAGGGGATGGGGACACAGGAGGGACTTGGGAAGGGGACAGAGCTGGGATGGAGACACTGGAGGGATGCTTGGGGTTGGGGACAGGAAGATGGGATGGAGCTGGGACACTTGGAGATGGGGATGGGGACACTGGAGAGACATGGGAAGGGGACAGGGCTGGGATGGGGATGCCAGAGGTGGCAGAGGAGGGGACAGAGCTAGAATAGGGTCACTGGAGGGATGCTTGGGGATGGGATAGGGACTTGGGAAAGGGACAAGACTAGGATGGGGAAGCAGGAGGTAGCAGAGGAGAGGATGGGGCTGGGATGAGACCCTGGTGGGACATGGGGAAGGGACAGAGCTGGGATGGGGACACTGCAGGGCCACAGGGAGGGGATGGGTTTGGGGTGCTCGTGCTGGCCCCACCTGCTCCTCCCGCATGGCCTGCAGCTTCTTGGCTTTGCTCTGCCGGTAGTACTCCATGATCATCATCGCGGCGTAGATCTTCCCCACCGTCAGGTCGGTGGCTGTGGGCACAGAGGATGAGGGGGGACGCGAATGGGGATGGGGGCAGGGATGGGGACGGTCCCTTACACTTGTGGGGGGTGACGAGCAGGTCCAGGTTTTTGGGGGAGAGGTTGGGCCAGATGGCAATCATCTCCTTGCGGAGCTCCGCGTCCATCTGCTGCTTGTCGGCTCCCCCTGCGGACAGAGGGCTGAGCGCCCGGTCCCCTCGGGGACTACCTGTCCCTGTCCCCCGGCCACCCCCTCCCCTCACCTACCCAATGGGGACCTCCTTGTCCCCCCCAGGGACAGTTCTGCCCTGCCACTGCCCTGTGGACCCTGTCCCCCTTGGACCCCCTGTCCCCTGATGTCACCCTGTCCCCCCTTTTCCCCCATTCCCCAGGGACCTCCATCCCTGGACTCCTAGTTCTTTTCCCCTCCATGCCCAGGGTTCCCATCCCTGTCCTTGTCCCCCAAGAGACCCCCATCCCCATGCCCCCAGGGTCCCTGTCCCCCCCAGGTCTTCATCCCCAAATCTACAGGATCCCCGTACCCTCCGAGTCCCCATTCCTCCAGGATCCCCGTACCCCATGAGTCCCCATCCTTGTCCCCATCCCTCCAGGGTCCCTGTACCCCCCCCGAGTCCCCGTCCTTGTCCCCATCCCTCCAGGATCCCCGTACCCTCCGAGTCCCCATCCTTGTCCCCATCCCTCCAGGGTCCCCGTACCCTCCGAGTCCCTATCCTTGTCCCCATCCCTCCAGGATCCCCATACCCCCTGAGTCCCCATCCTTGTCCCCATCCAGCCAGCATCCTGGTCCCCAGGGACCTGGTACCCAACTGCTCAGGGTCCCTGTCCCCCCCAAAGCTGCCATGCCCCCAGAGTCCCCATCCCCTGAGGACTCTGCTCCCCCTCCCGCCAGGGTCCCCGTCCCCCCCCCCGTCCCCCCTTGCCTTTGGCAATCTTGATGTCGAGGGCGGTGCGGATCAGGGCCATGAGGGTGGAGTTGAAGTGCACCGTGTTGTCGTCGGCCACCGGCAGGTCCATGCGGAGCAGCCGCTGCGGGGCCGAGCAGAGCGGGGGGGGCATCAGCCACGGCCCCCTCCCACCGCGCCCGGGGGCTGGCGAGAAGGCGGGGGCCGCCCCGCAGCCGCCGGGGAAACTGAGGCACGCACCCCGTCGCCCTCCCCGAGCCCCCCCGGCCCTCCGCCTTCTCCCCAGGCCGCGGCCCCCGGACCCCCGCGAGATGCCCGGGGTGGGGAGCATGGCACGGCCAAGCGGGACCCCGGCGTCCGGGCGGGCAGCACATGCAGCGGGCAGCACATGCAGCAGGGAAGGGGCCGACTCATTCCCGGCTCCGCTCCGGGCATGGGGGGCGGCCAGGGGCTTCTCTGGGTGCAAACCGGCATCCTCAGGGTGGGGGGGTGCAGGGAAACGTGCCTGGGCTGGGGGATGGGAGGAGAAGCTATGAGTTTGCCAGGCCTCAGCCCCACGGTGCCCCACACCCTCCCCAGCTCCCAGTGCCAAGCAGGTGGTGGAAGGTCCCCCCCAAAAAGGGCAGGGACGCCCCCCCCATGCAGCCCCAGGGGGGAGGATTTGGGGGTGCAGAGCAGCAGGACAGGGAGCAAGCAATGCCAAGGGGAAACTGAGGCACGGAGACGCAGGGTCCCCACACCCCACCACCCCCCCCGTGCCCAGGTCCCCCCACACCCCATGATGCAGCTCCCGAGCACCCATAGCCCCCATGGCTGGGGGGGGCACGGGCCGTGCAGCAGCCGGGGGGGCCGGGCAGGGGGGACTCACTGCCAGGAGAGGAGGCGGCGGGCAGAGGTGGGATGGAGAGAGGGAGAGTGGGGGGGAGAGGCTGCAGGGACAGGGAAGAGGGGGGGTGAGGGTGAGCCCCGGGAGGGGGGCCTGAGCAGAGGCTCCTCTGGGTGGGCAGGGCGAGCCCCATGGAGGAGGGGGGGTCCCTAAAAATGGGCGGCTCTGGACGAGGCAGTCTTGAGCCACACAGGGGACCCCCAATACGGGGGGGCTGGCCGAGCCCCATGGGGGTCCCCAAATAGGGGCTTCTGGGGGGGCTGGCTGAGGCCAGGGGGGTCCCCAATAGGGGCTTCTGGGGGGGCTGGCTGAGCCCAATGGGTGTCCCCAAATAGGGGCTCTGGGGGGGCTGGCCGAACCCAATGGGTGTCCCCAAATAGGGGCTTCTGGGGGGGCTCACTGAGCCCAATGGGTGTCCCCAAATAGGGGCTCTGGGGGGGGTGGCTGAGCCCAATGGGTGTCCCCAAATAGGGGCTCTGGGGGGGGCTGGCTGAGCTCCATGAGGGGTCCCCAGTAGGGGCTCCTGGGGGGTCCAGCCCTGAGCCTCCAGCCTGCGGCGGGCAGGGAGGTGGCGGGGGCACACGCTCCTCGGGCGGCGGATCTTACCCAGCCCGTCCTGGGGGACACGCGGAGGCTCAGCGGGGCCAGCGGCCGCCGTGCCGGTCAGGGCTTGCCGCAGGAGGAGAAAACCAACAAAAAACCAACAAAAACCAAAAAAAAAACCAACCAAAAAAAAAGAGGCCGAGAAGCATCGGCCGGGCTGAGTCAGTGCCGCCGCTGGGAACCGGCACGGCTTTGGGGGGCTTCGCTCTGGTGGGAAGAGTTATTCTACCTTATAAGCAACACGGGGTGGGCATTTCTTGCCTAAACCCAGGGGCGGGGACATATGTCTCAGCATTTCATACATGTCCATGAAAGTCAGCCGGCCCCTGGGAGCGGAGAGAACAAGAAGGAAGAGACATCGGACAGAAAAAGGACAAAAAAGAGGCGAGAGAGACAGAGAGACGCGGAGAAAAAAAATAAAAAAAAAATAATGAAAAAAAAAAAAAGAGGTTTAAACCCGGCCGGCCGCAGCCCGGGGCCCCGTGGAGGAGGAGGAGGAGGAGGGGAGGAAGGCGATGGCCGGTGCCCATGCAGCCCCGCGGCACTGGAGGGGGGGGGTCCGGTCTTGCTGGCCGGGGGCCGCGGGGCGCAGCAAGCAGAGCTGGGCAGGGACGGGGGGGCTCCATGCGGCGCGCCGGGGGCTGGGGCTGGCCCCGGGGGTGCGGGACGTGTCTGTGTATATATATATATATAGATATCATATATATATCCGAGAAACCATAAGCAACATTCATTCCGTTGATGCTCAGCAGGTTTTTAGTGTAAGTCAAACCTTGCAAGCAACCCTATGAGGGCATTTCTTGCCTAAGCCCAATGGGGGAGATATTACGCGTAATAAACTGTACATATCCTTATAATGAATGCGGCCACTGCAAGAAGAATACAGGGGGGTTAGTGCGGACGCCGGAGACACGCATGACCGCGGACGCGCCGAGGGGCTGGGGAAACTGAGGCACGGACCCTGGGGCAGGGGGAGAGAGGATGGGGTTGGGGGACAGGACCCCCCCCGTGCTGAGGGGGGTTTGTGGCTGCTTGGCTGCAATGGGGATGGGGGGGTGCAGCGTGGTTGTGGGGAGAGCTGGAGCTCCCCTGGGTCCATCCCTGCTGATCCCAGTATGGACCAGTCCAGCCCACTGAGGACCTGGTAGAGCATCACAGGACACCCCAAGAGCAGCCAGGGAGCCCCCAGGACATCATGGGACACCCTGGACCCTGGGACAAAGCAGAGACACCCCCTCCCCCCCCGGGAAATGGTGGGGACCCTCCAGCACCCGGCAGAACCCCCAGGGACCCCCTGGGTCCGGCTGAGTCCCTTTGCCCGGTGCTGGGGGCTGGGGGGCGGGGCGGGGGCAAGAGGGAGAAATCCGGCGGCTGAGCACCTACAATTGAGAGAGGACAGGTTAATCGGCACTGTGCTGGGGGGGGCTAGGCCCCCCCATGGCTGCATGGGGACAGCAGACCCGGGGGACATCCCCTTGGGGGACAGCCCCTGGGGACACCCCCTTGGGGGGACGGTCCCAGGAGACACCTCCTCTGTGACACACCAGGGCCACTGGCCCCAGAGGACCCGGAGGGGGCTCTCAGGCACTTGCTGCACCCCCTCAGACCCTGCTGCATGGCTGGAGGGGGGGGAAGACTGTCCGGCCAGCCAAGCCCCCGGGAGCCGCTGTGCCCCCGGCGCTGACAGGGGACCCAGGCGTCTGGGGTGACCCCCTGCCCCCCCACCCCTGCCCCGGGGGGGCTCCTTACCAGGCGGCGGGGTCGTACTCAGCCCAGACGCGGACGTACTCATCCAGGTGGTGGGGGCCCAGAATGGAGGAGTCGCGCGTCAGGTACTCAAAGTTGTCCATGATGACAGCGACAAAGAGGTTCAGCATCTGGGGGGGGCATGGGAGGGGGGGTGTCAGGGTGGGGGTGGGCGGGCTGGGGTGCCCCCTACACCTCCCGGGGCTCACCAGGAAGGAGCAGAGGAAGATGAAGGAGACGAAGTAGAAGTAGGCGAACTCGTTGCCGCACTCATCCTCCTTGATGCCCGAGTTCTGGTCGCAGGGCTTCCCGCTGAGGCAGGACAGCATGATCTCATGCCAGGCCTCCCCCGTGGCGCTCCTGTGGCAGAGGGGGGGGGATGCTGCTGGGTGACCCCAGCCAGGGAAGGGGCTGGGCAGGGGGGGCCACACCAGCACGGCACTGGGTACCACTGGATGGTGATGGGACTGTGCTTGGGGTACACGCTGGCATGGCACAGGGAACCCTGGGTGACAACGGGACCGTGCCAGGGGAACACGCCAGCATGGCACTGGGTACCACTGGTGGCATGGGGAACGTGCTGGGGGGACACGCTGGCATGGCACTGGGTACCACTGGTGGCATCAGGACCGTGCTGGGGGACTCACCGGAAGAGGAGCATGAGGGCCTGGAAGAAGGTGCGGAAGTTGTTGTGCTGCGTGATGGCCGACTCGTCATCCTCCTCCTCAATGCCAATGTTGCCGAAGACCTGGGGGGGGCCGGGATGGCTCAGGGGTGGCGGCGGGCTGGGGCAGGGTGCTGGGGGGGTGGGGGAGGGCCGGGGGCTCTCACCTGCATCCCGATGATGGCGTAGATGAAGAAGAGCATGGCGATGAGCAGGCAGACGTAGGGCAGAGCCTGGGGGCAGAGCGGGGCCGGTCACACCATGCCGGGGCTGGATGCGGCCCCCCGGTGCGGGTTGGGCTGCCAGCCCCTGGGTGGGGGCGGCTGGGGGGGGACACAGGTTTTGGGGGGGCATCGGGCAGCACCTTGAAGGACTGGACGAAGGTCCAGAGCAGGATGCGGATGGTGTAGCCCTGGCGCAGCAGCTTGATGAGCCGCGCAGCCCGGAAGAGCCGCAGGAAGCTGAGGTTGATGAAGTTGTTCTGGGGGGACACGAGGGGTGAGCGAGGGGGGAACAGAGCCCGGCGCTGGGGCCGCGGGGTGGGGGGAATGCGGTGGCTCCCACCTACCCCAAACTCTGTCACCAGGATGTCCGTGATGCTCCCCAGGACCGTGACAAAGTCGAAGATGTTCCAGGCGTCACGGAAGTAATTCTGTGAAGGGAAGGGGACGAGGGACACGGGGCAGCGGCGCTGCCAGCATGCCAGCTCCCGGGATCCCACGAGTACCCGTGCACCAGCTCCCCAGATCCCATGGGTACCCATGCACCGGGATCCCGCAATTACCCATGCACCAGCTCCCGGGAACCTGCTGGTACTGTGCAGGATGCCCCGGGGCTGGATGTGTGTCCCCTGTGGTCCCCTGGGTCCCCGGGGTCACTGTCCCCGGCATGCAGCGGCACGTACCAGCACGCCGAAGGCCATGATCTTCAGGAGACACTCAAGGGAGAAGAGGGAAGTGAAGACATTGTTGAACATCTTCAGCACGTTCTCGTAGGCATCCGAGGCGTCATAGAACTGGGGCGATAGCGTGGAGGATGGGGATGGGGACAGGGACATGTCCCAGGGGGACAGGGGTGCATCCCGGGGGGTAAGATGGATCCACGGGCACAGGGCTGGATCCAGGGGGACAGGGACAAGTCCCAGGGGACAGGAGAGGTGCCAGGGGAGAAGAACAAACCCCAGGGGACAAGACCAAGGGGACACAAACAGGCTGAGCACAGCCCCCAAGGGACAGGGATAGGACAGACCCAGAGGGGCTCCCTGGGACCCCCAAGCCTGCTCCCCACTGACCTTCATCATGAGGACAATGGTGTTGAGGGCAATCATGGCCATGATGGTGTACTCGAAGGGCGGCGACACCACAAACTGCCACATGCGGTACTGGAAGCTCTGCCGGTTCTGCGGCATGTGCCGCGTCAGGGGCTTGGCACTGATGGCGAAGTCGATGCAGGCTCTCTGTGGGGTGGGGGACAGGGCGGGCATCACTGACCCCCAGCCCGGCCGGGGGATCCCCGAAAGGTGTCGAGGAGGGAGGGGTCCAGAGGCAGCACCTCGTTCTTCTCCAGGCTGTACTCCTCCATCATCTTGTCCCCCTGCTCCTGGAAGGTGATGATGATCAAGGCCACGAAGATGTTGACAAAGAAGAAGGGGAAGACCACGAAGTAGACCACGTAGAAGATGGACATCTCCATGCGGTAGCCGGGGCTTGGGCCCTGGTTCTCGTAGGTGGCATCCACCGAGTGCTTGAGGACCCTGTGGTGGGACAAGTGCAGGGACGGGATGCGGGTCCCAGTGTCCCCCCACCCTGTCCCTGCATCCCCCCACCCATCTCCACGCCCTTACTGTGGCCATCCCTCGCCGGTGGAGACAGTGAAGAGGGTGAGCAGCGCCCAGAGCACGTTGTCGTAGTGAAACTCGTACTTCTTCCACTCCCGCTTCTGCGCCTTCACCTCATTGTCCTTCTCGTAGACCAAGTATTCCCCCCTGGGAGGGGAGGGGGCGGTGGGACGGGGTGGGGGGCGGCGGTGGACCCCCGCCCGGCCAGGCCATACCTGCAGTCCTTCTCGAACTCCTTGGACTCGTCGGTGCAGTAGAAGAACTTGCCCTTGAAGAGCTGGACGGCCACCACGGCGAAGATGAACATGAAGAGCATGTAGACGATGAGGATGTTGAGGACGTTCTTCAGGGAGTTCACCACGCAGTCGAAGACAGCCTGGGGACAGGGACCAGGGAGGGGGTCGGTGCCAGCCAGGACCCCTCCAACACCCGGGGTGGGGAGCGAATCCCCTTTCCCATCCAGCCCCTCGCCCACCTTGAGCTTGGGCAGCCTCTTGATGGTCTTCAGGGGCCGGAGGACGCGGAGGACGCGGAGGGACTTGATGGTGTTGATGTCCTTCCCCTTGCTGCTGCCACTGTGGGGGGGACGGGGAAGACGTGGGGCCCCCAGCATGGCGGCTCGGGGTGCCCTGGCATCCCGGCAGGACCACGGGTGGTCCCACCCCCTCCTTTCCCCGGTGGTGAAAGTCCCCTCCCCGGCCAAGTGGGCAGCGGCTGCCCGGCACAGGGCAGAGCTCGAGGCTGAGACCCCCTGCACTCATCACACTCCAGGGAGAGCCTGGTGTGTTTCCCATGGCCCCATCCCTGAGGCTGCTTTTGCGGGGGGGGGGGGTGCAAGGAGGGCTGTAGGGTTGGGGGGAGCGAGGCACGACCATGAGCACGAGGAGAGCACGAGGACGGAGACGGGGCAGGAGACGAAGGCAGAAAGACTTTACCGTGAGCTGCTCCTGTGGCCGGTGGCAGAGGAAGGGGAGAGACAAGGCACGGTGAGAGCCCGGCCCCTGCCCCGCACCCGCGCCCCCCCGGCCACTTCCCACCGGGAGCCTGGGGGAGCCACGGGGGGATCCCGGCTTCCCGGGAGGTGATCGGGGTCTGCTCCAGGCTTACTCACCCATTACTTGGAGGGATGCTTAGTTACGTGGGGGATGCTCACCCCTTACTTTAAGGATACTCAGTTACTTGGGGGGGTGCTCATCCTTTACTTGGGGGATGCTCATGCTTTACTTTAAGGATGCTCAGTCACTCAGGGGATGCTCACCCTTTATTTGGGGGGATGCTCAGTTACTCAGGGGATGCTTATCCTTTACTTGGGGGATGCTCAATCACTCAGGGGATGTTCACCCTTTTTTGGGAGATGCTCAATTAGTTGGGGGATGCTCACCCTTTACTTGGAGGTTGCTCACCCTTTGCTTTAAGGATGCTCAATCATTTGAGGCATGCTCAGTTACTCAGGGGGTGCTCATCCATTTCTAGGAGATTCCTCATCCCTTTCTAGGTTACTCATCCCTTACTAAGAGGCTATTCATCCTTCGCTAGCAGATTCCTCATCTTTATTTAGGGTTTACTCCAGCCCTGTTCACTGGTCTGGGGATTCCGCACTGGGGCGGCTGCTTGGCACCGGGGCCTGATCCTGCCTGGGGACACTGGGGCAGTGCTGCCGGGGCGTGGGGACACTGGAACGGTGACAGGACGACACAGCACAGTGGCAAGCGGCCGAGGACGGACGTCAAGCGACACAGCAGAGCGCGGACAGCCGGGCAGCGGACGCGGCGGGTGGGCAGCGAGCGGCTGTGGGGCCACGGGATGGACCCCAGCAGGGCCGGGGTGGGGGGACTGGGACAGCCCCACTAGGAGGCACTGGGAGAGGCGAGACCCCACCACCTCCATCCCCTCCCCACCATCCCCCTGTTCCCCTCCCTGGTGCCACTGCTGTCCCCTGAGCATGGGGGGACCCAGGTGTGCCCACCCCTCCCGGGACCCCCCAGGATGCCCCCAAGACTCCCCCGTGTCCCCAAGGGGGGACTCACGTGAAGGCGAAGGCCACCAGTGCCCCGCTGACCACGATGAAGTCCAGGATGTTCCACAGGTCCCGGAAATAGGCACCTTGGTGAAGCACCAGCCCCAAATCCACCATCTGCGGGGGGGCAAGGCGGGGGGGTGAGGGGGTGCCGGGGGGGCCCCCGCCCCGTGGACCCCCCTCCCCGCTCACCTTGATCACCATCTCAAAGGTAAAGACACCCGTGAAGACGTAGTCGAAGTAGCGCAAGACCTGGAGGGGGGAGGAGGTGGGGTGGGGGGAGATGCCTGGGGTCCCCCTGGCACCCTGGGACCCCCCGGGATCTCCCAGCACCATGGGGCTGTGGGACCCCACTGGCACCCTGGGACCCCCTGGCACCCCAGGACCCCCCCAGCACTCCATGGCTGTAGGACACCCCAGCACCCTGGGGCCATGGGCAGGGTCTCAGGGGCAGGACAAGGGGAGACACCCCATTTTGGCACAGCCCCAGTTGCTGTTTTAGGGGTGCCTCACCCTGCAAATCAGCACTGTGAGGAGGGGGCTCAGCCCCACCCCCCCCCCCCGACAGCGCCCGGGGGTCCCTCTGTGCCCAGCTGCGGGGTGGGTAGGGGGGCTGGGGGCTCACATTGTTGCGGGGGGCGTTGGGCTGCACGGGGTCCTCAGCGGCCAGGGCGATGCTGCTCATGGCAATGACCATCAGGATGCACATCTCAAAGTACCGCAGGTTGACGATGTAGTGGCACAGTCGGCGGAACCTGGGGGGGGGCGGGGGGGGGAACAGGGATAGTGAGGGGCGGGTGAGCAACGGGCACCCCCAGGACCCCCCCAGTCCCCCCGCGGTGCTCACGGGTTGGTGGTGGAGAGGATGAACATGGAGCTGTAGGGCACCATGGGCTTGGGGCCGTTCTCCTCCTGATCGTCGCCTTCCTCCTCCTTCTTCTCCTCCTCCTCCTTGCGGGGCAGCGGCTCGGGGTTGGCATTCCTGTTCACTGCGAGAGCGGCGGCATCATGGCCCCCGCACCCCCCCCGACCCCCTGCATCCCCCAGACCTTGGGGGGGGTCCCCTACCTTGGACCAGGGCGTTGGTGGGGGGCGGCGGGAGGGGGGGTGGGATGTCCACGGCCGTGTGCTCCGGCTTCCCCCCTGCCTTGGAGGGGTTGTTGTGGGGGCCGGGGTTGGTGACCACCAGGCTGTTTTCAGGGGGGGGATTGGGGGTGGTGGGGGGCCGGCGCAGGGGGGCCCCGGTGGGGCAGGCAGTGTGGTTGCCCACGGGTGGGGGTGCGGGGGGCTCGGCGGTGGCCAGTTTGTTGTTCTTCATGTTGTCGATGTCCTCCGCGACGGGAGGCTCCCGGCGCCCCATGTCCTGCTGGATGGGGCGGGTGGTGGAGAGCGTGGGGCCCGCCGGCACCCCGGGGACCTGGTTCTCCCTGGGGGGAGGCAGAAGGGAGGGGGCTCAGCGGGTACCTCCTGGCACCCCCGGCACAGCTCCCACGTCAGGCGCTGAGCCGGGAATGCCAGAGGGGATTTGGGTACTCCTGGGAGCCAGAGGAGCTCCCCGGTCCCGGGGGGGGGTCCCACCAGCCCCAGGGGGTCCTGCCCACCCTACTCACCTCCGCCGCCGGTGCCGCCTCTCCTTGTCGTCCCGCTTGCCCTCGCCATCGTAGGCAGCCGGCGTGGCGTGCCGATGCCGCCGGCGCCGCTCGCCATCCCCGTGCTCCCCGTCCCCCTCGCCCCGCACTGGCCGTCCGCCCTCCCGGTGCCGTGGCCGCCGCTCTGGCCGCCCACCCTCCTCGCCCTCCTCGGCCACCCGCCGGTGCGCCCGGTGCCGCCGGTGCTCGCGCTCGGGTTGGGGTGAGCCAGCGCGGCCGTCCCGGCTGCCGCCCGGCCGGTGCCGGCGCTCGAGGGCTTTGAGGCGCTCGGCGTCGGTGTAGGTGCGTTCCTGGCTGGGGTCCCGCTCGGGCTCACGGCTGCTGCTGCGGGGCCGTCGGCCGTCAGGGCCGGGGGGTTCCACGGGGCGGGGGCCGCCGGGGTCGGGGTAGCGCGGCTGCCGGCGGAGCTCCTCGGCACGGGGCTGGCCGAAGCGGGGCTCTATCGGCGGCTCGCCAGGGCGCATCTTGTTGGTGTTATTGTTGCGGTTTTCCTGGGGGTCCACCACCAGCGGCCGGTCCAGGTGGGTCTTCATGTCGGGGCGCAGGTGGCGGGCGTAGGGCACCTTCCAGCGCTCCTCGGGGTCCAGCTCGCTGTAGAGGGCCTCCCGGCTGGCCAGCAGGTTCTGCTTCCGCAGCTCGCTCGTCCGCTGCTCCCACACCGACTTCGAGGACTTCTGGTTCTTCTGCTGCTCCTTCCTGCAGCGGGGAGGCACAGCCCGCGTCGGGGGAGCCTGAGGTGTGCCAGGACGGAGCCGGAGTGGAGATGGGATGGAGACGGGATGGAGCTGAGGATGGAGCCGGGATGGAGGTGGGATGGAGCTGGGATGGAGCTGAGGATGGAGCCAGGGAAGGAGTCAGGATGGAGGCAGGGACAGAGCTGGGGATGGAGACAAGGATGGAACTGGGGATAGCAGCTGGGATGGAGCTGTGGCCAGTGACGGAGCTGGGGCTGGGGTCAGAGACAAGGTTGTAGCTGGAGCCAGGGGTGGAGCTGGGGACAGAGCTGGGATGGAGCTGGGGACAGAGACATGGATGGAGTCGGATGGAGCCAGGGCCGGGGACGGAGCTGGGGATGGAGCTGGGGACGGAGACATGGATGGAGCCAGGAATGGAGCTGGGGATGGAGACAAGGACGGAGCCGGATGGAGTCAGGGATGGATCCAGGGATGGATCCAGGGATGGAGCCGGACACACGATGTACTTACATGGTGACGGACATGTTGGCTGCAGAGAGCGGGCTCACTTCGGCCACCTCCTTCGCCTTCTGCAGTGCCAGCTTTTGGTTGGCGGCTTCTTCCTCCTCCTGCTCGTCCTGCAAAGCCCCGCGCTGTGTCCAGCCCAGCCCTGAGGCCACAGGTGATGGGCTGGGGTGGCCCCCCCCACGTCCCTGACACCAGTCCTCACCTTGGTGAGCTCCTGCGCGTTGGCGAGGTTGTCCACCGCGATGGCCAAGAAGACGTTGAGGAGGGTGTCTGGGTGTCCCGTCAAGGCAAAGTGGGTCCCAGCGCATCCCCACCCTGGCCCAGACCCCCCCGGGACCCCCCAGCACCCCGAGGATACAGTTGCCAAAGAGGGTGAGGACGATGAAGTAGACAGAGAAAACCATCCCCCCCTTGACGCCGCCCTGAGATTTGATCCCGTCGTACATCACCGCGTTCCAGTCTTCGCCCGTCAGGATCTGGGGGGGAAGGAGCCATGGGGGCAGCAGGGACCCCTCCGCCGGCACCCCACTTCCTCGGGAGCCCCAGGGAGGGGACGGGGGGGCTCCCTACCTGAAACACCGTCATTATTGCTGCTGGGAAAGTGTCGAAGTTGGTGGGAGGGGTCCCGTCATCAAAATTGAACCTGGGAGTGGGGGGGGGAACGGTGGGAGCCCCACCCCAGCCGGGTGCCCCCCAGCAGGGGCCTGGGGGCACAGAGATACCCCCATGCTGGGGGGCCAGGGTGACCCTGGGGGGGGCCCCGTCCCCCACCCAGTTACTCACTGTCCCCCGAAGAGCTGCATCCCCAAAAGGGCAAAGACGACGATGAAGAGGAAGAGGAGGAAGAGGAGGCTGATGATGGACTTCATGGAGTTCAGGAGGGAGACCACCAGGTTCCTCAGGGAAGCCCAGTACCTGCCAGGGCAGAGCCAGGCTGCGGGGCCGTGGGGGGACCAGGGACGTGGGGGGACAAGGGGATGTGAAGGGACATGGGGGTGATGAGGGGACACAGAAACGGCGAGGGGACGAGGGACGGCAGCTCGGCACCCAGGCACCCCACGATGGCTCCATGCATCCACACGCTCACTCGTGCTCGCACTGCCCCTGTGCTCGCAGACCCACAGACACGGACAGACCGACAGACAGACAGACGATGGACCAATGGACAGATGAATGGGCGGAGGGACAGAGTGGCGGTGCCCGACCCGTCAGCACTTACTTTGTGACTTTGAAAATGCGCAGTAACCTGAGAGCTCGTAGCACGCTGATCCCGAAGGATGTTCCCGGCTTCACAACAGCCCAGATCACCTCGAAGATGCTTCCGATGATAACCTGGGGGTGGGGAGAGTGTCCCCGTCCTGTCCCCATCCCACCCCTATCCTGTCCCCATCCCTATCCTGACCTCTTCCCCATCCTCATCTTGTCCTCATCCCTTCCCATTCCCATCTCCATTCCATCCCCATCCCAATCCTATTCCCATTCCATCCCCATCCTATTCCCATCCCAACCCCATCCCGTCCCCTCCCATCCTGTCCCCATCCCCTCCCCATCCTGTCCCCATCCCCGTCCCCATTCCAACCTGTCCCGTCCTCGTCCCTATCCCCATCCTGTCCCCATCCCCATCCCCATTCCACCCTGTCCCGTCCTCGTCCCTATCCCCATCCTGTCCCCGTCCCCATCCCATCCTGTCACATCCCCATCGTCGTCCCCATCCCCATCCCGTCCCCATCCCCATCCCATCCTGTCATGTCCCCATCCTGTCCCCGTCCCCATCCCCATCCCTTCCCATCCCCACCCCATTCCCGGCGGCAGCAGCCGGGCCGGGGCTGGACTCACGGCACAGTCGAAGCAATTGAAGGACGAGTGAAAGTAAGGCCGCGTCCCCAGCCCGTACATTTTTATAAACATTTCGGACATAAAGAGTCCCAAGAATATGAATTCTGCATAGTCTGGGGGGGAGAGAGAGTGAGGGGGGGCTGAGGGCCGGGCAAGGGGGTGTCCGGCGGTGGGGGGCGGCACTCACAGAGGAAGTCGGAAAGCCAATCTGGCTGGTCGTAGTGAACGATAGCAACACACAGGGTGTTGAGCGCTACCAGACTGAGCACGGTCCAGTAGAAGGCCTGAGTTTTCACCATGCGGCGGATGTGGAAGCGCATCCTCCGCTCCCGCTTGTGGAAGAAGGTGGCGTTCTCCAGCTTGGCACTTTTGAGGCTGGCGCGGGCGAAGGGGGAGCCTGCAGGGCGCGGGGGGGAGCCCCCACCCGTCACCCCATCACCCACCATCCCCAAACTGTCACCCATCACCCCCCCACCCATCACCCCCCAACCTGTCACACCATCACCCACCACCTCCCCACCCATCACTCTATCACCCGTCACCCCCCCATCACCCCCCCGACCCGTCATCCCCCCCCACCCATCACCTCCCCACCCTATCAGCCATCACCCCCCCAACCCATTGCCCCCCACCCACCGCCCCAAAGCGGGGGCGCCCATGCCCCCCACCCACCCACGGAGGAGATGTCGGCCAGCTGCTCCTCGGCATCCTCAGGGCTCAGCAGGTCCGTCTTGCTCTTCTTGATGGTCGCCCTCCGGAGAGCTCCCACAGGGGCGAGGGGCAGAGGGAGGCTGGCGTCACCAGGGGGTCCCCGCCGGGACACCCCCACCCCGGGGTGGCCGCCCCCCTGCCGGGGCACACGCTGGGGCAGGGCACTTACCATCAAAGGGGTGCCGGGGCTCTCCCTCGGTCTCGTCCTCCGCCAGGATCACTTCTTCTGAGAAAAAAGTGGGGAGTTCAGTGGGGCGGGGGGAGTGCGGGTGTCCCGCAGTGGGGGGGCTGGGGGTGGTCACGACCCTCACCCGCCTTGGAGATCCACTCCATGTAGCCGTTGAGCTCCCGCTCGATCTGCTGCTGCCGCCGCAGCTTCAGGAACGCCCGGCGGTTCTCCACCCGCTCCCGCTCTTTGGCAAACTCCCTGCGGGGCCGGCATCAGTGGGGGGCCAGGGTGGGCACCCCCCTCCCGCTGAGGCCGCCCCCCCCCCCCGGCCGCTTACCCAGACAGCACCCCCAGCACTAGGTTCAGCATAAAAAAGGAGCCGATGATGATGAGGGGGATGAAGTACAGCCAGTTCCAAGTGTTCCCTGAGGCATCGTTGCTCTGGGGGGGGGGGGAAGGAGGGGTCAGGGGTGGGGGGGGGTCCCATGAGCTGGGCGGGGCAAGGGCACAGCCTTGTTTCTGTGGCTGGATATAGGCCAAGGGACAGAGTGCAGTGCAGCGGCTCCGGCGTCCCCCCGGAAGCTGGTGGCACCCCAAATCCCCTGGCCATGCTCCCCAACCCACGCTGGGACACGGGGGGGGGCCACAGGAGGACACATGGCACCAGGGGGGGACACGGGGGGCCAGGGAGGATGCAGAGCATCCCTGCAAGGCTTGGGGCTGCCAGCGGAGGGGGGACCCCACACCCTTTTTTTGGGGTACCCTCCTGCTCTGCAGCAACCCCTCCCTCTGCAAATCACCTCCACCTTTTTGGGGGTGGGGGGGGCTGCGTCCCATTGTCCTCTATCCCCGTGCACCCCGCAGGGTCCGAACACGGGAGCAGTGAGCAGGGACAACCCCTCCCCCCCAGAGACAGCTTGGGGACCCCCTCAGGGACTGGCGAGCCCTCAGGGGACAGAAGACAGCTTCAATGGGGAAAGAGGGGACCCTGCGGTGGGGGGGGGACACACAGCCCGGCGGTGGTGCCCATCCCCGCGGCGCCAGGGCTCACATAGTAGAGGAGGTCTGTCCACCCTTCCATGGTGATGCACTGGAAGACGGTCAGGACGGCGAAGAGGATGTTGTCGAACTGGGTGATGCCGTAGTTGGGCCCCTCCCAGTACTTCTTGCACTTGGTGCCGTTGGGGCAGATCCGGGCCGGCTCGTCCGTCCCGCAGGGGACTTCCACCTTGATCTCGTCTGGGAGGAGGGACACAGATCTGGGGATTGCTCCTGCCCCACAACCCCCCAAGCCCGGACCCCCGTGCCCCCCAGGGCTGCATTCACCCAGGAGAGTTTAGAGTCAGGGGGTGACCCCCATGGGGCTGTCAGACTCCCCCGTGCCCCCCCCCCCCCCGCAGCCTCCTTCAGGCCCCCCCCACCATAGTGCTGACGCGGCTGCCGTGCAGAAATAGCTCCCGCCAATTAACGGCATCTTCATCAGGGGAGAGAAGTAATTAGGCCGTTCCATATTGGGCGCGGGCCACGGGCCCAGGGAGATGGAAGGGGGGGGGGGAAGGAGCCAGCCCCACGGCGGGCTCTGAGCCCTCCCTATTGGGGAAACTGAGGCAGGGCGGGGGGGGAGGCAGGGAGGGGTATGGGGGGTTTGGAGGGGGGGCAGACCTACCCGTCACCAGGTCGAAGCAGGTGGTGTGAAATTTGCCCATATAAAACTCTAATCCTATGATTGCAAAAATGAGGATCGCGAAAAACAGGAGGAGGCCAATCTGCAGCAGCGGGATCATCGCCTTCATGATGGACTTCAGGACGACTTGTAAACCTGCGCCAGATGGGGCTGAGCAGCTGCGGCCCCCCCCAGAAGCCCCCAGGCCCCCCCCGGATCCCCCAGCCACTCACTTGGGATCCCCGAGACCAGCTTGAGGGGCCGGAGCACACGCACGGCTCGCAGCGTCCGCAGGTCAAACTGGGAGCCCACCGTGGCCAGGATGCTGCGGGCGAGAGGGGGGGGTCAGCGGGCAGGGACCCCCCCACACCACAGCCAGCACCCCGACACAGCCGGGGACCCCAACCAGCCGTGCCACCGTGGCCACCAAGAGCCATGATGCCCCAGCCTGGCCACACATCCCCCATGGACCACCGCATCCCAGCCTGGCCACGTGCCCCCGCCATGGGCTGTGCCATCACGGCCACCAAAAGCCGTCACGTCCCAGCAGAGCCACACATCCTCCACGGACCACCACGTGCCCCACGGCTACACCGTCACAGCCACAGTGAGCCCACATGTCCCCACCACACGGCCACAAGCCCACGGCCGTGCCATCACAGCCACCAAGAGCCCCCACGTCCCAGCCGCATGGCCACGTGCCCACGGCCGTGCCGGCAGCGCGGGCGGGAGCGCTGGGCTATATTTAGCCTCTCCGGGCTGAACGCGGCAGCGCTGCCAGTGCTGATGCTGGAGCAGGGCCCGGCCTGGGGGGTCGTAGCCCCCAGCCAGCACCAGCCCATGGGATCCCCCAGGACCTGGGTGACAGCGGGGGGTCCCAGGCACCTGAACGCACCACAGGGGTTCATTGCCGGCCCCACAGCCACCCGCCACCGATGCTGCGGAGGGTCCCTTCCTGCTGCCCGTCACCACAGCAACCAGCTGGCCCCATTCATCCCCATCACCCCCATTCATCCCCATCACCCCCATTCATCTCCATTCATCCCCATCACCCCCATTCATCTCCATTCATCCCCATCACCCCCATTCACCCCGCTGGGTCCCCCCGAGTTCATTCATCCTTGTTGCCTCGGTGACGCCACAACTCATTCACAGGGGCTGGGCTGGGGCTGGCGGGGAGCAGGGGGTCAAATTGGGGAGCAGGGTGCAGGGGGAGTGGGGTGCAGGGGGGAGCAGGCAGGGAGCAAGGGAGGAGCAGGGTGCAAGGAGTGCGGGGGGAAGGGGGAAGCGGGGTGCAGGGGAAACGGTGCAAGGGGAGAGTAGGGCATGAGGGGAGCAGGCAAGGGCAAGGGGGAGCAGGGTGCAGGAGTCGGGAGGGAGCAGGTTGATCAGGGGACCAGGATACAGGGGGGAAGAGGGTGTGGGGGGGGGGTACAGAGGGAAGCAGCCAAAGAGCAACCCCTGATGTAGCTGAGTGCTCGAGGGGCCCCGGGTCACGTAAGTCAGAGACTGGGCTGTCCCCTCCAACAACAGCCCCGCTGCTCCCTGCCTCAGTTTCCCCACTGGCTCTCCCGGCAGGAGGGTGAACACAGGACACACAGCAGCCATCAGAGGGTCTGGGGCTAGGGTGCCATGGCCGGGGGGACAGCGGCCGGCTGCGGGCACCGAGGCTGGGGAAGTCGGGGCTGCCACCAAAGCGCCGGCGGCGGGCGCGGGTGCTGGGCCGGTGAGTGGCGGCATGGGGAAATATTGTGACAGAGCTGAGGCACTTGCTGCCGCTGGGGAAGCGGGATGAGCGCCGCAGGCAATAATTAACGTCTTGCCCGGCCCCGGCCCGGCAGGCACTGGTGACACCAGGGACCGCCGGCGGGTGCAGCCCTGCACACACAGAGGCCCCCGCACACGCACGTGCATGTGCACACATGTACATGCACGCGTGTGTGCACACACATCCTCTGCACACACGTGCTCCACCATGCAGGCGGGGTCCTGCAGCCTGCACGCCTGCATGCACACGCGTGGGTCTGCTACACGCGGGGAAGGGCGCAGGGCTGACACGTGTGTGCACACGCACACACAGCCCCTCTGCGGGGGTGGGGGGGGGGGCGGCGCGCGTCCCCCCGTGTCCCCGGGCAGGCGGGACGGGGACCTCACCCGGTGAGGACGACCACGAAGTCCATCACGTTCCAGCCGTTGCGCAGGTAGGAGCCTTTGTGGAAGGCGAAGCCCAGCGCGATGATCTTGATCCCCGCCTCAAAGCAAAAGATGCCGATGAAGTACGGCTCCGTGTCATCCTGGGGACGGGGACAGGCGTGAGGCCGCCGGACGGGGACATGGGGACACCCGCCACACACATGCTCCCAGCCCATGGGGCGAGGGGGCATCCAGGGCAGCCGCTGGCCCCATCTCCCCTCCACCCTCTCCAGGTGCTGTGAGGCGGAGGCGGCCGCCACTCTCTGCGTGGCCCAGATTCCCAGCAAGGAGGAAACTGGGACGCTGGCGGGTCTGGGGGGACCAGGAGCCATGGCCATCGGGTGCCGGGTGTGCCGGCTGTGCGTGGTGCAGGCTGGCAGCCAGCCCCGGTCCTGCCGCCCACGCCTGGGTGGTCGGGGACCCTCGCCGGAGCCCCCCGCCAACCCTGTGCTCACCAGCCGCTCTGACATGGGGGTCTTGTCCTCGTCGGGCAGGTGCTGCTCTAGTGCCAGGACGATGCAGTTCGCGATGATGGTGGCTAAAATCATGTATTCAAAAGGAGTGCGGCCGAGTCAAGGAAAACCCAGCTGGGCCGAGCCCGTGGGGGCCTGGGGTCCCCCCCAAACCAGGCTGGTTGGGGAAACCGAGGCAGGAGAGAGGCCGGTGGGATGCCCAAAGGGAAGGGAGGTTTGGGACCCCCCCGTGCCGGCGGCGGTTGGCGGCAGAGACACGGTCCCGGCTGCCACTGGCGCCCACGTGCTCCGCGGCTCATTAATTTCCCCATCAAAGGCGCGACCCGGCGGCCTCAGCTCCTCGGCACGAAGCCTCTCGCCCGGCGGGAGCCGGCGGCGATCAAAGCGCCTTGGCGACAGCGGGACCCGGGGAGACCTACACGGCATCCGCCTGGCCCTGCCGGCTCCCAAGCAAGGATGCCGTCCTCGTGTGGTGCCGCTGCCGGGACCCATACACATTTTGGGGTCTGCGTTCGGTGAGCGCATCCCCTATCCCAGCCAGCGGTGCCGGGGTGCGGTGGCAGCAGGCGTGGGTGGGTGGCGGCGGTGGCAGCGGTGACAGCTGAGCATGGGCTGGGGCAGGCTGGGGGGGGGGTTCGAGACACCCCGTCCTGCAGCCCTGTGGCAAGTCCTGCGCCACATTACGTGGCCACCGAGTGGGACACCCCATTTGTGCCACCAGACCCGCGCAGCCGGCGGGTGCTGCAGCCCCCAGGCGCACCGGCAGAGCTGCCCCATGGCCAGAGCCGAGGGCTCGGCTGAGGTCACGCCAGCGGCAACGACAGATGCAAAGACGGGACCAGATCCTGCTCCCCACCCTTCTGCAGCGCAGCCGAAGTGTGGGGAACGGCCGCTGGCCCTGCTGCCTGATGCGGAACAGCTATCTGGCATGGCTATCCAGCATGGCACAGCTATCTGGCCTGGCACAGCTATCTGGCACGGCATGGCTATCCGGCAAGGCTATCCAGCATAGCACAGCTATCCAGCACAGCTATCTGGCATGGCACAGCTCTCCGGCACATCACGGCTATCTGGTACGGCTATCCAGCACGGCATGGCTATCTGGCATGGCTATGTGGCCTGGCACAGTCATCCGTCATGGGTATCCATCACAGCCCAGCTATCTGGCCCGGCACAGTTATTGGGCACAGCTATTCAGCACGGATATCTGGCCTGGCATGGCGATGTGGCACAGACATTTGGCACGGCTGTGTGGCCTGGCACAGCTATCTGGCATGGCAGGGCTACCCGGCACAGCTCAGCTGCCTGGCATGGCTATCCCGCTTAGGCATCCAGCGTGGCACAGCTATCCGGCACAATACGGTTATCTGGCACAGTTATCGAACACAGCACAGCTATCTGGCATGGCATGGCTGTCCAGCACAGCACGGCTATCCGGTACAGCTATCCGGCACAGCTAGCTGGCATGGCACAGTTATCCGGCACAGCTATCTGGCACGGCACAGTTATCCGGGGCAGCACAGCTCTCCGGCATGGCCATCCAGCACAGTACAGCGATGCAGCACAGCTATCTGGCACAGCGCGGCTATCCGGCACAGCACGGCTATCTGGCACGGCTATCTGGCACAGCACAGCTCTCCAGCCGTGGGGACCCGTGCCCAGGGCCAGCTCTGCCCCCCGAGCCAGGGCACAGCCTCCCCGGGGCAGCCCCGCAAGGGTCGGGCAGCGCCCGTCGGTCCCCTGTGCCGTGCCAGCCGTGAGCAGGGCCGTGCCACCACCCGCCATGGGGAGCTGGAGTGCGGGTGCCCAGCGGGACGGGCTTTGGGTGCCGTGGGAGCGTCCCCCCCGGCCAAACGGAGCCCGCTGCCTCCTCCCACCCGGGCCGTCGTGACGGCGGGGGAGGCTCCGCACGCCCGCAGGATGGGGCCCACAGGGGCTTGGGGTGGGCGGCGCGATGCATCACCCTCCCCGGCCCCCGCTGCGCCCACCGGCGAGGCTGCCCTCGCCCCCGGCACCCCAGCACCCTGACACCCCCAGCCCCGCTCCCGCCTCGCAGCCAGCTCCGGCCACCCGGCTGGACGTCAGCGCCGGCCACCGACCCGCTGCGACAGCAGCAGCCTTCACCCGCCGCTCCTCTGCCCTCGCCCCCGCCCCCCCCGCCACCACGAAGCCCCTTCCCCGCCACACGGCACGGTGACCCGGTTTGCACGCCGCGGCGGGGACACCCGCTCGGTGCCAACGGCAGGGCCTGGCACGGTGGGTCTCGGTGTGCCAGGTCCTACCCCTGGGATGCTACAGCCACCACCACGGTGCTGCCGGCGGTGCCCGTCCTGCTGCGGCACGGCACGGCACGGCACGGCACGGCCACGCACCGGCAGATTTGCTTCCACGCGGCAAACCGCCCCCCCCCCCCCGGGATTTGCTCCCCGCGCCGGCAGCACCGTCCCTGCACCGGCAGCACCGTCCCCGCACCGGGGCCGACATTTCGGCGCTGCGCCGGACGCATCCCCCCCGCCGCCCATCGCCACAGCACCGCGGCTGCGGCGCACATGCCCAGTGGGGCACCGGCAGCACCCGCTGCCCGAATCCTCCCCGGTTTTGGGGGGGGGTCCCCAAAAAGCTCAGGGGAGACGCGCAGCCGGTGGACCTGGCGGCGAGCCCTTGGCAGCACCCCAAAACCGCGTGGTGCCCCCCCCAGCCCGCACAGGGCCCTCACGGCCACGAGGAGTGGTGACTGTGGTCCTTTTTGGGTGACAGTGGCCCTTTTGGGGCCACCGCTGCCGGCTGAGGGTTTTGGGGTGCAGGAGGGGGGGAACGGGCCGGGAGGTAGCCAAGGGCCGTGGGGCCGGAGCTGCAGCCCCGCAACGATGCCCCAAAACAGCCCCACACCCCCAAATGCCCCAGTGGATCGGCCCTGGGGGGGTGGACAGATGCCTGGGGACACCCCAAGTCTGCGGGAACCCCGGGGTGATGGAGACGGGCTCTGCTGGCACCGGGGGGGAGACACAGTGGGGCTGAGCCCAGCGCTGAGGGGTGCAGGGAAATGGGGATGCCAGGTCAGGCCCACCCCCCCGCAATGAGGGCACTGGGAGACACTGGTGCAATGGAGTCCCCCTACCCCCAGCCCCCCAGGACAAGCTGGACCCCCCAAACCCACTGGGCAGGGACTGGCACGGGGGAACAGCCACAGGGACGATGGAGAGGGGCTGGGTGCAGGGGAGGGGGCCAGGGACAGGGCATGGGGCAGGGGAGGGGGCCGGGGACAGAGGACAGGGATGCAGCGTGGGAACAGGGAGCTGGTGCAGGACATGGGGACGAGGACCCCAATGCAGGTTGGGGGAATGGGGACGTGGTGTGGGGACAGGGACCCCAATGCAGGTCAGGGGGATGGGGACATGGTGTAGGGACAGGAACCCCAATGGGGGTCAGGGGAATGGGGACCCCCATGCACGTCAGGGGAATGGGGACATGGCGTGGGGATGGGGACCACGATGCAGGTCAGGGGGATGGGGACGTGGTGTGGGGACGGGGACCACAATGCGGGTCAGGGGAATGGGGACGTGGTGTGGGGATGGGGACCTCATGCAAGGCAGGGAGATGGGGACCTCAATATGGGGATGGGGACCTCAGGCAAGGCAGGGAGATGGGGACCTCAATATGGGGATGAGGAGCTGGTGCAGGATGAGGATGTGGGGAGCTGATGCAGGACGTGGGATGGGGACCCCAATGCAGGTCAGGGGGATGGCGACACGGGACGGGGAGGTGGCGCAGGGCAAGGAAGCGGGGTGCCCAGCACAGGGACAGGGAGGTGGCACAGGGCAAGGAAGCGGGGTCCCCAGCACGGGGACAAGGAGCAGGTGCAGGACACGGGGATGGGGACAGGGACGTGGCGTGGGGACAGGGAGTCGGGCGCAGGGCAGGGGGATGGGGGACCCAATGCAGGGCAGGGGGATGGGGACGTGGGACAGAGAGCCGGGGGCCCGGCGAGCGGGTGGCATGCCGCGGCCCGCCCCCCCCCCGCCCCCCCCCCAAAGGATATGGCCATTCGGTGATCTTTTTGGCGTATTTCCTCACCACGTTGTCCTCGCTGAAGAGGAAGAGGGAGCGGTTGACCGTCAGGCAGTTCTGCCGGACGGGGATGGGGTTGTAGAGAGCCATGGTGCGGGCTCGCTGGGCCATCGACTGCTTGTACATCCTCTGCGCCCCGGGGGGGCCGCCCTGCCGCGGACCCCCCGCTCCCCGGCCCCCCGCCGCGGCCCCGGGGCCTCCGGTCCCGCCGCCTCCTGCCCCGTAACGGGCCGGCACCTCGTCTCCGAAGCGAGCCATCCTGCCGAGAGCCGCGGGCCGGGGCTTACGCTGCTGAGGCCGGCGCCGGCGAGGAGCTCATCACATCCCATGGGCCGCCGCCGCGGCGGGGAAGGGAGGGGGGCCGGGGTCCGTCCCGGCCGGGCCGGGGGTGGAGGTGGCGGGGGGGGGATCGCTTAAGCGGCGAGGCCGGCCGGAGCGGGGACCGGCCCGGGCATCCTTCCTCTGAGCCCCCGCGGCGGGGGCCGGCGGGTGCTGCCCCCCCGCAATCCGGCAGCGGGGGGGCGGGGGGGGGCGGCACCCCCGGTGGGGCGGGGGGTCCCGCTGCTGCGGCTCCCGGTACGGGGGGGGGGGTGCCGAGGTGTCCCGATGCAGCAGCGGGGCGGGAAGGGGGGGGGGGCGGCGGCAGCTCCCCCAGCGCGGCGGCCCCGGCTGCGCCAATGGGGGGGGGGGGGGCGGGAAAAAAAAAAAAAAAACCGCGCCCGGTCAGCGCGTCCCGCCGCCCCCGGCAGCCGCCGCCGAGGCAGCCCCGAGCATCGGCGGGAGGGGCCGAAAATTGCCCCCCCCCCCCAAGAAAAAAAAGCCCCCAGCGCCCAAAAGAAAAGCGGTAAAAAGCGGCGGCGGCGGCGGCGGTGGGGGGCGGCGCTGCGGGGGGGGTGTCCTCGTCCCACCCCCCCACCCCCCCCCGGCTTCGGGGCTCGGTGGGGCCGGGCGGGGGTCGCCGTCAGCCCCCCGGCAGCAGCGGGGCGGCGGGGCCCATCGGCCCGGGCTGCGGCAGAGCCTCCGCGCTCCTCCTCCTCCTCCTCCTCCTCCTCCTCCTCCTCCTCCTCCTCCTCCTGCTCCTGCTCCCCCCCCGCCTGCCCGCGGGGCTCTTCCTCCCCCCGCCTCCTCCTCCTCCTCCTCCTCCGCCGCTGCCGCCGCCGCCCGGGTTAGGGCTAAAACGAGCGCGGGGATGGGGGGGGGGGGCACGGCGGAGGGGTGGTGCTGGGGGGTGCAGCACCCCGGGAGAGCGTGTCCGGCACCCACCGGGCACCCGGCACCGGCAGGACGGCGTGTGCGGGTGTGCAAAACCACGAGCAAGGCGGTGTGCACGGGTGGGCAAAGCCAGGGGCAAGGGTCTGCAGGACCACGGACAAGGGTGTACAAAACCAGGGGCAGGACGGTGTGCGCGGGTGTGCAAAGCCACGGGCTAGGGTCTGCAGGACCACGGCCAAGGGTGTGCACAGCCACGTGCAAAGGCGTCCACAACCACGGGTGGGATGGCGTGCACGGGTGTGCAAAGCCACGAGCAGGATGGCGTGTGTGGGTGGGCAAAACCAGGGGCAGGATGGTGTGCACGGGTGTGCAAAACCAGGGGCAGGACGGTGTGCACGGGCGTGCGAAGCCACGAGCAGGACAGTGTGCCCGGGTGTGCAAAGCCATGAGCAGGATGGTGTGCACAGCCACGGGCAAGGGTCTGCAGGACCACGCGCAAGGGCGTGCACAGCCACGGAAGGGATGGCGTGCATGGGCGCGCACGACCTTGTGTTAAGAGCGTGCAGGACCACAGGCAGGATGGCGTGCGCAGGCACGCACAAGCAGGACGGCGTGTACGGGCGTGCACGACCATGGGACCGACGCACACAGCTGCGTGCAGGACAACGTGTGAGGGCGTGCAGGGCCACGGGCAGGAACAGCGTGCACGGGCGTGCATGGCCACAGGACCAACACATGCCGCAGGACAGCATGCGAGGGCGTGCGCAACCGCGTGCAAGGCTGTGCACAACTGCGGGGACAGGAGCACGCCCACCAGCCGGCCAGCGTGCGAGGCTACACACGCCCGTGGGGCCAAATGCGCACAATAGCATGCAAGACCCCGTGCCCAACCGTGTGCGAGTCCGTGCACACCTGCACGGCCCCGCGGCCGACATGCGTGACCACAAGCGTGACCGCACGCGCGACCCTCGCACGGCAACGCACGCGGCCGCGTGCGCGAGGACGGGCGGCCGCCGGCGAGGGCGGTGGCGGGGCCGCGGTGCCCTCACCCGCCCTGGCCCCCCAGACCCTCCCGTCCCCAACCCCCCATCCCTGTCCCCGCGGCCGGCTCCTCTCCGCAGCCCCGGCATTAATTCATTAACTGGGGCTTTAATTACGCAGCCGCCCTGATTAAGGAAGCCAGACCCGGCTGCTGGCACCTGCCTCAGTTTCCCCACGGGGAGTTCCCCGGGGTCACCCCAACCCCGTCCCGGGGGTGTGCGGGGGCACGCCGCGGCCAGACTCTGCCGGGGCTGGGGGGCCCCGGGGAAGGGGGGAAGGATGGGGGGGGCAGCGCCAGCACCGTGGGGTCCCCCCGAGCCGTGGCTGCCGCCCCCCCCCGGCGCGGCGGGAAGTAGGTCGCCCGGTGCCCCCCAGCCCCGTGCCTGACGTCAGGGCCCTTTGTCCGGGCAGCGCTTTTGTCCCGGCACGGCGGCCCTGCCACGCGCCCGGCTCGGTGCCGCCGGCGAGGGGCGAGGGGGGCGGCTGCGGGGGGAGCAGGACCGCGGCCCCCCACCTTCCCACCCTCCTGCACTCCGAGTCTGGGGGGATGCTCAGGGCCACGTCTCCATCGCCCCCGGCATGGGGCTGGGGCGAGGCAGGACAGAGCCCCCCCCATCGCAGCCCCCCACCCAGCACGGGGCAGCTTTGCCATTTCAGCCCCTTTTCCCCCCAAAAAGCGTCGCCCTGTGCCCCCACCCACAGGCGATGCCAGAGGGCATGCGGGGAGGGGTGACAGCGCCAGGCTGGAACGGGGCCACCTCCCCATGCCCATCCGTCCCCCCCCCGCCACCAGCGACCCGGGGGAACCCCCCGCAGCCGCCCACACCCCCCAGCTGGGCCACGGGCCGGGCTGTGCCGGCGGTGCCGGGTTGCAGCAGCCCTTGGCGGCAGCGCTGGCTCCGGCCGAGCCGCAGATGAAGCGAAGAACCGGAGCCAGGATGGGGGGAGCTGGCAGGGTTGGGGGGGGACCAGGGCTCCAGCTCTGCTCCCCATCCCCGGCTGTGGGGACGTCACCCCAGGCACCGAGTGGGCACTGGGGGATGCACCGAGCGTGGCCGGGTCTCAGCCCTCGTGGCAGGCATCGAGCTGGGAGCGCTGCTGGCCCCACGGCCACAGCGCTGCCGCCACGGCCCTTCCCCAGCCCCACGGCTGGGATGTGCCCCCCCCGGGGACCGTCCCCACCGGGAAGGGGGGAGGACCCTACATGTCACCTCCGAGCAACGGGGACCCCAAAAACACCCAGCAAGGGCGGACTGGGAGGACCCTCTGCCTTCTGCACGGCTTCCAGCATCGCCCGGCACACGCGTGCGCGTGGCCTCACATGCGTGTGCACGGCCCCACACACGTGTGCACGCCCCGGGATGCGTGTGCGAGGCCTGACGCCCGTACCGGCCCGGCACGTGTGCGTGCCGCGGGCAGGCGCGTGCCGGCAGGATGGAGCGGGGGGGGGGGGGGTTAACGCGGGCAGCTCTGCCAGACTCCGGGCTCAGCACTTTCCCGCTTTCCCTGGCCGTACGCCGGAGCCGGGGGCCAACGCCGGAGCGGGTGCCAACGCCACCCGTGTGCCCGCCTATGGGGACCCTGGCCTGGCTCCCCGCTGTCCCAGAGGGTCCCGGACCCCCGTGGCCAGCCCCGGCTCCGTGGCACAGGATGCAGCCCCAGGCCCTGGCCTCGTGCCCCCATGTGCCCGGCGCAGATGGGCATCCTGCGGTGCCGGCAGCCGGTGCGGGCACTACTGGGCACCACAGCCCCTTGGCCCTGCGCTGGATCCAGCCCCACTGCCAGGGCGGCCAGAGGGGGTTTCTCCAAGGCTGGGGGAGGCTGGAGGCAGCTGGAGGAGGGAAAGGCTGGCACAGGGGGCAGAGGGGAGGACGGATCTGGCCCCAAAGCTGCCGTGCAGCAGAGCCGGGATGCCCCGGCCGTGCCAACCTGGTCACCCCGCTGCGGTTGCATCCTGCACCGCCTCCAAGATCGGCACCTCCAGCTCCGCAGCCCTGGCTCATTTCCCCCCAGTAGAAACCCAGTGCCGGTGCTTTGTCCTCAGTGGCCGGATCTGGCGGCCGCGCATGTGTGTGTGTGTCCCCACACCGGGGTTGGGGAAGCCAGGGGCTGCCGCCGCTCTCGCTCCCATCCCTGCAGCGAGCCAGGGCTGTGCTGGGCATCGGAGATTTGCAAAGCTCAGCACGTTCCTGGCGCTTTCGGAGGCAGCGGGAGTGAAGGGTCCCAGGTCAGCCCTGGCACCAGGATCCGGCTGTGGGGCAAAGCTCAGGGCAGCCGCCCACCGTACCGCATGGCTCCTGCCCGGCCCCGGGGGCCACTGGAGCTGCCAGGAGCCCACCCGGCCAGAAAATCCATTTTTGGGACATGAGGGGCTTCGCCGGGCCCGGCCAGGGGCACTGTGAGGTCCTGCTGGGGCTGGGGTGCAGTGCGGGAGCCCCCAGCTCCATCCGTCCGTCCATCCATCTGCCTGCCGGGGCACAGCGGGCACGGCGGGTGCATGGCGCTCGTTAGCGTTTCCCTGTGATGAAGCAGCCGCCTCCTGCTGTGGCCAGGAGCTCAGTGCCGCCATGATCAGAGGCCACTGGGGCCGTGCCGGTGCCTGCTGGGGCACGGTGATGGTGAAGGCGGGCAGGTGGGGACGGTGACACCGCCGTCCCCATGGGGACCCGGAGACCCTTGTCGTGGCTTTGGGGACGGGGACCCACACCCTGGGGACGGGGACGTCTCCCTCCCAGCCTTCTCCTGCCCAAAGGCAGGGGGGCTCGGGGGTGTCCCTACATGCCCCTCTCCCTCCAGGACCCCCTTTCTAATGTCCCCAAGAGCCACCGACTTGGCAGACATGAGCTCGCTGCCCGGGGAGGGGGGGACCCAGCGTCTGTTAAAGGGGCTTGAAGGGAATTAATGGCTTTAATTAAACTAGGCAGCACCCGGGGTGGGGCTGGGAATGGGAGGGGCCAGGACCCGAAACCCCCAGGGAGGGACAGGCTGGGGGGTGCCACGGCCTGACCCCTCCGGGAAGGGGGGGGGACGGACCCACAGTTACCTGGGTGGGACCTTGGTGCGAGGCCACGTGTCCCGGCAATGTCACCGGGACGCGGTGTCACCGGGACGGGGGGTCACCCCGGGGGGGGGGGGCTGGGGGCCCGGCCCAGCCCCCTCCCACCCATTTTGGGGGGGGGGAAGGGGGCAGCTGCCATCCCCCTAAACAGGCAAAGCCCGGTCAGCAGAGCCGCAACCCCCTCAGTAGGGCTGTGACCCCCGTTAGTGCAGGCGACACCTCGTTAGCGCCGGGGGGCAGCTCGAGCCCCGGGTCCGGGGGGGGTCAGCCGGGGGTCTGGGCTGTCTCCCCCCGTTCCCGTTTTACCTGTTATTGGGGGGTTTTGGCGCGGGGCAAGTGCATGCCGGGGTGGGGGGGGGGGGTGTACACACGCGTGTGCGTGGCGCTTCCCTCGGCGGCTCTGGTTGCCACGGGCATCCATGGGGCTGGTTGCCACGGGCCCTGGTTGCCATGGCAGCCGGGGGTCGTGGTTGCCACACGGACAGTCGGTGGTCCAGGTTGCCGCGGGCCCCGTTGCCATGGGCGGCCGTGGGTGCCGTTGCCATGGGTGCCGTTGCCATGGGCCCCGTTGCTATGGGCGGCCGTGGGTGCCGTTGCCATGGGCACCGTTGCTATGGGCGGCCGCAGATGACGGCGCTGCGGCGGCGCAGGCGCGGGGGTAGGGCACGTGGCGCGCACTGCGCAGGCGCGGGGCTGCGGGAAGGGCGGGGGCGTCCGGGAGGCCACGCCCCCTTCCGGCGACCTAGACATCGCCGCGTGACGCAGAGGAAGAGGCGGGGCCTGAGGAGCGGAGCAGGAAGAGGTCGGTGGGGATGGGGGGCGGGGGGGGCCGGGCCCGGCGTCCCGTACTGGGAGGGGTGTCCGTGTCCCAGTACGTACTGGAGACCGGTGATCCCGTACTGGGAGGGGTGTCCGTGTCCCGGTATGTACTGGTGACCCCGTATTGGGAGGGGTGTCACTGTCGCTGTGCCTACTGGTGACCCCTTACTGGGAGGGGTATCTGCGCCCCGGTACATACTGGTGACCAGTGACCCCGTACTGGGAAGGGTATCTGTGTCCTGGTGTGTACTGGTGACCCCATACTGGGAGGGGTATCTGTGTCCTGGTACGTACTGGTGACCAGTGACTCCATACTGGGTGGGTGTCCGCATCCCAGTACAGACTGGGAGCCTCCCAGCCAGCCCCTCAACCCCGTGACGACGACTCCTTGTCCCCCCCCACCAGGTCCCGCCTGTCCCGGTCCTGCGGCACTAGAGACCCTCCACCATGGTGAGTGGGGCCGGACACTGCCGTGGCCACCGTGGCCGCGCTGGGGCCACCGCGGTCACACCAGGGCCACCGTGGCCGCGCTGGGGTCCCTGTCTGGCTCTAACACCCCCCGTCCCCCCCCCCTCAACCAGGGCGAGCGCAAAGGCACAAACAAGTACTACCCCCCCGACTTCGACCCAGCCAAGGTGAGGAGCTCGGCGGGGCTGGGGACGAGGATGCCCGGCTCCGGGTTTTGGGGGGGGAGCTTTGGGGGGGGTGGGGGGTGGGGGGGCCTGCTGACCCCCCCTCTGCTTCCCTCCCGGCAGCATGGCTCCCTCAACAAGTACCACCACAGCCACCCGCTGCGGGAGAGGGCCCGCAAGCTGTCCCAGGGCATCCTCATCATCAGGTGAGGGGACACGCAGGGCTGGGGAGACCCCAAACCCTCCCTTCCCCTGCGGGGGCGGGGGGGGGGCCCGTGCCGCGTCCCCCGCGGCTGCGGTGACGGCCCCGCGCCGTGTGTCCCCCTCCCCAGGTTCGAGATGCCCTACAACATCTGGTGCGACGGCTGCAAGAACCACATCGGGATGGGTGAGTTCTCCTGCCGGAATCGACTTCCTCCGAGCTCCTTCCCCCTGCTCCGGCGTCGCCGGGGCTCCGCGGTCCCCGAATCCGCGTGTCCTGGATGCGGTGGGGGTTCTGATCCCCCCCCCTCCCCAACCCCATTCTCCCTCGCAGGCGTCCGGTACAACGCGGAGAAGAAGAAGGTCGGCACTTACTACACGACGCCCATCTACAGGTGGGTGCGATGGCCGCATGCCCATCCTTCCCCCTCTGCTGTGGGCAGTCCCGGGGCGCAGGGACCCCCACCCTGACCCCGGCCCCCTCCCCAGGTTTCGGATGAAGTGCCACCTCTGCGTCAACTACATCGAGATGCAGACGGACCCGGCGGGCTGCGACTACGTCATCGTCAGCGGGGCCCGGCGCAAGGAGGAGCGCTGGGACATGAAGGATAACGAACAAGTCCTGCCCACCGGTGAGTCCCGGTTCCACCGGCGAGTCCCGACCCCGAGAGGGACATCCGCCGAATCCCCTCGCTGTCCCCTGTCCCAGAGCGGGAGGAGAAGGAGAAGCTGGAGACGGACGCCATGTTCCGGTTGGAACACGGCGTGGCCGACCGGGCGACGCTGCAGCGAGCCGTCCCCACGCTGGCCGGTCTGCAGGAGGCCCAAAGTGCCTGGAAGGACGACTTCGCCCTCAACAGCCGGCTCCGGAGGCACTTTAGGGTGAGCCCGGTGGGGGCTGGGGGGCTCCGCAGCCCCCTCCCCTACCCAGCCGGGGAGATTGACGGACCCCTCGTCCCGCTCCCCACCAAGGAGGAGAAGAAGACGCTGCGGGAGGAGGAGGAGGAGGCGGCGGCGCTGCAGGCGAAGGCTGGCCTGAGCATCCCTCTGGTGCGGGAGGCGGAGGAGGACCGGCGCCTGGCTGCGCTGCTCAAGTACCACAGCCCCGACTGTGCGTGGCGGGGCCGGGGCGGGCGGGGGGGGGCAGCTGGGGCCTCTGGCCCCCCACCCCTGTGACCCCCAGCCTGTCCCTGTCCCCCCCTGCAGCCTACGAGGAGAAGCAGAGGATGAAGCGGACGGAGATCTCCAGCCGCTCCTGGTTCTCCCCGGCCACCGGCAGCAGAGCTGGCGAGGCGCTGCGGAAGCTGGGCCTGGGGGCGCGAGCGCTGCGGGGCCGAGGGGGCCCCCCCGCTACCCCCGCCGGCCTGGGCATCATCCGGCGTCGCTCCGGAGAGGGGCCCGAGGGGCCGGCGGAGCCCGGGGGGCTGGAGCAGGGCGAGACGACCCCCTGCAGCCCCCCCGCACCCGCCAGTGAGCCACAGGGGGGGGCCGAGGCCAGGACAGCCACCCCGGCTGCCCCCCCATCTACCTCCCTTGTCGCCGACTATTCCGACTCCAGCTCCGAGGCGGAGAGCGCCTGAGTGGCGTTTTGGGGCTGGACCCCCCCCCCCCCCCGGGCTGGTCCCGGGGGGCACCTGGGCCCCCTCCCCACCCCCACGGTCCCCCCCTCCCCCTGTAATTTATATGCCCCGCCCCTCACCCCGACATTAAAAGCTGTTGGCAGCACGGGCGCAGTCGTGTCCCTCCGCTCCTTCGTGCGGCCGCAGCGTGAGTTATCTCCCCCGGCACGGCATGGGACCCCCGTGGGGACGGGGCTCTGGGGTGGGGGCACCTGGGGGGGGGGTGGTGGTGGTCCCTGCTCCCGTCCCCTGAGCTCGGACACGGGGGGTCCCTCTCTTGCCCCCCCCAGACCCCCCCCCCGTCACTCCTGGCTCTTCCCAGCCAGAGTCTGGGCCTGGGCAGGGGTGGCGGCGGGGGGGGCAGGAAGCACCGGCACAGCTTCCGGCACAGCCATGAGCCTGGAAGCCATCCGGTACTGCCGCGGCTCCCTCTCCATCCTCAACCAGCTCCTGCTGCCGGAGCAGCTCCGCTATGAGCCCGTGGACAGCGTGGAGCGCGCCTGGGAGGCCATCCGGGCCATGGAGGTGAGCGAGGGGGGGGCTCAAGGGACCCCCAGCCCCGCCCCCCCCATCCAGGGATGGCCACCGAGCCGACTGCCGTGCCCGCAGGTGCGGGGGGCCCCGGCCATCGCCTTGGTGGGGTGCCTGAGCCTGGCACTGGAGCTGGAGGCTGGCGCGGGGCCGGCGGGGGACGCGGCGGAGCTGGAGGCCTTCGTGGACGAGCGGCTGCGGTTCCTGCTGACGGCGCGGCCCACCGCCGTCAACCTGGGCCGTGAGGCCGAGCGGCTGCGCGCCTTCGTGCGCCGGCGGGCCCAGAGCCCCGGCGTCACCGCGCAGGGCCTGCGGGAGGGGTACGGGGGGGACGGGACATGGGGTCCTGGGGAGGGGGGCGGGGTTGGGGTGTGGAGAGAGGTAGGGGAGATGCTGGGGTCCCCTGGGGGGGATTTGGGGTGTGGGATCATCGTGGAGAGTGGGATTTAGGGTGTCAGGGTCCCCTGGCGGGGGGATTTGGGGTGTTGAGAGAGGTGGGGTGGGGCACTGGGGTCCTGGGGGGATTTGGGGTGCTGGGACAGGTATGGGGTGGGACGCTGGGGTGCTCCAGGGAGGATTTGGGGTGTAAGGAGAGGTAGGGTGAGTTGCTGGGGTCCCCCAGAGGAGGTTTGTGGTGTAGGATCTCACGGAGAGGGGAATTTGGGGTGTGGGTGTCCCTCGGGGGACATTTGGGGTGTGGGGGTCCCCCAGGGGACATTTGGGGTGTCAGGGAGATGCTGGGATCCCCTGGGGGCATTTGGGATGTTGGGGAGTGGTGGGGTGGGATACCGTGGTCCTCCTGGGGGGGGAGTTGGGGTGTGGGATCTTGTGGAGAGGGATTTAGGATGCTGAGCTCCCTTGAGGGGGAATTTGGGGTGTCAGGAGAGGTCGGGCAGGGTGCTGGGGTTCCTCAGGGGGATGTGGGGTGCCGGAGTGGGGGGGTCGTATGCCCAGGTTCTCCCCCGCAGCATCATCGAGCACATCGAGGGGCTGCTGGAGAAGGACCGGGAGGACAACCGGAGCATCGGGGCGCACGGGGCCCGGCACATCCTCCAGCGCGTCCCCGAGGGCGGCGTCACCCTCCTCACCCACTGCAACACCGGCACCCTGGCCACCGCCGGCTACGGCACCGCCCTGGGTAGGCGGCGGGGAGGCGGCGGGGGGAGCCGGGCAGCCCCCTCCGGGGCGAGCGCCGGCCCTGACATCCCCCCCGTTGTCCGCAGGCGTCGTGCGGGCGCTGCACGAGCAGGGCCGGCTGACACGGGTGTTCTGCACCGAGACCCGGCCCTACAACCAGGGCAGCCGGTTGACCGCCTTCGAGCTGCTGCACGACCGCGTCCCCGCCACCCTCATCGCCGACAGCGCCGCCGCCGCCGCCATGCGGGACCGTGGCGTCCAGGGTCAGCGAGGGGGGGGGCATGGCGGGGCGGACGGAGACGGGACTGGGGGCGGGCTGGGGACCCGCTGACTTTCGCTCTGTCCCCAGCCGTGGTGGTGGGAGCCGACCGGGTGGCCGCCAACGGGGACACGGCCAACAAGATCGGCACCTACCAGCTGGCGGTGGCGGCGCGGCACCACAGCATCCCCTTCTACGTGGCGGCCCCCACCTCGTCCTGCGACCCGGCCCTGCCCGGCGGTGCCGACATCCCCATCGAGGAGCGGCCGGGCCGGGAGCTCACCCACTTCCAGGGCCTGTGCCTGGCCCCCCCAGGTGGGTGTTGTGTCCGTCCCCGTCCACCCCCCAGCCCCGAAGGCAGCAGCGGGTCCGGGGGGGATCTGGGGTGACCCCAGGGTCCCCATGCCGCCGGGGTGCTGGTGGCTCCAGCGGGGGTCCCCCATACAGGGCAGGGGTGTCCCCTGTGGGGTGGGGGTGTCCCTGTGCCCCCCAGGGTGCTCACAGGCCCAGGGGGGTCCCATATAAGACACAGAGGCCTATATGGGGCAGGGGGATCCCATACGGGGTGGGTAGGTTGGTCCTATATAGCATAGTGGTTCCCATATGGGGTGGGGGGGTCCTATATAAGACAGGAGTGTCCTATATGGGGTGGGGATGTCCCCACACCCCCCAGGGTGCTCACAGGCCCAGGGAGGTCCCATATAGGGCAGGGGGTCCCGTATAGAGTGGGGGGGGTCCTATATAAGATGGGGGGGTCCCATATGGAGTGGGTAGGTCTTGTATAGGGCAGGGGGCTCCCATATGGAGTGGGGGGTCCTATAAGGGGTGGAGGGACCCTATATAAGATGGGGGGCTCCCATATAGGGCAGAGGGTCCCATATAGGGTGAATAGGCGCTGTATAGGGCGGGGGGGGTGTCCCATCCCTGCTGGGGGTTCCGCGGCAGGGTCGGTCCGACTCTCTTTCCCCCCCCGCTCCCCAATCTCCAGGTATCGACGTGTGGAACCCGGCCTTCGACGTCACCCCCCATGACCTCATCACGGGCGGCATCGTCACCGAGTGGGGGGTCTTCGCCCCGGCGGAGCTGCGGCAGGCGCTGGCGGAGCGGGGGGGCGCGGGGGTCAGTAAAGGCCTTCGACCGGGGGAAAGCCGCTTCCGCCTCGCTCTATCCCGGCATGCCTTGCGCTCCGCAGCCCCGTTGTATCCCGGCGTGCCGCGCGCCCCGCCCCGTTGTATCCCTGCGTGCCCCGCGCAGTGCGGGAACCCGGAAGCGCCGCGGCGACATGGCCCAGGGCAGGCCCAAGGCAGCGGCCAAGCGGCCCGGCCGGGCGGCGGCGGCGGCGGCGGGGGGGACCCCGGCCCGGGGGGCACGGGGACCGCGGAAGGGAGGTGAGGGGCAGCCGGGGCCGGGGGGGCGTCCGTGGGGCTGAGGGCTTTGGGGGTGGGCGTGAAGGGGGGGGGGTCTGCCCCCCGCCCACCCGCTGACACCACCACCCCCCCCCCAGGCCGGACCATCGCCCCCAAAAAGCTCCGTGTGATCCAGCAGCAGAAGCTGAAGAAGGTGAGGCTGGGGGGGAAGTGGTGCGGGGAGGGGGGGGTGCCGGGTCGTGCCCCCCCCCCCCTGACACTCCCCCCCTCGACACTCCCCCCCCTCTGACACTCCCCCCCCCCCGACACTCCCCCCCCGCAGCGGCTGGAGGTGGGCATCCGGATGAAGATCGAGCGGGAGGCAGTGCAGCGGGCGGGCGCCGGCCTCCCCAAGAAGCTGGCGGTGGTCGCCGCGCCCCCCCCCGCCGCCGGCCCCGCCAAGGGTAAAACCAAGAAGCGCCGGGGCTGAGGACCACCCCCCCCTTCTCCCCCACCTCCGCGGGACACCACCCCCCCCCGAGGCGCTTGGAGCGGGGGGGGGGGGGGGCGTGGCGGGAGCTGTCATGAGCGCGTCCGTCCTCAGCCATCGCTGTAATTGTCTAATAAAAGGGGTTTGGGGAGGGCGCGTGTCTCCCCCCCCCACCCCGCTGCTGGTGTTCCCCGCGTTGAGGGGGGGGTCCCGTGGGGGGCGGCGCCGCGCGCGTGGAGGGAGCCAGGCCCCGGGGGGGGGGGGGGGGAATGGGGCAGCTCCAGGTGGCCGTGGGGGGGTCGGGGGATTCCTGAGGTCGGGATCCCGGGGGGGGGACGCCGGGGCCGGGCCTCCGGCGGTTCCCGGCGCCAGTGTCGCCGTGGGGGGTCGGGTCCCGTCCCGTCCCGCCCCGCCCCCCCTCCGCCGTTACGCTGCAGCTTTTCTGGCGCCGGCAGAACTTTATGAATGGGGTTCCCGAGGCCACGCCCCCTCTCGCCGGTACCGCCTCCCCGCCCTCTCTCCTAGCTCGTTGGTGGGCTGCGCCGTGACGGGCAGCTCTCTCCGCCCCGAGGTGATTGATAGAGGGAGGAGCGCCGGCGACCAATCGGCGGGCGCCGGGGGCGGGCGCTGCGCTGCGGTTGGTTCACGCTCCCGGAGAGCCTTAAAGGCGCCGCGTCCCTTTTGGCAGCAGGGGGGGGGAGACGGGACGGGACACGTGGGCAAACGCCCCCACAGTCTTTGGGTGGGGCCTGATTGGGCGTGGCCGGTAGTTAAGCCCCGCCCCCTCCCGCGGGGCCCCCCCTCTCGCCCCCCCCATCTCTGACATCAGGGAAATTCCCTGAAATCGGGCGCGTTTCACAAAGCGCCGCCGGGTTTATTTTGGGAAACAAACAGGGAAAAACGGGGGCGGGCGGGGCCCGGACGCCTGGGTCCCCGTCCTGCCGGGGCGTGCCCCCCCCCAACACCCCCCCCCGTGACTCATGCCCGTAATCCCCTCATTCCCGGTGACGCCCCGGGGGGGGGGGGCCGGGGCCGCTTATGGTCCCGATCCCCCCATTCCCTCCTTTTTTTGGGGACACCCCCCCCCCCCACACACACACCCCCCGGTGGGGTTTCGGGGTTTCTGCAATGTGGAAGAACCTGCGGGTCCCGGTGAGCTCGGCCGTGCACGCGGGACCCGGGCAGGGCTCCACCACGGGGGGTGGGGGGGGTCGGGGGGGGGGTTCTGAGTGTGTCCCAGGGGGTTTTGGGGGACCCCGGGGTGGGGGGGGGGGCAGTTCGGGGACCCCGTGGGCCGCCGGCGTGAGGGGCCAGACTCCTGTTCCTGCTGAACTGAGCCAGTTTAACCAAAGCAACTGCATATCAGCTCAGTAGGCACGGGAGGCAGCGCCCGGGGGGGGTCCTGGCGTCCTGGGGGGGGTCCTGAGGTCCTGGGGGGGGAGTGTCCGACATCTGGGGGGGGGACACCCAGGCGTCTGGCCGGGAGGGCACCGGGGAGCGGAACTTAGCCACTGTGAACACGACGCGGGTGCCAACTCTGTTCACAGGTGGGCTAAGCCCTGCCCCACGGCCCCGCGGCCCCCCCCCTCCCCCCCCGAAACCACCCCACCACCCCAACCAAACCCCCCACCCCCCCACCCGAGCCCCCCCCCCCCACCCGCAGCCCCGTCCCGGCGAACTCCGGCGTCCTGGCTGCGGGGACTGGCGCCCGTTGGAAATCCCTGGCAATGTGATTTTGGGCGAGATGGTAAAAAATCGCATCGCCAGGAACCCCGGCGGGCGGCAGCGGGGCAAGTGGGGGGGCCAGCGGGCGGGGGGGGGGGGGAGAGCCCCAGGAGGGGTCAGCGATGGTCCCACGGTGCGGCCACGGCCGTCAGCATCGGGTCGGGGCCGAATCCGGAGCCGTGTCCCACCTGGGGAGAGGAGGGTGCAGTCAGCGGCAGGTCCCGGCACCCCCCCCGGGGTGGGGGGGCTGCCCTGGGCACCCGGGGGCCGCCAGCTCCCGGCGCCGGGTCAAGCCGGGTCAGCGTTCCCCTCCCACGGTAAAAATAACCCCGGCAGGATCTGGCCGGGAAGGGGAGAGCGTCCAGGCCGGCCGGGCGCCGCTGTGCCGAGGGGGGGGCACCGCCCCGGAGGAGCCGGCGCGGGCGCGAGCGCACGAGGGCTGAGTCACGGTGTGGGCCGGGCCGGGCACGTGCCAGCGCCGAACGGTGCCGTGGGGGGGGGAACGACACGTGAGAGCCGGGACGCTTGTGCAAGGCAGGGTGGCACCGGGGACAGGCGCTGCCGGCATGCCTGCCTGCAGGCCCCGGCACACGGCAGCGGCTCCCGGCTGCGGTGACGTCCTCGCGGTGCCGGTGCGGTCTCGCTGCTGGGGACCAGCCCAGTGGCTCGGCTCGGCGTAGGGGAGCGGGCACCGGCAGCGTAGACCCAGCCACGTGCTGCGCCCAGAGCCGGTGGCACCGCAGCTCCCCCAGCAAACGCCGAAGCGCACCGCTGCCGAGCCCAGGTGTGAAAACGTGTGTCCCCAGCTGCCACCATGTGCCGGCGCTGTCCCCACGGCGGGCGGGACGGGCGCTCGGTGCACGCTGGATCCTTCCCAGCTCGTCCCCAGCTGTGGCGGGACCATGTGGCACCGGCTGAGCCCCGGCAAAGCCCCCAGCGGGGAGGGGACGCGCCGTGGCTGGCGCTGCCCCGTCACCAAGCGGGCATGGCCCCGCTGCCGCGGGCTGCGGCAGCCATCGGCCCCGGCGGTGTCGCCGCGTCCCCCTCGACTGTTGGCCGGCACCGGGACCCCCATGTCCCCTGGTCCCCCTGGACGTGGCCACGGGGCAGATGTGGGGCAGCCGTGGGTTGGCCGCGGGGCGGCCGTGGGGCACGGTGTCCCCAGCCGGGCAGGGGACGCGGGCGTCGGGGCTCCGGCGACGCCGGCGGTGGCGGCCGGGAAGTTCCTGGAAGAAGCGTGTAATGGGGCCGGGGCTCCTCGGCCGCCATGTGGGAGCCGGCGAGGCCCCGCCCGGCCGTGACATCACCATCGCCACGGCAACGGGCGCACTTCAAAGGGAATCGGGTGGAAAGGGCCCAAAAAAATCGGGATAAACAGCGACCGACGGCGGCGGCATAAACAAAATGTCTGGTGCTGCCGGGGGGGGCCGGGCCAGCGAGCGCGTGCCCAGGCGGGGGCGGGGGGCCGCCCGGGTTCCCGCCTGGCGCTACCGACACCTCGGTGCCAACGGGGCGGCCGCGGGCAGCACCGCGGCGAGACCAGGCCCCAACTCGGCCCAAGTGAAGCCAACGTCGCTGGGCGCCGGGCACAGCGGCGGCACTGCGGGCACAGCCCCGTGCCGGACGGCGGCCGATCCGCCGCGGTGCTGGCTCGCGGCCGCAGTGGCCGCCCCGAGTTTTGCCGCCTTCTGAGCGCGGCACGAGGGTGCCAGGATCAGCCTCGCACGATGGAGTGACCCTGGTTTTGGGGGTCTCCGGCGCTCGCAGCCTCTTCCCAGGCGGGTGCTGCCGGCCGGGCCGGGCTCTCTGCCCGCGCGGCGCCAGGGCGTTGCCGGCTCAGCAGCCCCGACCGGCTCACGTGGGCCCCGGCGGGCACCGAGCGGGGGCGGCCACCCGGACGCCTGGGTTCCCCGCCAGCGGGGGCTGGGGGGGGGGCGGCGGCACCCCCTGCCAAAATCCCCACCTTTCTGCCCAAAAACGGGGAGCGGGAAAAGCCGGCGTCGCCACGCAGCGCCTCCCTGACGCCTGCGGCCGGCGTGGCGGGATACGGCCGCCGTGGGGCAGAGCCGCTCCCGTCGTGTGTCCCCCCCGGTGCCCCGGTTCCGCCGCGGTGCCCGGCCGCCCGGGTCCGCGGGCGTCGGGGGGTCGAGGGCCGGGCTGGTGTCGGGGGGGGGGAGCGAGGCCCGGGGGTGCCGGCGCGGTTCCCGGCGTCAGCCGGGCCAAGGCGGGGGCGGGGGCCGAGGAGGAGCGAGGAAAGGGCCGCCCCGTCCGCGCCCGTCGGCACACGCAGCGCCGGGGGGAAAGGATGAATCACGCTCCTCGGCGGCGCCCGCCCCGGCGCACCCTCCCGCGGCCCCCGCCCGCCCGCCCGACGCACCGCGCCCGGTGGCGGGGGGGGGGGGGTCCCGGCCCCCTCCGAAACCTCCGGCCGCCCCGGCCCCCCCCCCGTGCCGGCCCCCGAGTGGGCGACGGCGTTGGCGGCCTCGATGCCCGCGGCCACGATCGTGCCACCGCCACGCCCCAACGCGCCGCCGGGATCCCCCCCGGCCCCGTGGGGCCCCGCTCTCAGCCCCGGCGGGAACCGGAGGGTCGCAACCCCTGCCCGCCATCCCCACGGTACGGCCTGGCACAGGCCCGGCGCGGTTTGGCACGGCTCGGCACGAGGCGAGCGAGGCCGGCCAGGCCCCGACCCTTCTCCCGCCGCCCCGGAGGGACGGCAACTTTCCTCCGGGGTCTCCCGCCGTGCCGGGGCCGGCCGAGCGCCGGCCAGCGGCCGTACTCACCGGGAGCGCCGGCGGCCGCGGCCCCCGTCAGGGTCCCCCGGGGCGGTGGCGGGCGGGCAGCCGGGGAGCGCGAAGGCTCCCAAAGTCACTGACTTTTACTCCAAGAAGGGAAATCCTTTTTAAAACCTTCGCTCCGCCCCGGGAGCGCGGCGAGGCCGCGGCGGCGGTGAGAGGAGGGGCCTGGGCCGAGGCACCCGGCTCCCGCACCCTTTCGGGGCCGCCGGGCCTCCGCCGCCGCCGCCGCCACCGTGGGCGCGCGGTGCCGCACGGTCTGCGGGGACGGCGACGACGACACGATGGCCGCCGGGTTGGCGCGACCCCACGGCGAGGGCGGCACGTGCCCCCCCCCCACACACACACACCTCCCCGGCGAGGGGTCCCATGGCGTGAGAGCTGCGCCGCGCCCCACGGCGAGGGGGCCGCGTGCCCCACGGTGAGGGGACTCGTTGCCCCATGGCATAGTGGCCGCGTGCCCCATGGCATAGGGGCTGGGCACCCCACGGCAAGGCGGACACATTGCCCCATGGCGAGGGGACTCGTTGCCCCACGGCGAGGAGGCCGCGTGCCCCACGGCGAGGGGACTCATTGCCCCGTGGCATGGTGGCCGCGTGCCCCATGGCATAGGGGCTGGGCACCCCACGGCAAGGGGGACCACGTTGCCCCTTGGCAAGGAGGCCACGTGCCCCATGGCGAGGGGACTCATTGCCCCACGGCGAGGAGGCCGCGTGCCCCACGGCGAGGGGACTCATTGCCCCGTGGCATGGTGGCCGCGTGCCCCATGGCATAGGGGCTTGGCACCCCATGGCAAGGGGGCTAGGTGCCCCACGGCAAGGGGACTCGTTGCCCCATGGCGAGGGAGCTGGATGTCCCAAGGCATAAGAACTGTGCATGCCCCACGGCAAGGGGTCTGGGCACCCCACGGCATAGGAGGTGGGCACCCCACGGCGAGGGGGCCGGGTGCCCCACAGTGTGGGAGGTCAGTGCCCGCAGCCCCCGTGCCCGTCCCAGTCTGTGCCTCAGTTTCCCCTGGGCTGCCTGAGGGGGGGCTGGGGCTGCCAGGCTGTGGGGGGGTCTGAGCTGGTGCTGGGGGGGACAGGGGTGATGTCAGGGGGCAGGAGCAATACTGGGGGGACAGGACCAACACTGGGGGGACAGGACAAATACTGGGGGAGCAGGAGCAATACTGGGGGGGCAGGACCAGTACTGGGGGGGCAGGAGCAATAGTGGGGGGACAGGAGCAATACTAGTGGGGCAGGACCAGTACTGGGGGGGCAGGAGCAATAGTGGGGGGACAGGAGCAATACTAGTGGGGCAGGACCAGTACTGGGGGGGCAGGAGCAATACTGGGGAGGCAGGACCAGTACTGGGGGGGCAGGAGCAATAGTGGGGGGACAGGAGCAATACTAGTGGGGCAGGACCAGTACTGGGGGGGCAGGAGCAATAGTGGGGGGACAGGAGCAATACTAGTGGGGCAGGACCAGTACTGGGGGGGCAGGAGCAATAGTGGGGGGACAGGAGCAATACTAGTGAGGCAGGACCAGTACTGGGGGGGCAGGAGCAATAGTGGGGGGACAGGACCAGTAGTGGGGGGCAGGAGCAATACTGGGGGGGCAGGAGCAATGCCAGGGGGAAAGGGATGAATTTGGGGTGACGGGAGTGACGTGGGGGGGCCAGGGCCGATACCGGGGGTCCCTCGCCCGCAGTGCCAGCCGGGAGGGTCTCCGATCCCGGCCCCGGGGGGAGCGGGCAGGACGCGGCCTCCCAGTGCGGGGAAGCCAGTGGCGGGGCGTGGCGGCGGCGGGCGCGTGGGGTGCCGTGGGGTGCCGTGGGGCCGGGGCGGCGGGGTCTCCATGGCGATGCCGCACACACAGACATTAAACAGAGTTTTTGCATCGGAAGTCGGCAAAACCACAGCGCGTCACTGCGGCCGCTGCCGCCAGGCCAGGGCCCCCGCTCCCCCCCCCCCGGCCCTTCCCCACCCCGGCCCTGCCTGCCCCACATCCTGCGCCCCGCTGCCCCCACCCCGGTCCCGGACCCCCGGACCCCCCCACTGCCCCCGCTGCTGCCTGGGCCAGGGGGTGGGGAAGTGGGGGAACAGGCGGGTGCCCACCCGGCGGGTATGGACCGGGGTGGGATACGGACCCAATGGGATACAGACTGGGCTGGGATACGGACCCGGTGGGATACAGACTGGGGTGGGATACAGACCCAGTGGGATACGGACTGGGGTGGGATACGGACCCAGTGGGATACGGACTGGGGTGGGATACGGACCCAGTGGGATACAGACTGGGGTGGGATACAGACTGGGGTGGGATGTGGACCTAGTGGGATATGGACTGGGGTGGGATACAGACCCAGTGGGATATGGACCAGGGTGGGATACGGACTGGGGTGGAATACAGACTGGGGTGGGATACAGACCCAGTGGGATACGGACTTGGTGGGATACAGACCGGGGTGGGATAAGGACTGGGGTGGGATACAGAGCCACTGGGATACGGACCCGGGTGGGGTATGGACCTGGGTGGGATATGGATCAGGTTGGGATACAGACCTGGGCGGGATACGGACCCGGTGGGATACAGCTCAGGGCGGGATATGGACCCGGTGGGATACAGCTCAGGGTGGGATACAGACCCAGATGGGATAGGGACCCAGGTGGGACACAGCCCCGGCAGAGGCGTCAGCCCTGCGACAGCTCGGCCCCGGCCCCGCAGCCCCCTCGGTGCCACCGCCGAGCATCGGCCCCACTGGGGACCCGCGGGGCCGAGCGTGTCGTCCGTGTCCCCCCCAACCCCGGTTCCCGCGGCCTCGCTGGGCCGCCCTGCCCGCGGGTCCTCGCGCGCCACAGCTGGCACGTGGCCGCGGTGTCGCGGCGCCCTGGGGGTTAACGCGAGGCCTGGCCTGGTGCTGCCAGGATCCGGCCCAGCTGCCGTCACCGCCCGTCTCCGTGGAGATGATGGAAGTTCCTAAATACAATTATTGGGAGGTTTTAGGTTTCCTCCGCACCGAGGAGGGATAAACAATAGCGGGGAGGGACCGGGTGCCCCGTGGGGGGCTCGGCCCCATGACAGCCCCCCAGTGCCCCCATGGCCCCACCTTTGCACCCGGTGGCTGCCGGCACGGCCACAGCACAAGGACGATGGGTACGGCTGTGCCGCAGGGACCGTGGGTCCCCCCCAAACCCCACGGTACGGCCCCCGGGTCCCCCCAGCCCTGGTCTGCACCCGGTGCCCGCGGGGAGGTCCCTGACCCTGTCCCCATCCCCGTCCCTGTGCCCCCAGCCCGGCCGCACATCTGGCAGCGGCCGCACATCTGGCAGAGGCGGCTCCCCCGGGGCAGCACAGCTGGGCGGGAGCCGCTGCGCCAGCTGCTAATTTTAAACGCACGCAGGGCTGGACAAGGGGGGGACACCCCCACGCCCCCCCCCCCCCGCGCCGTAGGGCTGGGCAGCGCCGCACACGCTGCACCGCAGCCGGCACACGGCACACAGCACGGCAGACACGGCACACGGCACCGCGTGCGGCACAGGGCACAGCGCGCACGGCGTTGCACACGCGGCGATGCACGCACAGGAGTGCACGCGGATGGCGGTGCAAACGCACGAGGCCACGCACACGGAGCACCGCGCGCGCTGCACGGCACGCTCGGCGCTGTGCAGGCACGCGCGGCGCCGCACACGCGTGCACGCGGCAATGCGCCCCGGTACGCGCAGCGGCGCGCCGGTGGCAGCGCACGCACGTGCACACGTGGCAGCGCACACGTGCACGCGTGGCGATGCCCGTGCTGCAACGCGCACATGCACGCACACGCAGAGGAATGCACGCACGCACACACACGCGTGTGGCAACGCACACCCGAACAGGCTGCAACGCTCCCAGCGCTGCACACCTGCCGTATGGAGACACCCCCCCAGCACACACGCACTGTGGTGTGCACACGGCAACGCACATGTGCACACACGTGTGCACGCACACACACCCCCCCGCTGCCCTGCACACGCTGCAGAGACACACGCCACGATGGGCAGAGCGAGTGATGCACGGGAGCACATGTGCACTCACGCGCGCACACTCATGTACTTGTGCACGCTCACATGCGTGCACGCACACACTCACAGACGCACTCACTCTTGCACACTCACACTCGCACAGTCACACACTCACGCTCGCACGCTCACTCACGCTCCCCCCCCCTCGCTGTGACACCGAGCAGCCCCGGCGCGCCGCAGAGGCGCGCAGCCCCGCCGTGCACACGCAGCCGACGCACGCTCGCTCGCTCGCACGCACGCACCCGCGCAACCGCGCCGCGCGCGCCGGTGGCGGGACCGTGGTGGCCGCGGCGGCTGCGGCGGGCGCAGGCGCTGGCGGGGCCGGCGGCGCAGAAATGTCCTTTCTAGGTAATGGCAGCGGCCGGGGCTGGCGCTCGCCCACGCGCCAGACGGCACATTCCTCCCGCCTGACTCAGCCCCGCCGCCGCCTCGCACACGCGCTGCGCCGGGGCGGCCGGGGGCTCGCGCGGCCCGCTTGGCGGGCACGGCACGACGCCGTGCGGTGCGGGACGAGGCGACGCGGCGCGGGACGGCACGGAGCAGCGGTGCAGCGGGGCACAGCCCGGCACGGCGCGCCGTGGCGCAGTAATGGTGTGGCACGGCGCGGCGTGGCACGGTGCAGGGTGGTGTGGCACAGCATAGGGTGGCACGGCACGGCGCGGCATGGCCCCGACTCGCCCGGGCAGGCGCACACGCGTGCAGCCGTTTCTGGAGGTGGCCGGGCTGGGCTGGGCGGCCAAAGCCCCGTCTGGGCACGGGCACCTCCACGGCCACCGCGGGCTGGTGCCACGTCCCACCCCGCGCCCGGCCCCGGTTATTCCTGATTTACACCCAGAAATCCCCTTCGCCGGCTTCTTGCAGCCCCTGGCAAGCGTCTCGGCAACCCGGCAGCGGGAAAGGGGGGAGACTGGGGACAGGGATGGGAACTGGGATGGGGTGGGCACCTGTCCCCACACCCCTGTGCACCCATGTACCCCCCAATCGTACACCAGGACACCCGTGCCCTGGGGTACCCCTCCACCCCCGAATCCTTGCACCCCCAGCTGGCAGAGCCCGTCTGCACCCATGTGTGCCCCACACCCAGGGAGCCCCAGGCTTGGGACGCTGGGGTGACTGGGAGCCACGGACCCAAAGCGGTGGGGTGACTGGGAACCGGGGCACTGGGGTGACTGGGAGCCGTGGGGCTGGCAGCGCAGGGGGGGCTGGTGGGACGGGATTTCCCTTTCCTCCCGCCCCCGCGCTCCCTCCCGGCTTCTTCCTTCCTCGTGCTGGGGCACGCCTGGCCCCCCCGGACCCTCCTGGCCCCCCCCAGCCCCCCCCCCATTCCCCCCCAGCATCCCCAGCCCCACTGGCTCCTGGCCACGCTCCAGGGGCGGCTACCGGGGATCCCGGGGATGCCGTTCCCAGGAGCGGGACCGTGGGGCCAGGACACCGTGGGGCCGTGGGTCGGGTGCCGTGGGGCCAGGCGGCGTTGCCGCGCGACGCGGTGTTTGTGGTGGGGCTGAGTCACGGGCCGTGAGTCACCGGCAGCACCGGGCTGGCAGGCGCCCACGGCTGCCCCACGGCACCACCGGGGCGGGGCCCCCCCCCCAACGCCGGCACCGAGCAGGGTGTCCCCGTGGGGTGTCCCTGGTGGGGTGTCCCCAGTGGGGTGTCCCCGGCCCACCCAGGGTGCGAATGCAGCGGGGCGATGGGGCACTGGGGCTGGAGGGGGAGCACGCCTGGGTGATGCGGGTGCCCCCTCTGCACCCATAACTTCCCCCCGTGCACCCATGGGCCCCCCCCCATGCACCTATAGGACCCCTGTGCATCCGTAAGGTACCCTCTGCACCCGTGGGCCTCCCTCTGCACCCAGGACCCCCCCAGTCCACCCATGGGCCCCCCCATGCACCCAAAACCCCCTCCACGCACCCATGGGCCTCCTGTGCGCCCATGGGCTCCCCTGCGCAGCCCTGGGACCCCCGTGCACCCATGGACCCCACCTTCACGCAGAGGTTCCCCTGTATATTTGGGTGCCCCCATGCACAGACCCCCCCCCCGCTGGGGGCGAGGGGGGCCCCGGGGGACCCCGAGGCCAGGGGGGGCCGGGGGGGGTGAGTCAGGGCGCAGCCACGCGCCCGTGAGTCACCGCCGGGGTGGGACCGGCCGGCTCCAAACAAAGGCGCTTTCAGAGGATGGGGCCCCCCCGGACCCTCCCGGCCCCCTCAGGGCTTCCCCAGCCACCCCTAGTTCCCCCAGGGGCTTCTCTGGCCCCCTCCAGCCCCCCTGGCCATGGGGGCCCCAGCTGGGACCTCCCCAGGCATCACCAGGGCTGAGCCCCTCCTGTGCCGCCCCGGCCCCCTGCCATGCCACACACGGCAGCCCCCACCCGGCGGTGGGATCCCGTGGCCCCCGACCCCCCACCCTGCCATCCGCCCTGCGGCCCAGCCCGGCATCAAGCGCCAGCTTGCCGGGCACCGGTGAGTCACTGGTGCTGCCTTCCCACCGCGCCCGGGCGGTGCCGGCAGGGCCACACTGAGCCCAGCCGCTCACAGCGCCGCTGGCGGCACTGGCACCGTGGGGACGGGGTGGTGGGGTGTGGGATGGCAGTGCTGGGGTGGCTGCAGCGGCTGAGACCCAGTGAACCAACGTGGCTCGCCCCAGGACAAAGCAGCAGAGACTGTGTGCCATCGTGTGCCACCATGTGCCGTCGTGTGCCACTGTGCATGGGACAGAACCACCATGGTCATACCAAAGTCCCCATAGCTGTGCCAGGACACCCCCAGTCACACCAGGCCCCCATGGCTGTGCCAGGGAAGAGACTGGGAGCACCAGGGCCAGCCTGGAGGTGCAGCCAGGACTTGCCCGGGCGAGTGCTGGGGCCGGGGTGCAGAGTGTGGCGGTGCCGGCGCAGGCTGGGCTCCCCGGGGGCACGTGGGAATCCCTCCCGCTTCTAGCCGCATTGCTCATGGGGGACTCATGGGGACAAGGAGCCGGCGGTGCCAGTGCTCCCCGTGGTCCCCAGCCGGCACCGGATGGCACCGCGCTGCTCCCGGCACGGCCCAGCGCCCCTGTCCTGAGCTGGTCCTGGGCATGGGTACTGAGGCATGGGTACTGAGGCATGGCATGGCACAGTATGGCCCGGCACAGAATGGCACAGCACAGCGTGGCACGGCACGGCGTGGCAAGCCCTGGGCCATGCCCAGCTCTGTGCCTCTGTTTCCCTGCTCCTGGTGTGCCATGCTGTGCCATGACGTGCCATACATGCCATGCCATGCTGAGCCGTGCCATGCAAAGCTAGGCAATGCCATGCTGTGCCGTGCCGTGCACTACCGCTGCCACGACGCTCTTCCCCCGCCCCCCAGCCTCCAGGGGCCGGGACGAGGTGCCGGTTTGGGGTCCGGTTCAGAGGCAACGAGGGGTCGTCCCCCCCGAAACCCCCCCGGGGCCACCGGTTGGGAGCGCGGCGGCACCGCAGGGGTTAAACGCCGGCCCCACCGACTCGCCAATGGGAGGCGGCGGGTCGGTGACGGACAGGGGGCGGGCGGGCGGCCAATGGGGAGCGGCGGGGCGGTGACCGACAGGGGGCGGGCGGGGAGCCGCGGGCGGCCAATCAGAACCGGCGGGGCGGTGCGTGCGGCCAATGGGCGGCGCCGCTGGCCTGAGGTGACCCGCGCCCCCCCCCCCGCCCGCTTCCCCCCCGCTCGCACCGACCGCGGCCCGGGCAGCACCGACCCCCCCGCCGGTACCGGGAGCTGGGGGGGGGCGCGGGGGAACCCCATCCACCGGGGGGGGGGGGCACATACGGGAGCTCCGGCACCCCCCCAGTGCTGTGACAGGGACCCCCGGCCTTTCCCGGCCCCCGGGGGTGCACGGGGGGGGGGGCCGGTGCCGCAGGCCCCCGGTCGCCGCGGGGGGGCTGGTTTGGGGTGTGTGTGTGTCCCCGTCACCCCCCCCCGCCGGTGTCTTGCAGGGCGTGGCACCGCCCCGCCCCTTCTTCACACCCCGCCCTGCTTCCCGCTGGTTTGGGGGGGGGGGTGAGGCCTCCCCCGCCCCCCCCCCGCCCTCACCCACCGGCTGGGGGGTCCCGGCGTCCCCTCCCCGCCGGGAGCAGCCTTCGGCCTCGTCCCCCTGCCAGCACCGCTCCCCGCCCGGGCTGGTTCTGGCGGGAAAGGTGGGTGTTAGCGAAAACCGCCGCTCCCACCGGGTCCGGGCCAAATTCGGGGCGTTTCGGTCAATCCCGCCAGCGGGGAGAAGCCCCCGGCTCCGCGAAGGGCCGCGTCCCGCTCCCCGGCGTGTCAGGGGGGGCTGGTTTAGCAGGGGACGGGAGGGACCTTTTTGGGGTAAAAGCCGGGGGAATTGGGGCTGGTTGCCGAGCGGCTCTGCCAACAAACAACCGCCCCGAGAGAAGCGGCGGGTGGGAGCGGGGCCGGGCGGCACGGTGAATCCGCGGCACGGCGCCCACCCCGCACATCTCACACCTACTTAACTAATTTTTCCCTTTTCCCCCCTGTTTCTAAACCTTGAAACAAGGCAGGTGCCGAGCGCGGAGCCACGAGCTGGCGGCAGGGTCGGCCGGACACCTTTAAACCCGTCCGGAGCCGAGCGGGAAATGGTGTTTTTGCACCCAAACGCTGCCCCGGGGCCGCCTTCTCCTTGCCAGGCAGCAACAGGAGCCGCGGCCCCGGCCGGGGTTTTCCCGCTTCCCGGCACGAGGAATTTGGCGCGGGAGGCGCCGGGGCGGCCTGGCTGCTCCCCTGGCCTGGTGCCACAGCCCTGGGAACGCGCCGGGCTTCACACGCCGACTGGCGTTTGTTTTTTTGGCTTAAATGTCTTTATTTTCCCCGCCCCGCTGCGCTGGGCTCCGGGATTCCCTGGCGCCGGTGGGGCCGCTGGTGCCCTTGGCGGGGAGGGAATGCCGCCGTCGCCGCGCCAGGCGCACAAAGTGCCCATTCTTTGCCTTTCCAGGACTTTTTTTCGTTCTTTTTTCCCTCCTTCGCGGGGCCCCGCGGCTGTTCGCGGCACGACTTCGCCCGTGACGTCACTGCGAGCCAATGGGAGGTGCGGTGAGCGCCGGTGCGGCACGGCCCCGGCCGCTCACCAAGCCCCTGCCTGCCGGCAGCGGCAGCAGCTTCGCCCCGGGACAGGGCGGACGGGCAGCGCCAGGCTGCGAAGGCGCTTCGGAAGGGCCGGGGGGAGCGGCCCTTGTTTTGGGGGGAAAAAGCCCCGTCCCCGTTATTCTCCTGGCGCTGCCCGGTGCAGTCGCCCCATCCCTGAGGCTTTGGGGTTCAGGCCAAGTGGTGACACCGACGGCGCGCCGCAGCTCTGGTTCGTAATGAATAAACGATGGGTCCCCCCTCGCCCCGGCGCTCGGTGGGTTCGGCTGTGCGTAAAAACCACCGCGGGTTTGGGGCGATTTGGCCTCTTTTGTTGGCGCTCGCTCCTGTCCTGGCAGCTCTGTCCCTCGTGGCCATGTCATGTCGGCACAGGGATGCTGCCGGAGTGGATGCCGCAGGGCTGCCATGTGCCACGGGGACCTGGCAGGTATTTCATGGTGCTGGGGGTGAGGGCAACATGCCGGCAGGGAGAGCAGGTTGGGGCCGGGGCCGGTGGCTGCAGGGACCCTTCCCAAGCCGGATCCTCGCCATGTGCCTGCCGCAGAGTCTGCCGCTGGTAAACCATGCACTGGGTGCTCGGGATAACCGGGAGGAAGAGCACGACTCCCTTCTGGCAGATGCTGATGCCGCTCAGAGCCGACACGGAGGCTCCGGAGAACATTCAACGCTGTCGGTGAGTTTTGTGGTTGAGGTGAAACCATCGACCGTTGCGTGTGCCCCGTGGCCCACCGGAGCGGCCAGGAGAGTCGCTGCCGCCGCTTTCCCAGTGCCGCCTGCGGCACAGCCCCCTCTCGGTGACACCGCGGCATCCCTGTGGCGTGGCGGTTCCGTCCCATCCCGGGAAGGTCCTCGCCGGGAAGCTCCGCTCCGGAGCGGCATGGTGGGCAGAGCGCACAATTTCCCAAACCGACCGGATTTCATCGTGGGATGCGGACGGGGCGTCCCTGCGCGGCGCCGTTCTGGCGGGTGAGCGCTGCTGCGTCCCCAAGGACCGACGTTTGCGCTCGACACCCGTTGCTGGCGGTGGGTCGTGGTGCTGGGGGGGAAACTCCCGTGGGGGAGCAAAAATCCCCTTTTTTCTCTAAAAAGTAGGGGCTCGGAGGGCTCTGGGCCCAGCAGGCGATGCCTGGGGGGGCTGGGGCTTTGTGTCTCCCCGGGGGTTGTTGTAGGTGATTTTGCTGTCCATTAGCAGATGCTTTACCCAATTCCGGACGGTTTCAGCCCGAAGGCAGAAGCAAGGGCAGGGACTGGCCGCGCTGCTCCCAGCTTTAGTCCAGGCTTTGGGCGCTCTGCCCCGAACTCGGGTTTTTGGTGTCCCCGGACCACGCTGACGGGGTTTACGGGATGTAAAAACCCACGTTTATCCACAAAAACAGGCATTTCTGGCCGAGATGGGCGGTGTTGTGCCATGGGTGTTGGGGAAGGTGCCTGGTGCAGTTTGGGTCCTGCTGGATTGGGGGGAGCAGCCGGCAGCAGGTCCCTGTGGGGCCGAAACCCTGAATCTGGCCGGGTTTGGCTCTGAGGCCGCTGCAGCAAGAGGGATGCCGGCAAGTGCCGCACTGCAGCGGATGCTGCCGGTGAAAGGGGGTTTAAAAGCCGGCGTTGCGGGGGTCGCGGCACTGCGGGGGGTTTCAGGCGCGACCCCCTTGTACCCAGAGAGGGGAAGAGGTGCAGACACCCCCACCCCACCAAGCAGACGCACCGGCTCCAGGCGGCTGCCGGGGGCGGGAGCTGGCCCCAGGCAGCGGCGATTGGCCCTGCCCGGCTCCTCCAGGGAAGGACACGGCACATGGAGCCACATCCTGCCCCAAAACACGCCGGGCAGCAGCCGAGGATGGAGCGCAGCCCCACGTTCGACATGTGGAAGGACTACCTGGGGCTGGCCGCCGTGCTGGCCGCGCTGCCACAAGAGCGTGAGGACGCCAGCAACGGCAAAGAGGCAGCGGCATCGCCCAATGCGCCGGAGGCGGCATCGGCGTCCCCCGGCAAATCCCTCTGCGCCTTCTGCAAGCACAACGGGGAGGCAAAGCATGTCTACAGCGGGCACAACCTGCGGGACGCGGTGGGCCGGGTGCAGTGCCCCGTCCTGCGCAGCTACGTCTGCCCACAGTGCGGGGCCACGCAGGACCGGGCCCACACCAAACGCTTCTGCCCCCTCACCCGCCACGGCTACACCTCGGTCTACAGCCGCTCGGCGCGCAACTCCGCCGGCAAGCGGGTCACAGGCGGCCGCAGCATGGCGGGCAGTGCCAAGAAGTAGCTGAGCGCAGACGGACCTTCACCCCAACAGGTACCGGCTTGTTTTTAAACGCAGGAGGATTTCTGATCTCGTGGCCCCCAAAAATGGGCCGAAAGTGGGGGTTTCGCTTCCTGGCACGAGGCGAGGATGGGCTGCGAGGAAACTCTGCTCCAGTGTTGCCACGCTCTTGCTCCACGGGGCACCGGGCCAGTGGCTTTGCCGCAGGCTGCCAGGCAAAGTTGCTTCTTCAGCGAAGCCTCGCTCCGAAGTGGCAATGTGAGCCTTCCTTTAGCCGGGAACGGGATTCTGGCAAGCTCATTAGGGGAATTATTGCTAATTAAGGAAGGGGAGCTCCCAGTGGTCAGTGCCTGCCCCGGTGCACGCGGTGTTCTCCCCTGTCCTGGCTTCTCTTCCAGGGGATTGCTCCACTTTGCCCGGCTCCGTCTGCCGCATCACCCCTGCGAAGCCCCTGGTTCCGCTCTCCTCCAAGGATGAAATGCCAGGATGGTGCACTCCACCAAGACCAGTCTCCCCAGTTCCTCTCCCCAGCTGGTAAAGCCAAGCAGTATCATTCCAGCAGGGGTTTGGTGGTCACCGCTGGCAGAAGCTGCATCAAGATGCCAGCGAAAAGCCTGAAAAGGGTCGGTTTTAACAGCACCTCTGTGCCGGGGGCGTTTGTGGTTGGGTTCAGTTCTGGGTTTTGGGTTGGTTTGTTGGTTTTTATTAATCCCAGCGGGTGCCTGAGGGCAGCGCCGGCTCCTGACCAACTGTCCGGGACGGTCCCGTGGCAGGAAGGGTGCCGGTGCTCCGGCTGTCGCCGAGCAGTTGCGCAGCAGCTCCAGGGGGTTGGGCTGGTGTTAGCAGCTCGCCCGCGGCGGCTCCTGCCCTCGCTGGAGACGCCAGTTTGTTCTTTAAACGTTACCTCACGCGTTACTTGTAGGAAGGTGTTTTATTTATACCCCGTTCTCTGTTGAAATGCTGGTTTACGTTAATAAAGAGCTCAGCCGTGCCGGAGGCCGGATCTGGCTCCGACCCGGCCCTATGTCTCCTTCCACCTCCTCCCGGTGTGTGGGGGGACAGGCACCGGCACCGGCCGCCTGCTCCGCCGCGGCTTCGGCCTCCTCAGCGCTTCCAGGCCCCGGTAGGCGCTCATTGCCAGGCGGCTGCAGGGAGGGGGGCAGCCGGTGGGCGCCCACGTCACCCGCGGACCCTTGCGCCGCTCCACGGGCGCGATGCGGCCCGTGTTTTACCAACCCCGCGTTCCGGCGCGGAACTCGCCCTCCCTCAGCCCTCCTCCACGGGCCCAATCCCAGGGAAAGGATCTGGATTTCGCGGCTGGCACGAGCTCGCTCTTACTTGAGGTTGGAGAGCTCCAGGATCAGGCCGCAGATGACGTCGGTCGCATCCTCGCTGTGGGCGGGTGGGCGCAGCCCCTCCGGCTCCTCACCCCTGACCATGACAGGAAGGAGGGAAAAGGAGGATGTTTCTACTCACCGAATCGGGACATTTTTCATTAAAGTAAGGGTTTTATCCCTCGCGGGAAGGTCTGTCACTGTCCCAGCTCTCCAAGATGGTGGGAGCGCATCAGAGCGGGCAATCCACCTACCTGGGCCGCGGCTGGTCCGGGCCATTCCTCTCGGCGAGCGGCAGCACCTCTTTGGCGTGGCTCCATCCCGCTGCAGCACGCAGCTCATGCCCGGGCACCACAGAGTCGCGCCAGTCGGCGGCAGGGAGCGGCTGCGGGGAGAAGTTTGTGCGACAATTAAGCTGTGACCGGGGAGCCCGAGTCCAACCCACTCTCACAAAGATAGTTGGGTTTTTTTCCCCTTTCAGGTTATTTTAGGCACTTTGGGGTGCGTTTGGTGTTTCAGGAGTTTTGGGGGGTTTCTTTCACACTAAATTAGCGACCACTGTGGATTTACCTGCTGCGGCAGGAGCTCGAGGCTGTTCCCTTCCAGGCCATGCTGCAGCTCTGGCTGTGGGGAGAGCTGCTCCCCAGTTGAACAGGTCCCGTCCTGGGGGTCTGTGCCAGCATCCGAACCGGTGCTTGCGGCAGGGGGTCGTGCGGTGCCCGTGGGAGCCGGCCCCGGCATCGCCATAATGGCGGGCGTGCTCCCTGTGGTTCCTCTGCTGCACGGGAGGTCGCTGGAGTGAGCAGGGGGCTGCGCATCCGTCCTCGGCACGCTCACCGCATGTTCCATGCTGCATCTCGCCTCCGCATCCCGCTCCTCCGTGAGACCTTCGCCTTCCCTCTTGCCTGAGGGATCCTTGCCAGCTGGGACGGCTGGATCCGGTGCCGAGCTGCTCCCCGGAGAGCAGGTTTCTCCCCTTTCGGCCTCTTCTTGGCCTGCATCAGCTTCTCCCAACATTTTCCACTGGCAGGCGTTCCCACCCTGGGGCTGGCTCACTGGAATGATGGTGCTGGCAGTGCCTGCAGTCTCTGGTTCGGTGGTGCCTCCCTCAGCCTTCGGGTCCGTGGACAGGGCACAGACCCCCAAAACCTCCATGGAGACGCTGCCACCGGCCAGGCTGCAGCAGGATTCAGCTGCATTCTTCACTGTGTCGTTTGTACCAGTTGCCCGCAGTTGTTCCCCACTCATGTTTTCCTGGTGCTCTCCTCCAGCCGCCCTCTCGGATACAGTGCCAGATTCATTTTCTTCAGCGTTTACAACAGATGCATGTGGCAGCTCCCGGCTTTGATCGGAGTCACCTCGGCACTCGCCTGGCTCGCTGTGGTTAACTCCCTCTTCACAGTGAGGCTCAGGCACCTCCGCCGGCAGGCAGCTGCCAGTGCTCCGGCCTGGAGCATCCGCAGGGAGAGTGATCTCCCTGCTGGCAGTCCCCTCTCCTCGTGCTGGCGGAGCAGAGCCATGCTCGGGACTGTCACTGAGATTGCCCGTTCTGCGGTGAGTTGGGGTTTCGGCGTCCAGCTCTTCACCAGCGCTTCTGTGCTGCTCCACGGTCACCACCAGCTGATCCTCTTCTCTCTCATCCGCCACCGAATTTGCCCATTGTGGTGACTCTGGCTGAGACGCTGCTCCCAGGGCAGCTGCCTCCTGTGACTTGCCGCCTCCACCGATGTCCATGTCTCTTCCTTCCTGAAATAACAAGGTTCCAGCATCACTCCTGTGTTAAAAAAATCCCGATCTCTAGATTTTTTCCTCCATTAAGGCTGAGTTTGCCAACAGAGGAAAAACAGTGCCGTAGAGGAGGCTCTGGCTATGCTGCTAAGGGAGTTTCTCAACACCAGAGCGTTTTGGTGACAGCTGGGAGCTCGCCAAGCAAGGTGGGCTTGCCTGGAGCCCAGGACAGGCATACCTGTGCTAAGGGGCTGGGGATGCGCTCCTCCGCCCGGCTTTGCTCCAGGGCAGCCACCTCACTGTTGCCATTCACACTGCTAAGAACAATAAAACACGTTCAGTGAGCAACAAGGCGATTGTCAGGTAAGTCACCGCGTAGAGCCTGGTTCACCCGCAGACCCCCGTCCTGCTGATTTCTCGCCCTGTTACCTCGTCGGTGTGTTTGTCGTGGTGCTGTCATGGGTCATCTGTCCCTGAGATTTTGGTTTTACGTCGGCATCGTTGGTCTGAGCTGGTCCGGTCACGTCTAAGCTGTCGTCTCCCTTTGCATCCAAATCTTCCCGAAGACTTTGTTTAGTTTTGGGAACGTGGCATTTACCGTCTCCTTTTCAGGGGAAAAATATAATCCTCAGATGTTAGCCTTTGGGGTAAGAGGGACTTGATGTTGTGTCGGATAGGGAGAACAGCCTTTGTAGTGGTTTTCTGTTATTTTTTATTATTAAATCCTAGGAACCCCCCCCCTGCACACCTCTAACACTTGAACTGAGGGGAAAAGATCGCTTTTAGGGCTTTTGTGGGGTGTCAGCTTTGCTCCACCCACCCCTTCTTGGAAACGCCAAGAAACGGGGTTTGCGGCACAAGGGGCTCGGCCCCAGCTCAGCGGGTGCTGCTTGCTGCCTCACCAACTGCCAGCGGAAAGTCGCTTGGTTTTGTCTTTTATCCCCATAATAACCCCTATTTCCTGCAGACTTGTACCAAGATGAGGGGACGTTTGGGGAAGCTACCCAGGCAGCGCGCGGCACGGAGGTAGCAAGCAGCCCTGAACTCCGAAGGCACAGCGCAGTCTGAGGGGATTTGATGAAAGAGGTGCGGAAAAGGTTGAACGCTGGGTGTCATTTTGCTTACAAATCAGGCCAATTTTGCAGTTTAGCAGGTTTATAATAATTAAGAGCCTGGACGGTTTTAGGAGTGCTTGTTACCAATTGAATACAAGGAGCAAGACGGGGAAATGTGGGGCAGGTTGGTGGGGCTCCTCACCACCCCTGTCCCCTCGCAGACCCCATCCCCTCGCCGCTGGGGCCTCCTGCTGATACCTGGCGGCTGCTCGTTCTTCCGTTTGCCCATCCCGCCGCTCGCCTGAGTGGGGAGAACAGAACGGTGCTTAAGGAGCAGCCTCTCCTTGCCTCCTCCAGACGCGTTTTGCCCTCAGGGCTGACCCAGCCCTTGTGCATCACCAGAGCCCACAGCCCTTTGCCTCTCCCTGGGGCCCAGCACTGCCCCAGCCGCCCCCCCCCCCCGTGGCCGCGGCCGTAGCCGCAGCAGGAGGAACCAAACCCTCCAGTTCTGAGGTGAGAAACGTGGAATTTCACCCATTTCCACCCCCCGACCCGCGTCGGACTCCCCCGTCACCTCACGCTTTTCCCGCCTTTTCCCGCAGCTTTCCCGCCTGCGCATGCGCGGCGCGGGGCGCGCTGGGAGTTGTAGTCTTCTCCGGGCGCCGTCAAGCGAAACGCGACGGCGACGGCGGCTTTTGCGACGGCGGCGCCGTAAAGCGCGGCGTGTTGTTGACCGCGGCGGGCGGAGTAGGAAGTGAGTGAGTGTGGATGGGGACCGGGACCGGGACCGGGACCACGGAGGGGAGCGGGGAGCCGGGTGTGTGGGGGGAGTTAGGGGTCATTTCTGAAGGAGGGAGGCGGCCTGGTGGTTGGGAGGGCTGGGGCCTTGTGGGGGGCTGTGGGGGGGAATGGGACATTGTGGGGGGGATAGGGCCTTTTGGGGGCCTTGTTGGGGGGGAATGGGGCCTTGTGGGGGCCTTGTGGGGGGCTGTGTGGGGGGAGTGGAATGGAGCATTGTGGGGGGGGATAGGGCCTTTTGGGGGCCTTGTCGGGGGGGATAGGGCCTTGTGGGGGGCTGTGTGGGGGGAATGGGGCCTTGTGGGGGGCTGTGTGGGGGAATGGGGCGTTGTGGGGGGCTATGGGGGGGGAATGGGGCCATGTGGGGGAGGATAGGGCCTTGTGGGGGGCTGTGTGGGGGGAATGGGGCCTTCTGTGGGGGGAATGGGCCCTTGCGGGGGGCTGTGTGGGGGGAATGGGGCCTTTTGGGGGGCTGTGGCGCATGGGGGAGGCTGTAGGGAAAGGGCTGGGGGGTTAGGGGGAGAATCCACTGGAGGAAGGGTTCGGGGCTTGGGGGGGGGGGGGGCAGTGCCCTGCAGTGCTCTGCAGTGCTCAGGGTGGGGCGGTGGTGAGGGAGGGGGCTGTCAAGAAACTTCTGGAAAACGGGGGGGGCAGGGCTCAGTGGAGGTTGCAGAAAGCTGAGGCTGAAGGACAGCAGCGGAGAGGGGGCTTGGTCTGGGCTCTCTGAAGGGTGCTGGGGTCCCACACCCTAACGCAGTGCTCCCCCCGCCCCCAGCTTGGCCTGGCGAGAGACAGAGACATGAGCAAAGCCAGGAGGATGCCGCCGGGCCACGGTGCCGCCATTGCCAGGCAGGTACGGCCTGCTTCCCCCCCCTCCTCGCCCCGGTGTGCACTGAACCCCGGCACCCTCGGGACACTGGGTGTGCCCCCCCCCCCCCCCCCCGCGTGGGAGGGAAAGGTCGACGCCATAAACAGCTCTTCGGCAGGCAGAGGGAAACCTGAGCCGTCGTGGGCAGGGCTGCCGGGCACTTTCCTGCTGCACCTCCTGTGTGGGGACATCGGTCCTGCTGGGCCATGTTTTGGTTAAATGGGTGCTAATGGCGATGCCATTGCAGGGTTTCTGTCACTGAGCTGGGAGCATCTGCACTGTCTGTCGTCTTTATTTAAGTGTTTTAACTAGTTTAAATGCTTTTATTTGCTTCATTGCCTTGTGGATCACCGTGGCGGGGTCACTCAGGGCACTGTGGGCTCGATTCCGAACCATGGGGCATGCTGGCTTCCACCCCCAAAGGATCCACGTCGATCCCCCCCTTCCCTCTGCTGGATCCCGGGGTATCCCCTCGCACTAATGAGGCATCGAGGCATCGTTAGCGTCGTGCCCTCAGGGCTGTCCCTCGCTCTCCTTCCCCGCAGATGGGTTTGCTGGTGGACCTCTCTCCGGAGGGGACAGCAGGGGATGACACCGGAGATGATGCCGCCGAGCTGGAGGCTGAGCTGCTGGCGCTGGTGGGAGGCCGAGCTGCACCGGGAGAGAAGCCCAAGGGGAAAAGTGAGTGCTGCCGCTGCAGGGGGCTCATCTGCCGTCAGTTTCTGGGATAGTTAATAACATGGCATGTAGAAAGTGGCTCCTCTTGGATTGTTTCTGCCTCCACCCCGGGCTGGACTCCCCAGCACGTGGGCTTAAACCATCAAGAAACAGGTACGTGGCTCCAAAAAACCCTTTGTGCTGTTTCTGCTCCTCCAGGCCCTTTGCCGATGGAGGCGATTGAGAAGATGGCCGCCCTCTGCATGAAGGATACGGACGAGGAGGAAGAGGGAGATGACGAAGAAGAGCTGGAAGACGAAGACGATCTCATGGTGAGAAGGGGTTGAGCCCCTGGGGAAGCTCTGGTCTCTGCGCCTCTGTCGCTGGGGCTTCATTCCTTGGGATCGCCTTATCCCAAAAAAGGGCTTTTCTGCCCTGGATCGTTGCTGATGAAACTCCTGGTGCTTTGCAGGCCGAGCTGCAGGAGGTGCTGGGCGAAGGGGAAGGGAGCACGGATGCACCGGTGCCTCCTGCCAAGGTACAACGTGTCTTTTGGCTCCGCTTCTGTTGTGTTGGTACCAGATCCGGCCCTTTTTAGCCTTTCGTGTTGTTTTGTTCATTTCCCTGATGAGAAAACGTGACTCTGTCACGTGAACCTGCTCCCCAGAGAGGTAAAAAACTTTCCTGGGGGCCAGGGGGAGGAGCCAGGTTCCCTCTGCCTTGTCCTCAGTAATGAGCAGCGTTGGAAAATGCGAGCGTGGAGGCAGGATTTAGCAAATTTATTGGAATCTATGAGAAATAAGTCTCCGACAATCCCCTTTTTAGCCGTTCTCAGGCAATCCCTGTTTATTAGCAGCTGTCGGGGTTCTCCTGCTGCTCCTTGGGGCTGTTCCTTGAGCCCGCAGAGGCTGTAAAATCACGGTGCAGATCAGGAATGGTGGCTGCGCCAGACCTGGCGTGAGCCAGAGCCAGGCGCCGAGTCACGGGGTCTGCTCCGAGCCCCTGATCCGAATGGATATCGGCGGTGGGGGTGGCCCGGGTCTTGCTGGGTCGATCCGAGCGTTTCTTCTCGGGGCGGCTGCAGGTGCCAGAGGCACCTCCGGAGCCCAGCGACATCGAGTCCACGCTGGCGGAGCGGGCAGACATGTACCGGACGGCCATCGCCAACGCCAAGCAGGCTGGGGACAGCTCCAGGGTGCGGCGCTACGAGAGGGGTCTCAAGGTGAGCCGAAATCACAGGCCTGAGGGCTCATAGGACTCTGACACAAAGCCCTCCGTTTCCTTGAATCTTTAATCAAATGAAACCGTTTGATCTTGAATTCCCGGCTGATCTCGGCTAGTGTTTCTGAACTCGAGGGCTTTGCGCTTCCGGCTGAGCTCTGGCCTCTCCCCGCAGCCGTGAGCCCATCCAGCTCCCCACAGGAATTACTTGGAGTTCTTGGAAAATCAGGTCGTCCTAATTTCGGTGCTTAATTGTAGGCGTTAACGTAAACCTGAGACACACGTGGGTGCAGCCGCCTGCGATATAATTATCTCTGAGACCACGTTAAGCACAGTGAGCTCCAGTTGAACATCTTACCCTGCTGCAGCACTGGCTAAAACACGACCTCGAGGTCCCGATTCCTCGTGGTTATTTAAAACCCTTTGAATAGTCTTAAGATTATTTTTTATTTTGAGCCCTGTTTTCCCCTCCAGGCCATTTCTCCCCTTGGTTGAGCCCCTTCTGCCATGCTCGGGTCTTTCCTGCACCCTGTTTTGATGCGGAGCCCTCCCTGACCCCTGAAGCAGGATTGCGTGTTGCGTCTGGGCTGTGACTTGCGAGAGGGTGATGTCTTTCACCATTAAGAGCGTTTTTTGGAGCCTGTGAGGCTCCCTGAGGAAACCTGGGGGTAGTGCTGCCTTGTCAGGAGCAGAGCTTGCCCTTCCCCTTGGATTTTGTCCGCCGGCAGAGCGATGTGGTCAGAGCGAGGCAGCTGGCCTCTTGCATGGGCTGGGAGAGGAGGCAGCTGAAGAAGTTTGGGGGGCGGGAAATAAGGAGCTTGTAGAGTTGGGGGCTGGATTCCCAACCAGTGAGAAACCCCCAGCGCACAGCCCAAGTTTGGGCGCTGTTTTTAGGCAGACGTTGGGTTTTCCCACCTCCAGCGCTTTTGCTGCTGTCCCGGCAGGCTCTGAGGTTTGTCTTTTCACAGAGGTAGAGAAATACTGGAGTGACAGAGGGCTTTACTACTGTGCATGTTCCTTCCAGACACTGGAGAACATGCTGGCCTCCGTCAAGAAGGGAAAAAAGATCAACGAGGAGGAAATCCCCCCTCCAGTGGCGCTGGGGAAGGGTGCGAGCTCCCCGCAGCCCTCCCCGGCGTGCCCCCTGCCAGCCGCCCGCCCCGGCTCCCTGCAGCCGCCTCCACAGCCGCCTGCTGCCTCTGCCCCCAAGCCACAGCCGCCCCCCATTCTCCCAAAGCCTCAGGTCCTGCCCGTCAGCTCTCCAGAGGTGAAACCACCTCCTCCCTTGCCATCTTCCCACCCAGGCAAAGGTTTGGCTTGTTCTTCCGCTCCGGAGATGGCTGTACCCTGCTGCTGATGGGGAAACTGGCAACACTGCTCTTCTCTCTGCTTCCCCAGGCTCTGACCGTGCCGGCGCCGAGGCACTGCTGCGGGGCCGGCAGCGGGAGTACAAGCTTGCGGCGCTGCACGCCAAGCAGCGTGGAGACCTGGAGACGGCCACAAAGTACTACCGGGTTGCAAAGGTAAGGCTCTGCGTGGCCAGGCACACATCGGGCAGCCAGAGTGGCCTGAATTTCCCTTCCTGTTCAATATTGGCGGAAATCTCCCGCTTTTCGTGGCTTCTGTAGTAAAACAAGGGTCCGTCAGGCTGGCTGGACCTGCCTGCAAAACTCAATACAGAAAAAGAGCAAGCTTTTCTCTTTTCCTGGTGATTTTTCAGAGCTTTGACTCCTTGCTCGAAGCGGCAGGGAATGGCCAGCCGGTGGAGCTGAGCAGTGTGCCGCCTCCTCCCGGTAAGACCCAAAACCTTGCCAGGGAGCAGCGGGGAGCGTTCGTACCCCCTTTTCGGAGGGTCGAGAAAGCCAGCATGGCTGTTCTGCTCATCCTGGCGGATGCAGCAATTACCTCGCTGCTCACTTGCGGGTGCCAATCGCTTCCTTTTCCACAGACCAGCTGCCAAAGGAGTTGTCGCCTGGCCAGCCGCAGCCTGCCGCAGCGGTGCCTGTGCCAGAAGTTAAACCAGCATCTCCCGCGGCAGGTAGAAGCCCCAACAGCTAAATTCTAACCCCAAATTGCTCTCTAAGGAAAGGGAAGTTCAAAGAGAAAGGCAACTGAAGCTTTTCTCCGGCTCTCCCCCCAAACAGACGTTCCCCCCCCTCCCCGGGATGTGCTGGAGGCTCTGCAGCAGAGGATGGAGCGGTACAAGGCAGCGGCGGCGCAGGCCAAGAGCAAGGGAGATGACCGGAAGGCCCGGATGCACGAGCGCATCGTCAAGGTGCGGCAGCCGCGCGCTCTGCCAGCCGGCGCGGTGCTGCTGGCCCCGCCGTGGCCCTGCTCAGCCTCCACTTTCCCTTCCAGCAATACCAGGACGCCATCCGGGCGCACAAAGCTGGGAAAACGGTGGATTTCTCGGAGCTGCCCGTTCCGCCAGGTATTTTCCCCGTCCCTTTCGTGGCGAGGGCTTCTCGGGGCCCTTTCCCAAAGCCGGCGTGCTGCGAGGAGGAAGATTTGGACCCCTCCAGCCCAGCGAGGTGGGGCAGCCTTTGGTACCACCCAGCCTTTCCCCTTTGCACCCCTCTTGGCCAGGCTTCCAGCCTATCCAGGGCATGGAGACGCCGTCCGGAGACCAAAGCATTGCTGGAGTGCTGGAAACGGCCATGAAGCTGGCCAGCCAAGAGGTCCACGAGGAGGATGATGGTGCTGAAAAGGCAAAGGTCGGGGTTTCTGGGGACTCGGGACCCCCTGTCCGACTCCCCCCGCTGCCGCAGGAATCCAAAACAGAGAGCGGGGAGTGCTCTCGAGGGTACGCCCGGCCCTCCCGCGCCTGAGGGGCGGACGTTTCGTGTTCTTCCTATTGCAGCCCCCTCTGACGCCATCCCTTCTGTTCCCGGCACAGCCTGCCGCCAGCCCTGCCCCAGCGAGAGCCGCTGCCGCCTCCCAGCCCAAGCAGCCACCGCCGCCTCCCCAAACCTCCTCTGCGGGTGCCCCCAATTCTGCCGGAGTGGCCAAACCAGCCCCCAAAACCACCGCAAAAGGTACCGGCCTGAACCAACGCTCGGTCCTCGCTGAGTCTGACCGCGCTGGGGGGTTGACGGGACCGGGGTGAGGATGCTGAGCCCCCCTCTTCCCCCGTAGCCCAGCAGCAGCTGGCGTTCCTGGAAGGCAGGAGGAAGCAGCTGATGCAGGCCGCCCTCCGGGCCAAGCAGAAGAACGACATCGAGGGGGCAAAGCTCTTCCTGCGCCAGGCCAAAGGGCTGGACCCCATGATTGAGGCCTCGCAGAACGGCTTGCCTGTCGATATAACCAAGGTCAGGGGTTTTTTTAGGTTTGTGGCTCTGGGCAGGCTCTTCGTGTCACAGATCTGACCCCTTCCCTCCACTCCAGGTCCCTGAAGCCCCCGTGAACAAGGAGGACTTTGTGCTCGTGCAGCGTCGGGGGGTGCACATCTCTCCTGAGGCAGCCAGCCAGTACCTGGAGCTGATGAAGCTGATCCGGCAGCAGCACGAGGTAGCGGAGCCCAGGGGACGGCCAAAAAACAGGGTTATTTTGGCCGCATGTGGGGAGAGATTGAGAACGAGGCGGGCAGGACGCCATGTGGGGCTGCGTGAAGTGTGCGATGAAAGAGGGGAGACCTGGGGGGGTGTGTCTTCCTCACTCTAGATGAGGAAGGAAGGATGGTGAGGAGGAAGGAAATGAGCTGCTTCCCTCGCCAAGGGCAGGGTGCTTTAAATCTCGGCATAAATCGAGGCTGAGTTTTGACTGAAGCTGGGTTTTCTGCTGGAGAGGAAACCTCCAGGCTGGAGCGGGACACTCAGGAAAGGGGCAATGCCTCTGGGCTTGGAAAACCCAGCACCAACGTGTCCGGGGAGCGCTGGGTCAGGTGGATCTGGCGTTAGGGCTGCCACGGCTGCCCAAGGAGCTCTGCTCCTCTGTGGAGCAGCGGCCTGTGCCAGGAGGCCGGCGGGATGCAGAAACCTTCCTCTTCTCTCCTCTTCCTCCCAGATGTGCGTGAATTACTCCAAGCAGTTCACTCACCTGGGGAACATTGCAGAGACGACCAAGTGAGTCTGCCGGCCAGTGCACGCGGCGTTTGTCTGCTGGGGTGGTGCGGGCAGCCGGAGAGGGCAGGATTGCCACAGGGGGAGGCACCTTCCTCGCCACGAGAGCGCGGTGGTGCCGAGGAAGATGAGGACATTGCTGTAAGCCGCTCTCCCCTCCAGGTTTGAGAAGCTGGCCGAGGACTGCAAGCAGAACATGGAGATCCTGAAGCAGGCCCACGCCCGGGGCTTCCCGCTGCCCAAGTACCATTATGAGCAACGAACCTTCAGCGTCATCAAGTAGGGGCTCGCTAGCCGAGCGCGGCTTCTGCAGGCGAGGAAGGGCAGGTGGGTGTTAATGGGATTCTTCTGCTCTCTCCGTCCACAGGATCTTTCCGGAGCTGAACAGCAACGACATGGTGCTGTCGATAGTGAAAGGGATCAATCTCCCGGCACCGCCAGGTGAGAGAAAACGGGGAGAGAGTTCAGGATGGCCGTGACTGCAGAGACCTCCCCAGCTCGGCTGTAGGCACTGGCCCAGAGGGCTTGCGGCAGCTTGCAAGCCACCGGCACTGCCCGGCAGCTGTCAGCCGGCGCTTGGCAGCTGGGGATCCTCGCCGTGGTGGGGAGGAGGGAGCGCTGGGGTTTGCTTGTTTCCCCCTTGCTGTGCCGGGTGCCCACTGACAACTGTCTTTTTTCTTAATTATCTGCTGTTAAAATGCCCCGGGGGCGGCTGGGCCCCTCGCCAGCGCTCATTAACGTGCACTGCTTCCCCGGCTGTTCTCACCCGCGGGGAGCGGTGAGGACGTGACGATGGTCCTGCCAAAGCGCCGATATGCCAGGCGGGCTCCCCAAGGAGCAGCAGGCAGCTGCCTGTGCTGGCAGAGCTCAGGGACAGTGCGGGGGCCCAGGGAGGACCGTGAATCCTCTGCCGCAGCAACCTGCGAGTGGTCGGCACCGCCGGCACGGCGCTCACGCTGTGTTCACCTTGCAGGTGTGGCTCCCAATGATCTGGACGCCTTTGTGCGCTTCGAGTTCCCCTACCCCAACGCGGTAAGTCGGCATCCCTCCGCCGTGCTCCCCGGCCAAGCGGCTCAGCCCTCACCCTCCCGCCTTCACCTTGGCAGGAGGAAGCTCAAAAAGACAAGACCAACGTCATCAAAAACACTGATTCTCCTGGTAAGTGCCCTGTTCCGCTCTTCCCAAGAGGCGGGGAGAGGTCTTGGTACCAAGGGAGTGAGACGAAGGCTCGACGCCATCACTGCAGAGCGTGCCAAGGCTCTGGTCTGAGAATCGTTAGCGTGACGGGGCGGGGGGAATTAACGCAGCTCTGCTTCTGGCCCCCATCTCGCCGGGGGCTCGGTGCTGCTCCTCCTGTTGATGCCACGGTTTTGGTGCGGTGGTTCCCTTGGCAGAGTTCAAGGAGCAGTTCAAGCTGTACATGAACCGAGGGCACCGGGGGCTCCGGCGGGTCCTTCAGACCAAAGGCATCAAGTTTGAAGTGGCGCATAAAGGGTAAGAGACCGAGGTTTTCCCCCCTCTTCTGGCTGCCCCGAGCTGGTCTTACCCCTCTCCGCTCTCCCAGGGGGCTGTTCAAGACGGACCGCGTCATCGGCACAGCCCAGCTCAAGCTGGAGGCCCTGGAGACGATGTGCGAGGTTCGGGAGATCATCGAGGTGAGGAGCACCGGGGCCCGTCACCCCCCACCACTGCCATCTCTTGGGGGCAGATGCCGGTTCGTTAACGGTATTTCCCTCCTCTTTCCCAGCTGCTGGATGGCCGCCGGCCCACGGGGGGGAAGCTGGAAGTGATCGTGCGGATCAGGGAGCCCCTGAGCTCCCAGCAGCTGGAGACGAGGACGGAGCGCTGGCTGGTCATCAACCCCAGCACCATGCCCCCGGTAAGTGCCGTGGCGGGCGCCGGATGCTGCCGGCAGGCCCCGGTTGCCCTCGGGCTCCCCATCCGTTAAATAAACACCGCGGCGGGGGGGGGAAACACCCTCTTAAACCCGGCTCTCCCTCCAGGTTGCCGTCCCCAAACCCAAACCGGCCGTCGCTCCTGCAAAGGAAGTGAACAACAGGCGAGTGCCGGGGGGGCTGCCTGGCGAGTGCCGCGGTGTGGCGGCACCGCCGGCAGGGCACACCGGGGCGACGGGGGCTCGGCACCCTCTTTCGGGGGCTGTTTGGGGGTTGACCGGAGTGGTTGGTGGGATCCAAATCATCCTTGGGGAGACCAGGCTGCGACGGGGACGTGATGCCGGCACGGCGGGTGCCGTTCACCGTCTCTCCTCTCCGTCTTTCCTTCCCTTTCAGGACAGCCATCTGCTCGGTGCTGTAGCGAGGCCGGCCCTGCCTGCACCTCTCCTCCTCCTCCTCCTCTTCTTCCTCCACGGGGCCTGCTTTTGCCCAAAGGGGTGCAGGCCAGAGCCGCAGCCCAGGAAAACTCTGATTTCTGGACAACTTGTCCTGCTCCATCCCTTCCTCGGTGGCTGCTCCCACCCCCGATCCGGGGGTCTCCACGCTCGCCGTTGCCAATGAGGCTGGTTTGGCAGCTGGGGAGAGGCACAGGGTGGGAATTAACCCCCCCCACACACCCTGTCCAGCTGCAGGAGGAGGAGGAGAAAAGGGCAGGCATCGCATGGAGGAGAGGAGCGAGGACCAAGGTGGGAGATGAGGAGCGAGGAGGGGAGGGCTGGGTCCCCCCCCCCCTCCCTGGGACCCCCATTCCTCTCCTTCCCAGCCAACTGGCCTGCGCTGGCAGATGGTGTCCTGAAAGGACGGGGCTGGGGGTACGTCGCGGACCGAGCCTGGGGGGGCTGAGGGGGGGGGCCATTGCCCCCTCCCCATCCTCCCCCCACCTCACCCGGGGCCGTCTCCCCCCTCCCCGCAGCAGAGCCGTGCCGGCGTTGCCCAGCCTCAACCTGCTGGCCTTCGACCAGGAGAAGCTGGAGAGGAAGGTGAGCACCGCCGACGCCATGCCCACGGTGTTTGGGGGGGGGGGGGGTGTCCTCACTGCTGCATCCCCCCCACCACCGTCACCACCACGTGTGTGTGTGTCCCCCCCCCGCGCTCCCTGTCCCCGCAGATGCTGGCGTACAGGCAGGCACAGCGGCCGGTCCCCCCCGAGCTGCGGGAGCAGTACCAGGACATCGCCCGGCGCAGCCAGCTCCTGCGGTCGCGCCTGCAGCATGGCGACCCCCCCTTCCGCAAAGGTGAGGTGCCTGCGTAGTGTGTGTGTGGGGGGCACGGGTGCGGGTGTCCATGCTGCCCCCCCCCGACTCTATTTTCCCCTTTTTCTCCTCTTTTTAGAGTACCTGGCCCAGCTGGAGCGGTACCTGCAGCTCTACACCGAGACGGCGAGGCGCCTGGGCACCGAGGGCAACCGGGTGAGGCAGCCCCCCCCCCTCCCCAAAGCTGCCGTGGGGTACACCAGCACCCAAGGGTGCTATTGGGGGTGGGGGGCCCCACTCATCCCCCCCCGACGTCTCCTTCTCGGCAGGATGCGGCCAAGGAAGCGCTGTACAAGAGGAACCTGGTGGAGAGCGAGGTGAGGGGCAGGCCTGGGCGGGGGGGGGGGTGTCTTTCTGGGGGTCCCCCCCCGCTCCCCCTCACCGCCCCCCTCTTCTCTTCCAGCTCCAAAAGTTCCGCCGATGAGCTGCCCCCCCCACCCCGGGGCTGGGACCAAATGGGGGTGCAGGCGCTTTTGGGGGGGGGCACACACGGGACAACCCCCCCCCTCCCAGGCGCTGCTGTGACAATCACAGGGATCAGAGCTGCTACGTGTCGTCCCCCCCCGGTCCTTCCCCCTGGGGACACAATGACACTACCCCCCCACCCACCCACTCCCGGGGTCCCCGTCCGTCCCCCCCACACACCAAAAAGCACTTTGCCCCCCTCCTGTGGCGGCCGGGCGGGCAGGGACCCCTCTCCCCCCCCCCGTTCCCCCCTCCCCATCACCCCTCCAAGTGCCTGTCCCCAGGGGCCGGGCTGCGCAACGGGTTTATTTTGTGCTTTCACACACAAATCTATAAAGTTTTTAAGAAGAAAAAGCCGGGGTTCGGTGAATTCCCCCCCCGCCGCGTCCGGGGGCGGGGGGTGGGGGGGGCGCTAGGACCCCTCTGGCGCGGCACGGGCCTGGTGCTGCCGCCCATCCCCGTCGTCATGGTAACGGCTGCCGCCAGGCCCCGCCCACTCCCCAGGGACCGCACCCACCCCGCCGGTGCCTCTTCGCCATAGCAACCCGTTCCGGTGCGGACGGGCGGGAGGGTGGCCCAATCACGGCGCGGGTGCTGCGGTCCTATTGGTCTTAGCGCGTCGCCGGGGTGGGGCGCGTTGGCGATTGAAGGCGGCGACGGGCCAATGGGGAGGGGGGTGCCCGCCTCGAGCCGCCGGCTCCCCCAATGAGAGGCGCGGGCGGCGGAGGGGTGGCCAATGGGCGCGCGGCGTGGGCGGGCCGGCGGCGGCGGGCCGGGGCGCTCCGGAAGCTGAGGGGGCCGGGGGAAAATGGCGCCCAGCTCGAAATCGGAGCGGGGCGGCCCGGGGGGAAAGCGGGGCCCGGCGGGGGCGGCGGGCGGGTCCTCGGCCGGGTCGGGCCCACGGGGCCGCCGCGAACACGTCGTGAGGCAGCTCGACCGCGTCAAGGTGAGCGGGGGGCGGGGGGGAACATGGCGGGGGGCGGCGGGGGGCCTGAGGGGAGGATGGGGCGGCTGAGGGGGCCCTGAGGAAGATGGCGGGGGGGGGGGGAGGTACGGCAGGGGGCTGAGGAGGGAGGGACACTGCACCGGGTGTCGGGGGGGACAGGGCGGGGGTCCCTGGGGGGGACGGTCGTGGTTGGGGGGGGGCCCTGATTTGGGGGTCTGTGAGGGGTTTGGGGGACATGGGGACTGGCGGGGGGAGCCCGGGGGGGGCCTGGAGAGAGGCGATGGGGGGAGGGGGGTGTTGGGGGGCTGGAGGTGGGTGTGGGGTGGGGAGGGTTGGGGGGCGGTGGCTGGAGGCCGGGGGGGGTCCCTGATGGCGCTGCCCCCCAACCCAGATCAGCGGGCAGCTCTCGCCCCGGCTCTTCCGCAAGCTGCCGCCGCGGGTCTGCGTCTCCCTGAAGAGCATCGTGGACGAGGACTTTCTGTGCGCGGGGTGAGGGTCTGGCGCGGGGCGGGGGGCACGTGGGGCGGCCCCCCCATCTCCGGGGGGGGTGTGCCAGGCTGAAGCTGCTGCATGTGTCTCCCCCCCGTCCCGTCCCGTTCCCCCCAGGCACATCTTCCTCGGGTTCTCCAAGTGCGGCCGCTACGTCTTGTCCTACACCAGCAACAGCGGCGATGATGACTTCTCTTTCTACATCTACCATCTCTACTGGTGGGAGTTCAACGTCCACAGCAAGCTCAAACTGGTACCGCACCCAACTCCTCCATCGGACAGACAGATGGACAGACACCCTCCTCCCTCCCGGGAGCTTCCCCCAGCATTTGGGGGGGCCCCCCCCACGGCCGCCCCCTCCCACCGTGTCCCCTCCCACCGTGTCCCCTCCCGCAGGTGCGGCAGGTTCGGCTCTTCCAGGACGAGGAGATCTACAGCGACCTGTACCTGACGGTCTGCGAGTGGCCCAGCGACTCCTCCAAGGTCATCGTCTTCGGCTTCAAGTGAGCACGTGTCCCCCCCCACCTCACCACCGTGTCGTCCCCCCCCACGGGGGCTGCCTTCTCACCGCTCCACCCCCCACCAGCACCCGCTCCGCCAACGGCCTCCTCGTCAACATGATGATGATGAGCGACGAGAACCACCGCGACATTTACATCAGCGCCGTGGCCATGCCGCCCCCCCGACACTGCCCCGGCTGCCGGGACATGGCCCTCGCCCACCCCGGTGAGCCCCCGCCGTGCCACCGAACCTTCCCCCCCGCCCCCCCAGCCCCACGCCACGGGGCCGCTACCGGCCCGGCCCCCCGCCCCAACCGCACGCTGAGGCGTCGCTTCTCCCCGGCTGCCCGCAGGCGACCGGCAGGCGCACTGCCTGCGGCACGGCTTCATGCTGCACACCAAGTACCAGGTGGTGTACCCCTTCCCCACCTTCCAGCCCGCCTTCCAGCTCAAGAAGGACCAGGTCGTGCTGCTCAACACCAGCTACTCCCTGGTGGCCTGCGCCGTCGCCGTCCACGCCGCAGGTACGGCGCCGCCGGGACCCCCGCCGCGCCTCACCGGGACACCCCCCCCCCCTCGCCATAACCTCCCGGCTCCCTCCTCCCGCAGGTGACAGCAGCTCTTGCCAAATCCTCTACGAGCGCCGGAGCCCGCCGGCGCCCTGTCGCCGGGCGGGATGCGTCCCGCCGCGGCCGGAGGAGCCGGGGGAGCGGGAAGGGGCCGGGACGCCGGCGCAGCCCCTCGATGGTCGGGCGGCGTCGGGGGACGGGCAGGGCCGGGCGGGCGCGGGGCTCTCCCCCGCCGTGGCCAAAGCCAAAGAGTTCGTGGCCGACATCTTCCGACGTGCCAAGGAGGCCACGGGGCCGGCGCCGGCCGGCGCGGGGGGCGAGGAGGAGGAGGACGAGGAGGAGGAAGGCGAGGACGACGGCGGCGGTACTGCTGCCACCGGCTTCGAGTGCAGCCCCCCGCCCGTCCCCGCCACTGCCCCCCCCTGCTCGGGGCCGGCCGGCTCGGGGCGCTGCCGCCTGCACCCCGCCTCCCCCCGGGGGGACGGCAGCCCCCCGGGCGAGCCCACCCCCACCCCCGGCCCCCCCTGCGCCCCCCCTGCGCCCCCCCCCGAGCCCGGCTACGTCAACTACACCAAACTGCGCTACGTGCTGGAGCCTGGCGAGCCTGCCGTGCCCGAGGAGGGTGAGCTGCCGGCGGGGCGACTCGGGGTCCCCTCGGGGGTGCCCCCCCCGCTTTAGGCCCCCCCCTCACCCTGTTTGCCCCCCCCCCCCCCCCCAGAGTACGAGGACGACAAGATCTCACTGCCCTTCGTGGTCACCGACCTGCGCGGGCGCAGCCTGAAGCCGCTGAAGGAGCGGGCGACGGCGCAGGTGAGGGGGGAGGGCTTTGGGGTGATCTCCCCCCCTCCCCACCCAGTGCAGCACCGCGGGGGGGTGACGGGCGCCTCCCCCCCCAGGGGCAGTACCTGACGGTGGAGCAGCTGACGCTGGACTTCGAGTACGTCATTAATGAGGTGATCCGTAACGATGCCGCCTGGTCCCGCCAGTTCTGCTCCTTCAGCGACTATGACATCGTCATCCTCGAGGTGGGGGCAGGCATGCAATGGGGCCCCCCCCAGGGCCCCCCTCGGGCCCCCCCAGCTCACCCTGACACCCCCCCCCCCTTGTCCCCCCCCAGGTGTGCCCCGAGACCAACCAGGTCGTCATCAACATCGGGCTGCTGCTCCTGGCCTTCCCCTCGCCCGACGAGGAGGGACAACTTCGGTGAGGGGACAGGGGGGGCCATGAGCGACCCCCCCCCCCCCCCAAAACACCCCCCCCCACCTCGCGCCACCCCCCAGCTGAGCCCCCTCCTCCCGCAGACCAAAGACCTACCACACCAGCCTGAAGGTCGCCTGGGACCTCAACACCGGCACCTTCGTCACCGTCAGCGTGGGGGACCTCACCGAGGTCAAGGGACAGACGAGGTGGGGGCACAGCGGGGCGGGGGGGGGCAATTTGGGGGGCCGGGGGCTTGGAGGGCACGGGGAGGGGGGCAATTTGGGGGGCTGGAGGACCTGTGGCCGGTGCCAGGCTTGGGGGTGTCGTGGCCGCCCTGGAGCAATTTGGGGTGGGGTGGGGGGCTCAGGGTGCTGGGATGGACCCCAGACACCCCCAAAAAAACCTGCCCCCCCCCCCCAGCGGCAGCGTCTGGAGCTCGTACCGCAAGGGCTGCGTGGACACGGTGATGAAGTGGCTCGTCCCCGAGAGCAGTGGCCGCTACGTCAACAGGATGACGAACGAGGCGCTGCACAAAGGTGGGGCCGGGGGGGGGGCGCGGGGGGGTCCCTGGGGGGTCCGGGGGGGGGCAGTCCCCTCCCACCACTCACCCCCCCCCTCTGCCCCCAGGCTGCTCCCTGAAGGTGCTGGCAGACAACGAGCGCTACACCTGGATCGTGCTGTAGGGCCCCCCAGGGCGGGGGGGGGGGTTGGGGTTCCCCCCCCCGTTTTGGGACCGTTTGGGGTTTTTGTTTGTTTTTTGTTGGGGTTTTTTTTTTTCCTCTCCTTTTTCCATTCAGTGTTTCAACGGGGGGGGGGGGGAGGCAGGGCACCCCCAAGGAGGCTGGACCCCCCCTCCCCCCAGCCCCCCTTCCTAATAAATATTCCCATTTCCACATCTCCAGCACCTTCATTCACCGGGGTTTTGGGGTGAATCCCGGCGGTTTTGGGCCCCCCCCCCGTGTTGTCGTTCCCCCCTCCCCAGCGGCGCAGGGAGGGGCAGGGGGCAAAGACCACGGCGGATTTTATTCCTCTTAAGAAAGAACTACAAAAGGTAGAAAACAGCGTCTGCGGGGGAGGACGACACCGGGGGGGGGGGGAGGGCGCGGGGGGGCCCCCGCCCCCCCCCAAAATAGAGGTTTTTCACACGGGCTCTTGATTGCGGCCACAAACACCGACCCCTCCCCCTGGGGGGGCCCCGGACACGCGGGGGGGGGGAAGGGGGTACAAAAGCACAGAATTGATCGAAAACTAGAATATCTAATACGGGGGGAGGGGGGGAGGGGGCTGAAGCTCGGGGGGGGCCGGGGGGGCCCCTTCATGCGGGGGGGGGGGTTCTGGCGTAAGGCAGCGGGGGCGGGGGGGTGTTTGGCACTGGGGGGGGGGCGGGGGGGGCTGGAGGGGAGTTGCCCCCCAACATTGTTCCGGGGGGGGGGGAGGGGGGGGCAGCATCCAGGATTCCCCCGGGGTCTCTGTGATTCCCCGCCCCCCCAGCAGTCTCTGTGCCCCCCCCCCGGGTGTTTTTTGCCCTTCCCCCCCCCCCCGCATTTACCCCCCCCCAAAGGGTCCCTAAATTGCCCCCCCCGGGGAGGGGCCATCCCCAAATCCTGTGATTCCCTTTGCTGGAGCAGCGGGGCCCCCCCGCGCCCCCCCCCCCCCCCCCCGTGTCCATCCCCTCGGGGGGGCCGGGGGGGCTTTGGCACACGATCCCGGCGCATTGCTTAAGGCACATTGTCGCTGCTGAGCGACTCCCGCGGCCCCCCCGGGCCCCCCCCCACTGGGGAGCTGCGGGGAGGGGGGGACGCGGGGGCCCAGGCAGGGGTGAAAGCGCGGGGGGGGGGTGGGGGGGGGTTACCGGGCCGGGGGGGCCCTCAGCTGGAGGGCAGGGCCTGGACAAAGAGGCCGCGGGCGTCGGTGCGGGGGAGCTTGGCCGGCGGCTCCAGGGGGTCGGGGGGCAGCGCCGCCGCCTCCCCTGCCCCCAGCCCCATCTCCTGCGGCAGCTCCTCGTCACTCTCCTCTTCCTCTTCCTCCTCCTCGTCTGGTGGGGGGACAGCAGGGGTGAGGTTGGGGCGGTGTGACACGGCTGGCACCCCCAGCAACCCCCCCATTGAAACCCTGCCACTGCCCGTGGCAACGGGCTGAGCAGGGGTACCATCAGTAGGTTCCAGAGTTAACACGCACGCACACACACACACACACACACAGTCATGACGCTGCCATCAGTAGGTTTCAGCATTCACACACACAGAGTGATGCAGCCGTCATCAGTAGGTTTCAGAGTTAATGTGCACGGATGCACACACAGAGCTGTCACCAGTAGGATTCAGAGTTAAGACACAGAGAGAGCTGTCATCACTAAGTTTCAGAGCTCACACACGCACGGAGCTGTCACCAGTAGGTTTCAGAGTTAACGCACACATAGTGGTGGGCAGCGCCATGGCGGGGGGGTGACACACACACTTACCTTTGTCGGGGTCCAGGGAGTTGAGGGAGCTCGTCAGGTTGGCAAACTGCGGGCAGAGAGCGACGGTGAGGCCCCGGGGCAGGGTGGGGGGACACACACACGCTGACACGCCCTCCCCCCCCCCCCCGTGACCCCCCCAGCCCCTCACCTCTCCCATGACGGCGATGGGGCTCTGCCCGCGGGCCTGCGCCACGCGGTGCTCCACCAGGTAGTACATGTACTCGTCGTAGAGCAGCCGGATCAGGTGGAAGGAGCCGAAGCTGGCGGCGCTGCGCAGGGTCAGGTCCCGGATCACCATCGAGCTGCGGCGCGGGCAGGAAAGACGGACGGCGACGGCGTCACCGGGGCGGCGACGGCGGCCTGCGGGGGGGGGTGTCTGTGGGGTGGGGAGGGGGGCACCCACCTGTAGAAGGACCACTTGAGGAGGAAGAGCTTGGCGGCGCGGGGGAAGCCGGGGGTGCCCTGGTGGGGTTTGAGGACGCGGGCGACGACGGCGTCCAGCCAGGCCGCCCACTGCTCCAGCGAGTTCTGCTGCTGCAGCGTCGCCTTGAAGTCCTGCTCCAGCCGCTGCACCACCCGGTCCTCGCACCGGCACACCCACGAGGCCTGCTCCTGCCGGGGGGGGCGGCGTGGGGGTCGGGGGAGGCTCGGATTCCCCCCCACACACACACACACACCAGCATGGCCCCTGACCCCCAACCCCACGCTGCCCTGCCGTGCCCTGGGGACCCTCTGCTGAGGGGGGTGTGTGTGTTGGGGGGGCGGACGGGACTTGGGGGGCAGGAGCGGCTCTGTGGGGCTCCCTGGAGCCATGGGGCAGGCGGGCCCCACAGCGCCCCACAACCCTGGGGTGTATCCCAGCCCCAAAACAAACCCCCCCAGCCCCAAAACACACCCCCCAGCCCCCAAAAAAACCCTCAGCCCCACGGCACACCCCCAGCCCCAAAACAGCACCCAAAGGCATGCCAGAGCCCCCCTGCCATTACTTCTTTTTGGGGGGGGGGAAGACAGGGAGAAGCCCAAGTGTCCTGCCCCGTCCTCAAAGGGCCCCACTGCCCTGACCCCCACATCCCATCCAGCAAGAGCCCTGGCGTGTCCCCCATCCCCTCATCCCCCCCCCAGCCCTCTCTTTTTCCCCGTTTTTGGGGGGGCGGGGGGGGCCCCCGCGGCGGCACCTGGACGTTGGCGAAGTCGACCCGGTTGAGGTCGCTGAGCATCTGGTTGATCTGGGCCGTGTTCTGCAGGACGGCGCGCGCCGCCTGCGCCAGGTGGTTGAGGGACGTGTAGCGCCGCAGCGTCTGGGCAAAGGCACTTGCTGCCGCCACCTGCGGGGAGTTGGGGGGCCGGGGGGGGGAGATGGGGGTCAGCGCCGGGCTGGGGGGGGGCACCCCGCGGTCCCCCCCGCCGCCGCCGCGCTGCTCCCCCCTCCGCCTTACCTTCACGCGGACCATCTCCTCGGGGATGTTCATCATGGCGTTCGTTAGCCAGCTCTCCAAACTCTTGGCGAAATTTCGGATCGCTTGCGTCAAGGCACCTGGGGGAGGAGGAGGGGGAGAGGGTGAGGCGGGGGGAGTGTGAGGGTCCGGGGGGGGTGCGGGGGGGGGTCGCGGGGGACTCACTGGGGATGGGCCGGAGGACGTCGGGGATGAGGATCTCCACCAGCCCCTGGTAGAGCGCGTGGTCGCAGTCCTTGGCCCACCGGAGGACGGGCTCGTATTTGGAGAGGACGACCAGGCGGCTCTTGGGCAGGCGCTTCTCCGCCTCGTCGTGGCTACGGGGGCAACCGCTGGCGTCACCGGGGATGGGGACCGGGGAAAGGCTGGGGGGGGGGGGGGAAGCCCACTGCAGCGTGTTGCCCGCCCCCGCCACCTCCCCACTCACACTGCGACGGGGGCGGCCTCGCTGGGCTGGCTCAGGCTGCACCTCCAGAAGGTTTTCCACAGCGTCTCCACCAGCGTGAACTGGAGGTTTATCATCACGTCCACGATGGCCTGGGGAGGGGAGGGGTGGGGTGGGGTGGGGGGGGTGTAGGGGGGGCAATGGAGGGTGTCAGGGGGTTCCCCCGAGGCCAAGAAGGGGGGGGGGGGGATTTGGGGGAAGGGGCGGGGGACGCCCCCCACCTCGCAGTGCTCGCGGTAGAGCAGCTGGAAAACCTTGACGTCCTCGGCGCAGGCGCCCTCGGGCAGCGGCTTCCCCTGGAGATCGATCTCGGGGAACTCGGCCAGGGTGCGGGAGGCGTCTGCAGGGCAGCAGGGGGGGGACAACATGGTTACAGCACCGGGGGGGGGCACGGGGAGAGAGGAAGGAGGTGGGGGGGGGGCGGTCCTCACCCAGGAATTGCTGGTACTGCTGGACCTGGGTGCTGATGTCGGAGAGCCCGGCCGGCGGCTGCTGCCCCACGGCCACCCCGTTGGTCATCCCCTCCATCTTCTGGATGGGCTTCAGCCTGCGGCGGGAGAAGGGAGAAGTGGGGGGGGGCATGGCGGGGGGGGCGGGTTGGGGGGAGAGCGCAGGGCTGGGGCTTTTACCTCTGCTTCTGGGCGAAGGGCTGCTGCCGCATGGCGAGGTGCTGCTGGTCCTCCATCAGCCGCAGCAGCGGCGAGCTGGCCTTGATGCGCAGCCCGTAGTAATGGTACTTGGAGTTACCCCTGGGCGGGGAGGGGGGGGGGGGGAAGGAGGTTAGCGGGGGGGGTCCGGGGAGGCTCCCGGGGGGGTCGTCGCGGTGGCGGGCAGTACCTGGTGCCGAGGCGTCGCGTGCGCAGGCCCATGAAGACGGAGCGGATGAGTTTGCCGAAGGAGGCGGCGTTGACGGGCTCCAGCTTCTGCTGCTGGCAGTGGAGCAGGTAATGGCAGTACAGGGTGCTGCGGGGCAGGCTCACCCCCTCCGCCGTCTCGTAGTTGTCCAGCAGCCACTGCACCTGGCGAGGGGGGGGGGGCACGGGGAAAGGGGGGGGGCACACGCTGTCACCCCCCTGCGCACACATGTACTCCCCCACACCCCCCAAAATATTCCGTTTCCCCCCCGAAACACTCCCCGCGGCGTCACTCTCCGTCCTCGTGGTTTGCCACTGGGTATTGAGGGGGGGGAGAGGAAGGGGAGCAGGAGTGGGGGGAGGATGGGGGGGGCGCCCCCCCCCCCGGGCTATTTGCCCCAAACTTTTCATTTTCTCCCCCAAACACTGGACGTGGTGTCACCTGCCCCCCACCCAGGGCGCCCCCCCCCCACCGCGGGGCCATTTCCCCCAAATCTGGGGTTTTCTCCCCAAAACCTTCAGGCAGGGGTGCCCCCCTACACCCCCTGGGACTCCCCCCCCGACCCCGGGGTCCATCCCCCCCCTCCAAATCCCGCCCCCCCCCACCCCCTCAGTTTCTCCCCAAAACACCCCACAGGCAGTGACACCCCCCCCCCCCCAATTCCAGCCCCGTTTTCCCCCAAACCTCCCATTCTTCTCCCCAAAATCCCCTCGAGGGAGGAGGAGCTTCCCACCCCCCCCAGTTTTGTGCCCCCCCCCCCAGCCCGGGGGTCTCACCGTGGCGGGGGAGGCGCGGGTGGTGTGGGAGTACGACTGGCCGGACCCCCCCAGCATGTACCCCCCCTGGATGACGTAGGTGCCAGCAGCGGTGCCGGGGGTGGCGGGGGTGGCGGGGGTGGCGGTGCCGGGGGGGGGGCTGCTCAGAATTTGCCCCCCCGAGACATACATGGGGACGGGGGCGCTGCCGGCGGCCGCCTGCGAGCTGGGGGGGGGCGGGCTGGGCTGGACCGGGCCCCCCCCCGACGCTTCATAGTAGCCGGTGCCGGCGTTTTGGCCGTAGAGTGGCGTTTCAGCGTAGGGGTACGACCCCGAGCGGCTGCGGGGGGGGCGAGGAGAAAAGAGGGGTGGGGGGGTGAGTGAGATTGGGCAGGGGTTTTCCCCCCCTCCCCAAAAGAAAACAGAAGGGGCTGTGGGCGCGGGGGGGGGACACACTCACATGGTGCCGGGGGGGTAGGTGCCGTCGCCGCCCTCCACGTACGGCACCGGCGTGGGGTAGACGTGCTGCACCGGCACCGGCGGCAGCTGCTGCACCTGTGGGGGGAGAACACGGCGAGGGGGGGGGGGCGTCAGGGTGCTGGCCCCCACTCCAAACCCACCCCCCCACTCCGATCACTCCTGCTCACCTCCTGGGGTCCCGGCAGCGGCTGGGGGGGGCCGGGTTTGGGGGCCGCGGTGCTGCTCGGCGCCGGGGAGCGCTGGGGGGGGCAGAAATGAGGGGGGGGGTTGGGGAGGGGCACGGGGACGCCCCCCCCCGCCCTGAAACACCAGGGGTGGGGTGTGCAGCGAGAGGGGGGACACAGACAGATGGGGGGCACACAGAAAGATGCCCGTGGACACCCCCCGCCCCGTTTTGGTGGTCACTGGGGTGTCGCCCCCCCCCAGCGGGTTCTTTGAGGGGGTGGAGATGGGGGGGGACGGGGGAGGTCCCACCTGTACCAGTGGGACACCGGTGGTCTGCAGGGGGGGGGGGGGGGGGCAGGAGGTGGGGAGGGGTCCCCCCGCCCACGCTACCCCCCCCATTCCCGCCCCCCCCCCCGCCGGGGGTCCCACCTGGGTGCCCGGGACCGGCTGCACCCCCGGGCTGGGCCCGGCCGGGGGGGGCGCGGGGGGGGCGGGGCTGCCCTCGGACACCGCCTCGCTGGGCCGCAGCGCGCCCTCTGCGTTTGGGGAGAAAAAGGGCGAAAACGGGGTCAGAGCCCCTGCCCCCCCCTCCTCAAGCCGGGGATGGGGTGCGACCCCCCCCCCCAATTCCGGGGGACTCACCCGAGACGGTGACGACGATGTACTGCTGGGGGGGGGGTGCGGGGGGGGCGGCGGGCGGCGGGGGGGCCGCGGGGGGGGCGGGGCCCCCCGGCAGCTCCGCCCCAAAAGGGGTGGGGGCGGCGGGGGGCGGGGCCGGCGGCGGCGGCTGCTGCTGCTGTGTCGTCGCCGCCGTCAGCTCCGTGACGTAGGTCTGCGTTGCCATGGCGACGGGGGGGCCTGGAGGGGGGGAGGGGCAAAAATGGGGAAGAAAGAGAAAAATCAGTGGGGGGGGGGAGGGAGAAGTGGGGCAGGGGCGGCACCGTGCCGCTGTGTGACGCCACAGAGTGACGTCAGGGCACGGCGTCACAGTGCGGTGCCGCAGAGCGGCGTCACAGTGATGTCACGGGGGGCGGGGCAGGGCCGTGGTGACATCAGAGCCGGCTGGTGATGTCAGCGGCCTGCCGCCCGCCACTGGCCGAGCCTCCCCCCCCCCCGGGGTGACATCACGGTGCGACCTCGCGGCGCGAGAGCGCGGCGCGACCTCACGGCAGGGTGTCGGCCCGGTGAGGGCCGGAGGGTGACGTCACCTCTGCCCGTGAGCGACGCCGCCCCTTCCTCCGGCGTGACGTCGCGGCGTGACGTCACGGCAGGGCACCATCCCCAGGGGGCACCGCCTCCCCGCCTGACATCACGCCGCCCCGCCCCCGCGCGGGCCGTTGCCAGGCGACGCGCGACGTCAGCGAGCGCGCAAGGCCTCCCCGGCAGTGACATCACCCCGCGCCGCCCGCCCCCCCGCGCCATGACATCACCGCGTGACATCACCGCCGGGCTGCCGCCGCGCCCCGCCCCCGCCGCGCGCAGCCATTGGCTCCCCCCGACGCCCCGCCTCCCCCCATTGGCCCGCCCGCCCACCAATCGCCGGGGCGCGCGGCAGGCCCCGCCCCCCGCGGCCCGGGCCCGGCTCCATCCCGGGGCCGCCGCCGCCGCCGCCGCCGCGCCCGGCCCGCCCCCCCCCGCCCCCCGCCCCAACCCCGCCGCCGCCCCCCCCCGCCCCGCCGCCCCCCCCGCCCCCCCCCGCCGCCGCCGCCATCTTGCGCGGCGCCGCGCGGACCCACCTGCCCGGGGCCGCCGCCGGGGCCCCGCGGGGCCTCGGCCCGGCCCGGCCCGGGGGCGGCGGCGGCGGCGGGGGGGCGGCGGGGGCGGCGGGCGCGGGCGGCGGGGCCGGGCCGGGGCCGGTGCGCGGTCGCCACGGCGACCGTGGCTATGGCGCCCTCCGTGTTCCCTCACCGGGGCAACTGTTGCTACCCGCCTCGGCGGCGGGCGGGGCTGCCCGCGCCGCTCCCCGCCCCCCCGCGCCCATTGGCCCCCGGCCGCCGCCGCCGCCCGCCGGTTGGCCGAGGGCCGCGTCGCTCCTCGCCGGCCCCTCCCCGCCGCCACCCCATTGGCCGCCCGGCGCGTCCGTCGGCGCTTCCTGAGGGGGGCGGGGAGGGAGGGGCCGCGCGGGGAGCTGGCGGCGCCCGGTTGGGCAGCGCGCCTGCCAATCGGCGGGGGGGGCGGGCGCGGCGGCTGCGCCTGCGCGCAAGCGTCCGCCTAGGGTGGGGGGGGCGCGCTGCCGGGAAATGTAGTCCCGCCGCCGACGTCACGCCCGCGTGACGTCAGCGCGAGGCTGATTTTCCTAGGTTCTCCCCCCCACCCCCCCACCGGTGACGTCAGCGCCGCCCGGTGACCTCACGGCGCCGGGAGAAGAGCGAGGCCCCAGTGTGGCGCGGGGGAGGGGGGCCGGCCCGGGAAGGCCCGCGGTCACCGTGGCAACGGGGCCTACGGGCGCCATGGCCGCCCCGGCCTGCCACGGGCCCGCGGTGGTGGCGGGGGGGGGGGGGGGGAACGGACACGGACACCGGGAGGGGGGGGGCCATGGGGCTGGTTATGGGGCAGCGCAAGGGGGGGCCCAGCCCCATAGCGCAGCCGAGTGGGGCAGCCGGAGCCGGCCCCCCCACCCACGACCCCGTGACCCCACGACCCGCCGTGGGGCTGGGGGGGCACAGACCCCCCCCCGGCTCCACCCCCCCAGCCATGACCTCATCTGGCGCGTCGCCGTGGGGCAGACGCCCCTGTCCCTTATCCTGCTCCTTATCGCAGGGAGGGGGGGGCACACCCCACCCGAACGTCCCTTATCCCGGCCCCCCAGGACGCTCAGCCCCACGGCGGGTGGGGTGCGACCGGGGCGGGGGGGGGGGCAATGGGTGTCGTCGTCCCCCCCCCCCGCGGGGGGTGTCGTGGGCGGGTGCTGGGTCCCCTCCCAGCCCCTGCGGTTTTTTTTGGGGGGGGGGTTGGGGTGCCCGGACGTGTGGGGAGTCATTTCCTCCCCAGCAGCGAGCGGCAGGTAGGGCCCCCCCCGCCTCTCCCCCCCACTCTGTGCCCCACGGTGGGGTGTGGGGGGGGGTCTCTTTTTTTTGGGGGGGGGGGGTGCCATGGCTGCGGTTTCTCCCCCCCCAGGCCGTGGGGAGCTGCAGGCAGTGGAGGCCATGGGGGGTACCGGGGGGGCCGGGGGGCTCCGGCTGCTGCTGGTGGTGATGGCTGCGGGCTCTGCACAGGGAGGTGGGACCCTGCGCCCCCCCCGGAGGGACAGAGGGGTCCCCGGGGGGGGGCTGGATGGCTGGGCTCCTCTGGGCATGGGGGAGGACAACGGGGTCCCTTTCGGGCAGGGGGGACAGGACACCTGGGTCCCTTTGGGGGGGGGCAGGATGCCTGGGTCCCTTTTAGGGGGGGAGCAGGACACCTAGGTCCCTTTGAGGGGGGGGCCAGGATGCCTGGGTCCTTTGGGGGGGGGCAGGACACCCGGGTCCCTTTCGGGGGGAGGGCAGGATGCCTGGGTCCCTTTCGGGGGGGGGCAGAACAGCAGAACACCTGGGTCCTTTGGGGGGTGGGCAGGATGCCTGGGTCCCTTTCGGGGGGGGGCAGAACACCTGGGTCCTTTGGGGGGGGGGCAGGACGCCTGGGTCCTTTTGGGGGGGCAGGACACCCGGGTCCTTTGGGGGGGGGCGTAACACCCAGGTCCCTTGGGGGGGGGCAGGACACCCGGGTCCCTTTTGGGGTTGGGGGGGCAGGACACCTGTGTCCCCTGCAGGGAGGGGGTGTGGGGCCCGGACACCCGGGTCCCCCCTCCAGACCCCTCCCCCCCCCCAACCCCCCCAGGCACCCCCGAGCTGCACTGCTTCCGCCCGAGCCCCCGGGGGGGGATGAACTGCAGCTGGGGCGGCCCCCAGCCCCCCCCCGACCCCCTCGTCGTGCACTACCAGAGCCTCAAGATGTGAGTGCCGGGGTTGGGGGGGGCGGAAGGTGACCACGAGGGTCCCCACCCTGACACCCACGGCCCCCCCCCCACCGCAGGAACGTGTCGGCGGGTGCGGGGACGGCGCGGGCGCGGGGGGGGCAGCGGTGGGTGCTGGTGCCGCGGGCGGCGCTGACGGCGGGGGACGTCTACGCCGTGTGGGTGCAGGGGCCGGGGGGGCAGCAGGTGACTGCCCCCCTCAACCTCTCCCTCGACCACATAGGTACCCCCCAACGCCCCCCCCCAGCACGGAGGTCTGGGTCCTTCCTGGGGGGGGGGGGGGGGCCCAGACACCTGGGTCTCTCAGTTATGGGGGGGCCCAGATGCCTGGGTCATTCCTGGGGGGGGGATCTGGAAGCATGGGGCCCTGTGGGGTGGGGGTCCCGGATGCCTGCGTCCTTCCTGGGGGGGGGCACTGGGACCTGGGTCCTCTGGTGGGGGGGGGTATCCCGGCCACCTGGGTCCCCCATGGGGTGTCTAAGGCTGCATTCCCCCCCCCCCCCAGTGAAGCCGCCGCCCCCCCAGCTGCAGGTGAACCCCTCACCCCCCCCCTCGGTGCGCTGGATGCGACCCCCGGGCTGGGAGGGGGAGGGCGCCCCCCCCCGCTGCGCCCTGCGCTACCGTCCCCACGGCCACCCCACTTGGACACTGGTGAGTGCTGGGGGGGGGTACTGGGTGCAGGGGGGGGTCCCATCCAACCCCTCTGCTGCGGGGGCCAGGACTCCGGGGTGTCCCCTGTCCCGTCCCCCCCCCACTGACAAACCGCCCCCCCCAGGTGCCTGAAGCCGACCTGGAGCCCGAGGGGTTCGAGTTCGAGGCCGGGGTGCTGGAGCCGGGGGGGGCCCACGAGGTGCAGGGGCGCTGCGCGGGGGAGGGGGGTCTCTGGAGCGACTGGAGCCCCCCCCAGGCCTTCACCCTGCCCCCCCACGGTGGGTCACCCTGGGTCCCATATGCGGTGGGGGGGCCCGGATGCCTGGGTCCCCCTGAGATGGGGGGGCCCGGACGCCTGGGTCCCTGTGGGGTGGGGGGGGCCCAGACCACTGGGTCCATGGGGGGGGGCAATTCCTGGGTCCCTGTGGGGTCGGGGGGGCCCGGACCCCTGGGTCCATGTTGGGGGGGGGGCAATTCCTGGGTCCCTGTGGGGTGGGGGGGCCCGGCTGAGCCCTGTCCCCCCCCCAGGGCTTCAGGAGCCGCTGGACATTTGGCGCCAAGAGGAGGAATCGGGGGGGGGGCAGCGGGGCCTGATCCTGCTCTGGAAGGTGGGTCTGGCTTGGGGTGGGGGGGCTGGGGGTCCTTGGCCCCCCCCCCCCCGGGATGTGGGGCCTGGACGCCCGGGTCCCCACAGCCCCAAGGGGTCCGGGCTGAGCGTGCCCCCCCCCAACCCGGCTCCTCCGCAGGACCCCTCGGCCGGGGGGGGCCGGGAGTACACGGTGACGGTGGAGCGGGACCGGGGCCCCCCCCGCCGCCTGCACCCCCCCTGCTGCCGCTGCCCCCTTCCCCCCGACACCGTCAGCGTCGCCGTCACCGCCCGGGGCCCCCCCGGACCCTCGGCCCCCGCCCGCCTCCGCCTCGACCGCACAGGTGGGGACCCCCCCAAAACCCCCCAAGGGCCCCTCGCACCCCCCCCCCGCCCGGGGCGGTGGTGTGGGGACCCCCCTTGACCCCACCACCCCTGTGTCCCCCCCCTCCTCTTCCAGACCTGCTGCCCCCCCGGGGTGTCCGGGTGAAGCCGGTGCCGGGACCGGGACTGGGGGTGTGGTGGGAGCCGGGGGGCCCCCCCGAGGCCCCCCAGTACCTGGTGGAATGGGCTGAGGTGGGGGCGGGGGGGGACCTCGACTGGCTCCGTTGCCCCCCCGGGGCCCACAGCACCCTCCTGCCAGGTGAGAGGTGGGACGGGGGGGAGAGCGGGGTCACTATGGGGGGGTCAGTGGGGGGTCCGGACACCTGGGTCCACTATGGGGGGGTCACTGGGGGGCCCAGATGCCTGGGTCCATTATAGGGGGGGTCATTGGGGGGCCCGGATGCCTGGGTGCGCTCTGGGGGGGTCATTGGGGGGGCCTGGATGCCTGGGTCCACTATGGGGGGGGGTCACTGGGGGGCCTGGATGCTTGGGTCCGCTATGGGGGGGGTCACTGGAGGGCCCACACGCCTGGGTCCATTATGGGGGGGCTCACTGGGGTCCCGGACGCCTGGGTCCACTACGGGGGGGTCACTGGGGGGCCTGGATGCTTGGGTCTGCTATGGGGGGGCTCACTGGGGTCCCAGATGCCTGGGTCTGCTATGGGGGGGGTCATCGGGGGGCCCAGATGCCTGGGTCTGCTATGGGGGGTTCACCGGGGGGTCTGGACGCCCGGGTCCATTATGGGGGCATCACTGGGGGTCCCAGATGCCTGGGTCCCCCCAGACACCTGGGTGTCCCCCCCAGGGCCGCTGCGCCCCGGGGCCCGGTACTGGGTGCGGGTTCACAGCCTCTACCCGGAGGGGTCGGGGGCCGCCCAGCCCATGGAGGCTGTCATCCACCTTGGGGGTGAGACTGGGGGGGCTATAGGGGGCTGGAGGTGGGGGGGAGATGGGGGGAGATTGGGGGCAGGGGGGGGGGGCTGTGGGGGGGTCCCTGTTCTAGGGGCATTCAGGGCTGGGGGGGGCTGGGGCCACACCCCACAGTGGGGCTGGCGGTCGAGGGAGCAGAGCCCCACACTGGGGGGGGGGCTCTGGGGGGCTCTAAGCAGGGTCCTGGGGGGGATTTGGGGGGCTCTGAGGGGTCTGGGGGGGATTTGGGGGGCTGGGGGGTCCAGGGGGGGATTTGGGGGACTTGGGGGGTCTGGGAGGGATTTGGGGGGCTCTGAGGGGTCCAGGGAGGATTTGGAGGGCTTGGGAGGTCTGGGGGGGATTTGGGGGGCTCTGAGGGGTCCAGTGGGCAGCAGCCAGCCTCCCAGCTGCCCCCGCCCCCCAGTGCCCCCCACCCAGCCCCCCCTGGTCCCCATCCTGTGCGGAGCCGTGGCCATCGCTGCTGCCGCCCTCCTGGTCCAGGGCCTGCGCCCCTGGTGAGTGCTAATGAGTGGGGGGTAATTAACGGGGTAATGAGGGGTAGCTGGGGGAGTACTCGCGCTCATGGGGGGGGAATGAGTGGGGACTGGAGCAGGGCGGGCACTAACACCAGTGGGGCGCTTAACACCCAGTAATTAATGCCAGTGGGGTAACTAACGCTAATGATAATTATGCCTAAGGGGTAATTAGTGCTAATCAAGACATAATTAGACCTAACAGGGCCATAGTTAATGCCAGCGGGGGTAATTAGTGCTGCTGTGGGGCAGTAAACCCCACTGGGGGTAGTTGGCACTAACGGGGGAGTGGGGTAATTAACATTGATGGGGTAAATAAGGCTGGTAGGGAGCACAAGAGGTTGAGGGGTAATTAGTGACGGGTAATTAATGCTAATGAAGGAAAGTCATGCTAGTGGGGGTAATTAGCACTGATAAGGGGCTAATAAGTAGGGGAGCGGTCAGTGGGAATGGGGGTGATTAATGGGGAATAATTAACAGTGACAGGGCGTCATTAAGGACATGAGGGTAATTAGCGGCGCTGGGGGGTCAGTAGCCCCCTGAGGAGTGACCCCTGCCCCGCCCCCCCCCCCCCAGGTGCCGCCAGGTGCTGCCCGTCCCCGACCCCCGGCACAGCTGCGCCGCCCGTGCCCAGGTCAGCCCGACATCGGGGTCCCCCAGGGGGGAGGAAGGAGCATGGGTGGGTCCCTGCTGACCCCCCACCCCCCCTGCCCCAGGACCCCCCCGAGCTGGGGGGGCCACCCTGTCTTCCCCCCGAGGAGCTGCTGGTGACGCTGCTGGAGCTGAGCCCAGAGGGGATGGACATGGACCCACAGCTGGACACGGACACGGAGCCGGACAGAGGGACGGACACGGACAGAGCGACGGACACAGACAGAGGGACGGCCGCTGCCACAGAGCCACTGGTCCCCCTGGTGGGGTCGGGCTACGAGCGCCATTTCCTGCCCACCCCCGAGGAGGTGCTGGGCTGGGCCGGGCCCACAGCGACCCACACGGCCCCAGTACTGACCCACAGCGACCCACACAGCTCTGACACGGACCCAGAGCAACCCACAGCGACCCACGCGGCCCCGGCACCAACCCACGGTGACCCACACGGCTCTGACACAGACCCAGAGCAACCCACAGCGACCCACGCGGCCCCGGCACCAACCCACGGTGACCCACACGGCTCTGACACAGACCCAGAGCAACCCACAGGGCCCTGGAACCGACCCACGGTGACCCACACAGCTCTGACATGGACCCAGAGCAACCCACAGCAATCCAACGGCCCTGGAACCAGCCCACAGTGACCCACACATCTCTGACATGGACCCAGAGCGACCCACAGGGCGCCGGTACCAACCCATGGTGACCCACACGGCCCTGACATGGACCCAGAGCAACCCACGGTGACCCACACAGCCCTGGAACTGACCCACAGTGACCCACACGGCTCTGACACGGACCCAACAGAGACCCACATGACTGACATGGGTCTGTCACGGATCTGGCAGAGACCCTCCGTGGGGCCTGTGTCCATCCCAGGAGGGTCCAACAGCGATCCCTCACAGGCCTGACATGGATCCCTCACAGATCCCTCGCGGCCCAGCCGTGGGCCTACTGTGGGCCCCTCACAGCCCCAAGGCCCAGCACGGGCCTGTGGGCGCTCCTGGACCCTGCTCCCGGGGCCGTGACGGGGCTATAAATGGGCTATAATGACTCTATAACGTGTCTGTGACGTGTCTATAGGGCCCATACCGGGTCTAGAGGGGCCATAACGGCCCGCAGGCGCGGGGGTACCTGGCGCGGTGTCATGGCGGCCGGGCCGCGGGGCACGACGGGAAATGAAGTCCCGGGGTCACGTGACGGGGCGGGGCCCGGCGGGGAGAGGGCGGTGCCGAGGAAGAGGGGCGGGGCCGACGAGGAGGAGGCGGGGCAGAGGGAGAGGGGCGGGGCCGACGAGGAGGAGGCGGGAGCAGAGCGGGGAAAGGGGGGGGGAGTATCTCGGGGAGGTCACGTGGGTCGCGCTCTGAGCGTTTCCGGGGCGCAAAGCGCTTCCGGGGCGCCATGGGGCCCGGGGTGGCGGTGAGGGGCCGGGGGTCGGTACCGGGGGGGGGGGCCGGCGGGCCCGGGGGAGGGTCGCGGTAATGGGGGGGGCTGTAGGGCTTGAGGGGGGCTGGGATGGTGGAGGGGTGCCCGTGGGGTCCCGGAGGGGGGGTGTGTTCCCGGTCCCGGGGGGGTCCCGGTCCCGGGGGGTTCCCGGTTCGTCCTAGGCCGGCCCTGACTCCCCCCTCTCAACCCCCCGCAGCGCACCCTACGCCTGGCCTGGGGGGCGGCCGCCCGCCGCAACCTCCACGGGACTGCGCCCGCCCGCGCCCCCCCCCTCATCCCCATCGTGGTGGAGCAGACGGTGAGCCGGGGGGGGGACACGGACCCCCCCACTCCCCCCCCCTCAGTGTGTCGTGTGTGTCCTCCCCACGGCCCCCCCGACCTCCCGCTCCCTGCAGGGCCGGGGGGAGCGAGCCTATGACATCTACTCCCGCCTGCTGCGCGAGCGCATCGTCTGCGTCATGGGGCCGGTACGTACCGGGGGGGGGGAACCCCAAACCTTGCCCCTCACCCCCCCCCTTACCCTCCCCCCTTTTTTTCTCCCCCCCCCCAGATCGACGACAGCCTGGCCAGCCTGGTGATCGCACAGCTCCTCTTCCTCCAGTCCGAGAGCAACAAAAAACCCATCCACATGTACATCAACAGCCCGGGTGAGGCGGGGGGGGGGTCGTTGGGGGGTTTGGCGGGGGTCACCACGCCGATGTGAAGGTGTTTTTTAATTGGGGGCACGGGGGGGGGCTGCGTTTTATTGTGTATTCCCCGCAGGCGGGGCGGTGACCTCGGGTTTGGCCATCTACGACACGATGCAGTACGTCCTCAACCCAGTGTGTACGTGGTGCGTGGGGCAGGCGGCCAGCATGGGCTCCCTCCTGCTAGCCGCCGGAGCCCCCGGCCAGCGCCACGCCCTGCCCAACGCCCGCATCATGGTGCACCAGCCCTCGGGGGGGGCACGGGTACGACGGCGGGGGGGGGGCGTGGATATATCGGGGACACACACACACACAGGAGACCCACAGCAGTAGGGCCAGGAGCCCTGCCGGGGCGAGGAGGGGAGGCTCTGTGTGCGTGGGGGGGGGGTTGGGAGCCAAATTTTGGTAGTGGGGGGGGGTCTGGGTCGTTTCACCCCCCCCCCACGCTTCCCACACGCCCCCCCCCCGTCCATCCCCCCCCCCCAGGGCCAGGCCACCGACATTGCCATCCAGGCGGAGGAGATCCTGCAGCTCAAACGCCAAATCAACGGGCTCTATGCCAAGCACACCGGGCAGCCCCTCGCCGTCATTGGTGAGACCCCCCCCTCGCCCCCTCCGCCAATACCCCCCCGGGACCCCCCTAAACTCCCCCCTGTGCCCCCCCCCTGCCCCAGAGGCGGCGATGGAGCGGGACCGTTACCTCAGCCCCGTGGAGGCGCAGGACTTCGGGCTGCTCGACCGGGTGCTGGTGCATCCCCCCCCCCGCGGCGAGGACGAACCCCGGCTGGTGCAGAAGGAGCCCCCCCCCACCCCCCCCGCGCCCCCCAACAACCCCCCGGGATCCTGAGATGCCCCCTCCCCCCACCGAGGGGTGCGGGGGGGTTGGGGGGAGGGCTGTGTGCCCCCCCTCGGCCACCCCCCACAACTTCACTGTACCCCAGGCAGGAATTAAAGGGCTATGGATCCCGATGGAGTGCTGGGGGGCTGGGGGGGGGCAGGGAGGGATTTTGGGGGGGGGGGTCCCACGGAGGGGTTGGGGGGGGCACCAGCCCCCCCCCAGCTGCTCTCCACTGCCATGTACCCTCCCTGGAGCTGTATCCCCTCCCCCAGCCCTACATCTGCCCCACACTTGTGAGGTGACCCCCCCCTCCCAAGCCTGGCCCTGTGCCCCCCCAAGCACCTATCCCCTCCCCTCCATGGGCCCCATATTCACCCCATGGCCCCACAGCCCCCCCCATGTGCCCCAAAACTGCCCCACAGCCCCCCCATGTGCCCCATAACCGCCCCACAGCCCCCCCGTGTGCTCCACGGACGGCCCCCCCCGAGGAACTACATCTCCCGGCGTGCGCCGCGCCCGGCGCTCATTGGTCACCGCCGTCGTCCAATGGGAGTCGGGGGGGCGGGGTCAGGCGGGCTATTTAAGCGGCGCGCCGGTGGGGAGGGGGCGGAGCTTGGCCGGGCCCGGAGCGGTGGGGCAGGGATGGGGGGGGGGGGGGGCGGCACAGAGGCCTTAGGGGGGGTTTGGGGGCTGGGGGGCACGCAGGGGGCTGGGGGGCGGGTTGGGGGGCAGCAGTGCCCTCGGGAGGGGGCACGGGGCAGGTTAGGGAGCAGCAGTGCCCTCCGGGGGGGGGCACAGAGGCCTCTTGGGGGGCTGTGGGGTGGGTTGGGGGGGCCCCTGGGGCAGGTTTAGGGGCAGCGGTGCCCTCGGGGGGGGGCAGAGGGGCCTGGGGGGGCCCCGTGGGGCAGGTTGGGGGGCCGGGGGGGCAGCTGAGCGTGTCTCCCCCCCCCGCCCCAGGTCTCGCCTGCGGGGGCCATGGACAGCCCAGGCCGAGCCCCCTCCCCAGGTAACGGGGGGGTGTGTACCGTGAAGGGGGGGGGAGTTGGGGCGCGGGGGGGGTCCCCGCCGGGGGTCCCGACCGCCTGGGTTCTCCCCCCGCCCCAGCCCCCGAGATCCTGCTGGCGGAGGCGGCGGCCGGGCTCTGCCTGTCCCCGGGGGTGGGGGGCGATCAAGCGGACCCCCCCGGCACCTCCCCGGGGGACCCCGGCGGTGACGATGAGCCTGGGGGGGTCTGCCCGGCCCCCCTGGAGCAGGCAAGAGGCTGGGGGGGCTAGGATTGGGGGGGTTGGGAGCTGGGGGGGCAGGATGGGGGCTTGTGGGGTACGGGGGGGGAGGATTGAGGGGGGTTATGGGGGTGGGGGGGTTCTTTGGGGTGCAAGATGGGGTTATGGGGCTGGGGGGGCCCTGAGGTCAAGGAGGGGGGGGTGAGGTCCCCGGGGAGGGGGGAGCAGATGGGGACAAGGGGCCTTTGGGGGTCCTCCGGGGAGGGGGGGGGAATGAGATGGGGGTGCCGGGGCGGGGGGTGCCAGACGTGTGTCCCCCCCCCCCAGGAGCTGGCGGCGCTGGGGCTGCCCCCCGGGGGGGGCCCGCGGGCGCTGGGGGGGCTCCTGCGCCTCTACCGGGAGGCGGTGGCGGGGGGGGTCCGGCGGGAGCAGGAGCTGCGGGGGCTGCGCCAGCGCCTCGGGCCCCTCCAGGTCAGCGGGGGGGGGGGTGGGTTGTTCCTGGGGGGGCTCCTTGTGTCCCCAGAGGGGTCCCTGTATCCTTGGGGGGATCCCATGTCACCTGGGAGGGTCCCTGTGTCATCTGGGGAGGGCCCACATCCCTCAGAATGTCCCCATGTCATATGGGGGGGTGTCCCCGGGGGGGGGGGGGCTCATGTTCCCTGGGGGTGTCCCTGTGTCCCTCAAGGGGTTACTATGTCATCTGGGGGGCCCCCATGTCCCCGGAGGGGTTTCCGTGTCCCCCGAGGGTCCCTGTGTTCCTGGGGGGGGGGCCGTGCCCCTTGGGGGGGTCCTCACATCCCCAAAGGAGCCCCATGTCCCTCGGGGGGGGGCCCCTATGTCATCCGGGGGGTCCCCGTGTCCCTCAATGGCCTCCCACGTCACCTGGGGGGGTCCCACATCATCTGGGGAATCCCTGTCCCCCTCAGGGGGTCCCCTATCCCCGTGGAGGGGGGGTGGTGGTGTCCCCCTCCCCGGGGGTGTCCCCGACGGTGCCGGGGGGGCCGCAGGGTCGCGTGGCCGCCTGTGCCCGGGCCATGGCGGCGGCGCGGGACGAGGCCGAGCGGCTGCGGGAGCACAACCGGTGCCTCTGGGCGCTGCTGGCGGCCGAGCGGGCGCAGGTGGGTCCTGGGGGGGGGGAAGGGGGATGGGGGTCCAGGATCCCCCCCCCCGAGCTCACACACCACTGCCACCCATCCCCAGGGGTCCCGGCACGGCAGCGCCCGGCACTGCCCCACGGCACAGCCACGCCAGGAGCCCAGGGAGGGCACGGCCCAGAGGAGACCCCGGCGTCCCGGTGAGTGGGACACACACACACCCCCCCCGGGACCCCCAGAAACCTCCTGGGACCCCCAAACCCTTCCCAGGGATCACTGAACCCCCTCCAGGATCCTCAAGGGACCCCTGAACCTCCTTGACACCCCCAAAGCCTCCCCTGGGACCCTTCAAACCTCCCCAGGACCCCTAAACCCTCCCTGGGGGTCCCCTGAACTCCTGTGGGACCCACAGCCCCCCCCCCCCCCGAGATCTCCTGAAGCTCCTCAGGACCCCCAAACCCTCCCCAGGGACCCCTGGGGGCCTCTGAACCTCCCTGAGACCCCCTAAATCCTCCTGGGGTTCCCCTGAACCCCCTTGAAACCTCAAACACTCCCAGGATTCCCTATTCCCCCTTGGAACCCCTCTGAACCCCCCCAGAACCCCAAAACCTGCCCAGGACCCCCCCCAGCCCCTCCTGAGGCCCCTGAACCCTTCTGAGCCCCCCCAGCTTGCCCCCCAGGACCCCTTCAACCCTTCCAGGACCTCCCAAACCCCAGTGTCCCCCCACACCAAGTCTGCACACCCCCCCCGCCCGAACCCACCCTGACCCCCCTCATCCCACAGCCACGGAGCTCCTGAGCGCGGCGCCCCGGCGGGGGGCGAGGGCGGCCGGCAGAGCCCCCAGGACGGCCCAGAGGTGGGGATGGGGGGGTCTGGGGGACAGTGGGGGTCTGGGGGGGACTGTGGGGCAGGGGATGCTGTGGGTCTGGGGGGGCCTTGTGGGTCTGGGGTCGTGGGGCTGGGAACAGTGTGAATTTGGGGATGCTGTGGGTCTGGGGGGGGACACGCTGTTGTTTTGGGGGGACGCTGAGCGTCTGGGGGGGCCTTATGGGTCTGGGGTCACCGTGGGGCTGGGAACAGTGTGAATTTGGGGATGCTGTGGGTCTGGGGGGACACACACGCTGTTGTTTTGGGGGGACACTGAGGGTCTGGGAGTCACACTTAGGGGATACTGTGGGTCTGGGGGGGACACCGTGGGTCAGGGGATGCCATGGGTCACCATCACCCCTCTCCTGCAGGCAGCAGGGAGCCCACTGGGGGTCCGAGCCCCCCCCCGACCCCCCCCAGCACCCCCCGGCCCCCCGATGGGACCCCGACCTGGAGCAGGAGCTGCAGCGGCTGCGGGAAGAGGCGGCAGCCGGGAGGGAGGTGATCGCCCTGCAGCACCGCTGCCTGCAGGTAACGGGGCGGGGGGGGGGGGGGCTCGGGGACTCCCCCCCACCCTGCCCTGGAGTCCCCGGCCCCCTCCTCGCCCCCTCCCTGATGCCGGTGGTGCAGGAGGCGATGGCGGCGGTGCTGGCGGCCCCCGGGCCCCCCACCCCGGGGCTGGAGCAGGAGCGGGGGCGGCTGCGGCGGCTGCAGGGAGCCCTCGCCCGCGAGCGCCGAACCTTCACCGAGGCCGCCGAGCGCCTGGCCCGAGAGGTGGGGACCCCCTGCACCCCCCCCCCCCCCCCGGGACCCCCCCAGACCCTCCCTGGGAGGGGGCACCCCCCACAGGGATGGGGCATCCCTGGGATACGGCACCCCAGGGACCCCCTCTATGGGTCTGGGACCCCCCCCCCATGGGTCTGGGGACCCCCTGGGGGTGGGGGCTCACCCCCAAACCCACTCCCCCCCCCCCCCCCCCCCCCGCCAGTGGGAGCAGTTCGAGGCGGAGCGGGTGTCCCTGCTGCGGCAGCACTTCTTGAGCACCCCCGACCCCTGGGACACCCCCGACCGCGCGGGTGACCCCCAGCCGTGGGGCACCCCACTACCGGGGGGCAGCCCCGAACCCCAGCCCTGAGGGGGGGGCTGCAGGTGAGTGTGGGGGTGTCTGGGGCTCTGTAGGGGGGGCTTTGGGGTTCCCTGGGGGGCTCTGGGGCTCCATGGGGGGGGCTTTGGGGTTCCCTGGGGGGCTGTGGGGTTCCCTGGGGCTCCATGGGGGGGCTTTGGGGTTCCCTGGGGTGCTCTGGGGCTCCATGGGGGGGCTCTGGAGCTCCGGGGGGGGGCCTTGGGGGTTCCCTGGGGGGCTCTAGGGCTCCCTGGAGGGGCTTTAGGCTTCCCTGGGGGGGCTGGGGGGGGCTTCGGAGGCCGCCGCTCCCCATCCACGCCGCCCCTGCATTCCGCCGCCGCCCCACAATACCCCGCGCGTCGACCTTCTTCCCGGCGTGCCCCGCGCCAGTCCTCCCGGCCACAGGGAGGCGCTGTTCTCCCGGCGCGTCCCTCTCCGCCCGGCTCCCGGCATGCACCGCGCGGGCGGCCTGTGGCGGCGGCGGCCCGGGAATGGGGCCGCGCTCGGGACCGGCACCGGGCCGGGGGCGGAGGCGGACCCGGGGCTGGTCCGAGCCTCCAGCCCGGAGGTGGAGCGGCGGTTGCGGGGCCTGGCGTCGGTGCGCCGGGATTTCCTGAACCCGGCGGAGGCGGCGGAGCTGCTGCGGGAGCTGGAGCCGGTGCTGGGCCGGCGGCCGTACCAGTTCGATCACTGGGACGGGGTGAGGGCGGGGAGGGGCGGGGGACGGGGACGACGACGAGGGGGGGGCTGAGGTCAGAGGTCACAGCTCTCTTGTGTCCCGTCCCCCCCCCTCCAGGCGATCTGCGGGTACCGGGAGACGGAGCGGGGCCGGTGGGGGGGGGCGGGCCGGGCGGTGCTGGGGCGGGTGGCGGCCGCCGCCTTCCCCCCGGGCCGCCCCCCGCTGCCGCTGGTCCACGTCCTCGACCTGCACCCCCGCGGGCACGTGCGGCCCCACGTCGACAGCGTCAAGGTGCAGCGGGGGGGGGACGGGACGGGACACGACAGACTCCCCACCCGTGGGGCTGGGGACAGACCCCGTGTGAGGACAGGGCTGGGGGGGGGGGGGTGACACACACCCTGTAACCCCCTCCTCCAGCCCCACTGCTCCCCCCCCCCGTTAACCGCGGGGGGGGGGGGGTCCTGACCCGTGTGTGTGTCGTGTCCCCCCCCCAGTTCTGCGGCTGCACCATCGCGGGGGTCTCCCTGCTCTCCCCCAGCGTCATGCGCCTGGTGAGCTGCCGGGCGCCGGGGCAGTGGCTGGAGCTGCTGCTGGAGCCTGGCTCCCTCTACGTCCTCCGGTGAGCGGGCGAGGATTGGGATTTGGGGAGAGGATTGGGATTTTGGGGAGACCCCCCCCCCGACACCCCCTTTTCCGTCACTCTCCCCCCCGCCTCCAGGGGCGCCGCCCGCTACGACTTCACCCACGAGATCCTGCGGGACGAGGAATCGTTTTTCGGGGGACGCCGGGTGCCGCGGGGCCGGCGCCTCGCCCTCATCTGCCGCAACGCCCCCCACGGTGAGCCCTGACCCCCCCCCTCCCCGATCCCCCCCACCCCCCCGGGCGCCGCAGCCCCCCCTGACCCCCCCCTCTGTCCGTCCCCCCAGACACAATTCCGGAGCCTGTCGGCGACTCCTCAGCTTTTATTGGGGGCACAGAGACCGAGCCACCCCCGCCACAGCCCCCCAATAAACAGTGACCTCCGCCTTGCCCCCCACTACCAGGCTGGTGCGTTCTGGGGGGGGGGGGGGGGCGGGCTGTTTTTTTGGGGGGGGTCTCACCCCACGCAGCGGCAGGCGGCGGCTGAGAGCTGGCGCAGCTGGTGCCAGCGTTGCCCCTCGTCGAGGAAGGCGACGTCCTCGTACCGGCTGGGGCGACAGCAGGGTCCGGCCCCCCCCGGGCCCCCCCCCGGCCGCAGCCGGGCCAGGGCCAGCCCGTGGTTGGTGGGGGGCGCGGGGCAGCCCCCCCCGCAGTAACGGAAGAGGACGGTTTCTTCGGAGGGGTACCCCAACCCCAATTCCCGCACCCGCACTGCCACGCTGCGCAGCCCGCACCGCGGCCCCCCCGCCGCCCAGCGTGGCCCCCCCGGCCGGGGGGGGGGCGCCGGGGGGGTCCCAGCCGTGTCTCCCGGTTGCGGGGGGGCGGCGGTGGCGGTGAGGAGGAAAGGAGGAGGAGGAGAAGGAAGGCTGCGTGGAACTGGGTTGCTGCCATTCTGCTCCGGCTCTGCCGGCCCCGGCCCCCGGCGCTGCCTTTATGGCCCCGGGGCTGCGCGGGGGGGGGACGACACGATGGGGGGGGCCCGGCTTAACCCTGCTCTGCCCTGGTGGGGGAGGCTGAACCCCCCCCGGACCCCCCTGGCTGAGAGGGGGGCTGCGGTGGGGGACAAGGGGGGGTGACGGAGGGGGTTTGGCCCCTTGGGACGCCCAGGTGTGCGGCTGGGGGGGGGTGTTTAGCAGGGACCCCCCACCCTGGAAGGGTTAATGATGGCTGGGGGGAGGGGGGGGGGCACATGCTGGGGGGGGCTGGCAGTGCCAGAGGAGCTGTGGGAGGCAGGCGGGGAATGTGGCCCCCCCCAGTGGGACTGGCGGGCCAGGGTGTGTGTGTGGGGGGGCTTAATACCCCCCAGGCGGGCCGAGACCCCCCCCAGGAGTGACCTGCCCCCCCTGCCAGGCCGAGGTACCCCCTGGGGGTGATACTGACCTTCATGGGGCTGTAACACACACCCCCCCCCCCCCCCGGGGCTGTTTTGGGGTGAAATACCCCCGGTGGGGTGGTGGAAATTCCTCCCCTGGCTGAGCAGGGCACCCCCAGAGGCAGAACCCACCCGGGGGGGGCACACGGGGGCTCCTTCCCATTTAGGGGGACCCCAAAACCCTGCGGGGGGGGGTGTGTGGGACTAGACACTGAAATACCAACCCAGCGGGGGGGGGCCAGGCTGGCACCACCTGGGGAAAAAAATCCTCTAAAAATAGCAACAAATCCCAATTCCTCCCCAAAGCGGAGATGCCAGGGCAGCCTGCTCCCCCCCCCAGGGCCTGCCAGGGGGTGGCTAAATATAGCTGAGGGGGTAGCCAGGGCCCCCCCCCAAATCACCGTGGGGAGGTTTACAGGGATGCAGTGGGTACAAAAAAATGCGTTTATCGCTCGGCCAAAGCCAGGAAAAACGTGGGAATGTGAGGAAAAGAGGGCAAAGGGGTGGAATGGGGGGTTCCCAGTGAAACGGGGGGGTTCCCAGTGAAACGGGGGGGGTCCCTACTCCTTGAGAGAGAAGTGCATCTTGTCGCCGATGACCTTGCGCTCGGGGTTGAGGCGTTTGAGGATCTGGGCGAGGACGTTGACGGTGGCGTCGCTGCTCAGCCCCGTCCGCTTCGTCTGGAATTTCTTCAGCAGATCCTTGGTGGTCATCGGCTTGCGGGTCAGGTACCGCCGCACCGCCTCCTCCGTCAGCTGCACCTCCCTGCGGAGGGGGCACGGGGGGGCGTCAGCGAGGTGGCTGACCATCCCTCCCCCCCCAAAAAAAAACCCAACCCTTGTGGGGGTTCCCTGCCCCGCCGCTACTCACCCGCTGCTGGGGGTCGATTTGCCGGAGTGGGGCTGGGGGGTGGATTTGCCGGAGGGCGGCTGCGGCCCCGAGTCCAGTTTTAGCCGTTTGGCGGCCGGCGGGTCCGGCCCCCCCGGGGGCTGCCGACGGCCTGGGGGGGGCGGGGGCACACACAAAGGGACGGATGTCGGGTCAGGACAGACCCTGGGGGGGCTTTGGGGCTGCCCCCAGGGTACTCAGAGCTGTGTCCCCCCCCAGGCGCTGGGAATTGCCCCACAGGATCAGGATCTGCCCCAGGGGGTTGGCAATTGCCCCCTGCCCCAGGGTGCTGGGAATTGCCCCCCCCCACCTAGGGCACTGGGAATTACCCCAGGGTACCAGGCTCTACCCCCAGGGTCCCTCAAAGCTGCCCCAAGGCACTTGGAGATGCCCCCAGGGCTTTGGGAATTGCCCCAGGGGGTCAGGATCTGCCCCGGGGTCCCTCAGAGCTGCCCCGAGGTGTAAGAAGCCACCCTGGGGGGTCTGGAGCCGCCCCAAGCTGCCCCCCAGCCCCCTGAGGGAGGTCTGGAGCTGCCCCAGCACCCCACAGATTTGCCCCAAACCACCAGGAGCTGCCCCAGCAGCTGCCCCGGGGCAGCGGGACCCCCCCCGAGCCGTCCCAGGCCCCCCCCCGGCCCCCACCTTGCTCCAGCTTGGAGGCGGCGGCGCGGAGGGTAGAGCTGGTGCTGCCGGGCTCCGTCGGCGTCCCCGGCCGGCTGTTGCCCCGTGAGCTGCTGGCCGAGCCCCTCCGCTCCCGCTTGGGGGGGGTCTTCTTCTTCTGGGGGGGGCCGGGGGGGTCGGGGGGGGCTCCGGGGACCCCCCCAAACCCCCCCACCAGGGGTGGCAGGACGCCCGCACCCCACTCACCGCCATGAAGAGGGCAGAGGAGGTCTCGCTGTCGATGTCGCTCTCCTCCGAGGTCTGCGACTCGTCGCTGCTGTCTGGGGGGGGTGGGTGACACCGTCGGTCCCGTTTCCGGCCGGTTTCACCCCAAAAATGCTGGGTGGGGGTGGGAGCAGGGGCTCACCCTTCTTCTTCTTCTTCTCCTGTGGCGTTGGGGCCTTCTTCTCCTCCTCCTCCTCCTCCTTCTCTTCCGCTGCCTTCTCCTCCTCGGTCTCCTCGCTGCTCTCGCTCGCCTCGTCAATGCCTGGGGGGATGACAAGGGGGGACACGATGGTGACACCGCGGGGGACACACACACGCACACAAGGGCCCCCCGAGCACGAGGGGGGGTTCCCGATCCCCATCCCCACCTTTAGGGCCGTCGTCCTCCTTCGTCACCTTGGGCTTCCCCACCTCCTCCTCCAGCGAGCTGCTGCAGGGCAGAGCAGGGCTGTGTCTGGGGGGGGGGGCACAAATGGGGGCCCCCCCCTGCCCCCCCGACCCCCCCCCAGCCTACCTGGAGGCGTCGGACATGTAATCTACCTCCTGCCCCTCAAAGTCCCCGTCGTCGCTGTCTTCAAAGGCCTCGTCCTCGGAGCCCTTCTTCTTCTTCTTCTTCTTCCCCGCCAGTGCCGTCTTCTTCGGCTTCGGCGCCTTCTCCCCTGGAGGGGGGGTGATTTGGGGGGGGGTGGTGTCAGTGCTGGTGCAGCCCCCCCCAGCCCTCCCCCCCGAGTCCCGTTCCCACTCACCCTCGGCCTCGCTGCCCTCGCTGTCCTCGGAGCTGAGCTCCAGGTCGTCCTCCAGGTCGTGGATCTTCAGCTCCCCTCCTTTCTTCTTGGTCTTCTTCTCCTTCTCCTCCTCCTCCTCGTCCTGGTCCCGCAGCCGCCGCTGCTGCATGATGCTGAAGTGGTTCAGCACCTTGTTCCGCCTGGGGGGGACGACAGGGGACAAGCAGGGGTGTCACCACCCCCCCAGCTCCAGGTGACGGGGTTCCGGGGTGTCCCCTGGCTCTGGGATGTGTCCCCAGCACCTGCCCCCCCCAGCTCTAGGGTGTCCCCTGGGGCTCTGGGATGTGTCCCCAGTGCCTGCCCCCAGATCTGGGATGTCCCTGTGGCTCTGGGGGCTCCCCTGGGACTTTGGGGTGTCCCCTGGGGCTCCGGAATGTGTCCCCAGGCACCAGGACGTCCCTCCTGGCTCCAGGATGTCCCCGTGGTTTTTTGGGGTGTCCCCTCCAGCTCTGGGGTGTCCCCTGGGGCTCCGGGACAGCCCCGCTGTCCCCACATGTCCCCTCCAGCTCCAGGACATCTCCCTCCAGTTCTGGGATGTCCCCGCTGTCCCCAGGACGTCCCCCCTCCCCACTCCACGTTGTGCTCCCCACCTCCGGGACCTGTCCCCCCCAGCTCCAGGCTGTCTCCCCTCTCCCTGGGACATCCCCCCCCGTCCCCGGGACATCCCTGGTGTCCCCCCCATCGTGTCCCCTGACCTCTCCCACTCCTCCTCGGCCTCCTCGGCCGTCAGGGTGCGGTGCTTGGCCAGGGGGGTGAAGTTGTACCAGTGCTGGACGGGAAAGGCCTCGAAGGCGCCGTCGGGGCATTGGGTGAAGATGTAGTAGGAGGCATTTTCGGTGACGCCGCCCTTCTTCACCCCCTTGTACCTGTCAGAGGGGACGCTGTGCAAGGGGCTGGCTCCAGCCCCGTCCCCATCCCCGTCCCGATGTCATTCCCGTCCCCAGCCCACTCCCCAGGCTGTCCCTGTCACCAGACTGTCCCCACGTCCATCCCCTATCCTGTCCCTAAGTGCTCCCCGTCCATATCTCCCCTGCTCACTGTCCCCTTCCCATCCCCTTCCCATCCCCTTCCCGTCCCTGCTCACTTGCGCCCGGCTTTCCCGTTGACCCTCAGCAGCCAGGGCTGATCCTCGGCCCGGAATTCCCGCAGGACGATCCCGTACTTCTTGCGCCGAGCCTCCTCCCGCAGCCGACGGTTGAACTCGCTGCCGGCGCCGGACTCGGGCAGTTCCTCCTCCTGGTAGATCTTCTTGTTGCTCAGGTCCCGCTCCATCCGCGCCTGCCAGGGTCCAGCTTAGACCCAGCCCCGAGACCCCCCAGCCCCAAATCCCACCGTCCCCAAACCCCCCAGCCCCAAATCCCGCCACATCCCACCGTCCCCAAATCCCACCGTCCCCAAAACCCCCCAGCCCCAAATCCTGCCGTCCCCAAATCCCCCTATCACCAAAACCCCCCAGCCCCAAATCCCAGCATCCCCAAAACCCCCAGCCCCAAATCCCGTCGTCCCCAAATCCCCCAGCCCCAAACCCCCCCAGCCCCAAATCCCGCCACGTCCCGCCATCCCCAAATCCCACCTTCCCCAGCCCCAGATCCCGCTGTCCCCCGGCCTCACCCCCCCCAGGTTGTCACCCTTGAATCCCGCTGTCCCCAAGCCCTGCCAGCCTTCATCCCCCTCTGCCTCCCGTCCCCAGCGACCCCCCCAGCGCTGTCCCCATGTCCCCCCCCGTCCCCGTGTCCCCGCGTCACCTGGTGCCAGGTGGCGAAGTTGACCTTGTCAGCGGCGTTGAAGGCCATGATGTTGTACTTCTTGGTGGTGTTCCTGTGGGACAGAGACTGTCACCGGCCCCCCCTGCTCCCCCGCCGAGCCCCCCCAAACCCCCTGACACCCCCCGGCCCCCCCAGACTCACTTGGGCACCCGGACCACGTACTCAGTGACCATCTGGCTGCTGGTGCCCTGTGGGGAGAGTGGAGGGTGGGTGCTGGGGGGTCCCGGGGGGGATCCCGTGGGTCCCACGGGGTGTCCCGGGGGGGTCTTTGTGGGTGACCCTCCCCCCCACTCACCAGTGAAGCCATCCCTGCGGTGTGGGGGGACACGGGTGCTCCCAGATGAGGCTCAGGGGGGTCCTGGAGAGTGGTGGGAGTGGGGGGTGAAGGTCCTGCCCTGCCCTAGAGCCCCCCCAACCTGGGAACTCCCCCACAGCCCCTATAGACCCCCCTGTTGCCCCATATGTCCCTTCATAGCATCCTATGGGGCCCTTTTTCCCCCCCTGGTCCCCCCCACAGCCTCCCCATGGGACCAGACGCCCCTTAAGGGCCCCCAGGACACCCCCACCCCCCCAGAGCCTTCTATAGGCCCCCCTGCCCCTGGAGACCCCCCAGGGCCTCCAGACCCCCTCTCTGCAGCCCCAGAGATCCCTATAGGGTCCATATGTCCCTCCACAGCACCCCGCAAGGGACAGCAACTCCTGTAAGGCCCTTATCTGCACCCCCCTGCCCCTGGCACCGCCCCAGAGACTCCAGGTCCCCCCAAAACCTCCCCATAGCACCAGGAACCTCTTTAAGGCCCCCAGGAGCCCCCCCGAGCCCTACAGGGACCCCCCCCGGGCCCTATAAGGACCTCCAGGCCCCAGGAGCACCCCATCTGTATAGGGACCCCCTGGAGCACCCCCAGGGCCCTATAGAGACCCCCAAGCCCCAGGAGCCCCCCCCAGACCCCAACAGGGACCCCTAGAAGCATCCCCAGGGCCTTATAGAGATCCCCAGGCCCCAGGAGCCCCCCCCGGGGCCTTAGGGACCCCCCGAGACCTCTATAGGGACCCCCAAGCCCCATGAGCCCCCCCAGACCCCTACAGGGACCCCCAGGAGCACCCCCAGGGCCCTATAGAGACCCCCAGGCCCCAGGAGACCCCCCCAGACCCCTATAGGGACCCCCAAGCCCCAGGAGCCCCCCCCAGACCCCAACAGGGACCCCTAGAAGCATCCCCAGGGCCTTATAGAGATCCCCAGGCCCCAGGAGCCCCCCCCGGGGCCTTAGGGACCCCCCGAGACCTCTATAGGGACCCCCAAGCCCCATGAGCCCCCCCAGACCCCTACAGGGGCCCCCAGGAGCACCCCCAGGGCCCTATAGAGACCCCCAGGCCCCAGAAGCCCCCCCCGGGACCCTACAGGGACCCCCAGGAGCAACCCCAGGGCCCAGGAGCCCCCCCCCGGGGCCCTAGGGACCCCCCCAGACCCCTATAGTGACGCCCAGGAGCACCCCCAGCGTCCTCTAAGGGCCCTATAAGGACCCCCAGGCGCCCCCCCCAGACCCCAACAGGGACCCCCAGGGCCCAGGTGCCCCCCCAGGGCCCTACAGAGACCCCCAGGCCCCCCCCGGGAGCCCCCCCAGGCCTCACCGCGCATGCGCTGCCGCCGCCTCCGCCCGCTCCCGGCGCCCTTCGCCGCCGCACTGCGCAGGACCGGAAGTTCCCTCACGCCGCCGGAAGCAACAACTTGCCCCGCGGAAGCGTCGCCATAGCAACGGCGGCGGCCTGGCCCCCCCCCAAACCCCTTTTTTTTTACCCCAAAATCCCGTGGGGGGGAGCCCGGACCCTCCGGGGGAGGGTGGGGGGAGACCCCAAAACCCCCTTTAATCTCCCCAAACCCTGACTGGGCCCCAACCGCCCGGCTTCCCCCCAAACCACCACTTTCTTGAAAGGCCCCAAAATCCCCTGATCCGAACCCAAAACAGGGAGGAGGGGGGAGCAGGGAGAGGCCGAGGCAGGGGGGAGTTTTGTTCTCATTTATTTGTGAAGTTAAAAACAAGCGGTAAAAAGTAAAAACTGAGCGTACAATTGTCGTTGGTGGTTTTTTTTGTTGTTGTTGGTTTTTTTTGTTTTTTTTTTTTTTTTGTTTTGTCAATCTCCTCTGGAACAGACACGGCGGGGGAGCGGCCGGGGGGGGGGGGGGGGCAGGGAAAGGCCCCAGGGGTCGGGGTGGGGGGAACGGGGGGACACGACACCCCCGGCTCCGGCGGCTCCGAGGAATGTTCAACTCTACCTACGAGCGGGGGCCGGGGGCTCCGGCGACGATTCCGAGGAGTTTTTGGGGCGATTTGGGTGGTTTCTCCGAGCGGCTGAGGGGGGGGGGGGGAAGGAGGGGAGGGGGGTTGAAGCCCCCCCCACCCCACCCCGGGGTGACAGGGGGGGTCTGAGGAGGAGGAAGAGGAGGGAAGGGGGGGGGGGGGGGCCGCTCGCCCCGGCCGGCCGCGGCCGCTCGCCAAAAACAAAAGGGGGGTCACAGACGGGGGGGTTCACATTCGGTTCACTGAGCCTGGGGGGGGGAAGAAAAAGACAGGGGGGTGGGTGGGGGGCAGCACTGACCCCCCCCTCTGCATGGAGGGGGGGATTTGGGGGGCACAAAGAGAGCAGCGCTGCCCACCACCCCCCCCCCAGGGAGTTGGGGGCCTCAGGGAGGGGGATACCCCCCCCCCCAGGGGCACAGGGGGGTCCGTACCTGCTGTCCCTGCTGCGTGGGGGGGGGCGCGGGCCCGGCGGCCCCCGGGGTCTGTCCGTAGTAGGCCGCCTGCTGCCGGTAGTACTCGGCCCAGGCCGCGCTGTAGTCGGGCTGGGGGCCTGGGGGGGCCCCAGGACCACCCCCCGTGGCCACCTGGGCCGCTGTGGGGGGGTAAGGGGGGGTTTGTGAGGGGTGGGGGACACACACACGGCGGTGTCCCCTCGATCTCCCCCTAAGTGTGGGGCGGGGGGGGAGCCTCACCTTGTTTCTTGTAATATTCCTCCCAGGCTTTCGTGTAGTCCTGCTGCGGGGGGGCCCCGGGCTGCTGGGGCTGCTGGCCTGGGGGGGGGCGGCACGGCAGGGTCAGACCCCCTCCCCCAGTACTGCCGGAGGGGGTCCTAGGACCCCCCCCAAGGCATTTTGGGGGCTCCGCAGGGTGGTTTTGGGGGCCTCCCAAGGAATTCAGGGGTGCCAGGGTGTTTTGTGGGGGGTTTCAGGGGTCCTGGGGGGGCTGTCATGGTCCTGGGGTGCAGTTTGGGGGCTCCCCAGGGCTTCAGGCCCCCCCCCCCCGGAGCGGTTTGGGGTCTCCCCCAGGCAGTTCAGGGCTCCCCCGGATGGGGTGGGGGTCGAGGTGGCTCAGTACCCCCCCCCGTGTGTGGCTTAGGGTCCCCATGGGTGCTCTGGGGTGTCATTGTGTCCTTGTCCCCCCCCCCCCATGGGGCTCAGTGTCCCTACAGCCAATTTTGGGGGGGGTCCCAGAGGAGGCCCCCCCGCCTCCCGCCTTTATTTTTGGGATGCACTCACCTATTTTCTTATAGTACTCCTCCCAGGCCTTGGTGTAGTCAGACTGGCCGGTGGGGGGGGGCTGGGGGGGCTCCCCCTGGACGGGGGGGGCGGTGGGGGCGGGGGGCTGCCCCGGCACCGGCCCCGGCGGCTGCTGGTAGTAGTGCGAGTAGTAGGCGGCCCAGGCGGCGTTGGGGTCCGCCGCCGCCGCCGCTTTGCCTGGGGGGGGCCCCAAAAAAAAAAAAAAAAAAAAAAAAAGGGTGAGGTGGGGGGGGGGAAACCTTCAGAGAGCCAAGGTAGGGCGAGGGGGGGGCTGCAGGACCCCCTCCCCACCACCACGAAGCGAGGCGGGGGGTCTCGGTACTCACTGGGGTCGTGGGGGGCCGGCGGCTGCCACTGGGGGTAGGTGTTGCCCCAGCCCTGGGGGGGGTACTGGTGTGGGGGGGGGCCTCCGGGGCTGCGGGAGAGGGGGAGTGAGGGGGCTGCTGAAAGGGGGGGAGCCCCCCCCCACCCCCGCAAACCCTCGTTACTCACTGCGGGGGGGCTCCGGGGGGCCCCTGGTTGAAGGGTCCCGGGTTAAAGGGTCCCATGGGGCCGGCGGGTCCCGGCGGCCCCCCCGGCCCCGGCCCTGGCCCCACGGGGCAGAGCGGACCCTGCGGAAAGAGAAGGGAAAAAAAGCGGGGGGGGGGGGGTGTCAGCACGGCCAAGGAGGGGGCACGTCTAAGTTTTGGGGTGCCCCCCCCAAGCCGCTTTCCCCACCTCGATCTTCTCCTCGATGAGCTGCTTGGCGTGGTCGATCTGTTGGGGGGAGCCGCGGATGATGAAGAGTTTGAAATTGGGGTCCCCGTTGGGGGGCAGCTGGCGGGAGATCTCCACGAAGGCCCCCGTCTGCTGGTTGATGGCTTTGACGTTCTCCCCGCCTGCGGTGGGGGGGGGACAGGGGGCAGCAGGGGGGGGGCACACGGCGGGGAGCTACAAAGGTCGGGGGAAGGGGTTCGGGGGGTTCTTTGGATTTTTAATTTTATTTTGGGGAGGGGGCTGCGCTCACCTCTGCCGATGACCAGCCCGCACTTGTGGGTGGGGATGGAGAAGGTCATCTCGCCCCCGGGGGGGCCCCAACTGCCCTGGCCCCTCCCGCGCCCCCGCCCCCCCGGGGGCATCCCCGGCCCCGGGGGTCCCGGGGGGCCGCTCTGCGGGGGGAAGGGAGGCGTCAGGGTGGGGGGGGGAGGACGGTCGCCCCCGTTTCGGGGCGCCCCGGGCCGCCCCCCCCCTACCCGCAGGCTCTGGAGGAGGTCGTTGATGATGCGGGCAGCGTGCTCGCAGCGCTCGGGGGGGCCCATGATGTGGGCGATCTTCTCGGGGCCCGTCCCGTCGTCTGGAAAAGGGGGTGCAGCGGGTTAAGGGGTGCAGGGACCCCCCCCCAAATGTCCCTGGGGGCTGGGGGGGCGGGGGGGGGGGCCCAGCTCCTCACCTTGTTTGAACTGTATCCGCACCCCTGCATCGTTCTGGATTTTCTTAATCATCTCCCCACTGCGGCCGATGACGACGCCGACCGAGTGCCGGGGAACCGGCACCTGGAGGGGAGGGGGGGGGGGGTAGGGGGTGAGATGGGGCTGAGGGAGGGGGGCCAAAGAGGGCGTCGGGACCCCCCCAAACTGGCCGCGGCCCCCCCCGGGACTCACGTCGATGCCACCGCCGATGCGGGAACCGTATTCATTGCGGTCACCGAAGCCGCCCTGGTCGCGCTCGCGCAAGATGTCCATCACCATCTCACAGGCTTGCTGCAAGGCACGGAGCGGGGGGGTGTTTTTAGGGCAGGGTGGTGGATTTTGGGGGGTGGGGGTTGTTTTTTGGGGAGCGGAGGGGTCTCACCTGGACTTTGTATGGATCCCCAATTATCCGCAGGGGTTTGTCAACGTTGGTGTTTTGGGAACCGTCTTGGATCAGGATCATCTTCACCCCGGCTCGCTCCTGCGGCGGGAGGGTGAGCTGGGGGAACCGCCCCCCCCCGCCAAAATACACCCGGTGGGGAGGTGGGTTTTATTTTTGGGGGGGTGGTCTGGGCTTACCTGGAGCTGCTTGATGGTCTCGCCGCCCTTGCCGATGACGAGGCCGGCTTTCCCGGCAGGAATCATAATCTCCTGCACTGTCCCGTTCTGGCCGTTAGCATTGTCGTGAAACTGGCCCGGGGGCCCCCCCCGCCCCCGTGAGACGATGTCGTCCAGCATCAGCTTCGCCTTCCTGGGGGGGCGGGGGGCCACAGGTGGGTGTTTGGGGACACACACACGGGCGGTTTGGGGTGGGGGGGGGACACGGGGACGATCCCCTACTCACTGCACGGCCTCGGGGGATCCCGTCAGGGAGACGCTGCGCTCCGGCAACCCGCCGCTGTCTGCAGGGAGGGGGGGGCACGGTGGGAGAGGGGGGCACGGGGGGGCGGCGCGGCCCCCCCCCGCCCCACAGTGGGGGAAGAGGGGGCTTGGGGGGACCCCCTGAGCCCCACAGCTGGGGGAAGGAGGGGGTTGGAGTCCTCTCGAAGGGGGAAAACGGGGGGCTGGGGCACCCCCAAATTAGGGAGAGGGAGGATTAGGACCCCCCCTCCCCAAAAAGGGGGACCAGGAGGCCCCTCACCCCCCACAGGGAAGATGATGATTGGGGACCCCCCTGGGAAGGGACTGGGGAACCCCCAGGGAAAGGGGGTGCTAGGGACCCCCCATGGGGCAGGAGGGGGGATATGGGGGATCCCCTCCCAGGAGCTGAGGAGGATCCCGGGGCCCCCCCTTACCTGGGGAGATCTGTACTTTGCAGCCCGAGTCCTGCTGGATCTTATTGATCTGCTCCCCGCCACGGCCGATAACTGTGGGGTGGAGGCACTGTGTGTGGGGGGCTGCGCTGGCCCCCCCCGAGCCCCCCCCTGCCCCCCCCAGAGCCCCCCCACACTCACTGAGTCCCACCATGCCGTCAGGGACACGGTACTCCTCTGTCACTGTTGACCTGTGGAAAGACGGGGGGTGTCAGGCACCCCACGACCCCCTAACCGCCCCCCAGAACCCCCCCGGAACCCCCCATCTCACCTGGGTGGGGGGTGGATGGGTCCCAGCTGGGTCGGGAGCGCTGCGGAGGGAACCAAACCCCCATGAGGGTACAGGGCTGCTGGCCTCCCCCGGCCAGGGGGGCCCCTGTACCCCCCCTTCCAGCCCCCCCCAAAACCTCCCGGGGGGACGCAGCCCCCCCCCCAAAGCTGCCAGTCATACTCACAGTCCCCCTGTGACGCCAGCTTCTTGCTCTCTGGCTGGTCTGGGGGGGGGGGGAAAAGCACCGTTAGGTGGCCCCCGACCGCCCCCTGAAACAGGGCTGCCTGACTTAGGGGGTGTCCCCCCCTCCGGTTTGAGGGTGTCCCACCCACCCCGCCCCTTACCGCCATCCTCCAGCTGCCGCTTCTGCCCCCCGAAGCCGAAATCGGGGGTGTTGTTGTTCACCGTCGTTGCCGCATCCCCCCCGATTTTCGCCGCTATCTGCAAAGGGAACGGTCGGCGCCCAGCGGTCACCCCGAAAAACGGCCCCCCGGGGAGAGAGGGAGCCCCCAACCCCCCCCCACCGGCCCCACACCAGTGCAGGGAACCCCCAGACCCTCCCCACGGGCCCCACGCCACGGCGGGAGCCCCCCCCGGGGGAGCCCCCCAAAACCTTACTATGGATACCACACTGCGATGGGGGGCCCCCAAATTCTCCCTGTGAGCCCTGCGCTCTTGTAGGAGGCCCCCAAAAATTTCTCCGTGGGCCCCACACCACAGTGGGAACCCCCAAAACCACCCCCTGACCCCTCAGCACAGCAGGAGCCCTCTCAAACCTCCTCATGAGCCCCTCAGCACAGGGGGAGGCCCCCCCAAAACCTCATCCTTGAGCCCCACGCCATAGCGGGAGCCCTCCCAAATCTCTCCGTAAGCCCCCCACCGCAGTGGGAGCCCCCCCAAACCTGCCCCTGAGCCCCTCACTATGGCAGCGGCCCCTCAAAAACACCCCCACGCTGCAGCAGGAGCCCCCAAAACGGCCCCACGGCGCAGGAAGAGACCCCCGCCGCGTCCCGTAAGCCCCACGCCAGGGCGGGAGCCCCCCCCCCCACTCCGCAAACCGGGGGTAGCGCCGAGGGGAGCGACCCCCCCGGGCGCAGTCACGCCTCCCCCCCCTCCCCCGCCGCGATTCGGGGTGCCCGGGAACGAGGGACGGGAGGGCGAGCGCCCCAAAAGCCCCCAGGCCCCCCCCCCCCCCCCGCTAAGCATCCCCCGCCGCCTCCTCCTGGTCCCGGGCCGGGGCTCCGGCGGGGGGACACCGGTCCCCGCTCCCCGTCCCCTCCCCCCGGGGCTCCGACCGTCCCGGTCCCGGTCCCGCTAATTACCGCTAATCACGGCGCCCGCGGGGCGGCTCTTCTACCGCCCGAACCGGCTCCCCCCTCCCCCGGGCGGCGACCCCGGGACCCCCCCCCTCCTCGCTCGTTCCCGGGACCCCCAGCCCCCCCCCCTCCTCCCCGCAGCCCCCCCCCGGGCAAGGCGAGAGCGCGGGAACGGGGGGGGGGGGAGGGGAGACACCCCGCGCGCCCCCGGGGGGGCGGGGCCTTACCGGGAGGGTGGGGGAGGGGCCCGGCACGGCGGGGGAGGGGCCGCGGCGCCGCGGCGGGGGCAGGGGGACCCCGGCGCCTCCCGGTGCCTCCCCCCCCGCCGGGCCCCTCACCTGCCGGGCCCGTTGCACGGCGTCGGCGAAGGCGTCCTTGCGGATGCCGCCGGGCGGGCCCCCCCCCGCGCCGCCCGGGCCCGGCCCGCCGCCCGCGGCCCCCCCCGCGCCCGCACCGCCCGGAGGCGGCGGTCCCCCGGCGGAGGCGGCGGCGGCGGGGGCCCCCCCGGGCGGCCCTGGGGCGGGCGGCGGCCCGGCGGGGCTGTACTCCGACATGGCGGCGGCGGCGGCGGCGGCGGCGAGGGCGCGACGCGGGAACAGGCCGCGCTCTCCACACACCGCGCGGGGCACGCTGGGAGCGGGGCGGGGCCACGGCGGGGGAGGCCCGCCCAGCCGGCGGGGCCGCCGCCAATCGCCGCGCCGCGAGGCCGTGACCGGCGGCGGCCGCCGGCCAATGGCGGCGGGGAGGGAGCCGGCGCGCGGCGGCGGGCGGGCGGGACGGCGGGAGGAGGTGAGTGGCGGCGGGGAGGGCCAATCGGCGCGGGAGCGGCGGCGGGAGCGGGCGTTCATTGGGGGGTGGGCGGGGGCGGGACCGCCGGGACGGACGGGGCGGCCGGCCAGTCGCGGCGGCCGCCGGGCCGCGATTGGGCGAGGAAGCGGATGGCGGGGGGCAGGGGGGGGCGTGGGCGGGCTGCTCCTGACTGACGTTCGCCGGGGCCAACGCCGCGCGGCGACCTCCTGTCCCGCCCCCGCCCGCCAGCTATTGGGGGAGGCGGCGCCTCACTGACGGCCTCCGGAGCCAATGGGAGGGCGGGAAGCCGCACGACAGCCGGCCATTGGCGGACGCCGGATGGGGCGGAGCTTCTTTGGAATGACAGGCGCGAGAATCAATCGGCAGCAGCAAGCGCGCGACCGGATTGGTGCGCGGCGACGGGCGGGGCCAAGCCACGGCGAGAGCCGGCCGGGCCAATCACAGGGCGCCCTGCTCCCTGTGGGCGGACCCCCGGTGATCGATGGGCCAGGGACCAATCGGCTGCCAGCACCGCGCCCCGCCCGGGGACGAGGGCGGGGAGGGACGTGATTGACAGCCTCCTGGGCCAATGAGGAGGAGGGATGAGCGGCAGGCGCCCATTCAGCTTCGCGCGGCGATTTAGGAGGGAAACGGCAGCCAATCAGCCGCGACGTCATCAGGCCCCGGCCGTGACTGGCAGCGCTCTCCGCCAATCGCGTGTGAGGAGGCGAGGCCCGGCGGAGAGGGGGCAGGGTCGTGCCCCGTTCTGACCCCTGACCTCCTGGTGTCCCCCCCCCCGGAGGTCACGACCTCTCCCCCCCCCCAGCGTGACCCCTGCCCCCCCCAGCCTCCAGATTGGGGTGAAAACCCACAGTTTTGGGGCTTGGGGTAACGGGGGGGGGGAGCGACCCCTCCCCCAGCTCCCGCCTCAGCCCCGGGGGGGGTCGGGGGGTCCCCAGGGCTCGGGGGGGCAATTGGGGCACCCGGGGGGCCGGGCCGGGGGGGGCGGGGAGGGAAGCCCCCACTTTGGGGGAGGGGAGGACCCCCGCGACCCCCCCCAACCCCCGTTTCCCCCCCGGGACCCCCCGTTCCCTACCCCCCCCCGCCCCTCCCCCGGCTGCGACCGCCCCGCGGGCCCCGAGGGGGCGGAGCCAGGCGAGGCGTGGGCAGGGCGTGGCCGAAGGGGGCGTGGTCAGAGCGGGGCGTGGCCGGGAGCTGGAGCGGGAGCCGAGCGGGAGGTACCGGAGCGGCGGAACCCGGGGGGGGGTGGGGGGCTTGGAGGGGAGCCGGGGGTCTGGGGGGGGGGGTGGGTCGGGGGGGGTCTCAGGGATTCGGGGGGGTCCCGGGGGGCGGGGAACGGGGGGCGTTTGGGGGGTCCCAGTGGCCCCGGGGGTGGGTCCTGGGGTCCGGGGGGGTCCCAGCAGCAGCTGCTTGTCACCAACCGGGGGGGGACAGGCCGCCCCGGCCCCCCCAGTACTGACCCCGAGGGTGAGGGGGACAGGGGACGGGGGGTACCGTGGGGGGGGGGTGATGGGGATGTGGGGTGACGGGGACGAGGGGGGGCCGGGGGGTGATGGAGGTGTGGGGTGACCGGGACGGGGGGGGCCGTGGGGCAACAGAGATGTGGGGTGGTGGGGACGAGGGGGGCCGTGGGGCGGTGGAGATGTGGGGTGACAGGGCCGGGGGGGGCCGGGGGGGTGATGGGGACGTGGGGGGACGGGGACGGGACGGGGTCCGTGGGGCGAGGGGGCTGTGGGGAGATGGAGGTAGGGGATTACGGGGACAAGGGGGGGCTGTGGGGAGGTGTGGGGTGACAGGGACGGGGGGGGGGGCGGTGGGGATGTGGGGGGCCGGGGCCGGGGGGGGCCGTGGGGCCGCCGTGGGGCGAGGGCCAGTCCCGCCCTGCGCCGTGGGGCCTGGGGGCGGCGGAGCCCAAGGAGCCGAAGGAGCCGGAGCCGCCATCGCCGCCTAATTGCTTCCATCTGGGGCCGAGGAGGCGCCGGAGGGGGAACGCGGGCGTCCGGGGGAACCCAGGCACCCGGGCCGGCCCCCCCCCTGCCCCACAGCCCCATTGCCCAGCCCCGGGACCCCCCAGCTGCCCCCCATGGCCCTGTCTGCTGAGAACTGGGGGGGGTCCGGGGGACCCCGGCATCAGGGCGGCCCCGTTGCCACGGGAGCAGGATGGGTGGAGGTCCCCCGGCCACGGGACTGCCCCCCCACCCGAAAAAAGGGGAACTGGGGGGGGGAGCCGTCCCCGTCCGTCGCCCCGGGTGGAAAATCTGATGGCGGCACGTGGTGGGTGGGGGGTCCCGGGGGGCTGTCAGGGTGGGGGGGGGGTGAGGGGGGTCCCCCAGACTCCTGGGTCACTGGGCAGCGGGGCTGGGGGGTAAGCGCTGCCCTGGAAGACCCGGGGGGGGCCCAGCCCCCTCCCCAGGCGGTGCTTGGCCAGCAGCCCGGACGCCTGGGTCGTCATCGTCCCCCCCGGACGCCTGGGTCCTCTCCCAGCACGGACTGGGGGCGGGAGCGGGGCAGGCTGGGAAACCGGACGCCTGGGTTCCCCCCTGGACGCCTGGATCCCCCCCCCCGGACGCCTGGGTGTCGTCCCCCCCCAAGACGTGTGGGTCCCCAACGCTGATTCCGTCCCCCCTCCTTAGGTTCGGGGGTGCCATGGCGCAGGTCCTGCGTGCCGAAGCCTTCCCAGGTGAGGACCCGGGCGGCCGGGGGCCGGGGGGGTCCCTGGTGGGATGGGGGGGGTCCCTGAGGTCACGGTGAGATGGGGAGGGTGGTCCCGGGGGGGGGTCTGGGGGTCCGGCACCCCTTGATCCTGGGCGGGGTGGGAAGGGGGGGTCCCTGGCTGGGGGTGCCGGGTGCCCGGGTCCTGGCTGGGGTGGGGAGGAGGTCTCGCCGCCCCAGACCTGTGGGTCTGGTGGCGTTTGGGGGTCCCAAAGTGGGATGGGGAGGGGTCCCCGGGTGCCCCCGTCCCGCGGCGGGTGCCAGGGCGGTGCGGTGTTACCGCAGGGCGCCGGTCGGGGCCCCCCCCCGGGGCGGGGGACGCGCCGTACTCGCTGGAGACGGCCTACGGCTACCGGCTGGACCTGGGCTTCCTGGGCTACGTGGAGGCCATCGAGAAGGGGCTGACGCTGCGGCGCGTGCCGGTGGGCCGCCGGCCTCACCGCGCTTCCTGGGCCGCCTCCGCCGAGACCCTCGGCCCCCCGGCAGCCCCGGACCCCCGGGTGGAACGGACGCTGCGGGGGGCCCGGCGGCGCCTGGAGGAGGAGGGGGTCCCGGCGAGGGTCTCGCCGGCGGCGGGGGTCCCGGTGACGGTGGGCTCGCCGGGAGCCGCGCCGCTGCGGCTGGTGCGGGAGCAGATGGCGGCGGCGCTGGGGCGGCTGCGGGAGCTGGAGGAGCAGGTCCGGGCGCTGCCGGCGTTGCGCCGGCGCCTGGAGCGGCTGCAGGAGGAGAAGCGGCAGCTCCTTGACCGGCTCCGCCGTGACGGCGGCTGCCGGTGCGGGTGCGGGTGTGGGTGCGGTGGCTCCGTCGACGGCAACGGGGACCCCGGCGGCTTCGGCGACGACGGCTCCGGCATCAGCATCGGCACTGACGTTGGCTCCGACGATGGTACCGGCAACGGCACCAGCAGCGGCATCAGCTTCAGCGTCACCGGCTCCGTCACCGGCGCCAGCATCAGCTCCGGCATCAGCACCGGCATCGGCTCCAGCAACGGTACCAGCAGCAGCGTCGGCTCCAGCACCAATACCAGCAGCTGCTCTGGCATCGCCGTCCCCGTTGCCAACACCAGCACCAACGTTGTCTCTGGCTCTACCAGCTCCGGCATCAGCTCCGGCATTGGCGCCGGCAACACCAGCAGCGTCGGCTCCAGCATCGCTGGCTCCATCACCGGCACCACCGTCCCCATGTCCGCCTCCGGCATCGGCTCCGGCATCGCCACCGGCTCCGGCACCACCGTCCCCGTCCCCATCGTGACCGCGGGGCCGCGGGGCCGGCGGTCGGTGGGGGTGGGCACAGAGGGCCCGGGGGTGCCGGGGGGTGCCGGGGGGCTGCCGGGGCGGGTGGCGGTGCTGGAGCGGCAGCTGCGGCGGGCGCTGGGGGAGCTGCGGGAGGCCCGGGCCCGCCTGGCCCAGCGCCGTGAGTGGGGGGCCGGGGGGGGGAACGGGGGGGGGGCGGGGGGGGCAGGCCCTGCTCACCCCCCCATGTCCCGCAGAGCTGCAGCCGGGGGACGAGGAGCAGCAGCAGCAGGAGGAGGAGGAAGAGGAAAGGGACGAAGGGCACGGCCGCCCCCACGGGGGGGGCAGCGGCAGGTTGGGGCTGGGAGGGCAACTGGGGGTTGGGGGAATTGGGGGGGGCCAGGGGGTGAGGGGGGGTCTGGGGGTCTGGGGGCATTTAGGGGGGTGTGATGGGGGGTGGGAAGGCAATTGAGGGGTCCTGGGGCTACTGGGGAGATGGGGGGGTCTGGGGGGGTCCTGGGGTGCCGGGGGGTGCTGAGGCAGTTGGGGGGTCCTGGGGCATTTGGCGCGGGGGGGAGCTGGGAGGGGTCCTGGGGCACTTATGGGGGTAACGGGGGGACAAAGGGGGGGGGCGATGGGTGCCAGGACACCGGGGTCCCCTCGAGCATCGCCCCCCTCCCAGGCTGGGCTCCAGCTCCTCGGACGAGAGCGAGTACCACGAGGCTGTGGAGGGGCCCCCCCCGCGGGACCCCCCCAACCCGGGTAAGGGGCACCCGCCTGGCGGCCTACGGGCACCCCCCACCTGGGTGACGCACGGGGACCCCCGCACACGCGTGTGGGAGGCACTGACCCCCCCCGCACACGCGTGTACGAGGCACGCACCCCCTCACCCCCCCCCGCCACGGCCCCCCCCGCAGCCGCCCCCAGGCCCCGCTAGCCCTCGACCCGCCAGGACCCTGCCGTGACGCTGCGTCTCCCCGTGACGCCGTGCGATGCCGCGTGATGTCGTGTGACGCCGCGTGACACCGCCCTGCAGCCGGACCCTCGTTAGCCCCTCGCTTCGTTCTCTCCCCTCCACGTTCCCCCCCCCGCCATGTTCTGTCCCCCCCAATAAAGCCGCCTCCAACCACCGCGACCCACGGCGTGTGGGGACTTGGGGGGGGCCCAGGGTGGACCCAGGCATCCGGCCCCACGTCCCCCAGGGCTGGGGTCCCGGGGGGGGGGGGAAGGAGGAGCCGGGAGAACGGTGAGAAATAAATATCGTGTATTGGCCGTGTCCAGACACGGGACCGTGGGGTGCGAGGGGACCCCTCCTCGTGCGAGGGACCCCCCCGTCGTGCAAGGGACCTCTCCTCGTGCGAGGGGACCCCGCCCCCGCGGCAGAAGACCACGTTTTCTGTTCTTTTTCACAGTGTCGGTAAAAAAAAAAAACCAACAAAAAAACCCACAGGCGGCAGCCGGGGAGCCACGCACGGCACCCGCACGGCTGCACGGGTGCAGACGGGCACGGCATACAGCCGCGCGCAACCGCGTACGGCCACGCGCAACCGCGTGCAAGCACGCCTGGCCGGTCACAACCACTGACGGCCACGCACAACCGCGACCCCACGGGGTTGTGCAGAGCCACGTACATCCGCGCACAGCCGGATGCAACCGCGTATGGCCAGGCACGACCGCGTACAGCCGGATAAAAACCGCGCACGGCCACGTACGGCTGTGTGCAACCGCGTACGGCCACGCACAGCCGGATAAAAACCGCGCACAGCCACATATGGCTGTGTGCAACCGCATACGGCCCGGCACGACCGCGTACAGCCGGATACAACCGCGCACGGCTGTGTGCAACCGCGTACAGCCAGGCACAACCGGGTTTGGCCTCGCGCAGCCGCGTACGGTCACGTACAACCGCACGCAGCCGCGCGCGGCCCGGCACAGCCGGCGATGGCACAGAGGGACGCGTGCGGCCGGCTGCAGCCGCACGGTGCCGGGCACGGCCGCGCGCACCCGCTACGGCCGCCCCGGGGTCCGGCACCGTCAACCGGGGTCCCGCCCGGCCCCGGTGATGGGTCGGGGGTCCCGGCAGGGTTGGGGGGATGCGGGTGCAGGATCCGGCCGGGGTCCGGCGCCTCCTCGGGGGGGCGGGGTGAGCCCCCCCACGTCCTCAGGCCACGTCGTCATCCAGGCTCACAGCCTGGCGCTGGGGGGGGGGGGGGGGGGGGGGATGTCAGTGGGGTGGGGGGGACGACTGAGCCCCCCCCATGCACCAGCCTGACCCACACAGACGAGCCTCTGGGGGGCACAGACCCCCCCCCATCCCCCAGCTCACCGTGGGGTGCCCCACAGCTTGTTATGGGGTGCCTGAGTCCCCCCCCAGCTCACCGTGGGGTGCCCCACAGCTTGTTATGGGGTGCCTGAGTCCCCCCCCAGCTCACCGTGGGGTAGCTGAAGCCCCCCTGCCCCCGGCCCAGGGGCTCCTCGTCCTCGGTGGTTTTCTGGTAGACGGGGTTGTCGAAGTTGATGCTGTTGGTGCTGCGCCGGCGCCAGCTGCGCCAGAGCCCACGGGCGCCGAAGGCCGCGAGGATGAGAAGCACTGCGGGGGGGGGTCGGAGGGGAGGGGGTCAGGGCAGGGGACCCTGGTGCCGGGGACCCCGTGCCAGGACCCCAATTCTGGGGTCCCCCATGCTGGGACAAACCCCCCCCCCCACCCCGTTTTGGGACCCTCTATGCCAGCACCCCCCCATTCTGGGACACCCCCCCCCCATGCTGGGACCCCCAACTTACCCAGGGGCAGGACGACCGCGAGCGCTGTCGGCCCCGTCCTGCTCCCCGCGTGCCCCATGGCGTCACCGGTGCCGCCTGGGAAAGGGGAGAGGCGGCCATCAGCCCCGAGCCATGGGGCTGGGATGTGGGGCTGGGATGTGGGGCTGGGATTTGGGGATGAGCTGCGGGGCTGGGATATGGGGCTGGGATTTGGGGATGAGCTGTGGGGCTGGGCTGAGGTACGGGGCTGGGATTTGGGGATGAGCCGTGGGGCTGGAATATGGGGCTGGGATGTGGGGCTGGGATTTGGGGATGAACTGTGGGGCTGGGATATGGGGCTGGGATTTGGGAATGAGATGTGGGGCTGGGCTGAGGTACGGGGCTGGGATTTGGGAACGAGCTGCGGGGCTGGAATATGAGGCTGGGATGTGGGGCTGGGCTGAGCCATGGGGCTGGGAATTTGGAAGCGGCCAAGCCATGGGGCTGGGCTATGGGGCAGGGGCGTGAGGAGGGGGCCGTGGGGCAGGGCCGTGGGGCTGGTACCTGTTGTGGCGTTGCTGGAGGTGTTGGTGCTGCCGGCGGTGCCGGCGGTGCTGGCGGTGCTGCTGGCGGTGGTGGTGGGGCTTGAGGGCACCCCACGGCCGTGGGGGTCCCGACCGGGCGTCGGGGGCTGCGGGGGGGCTGTGGGGGTGCTGGAGGCTGCGTCCATCGGGGCTGAGGGGTCTGTGGGGGGAGAGAGTGAGTGGGGCTGGGGGGGCACAGGGGCTGGGGGGGGGGGGTGCAGGGGTTTGGGGGAGCAGGGTGCTGGGAGTGGGGGGGGTGCAGGGTGCTGGGGGTCTGGGGGGGCAGGGTGGGGGGTCTGGGCGTACAGGGTGCTGGCAGTGAGGGGGGGGTGCAGGGTCGGGGGTCCGGGGGTGCAGGGTGGATGGCGGGGGGGGGGTTGTGTGCAGGGTGAGGGGTGCAGGGCAGGGTGCTGGGGGTCTGGGGGTGAAGACTGCAGGGGTGGGGGGGCTGCCCTGTTCAGGGGTGCAGAGTCTGTGGGTCTGGGGGTGCAGGGTGGGGGGGGGTTGGGGGTGCAGGGTGCATGGTGGGGGGGGTGCAGGGTGCTGGCAGTATAGGGGTGCAGGGGTGGGGGGGTCTGGGGGTGCAGGGTCTGTTGGTATAAGGTGCGGGGGTCTCGGGGTGCGGGATGCCAGCAGCGTGGGGGTGCAGGGTGGGGGGGGTCTGGGGGTGGGGGGGTGGGTACCTGGGAGGCAGGCGCGTCCGTCGGGGGCCAGGCGCTGGCCGTCGGGGCAGGCGCAGGTGTATCGGGGGGCACGGGGGCCGAGTTGGGGCGCGGGGAGGCAGAGGAACCCGCAGCCCCCGTTGTCCTCGGAGCACCAGTTCTCACCTGGGGGGGGGGGAGAGAGAGAGAGAGGTTGGGAGGGGGGGTTCGGGAGGGGGAACAGGGCGGGATGGTGGGACAGAGGGATGGAAGGATGCGGGGATGGAGGGATGGGAGACAGGCTGGGGAGATGGAGGGATGGGAGGAGAGAAGGACGGGGGCCGTCGGGCGGGGGGGGGTACCTGGGGGCTGGCGGAGGGGGTGGAGGAGGACGATGTCCTCGGGGGAGAAGAGGTCCTGGGCCACCCTGCGGAGGTCGGCGCCCGTCCGGCGGTTGGCGCTGAAGATGGCCTCGCTCAGGACGTCGCTCCAGAAGACGGTGTCCTGCGGGGACAGGGGTTGGGGACACCGGCGCGGGGGGGTGGCGGGGGGGCGAGGGGGGGGGGTGGGCTGTGTCTCACCTCGAAGACGGTGATGGCGAAAGGGTGGGAGAGGACCTGGGGGTCGGCCAGGAGGGTGCGGCGGTGGCCCCCGTCCACGTCGACGCTGGAGAGCGCGTGGAGCCGCGAGTCCACCCAGTACAGGCGCTGGGAGGGCAGGTCTGCCGGAGGGTGTCAGCCGGCACCGGAGAGGGGGGGACACGCGGGGATGGGGACACGGGGGGGTGCACAGGGACAAGGACACGCAGGGATGGGGACAGGGACGGGGACTGGGGCCAGCTTAGGCACTGGCAGGGGACCAGGACGAGACCGGGATGGGGACAGGGATGGGGACCAGGACAAGGATGGGGAGAGACCCCGGGATGTGGCCAGAGACTGGGAAGGGGACCAGGACAAGGATGGAGAAGGGGATGAGGACTGGGACCGAGACCAGAACCAGGGATGGAGACTGGGATGGGGACTGGGACCAGCACAGGGACTGGCAGGGGACCAGGACAGGGACGGGGATGAGAGCGGAATGGGGACCAGGACAGGGACGGGGATGGGGATGAGGACCGGGACCGAGACCAGAACCAGGGATGGAGACTGGGATGGGGACTGGGACCAGCACAGGGACTGGCAGGGGACCAGGACAGGGACGGGGATGGGGATGAGGACCGGGACCGAGACCAGAACCAGGGATGGGGACTGGGATGGGAACACGGATGCCACCGCAGCTCACCCAGTGTTATCCCGTTAGGCCACTCGATGCCCTCGGTCACCAACGGGAACTGGTCAGCGCCGTTGAGGCCGCCCTTGGCGATCTTGGCGCTGGCTCCCCAGTCCGTCCAGTACATGTAACTGGGAGAGGGCAAAGCCGGACCCTGTCACCCCCATCACCCCCGCCCGGTGTCCCCAGGACCCCCACCACCTCCGCCAGGACCCCCACCACCTCTGCCTCGTCCCCCGTACCCGTGCAGCGGGTCCACCGCGATGGCGCGGGGCTTGGCCCCCGGCTCCCGCACCAGCGTCCTGCGGCGCGCGCCGCTGCCGTCGGCCACCGAGACGGTGCCGAGCCGCGAGTCCGTCCAGTAGATGTTGTGGTGGACCCAGTCCAGGGCGACGCCGTCGGGCGCTCCCAGCCCCGTCCCGACGACGGCCACGTGCCGGCTGCCGTCCGCCGCGCCGGCCAGCCGCGATCTGCCGGGATGGGGGGGGTTACGGCGACGGCAGTGGGGACCCCGGGGCCGGGGGTGGTGGGGGAGTGTCGCGGGGGGGTCCCTCACCGGTAGATCTTCCTCTGGCTGAGGTCGGCCCAATAGACAGTGCCGGCGGCCACGTCGGCGTCCAGGGCCCCCGCGTGCTTGAGGGGTCCCAGCAGGCGCCGGTACTCGCCGCCGTCCAGCGCCAGGCGCCGGATCTCGTGCCGGTTGGTGAAGAGAAGGGCGGCGGGGGGGCCTGGGGGGGCGCGATGGGCAGGCGCTGCACCTCGCTGCCGGACCCCCCCAGCACCCCTGACTCCCAAACCCACCCCTCACCCTGCTTGCACCCGCTGCTGGGCCCCCCCCCGGCACCCCTGATCCCACCTGCAACCAGCCCCCCCCCCCCGCACCCAATGTTGGACCCCCCCCCAGCACCCCTGACCCCACCTGCACCCCCCAAATCTGCGCCCAGCCCCGAACCCGTATCCCAAACCTGCACCAGGGGGGGGGGGGCAGGGGGGAGGAATTGGGGTGCAAAGGGGGAAGGGATGGGGGTGCAGGAATTGGGGATGATGGGGGGGTGCAAATGGAGGGGGGGGGTGCGGGTGCTGGAAGGAGTAACTGGGGTGCAAAGGGGAAGGGGGGGTGCGAGGGGCAATGGTCGGGGTGCAAGGACAAAGGAATTGGGGTGCAAAGGGGGGATAGAGGGGATGGGGGCTGCAAGGAGGGAGGAACTGGGGTGCAAAGTGGGGGGGTGCAAGGATGCAGGAATCGGGGTGCAGACAGGGATGAAGGGGGGGGGAACGAGGATGGGGGTGCTGGGGGAGGATGGGGGTGCAAGGAAGGAGGATGGGGGTGCCGATGGGGGTGCGGAGGGCTGGAGGGGACTGGGGGGTGTCGGGGGGGGTGTCACCCACCGAGGGCGCGGCAGGCGCGGGTGCGGGGGTCCAGCCGGTACCCCTCCCCGCACTCGCACTTGTAGCTGCCGGGCAGGTTGTGGCAGCGCTGGCTGCAGCTGCTGGGGTCCTGGCACTCGTCGATGTCTGGGGGGGTCAGGGGGGGTCAGGAGGTTCCTGGGGGGTGAGGGGTGTCCCTGGGGGGGTCCCATTGGGGGGTTGGGGGGGTTCCCAGCACTCGCTGATGTCTGCAGGGGGGAGTCAGGGGGGGCTAGTGAGTCCCTGGGGGGGTGTCAGAGGGTCCCTGGGGGGATCGGGGGTCCCATGGAAGGGTCAGGAGGTCCCTGGGGGGGGGGGGGGACTGGGGGGGCCCTGAGGGGTCAGAGGAGGCCCTGGGGGGAGTCAGGGGACCCAGTGGGGGTCAGGTGGTCCCATGGAGCAGGTGGTAGGGTGTCCCATGGGGGGGGGCAGTTCAGGGTGTCCCATGGAGGAGCGGGTGGGGGGGGGTCCGGGGGGGCAGCACCTACCCTCGCAGCTCTTCCCGTCGGAGCCCAGGCGGAAGCCCTCCAAGCAGAGGCACTGGTAGCCCAGCCGAAGGTCCCGGCAGATGTGGGAGCAGCCGCCGCCACCGTCCAGGCACTCGTTGGTCCCTGGGGGGGGAGAACCAAGGGGGGGGGGGTGAGTTGGGAGCGTGACCCCCCCCAAGTAACCCCTGGCACCGGGCAGAAACCCCAAACCCCCGTGGAAGCTTGTGGGGAGATGTTGGGATGGCTCAGGCGGGATGTTGGGGGGTCGGGGGGGGGGAATTAGGGGGTCTGGGGGTCCCGGCCGTACCGCACTCCTTGATGGGCTCGTCAGACCAGTCCCGGCAGTCGCGGTGCCAGTTGCAGACCCGCTCCATGGGGATGCACTCGCCCGAGCGGCACTTGAACTCGTGGGGGCCGTCGCAGGCTGTCACTGGGGTGGGGGGGGAGAGCGTGAGGTCAGCCCCCCCCTCACTGGGCACTCCCAAACCCTAGCCCCCCATCCTCCTCCCAGCGGGTACCGTTGTGGCATCCCTCCTCATCGCTGCCGTCGGCACAGTCGGCTTCGCCGTCGCATTGCCGGACCCCCAGCACGCAACGCCCGTCCCGGCACTGGAACTGGTCGGGGAGGCACGTGGCGGCGGCGGCTGTGAGGGGAAGCGGGGGGGGGGGGGGTGGTCAGACGGTGCCAGAGCATCGGGCCCCCCCCCCCAAATCCCCATCCCGGAGCATCCTTTGGGGTCACCCACCGCATCCCTCCTCGTCGGAGCGATCCCGGCAATCGGGGCTGCCGTCGCAACGCCAGCGCCGGTGGATGCACTCGCCGGAGCCGCAGGCGAACTGGAGAGGGGGACAGGGCTGGGGGGGTCGGGAGGGGCCGCAGTGTCGGGGCCACTCGTCAGAGCCGTCGGGGCAGTCGGGGTCCCCGTCGCAGGCCCAGAGCTGGGGGACGCAGGCCGAGTCGTTGCAGCGGAAGGTGTGGGGGCCGCAGGTGGCGGGGGGGGGGCAGCCGGCCTCGTCCGCCCCGTCCTCGCAGTCGCGCTCCCCGTCGCAGGCGAAGGCGCGTGACACGCAGGCCCCGTTGCCGCAGCGCAGCTGGTCCCCGGCGCAGGCTCGGGGGGCTGCGGGAGGGACCCCGGCCCGGTCAGTGGCAGCGGGGGGGGGACGGACGCACACCCCCAGACCAACCCCAACCCCGGCCTGGTTCTCGCCACACACCCTCCCGCCCCCGGCACTCACGGCAGTCCAGCTCGTCGGCGCCGTTCTCGCAGTTGCGGTGCCCGTCGCAGCGCCAGGACGCCGGCACGCACCGGTTCTGGCGCCCGCCGCAGCTGAACTCGCTTGGGGAGCAGGAGAGGGAGCCTGGGGGGGGGGGGAGAAAGCGGGGGGGGATGGCACCATGGCACGGCACAGCACGGCACGGCAACACGGGGAGAGCCAGGCAGCACAGAGCGCTGCCTGGCATGGGATGGCATGGTGCGGCACAGCATGGCACGTGGCACGGCACAGGACAGCAGACCACGGCACCGCCTGGTGTGGCACGGCACGGTGCGGCACAGCATGGTGCAGCAGGGCATGGCACGGCAAAGCACGGCATACACCACGGCATGGCGCAGCACGGTGCAGCAAAGCATTGCGCAGAATAGCACGGCACAGTACATGGCACATGGCACGGCACGGCGCACGGCACAGTGCAGTACAGCGACACACAGTATGGCACAGCGTGGCACACGGCCACATGGCACGGCATGGCACGGCACATGGCACACCGCGCCGCGTCACGGCGCTTAGTGTGGCACGGCCCGCGGCACGGCCCGGTGCCTCACGGCACCGCAACATGCGACGCGGCGGCCCCGGCACTCACGGCAGGTCTCCGGCGTCTCGTCGGAGCCATCCTTGCACTCGGTGCTGCCGTCGCACACCCAGGCGCTGGTGATGCAAGAACCGTCCCCGCACCGGAACTCGCTCTGGCCGCACTCCTTGGCGCCTGCCGGCAGTGGGGGGGTTCAGCGGACGCCCCCCGACCCGGGACCCCCCCCCAGCCTCGCGCCGGAGCCCCCCCAGCCCTGCCGAGGCTGCCGGGGCAGCTGCCGGCGGCGTTCCTACGATAAAACCCCCGAGTTTGGGGGACGGTGGCAGCGAGACCCCGAAAGCAGAGACCCCCACCAGGAACCCACCCCCCCCAACCCCCCCACCGGCACAGGTCGGGGGGCAGCGAGCCCTGGCCTGGGGGGGTCGGGGCAAGCTCATGGGGGCCCAGCCTGGCCGGGGGGGGTCGGGGCATGCTCGGGGGGGCCCAGCCTGGCCCGGGGGGGTCTGTCCTGGGGGGGTCCAGCCGCATTCCCGGGGGTCAGGCCCGCACCGGGGGGTCCCAGCCCGGTCCCGGCGGGGGCTCAGGCCCGGGGGGTCCCGTCCCGGTCCGGGGGGGGGTGGCTCAGTGCCGGGGATCGGGTCCCTCCCTGGGGGGTCCCGGGCCCGATCCCGGGGCGGGGGGGGGGGGGGGGGTGTGTCCCAGGGCTTCCGAGAGGGCGGGGCCTGTGCCGCGCCCTCCTGGCGCGCCGCGCTCCCATTGGCCAACGGGGCGTGTCCCCGCCCGGTGGCCTGTCCTGACCGCCGCCAATGGGAAAGGCGTCCGCCGCGGGGCGGGGCGGAGCGCGAGCGGCGATTGGTCCCACCCGGCGCCGAAGGGGCGGGGCAGCACCGCCCCTCTCCCCGCCCACCGCCCCCTTCCCGCAGCGCGGCGGCCATGGCGGCGGCGGCGGCGACCCCGGCCCGGCCCGGGGGGGATCGGGGGGGTCCGGGGGGGTCGGGAAGCGCCGCCGCCGCCATGGGCCGCCACCTCGGTTTCCCCGGCGGGGAGCGGAGCCCGCGGCGCCGTCCGGAGCCCGGCAGGGGCCCGGCGGGGAGCGGAGGTCCCGGCTTGGGGGGGGGGTGTGTGTGAAGGCTCCGGTTTGGGGCGGGGGGCAGGCCCCGGTTTAGAGGGGGGGGGGTCAGGCCGCGGTTTGGGCGGGGGGGTGTGTCAGGCTCCGGTGTGTGTGTGGGGGGGAACCAGGCCCCGGCGCGGGGGAGCGGGTCCCGCGGGGAGGGCAAGCCCCGGTGGGCCCGTTCCCCTCCGGTGTGTGTGTGTGCCCCCCCCCCCGGTTCCCCGCTCCCCCCCTTCCCCACCCGCCGGGGGATCCCCGGGGCAACCCCCCCCCAGGTCTCCATTTTTCGGGGGGGGGGTGTGGTGTGGTGTCACACCCCCAACCACCCCAGCTGTACCCCCCCAACCCCCCAGTGCCTCCCCCCCGGTTTCCCCCCCCAGCCCTTACCTGCCCCCGGTTCCACCGCCGCCATCTCCCCCATCACCATCGCCAGCACCAACGCCGCCGCCGGCCCAGGTCCCATCCTGCCGCCCGGCACGTGCCGCCTGTGTCCCGCTTCGCGGCTCCGGCCCGGCGCCCACCTGCCGCCCGCCAAAACCGGGGTGGGGGGGTGTCGAGGGCGAGGGGCACGCGGCGACGGCGGGAAGCGCGGCGGCGGCGACGGCGGTGGGGCCCCGGCGAGGCCCCATTTCAATGGGCAGCGCGGGGGTGGGGTTTAACGTGGGGTGATTTTTCAAAACGGCTCCACATCACGAGAGGAGGTGGAGCGGACGAGGACAGACGCGCCGCCGGACGGCCGCCGCGCTCCGCTCCGGCCTCTGCCGACGGACGGACAGACGGACGGACGCGGGGGTCCCCCTCTGCCGGTTCCCGCCTGGTGGCTTTAAAGTGATTTAAACCGTTTGTCGCTTAATTCAAATTTCTGGCGGAGGCGGTTTCACCTGGGCGGGAGGAAGGAACCGGCGGTTTCTCCCTTCGCTGGCACCGGCAGGAGGAACCGGGGCGGCCGCCGTCAGCCGGTGGCCACTGTGATAGCCGGGGTGACGTTAGGCCCCCGCCCCCCCCCCCAGTGCCGGCATCTCCCGTAATAATTGGGGAGAAGCCACGATACAGCGCTTCACCAGGTGCCACGAACCCCAAGGGGCTCCTCCTCCCCCCCCCACCTCCATGGAGGACACCCAGCCCCCCCCAAACCCCCTCAGCCCCCCCCATGGCGAGAGAGACCCCACAGAGACAGCCCTGGTCCCGTCGGTTTAATTTATTACTGCTCGAAATCCAGTGACATCGACAGGCGCGGCCGGCACCGCGCTCCCCCCGCTGCCGTCCCGGTGAGGGGCCGGCGGCGCGACCGGCGGGGTACGATCCAGTCCGAGGAGCGGAGGGGCGAGGCGCATGCATCCACGGTTAAAAACGGACGGCGAGGGGACGCCGCCGGCGCCGCCGGAAGGAAGAACCGGCACCGCGGGAAGGAAGAACCGGCACCACGCCTTCCCCATCCGCCGCCTTCCCGCCGGTTAATGCCGGAACAGACGCTACGGGGGCCGGGAGGGGCCGGGAAGGGTCCTACAGCTCTCGGCAGTATAAATACGGAAGAGGTTTTATACAGTTTACTCGAATCTGGAACTACAGCGTTGCTACCCGTTAGAGCTAAGGAGTGGGGGGGACGGGGTAGGGTACAGGATGGGGGGGACGGCGCCGGGAGCCCGGAGCCGTGGAATGTCGGTTTAGTCTTCTTCGGTGCCGCTGCCGGAGCGATCCTGGAAGGAGGGAGGAGAGGTCAGGGCTGAGGAGGGGGCTGGGGGAGGAAGGGAAGGGGAAGGGTTGGGGGGCAGGAGGGGAAAGGGGGGTTGGGGGGGGCAGGAGGAAGGAGCTGGGGGGCAGACTGAGGGGTTTGGGGGGCAGGAGGAAGAAAGGAAGAGGTCTGGGAGGCAGACAAGGGGTTTAGGGGGCAGGAGGAGGAAACGAAGGGGTTTTGGGGGACAGGAGGAAGGAGCTGGGGGACAGAACGAGGGGGGTGGGGGGCAGGACCTCACCTCCTCCTGCTCCTCCTCGCTGTCGTCGTCGCTCACCACGGGCTTGGCGCGGGAGCCGCGGCTGGTGCGCCGGCGGCCTTTCAGCCGGTCCTGCGCCTTCTCCTTCCGCCCCAGCTTGATCTTCACCTTGACGGAGCGAGCTGCGGTGGCGGTGGGAAAGGAGGAGAGGGGGTCACAGCGGCACCCCACGCCGGCTCCGGCTCACCAGGGGCTCCCCTATTCCCCCCACCCCCCTCCCATTTTGCTATCCCGGAGCCCACGGTGTCACACCTGTCCGGGGCGGCACGGGTGCGGCAATGTCCCCCCCGCCGTCCCCATCCGGCGTCCCCGCGGTCCCCGGGGCAGCGGCGCTGGCAGCGTGCGCTTCCCCCAGGCACGCTGCCGGCCCTGCCCCGCCGGAGGGGGGAGGTCCGGGCTCCGCAGCCCCCCCACCCCCACCAAACCCCTCGTCCCTGCAGCGGCAGAGTACTCACACTCGGATTCGGATCCTTCCTCTTCTCCTTCCTCCTCCTCCTCGCTGTCCTCACCTTCGCTCTCCTCCTCCTTCTCAATTTTCTGCCTCACGCTGGTGAAGACGGACTGCAGGACGATGGAGTCTTCGTAGATCTGTGGCGGGGGGGCAGCGCCAGGGTGAGGAGGGGAGGGAAGGAGCGGGCAGCGAGCGCTGCCTGCCCGGCATCTCCGGGGCTCGCACCGCGCCGTGCCTTACCAGAGAGCCCTCCAGGTTGAAGGTCTGCGCGTTCTGGCACAGCAGCATGACGTCCTTCTCCAGGTCATTCAGGCTCCGGTACTTGTGGTTGCGGATGCGCTCCTGCGGGGAGAGAGGGGACGAGTCAGGCCATCGCGCTCGTTAGCCGGGCGGTGACGAAGGGGTTTGGTCCGCGCCATCCGGCTCTCCCCGGACACCGACGGCAACAGCAGACGCTACAGTCTGCCCGCGTCCAGCACGGGACAGCAGAGCCACCGCACGCCCGGACGAGGGGTGGAGGCATCCACGCGACCGCCGGCCACCCCAGCTGATGTCAAGGCCGACCGCACCAGCGCGGCAAAGCGTGGCGGATCCACGCCGACTGCGGCGTGACTCGGGCGGCATTACCTTGATTTTCTTGAAGTCAACAGGCTTGCGGATGAGCTCGTAGTACTCCGGCAGCTCCTTGCGGGAAGGCAGCTGGATGAAGACTTCGCTGAGCTGCCGTCCACTACTACTACAAAGAGAAACCGCGTGTCAAAGGCGAGCGCCCGGCAGCGCCGGACAGAGCCGCGGCAGAGCTGCTTCCCTCCCTCCCTCCTCCTCGGCAGCGCTGGCACAGGGAGAACGTATGCGTGTCCCCCCGGCAGCAGAGAGGAGCCCAGGGGATTTAAGCAGCTGCTCCTCCATGTGAAGCACCAACCGCTGCACCACGGGTGCCTGAATGGCAAAGCGCAGCGCCGGGAGCAGCCGGCAGCGCCGGACGGAACAGCCCCGACTGGACTGTGACCCGCGGGACAAGTCAGCAGCGACCACCCTGCAGCGGGACGGCTGTGTGCCATGAGGCCGCCAAGAAACAGACAGGGTTTTCTGCAGCCTACGGCCACGCCGGGCACGAGCCAGGCCTCGGTTCATCCAAGTTGGCGGCAGAACTGCCCTCCGCAGCCTAATTAATTAATTCCTCATTCCCAGCCCACTAGACGAAGCTGCCAGCTGGACACGCGTGCGGCACTCAGCCCGTTTGATCTTCCCAGTGGTCTGCAAATCTCGGCTGCCCCCGCGAGCCAAGAGCCACAGGGATTAAACTGGCGGCGCTGCCGGCTCCCTGGCCGGGGTTCAGGCTCTCGTTAGGAGAGCGCAGCCAGCGCCGTGTGGTGAGAGCTTGGTGCCCATCCCCGCTTCTCTTACCTGTCCTTATACTTGATGACGGCATCAACGATCTTCTTCATTTTTTTGGTGAGGTTGGGGGGGTTTGGGGAAAGTTTCTCCGCCGGCGGCCTGCCGCGCTTCTTCTGCTTTTTGCTATCATCGTCCTTATCCCGGCTGCGGGTGCTGGTGGTGGGAGTGGCGGAGCCGACGTCCGTGTCCCGCTTGCGTTTACGGGAGGATTTTTTCTGGCGCACCTCCTCCTCGATCTCCTCCAGCGTGCCCTCCTCGATCGCCTGCCCAGGGGACCAACACAGGATCTGCTAGCACGGAGGCTCCCAGCTGCCGGGGGCTGCCGCGGGGGGCTTCACGGCTCTGCGTGCCGGGGGACATCCCCGCCAGGCTGCCGGCACTGCCCGCTCAGCCAGGACCTGCTTAACCCACCTCCGCCGCTCCCAGCCCTGGCTGGACACGCGGCTGAGGGGCTCTGGCGAGCACCTTCCCCTGTGCCGTGAGCCCACGGCAACACCGCATTTCCAAACCCCAACAGGCCAGAGAGGCAACTCGGGGTTCGGTTCCTGGGAATGGAGGCTCTGTAGGGCACCGGCTCGGAGGCTCGGCCACGGGGACAGCTTTGGGGCGACCATGAAGGTCCCTCGCTGAGCCATGGGTAATTGCGGGATGGGGAAAAAGGAGGCCCCGGAGAGACCGGCTATAGCGTCGACAGCCTCTCCAGCCCAGGGAGCTCAATACATCGGCCTCGCCGTAACTACCATTGCCTCTCCCTCCTCCTCCTCGCAGGCACGCCTGCAGGGGTTCAGAGTCTGCCCGGCCTCATTAAGAGCAACCCTCCGCTATGGCGTGGGTTTGTGCCAGGACACCTTGGGCTCGAGGGGAAGCTCGTGGCCGGGCCAGGCTTCGGGGGTGAATCGAAGCCGCTTTGGAAAGCTTTGCGGCACAGAGTGGTTTTAAACCGCACGGTCGAAGGCGGCAGGCGGCCGTGGCCCCGGGCGCTTGCTCTGGCGCAGAGGGAGGGACCCGAGCGCTGAAGCCGAGGTTTGAGAAGGCCATTGGAGAACGATGCTGTACCATGTATACCTTGAGCCACTGCTTTTCCGTCAGCGAGTCGCTGTAGTCCACCTCCTTACGGTGCCGCGAGCCTCGCCCAAACATCTTTTCCTCCTCCTCCTCACACGTCAACCTCTCCACCTCGGCATCATCCTTGATGATCCAAGACGGCAGCTCATCCTCCTCCATCAGGCGCGGTTTGCGCTTGGGGTTTCGCGCCTCCTCCCGCCTGCGGTCTAGGTCCATGCGCTGGAAGAAGAGGGGTTTGCTGTGGGGCTGCCGGCAAAGCCACAGCGAAGGGTGGCCGCCATGTCCCTAACACCTCGGAGTGTCCTTGGAGGAGCACGGGGTGCTGCAGGACGGGCACAGCCTCGAGACGGCCGGAGGACGGGGCTTGGGGATACCTGAGCTGGCACAGGGCTGTGGTGACAGCAGGGACGGGGGACGCTGCCCTCCAACCGCCCAGCGTGCGTGGCTGGAGGAACCACGCAAGGAGCTGGAGGCATTTCGGTAGCTACCGGCTCCTCACAGCTCAGTAGAGGCTGCGTAAAATAAACCCCGCCGGCTGCGAACAGGGAGAAGCGCGGCACGCTCACCGGGAGGCAGAGCAGGAGCGGCGGGAGGTCGGATCTCGTTAAGCCGACCGCTCCGCCGGGGCTGGGGAGCTCTCCTCTCTCCACCAGCCTTCTCCGGGCAAGTCTGCCGCTATCGAAGCCCCTTGGGGACTGCGGGCTGGCGTGTCGGGCACAGAAGTTACACGTGCGCCGGCAGAGCTGACAGGGCTGCGATTCTGGGGAGATGTGAGCTCTGGGCGAGAGACACCCGGCCTCGCACAAACACCCTGTCCTCATTCAGGGTTTGCCCAAACCAGTGCCATCCGCGAGACCCTGAACCGTCAAACGAGGCTCGGAGCTTGGCGGTCTCCTTTACGAGGAGCCTTTCCTCCATTTTAAATGCTCCTTGTCCCACCTCCAAGAGTTTTCTCAGGCCAGAGCTCTTTTGGGTGGGGAAACAGCTTTTTGCTGATGGACAGGGGTCCTGGCACACGCCTCCCGGCCCCATCTCCTCCTTCCCGCAGCAGGAGCAGAGCCCGAGGCTCGGCCCCTCTCCTCCGGCTCCCCCCCGAGCTCATCCCTTACCAGAGCTGGGAGCGTCCTGACTTTGAGCCCCTGCTCTACTGTTTTGTTTTACCTGTTGAACGAGTCACGGCTTCGTTAAGCACTCTCAGCTGATTTCTGTTAGAGAGACCGTTTTAGCTGCTACTCGGAAGAACAGCGGGCACCACTCCTCCTCCGCAGCCTGTGCCATGCTCACCATGAAAAGGTCAAACTCCTCTTCGTGCCGCGCAATCATCTGGTTGACCGTTTCGTCGTCGGGAACTTCGTCTTCTTCCTGCAAGATTTTAAATCCCCGATTCAATGGCGAGAGAAGGCGGCGCGGCAGTTCGTCCGCTCGGAGCACAGCACCGAACATCGTTACCATCCGACGCTTGTTCGGTTGCCCGTGAAAGATGTGTTTTTGGGTGGCCTCAGTCCAGTTTCTAGCGGACAGGTTATCCACGGTGCAAAGATCACCGTCAGAGCTGGCACGTGCGTTGGCAGTCTCAGCAGCAAGGCCGAGGATTGAATGGGCGTGGAGACTGAACAACCCCTCTCACCTTTAGAGGTGGTTCCTCCAACTCAGCGTTCAGGCACAGGGTTGAGGCAGTGTGGGGGAAGCTTGCACTGCCACTGCCGCTGCCCGCGCTGTATCTGTTCTGTGGATAAATAGAGGACTTCAGTCTCCAGGGCTGTCAATCCGGCACCTTTCACCGACGCTAAAAATTCACTTCAAATAGAAACAAGTGTTCATGCTCCTTTTTCCTTCTAGCCCCCACGCCCTTGGCCTCGAGGACGCACAGAGCAGTGGAGCAAAGCCAGCCACACGTTCGCCATTCGCGCTCTGGAGTAGGAGGAAGCTGCCTGCGCTGCCCCTTACCTCGTCCTGCTCCTCGTGCTCCAAGATAGCCTGGAGGAAGGCTCTTCGCTCGTGGCTCGAGGACTTCTGGTCAAACATGCCGGCTTGGATAACCTTCTGATCAACATTCAGCTTGTATTTGGCAGCAGCAAGGATCTTCTCCTCCACGCTGTTGACGGTGCAGAGACGGAGAACGCGCACTTCGTTCTGCTGCCCGATGCGGTGCGCTCGGTCTTGCGCCTGCAGGTCCTGCCGGGGAAGGGCGCATCGTTTGCTGAGTGATTTACAGCCGGCTCCCGCCGAGATAAAACACGCTTTATCCTCTAAATCATGGGAGACGCAGGTCGCTCCCTGAACGCTCTCAGCGATCCCCGAGGACTACGGTACGCTCGCAGGGAATTCAGCTAACGGAAACCATTGGTACTGGTGGCCGCTCTCTCCTTAGGAGACCGAGCGTGCATGGGGAAGAAAACGACCATGCGGGCAATTGCAGCCAGAATTTGGGGATGGCTCTCTTGCCTCTCGCAGGCCGTCCGTCACCGGGAGCGTGCCTGCAGGTCTCTGCCAGCACCGGCCTTGGAGGATGGCAGAGTTTCAACGCCTCGACTCGTGCTGGGAGGAGGAAGGGCTCTCTGACCTCAGCTGCTGGCAGAAAGAATCTTTTAAGGTTTACTGCCAGCACAATGGTTCATTTAGCTGCACGAGACTCTCGGCTTGTCCTCCAGCCTGCCTCACCCGCCAGAACCAAGCCCCGCTCGCAGCCGGGAGGGCAAACGCCCAAGGTTCTTGCGCAAGACTACACTGCTGGCTCTCATCCCGGGGACACAGCTACGACACCGCAGCAGCGGACGGACAGAAACGGCAGCATTTGGGCGGAGGGTCTTCATCGTCAGGCTGGACTGCCAGCACCGGCTGCGCATCTCAGAGAAGTGCTAAGGCTCGAGAGCGAGCGTGGTGCTCTTCTAGGCATGCGAGAGAGATGGCGCGGATGGAGCCGTCTTCTCCATCCATTTTGCTCGCTTTTATTTGTTTGTTTGGTGTTTTTGTTTTGGTTTGTTTGTTTGGTTTTTTACCTGGTGAGGATTCCAGTCGCTGTCAAAGATAATCACAGTATCGGCAGACTGGAGGTTCAGACCCAGCCCGCCAGCCCGAGTGCTCAGCAAAAAAATGAAGTACTCGGAGCCTGGCTCATTGAAAGTCTTTAACAACATGCCCCGGTCTTCTGCTTTAGTGGTTCCTAAAAACAGAGAGGAAGGGTTACTCCTGCCCTGACAGTCACAAGATCCGGTGGGGCGGGAGGGCGAGGGGCTCCGCGGCATTCAGAGGGGGCTGCCCACCATCCGGAGGGAGCACGGGGGCTCAGGAGAGGCACTTGGGGTACCAAGGCCACGGAATCAGGGTGCTCGCAGGCACCGCGCCGGCCGTCAGGAACGACCGGCTCCAGCGGGGAAGGGAGAGCCCGGTCGGGTGCGGGTGTGCGTCCTGTGAAAGGACGCCGTGGCAGGGTGGGTGCAGCCCAGCGTGAGGCAGGGCGGGGGGAACGTGCGGCCGCTTTCAGTAGAAAGACTTGAGAGAAAGGGCAAGAGGGAGAGGAATGGCTAAAGCGGGCGGGTGCTGCTGGCCCGACTTGGCATCTGGGCTGTCCACGGGCGGATCAGAAGATCTCCTAGAGCTCGGGACAGTGGTACTGGGAACGCGGCTGGTTTTAAGGCAGCGTTTGGTACATTTGAGGCTGGGGTTGTTATGGGAGGTTGGCAGCAGCAGGAGACCGAGCTCAGCGATACGTGAGGGTCTCTCCCAGCCCGTCCTCCCCAAAACCATCCTCCTTCCGCTCTCATTAGAGAAACGCAGTTCCGTAAACCACACAAAGGCTCTGCACAAGCCCAGGGGAGAGCTGGGGATGCTCTGGGGTGCGAGGTGAGCTCGCCCTACTTCGCAGGGAACCGTTAAGAGATGCTCACACTCACGCCAGTTGTGGTGTGTAAATGCCTCGGCTCTGACTGTGCCACGGGGCCGTGACTCTCCCCGCTCAGCGCTGGGGAAGGGGCACGTGGGGCGAGTTACTGCCCGGCTCTGAGTGGAAAGGGCTGCACAGTAAGGTGCTGGCCACAAGCATGATGCCGCGCTAACACCCATCCCACACTGGAAGTCGTTAAATGTTGTGACCAAAGGAACAAATAGCTCTGAGAGACTGATTGGAAGGGAGAAACCTTGGTTTCAATACTGCTTCGGTCTCGTTCTCCACCTCACCTTCTCAGGAGCTTAACGTTTCTCTCAACAGATCAATTCTTTAAGGAGTTAGCACTGCTCTTTGCTGGCAAAGAGGGTTTGGGTCTGCACAGACTTCAGCAGCCCCACAGCGTCAGGGGCATCTTTACAGGTATTCAGTGGTTTATTCCAACTGAAAATGGTGAATTGACTTTCCCTTTCTCCTACATTAGATTCGTGCACAAACTAAGCTGCACACCTGGAATCCAACTAATGAATTTATATTTACATTATTTTAATAATGTTATAGGCCAGCTGGCCCTTAACAGCATCCTTCAGGGTTTCAGAATTAATAGTAGATCGGCTGAATTTAAAAACGAAAACTGTAACTGAAGCAGCAGCTGATGATAATGTAGAAAGTCAAAGGCTGCACTTTATATCTTTCATCCTGCATACTGCAAGGTTTATTGCCTTAATTTGCATCCTGCAAGCAGGGTTAATTGCTTTACAACGTGCTGTTTGTTGCAGACCTATTTCCCTTGCAAGAGATGCCTGGTCAGTGAACCCGGAGGAGCTTACCTCACTGCTCGGCCCCACGCAAGGGGTTTATCCTCACCGCAAGCCATAAGTAACAGAGGGGCAGCTGCTGTCCCCGCGCATCAGAGGCACTCACCGTCCAGCCTGAGGTATTTGAATCCACGATAAGCAAAATAATCTTCCATGATGGTCATGAGGGAGGTCATCTGGCAGAAGAGCAGCACCTTGTGGTTGGTGGCTCGCAGTTTGGGGAGGATTCTGTCGAGGAGCTCAAATTTGCCTGAGGCACGGTACAAATCCAGTCTGTGAGGGAAGAGAAGAGGGCAATAAGGATTTGATGCTAAAAACACAGTGTCTGCCTCGCGTAAGGATTACCAGCGCTCACTGGAGTAGCACTACTGCATTTAACATGCACTGATAAACCACTTCGCAAGGAAAAGCCACAAGTGCCCCCACTTGTTATAACTCTAAAATACCCTACTTACCCTTGCACAATACCTCCTGTGAACCCCAAGTGCTCGGAAAAGGATTCCTGGGATCAGAAAGAGAAACGATGTTAGAAACTGTCCTTGCACACAAATAAATCCAGCAAAGTCCTGGAACTGACCTAAAAGAGAACTGGCCCTGGGGTCAGGCAGGGAGGACTGGTGACGGCAGAGGTCCCGCTCCCAAAGTGCCTTGGGAAGCAGGCACAGGAACGGAGCGATTTTAAAATCTGCCTGGTGTCAGATGGCAACGCCCTGCTGCCAACGCAGAGAGTTTGTGCCCAAAAAGATCAGGCTGAAGGGATACACCCGGTCTCGCTCTTTTTAGGTGATATTGCTTCACCAAGCTCACTTGAACAGATTTCAGACTGTTCTGGGCGGCAAGAAGGAGCGTTTTGAAGGAAGCCCGATCGGCACAGTGCCGCGCTGAGGGCTGACGTTCGGCTGGCCAAGCAGCCAGGCCTGGCACCGAGGTGGTTAGTGGTCGGTCCGTGCCGCAGCCACAAGAGCTGTTCGGTTTATCTCCGTTTGGTTTATCTCCATTTAGGAGGGGGACGGAACAGTTTTGCCACGTTTCCAGAGGACGTGCGATCACCGCGCGTGCCAGCCCTGAGCCCACGTTACCTCTATATGCTGAAACATGTAGGGGTGGTTACAGATCTTCCGCAGCTGCATGATCGTGTTCATCAAGGTTTTCGTACCGCCTTTACCCTGCACAAACGAGACAAGAAATTAGAAATCTGAATTTCAGTTTACTGATCGCAATAGCTATCCAGCTGGTCGTGAGGAATATTCTGGGCCTATTTAGCTGGGCATTTGCAGCCCTGAGGCTCCAGCGCTGCCCAGATCTAGCTGGAGCTATGTCTAGAGGCATTGGTCCCAGAGCAGGACTGCCTGGGTGGGCAGCCAAGCTCTCCCCAGTTAGTGAGGGGTGAAGTTTTTAATACAGACATTAAAGTCACCTTGAGAATTCTAAGGAGCAAAGGCTGCTGAAAAGCCAGCTGCTTTGGGGGAGCGGAGCTGAAGAACATGGAATTTTTCACCTCCAGCTTTTAGTTCAGATCAAAGTGTCTTTTTTATTTTTTCTTCTAATTAAATGCCATTTGACTTTCCGATCACTTTCAAAAGCAAGTCAGCGGCCTCCGTGGGTTTCCTGGCAGCCGCAGGATTACACCCACCACAACCCTCAGGGCTCGTCTGGACGCATGAGGGGTTCGCGCTGGGCCAAGCTCAACCCACACCCCCCGAGGCAGCCCATCCACTCGAGCGGGGCGCTGGCCCACAGCTCTGACCCTGTCCCTCCAGGACTTCTTGCTTTGCTTGTAAAAGGGGTTTTTGCTTTATCTGTTGATGTGGCAACTGAGGACAGCCGCAGAACAGACACCCCCATTCCCGGAGGCGTTTCCAGCCCCACTCTGACGGTGGAGGAATTCGCCAAAAGCAGGGACTTTGGTGGCCAGACCTTTTTGTCCTTCTCGGAGCCATCCGTGAGGAGCACCCCCTTGGCCTGCATGTGCCTGTAGAGGACCCTCTGCAGAGCGGACATGTCACACTTGATCACGTACTCCACCTGCAAGGACCGAGGAGAGGTTAATTCCCAAGGCGATGCGAGTGAGCACCTCCAAAACCCCGAGATCCTTCTGGCGCTTGGCACAAACCCATCCACTTCTAAAGCCTGGGGGGACCACAAGTCCCTCGTTCTCAGATGAATCAAACCAGCCACCTCTTCCTGGAGCTGAATAAAGCTCCACACACACACCCTGAGATGGGGGAAGAGCTGGGCAGTTCATCCCGGCCGTTACCTTTTCAGGCAGCTGCGCTTCTACTTCCTTCTTCAGCCTCCGCAGCAGGAAGGGGCGCAGCACTTTGTGCAAACGCCGAATGATCAGGATGGTTTCTTCTTCGTTCAGGTCCACCTGTGTCACCAGGGAAAGGAATCGTTACACAAGGGAAGTTCCCTTCCTCAGCATCCGTCAACGGCGGCAAGATTCCCAGGGTCAGGGTAAGGCACAGTGACGCATCGCTCTGCACATGGCAGAACTGGGACACTGAAAGTCTCTTTGATGTAATCATCACAATCCGAGGTTTCTGCACTGATTTTTTTTTTTTTTTTTTTTTTAAAAGTTCAGCCTCACTTATCTTCCCCCGGCTGCCCGATAATCTGCTCTGCAAAACCTCAGCTGCTGCAATTCAACAGGAGTCACTTCAAACAGCTCCAGAGCCATTAACAGCAGCACCGACAGCACCTTTGCCATCTGAGAACTACGCTAGCAAGAGCCCAGCTGGCTTCTCCCGCCAACACTCAGATACCTCAGGGTCAGAAGAACCGTTCACCTACCCTCATTTCCAGTACTCAATTAACACTCTGTATTTTCCAGTCTTCCAGTAAAACCCAGCCCAAAGAAACTACATTTTACAGGACGGTGCTCCGCACCTTGCTAGTAGAAATTAAGAGATTTTTGCAAGCGTTTCCAAACACAAGCTACCCAAAACACCTGGTGGCTGATGACAGCCCTGACCCCCCACCCCCACCAGCGGCATCGGCCGCCACCCGGCTTCCTGCCGTACCTTTTCTCCCGTCATGGCAAAAGGAGCATTAAACCACTGCTCAAACGTGCTACAGCTCTTGAAGATGGTCGGCAGGAGGAAATTGAGCAGGGCCCACAGCTCGGGGAGCTTGTTCTGCAGCGGGGTTCCCGTCAGCAGCAAACGGCGCGGAGCCACGTAGTGCGTGTTGAGGACCTGCGTGAGCTTGCAGTGGTGGTTCTTCATTCTGTGGCCCTCGTCCACAATCATGTACTTCCAGCGGATCTGCAGGAAGGAGAAGGGGGGTGTGAGCAAGGGATGGCGGCTCTCTGCACTGCAGCTATGACTGGAGAATCCCACCGACAGCCTTTGGTAGGCCCAGGCTTCCAGGAGAGATCCAAGCCAGCTGGGATTGTGGAAACCCATGATGACTTCTAAGCTGCTGCCGGGGAACTGCTCCCATCGGGGGCAATTTGTGTCTCTGGTTCAGAGACAGACATGGAAGGAGTGGGAAGAAAGGAAGGATGCTAATGCCAAATAGCTGACAGAGACTGATGCCAGCTTTGGGGAATGTCAGTATTTCTTGAGATTTTTGGCCATTAACAAATCAAATCATGTTTAACTCTCTGCAATACAAAGGGAAAAGAGAAGACTGTTCCCTTCGAAGCCTTGCTGAGGCTTCCACACATCTAACAATCTGGGCAGACCCCCGTCACCGAGGTAAGCAGCGCTGCAGAACTAATTCTGAGCGAGACTAAACCCCTCAAACCCAGGGTTTTGACTTGGCACATTGTCTGCGTGCTTTTGAAACGGCACAACCTTTCCAGCCCAAGGGAAGCCTCAACATTTGATCTTTACCCTGTGGCTGCCGGTTAAGTACAGAAAAACCCCTTCACCACTCAGCTAGGGCAGAAGGGCAACGATGACCTTGTAGGGGTTCTAATAAATATTCATTGTCCTATGAATTGCTTTATTAAAAGGGTAAAAATTATTTGCTGTATCACAGGATATGCAGCCAAAACCAACAAGAATGCTACATCAGTTCTGGCTGCTGAGGGTAAGCTGCAGCTCCTCGCCTCCTGCCACGTGACGACGAGAGTCTCCAGAGATAAAAATCTCACTTAAGACAGCAGGATTTTTCTGACAGGGACTGTCTCGGTGACATCTGTGCAGCGCCCACAAGTGCAGCAAGGACAGGCTATCCTCCTGCCACAGCCCAGATAACACCGAACAGGGAGCTGCTGTTGCCTGCTGCTGGCAGGACTCACCTTGGCCAGGATGTGCTTATCTTTGATGATATATTCATAAGTAGTGAGCAAGACGTTGAATTTCCCACTTCGGAGCTGAGGTACGAATGCCCGTCTTGCTGCTGGAGAGCCCTGGAGAAAGAATTTCAAACAGAAATGTTAAACCAGAATATGATTTCCAGGAGAAGAGAGATGGTGGGAGTAGTTATCAACACGGAACAATTGTTCCAGTTACAGAAAGGCAGCAAGAACATTTGTGCAGACGATAGCAGCTGGATCCCTTCTGCTGTTAAGGAATGAAAACCAAATGTGGATTTCATCGATTTAGCGCCAGGAAGCATCCCAGCTTCTTTGGGATAATGGAAATATTGTTTGACTGGAAGGAAGAAAAGGCAAACTGGCACCCAAGGAATCCTCACGAAACGAGTGGCCAAAAGAGCCTGGTAAGTAGTGCATGCAAAAATAATGCTGGTACTTGCCTTGTATGAGACCTTCACCACAGAAGGAGCCCATTTGTCAAACTCATACGCCCAATTTGACAGAGTTCTGGAGGGGGAAAGAAAAAAAAAAAAAAAAGAGAGAGAGAGAGAAATGGTAAAACTGGGCCTTGCACAATGGGGAAATTACACCGCAGAGGCCCGGAGCTGGCACGGATGCCAGGCTAAGAAGCATTTTCTGTGCTGCGCAGGGCTGGGAGGGGTGATGAATTCAGGCACGGCACTTACGAGAGAGGTACTATAATGAGGAAGGGTCCATTGATCCGTTTGTGCTCCATGAGGTATGTGATTAAAGCGATGGTCTGGATGGTTTTGCCCAGACCCATTTCATCTGCCAGGATGCCGTTCAGGTTGTTGTTGTACAAGGACACCAGCCACTCCAAACCTTTAATCTACGGGGAAAAGGGAGCGATTGAGGGATGAAAAAAAAAAAAAAAAAAAAAAATCAGACTGCAGACAGAGGAGTTGCATATCAGATGCGCTAACGACCTGCGCGCCTCACCCCCCCGTCTTATGCATTATGTAGATGAGCTCCCTATACACTATTAACGATCTCATTTTAATTATTTAAAGCCAGTCACAGGCATTAATGTATTCCTCTCCTCTCAGGGCCAAGGACACACGCAGAGAGCCAACGTTCTTTGTTTTAAGCAGCGAGCCAGCCTGGCTCATTATCTCGCACCAGACAGGCGCGCTGGCTCGGCCCTCGGCTCCCGTTTCTTGCTACCAGGAGCTTCTCGGCACAGCGCAAATCTCAGTGCCTCCCACCAAAACCTCCTGGCAGCGCTGCCAGAAACGGCGTGCCCGCGTACGGCAGGGCCGGCGCTCCCTTCCGCAGCCTCTCACCTGGTACTGCTTGAGGACTCCGTTGACCATCAGCGTGGACTGCTTGTCCACCCTCTCGGTGACCGCATGGGCCACGGCATAGTACGACTGCAGGCCCCTCGCCAGAGCTTGAGACACCCCGTATTCATCGTCAACGTCTTGCTTAGCATTTCTGGGGCGGGAGGGGAATGGAAAATAAAAATGGAGATAAGAAAGATGATCCCTTTGGAGAAAGCTCCTGGGGAGCCCCGTCAGTCCCAGGGTGGTTAATTTTCCCAATATGCGCCAAATTAGGTCTCATTTTGGAAAGACTGCTCTCAAAAACCGGGAGCAGAGCAAACACCGCCTGCCGAATTTCACTCCTTTGACACAAAGCACACGAGGTTCACAAAAGCGACTTTGAAACAGAAGACGGCACGGCACGCCACAAGAGCAGGTTAAGAGGCAGGGCTCACTCGATAATGTGTCTGGCATCCACTTCTGAGACATCGTCGCTGTCTGGATCGGGGATCTTTTTCTTCTCCTCTACAGGCAGGGCAGGCTGTGCAGGTTGCGGTTGCTCCTCTTCCTCCTCCTGCCAGGAGACACAAAGCGCACCCTTCTGAGCACAAAGCCGCTTATTCTCCTTTATACAATGGAAACGGCAGCAAAACCTGCTCGGCCGCACTCAGGAGTGACCGAGCCTGTGGACAACAACGGTGTAGGACAGGCTCGGAAAACCCCAGGGGAAGCACTCGCTGCCCCAGGAGCTCGCAGACCCAGACTCTGCCTGCACAGGCACGTCTGCTAACAAAGACAGAGGCTACCAGAAGCACAGTCTCACGCTGTTTGCTTCTGGACGTCCAAAGAGTTACATGAGAAATATTCGGGAAGAAAACCGGGCAGCTAACGAATGGAGCTTGCCATCTCCCCCTGCCCCTCGTGTTCTTTACATGGGTTTTTGGGTTTATTCTAAATACACTTATTTGAGCTGACTGACACAGATCTGTGCTGGAAAAAGTAATTCTTGAGATGAGCTTAGTGCGGTACATATGGCTGTCTCCTATTCTCTCAAAAACACTTAAAATACAAAAGCGTAAGGGAGACTGGTGGTATTTCTCCTTACCTCCTCCTCCTCTTCTGACCCACTTTCTTCACTGTCAGATCTTGGAGCTACTTCATATCTAATTAAATACAAATATTAATATTTAATTGCAAATCTGCTACCAACAGCACTCTACGGACAGCATGAGATCAGCACAGTTCTAGAAACCCTTGCATTAAAACTTGGATTTTGTTATCAGTATTTTTTTTAATAATAAAATGCTTATTCGTTTATTTTTCTCTCACTTTGTTCAAGTTTTCACATGCGCTCTCGGGAAAGCATATGAGCCCAAGAGCCTGCGTCCGGGACCACCCACCAAGCCTCCTGCAAGCCTTTCCCACACCATTTTGGGAGGCTGATGAAATCTTTCCTTCCCGATCCGCAGTCCTGCCGCTTCCAGCTCCCTGCGCTCCCCCCAAGGTTTGGGCCCAGGCCAAGCACCTTCCTCCCCACCGATCCCGTTCTGAACATCAATCCCAGCCCGCCCTGAACAGCATCGCTACAGGCACAATCCCAGCGCATGGCCAGAGCTCCCCATTCCCCTTCAAGCTGCAGCGTGCCGCAGATCGGAGGCAAAGGCATGGGGGGGGGGGGTGGCCAGAGGAAATCGCCCATCGTTGCCCCCTTCCCGGGACTTACCCAGGGTTCATCTCCAGCCAGGCTTCCAGCTGCCCAGCCTTCGGGGCATCGGTGCCGGTGAGGATCTTGCCACTCTCCACGTGGATCACTTTGACAGGGAGGTCGCTCATTTGGCTTGTCTCGTCCAGCGGCTGAGGAATCAAAGTCAGGCTGTGGGTCAGTATTTTGATTCTTCTGCCTCGAAACAGAGCTTGCATTTACATCAACATCTACAGCTTCAACCAAACCCACCACAGGACCACCGCAACAACCGCTGGGAAGAAGAAAATGGCCGACTGCTTGAAATATCACATCACCAGAGGACAGGCAAAGCTCAAAAGCTGACGAGATTTAACATTTTGCTTTGAAAAATCGAAGCAGAAATGAAGAATCTTTGTGTGGGAAGGCATATTCAGATGTCAAACTTCATTCACACAGGCATAATTAATTTGAAATATCACTGAAAAGCACTTCTGCTCGCAAGGGGTTTTGCAAAGTGCCGAGCACACAAAGTTCGATGCACAGAGTTGATCCTGGTACGTCGCCGGGGCTGCTCGCACGTGCAGAGTTACGGATCCCTCCTAGGCGACACGAATCCCAACCTGACCAACTTGCCCAAGCTCACACGGGGAGAGGAGGAAACCAAGCTCCCCGACGTCCTAAATAGTGAACCGTCCTCCCCTGCGGCAGGTCTAGAGCCTGTCTGAGAAAACTATTTGTGTCAGGGATGGGCAGAGAGATCTCTCCATCCTGGTGTAAGTTCTATTTTAGGAAGTCTCAATTTAGCCACCCGCTGCGTTAGATCTCATCATCGTAGTCAGCCTTGCAGTGGGGAGGATTCTAACGGGCCTTTTCAGCAAGTGGCTGACGTTTCCTACCCTACTTGGCACGGCGTGAAATAAGATTATTGGGCTTACTTCGCCATCTGGTCCAATCGCCGGAGTCTGGCCTTCCGCATTCTCTGCCTTCTGAAAGAGAAGGAAGATGGTTGTTAGCGACCCAGTGCCGAAGGAAATGACAAAAACGGCGCCTCCACAAAGACGTTATTCCAGCTCCATGCTAGGCTTCGCTTTCAACTCACCTTCTTTTTCTTTTTCTTCTTCTTCTCCTTGGCCACCTGTGCGGCCTTGTGCTGCCGGACCAGCTCCGTCAGGTTGGCTACGTACTCGTCCGTCTGCTGCAGTAGGTAGGCCAAGCGCTTGTCCTTCTTCTGATCGATGAGCTTGCGGTACCCCTCCTCATCTTCAGCCTACGGAAAGGAGGATCGTTAACACCCTGCTAAGCGAGCTGAGCCCTCTGCGCCCACCCTGAACACAGAACAGCTCATCACGCGCACACGATACATCACATGCACACACGCAAACCGCTTACCATCAAACGGCGCATTCTCTCCTTCTCGATCCTCTCGTTTTCCTTCTTCTGCTCGCGCTCCGTGTTGGCGTGGTAAGTAGCCACCGCCTTGGTCAGCTTTTGAATTTTGCCTGTGACAGAGCGATGGTATTCCTTGAAATCTTTAGCGTGCTGGAGAATGCTATTGAGGTATTCCTGCAAGGAAAGGGAACGGCAAACAGGCGGTGTCAGGACTCGTGCACTTAGGTGTTCTGCTAAGTTAATACATCTAATGCCACAAGCTAAGCGAGATTGACTCCTCTCATATTTAACAGAGCAGAATATTGCACTTGGAAGAGACCTACAGTGATCACCTAGTCCAAATGACAATCATCTAGTCCAAAGAGGATCTTTTTCTAATCCCCTAAAAAAAGGGAATTCCCTAAAAAAGTTCAGCCCTGCCAGCTCCCGCCGCCCAACTCCTCCGGTGACCCTGAAAATGGCATGTGCAGCACGTCACTGCTGACCTGGTGCTTCTGCCTGCGTTTCCGTTCTTGCTCAATCTTCTGCTGCTTCTCCAGCTTCTCGGTGATGCGAGCCTCACGCAGGGACTGCCGCTTGCTGCGCTTGTACGCCTTGGCGTTCAGGGCCGTTTCCAAGGCCGTGTCTCGCCTCATGCACACCACGACTTCCTGACGCAGCTTTTGGAGAGATTCAGATTTAAAAAAAAAAAAAAAAAAAAAATAAAGGGAATTAATTCCACGGGCGATGCTGCAAAGTATTACAATAGCGTGGGTTTCATGCCACCCGCAGCTCCCACACACAGCGAGTTAATAAACCAGATTTCCTTTGACAGACAGCTTACCTGTCGCTGAAAATTAAGCAGCCTTAGTGCTTTAAGTTCAATGGTAGCTTTGGTTCTCAGGTCACCAGCCAGGGAGCCAGGAAGGTTTTCCAGCTCTTGGATTCTGTGAGCAATGCGAGCCTGCAGCCTGTAGAGGAAGGAGACGGGATTTCACAGCAGGCAGGGACCTGCACAACGAATTCACTTTCACTCCTCTCCTGATGAGAAGCTACCAAGTACAGCTCTGATTTGTGGAGGCCTTACGAGAGGCTCTTGGCAGCTGAGCGGCTGCTCAGCATCCTGTTTTAACTCTGTTTTAATCAATTGGCACAGCAGAGATGCTCCCCCCCCAGCGGACAGGCACGCACGGTCTCTAATAAAACATCAGCACGGTGACAGTCCCTGGAAAGCAGGAGGGACGAGATTTTGGAAGGTGCCTTGAGAAGCTCCAAGGAAAACATACGCCCACTCATCCCTCCAGATCTCTCCACATCGCACATTAAGAAGAGGTAAAACAGGATTAAGAAGAGGTAAAACAGGATGGGGAATCATTAAGGTATGCCTCAAGAGGACGAAAAGTACCGGTGGTGTGAGGAAGGTCAAGAACGAGCCGCTCCGGACCCTGTAACCCAAAGCATGGCGTAGCCCCTACCTGTACTCCCTCTCCTGCAGGATTTCCACCGGGTCAAGTCCTCTGGGTTTCTGGATGGGCGTGATCCGGTTCTGCTTCTGGTGGAGCTGCACCATGGGGGCTGGCTGGGCCGGCTGCCCGGGAGACTGCGTCTGGGGCGGCATCACGGGCGACGCCGCGGGAGGCACCGCCGGGGGGGCTGGCGAGGGCCGGCCGGTGGGCTGGGGAGGAATCAGTTTCTGAGGTGTGCTAGTGGGGGCTGCAGCATTTGCCATTGGTCCTGTGGAAAAACAAACCAGAGCGCCGTCAGGAAAGCGGTGAGGAAAAATACCGAGTTGCCTCCCTGTGTAAAGGGAAGCAGCTCTGCGTACACAGAGCCTGGCTTCGGCACAGTCCGCTGGCTTCCCTCTGACCTGAAGCCACCGCCGCTCTGCCGCGCCGTAAATTTAGCAGCAAATAAACCCAACGGCCTCCCTCCCCAGACGAAGCTATTAAACTCTGAACGGCTGGCTCAGAGAGCACACACAGAACCTCATAAAGCTCGAGCGGAAGAACGAGCTGATTACGGCAGCCCTTCAGAGAGCTCAGTCACCATTTACAGGATTTTAACAAGGAATCTCCAAGCTCCTTCCACCCCAGCGGCACGGAGCACCGGTGGTGGGCTTTCCCCCTGCCCCGGCACATCACTTCGTTAACCACCAGCCCTTAATGGGCTCATGGTTCCGTGTCACGGTTTAAGGCAGTTTTGCTGCCAATGAGCCCCGGGTCTCACCTTCCGGCCAGGGCTTGGGGGGGCCACCGGGGGGTTGCCCAGGCATTCCTGGGGGAACTCCTGAGGGTCCAGGAGGGGGCATGTTAGGCCCTCCTATACCTGCAGAAGGGCCAAAAAAAGAGACAGAAAAGGGGGGGGGGGGGGGGGAAGAAGAAGAAAAAAAACACATTAAGATGTTGATCTTTGTTTACCAGGAGCAAAGTTCATCCTCCCGCTTAGGAGAGCCTGAGCAGCACGTATGTCTTTTTGCAAGCACATAACCCCCCAGGTGTGCCCCCCCTGCCCATCAGAGATGGCACCAGAGGGATGAATCAGCCCTCCCAAACCCCAGACTCCCTGGAGGAGTCTCTCTGCCTCCCTGCCTCGACAGCAGCCGGGTGGGATGAATCTGAAGTCCCAGTCCCCGGAAAGCTAACGGCCACGAATCGGACGGGCTGCGAGAGGTGCAAACGGAAAACCCAAACTGGGCAACACCAGGGCAGTGGAGAGGGTCAAACTGTGCCAAACTGGGGTAAAACACCCTCCGGCCAGCAAAACCCCAGTGCCGCCAGGAGGAAAGCCGATCCCTCCCCAGGGGCAGCGCTCACCGTGAGGTCTGTTATAGTTTGGAGGTGTCGGTCCTGGTCCAGGCCCTTGCACTGGTCCTTGCACTGGTCCTGTCCCGGACACGGAGGGCGGAGGTAGTGTCGGCATTTGCTGCTGCATTCCAGGCATGGGTCGCTTCCCCTGCACCGCCATCTGAAGGTGGTCGGGGAGGGGCTGGCCTCTGGCCAGCATCTTGTAGGCCATGATCTGAGCTCTCAGCTGGTGCAGCTGGTTCTGGTTAAAAGGGGTCGGGCCCCGGTTCTGCTGCCCCAGAGCTTGGGGGTCAGTGCCATCCAAGGGGACTCCTCCAGGGCCCGAGGACATCTGAGGGCCAGAGGACGGACCGTTAGCCGGAACCGGACTCGAGGCGTGCTCGGAGCCGCCGAGTGGAGAAGGGTAACCTGGAGGGAGAGAGCCAGTTAGACGACAGCGAGGCGCTCGCAGCGATGGGGATGGGAAGACCGAGTTAAAAGAAAAAGAAGAACTACAGAAATCTCCTCCCCAGTGAAGCCTGCACCTGGTTTAAACCCGAAAACCCCGGGAGTGCTACATCCTTCCCAACATGAAGGATGTAAAGCAAGCAAAGTTCCTGGACGGGAGCGGCCGTGTGGGAACAGGGCGCTCGGCGTACAACGCCACACCGATCTTGGCACAGAGGAGACCGGGACGCGAGGAGGGACAGATGGTCCTTCTCCCAGTTTGACCTTTCCATGCAATTCTTTGCTCGTTTTCATGACTATCCTAACAGACACCAGATATAAATAGAAGAGTGAAGCAAAGAGCCACAGATGCTCTGGGAGCTCCAGACTGATCCACAGCCCCATCCCCATGAAAATAAGACTCATTTTTCTTAAAGAAACCAACCTTGAGAGTGTTGATCCATCGGGCTTGGAGGAGGACCCATTCCCGCGTGCCCGCCGGGCCGCATTCCCATCCCTTTCATCTGGCTGTAGCGAGGATCGTCGGTTATTCCCTTCTCATGCATGGAGTCCATGGGCTGCAAGAGAAAAGCAACACCCCAAAATCAAAGACCTGGCTACACCGTTCCCAGAGACAGAGGAAAGCCGAGCGCAGGGAGCTGCACCGCGTGACGCTGGCCGTGCGGAGGCAAGACGCGCTCCAAAGGCGGTAATGATTCGCCTCTCGCAGCGTGCGTGTCCAGACGTTGCCAACAACCTCCTCAAAACGAAAACCTATTTGCTGGCAAAATACCGTAGACCACAGCGAACCACCCACATTAAGTGGTGGGGAGGGGAATAAGCACAAGGGGATGTTAAAAGAAACCTGAAATTGCTTAAATGCTGTGGCTGCGTGGTTTTTCCCCAGGTCTTTCAGCTGAGGATGCTGAAGATGACTGAACAAGCTATAGATCGAAAGAACTGAGAAAAAGGGGATTTAGATGATGAATAAAACAAAAAACCCCCAACGCTTTGGTGGTAGAAATGGAAAGGGAGAAGGGAGGCTTGTTTTCCCTGAGCTCCAAATTCCCAACGACAGAAACCTTCATTAGATGTTTCACTCTCCTTCCTTATTTAGGAATTAAACTCCTCAGCCCCCACTCACAATCTAGAAGCGAGCTGAAGAGACAGGTACAATACCCTGGTATTTGTGGTAAGCAAACCGCATAAACTCAGCTCTAAACGGTTCATTTCTCAGGCTTTCTGCCTCAAGGGAAATACGATGCGCGAGCATCCAAAAAAATAAATGAACAGGAAAACTAAGCCACCTAAACCATTTTTTCCGTGTTCTACCGAAGCGGCAGGTATTTTTTCAGTGCTGCCGGATGGCAGCGCCCGGCGGCAGCCTCCGAAATCCCCCCCTCACCTTGTGCATCTGATGCATGTTGTCCTGAGCGTAGCCCCCCGGCCCCTGAGGCGGCAGCGGGTGTCCTGCCGAGGGCGGTCCGGGGCTGGGTCCCATCATACTGTGTGCGGAACCGGGAGAGGGTCCGGGGCTGGGTCCCAACATGGCACCCGGGGACGGGCCCGGACCCGGAGAGGGCCCCGGGCGAGGCGTTCCTCCCATCGGAGGATCCGGAGTCGACATCTTCACAGCGGGAGCCGGGAATGGGGTCCTGTCGCCAGAGAGCTCGTCTCAGCCGGAGCTGCCGCGGCTCCTGGAAGAGCCCCCGAACCGGGCACAGAAAAGGGAAACGAGGATTAGGTACAGGCAGCTGCCCACACGCGCTCGCACGGGGCACGTCACCCAGAGCAAAGCCCTTGCTAACGAACCGAGAGCACGTCAGCGACCCTGGCCTTGCGGGCTTTGCAAAGTCAGAGGCATTAGGAACAAGAAGCCGACTTCCAAATCCATCTTCCTCGCAGCACGAGCACTGAATATTCCCGGGATTTGGGCAGAAGCAAACAGCATGCTGTTATCCGGTCCACACGGAAAGCGTTTGATCAGCTGAAGGGGTTTTATACCAGTTCTGGGAGTGATTTTTTTTCCACTAACATTGAAATCGATTTGAAGTCGCCTCGCACTCGCTTCAGCTTCCGGCAAACCTAACTCCAGAGATGTGGGTTAAGCCAAAATATCCTGCTGGGAGCGGGCAGGGAAGCATCGAAATCCAGCACCTAAATGGTCCAGAGACTCATTCAAGTTAAATGGGCAATTTGTGTGGAAAAGCATCGCTGTTACGCAAGAAACTAGAATTTCTGGTTAATTCAGATGTGGCATAGAAGAACTATTAAAAAAAATTGGACACCCATCCCAATTTGGGGTTTGGAAACATATTTGCAGTTACAGCGAACAGGCTGGGGACACAGAGAAGCCCAAATCCATCCTCTGGTCCCAAAGCGGGACCAATTCCACCCAAACCGCTATTCCTGCTGTGGGAACTCTCACTTCTGCAATTGCAAGTATAATCCAAACTAAAAAAAGAAAATGAGAGCGGACATATCTGCCTGGCGAGTGACATCAGATTTAATTTATTTCCCCTTTAACGTGAGGTTTGACGAAAGATGTAACAGGAGGGATTTTTGCCTCGAGGGATTTGCTCGGGGATCAGATCTTGTTTTGATCAATAATTACGACTGACGTCACTTTTGCAGGCTGGGAGCCGTTACGGGCAGCGAGGGTGAACGCTGGCTGTGAGACGAGTGGGTCCTGGCTGAGCCGAGGGTCGTGGTGAATGGGGGTACGTCCGGCTGGGGCCAGTCATGTTCAGTATCTCTATCTAACTCCTGCCTCCAGGTCATCATGTACCAGTTTGCTGCCGATACTAAACTGGGAGGCGTTGTTGACTCTCTGGAGGGACGAGAGGCTGTGCAGAGGGATTTGGATAGATCAGAGCATTGGGTGATCGTCAACGGCATGAAAATTAATGAAAGCCGGATTCTGTGCCTAGGACGAAGTAAGGCCAGGCAGAGGTATAGATTGGGAGAGGAGCTGCATTTGGGCGATGTCCTCCATGACATTAACTTTTAAAGGTCAGCCCTGAGCGGTCAGGCAGCTGGACGGGATGATCCTCGCAGGTCGCTTCCAGCTGAACCACTCTACTCACAACGAGGGCTTGGAAATCACAGAAACAGGAAATTATTTTGGCTTCAAAATATGGCGAAAAGTGGAAGTGTGGGGTGGTTTTGGTTTTTTTTAGGACTGCAGAAGGTTGCGATGAACACAACACCCGGTTAACGTAGGAGAACAGCTACTGCCCTCGGCTCTGACCACGCTTCTCTGCGCAGAGCCCACCAGGATGAGCTGTGTGGATGGGAATCTGCAGCATCACCCCATTTTCACCTAAAAACGCAGCCGCGCCGCAGCTTCTGCGGGATATAAAATCCCCATTCGCTGCCCGAGCCAGATTAAAGGGTTTGGTTGCTGGCGAGGCAGACTATAGAAGGTAAACGTGATGTAAAATAAGGATGTGGTGTTACCATGTCCAAAGCTGGTGGCTTTCAGAGCGGTGAGGCCAGGGAGAAACACACGTGCGTGCCACCAGCATCTGCTCGGGCTGCACCGGAGCAGGTAAATGCTTGCAGCCACCTGGGAAGGCAAATCCACGTCTGGGTTTCACGCTCTGATGCATATTGCAGCTGCAAGAGCGAAGAGGAACCGTAACCGGAGGATCCGAACGCAGCAGCGTGGCCGGGAGGACGACGCAGGGCTGAAAACATGGCTGGCAGAGGTGGCTCTCTGGCATGTGTGTCGGGCAAACGAAGCTGCCCTCCATCCCGGAGTTAAATCTGCAGAAACCCTGGGCTCGGAGGGAAAGAAACTCGTGAGGCTTGTTGCGCTTGCCATCTGCGGTCAGAGGACGACAGAAGGGTGAAACACTCCTTTTTTAAGGTCAGGTAATATTACAGCTCCTCCAATATTCATCTTGAGCGCTTCCTCCTTTTTTACATCTTCACTAGAAACAGCACGGCACAAATTAGGGACATTTCTCAAGAACTAAACAGATTTTAAGAGGTGACCGGAGATACTTCTGGGCTGCGCAGGATATCCAGAACAACCCTAATTAACACGCTCCTCTCTGCGCTCAGGATGAAGCCTAATGAGCGCAGGGTAGACGATCCCTCGCTGAGCCGCTAAGCCTCCCTTCCGAACCTCTGCCAGCCAGGAGCCAGGGCCGGGTGGCGTTTCATCCCGATTTGTTCTGGCAATTTGTGGTTGTGGGTGTTTATTTTTCATTTTCCTCCCGTGTTGTTGGTAAACACGATGGAGCCAAGCGCTTCCCACAAACACGGTGTTGAAGGGAACGATCCTGCCTCAGACCACAGGAGCTCTCGGATTCACACTTGTCCCAGAGCCAGGGGAATTCAGGAGCTTGTGTTTTCACACAAAAAGGTGCAAAGTGGCTGTTAAAAAGCAGAACACGCCTAAAATCTTCCCCTTGTCCTAAATCTGTTCGGCTCTGTAGCAGTGCCAAACCCATAGAGTTAATAAACTTAAGGATCTGTGGGCTGCGAAAAGGGTAGGCGGCCTCCAAAGTTCACGCTCATTTCCTGCTGGAAAATCCAGACTTGAGCAAAACGGCCGCGATTCCCAGGACACGGAGCAGCCATTGGGGAGGGAAGCTTCCAAAAATATCGACACAGGGCGTCCCACGCTCACGCGAGAGACAGGAAACGTCTTCGGAGGCGAACGGAAGCACCCTTCATCTATTAAAATGTCTTTTGGGTGCTCATGAAAAGCCGTACGCTCGCCTCCGCTCTGGGGATGCCTTTTTCTCAGGCGATCCCGCTCCTGAAGCAGCTTTCAAAGGATGCAGGCACATATCTTGTCTTTTAAAAAAAATGTTACGGCTCTCCAGGCTTTAAATTTCCCAATTTAAAAGAAAAGGATATTCAATACTCACGTCACTTGCCGGCACTTCTCGAATCGTTTGATCGCTGCCTCGCTAGCCTCAGAAGGGGAAGAGTGACAGGACCTCGAGTCACAATTGCACTGAGGGTTTCAGCGTTCACAGGCACGAAAGGTAAAGGGAACAGAAACGCGACGGGCGGCCGTTTTCACTCATTTTCGCCGTTCTGAGCACATCGCTCTGCCACGCAGCTGTGCCAGTGCCAGGTACCGTGAAAATTCAGCTTTTACAGCTGCAGAGCCTCTCGTCTCCAGGCTGAGGGGCCAGCCCGCCCGCAGGCACCCGCGACAGAAGGCAGGGATTTATCCCCGAGTTAAGTCCTTCCAGCCCCAGAGGAAAACAAAGGCTGCAGGAGCCGTTTCCCTCTCCTCTTGCCACAGCTAACGAGGAAGCGAGGACTAATGAAGCATTTCAGAGAGGAATGGAGGGACACTACCCGCCTACCGACAGGCGACTCAGCCCTGCGCGAGCAGGAGCCGCGCCCCTGGCGCTGGCTTTTCGAGGAGAAAACCAAAATAAACAGCGTACTTCAAGGAATGTTACAGAAGTATGAAGTACTTTTTCATTAAAAACCGAGGTCTGCTCTTCTCCGGCGCTGCCGGAGACCCAGGCCTGGGCCAGCACCAGCATTGCCTCTCCACTGCAGCAAATTTATTCTTATTTCTAAGAAAAACCCATCTGACCCCCTACCACCACCCACAGGGACATCTCTGACCAGCGCTGGGTGCTCCTGAGGTGAGGAAACCCGAAATCCAGGCACCTACCTATGGGCATGGAGGTCTCCGACACCTCGCAGCGCAGTGCCGGCACGGGGCGTTCTCGGGATGACGAGCTTTTAACGCAATGCTGCAGGGAGGGAAAAACAGCAATTAATCGGCACCCGTTGTTATCCAACGCCTGGCTGTGCTGCACGGCAGGAGGAGAAGGGCGCTCCTCTCCATTTCGCTTAGTCTCGGGAGGAGAGGCGCGTTAGCAAGCATTAACGATGCACACTACTTGTCAGCCTGTTAAAGATGTAAAGTTAAAGATGCACAACCAATTTGATGGGTTTTTTTGGAAATTTGCTTACTTACGGGTAAGTTAACGCCTGTAAGAAGGTGCGGGAGAGGGGAACACGGCACCGCTTCCCCTCCTGCTTCGTCTGCACCTCCTCCGAGGTTACAAACCCGCAGAGGGAGAAGCCGTCCGTCCATCCGTCCCGCGAGCGGCTGCTGGTGGCACGTGCCGGCGAGGCCACCAGCACGTAGAAGACACCGTGCCGTGCAGCGATAGCCATCCCCTCCCCGCGGTGAGCCCTGGACCTCCCCGGGGGGGATTTTGGGGATGCAAAGGGGCGAGGGCACGGCATGGTGCCACACAGGCACAGTGACAGCCCGGTGACGGCAGCCACAACCGCACCATAAACAGACAACAATCAATTAAAGAATTAAAACTAATAACCTGCGCATTCGCTAAGGCAACAGAGATTTCACGCGCTCCTGCGCAAAAATACATCTCACTCCTTTCCACGACTGTAATTTGATTATTTTTCTTTTTAAAAAAGAAACCTAGATCACAGGCTAGGAATTGTTATTAAGTCCTTGACTGCAGGAGGAAAAAAGCCTTCCTTAATTAATTCGAGTCATTTGTCAGGGGTGACTCCCTTGGTTCGCCTATTTGCGAGGCCTTTCAGTGCGTTTTTGTAACGTATAGAGCCAGGAGAGACAGCTGGGTGAAAAGTAAGTTGCTTCTCTGAAAACCCAGTTTATTTTGTTTGCAAGCCCAGTGCCGGTCAGTTAAAATCGTCCCCGAGAGCTCGGGGTCGGCTCAGCCCCGAGTTTTCTTGTCTCGGGAGAAAAGGTTACAGGATTTTTAAGCTTTTCTAAACTTGTAGTGTTGAAACAAGCCCAGAAGCTCAACCTGTGCAGGGGGTAAACAAAACGGGCTGCTCATTTCTTCGTTATCTCAGTGCAGCTCATGAATTTTAAACGGCAGCTGCACGAATCCCTTAATTACCACCCCCCCCTCCACCTCCTTCAGACTCTGATCTTCGAAGGAGAAAAATAGAAATTATTCTAACAGGAGAAATTAGCAGCAGAGTCCCCGGGCTCGCTCGCACATCTTCCCTCCTATCCCAAGGGCAGGTGGGTGGGCAGAGCCGGAGCGGCACCGGACCGGGGCAAAATCGCCCACCGATCCGGGGAAAAAAGAAAAAAAACCAGGGAAAACCCCTCCAAACCTGTATAAAACCTCTGTCACCCCCCCACCTCGCTGGGGAAAGCTAAAAATCACACCCTGCTGGCGCAGGAAAACACCACATTTCACCTCAAAAGATCTGAACGGCACATGAAAATAATTTTAGGGTTATTTTTCCCCCAGATCAGGAGCTTATTTATAAAAATAATTACCAAAGGCTTGGTGTTTCTCAGCAGCCCAACGCTGCAGGGATCTCCCCGCAGGATGATGCTCGTGCCCAGCTTTAACACATCGGGAACCCACAGTGCCGGAAAAAGGGATGCCTTGGTGACTGCGTCCCCAAAATCCCCCCCGTGCCGGCCAGAATCCCCAGAACCAACCCCGAGGGACCCCCGACAGCCCTGAGGGACCCCCCCGACGGCGCCAATGGCGACGCTACCTCAAAACAAAAGACTGCGGCGCTGAGGGCTGCGCCGCCAACAAAGGGGAGGCAGATTCACCCCCCAAAAAGGAATATGATGGCTGAGACCCCCCCCCACCCCGCAATCCGTTGCGGGGGCACTGGCACACGCTCCTCATCCCTGTAAATGAATGGGTGTCAGGCTCATCGGGCTTTGTGAGGCACCAGGGGATTTCTGCGGGGCTTCTCGCTAACAAGCATCGTGATAAAAACCAAAACCCCCCTCTGCGACATCCCCCTCCCAGGATGGGGCCCTCGCTGCACCCCGTTCCCACCGGTGACGGCGGCTGTGCCGGATCCCCCCCGATCCCCCCGCACCGAGGGCAGCCTTTGTGCTGGGAAGGTGATGGATTCCCAGGGGGACAGAGGCCGGGGCAGCTCCTGGAGGAGCCCAGCTGAGGGGAGCCCATCCTCAGGCACACGGGTACTGTGACTCCCTGCCCTGTGCCACCACCCCCCAGAAAGGGGGGGAAAAAAAAAAAAAAATCAATTAATTTTAGGGATGGGGAGACAGGAAGGGATGGGAGAGATGGGATGGAGGGAGGCTGATCCCAGCATCTCAGAAATGAGGCAAGGCCCCCACAGCCTGAGGAAGAGGATGCTGAGACCCAGAGAGCACCCCAAAACCAGCTGGGGGGTGGCAGGGGGTGTGACAGTGACAGCAGCTGGGGAAGGTCCTGGTTTGGGAGGAGAAGGGCGAGCACCCTGGGAGAAGGGGGGTTTAACGGGGAGCGGGGACTGTGTCCTCCAGAAGGACAAACAAAGCCCTGATGGGGGGAATCGCTCAAGGAGGATGAGGAGGATGGGGCTGGGGGGGGGGGTGGAATGCCCCTGGGGGGGTGCATTGCCCCCCTGAGAGGGGGGAGGAGGATGTAAAAGAGGGGGTGACGCAGACCCCACATGGGCAGCGGGGCTGGGGGCACCGGACACCCGGCAGGTGGGGGCAGGGGGGGGAAGGCTAGATTTGGGGGGAGGGGGCCCCCCTTTTGAAGGGGAACACGGAAGGAGGCTGGGGAGCAGCCTGGGGTTGGGGAGGGCACTGCGGTGTCCCCGACGCCCCGCAGCAAATGCAGGGTGGGGGATGGGGACCCCCGCAATGGGGAGATGGGGGGGGTCTGGAAGAAGGAGGCTGGAAAGGGGGGTGCCAATGGGGGGGGCACTGAGGGGTTGCTGCAGGGGGGAGACTGAGGTGGATGAATGAAGGGGTGAAAGGGAGGAGGACGCTGGGGGGGTGGGGGTGAAGAGGAGGGATGCTGAAGGAGCTGAAAAGGGAGACTGAAGGGGGAGCGATGATGGGGGGGCTGAAAAAGGGGATGAATGCTGTGTGGGGGCTGAAAAAGGGGTCTAAAAGAGGAGATGAATACTGGGGGGGCTGAAAAGGCGGGGGGGAGATGCTGAGAGGGTTGAAAAGTGGGGGATGTTGGGGGGGCAAAAAGAGGGAGTGAAAGGGAAGGGGGATACGGGGGGGGGACTGAAAAGGGGGTGGTGGTTGGGGGGGGAGAGAGGGGGATGCTGTGGGGGACCGAAGGGGGGAGAGCACAAGGTCGGGCTGCTGCTGATGGCCGATGGGGGGGGAGGGGGGAGAAGAGGGGGAGAAGAGGGGGAGAAGAGGGGGAGAAGAGGGGGAGAAGAGGGGGAGAAGAGGGGGAGAAGAGGGGGAGAAGAGGGGGAGAAGAGGGGGAGAAGAGGGGGAGAAGAGGGGGAGAAGAGGGGGAGAAGAGGGGGAGAAGAGGGGGAGAAGACGCGGAGCCCCCCCCCCCCCCCGAACAATGGCCAGCGCGGCCGCAGCAGCAGCGCTCCGCCGAGCTCCCGTGACCCTCCCGGGCCGCCGTACCCCCCCTCAGCGACCGCCGGCCCCCCCCCCCGCCCCTTCCCACCCCTCCCTGCCGGCCCCATTCAGCCAGGCTCCGGCCTCACCCGCCCTTGAGAGGCCCTACCGGTCCCTTACCGCGCTGACCGCCGGAGGAACCGCTCGCAGGGTCCATCCCCGCCGGGCGGCCCCGTCTCACCGGGCGCGGGGGGGAACAAAGGAGCCGCCGCCGCCGCCGCCGCCTGAGGGAGCGACGGAGACGCGCGCTCCCGCCACAGGCAGCCAGCGCGCGTGCGCGCCGCCTCAGCGCTCCCTCCCTCCCTCTCGCGCGCGCGCCCCGCCCCTGCCGACCAATAGGCACGGCGTTCTCCGCCAGCGCGGCCAATGAGAGTAAGGGGCAGGGAGGGGGGGGGGAAGGGAGAGCGCGCGCGCTGCCCCCGCCCCTTCGCCTCGCAGCAGCCAATGCGAGCGTGGCGAGCCCGCCACCTGGTGGTTGGGTGGGGTGGGGGGGGCGGTAGAGGGCGTGCGCTTTGACCAATAGGAAGAGGTGAGGTGCAGCCGGCGGGAGGAGGGGAGGGGGGGAAGGCTCGCCCCACCCTCTCGCCGCGCAGCAGCCAATGGGAGGCGCCCTCGGGTTCTTCCCCCCCTCCCCTCCCTTCTCCCCCCTCCCTTCCGCTCCTTCGCCCCTGTCTCTCTCCCGCTCTTGCCAACCAATCAGCGCGGCGCGATCGGCCTGGCGCGGGCTCGCTCCCCGCCGCAGCCAATGGGGGGAGCGAGAGAGGGGCGCCCGGGGGCGGGGAGCGAGGCGCGTGCCTCGTGCCGGCCGCTCGCTGAATAAGGCGGCGAGCGCGCGCGGGCGCGCCAGCGGCGCGTGCTCTCCTCTCCCCCCCCCCCCCCCCCGCGCATGCGCAGTGACCGCGCCACTGCGGCGAAGGGGAAGGGCGGGGGGGGTCCCACAGAAGGAGGGGGGGTCCCCAGGGCAGGCAGGGCCCTTACGGAGCCAGACGTGCATAAACACGAGGTGATTTTATTGAATTTTGGGGCTCCTCCTGCCCCAAACCCCTGGTTTACAGCCCAGACCCCCCCCCAAACCCCGCCCCGTCTGGGGGGGTCGTCGAGGCTGGAAGAGGCCGTGCTTAAACCCCCTCGTTACCCTCCGGCTTCGCTGACGGAGAGACCCCCAAATTGCGGAAAATTTGAAAAAAATGGGGAAAAAAAGAAACGGCAACAGGGCCCCGGTGAGCACCCGGCGCGACATCGTCCCGTCCCCCCCCGGGAAATCGGGGGGAAAAAGGGGCTTTTGGAGCCCCAAAACGGCACTTTTCCAAAGAGCTCCAACCCGCGAGGGGAAGGGAGGGCAAAAAGCGTCAATTTGGGGGGGCGAAAAGAGGAATAATTAAGCCCGAGTAATGAACCGACTGCCAAGGGCTGCCGCTCGTTGGCACCGGCTATAATTAGCGGCTCCCAGCGGTGTTATTAATTATGTCGGAGACGCGTGTGTGTCCCCCAGCGTTCCCAGCGCGGCTTAATTGCCAAAGGAAATTAAGGTTTAACGAAGCAGGCCCCGATGGCCGTTCATCGCCGCCATCTCCACGGCAACGTGGGACCCCGGTAAAATCCCCGGCGCTCGCCAAACCCCCATGGATCCCCCCAAAACCTGCCGGCCGAGGCGGGGGGGTGGTTTTTTGGGTGGTTTTAGCCCAATTTCTATGGAAATTAAACATCTGCCATCTGGTGGAACTGTTTCTGCCGGTTTTAGGGTCAGAGTGGGGGGTGCAGCCGGGGGGGGGGGGGGGGCTGGAAATACGTCAGCGATGGAGGGGAGAGCCCCTCGGTATTTAAAAATATAAATAAAAATAAAATATCGATATAAAACCATATAAATACATCAATTAAACATCGCAGTGGGGAACTGCCACCTCGCCACCAGTGATAAATAACTCACGGGGGGGGGTGGACACGTCGATGTCTTAACGAACATCTTAATGAACACCTGATCGATAATTAGGGAGGCGCACGGAAAAGAAGAGATGCCTTAACGTCTACAATTAATAATAAGACGCCTTAACGAATGCCTGGTGGATAATTGGGGCGCAGAGACTCATCCCTGCGATGCGGTTGACCCCCCCTCACCTCCCCCGGTGTGTCGGTTGGGGTAGATCCACACGAATTCGGCCGCGTTAATGAGTTATAAATGAGAATTAAATAAATGCCAAGTTACAAATGACAATTCACCGGTGTTAACGAGTCGAACGTGCCGCCCAGCGCCAACGGTCCCGTTTACGGATCCCCGACGTTGCCGCCGAGCCGTGCGCCCTCGGCACGTGCCGGTGCCGCCGCCTCGCTCTCGGCACGCCGGATCTCCTCCTCGGTGAGGGTGACGGGCCGGAATTTTTCCAGGAACTGGCTCTCGTTGCGGTGGGAGCGGAGGTGGTGGGGGCTCAGGTGGCGCAGCCGGGCCGGCAGCCCCCCAAACTCCTCCTCGTTGACGTCGCAGTCCCGCAGCCGGGCCCCCAGCACCCACCAGCGTCCCCAGAACCCCACGTCCAGGAGGCGAGCGGGCAGCTCCCGCCACCGCGGCCGTAAGTGCGGGCACCGCGCCGGGTAGAGCGCGGCGTCGGCGGCGTGGGGGGCTTCGTAGACCACCGCCAAGAAGAAGAAGTTGCGGTAACGTAACCGGCCGGCCTCGCGGCGTCGCAGCAGGCGTTGGACGTGCCGATCGGCGGCGGGGCTGCGGGTGCCGGGGGAGAGGAGCAGCAACGTGCCGGCCGCTTCCACCGTCGCCGCCTCGAAGGATTCGGCGCTGGGGACGGCGGCGGCGCAGGCGGCCGCCCCCGCCAATCCGGCCAGGGAACCCGCCGCCGCCCCGGGACGGCGACGAGCCCCCTCCGCCGCCTCCCGCACCGCCGCCGCGTAGTCCTGCAGCAGCGCCCGCCACCAGCGCCCTGCCGAAACCGTCAGCGGGGGGGGGCTGCCCCCCCCTCACCCCCTCTTTGGTCGGGGCTGTGTGTCATCCCCCCCCACAGCCAGGGGTCCCGGCTGCCCCCCAAGACCACCCATTGGACCCAGGGGTGTGTGGGTCACCCCCCGAGACCCCCCATTGGACCTAGAAGTGTCCAGGCTGCCCCCCAACCCCCCCCCCAGCTGAAGCCGGGGGTGTCGGGGCTGCCCCCCCCCTCAAGTCGTCCCCCCCCAGACCCAGGGGTCCCGGCTGCCCCCCAAATCGTCGTCCCCCCCAGTGAACCCAGGAGTCCTGCCCGCCCCCCCAGACCCCCTCACTGACCCCAAGAGTGTCGGGGTGCCCCCCCAGACCCCCCCCCGTTGCTCTGGGCCCGCCCCCCGGACCCAGGGTGCCCCGGTCCCAACAGCCCGCGCCCCCCCAAGGTCCCAGCCCCCCCCAATTGCCTGCGGGTCCCCCCGTTGTCCCGGGACCCCCCCCTCCTCACCGATGCGACTCTCGGCGAGGCGCCCCCAGAGGCCGCGGCCCCCCCCGGCCGCCGCCGCCGCCATGACCGGAAGCGGGTCCCGCCGGGACGGACCCGGCGACAGACCGGGCGGAACCATCGCGGTGGGGGGAACCAAGTTGGCGGGGCGCGGGGCGAAGGGGGGAGCGGGAGAGGGACGGACCGGGAGGAACCATCACCACCGCGGCGGGGGGGGGGGGCAGGAGGGAAAGAACCACGTCGGCGGCGCCGGGCGGTGAGCGGGGACCGGGACACCGGGCCGGGGGGGGGGGCACCGGGAGCACCGAGCCCCGGGGACCCCGAGGGGGTTTTGGTGGGTGCCAGGGCCGGGGATCCCGGGGATCCGCGGCCTGAGGCGGGGGGGCGGGGGGTCCCGTTCCCGAGGGGGGGCCCGGTACAACGGCGGTGCGTTTTGTCCCGGCAGCGAGAGGCTCCGCCATGGCCGCCCCCGACGAGCTCCGCTTTCAGGGTGAGTGTCGGGGGGGGGGTGTCGGTCCGGGACACCCCCGTCCCGACCGGGGACCCCCGGTCCTGCCGCCCCCCCCCCCTTTCCCCGGGAGCCCCCCGGCCCTGATCCCCGTGCGGGCACCTCGGGGGTCCTCCGGGCCCCCCCCCAGCCCGTGTCCGGGCAGGGTTTGGGGGTGTCCCGTCGTCCCCCCCAGCGCTGGGGTCGGGGCAGGTTTCCCCCCCTCCCGGTAAGGGGAGGGGGGGGTGTCGGTTCTTGCCCCCCCCCGACCCCTCTCGCCCCCCGCAGAGTTCGAGGAGGCGGCGGAGCTGCTGTCGGTGACCCCCGACGCCGCGACCCCCCGCGCCGGCGAGGAGCGGCCCAGCCACGCCGCCGTGACCGTGGGCCCCGAGGAGGGCGAGCCGGGGGACGACACCGACACGACGGAGGTGAGAGAGGCGGAGGGTCGTCCCCCCCCAAGAGCAGACCCCCACTGAAAGGGGGGGGGGGGAACGGGCTCGCTCTGAGCCCCGGAGCTGCGGCCGAGCCGCCCCCCCCCAACCCCGGCTCAGCCCGCTCCCCCCCACGCAGCTCCTGGGTGGGCAGAGGCGGCCGCGCAGCTTCTGGACCTTCGAGTACTACCAGGCCTTCTTCGACGTCGACACCCACCAGGTAACGGCGCCCGTCGGCGCGGCAGCCGGCACCGGCGTCCGCCGACCCGGCTGAGGTTCTGCCCTCGTTCCCCGGTAGGTGCTGGAGAGGATCAAGGGCTCGGTGACGCCGCTGCCGGGGAAGAATTTTGTGCGTCACCGCCTGCGCAACAACCCCGACCTGTACGGTGAGAGCGAAGCGGCCGCGGCCGTCCCCGCTGCCGCCATCGCTGCCGCAGCGGCTCCTCGCTGACGGCGTGTCCCCGTCCCCAGGTCCCTTCTGGATCTGCGCCACGCTGGTGTTCGCCCTGGCCGTCAGCGGGAACCTCTCCTACCTGACGGAGAAGCGAGCGTCCCCCACCTACCACTACAGCCCCCAGTTCCACAACGGTGAGGGGCCGGAGGGCGCCGGCAGCGGCCCCGCGGCTCGAGGAGGGGGGGCTGGACCCCCAGATGGTGCCTGCCCCACGCTGGGACTGTCCCCATAGCTTAGGGAGGGGACATGGACCCCAGACAGCAGCTGCCCCACACTGGGACCAGCCCCACGGCTCAGGGAGGAAGGTTTGGACCCCAAACTGGTGCCTGCCCCACACTGGGATGAGCCCCACAGCTTGGGGTGGGGGAGCTGGACCCCCAGATGGCACCTGCCCCGCTCTGGGACTGTCCCCACGGCTTAAGGAGGGGACGTGGACCCCCAGCCGGTGCCTGCCCCACACTGGGACCATCACGGGGACCCCAGCTGTGCCCTGACCCCCTCCTTTCTCCCCCCCCCAGTCACCATCGCCGCCACCCTCATCTACTGCTACGCCTGGCTGGTGCCGCTGGCGCTGTGGGGGTTCCTGCGGTGGCGGCAGAGCCACGGGGCCGGCGCCTACAGCTTCTTGGAGACCGTCTGCGTCTACGGCTACTCCCTCTCCGCCTACGTCCCCACCGCGGTGAGTCCCGGGGCAGGGATGTCCCCGGCTTTTGGGGGACGGGACACGTCGGGGTGACGGGCCGCTGTCCCCGCAGGTCCTGTGGCTGATCCCGGCCGCCTGGCTGCAGTGGCTGCTGCTGGCCGTGGCCGCGCTGCTCTCGGCGTCGGTGCTGGCCCTCACCTTCTGGCCGCTGGTCCGTGCCGACGGCCGGGCAACCGCGCTGGCCGTGGTGGCCGCCGTCGTCTCCCTGCACACCCTCCTCGCCGTCGGCTGCAAGGTACCCGCTGGCGGCAACTGGGGGGGGGGGGTGGGCCCTGGGGGCTCCGTGCGTCCCCCCCGCCATGGTTTTTCTTTTCCTTTCAGCTCTACTTTTTCCAGCAGCCGCCGAGCGCCAGCCCGGCCCCTTCACCGCTGCACACTACGGTGGGGGCCGAGGGGCTCCGCAGCCACGCACCGCAGCTCCCTGGCACCAACGTCTCCCTGCCGGGCACCCACCCTGCACGGTGAGGGGGGGTCCTTGGATCGAGGGGGAGCCCCCGGCCGCGGCACCGAGCCCCTCGGAAGGACACGGCACCGCTCGGTGCCTCTGCTCGGCCCCGCGGCAGACGGGGGGTCCCCGGCTCCCCTGTGCCGGGGCAGCGCCGGCTCCAGCTCCTCTCAGCTGCCAGCTCGTCTCTATGCAAACTGACCCAAATAAACCCGGGGGCATGTCCCCCCCTGCACCCCGCTGCTCTCTCCTGCTTGGGGGGGGACCCAAAAACCACCCCGGGGGAGTGGGTCACCAGGAGCTGGGGAGGGATCCGTGCCGGAGCCGGGATCCGGCTGTGGAAGCCAGCGGGGGCGCGATCCTTCGAAACCCTCCCGTTTATTCAGTACTACAGCCGAAAAAAACAGCAGATCCGCTATTCCTATGCGACAGCCCGGCCAGGGGCCGCCCGCCCCCAGTCCTCCCCCGGCACAGGGGGTCTCCCCCCCCGCCGCCGCACCCCTCGAGGGGAAAACAGGAGAGAGGAGAGTTCGGGCGCCGAGCGCGGGGACGCGAACCGACGCCAAACGCACCGCCGTGCCAGGGAGCCTTCCGGAAGGGGGTTCGGCGCTGCCCACGCTGCCTGCTCCGGCGGGCAGGGACGGGGCCAAAAGAGGAGCTTTCGGTACATTCAAGCCTTCCCCCTGTGGCATTTTGCCCCCCACCCCTCGCAGGGTGGTTATGGAAGACGGCACCCACGCGTCGTGGGGGCCGACGGCTCCGGCCATTCGTTTAAAAAAACGAAAACAAAAAAAACCAACAACCAAACAAACCCCACCCCCACCCAAAAAAAAAAAAAACCCAACAAAAGAAACCCCAAAAACCCCCATCCGGGTCCGGCGTCGGCGAGCGGAGCGCGGGCTGGGCGGCTTCGTCTATCATAGGAGGGTCCAAAAAAATCCTCCTGGGTGGCCCCCCGGGCCGGGGGGGGTGGGCAGGGGGGGCGGCGGGTGCTCTTCATTTGGTTTTCCTGGCGCTGGCAGTCCCGGGGGAGCCCTTAGCTCCCGTAATGCATCGTGTTGGTGGTGATGGACATGGGGGAGGCCATGGAGATGGCGGGACCCCCCATGGTGAACTGGCTGTTGAGGGGGTAGTGGGTGCTGGAGCCGCCGCCGCTCTGGCCGCTGGAGGAGCCTGGGGGGAGAGGGGGGGGTCAGGGGGGAGCTGGGGGGCTCCCAGGGAGGGGGCCAGGGCGTGGGGGGGGTTACCTTGGACGATGCCCGTGCTCATGATGGAGCCCATCCTGGAGTGAGTGTGGTTCACGATGCCGGTGTTGGCTGCGGAGGGGTGGGGGGGGAGCGGGGTGAGGTTGGGGGGCTGCTGTGACCCCCAACGGCTGTGGGGTCCGTCGTCCCCCCCCCAGCCCCACACTCACCTAAAGGGATCAGGTTGTTGTGGCCGACGTTGGAGCCGCCGGCGATGACGCTGCTGAGGTCGTATGCCGCGGGCATGCCTACGCCGGAGAGAGAGGGCAAAGGGGTCAGGCCCCCACCCCAAAATGGGGTTTGTCCCCCCTCCCCGTAACCCCCCGGCCGGGGGTTTTGGCGTCACCGATACGGCAGATCCCCCCCCCAGCCCCCGACTCGCTGGTACCCACCGGCCACGGCCATCCCGGTGCTCATGTTGTAGGTGCTGCCCGTGTTCCACATGTTCTCCGAGGGGGACGTGTAGTGGGAGCCGGGGGGGGGTGAGGGGGTCGTCCCCGTGTACCTGGGGGTTGGGGGGGGGCGGGAATGAGGCCTGGGGGGGCTCATTGGGGACCCCCCAGCCCCGCTCCCCGCCCGAGCCCCCCTGGCGCTACCTGAAGAAGGGGTTTTTCAGGTCGAGGAGGTTGCTGGACTTGGAGCCGGTCTGGTCTACCTGAGCCACGATGCTGATGTCGTAGCTCTGTCTGGGGGGGGGGACACGGGCCGTGAGACCCCAAACTGCACCCGGGGGGGGGGGGGGCAGACCAACCTGGCCCCCCCCCCCAAATCACAGCCCCCAGAGAGTACCAGGAACGGCATCGGCATCTGGGTCACGGCCGTCCCCACTGCAGGCTATAAATACACCGCCGAAACTGGGGCAGGGCCCCCCCCCCCCGGCCCAAACTGGGGCAGGGGCCCCCCCTCTGCCAAGCCGCTGACGCCCCCCCCAGCTATTCCGGGTGCCGACGCGAGGCGCCGAGGGACATGGCATAACCAGATCGCGGCCGGTGTAGCCGAAGCTGGGATGGCGGCTCTGGCAAGGGCCCGGCTGTGTGGTGGGGGCCCCCCCGTGCCCCCCCCCGGCTCTCACCTCTTGTTGGCGATGAGGAGGCAAGTCCCTGAGAGCGTGTCGCCGGCTTTGGCGAAGAGCGGTGACTGGAACAGGCAGCGGACCTGGTACCAGTGGGTCAGCGGCTCGGTGGGGGCTGTCGAGAGCCACACCGTCATTCTGGGGAGGGGGGGAAGAAAGACGACGTGTTGGGGGGGGGCGACGCACAGCCCCGACCCCCCCCCCGGGCTCCCCCCGCCGCATACATGGAGCCGATGAAGGCTACGTCGAACCAGAAGGCCAAGCCGTGGACCAGCCCCGAATGCAGCATGTGGAACTTGAAGGGGATTTCTATCCTGGAAGGCAAAGCTGAGCCGTTGCAAGGGGGGGGTCAAGCCCCCCCCAGCACCCTTGGGTGCCCAAAGGCTTGGGGTGGGGGGGGGGGCTCAGTCGGGACCCTCCCAGCTGCCACCCACCTGTGCAAATCGCCTTCCTTGGCTTCTAAGAAGTTCACGGTGTATTTGACTGATTTGGCCATTAAGATCCTGATATCGAAGGTGTCCTGGGGGGGTGGGGAAGGTGGGGGTCAGCGGCCAGGACCCCCCCGGCTCGCCTTGAGCCCCCCCCAGTGGTTCCCCGTCCCCCCCCATGGGGACTTCAGGGCCACTCACCACCACGGGCTGCCTGAAATACTCATCCACGGCCGCCCCTCGGAGTGCAGAGAGGTCGACGCCGTGGAAGGATGGCTGGTACCTACAGGAGGGGGGACATACAAACACGTGAGGGGGGGCGGCTCCGGCCCTGGCCCCCCCCCCCGCACCGTCCCAGGGCAGGGGAAGGGGTCGGGATCGTCCTCCCCCCGGCGCCGGACTCACCAGAAATTGGCCTTGGTGAACTGCTCCATGTAGAGCTGCTCGTCCGTGAACGGGGCCAAGTGGACGTCGCCGATCGTCGGGAACATGTTCCCTGGACGGGGGAGCGGAGGATTCGGTTGAGGAGGGGGGGCCAGGCAAGTGCCTGCTGCCCCTCCCTGGGCTCGTGGGATCCGGCAGACCGGGAAAGAGGCCCCTCGGGGTGCTGGGAATCCCCCCCATCCCCACCGGTGTGCCGCCCCGGCGCTCACCGCTGGGTTTCAGGTACTTCTTGGCGTGGAGGTAACTCTCCAGCATCCGCTCGTTGAAGAGCATGTAGCCCATGGGCTCGGAGATGATGATGTCCACCTGCTCGGGCAGCGAGACCTCCTCCACCTTCCCCGGAATCACCACGATCCGGTCCGTCAGGTTGTTGCTCTTCACCAGTACCTACCCCAGGAAAAAGAGGGTTCAGCGTCATCCCGGCGCTACTGGGTTGTACTGGGGTAGGGGCACGGCTCAAAGGGGGCGTGATCCCAGACGGGTTTGGTGCGAGACCACCGAGCTCGGCAAAGCCAAGAGCTGCCCGGCGGTGAGCACCGGGGCCGCTCACCTCCGCGTGCTGGGCCATGGTGCTGGCTTCCACCGCATAGATCTTCCTCGCCCCGGCCTGTGCCGCGAAGAAGGAGAGGATGCCGGAGCCGCAGCCAACGTCCAGGACGATCTGGGAGGGAGACGACGAGGATACGGTGAACCATCGGCACCCGCTCTGGAGCCGGGGACTCCTCCCGTCAGGCTCCCAGTGTCATCACCCCGGAGCCAGGATCGGGGTCCTCTGCCTCCGGCCTGGGGCACAGAAGGACGGGGAGACCCAGGGACCCCAAGATTTGGATTCCCAAGAAAGAAAACCAAGGCGGCGGCACCGGCACGGCCCCTCCTGGGGGGAAAACAGCCCCTCACCGCAGCTCCGATTGCAAACCGGCTTCGGAGAAGGAACTAACTCCAGCAGGTCGTTACCCACCCCTGGAAGCTCCGGTAATGACCCACATGCACAGAGCCAGCTCCGCTCGGCAGCGGGACCCAACTGCGGCGTTATCCCACCTCGGCGCTGCGCCGAATCGCGCCCGGACCCACGGCAGCTCCGAGGGCTCGGCCCCAGCCGCTTCCCAGCGCCATGGGGAAGAACGGGATTAAGAGCGCCGTGGCCGAGCCAGCGAACGGCACCCGAGCGCCCAAATCCTCTTTGATCCTATATATAACCCCCCCCGGCCCCGATTAGGGGGATCAGCGGTGCCGGTGCGGGAAGCCGGCTGCGCCCCGGTGCTGGCGGCACGCGGCTCTTGGCCACCGTCCCTCCTCCCGCCGGCCGCGCGCTCACAACCAGCCGTGTCTTTGGAGGAATACTACAAATAAAACCACTAGGAAGGAGACGGGAAAGCACCGGAACACGTTAAAAGAGGGCAAAAAAAAAAGGGAGGAAAGTCCTAATCAAGGTGCCTCTTCCAGCTCCGGCACGTGACCACCCTCCCGGAGCTGGAGCCAGACACCGAAAGGAGGCAGATTTCACCAAAACTATTGTACCGGCTGGGGCGGTTAAGGGGGGAGGTCGCCCGGCTGACCTTGTCTTTGAAGTCGCTGTGGTTCTGCAGGATGGCTCGCTGGTAGGTGCCCGTCCGGACGTAGTCCTGCATCATGTTCTGCTGCTGGGACAGGTATCCGTAGAACTGGCGGGGGGAAGAAACAGACAGACGGACGCGGATGTCACCGGGGACGCCGTGGCCAAACCCTTGCTGGCGGTCGTGCCCGGCTGGAGCAGCCCCTCACCTGGAAGTACTGCACGGCCGAGGATTCCTCCGTCCGCTCGCTGAAGACCGAGCGCTCCGTGTTGTGGCCCCGGCAGTTTTTCAGGATGTTATAAAAGGAACAGAAATCTGGAAAAGACGGAATGGGGGGGGGACTTTAGCCCGGGGTGGGGGGTAAGGATGGGACAGGGACACACGAGGGTCCCCAAGAAGCCAAACCCCCCCCTCCCCGGGGTGGGGGACGCACCGTTGGGGGTGGCGAACTGGATGAGGACGCTGTTGCAGCCCAGCGTGATGATGAAGGACTGTTTGCCCACGCGGCTGCACTCGGTCTCGCGGGACACGGAGCACTTGAACACGCAGACGTCTTCATCTGGGGGGGGGGAAGAGAGAACACGGCGGGGCGGACAGGTTAGAGCCGGACAAAGCCCCCCGCCAGCCCCACCGGATCGTGCCACGCTGGTGGGGCTCAGCCCAAACCTGCATCCCCCCCGTCTCCCGCAGCCCGGCCGCCCCTTCCTGCCCTCCCTCGTGTTAGACGGATGCCAAGGGAGCAGGAGAAAACATAATTAGCCTAATTAACCTCCGCGGCGTTGCGGTGGGGGGAGACAAACCCCTCGTGTGCAGCCAAGGGGGTTTACGGGGCTTTTGAGCGGCCAGAAATATGGATCGGTGCCGCTGCCCATCGCTGCCGGGACGGAGACCCCCCCCCGGCTCTGCGGGGACCCCCCCGGCTCCGGTGAAGCCGGGCGATGCCGTGAGGAAGACCGAGGGGAGACGGACTGAGCTGCCCGCGGCCAAGCCGGGAGCGGCGCCGGCCACCCCAGCCTCCCCATCGCGGGCGCTGCCGGCGTCCGCACCGGCCTCCCGCCGCGGGCGTCGCGGCGTTCCCTCGTTAGCCGCTTTGAAGCCGGGGAGCGGCAAGCGGGTAATTAGCACCTCCAGCCAGCGCTGCGTTTCTCACGCGGCGCCCCGCCGGAAAAACCAAACGAGCCGCTGCGGCAAAACCTGTTTTTCCCCCAGCATCTCGCTGCCGCCGCTGCCGGTCCCTCTCGCCCTGGCAGCGCCGGGCAGCCCTGCCTGCTGCCAGCCAGGCTCCCGGCACGTCGTCGCTCCGGATCGGCCACGCGGTGCATTAAGTTGCCCAATTAATTGGGAGTGACGAGAGGGGAACGAGCCGGGGGGGCTTCCAGCTCGACCCGCCGCTTCCAGCCCCAAAGGAGACCCCGGCAGGGCCGCGGCAGCACCTGCACCGAGCCCGGCACTGCCCACAGCGCCGCTCGGCAAAGCCATTAAATGCAAATTCCCGCCAGCCGCGTTAATCAGGCTGTCAGCCCGGGCCTCCGGGCTCTTTGTGGCCGATAAAAAAGGGCCGGCAGATGTGCCGGCGGCCGCCCCGGCGCTGAAAGGGCAGCGAGAGACCCCCGGCCCCGGCCACACAAAGGCTTTTCTGGCAAATAACTGGAAAAGGGGGATGACGCCGGGGCCGGGGGGCTGGATGCCGGCCGGTGCGGGACAACGAGCCGGATGCGGCACGAGGATGCGGCGAGGGATGGAGAAGCCGCGGAGCCGAGGGTCGGCGCCTCGCGGGGCCGTGCCGGCACGAGGATGGCTCTCGGCGCCCGCCAAAAAAACCCGTTAATAACCTTCAGGCGATGGAGGCTCCACGCGAAGCTTCGCTTTCGCCGAGGGGAGCGGGTCCGGCTGTCCACCCGCTCTCCGCCGGCGTCCCCTCTCCTCCCGGTTGAGCCGCACCGAAGCTTCGGCAGCCGGCGAGGAAACCCGGGCAGAGAAAGCGCCGGGCTGGCACCGAGGCGGAGGCAGGATTTGCCGCGGGCTCGGGGATGAGCCAGCCCCGCGTGCCTCAGTTTCCCCCTGCCCCATCCCACACCGCAGGCGAGGTCTCCTCCAAATCCGGCGCGGGACGGGGCCGCTGCGCCACACATTAATTACTTGCGCCGATCAATTAATTTCACCGGAGCGGGTCGTTAGCGGGGAGGGAAGGGGGTCTGGTCGTTATTCCCCCCACGACGGTGCGGTCGTAAAGCCGACGTCTCCGCCGGTAATCACGCGAAAACCAGCTGGGCGTGGAGGACGGGGAGGCTCCGGCAGCACCGTGCCGGCACCGGCGCCAACGTATTCCCAAGATTCACCGAGCACAAAGCGCAGGAGCCGCCGGATTGGGGAAAGGGGGTGGGGTGGGAAGGAAAAAACCCCCCAAAAAGAATAAAACCCACAATTCTTGGCGGAGACAAAGAAAACTCAGCTCCGACACCGCGCCCGCCGGCCGGGTGGTGAACCCCCCGTTAGCGACTTCGTTAACGGCCGCCGGAGAGAACCCCCCCGGGACGGGACGGCCGCCGCGGCGCCTGGAAGGTCACCAAATTCGGGCTATTTCAGGCAAGGCGAGGTGGGGGGGGGGCGAGGGGGGGGGTGGGTGCTGAGAATGAACTTTCCGCAGCCTCCGGCAAACACCCGGTGGGACGGGGGAGCCCCCGCCTCGGCCGAGCCCCCCCGGCTGCTGCCGCCCTTTTCACGGTGGTGGGGGGGACGGGACGGGACACACACGGACACGACGGCGCTGGCACCCCCCAAGTGACACGGACCCACTGGCCCCCAGCGTCCCTGTCCCCCCCCCAAAGCCCCCCCTCCCTCAGCCCCCCAGCACCCACAACCCCAGCATCCCCCCCAAGGCTCCACCAACCCCAAAGCCCCCCCCCCCAGCACCCCCCACCCCGTTTCCCCCCCCAGCACCCCCTCACCCACCCCGGAGGGTGCCGAGCCAGCCCCCCCCCCCCCAGCCCCACATCCCCCCCCAGGTCCCCCCACCCCATCTAAGCCCTACACTCCCAGTCTCCCCATAGACACTCCCAGTCCCCCCTAGACGCTCCCAGCCCCCCCCAGTCACTCCCAGCCCCCCCCTAGACACTCCCAGCACCCCCCCCAACCCCAACCCCCCCCAGGTCCCCATACACCCCCCACCCCATCTCAACCCTCCAGGCCCAGCCTCCCCCCAATCCCTCCCAGCCCCCCAAGGCCCTGCTCCCCCAAACCCTCCCGAGCCCCCCAAGCCCCCCCCGGCCCCGGGCCGGTCCCCCCGCCCGCACTCACGGCCGTAGAGCGCCAGGCCGGCGCTGTCGGGGCCGGTGCGGACCTCGAGGCGCAGCGGCTGCTGCTCCTGGTGCCGCTGGATCTCGCCGTTGGCGTCCCCGATGGTGAGGAGCCGCACGCCGGGGAACACCGACACCGCGGCCATCTTGGAGCCGCCGCCGCCGCCGCCGCCGCCGCCCCCCCCGCCCCCGCCCCCGCCCCCGCCCCCGCCGGCACGCCCCCGCCCGCCCCCGGCCACGCCCACCCCGCCGGCCACGCCCGCCGGCGGGCGCGCGCGCCCGACCCCTGGCGGCCGGCGGCCGCGCGGCGCCGCTCGTCGGGATCGGGATCGGGATCAGGATCGGGACCAGGGATCAGGGAAAGGGAAAGGGATCAGGATCGGGGGTCGGGACCAGGGATCAGGGAAAGGGATCAGGATCGGGGGTCGGGACCAGGGATCAGGGAAAGGGAAAGGGATCAGGATCGGGGGTCGGGACCAGGGATCAGAGAAAGGGATCAGGATCAGGGGTTGGGACTAAGGATCAGGACCAGGGATCAGGGAAAGTGATCAGGATCGGGGGTCGGGACCAGGGATCAGGGAAAGGGATCAGGATCGGGGGTCAGGACTAAGGATCAGGACCAGGGATCAGGGAAAGGGATCACGATCGGGACAGGGACCAGGGAAAGGGATCAGGATCAGGGGTCGGGACCAAGGATCAGGACCAGGGATCAGGGAAAGGGATCAGGATTGGGGATTGGGATCAGGGATCAAGATCAGGGAAAGGGATCAGGGAAAGGGATCGCGATCAGGGAAGGGGATCAGGATCACGGAAAGGGATCAGGATCGGGGATTGGGACCAGGATCAGGATCGAGGATCAGGACTGGGACTGGGATCAGGACCAGGGATTGGGACCAAGAATCAGGGAAAGGGATCAGGACCAAGGATCAGGGAAAGGGATCAAGGATCGGGATTGGGATCAGGGATCAGGATCAGGGATCAGGGATTGGTGACAGGGATCAGGGACCAGCATCAGGACAGGTATCAGGACTGAGATCCAGGATCAGGGATCTGGGACCGGGATCGAGACCAGGATCAGGACCAGGGATTGGGATCGGGACCAGGGATCAGGACCAGGATCGGGACCAGGGATCAGGACCAGGGATCGGTGACAGGGATCAGGGACCAGGATCAGGACAGGTATCAGGACTGAGATCCAGGATCAGGGATAAGGGACCCGGATCGAGACCAGGATCAGGACCAGGGATTGGGATCGGGACCAGGGATCAGGACCGGGATCGGGACCAGGGATCAGGATCAGGGATCGGTGACAGGGATCAGGGATCGGGACCAGGACAGGTATCAGGACTGAGACCAGGATCAGGGATAGGGATCAGGACCAAGATCCAGGATCGGGGCCAGGACTGGAATCAGGAATTGGGGACAGGGATCAGGACCGAGATCCGGGACTGGGGACAAGGAACAGCGACCGGGATCAGGATCGGAACTGGGATCAGGACTGAGATCCAGGATCAGGGATCGGGATTGGGACTGAGATCCGGGATCGGGACCAAGATCCAGGATCGGGACTGGGATTGGGGACAGGTATCAGCGACAGGGATCAGGGACAGGGACCAGGACCGGCACCAGGGATCAGGACCAGGGGTCGGCATCAGGACCAGGGATTGGGATTGGGACCAGGATCAGGGGCCAGCACCAGGCAAAGGACACCGGGGACCAGGTACCAGCACCAGGGACAGGGTACTGCCACCGGCACCGGGGACCGGCACCGGGAACCGGCACCAACAGCAGGCAATGGGCACCGGGCAAGGGGCACCGGCACCGGGAAGGGCAGGGGAACCGGGCGCAGCACCAGGCATTGGTACCGGCAATGGCAACGGCCACAGACACTGCCACCAGGTACCGGCGCCGGGAACCGGCCAACGGGCAGAGACAGCACCGGATAACGGGCACCGGGCACCGCACGGCACCATGCGAGCACCAGACACTGCCGGGCCACGCGCGCAGGGCGACACGGCACCCACGTCCTGCACCGGCACCTGGCAGCAAACACCTTTATTGTAACCAGAGCCGGCTCCAGTGCCAGCGGAGACGCCCCGGCACAGAGTCACCGCGATTTGGGGCGCCCAGCCCAGCTCTGCCCTGCGCCCACCGCCTCCCCGGTGGCAAAGGTGCGAGGAAGAGGAGGGCCCTTTGCCGGCTCTGGTGTTGAACCGCCGGCGGTGCGTTGGCACCTCTCCTGTGCTGGGGGTCTCGTGGGCAGCTCCGGGAAGCCCCCGGCACGTCCCCCAGCCGGCGTGGTGCCGCGGCGTGCCGGCGCCTCACCGACCTTGACTTCACGTGGCCCCTTCCCTCATGGTTGGGCCGGGGGCTCCTCGTGCTCCCCGGCAGAAGGAGGAGCTGGGCTCTGGTGCCGTGGGGAGCGCCGGCAGACACGGCCCCACCGGGGCTCATGCCAAGGACCTGAAGGTGCTGAAGTGGGGTGCCGCAGGGGGGGACGCCTGGGGGTATCTCTGTGGGGACACCGGGGGTGTGCCGGTGCCGCCGGCGGCTCCTGGCTGCGCATTCTTGCCGGGGGGGAGAAAGGTGGGGGTGAGCCGGGGCAGCCACCGGCAGCCGGACGAGCCCGTGCCACTCTGGCAGGCGGGCAGACCCCAAAACCAACCCCGGGTGGGCATGGGACCCCCCGTCCACCCCCACTCACCACGCTGACGGCGTAGGCGCAGTTGTCATAGGAAAGCTCTGTGGAGAAAAAAAGGGACGGGGGTGGTTTTAGTGTGCTGGGGGCTGGGGGAAGCGGTGGCACCGGCCGCCGAAGGGGTACTGCCCCGGCACAGGGTGGGTCTGAGCCTTACCGGTGGTGGGGTACCGCGTTTCCGTCCAGCAAGACGCCTGCTGCCTGCAAAAACAAAACCGGTGGCAGCGCGGCGGGCAGGGGCGCGCGCAGGCAGGGAGGAGGCAGCGGGGAGCCCGGCACCACGGCTCGGCCGGGGGGTCCCAGGGAGCTTTCGGCGACAGTTTAGCCGTGGCGGCGCCGGCTCTGAAAGCTCTCACCTCTTTGCCCGCTGTCTCCTGGCCTCGACTGGCGAGAGAGAAAACAGAGACGGGTGGAGGCGCAGCCAGGCTCAGACACCGGAGCTGCGCGGTGATGCCGGGGGGGACCCAGCAGGTGCCTTAAACCCGGTTCTCCCCAAACCACAACCCCACCGGGTTCCTGCTGCCGGTGACTCGCCCAGAGCCGGTGAGGACCAAGACGGGATCTGCCTGACGGCACCAGCACCAGCACCCTCGCCCCTGAGGCAGCACTGAACCGTGTGCCGCCCCGGTGGGGACATCCGAGGTGCCAATCCCCGTCGGCACAGCCGGTGCTCCCCGGCTATGGGCCTCCGCCGGGCATGGCCATGCCAGCAAGAGCGCCCGCACCCTACGCACCTCGACAGGCCACCACCGCCGCCACTGCCAGCAGCAGCAGCACCAGGCCGGCCACGCTGATGGCAACTGGGAGAATCCAGGAACGATCTGGAAGGGGAGAGAGAGCAGGGGGTCACCCGCAGGGAAACCCCCAGCACGGCCACAGAGGACCACCGGGAACAAGCCACCGGCGCTGCCACCGAGTCGGGCGGGTCCCCCGTGCCGGTACCTTGCCGCAGAGTGGTGGAGGTCGGCAGAGGACGGCCGGTCGGGGCGGTGGTGGGGGGATGACAGCCGGCGTCACCCGAGGCTGGGGAGAAACACGTTGGGTTTGGGTTGCGGCGGCCCCGGCGCACCGTGGCCGCTGTGCCGCGGCGGAGCCCCTCACGGCTGTGGGGAGGGGGTGCCCCCCCCCGCCGCCCCCCCGGCCTGCCACCACCCGCACCGTTCACCACAATCTCCATGCTGAATGCCGACATCTGCCAGACGCTGCCGTTATAGCTCCGGTACCTGCACCGGTAGCACCGGGAGGCCAGCGCGGTCCCATCCAGGGTGAAATCAACCTTGTGCTGACCCGGGTTGGCGGAGACGCTCTGCGCGGGGACGTCGGCGCCCATCGCAAAGAGCTCGAAGGTGCTGCCGGAGTAGCTCTGCGGGGCGAAGCAGCTGATTTTCAGGGAACCCCCGTCCTCTTGGAAGAGGAGCCCGAGCGGCGGCGGGGAGAGCCTCGGCGCTGCCATGGCTCCTGCGAGAGAGGGAACAGGGAGCTGGATGCGACCGCCAAGTGACTGGTGCGGTGGTGAATTCTAGCTCGGTCAACCCAAGCTCAGGTGGAGGCAAGGACAACATACCCGCCATGAAGAGGAGAAACTCCAGCCTCATCCTCCTCCTCTTCCTCCTCTGGGGTCTGGATCAGGGACGGCACCGTCGAAGAGACCCCGAGGCGCAGGAGCTCTCCGCTGAAAAGAAGAAGGAGGAGGATTTTGCTCAAAATGAAGTTTCATCACCCAGGAAGGAAATGACAGAGTCCACAAGTACAGACCGGGGTTATTTTTTTCCCCTGTTGCACAAAAAAGGCTTTTTCCACCCAATAATCAGAGCGACGCAAGCTCGTGTCTGTGTGAAACCTGCTCCTGACACTGGACGTGATTTGCTGGGCTCACTCCCCAATTATGACAATTATATAATCAAAAAAGAGGTGTAAACAGGACGTAACGAGGCGTCACTCTGGACTGACACCCAACCGGGACCCTCACCCAGACCCTCGACAGGGTCGGACGGCTTGAAACAACTCCTGCGGTTTTTCTCCAGCACGTCCGGCTCCCGACGGTGCTGCCGGCCTCGGTGGCAATTGCTTTGCCCGTTAATGAAAAGCAGCTGCCCGCAAGGTGGAACGGAGCCCGGCGTGCGCAGCGCTTCAGGGCAGGAAGCGACCAGCGAGCCCGAGGAGATGCACCTCGTCAGGGCTGACGATGCGGGTGCAAAACGAGGGGCCGTTCCTGGAGTCGCTGATCCTGAGGGACGTGACCGTGCAGGCCGGCCCGGGGGCTGTTGCGTGGGGAGAGGCGGGGCATAGCCGGCGGCGGGGACCGCGTGCTGGATGCACCCGCCTGCTTGGCCCACGCCTGCTTCCTCCTGCGGTTGTCCCAAAACCACGAGGAATCAGGGCTGAGAGGTTGGCCTGGGGCTGGGCAGCGGCGGCGGTAGGGCCGCTGCGGCCCTGCGCCTCCGTTTCCCCAGGAGGGTGAGGCTGAGCCCCGGGGTTGAGCTGGGGCCCTGGCTGGGGAGCAGCCCCGCACCCTGACATCGCTCACAGAACCCCCCCAGTCTGCTCTCCGGCCCCTCAAGCTGCGCCAAGATCTCCCAAATCTGCCCCTAAGCACCTAAATCTGCCTTAGGTCCCCCCAGATCATCCTCAGGGACTCCCAAATCCGCACCTAACCACCCAAATTTGCCCCAGGACCTCCCAAATCTGCCCCAGGACCTCCCAAATCTGCCCCAGGGCCCCCCCAGATCTGTGCCTAACCACCTAAATCTGCCCCAGGGGCCCCCAGTCCTGCCCTAGGGCCCCCCCAGAACTGCACCTAACTACCCAGATCTGCTCCAGGGCCCCCCAAATCTACACCGGCCCCCTAAATCTGCCCCAGGAGCCTCCAAATCTGCTCCAGGGCCCCCCAAATCTGCGCCTAACCACCTAAATCTGCCCCAGGGCCCCCCAAATCTGCCTCAGGGCCCCCCAAATCTGCGCCTAACCACCTGAATGTGCCCCGGGGCCCCCCAAATCTGCCTCAGGACCTCCCAGATCTGCCCTAGGGCCCGCCAAATCTGCACCTAGCCAGCTAAAGCTGCCCCAGGAGCCTCCAAATCTGCACTTAACCACCCAAATTTGCCCCAGTCCCCCCGAGTCTGCCCCAGGCCACACCGCGGTGCATTGTGGGAGTCCGGCTCCCCTCAGGGGGCGGCCGCGGCCCCCCGGGCTGAGGGAAGACGATGAGGGGGCGGGCGCTGGTCCGCGTCGGCCAATGAGAAGTTAGAACGCCGGGCGCCGGGAGGGAGCAACCAACTAGCGGAGAGGATTCCGGGAGAGGCGGGGCAAGCGGCCGTTCGGCAGGACCCCGCCCCGAGGGCGGCCGAGGCGCTGCCTGAAGCCCCGCCTCGCCGCTCCCGCCTCAGGCGCCCGCCGCGGACAACCTCGTCGTCCGCCCGGGCCCTGCCGGCGCGCGGCGGCGGGGCGGGGCCTGGCTTAAAGGCGCCGCGCGTCGGAAATGGCGGCGCGGTGGCTGTGGCTGCTGGCGCTCTGCACCGGGCCCGCCGCCGCCCCGCCGCCGCCCGACGCCGAGGTGACGTTCGTCCTGCCCGCCGGCCGCCGGGAATGCTTCTACCAGGGCGCGCCCGGGAACGCCTCCCTGGAGGCCGAGTACCAGGTACCGGAGGGGGGCGGGGCCGGGGCCGGGGGGCGGGGCTATACCGGAGGGGGCGGGGCTTGTACCGGAGGGGCGGGGCTTGTACCGGGCCGGTAGCGGGAGAGCTGGGCCGGTAAGGGAGGGGTTGGGGCCTGGGGGGGGGTGGGAACGGGGGAGCTGGACTGGAGGGGGGGGGATACCGGGAGGAGGAGGAGGGGGGGGAAGCCGGTACCGGGGGGATACCGGGAGAAGGAGTTGGGGGGGGGAACCGGTACCGGGCCCATAGGCAGGTGTGGGGTGATGTGGGGCCCAGGGCTGGGCAGGAGGGGGATCCCCGGTACCGGAGGGGGATCCCTGGTACTGGAGAGGGATCCCCGGTACTGGACGGGTGTCCCTGGTACTGGAGGGGGATCCCCGGTACGGAGGGGAGTCCCCGGTACTGGAGGGGTGTCCCCGGTACTGGAGGGGGATCCCTGGTACCAGAGAGGGATCCCCGGTACCGGAGGGGAGTCCCCGGTACCGGAGGGGTGTCCCTGGTACTGGAGGGGGATCCCTGGTACTGGAGAGGGATCCCCGGTACTGGAGGGGGATCCCCGGTACTGGAGGGGAGTCCCCGGTACTGGAGGGGTGTCCCTGGTACTGGAGGGGGATCCCTGGTACCAGAGAGGGATCCCCGGTACCGGAGGGGGATCCCCGGTACCGGAGGGGTGTCCCCGGTACCGGAGGGGGATCGCCGGTACTGGAGGGGGATCCCCGGTACTGGAGGGGTGTCCCCGTTACCGGTGTTCATCCCCGGTTCCGGCAGGTGATCGGTGGGGCCGGGCTGGATGTCGACTTCTCCTTGGAGAGTCCCTCGGGGCTGCTGCTGGTCAGCGAGTCCCGGCGCTCCGACGGGGCGCACACGTGAGTCCTGACCGTCTCCCCTCCTGTCCCGTCCCGTCTCCCATCCCGTCTCCCTGCCCATCTCCTGACCCCACTCTCCTCTCCATCCCGGCAGCGTGGAGCCCACCGAGGCCGGCGACTACAAGCTCTGCTTCGACAACTCCTTCAGCACCATCTCGGAGAAGCTGGTGTTCTTCGAGCTCATCTTCGACAGCGCCCAGGAGGAGGAGGAGGAAGAGGAGGAGGAGGAGGAAGGCGACGGCTGGGTGGAGGCGGCGGAGCCCGAGGACACGCTGGATGTCAAAATCGAGGACATCAAGGTGGGGATGAGGTTCGACGAGGCCGAGCGTGAGGTCCTGCAGCTGGGCCGGTATCCGTACCGGCCGGGGATGAAGGGATTGGAGCCGCCCCATGGAGGAGGAAGAGCCGGACACGAGCCGGTGATGCGTGCCGGCAGCCCGGGAATCCAACCGCCTCCCGGGTGGCATCACCGGCAGCGTGGCCGGCAGGGCGAGGATTCTGCCCCTCGACTCTGGCGAGACCCCCCCGACAGTCCTGCATTTGGATTCGGCAGCGTTGGGTTGACGGTCAAACTCGATGATCTTAAAAGTCTTTTCCAACCTAAATTATTCCGTGATTCTGCTCCCAGCTCTGGGGTGCTCAGCAGAGGAAGGACAGGGACCTGCGCGAGCGGGTCCGGAGGAGCCCACGGAGCTGATCCGAGGGCTGGAAGAGTTGGGGGTGTTCAGCCCGGAGGGCAGAAGGCTCCGGGGAGACCTTCTTGCACCTCGCAGCGCTGCCCAGAAAGGCGGGGACAGGCTCTTTCGGCGGGCCGGCAGCGCTGGGACAAGGGGGAAGGGTTTTCGGCTAAAAGAGGGGCGATTCGGCCCGGCTCTAGGGAGGAAATTCTTCCCGCCGAGGGGGGGGAGGCCCTGGCAGAGGCTGCCCAGAGAGGGGGTCGATGCCCCGTCCGTCCCCGGGACCCTTCGGGGCCGGGCTGGCCGGGGCTCTGAGCACCCTGATCTCGGTGAAGACGGCCCCGCTCGTGGCAGGGGGGGTTGGACGGGCTGAGCTCCGAGCGTCCCTTCCCACCCAAACCGTCCCGGGATTCCCTGAGGAGGCAGCGGAGGTTGGCATGTCCGACCGGTGCCTCCCTTTGATCCCCAGGAATCCATCGAGACCATGAAGAGCCGCCTGGAACGGAGCATCCAGATGCAGACGCTGCTTCGAGCCTTCGAGGCCCGAGACCGTAACCTGCAGGAGAGCAACCTGGGCCGGGTGAACTTCTGGTCGGCCGTCAACCTGGGCGTGCTGGTGGTGGTGGCTTTCCTCCAGGTCTACATGCTGAAGAGCCTCTTCGAGGACAAGAGGACGGTGCGGACGTAGGTGGGGGCGAGGGTGGGACACGCACACACGGGACTCGGCTCCCTGCCGGGACGGCATCAAAGGAGGGACGTGCTCCCCTCCGGCTGCTGCTGCTCCCTCCCGGCGGAGATTAAACCTGCCCAGCTTTGTACCGCGGTGTCTTGGAGCCAGTGCGAACCCCGGGGGGGGGAGGTTTGGGGGCAAACCCCCCCACATTTCGTCACCGAAGGGCCTCGAATGCGCGTCCCTGAGCCTTTGAGGAAGGAATCCGTTTATTCTGGGCGCTGCGAGGAGTCGCAGGGATGAGTCACTGGGATCCCGAGGTGGTTTATAGGCTCAGCCAAACTCCTCGGAATCGTCTCTGCCGGGAAGGAAAAGGGTCCCGGAGGAGCCGGAGCCGGGAAGGACTTTGCCTGGGGAGAGGGTTCCCCTCTCCCGCGGTGTTTATCGGGTAGGACGTGGACCCGGCCCTGCCCGCTGGCTCCGATACGGCATGGCCGGCACCGCGGAGATGGAAACCGCTGCCTGGAGGCTCACCGTGTGCCGGAGCTGCTCTCCCAGTGCCGCTGCCCTGCAGCTTGTCTGAGCATCCGGGAAGGACCCGCCGAATCCCTCCGGCTTCAGGGGAAACCGGGACTTTCCTCGGCCAACGCGGAGCCAGGATCCCCCTGCCCAGAGTCTCCCACCCTGCGGCTCTCGCAGATTCAGGGGTGCAGGCTTGGCCCTTCCTCCGCGGGAGGCGTTTGAACAGAACCAAGATGGCCATAAGGAGCAGATCCAGCCTTAAAAATGCCCAGAAAAGGGAATTCAAGAGGCAAATGTCGCTCCTGGTGCCCGTAAATGGGGGGGGGGGGGGGGGGTGCGACAGAGCTGGGCTGGGAGAGAGACGGGGCAAGAAGTACTCCAAAATCAGGGCGAGCGTTGAGGTGCTTTATGTATCACTGCCCCTGAAAAAAACACCCCGGGGACGTCCACGAGGGGAGGGCGAAGGGGAAAAAATCCCCGCGGCAAGGGCAGAGTTGCCCATAGCTTTGCCGGTGCGGCATCACCGGGAGCCGGAGCCAGTCCCAGGCTGCGGGGGGGTCATTATTAATCCGCTAAATCACAACCTAGGCATGGTGAGGGCAGCGGGAAGAGGCTGGCCCGGCTCGGGGGGGCTTCTCGGTGCCCGGGAAGTGGGAGTTTTCACACCGGAGCGAAACGCCGCAGTCCCAGGAGCCCTTTTCCAACCCCGAGGTTGCCGAAAGCTGCGGGGGGAGACGCCTCGCCTGCCCCCGACGCCTCGTCCTTTGCCCCCCGCGCGGGGCTGCGTCCCGGCCCCCAGCCGAAGGCGTCCGCTTGGCTTTGGGGCAGTGGGACGGGGGGGTCGGAGCAGCGGGGCCGGCGGAGCTCAGAAGGGCCGAGGTGGCGCAGAGGGAGCCGGTCTCCTGGTGGCAGGGGAAAAAAAAAAAAAGAAAAAGAGCGTTTAGAAGGATCAGAGCTCCCCTGTCCGCGGGGCGGGGGGTGTCCCCGGCCAGGACCCCCCAGCGTGGCTGCTCCGGCTGCAGAGGAGCCCCTGAGCGGGTCCCTGTCCCCCCCAAGAGCCTCTGGAGTCTTAGGGCGAGACCCCCCCACCCAAATCACAGCCCCTCCACCCCGGTTCTATCAGCCCCCAAGAAGCCCCAGCCGGCTTCCCTCGGCACCTTCATTAGCGCCTTCGTTAGCGATCCATCCAATTGGGACTGACGGCACTCCATCGCCCCTTCCTCCCGCTGCAGCCCCGGGAGCATCCTGTCCCGGCTGGCGGCTGCGGGATGAGCAGCCGGTGCCGGCACGGCACTTGCCGTGGGGTGGAACCGACCCCAAAATACCTGAGCTCGCCGCGCTGCCCGGCACCGGTGCAGGGTCCGGCCCTCGCTCTACGGAAAATCCCCCAAAATCCCTCTTAGCGCACTGTCCGGCTGCCCTGGAGCCGGCACGCTCCGGTACGTGCCGGAGCACCGAGTCCTACTGAAGCTGACGGCACAACCCTGCACGGGGGGAAGCTCCGGCTGCGCCAGGACCTCCTGGTCGCCCACCACGGCCAAGGTCGCGTGGCCGGGCCTCCCTCCGGCTGCCGAGGGGCAAATCCCATCGGAGCCCCTCATGCCCCTCCTGGGCTGGAGCGAGACGCGGTTGAGCACCGGTTCATCCTCCGGCACCGTTTCCGAGGACAAGGAGATGCCGGACCGCGACCGCACAGAAACGCGGCTCTGCCACAAGCCGGGCGGTGGGGAATCAGGGCTGTGGGGCCGCATCCAGCCCCAGCCCCCGTTTGCTCCAACCGGGATTTTTCTGCCACAACAGTTTTCTGCAGCCCAGGCGCTCAAAGACACGTCCAAAAATGCGGGGACCACCGCGCTTTGGCAGCACTGGGGGGCCTTACGCGGAGGATGGGGTTGGTTTGATGTAAATAATAAAAGATTTGGGGTTTTAAACAGCCACCAGTGAAATCTTGGTTAGAGGAGCTGGCACACAGACAGTCTGATCCGAGACCCCCAAACTCCCCGTTTGATTTGAGAGCCCCACAAAGTCCCCTCAGAGACCCCCAAAAGCCCCTCTTGATTCGAGATCCCCCCAAAAGCTCCCCTTGATTCGAGGCCCCCCCCCACCAGCAATGGGACACTGGAGGAAAAGGCAGGAGGGAGAAGGAAAGGGCGAGACCAAAACCCCCATGAAGCACCAGAGACTTTCACCAGAAGATTTGTATTTTTTTTTTTTCCCCCTTTATTTTTTTTAATTTTTTTTTTTAGTTTATTAATAGGATACAGACCGGAGGCACTTACACGTTGGCAAACTGGAGGGAGAGGAGCAGGCTGGGTTTTTGGCCAGACGAGGTGAGCGAGGGGGAGGCCCCCAAAACCGCCGGCGGGAAGGGGCAAGCGCCGGACGGGACCCCCCCACCCCCGGCCAGGGAGGCGGCGGCAGCACCGGCCACGGACCGGGGAGGGTGGTGGTGGGGGCGAGAGCTGCACAGAGCGGCCGTGCCGGCGATGCCACCGGCCCCCCGAAACCCTGGGGGTGCCCGGCCGAATGACACCGGGCAGGGCAGCAGGCTGGGCTCGTTAACGGATTAATTGGGAGAACGGACACCTCGCTGCGAAAAAGGGGGATGCGATTAAGGCAGGCAGCGCCACAGCCCCATCTCCGCGCTCCCGGCAGCCTGGCTGGGCTGGGGCTGGAGTCGATGTTTTTAAAAACCTACATTATTGTTGGGGTGGGTTTTTTTTTTGCCTTTTCCTTTTTTTTTTTTTTTTTTTTTTTTATACAATTAATACAGTCTGTAAAAATATTTACAACCTCTGCTCCCAGCCAGAGCCCAGTGGGGCGGCCGGCTCCTCGGGGAAGACCGAAGGCAGCGGCAAAGCGGGCAGGGATGCTGCGGGGGCCAAGGCACGGCTGGCTCGGGGCTGCCCCCTCGCTCCGGGCATCCTCCCAGACACAACCTCCCCCCCTTTGGGATTTGCACGGGATTATCGGGGGCAGCCGGACCCCCAGAAGAGCCTGTCCTGGGTGGGGGGCTCGAGGCAGCGGGGAGAAACGCTCCCTCCTCTTCCTCGGGGCTGGAAAAGCCGCTGCCAGCGAGGGGTTGTGGTGACGACAAACCGGGAGGGCACGGAGCTGCCCAGAATGCTCCGGCACGCTCCCCCCGCCACGAGACCCACCTCCCCGCGCGTTATTCCAGTCTTTTTCCCCGGGTCAGCCCGGCTTCGGGCATCACCGGCGGCCGAGGTTCGGTGTGCGCCGCGGCGGGGGCTTTACGATGAGCACCGAGTACGGAGCGGGGCGAGGGCGGGCGTCGCGGAAGAAATACCTGAGGTTCGCTGCTGAGCCGGCACCTCGCGACACAAGGACTACCTGGAGAGTCTGCTCCTGCTTTGCGGCGGATTAGATTTATTAGCAAATCGCTATCTGCAGTCCCATCATTTTCCATATATAAATTTTCCTCAAAGCTATAAAAACTGAAATATAGACTATGGTCAAGATTAGCAATCGACTTTCGGGTTTGGGAGAGAAAAACCAAAAATCGCTAAGTTTTATATATAATATATTAATACAAAAATTCTGGAGGGGGGGAGGAAGAGGAGGAAAAGGAGGAAGAAAGCGAATAGGCAGGAATCTGATCAGCCCCAACGGCAGCTCTAGGAGATTCTGGGCGCAGCCAAAGACAGGCGACAGTCTTGGAGTCAACCACCTCCGAGCTCTCCCATCCCCGTCGCGTACATTCAGGCCATCCCACGGCACGAACGCCGAGCGCTGGTGTGTGGTGGAGGGAGAGGGAGGGGGGGGATTTCTGACAAAGTGCAATATTCGACCCCCCCCAAAATATCTAATCCTCCGCAGTTATTATACGGGGGCGGGGGGGGGGGGGGGGCAGAGCGGGACTCGGGGGGGCTTCTCTGGCGCAGCACCGGCCCCTCGCCGCCGTAGTGCCGACTATCCGCTTCCCGGCTCAGGCGCAGCGGAGGTGAGGGAGGGCGAGGAGCGCTGCCCGTCCTAAACCGATGTCGCCGGGATTTACACGCCGGGACGCTCTGCGCCCGTCCCGAGGAGGGGCCGCGGCGCGCTGATGGGGATCGGCCGTGGTCAAACCGCTCTGCTGAGCTGATCACAGGTAGGATGGTTTTAAAAAACGAGATTAGACGCGGGGGTTGGGGGTTGGTTTTTTTTCCCCCTTTCCCCCCCCCAAAACGGCAAAGGAAAGCGGCAGGCGTGGGGGCAGCCGCTCCGGGAGTCGCTACCAGCCCCTGGGCAGTTAATCGAGCAGGGAGGGTTCGGCCGGTCGGATAATGGTGGGCCGGTTCGGCGCGGCTGGGGGTCTTCTGCTGCAGAGAGAAGGGGAACAGAGGCGTGAGCGTGGGGACGGCGAGGCGAGGGGACCTCGTGGTGGCAGCTCAGCTCGAGACCACGTCCCAGCGGGACCTCCGTCCCCGCCTGCCGGCGGCACGCGAGCTCCCCAGCCTCCGGCGCGTGCCACGGAGGTACCGGCAACCGGCACCGATCCTTCTGCAGGGACGAGGGGGACCGGAGTTCCCACCCCAGGAGAAGCGAGGGGCTGCGCTGGGGGGCAGAAGGGGAGCTCCAAGTCCTGCCACAGAAACCACGAGCTGCCGACTCCCCTCCCGACCGAGGGGTTTCGCACCTCGGAGGCACCGGGACGTTCAGAAAAGCTCAGCCCGAGTTGAGGATCCAGCCCTGGGGGCAGGAGACCACCCCACGCCCCCTCGGGAGGGCTGCAGGCCGAGGACGAGAGCCTCCCCCGGCACCGGGGAGCCTGCCGAAACGGGTTCTCTTACCTGGGCACGCCTGGAGGAATGCCGGGGGGGATGCGTGCCGGCCGCGACGGGATCTGAGGAGGGGCTGAGAAGGGGTCGTTATTAGCAGCGAAGATGTTCTGGGGTCCGGGGCGCGAGGGGATGGGGGGAGCGGCGAAGGAGGAGGGTCCCCCTGCGGGGATGGGGATCAGGGGCGGCCCCGGCGTTGGACCCCTCACGGCCGGCGGCCGGCCCGGCGGCAGGACGGCAGATCTGCGCTGAGGCGGGGGGCTGCGGAGGAGAGAAACCACCTCAGGGAACGGAGCGCTGACAGCCCGCAGCCCTCCTTTCCCCCAGGAAAAAGGCCAAATCCGCGTTATCCCGTCGTCCACCCCGCTAATTCCCGTCGGGCATCCCGTCCCCGCCAAACCGACCTGTGCCCACTGCTCGTCTGCAGCCACGTGTCGTCCACGGGCGGGGGAACCGGCGTGGAGACGGTGCTGGTGCTGATATCCCCGATGATGTTCAAGGCCTCTTTCAGGGCATGGTACATGCGCAGCATGTCGTCCCTCCTCTGCGCCTGGTCGGCCGACTCCTCCATCAGGCTGTTCTGGTCGGCAGAGGAGTACAGGTAGGCCAACAGCTCCGAGTGGATGAAATCCTTGGTCTAAAGAGAAACAGCAAGCCAAGGTCAGCCCGAGACAGCAAACCCGCTGGCTCGGAAGCTGGGGGAGTAGGAGCTGGAGGACCCAAAGCCGTGGAGGCAGCGGGGGCCAGGGGACACCTCTTCCAGCCCTGGAAGACACGTGGAGCCCCAGCGACTCGGGACTTGCAGGACGGTTCAGCGTCCCTGGTTTGCTGGAACCAGGCGGGAGCAAACGCCAAGAATCAAAGTGCCTTCTCAGCAAAGCCGCTGCCAAGCAGCTCGAGCACAAAGACATAAAAATTAAGAATCGAAAGATCATCAAATCCCACTGTTCAGTTCCGGCTCGGCGACGAGCCTGGCGCAGCCCATCCGACTCCTACTAAAGCCGAGGGGGGCCCAGGGCTCCTCCCCGGCGTGTGCTGCCCGGAGAACCCCAAAATCCCCAGAACCCCCAGAAGCTCCCTTCCCTCTGGAGGGGCTGCGTCCGTCCGAGGTTCCCCTCCGCCCCGCGGCGCAGCCACTCACATTGTTTATCATGAGGTGCATTATCGTCTTTGGCATGAGGTCCCGGATGGACTTGTTGATGATGCCGACGTAGGAGTCGACAAGGTTGCGGATGGTTTCCACCTGGCGCTCCAGCTGAGGGTCCATGGAGAAGGTGTTCTCCTGGGCGCCGTCCTCGTTCTCAGTCTGCTCAGGGAAAGCAGGGCACAAGTTACTGTCGGGATCTGACAGACCCGGAAAGAAACCCCTCTGCTCCGCACATATTCCCTGTCCCTTCCACCTATTTCCATCCTACGCGGATGCTTTTTTGAAACAGAGTTTATTTCGTAGCCCGGAACGACTAGATCCATCGGCTGGGCCGCACAAACTAGGGCCGCGTTATAAAGTTCGTCCTCTTCTGCGATACCACGGCATTTTCCAGGGTATCCGAGAACCTACTGTGACACACCAGGACCCAAGCCAAGAGCTCCCAAGTCTGAAGGCTCCTCTGGCAGCCTCTCCCCGGGCTGGTCTCAGACAGCACCCCTCGGCCAGCCTGCTCCGGGAGGGCTCGGACAAGTCAGAGGGAGTGTTTACTTGGTCTTTCTCTGGGTAAACTCCCGCTCGGAGGAAGGAGGCTTTCCAGCTGTCCACATCTTCTTGGGAGTCGCAGGCCAGCTCAATCTGACGGAGATCTTTGTACACGTTCCTAGGAAGAAGGCGCAGAGCCGGGGGTGAGGACCACGGAGGATGGGAGGCTCGGCAGAGCACCGTCGAGGCCTCCAGCACCTCGAGCCCTCAACACCAGGATGCCCGAAGCAGCCTGAAATCCCTCCAGAATGTGTATATAAATATTGGCAAGCTTCTGCTTCCTCTGAAGAAATCCTCCCCCACCAGATCACAGATGCTCCTGCCTTGGAGCGCGACACCGAACGGACGGGGAAGCCGGATGCACGGCCTGGGTTTGGACCAGCAATGGCCGAGGGAGGGCAAAACCATCAGCCCGTCAACCGTGGAGCGTGTTCAGCGGCGTTTTGAGCCTGGTGCGATACCCAGAGAGCGAAGGGATTTCAGGAGGCTCCTGCTCACAGCCCTTACCTTTGCTCTGTGTTGAAGATGGCAAAGACGTGCTTGTTCGACATAAATCCCTTCTCCACGTCCCTGATTTTCAAATTATCCAAAGGCAACATGTATTTCTTCTCCTTCTCCTGGAAGAGGGGACAAGAGGAAGGGAGGGATGAGAGCGAGCGAGCGCAGCGGCGCTTCGCTAATGCTAATTAGCCAACCTGAGTAGAACGAAAACCCAACCCCTAGGAACACAGCGGAAATCAGAGCTCCTGCGACGGAGGGGCAGCGATTTCCTCAGGCTCACACCAGAGAAGGTCCACCAAGACACGCTTTTCAGCTCAGCCCACGGCGCACGATTCCCTGACCAAAGCCAAGAGCTTTACCTGGGACGGAGCAATCTGCCCTCCCCAGGAGCTTGCCCCCCGAATCGGCAGCGCTCCGGCACAAGAACAGACCACGAATCCCTTTTGGTGCCGCTCTGGCTACCTGGCTTCCCTGCCTTTCCAAGGACGCATCCGGCAGCACCAAAGAAACCACCGGAGAAAGGGATTCGGTCCCCCCAGGTCGGCGGGCAGCTCCAGGACGCTGCCCGCTGGCAGCCCTGCCTGTGCCGTAGCTGCCCTCCCTTGGCACGGGACGGGGCCGGCTCCACCGGAGCCCACCCTGCCGCCTCGGTGGGGCCCCAGGAATTTCCCCCCTGGTGCCCGTCCCTGCCGGAGGGGATGGTTGGAAGGAACCGGGGCCTCGCAGTCTGGCACGAAGTCGGCTGCTGATTTAAGAGGCTGCTCTCCAGCCCCGCCGAGGGGCCACCCAGCCGAGTCGCTGCCGAAACGCCACATCTGGAATTGTTTAGAACAGCTCCAGCTCCACTTTGTCTCCAGATGCTGCGCACACGGTCCCAAAAAGTGACGTTCGCCTTTGTAGAGAGGCCACGAACCCAAAGCCTTCCCCCCCCCCGCCCCCCTTCCACCGCCGCCCCACACTCCTCCTCATGATTTCCTGAAAAACCCACAACTTTTTTCCAGACTGGATTCGGTTGCAAGGACTTTGCCACGTCAGAAGAGAGACAAAGCAGTTTCCTTTCGCCCATCGGGCTTCTCTCCTTATTAAAAAAAAAAAAAAAAAAACAAAACCCGGGAGGGGGAAAAAATTAAAAATAAAAACCGCCCCCGTGGATGCCGTGGGAAGCCGGAGACTCCAGCCCAGCCTGCCCAGTGTTCAGACTACCTGTTCAGGAGGGTTTAAAGTTGTACAGTAGTCTGCACATTGGTTAGATCGGGTTTGGCCGAGCAGCACCCCAGCAGCACCCCAGCAGCCGCAAGGTAAGGGCAGGGGGGGAGCGAGCCCGGACTCGGCCCTTTTTGGGGAGATTTTTGCTCCGACTCGTGGAGGCGGCGTGGTTTTGGGGGTTTGGGGTTTTGGTTTTTTTGCCTCGGCGGCACAAGCGGGAGGGCAGAGCCGAAGCGGGGGGAGCCCGGCCGGGCAGCGCTCCCCACGCTTCCCCCCCTTGCAATGGGGAGGCGAGAGGGTGGGCTGCATCCCCCCAAAACCCCAGGGTGCTGGGTGCCGGCTTAGCAGCTCTTGGCGGTTCATTTTTTAACGGCGGGGGCTTGGGGGGGGGGGCAGGGGTAGGGGGGGCAGGGAGAGCTGGGCTTGCAGAAGACAGAGCCTCATTCATCCCCGGCCGGCTGGTTCTCATTACCCGCCGCGGAGGGGCCAGACGTGCCCCCCGAGAGGCCTCTGCGCAGGAAACCGGGGGAGCACCGGCGGGCTCCGAGAGGGGGGGAAAGCACGCCGGAGGGAGGTTTATCAGCTCAACATGTTTCCTTCTCTTTTAGGAGGCAGATTTAAAAAGGGGGCTGGGGGGGGTGGCCGGGGAAGAGAGGTTAAAATCCGACTCCACGGTTCGGGAGAGACGTTCACCTTTGCAGCTCGCTCGGAAGATGAAGGATGAACAAAAGAAGCCCGGGCTTTGCTCTCGTGCCCGATGTCCAGCTGCTGAGCAGCTCCCGGGAAATAAAAGTTGTGTTCACGTCTCCTTTTTCTGACCCGCGTGCTGGGCTCTGGCGAGGCAGCGGCCACACCGAACCCCTTGCGTCCCCCCAAAACACCCTGCAAGCCAGCCCCCCACCCCACAGCATCTGGCCAGGAGGCCGGTGACGTAAGGGGAAAGGCGAGATCACGGGCCGATTTTCAGACTGTGGGGGCGGAAATGCTGGAAAATCTGAAATATGAAAGTAGCATGGCCGAGACCACGATGCCATGGAGGAGATGCTGGCTCCGGTGCTCACGCCGGCCCCGGCAGCTCGGACAAGAAGCGGGCAGGAGATGCCGGTCTTGCCGCCGTCCCGTTCCTGGGAGGGTTGAGCCCAAAGAAATCGCTTTGGGTTTGAGTGGTGAAATGCCGTTTCCAGGCAGGGGTGAGCTACCAACACCCTGGCCGCCCCGGTACGCCGGGGAGCGGGATGTCCAGCCCGAGGGCTGGGGCACCAGATCCCCTGACATGGGCAAACAGGTCCGGGAACGGCAGCGGCCCTTTCCCAGACACCCAGCGAGGAACAAGAAGGGACCTGTGGGGTCCCGGCACAGAGAAACCCCAGAAGCGGAGAGAACTGGGTTCCCTCCCCACGCCCTGGTCTCCCCACGCTCACGGGGGTGGCTCTGGAGGGGGGTCGGTGGCCGGGGGGTGGCTGGGCACCGCAGGGGCCGGTCAGGACAGCGTGCAATGCCCCCCACGTGCACCCCACCTCCTGCCCGCCACAGGCAGGGCTGCCCGGGCTTCAGGCAGCGGAGATGCCTCGGCGTTCTTTGCTGGGAGGGCGGCTCGGGCTGCAGCCATCTCCTGCCTGCCCCGATCCCGTTTCCCATTTCCCTCCAGCTTCCAAGATCTTTTTGCAGCTCAACCCCAGCGTGGGGATATTAACCCCATCGGCACCTCCTGCCCGAAGGCAGCTTTGGGATGACGCATGATGTAAGAGCAGCGCAGCAACCCCACGGAGAACAGCCAAGGAGGGGGTTCGGGGCTTGGTGACAATGCACCAATGGTCCCATGGAGTCAAAGACTAAGTTTTCCTTTACCCGCAGCCAAGCCCTGCACAGCGTTGGTGGTTTTCCTTTCCCCAGGGCCAGAACGGACATGGTTTCCCCTCCTGACCACCTGCACTGCTCCTCTGGCTTTGCTGTGCTGAGACGGTCAAACCGGGAACTGGCTGCCCTGGGTTAGGGGGCTGGGATGGGGCAGGGACGTAAAAGGAGGTCCCCAGTCTTTCTTGGAGGTCTTGCAACAACAGCGTTGGGGGACAAAGAAAACCTCCCCTGAAGGAGGCAGGGCACAGGGGATGCCTGCACGGCGTGGCCACCCCCCAGGCTCGGCCAGGGCCGGGCAGTTGGATGCCGTAGGACCTCCGCTTGCCAATGTCTCCCAGTTTATCTTTGTTTACACAATCCCGAGGTCTGGGGGAGTGTCTGGAGACATGGAATTTGCTGGCTGGGGCTGTGCGGTGTCCGCAGGGCACCTCCAGAGGAGACCCACGCTCCTGCACGCCAGGAGATGGACAATGCTAATTAGTCCCGGGCGCTAATTCTCATTCCCAGCCCGAGGACCTTCTCACCTGAGGCCCGTGAATCACAGAGCCTCCCCTCAAAACCCGTTCTTCCCCGCTCGCACATACCTCCTCGTCCTTGTACCAGGACAACGACTCGGCCGTCAGCACAAACCAGTATTCCTTGGAGCCTCCCTTCATGATGCTGATGTTGTTGATGGTCAGCCAGCCCCTGCGGATCACCTGGAGACAGAGGAGTGGTGGTGGGGAGCGGAGGGGAGGAAGGAAAAAGAGGTTACAGGCTACTGTGGAGTCTCCAGGGGAGTTCCCCAGATGGAGAGCAAGGAAAAGTGCTCCTGAGCTCGGAAGCCTGCCTAGACCCTTCACAGAAAGCCCTAGCCTCAGCAAAAGACCCTCAACCAGACAGACACTGAGACCCCATCTCACAGGTAAGCTAGCAGCACGTGGGGGGGACGTCTGGAGCTCTTCTAGCTCCCAAAGCTGGATGAGAAAAGCAGCGAGCCCCTGCCCACACTCACGGTAAGATGCTGCGGCACCAACAGATCCAAACCCAACTCCACGTTAATTCCCCATGGCCACCGGTGCCACCTGGTCAGCCAGCAGCAGCCCAGACAGGAGAGGTGATGGAGAGCAAAAGGTCCAGCACCCCAAAGGGACGAGACAGGAATTCAGAGCATGTCTCGGGTTTAAGAGAGGACCGGAGCTGCCCGGGGGCATTACGGTCTCTGCCGAGGGCTGTTTTGGGGTGTCCCGCACAGGGGTGCTGGTGCCGGTCCTTCCCAAAGGTTGGCACGCAGTGCGGCGGTGCCGGGAGCCCCGTAAAAAGAGACCTCAGCCTCCATCCCGGCCGTTTCAAAGCCGCTGTCGTGCCACCTGCGAGCAATGCCAGAAAAGGTCTGCAGAGACTCATGGAGCCCCATCAGCTGGGCCACGTTCCCAGAAGCAACAACCAACTTACCCAGTCCAGCAACTACCGGAGCAGCTCTCCCCATCCCTGTTCTGCTCAGGGTCTCCGTGAGCAACGTGCCCTCGCTGAGGGCGGCCACGGCAGCCCTCAGCCTCATTATAACCGAGGAATCCTGTGTTTCTCACCCAAACCCACTGCCCCTCTTGTGCGTTGACCCCTACCCCAAAGCAGCCTCCCCCCAGGACAGCTCCTCTGCCTCCTTGCAGGCAGGACTAGCCGGCAGGTCTTGCCGAGCTCGCAGCCCCCAGTGAAAGGCTCCCTCGCAGCCCCACAGACGGACCTCGCATGCAAACATGTAGCAGCAGCCGCCGGCAATCGGGGCAGCAGCACGCTGAAGCGAGATTGCCGAAGCCTGACGTTGCAAGCAGCAGTTTTTCACGACACAATGCACAAGGACCACACTGTCCGAAGCAGGCGGCAGCATTCCCTGTCCTCTACCAGCCCGGGGAGCTAACGGCTGACCACTATCTCCATCACGGCACTTGTGTTCTCTCCCAGCGCCGGTGGCGAGGAAGCTTGCACAATGGTGTAGCTGGTCCCAGCAGCTACCGCGCAGCAGAGCCCTCGCTAGACTATCCCACGCCTGTCTCGGCACCGTCAGAGCTAGAGGGGCACCATCCTGCTGATGCCAAGGAGCATCCCTGTGCCTGTAACGGCTTCCCCAAGACAACAGCCCTTGGGGAACAACTCCACTGTCACTGGATGCACCTCGGCGACAGCAGAGCCCCGCCAGGACACCTGTGCCTGCTGGAAAACATCATGAATTATCACAAACTCCTCGCAGTTGCAAGAACAGGCAACGGAGATGTGCTGGAAGCTGGAATCGCTCCTAGCCTTGAGTCCGGACAAGCCAGGGCTGGACTGGGACTAGCGAGCACGGCTGCTCGGCCGAGCAGAGGATCAGACCCTGCCCAGGCGCTCCCGCTGGCCTCCCACGAGAGGGGCAGCAGATTGACTTCACCAGCAGCACAACCACCATCTTTGGGACAGGCCGGGAGTTTTCTAAGCTTTTCAACTGCAGGCAAGATTACGCTCTGCCCGGCAGGGTTCCTCCATTGTTCTGGGAGCTATTGTACGGAGAGGAAGGTCACCGCGGCTCGGCACAGACCCCAGGGCTGCGGCAGAAGCCTTTAGACCAAGCTGTGAGTCTCTCTCCCTACCAAGGGCTGCAGGGGAGCGGCATTCTTCTCACCATCACCCCCGCGGTTTTACTGCGGAGCTGCTACGCCGGCCGCCCCGTGAGCTGCACGGCAGGACCACGCTACGCTTCCAGATGCCGGTTTGCCTGCAAATGACCCGCTCCCAGGTACAAGAGGGGGAACGGAGAGTCCCCGAACCCGTCTGCTTCTGCTGTGTCAACCCATCCAGCTGGGACTCTGCTCTGGAGGCAGCGAGGGCACCCGGAGGTGGAGGGTCAGACCTCCCCGGGGCAGGAGCTGCCTCGCAAACGGCAATGCTGGCCACTGCTAGAGACCTAAAAAACTGCAGGAGAGCTTCCCGACAAGCGCCCGCTCCTGTAGGACCCCTAAAGGAGAGCCCAGCCGAGCTGGGAGGTAGCACAGCACACAAACCCCCCCGTTCAGCAGCCTGGCACCCACACGCATCTTCCTGGTACGTGAGCCGCATCCTGTGTTCTGGGATGCTTTAGGTGCCCTGCGCTGAGCATCCCGCACCGGGAGGCCGGTGGCAGGAGGGACTCAGCGGCAGCTCGGCAAAGCCAGTGCCCCGGGACCACGGCTTTTCTACCCCAGCACTTCACAGGGGTTAGTACCACCACACGGGTTAGTAATGGGCAGACATGGGGAAAATGCATCTGGGGGGGTTGATTTAAGTCAGTCGAAAGCATGGATGGGAGGGAGAACGAACAAACCCTTGCGGTTAAGCAGAGAAGAGTTAGACACGAGCGAGATGCAGAGTTTGTTATGGCTTGTATGGGAACCAGCTCTGAGCAGCTGCGCCCGAGACCCAAGGCAGGGCTTTAATCTCAACACCAGGATTAAGCATGTAAAACAGAGCCAGCGCCAGCCCTTTTGTGCCGAGGCTTTTCTGTGTGCTGCTGGGGGAATGCACCAAGGGATGGGGCTCGGGCCGCTCTCGTTTTCAGACTGCTCAGGTGGCTGTCAACGTAAAAGCCACGACAAAATCCACTGTGTTAGGCACGGGCAAAGCTCGGTGTGCCGGCGGGCGCAGGCAGCTAGAGCTAAAACTTATACAGATTTTTCTGGTGAGGGGAAGGAAGGAGCCCTGAAATTAAGACAGCAGAGGTTGTCAGATTAAAGATTTCACCTTCTGATTCGCTCTGGCATGTTTGAGACCCCGATTTGCCTTTAAAAACAATCTCCAAATTTGAACCGAGTCTGGTTTTAAAGGAACAGAGACAGGACCGGGGAGATGGAGCAGTTGAGGCGATCAGGGCCAAGGAAAGGGCAGAGGGAAAAGGTTCAGCAGCAAAGCAAGTCCTGCGAGCCAGGTTAGAGGCTCTGGCAGGTGCTGGGACAGTTTTGGAGGGGATTATAAGGAACAGGGAATCTGCCTTTAGGGCATGGGGCCAGGAGAGATCCAAGGCTGTAGCACAGAGGGAGCTGGAGCGTTAGAGAAAAGCCAAGATTTGATTTCTTTTGCTAAAGGGCAGAAGAGGGGAGGGCACTCTGCAGAGCCGGAGACACCCCAGCTGTGTGCTGGCTCAAGGCAGGACTCAGGACACCTCCTCCTCTATCCCCAAATGCAGGTTGAGGAGGAGGAGGAGGAGGAGAAGGACGAGGAGGAGGAGGAGGAGAGAGGAAGGCTGCGCCACAGTGCCTGGCACTGAGCCACACAGCAGAGAGCCCAGAAGAAAGTTCCTTTAAGACCGACTGATATTGGTGAGAGCACCGATGGTTTTAGGGCTTGTAAGCCAGGCAAGCTCCCCCGGCAGAAGAGCTCCAGAGCTCTCGGAGCTCTGCCCGGCTCCAAATCAGAAGCAGCCTGGCACCGGCCTGGCGCCTCGAATCCTTAATTGTCAGATCTCCACCTTCCCGTCACCCGGCACGATCACGTCCGCACAGCCAGTGATGGGAGAGCGGCCCTGCACAGAAATCATTGTGTGGGAGGCAAGAGATGGGCCCTTGGGGGGGGGTTCCTTTGTTTTTGCAGCAACATCTGGACGGTGCCAAAAGAAAATGGAAGTGTCTGAACAGTTGGAAGAGATGGGAAATGGGCACGGGGCCCTCACAGACTGTTGGAGCTGCGGATGTGGTCGGTAAGTCACGGGGTTTCACCGAGCAGAAAGTACAAACCTTCCTGGGAAGAGCAGGATGGGTGCTGCCTGCGCTGTGGCAGGGCGGCTGCCTCACCACCACATCCCTCCACTGTAACCGGGTCATTACAGCAGCCTCATAAAATTCGTTTTTGAGATAAGAAAGCATCCAGCGCCTAAGCTGCAGCCGCTTTTTCATGGGACTGTGTGGCTGATGAGAGGTGGCCGACTCTGGGGAACTTCACCTGCAGCCGACTCCAACCTTCTGGCTTCATCCACCAGCCCAGCGCCCATCCCCAGTGGCAGGAGCCAAATTATTTTCCCAGCTTCCTTCCCGAGGGAGACATTCGGGTGCTGAGGCTGCCCCTGAGGGACCAAGGCAACACCTAAGCCACGGTCCTCAAGGCTGTAAAGCCCAAATTGGTGGTTTGGAGATTACTTCCCTCTCAGACACTTCCATTTTCTTGGACCGCCAGCACGATGCTCGGCTCCAAGCCTGGAGCAGCGGGGTCAGGACCCCCCCACCCACCCCACCGCTCCCAGAGGGGATTGCTCGACCACAGACCGGGAAAACTCTTTTCCATTCGGAGGAAACACTGCCCTCCGCCTCCCCAGAAGTGAGTACGCTTGAGGGAAAGCTCCCTGTTGGCTGAAAAATGAGGCTCGAAGCAGCTGACAGTCATCCAAAGTTTGTCTCCGCCAGTTGCTAACATCTGGGAGCTGAGGCACCTCAGGAGAAGAGGGCTTCTTGCCGGATTTCTGTGCCAGCCGTGCAGCATGCCGTGCTGCGGCCAGCATCGGTAAATCAGCTGGCAGCAAGCCCGAGGTCAGGACCCAACCTCAAGCCCAAAAAAAAGGCAGCCGGGGGGAGATAACACACCTCCAGCCCCATGGAGCTGGGGGTCCCAGAGAAAAGGGGGGCAAACTCCTACCCGCTGTGTGTGCCCAAAACGTGGGCAGAGGGACTCCCCTGCCTCAGGGCCAGCTTCTCTCCAGCCCTTACCACCACTCGACGGAAACCATGTCCCATCACGACAGCAGGCAGCTCTGTGCTAAAACCCGAAGATTTTGGCTTCTTGCTTCTCAAGGGCCAGCAAAACCAGTACTCACACCCTGAATCCCAGTATCCAGCTCTCCCTATACCTGTTCCCAGCAAGTACAGGCAGATGCCAGGCAGCACTGACAGCCCGGTGATCATGGCACGGGCAGGGATCAGCCCCGAGCCCTTTTCTTTCAGCCACGGGAGGAGCCCAGGTGTGGGGACAAAGGGGACAGACTGAATTTCTGCCTCTAGACTAAGCTCACAGAGCCCAGTTCCTCGCCTCGGGGAATCCTGTCCTTCCTCTGCCAACAGCGTACTCAATTCTGGGAAGCAAGTGGCGTCATTTTGGGTTTGGAAGGTCTTTCTGGCAGGGCCACGTCCATCACTGGGTGTCGTCTACCAGCACTATCACACTATGTGGGTACTTACCAGTATCTCACCCTTTAGGTGTGCAAAATTAAGGGGGGGAAAAAAAAAAGCAGGACAAGGAGACAGAACAGTGAAGAAAAACAAAGTGATGGAAGGGAGAAGAGAGCAGGAAGCACAAAAATGGTAGGAAAAAGCAGAAAAACAGCAAAAGAAAAACAGTTACATGCTATTAATTATAATTTTACAGTGTTAATATTTCATTACATTCTTTCCAACAAGAGGCAATGTCTGCATTAGGTACTGCAAGACCTAACACCATGCAAGGGGGCACTTCCAGTGCTGCTCTCAGTCATGCACACCGGATAGCAAACACCCTCTCGGAAGCGGGAGGCTGCATGATGAGACAGAACTGAGGCGGACACGGCTGCCGGGCACCTCCCTGCGCTCCGTCTGGTCCCCATTCCCTCCGCCCACCACCCCGGAGGGCTAGTCTGGATCAACGGGGGCAGGACCGGGCAAGTTAGACCAGACCCTGCCCCGCGTCAGAGCACGGGGCTCCTCCAGCAGCACGTGCCACCCGGCTTGTCCCGACTCCCGCTGCTTTGAGATGAGCTCCTGCGGAGCAAACGCTCCCGCTCCGTGAGCCAGAGCTCCGTCTTTCCCGTCTCCAACCCCAGTGTCAAATATCCCCCCAGGAAGGAGTCTGTGGATCAACTCGAATCCCGCTTTCAGAGCTGCGAAACGCAGCTCCGGGTTGCTCCGATCACTGCTGGAGCGGGATATCCTGGAGAGCTACCGCTGCCCCACGCGACGAGGGAGGACCGGGGAGCCGGCGGCCGTACCTGATTTGGGATGGCTCTTTTCTTGTTTGTCTGAGTGTTCCTTTGCTGCGCGCTGAAAGAAGAAAAAAGAGCAGCTTTAGGCAGGGAAGGCAAAGCAAAGCGACAAGCGCTCAGAGCCCACGCAGCCACGACACGCTTCCCACCCGGAATGCTGTAAGGAAGAGCTGAGTCCAAAGGCGAAGCCCGTCACGTAAAATTCAACCAAGACCACCCAGACTCCGTGCTGCCAGCACGCTGCAATGCGGACAGAGGAGCCCCTTCCAGAGTTTTGCCCAGGACTGAACGTACACAGGACAGCAGAGGGGGACGGGGCTTTCCAACCAGGACAGCTTTATCTCCTTCCTTACAGTCCTTATCTCCAGGCATTTACAAGTCTGCCTGTTCCAGAGGGGCAAGGTGGTAACTTGCAGGAGAGGAAACACCAAGCAGCAGTTGCTGATTCAAAAGGGACTTCTGTCCGTGAACCCAGCGGAGCCGATGCACCCCTACCACCGCAAGGCCGATAACCAGAAGGACTCGTCTCCAGAAACACCTGCAGCCTCCTAGTTCCCCCCCCAGGTTGGAAAAGAGCATACCTGCACCAGAGGGAAAGCTACCTGTCTCTCCTGAGCAACCAAAGAGACGAGGGGCGAGGTGCAGGACGTAACCGTTAGTCAGGAGCAGGAACAAAATCCATGAAAACAGTTAGAATAATGCCGGGACACCCCACGGAGCAGCAGTTTACAAGCACAAACAGGGTCCTTTCCCTGGGGAAGGCGACTGCGGGACCGCATTTGCAGCAGCCACCATCCCTCTGGCCCAGGGCGTCCCTGACCTGCCGGCTGGGGGAATTTGGGATATTGCTCTCTGCCTGCCCCGATCCTCACAGTTCCTCCCTAAACCCTCGGGACACAAGGCGAGCCGGGCGCCCCGTCTGAGCCAGCCCAAGTGTCGTGGCATCCCGGATGGGAGCGGGAAGCTCTCCCGTGGCTGAGCTCCACTGCAAGCGCAAATCCAAAAGCTGAGCTTGGAGGAAAAGCCTCTCCAGCTCTCATCAAACGTCCCTCCAGGCTGCGGGGAGGGGAAGGTGCAAGCGGGGCTGCCCCAGCCACTCCAGGACATGCTGTTTGAGCGGGTACCCACCCTGTCGTCATGTGCTGCTCAGTGTAACAGCTGGGGAGTGGGAGAGTTTCAGAGGAGTCCGGAGGAAAGAGTGAGATGATGGTTCAAAGGAAAAACAGGAGAGATTAGGAGAAGAGGAAGGAACTGTGAATGAAGGTGAAAAGCAGAGACATAAAAAAAGCGGGGGGAAAAAGAAAACAAGAGGAAGGCTATGTGAATTTAAAGAGGAGGAGGTGGTGTGGGCTCTGGCTGGTGAGGACGGTGACAAGCTCTGGGCAGAGCCGCTCGCCTCTGCTCTTTCTGCGGAGGGACACCTGAGCCGGACCTCTGGGTGCTTCCGAAAAGTTATCGCCCAGTTTGGGGCTGCGCAGATGGAAAATGCTAGCCATCCTCTGGCCAAAAGCCAAAGTTGAGGGAAGACAGACTAACAGGAGAGCCCCGCTCCTGGTCCTGGCCTCGCCTGCCTGGGCAGAGGGTTACGAGGGACAAGCTCAAAGGATGGGGAGACATTTCTGCTCCAGTCCCGACAGCTCCACTGGGACAGGACGAGAGTCATTTCACCTTCCCTTAGTGCACCCAGGGAGCACGAAAAATTCCCTCGTCTCTGCTGAAGGGCAGCAACAGCCTTAATTACCTTAATTCATCATAAGCGCTCCTGTGAGCGGGCCCTAAGCAGTTCATCTGTCTGAGGCTGAAGAATCCAACTCCAGCTTTTCACGCTCTCTGCCCTAACGAGCAGCATTAACAAATGCAGAGGCAGAGGAATGATGTGGGGCAGCTCAGATCTCCAGGCCCTCAAACACTGGCCGGGTGGCAAGCAGGGAAGCGGAGATCCCCTACCCCAGATCTGAGAACTCAGGTGCTAAAGGTGCCGATTTGGTGAATTAAGTTGGGACGTGGGAGACTCCTCCACCGGTTTTCACGTCGGTGACCCTGAAAGGGTAACGTAACCCACACGCCTCCTCTGCAAACTGGGGGCAGGACCGTGAACCTCATTTATAAAAAGAGTTGGAGGACCCATCCCACCGGTAATTTACTTACTTGGCAAATCCAATGAAGTCTTCGTGGTTAGTGTTGATGTAAGAGAGTTCAATGTCAATCAGCAGGAGAATCTGGAAGGAGGTTTACACGTTAGGAGTCCCATAGGGAGGGCTGAACACCCCGCGCTGCTCGGGCAGAGCTGCCACGGAGCCCCACGGTTGCGCTCGGGGACATCGGTCACCACCCAGGAGACGCCAGAGCCGCAGCACGCCGCATCGCTGCCGCGAGAGGGAGCTTTGGGATCACGAGTGGGGAGATGCCGAGTGGCCGCTCCAAGCACCGGCTGCGGCGCAACAGGGCCGGGGCTTGCTTTGTCCTCGCACCCAGCAGCTGGGCTTTCTCCCTGCTCTCTAGCCAAGCCGAAGATCGCGTGAGCTCACCTGGTCCTTCGTTTTGCCTTCCCGTTCCCTGATGTGAGTGGTAACGATCCTCTCCGTCTCCTCTCGTAACCTGGGGTAGGAACCAAGCTGAAAAGAAAGGGAGAAGGCCAGGGAAAAACCGCTGCTGATGGGACCGTGGCAGGCTCCAGCGCTCACCGCAGAAAGCCAGCGACAGAAGACGCTCACGAAGGGGACGGAGGACAGAGGGGACTGAGCCCCAGTTCTGTCAGGAGGACACAACTGGGGCTCAGGGGCGGAAAAAGCGACAGACTTGATTCTCTTCACTAGATCCGACAAGATCAGCAGAATCCCCTTCCCGGGGGCCTTCGAAGCAATGCCAAACACACGAATCCAGATTTTTTTCTTCCCGCCCTCGGACCCCACGGCCAAGCAGATCCGGGTTTTCATGGCACGAAGCGCGAGCTACGGCTAAGCAAGGCAAAGGAGGTGGGATCTCAGCAATGCGAGGAGCGTTTTTAGCCTTTGCTGTTACGGGGGTGAGCAAACACCTGTGCAATATGTCTCGGCAGGACCCGTGCCGCGAAGCCGAGTTAATGCTGTATTTGCTGGCATTTCCAACAAGCGTTCGGGTGTCAGAAGGACACGGCGTCCCCCAAAATTAGCGACAACCTTGCGGTCGAACTCACTTTGGTCGGCTGGGTCCTGGGAGCAAATATATTCCAGATGTTCAGATTAGACAAAAAGGGATGAATTAAGACCCGTTACCTTTTCGGCACACTTTTTAATGACCGTGGCCAGCTCTGAGACCACCAGATCAACACACTTCAAACTGGGCTCTTTAAGCTTTACAATCTGTTTTTTCACTATGGCTTCAAAGGCCATGTCGGGCGTGAAGAGCCCCGTCCTGCATCATGCAGAGAGCAAGAGCGAAACACCAAGTGGAGTGCAGGGGGCGGGAAAAATAGCAACAAAGACAGAAAAGAAAAGAAAAATGAGATTTTTTTTTTTTTAAATTAAGGTTAGTAACGTGCAAAGGAAAAAGCTGCAGCGCCTGCTTGAGAAATTCCTTCGGGTCCCTCGGAGCTGTTGGGGTGATCGGTCCCCTCTCAGCTCCCCTGCGTCTTGCAGGCAGCATGGGCAGGCTCAGCCCCAGACCCCAAACTCCCTGCGGCTTCGGGGGCTGTTTTACTGACCAGGGGGTGCCTCGCCTCTATGTGTACGGGAGGGCAGCACTGCCTGAGTGCAGGAAAAACCCTGGAGAGGCTCCTGGCTTCTCTCTAGACTGGACTACTAAGACCCAGCTCGAGGAAAACACTGAATTTCAACTTGGCTTTGGGGTTAGAGCCTATCTGAGGTGGAAGGAATTTCGGCAGGAAGCGCTGGCTTCTTCACGTTACCCAGATCACAGTCAACCACGCTGGAAACGAAAGACAGCGGAGAACTCCTGACCCACCAGCAAACCCCCACCAATCCTACCACTTACAGAACCAGGTCAGCATTTAAACTGTTCCGCTCCACAAAAGCACTCTGGGTAGCAAACACCACGGATACTTTCATGTTCTCGCCTGTACGTAGCTAAATTTATTAATTTTTTTAAAATAACATAAGCACTGGAAGGAGAGGGGAGCTGTTTTTCCTGCCCTCTTTTCAGTTTAAGGCATATCTTTTGGTGCCACCAGAACAAGGTTAAAAAAACAAAAGAGTCACCCTGAGAAGCCGGTTATTAAATATGGAAACGGCCCGTTTATCCAGGGCACAGCTTCAGGGTAATTAACACTTTCACAGAAAAAAGACAACTGGGGTGGGGGGAACCTTTTGAAATGTAAATGTGCTTGTTATCAAGCAGCTTATTAATTGCAGACGTTGAACTGCATGATTTACAGGCATGCCACCAGACCGTTTGCGGGAACCGCTCTCCCCGGCTTTTGTTTCCATGTTCCCGGGATTCCCAGAGTGCAGCGAAGCAGCAGTTTAAAGTGCAGCTTGAGAAGACACGTGCTAAGAGAGGCACCAGGATCCAAGAGCAGCCTGCCCACCTGCCTGGCTCCTACCGGGAACAAAGCCTCGGCAGCACCCCTCTAACCTGCCGCCGCCGCAGTCAGGGCTCTGGAGAGCCCCTCGCTGCGAGAGCCGTGCTGCCCCCAGGAGGGTGACGGATATGGGAAGCCAAGCGTCTTGTCGAGCGTCCCCAGAAATCCCGATCCTGTCCGTCGGGATGCCCAGGAGCCTCAGGGACGCCGCCGGCACTCAAAGCGCTGGGTGACGTCCCGGGTGATCTGTCCTTGGCATCCTTGACTCAAGGACCGGCCGATCCCCCCCAGCCGAAGGCAACAGGGAGGACTCCAAGTTAGGAGACACGAGTCAAAGCTCAGAAATATCCAATTTGCTTAGGGAGCTCCCAGATTTTTGGGGTTTTTTTGGAGGGGAAACCAGGCAAGGCAGGCAGGTTAGAGCATCGCTTCTGCTTCCCCATCCCACTGGTAGGAAGGGGCTGGATTGCCTCCAGCCAGTTCAATACCTTACTGGTACACTGTCTAACTGTATTGATTAACTCCTGAATAACGAGGTCGACACACTTCAGACAAGGCTCTTTCAGCTTCACCACCTGCTTTTTCACAATGGCCTCGAATGCCAAGTCTGGGGTGAAGAGCCCCGTCCTACAGGAATCCGCAGGCGGGGCGAGAGGGCAGAGACATGGCAGAGAAAAAAACAAAATGGGTCATCAGGTTTGGAGGCGATCGGCTGCATCCTGGAGAGCAATTCCCTCCCCAGCGCCGTGAGCTGGGGCGGCCCCGGTCCTGGATCCACGGCATGGCTGAACCCCGCTTTTCCCCCTGCTGTTGGGGCTGCCACAACCCCTCAGAGGGGACGGGGTGCTGGCACCTCCGCCCCCCCCACCTCGTGGCAGCACCCTCCAACCCCTCCAGCACCTCGAATTAGGGTGCTACTTCCCCCCCGAAAGGGAGCGAGAGCCCAAGTGCATCAGCACTGCAAGGAAATGGGAATTAACCTTTTTGGTGGTGTTTAGGGAAAAGGGATACACCACGAGCAGGTCAAGTGACTCCTGGGGAGAGCGTTAAAGCAAAGAGAAGAAACTCTACATTTCTCTTTTCCCGTCACAGCACCAGGCCAAAGGAGAGCGGGCCTGCCAAGAAGAGGACTTGCATTTAACGCCATTCCTCTTTGGGGTCCTTAATTGCACCGTTAGGTCTGTGCTGGATGGGCTGAGCAGCGTCCACAAAAGAAGCATCGCTCCCTAACGAGGCAACTCGTCTCCAGCGCACACACCTACAGCCGGGACCTGGATCCCTCTTAGTGAGAAGGTTTAACTCCTGTTCCCTACCTTTCTCTCAAGGTCATTTCTTCCCCCGCTTAAGGGAACGTAAAAGGAAAGATAAAGGTTATTTTAGCGGCTGAACTGAAGGCGCAAGGGGAAATTTTTCAGCTCAGTGTCTGTGTTGCAGCCTCCCCTGGGTTCTCCAGGGTGGTAGGGGAGCGGGACAAGCCTGACTCTGCTAAGCAAGATGGCACGCTATGCTGGAGGGACACAAGGGCTGGCCGAGTTACCCCTTCAGTTCCCTCCAAAAGGTGAGGAACGTCCATTTTCAGCAAGTGCTGGTCTCCTCAAGACACGGGACGATGAGCTGACAGCCATCGGTATCACCTCTCCCTCGGCAGGAAAGCTCCGATCACACACACCCCGCAGCCCAGGCTTACTGATCTACTCTAAGGAGAACAGGATCCACCACCGCGCCACTCCGATACTTGCCTCACACCGTGGATGTTTTTAATTGCATAGCTTATTTCTCGCCTCAAGTCCTTCTCATCAAACTCCATCTGAATAAGGAGGAAGGCCACAGTTACGATTTTTACAGCAAGCAACTTCCGGCAATCACGCGGGCGCGCAAGCAGGCTCCCGCTGCAGCCCTTCTTTTGCACCATTGCAAGAGGCAGACGCCCGCCTGAAGCAAGATCATCCTCAGCCCGTGAGGACTTCACAGGCAGGTTCAGAGGCTGCTCCCTATCCTGGCCAGACTGGCTCGCTCTCTCTGGTTTACTTATCTCAAATCTTGAGACCTTGCTATCTACGCAGCACACGCGCTCCCCAGTCCAGCTTTACCTTCACTAGCTCAAAAGGAAATCTCTCGTGGAAAATGCGATTGATTCTGGCACCCCCGGAGAGTTCAAGTGTGTCCACCTGGTCTCCTGAACCTTCGATTCGCTTCTCAAAGTCCACACCGAACTGCTGGACCATTCTGTGAAGAAGCAACAGGATTAAACGGGCGCCAGTTGAGTGCAACGGACAGACAGACACCCAGACCACCTCCTACAGCCAGCACCACCCCACCAGCCCTGCTTCAGCTAGTCAGGGCTGTGTAGAAGTTCTCCCAATTCCCTCCGCTGGAGTCGCAGAAGCAAAAATCTCCCTTTTGCTGTAGTCTAAAGAGCTCGTGGGCAGGTCAAGGACGGACGCAAGTCGTCCTTTCTAATCCCAAGACCAAACTGTTTGCTTTAGGACAGGCCAGGTCATGTACACAGAGCACAGCAAGCACGAGATGCTAATTCTTGCCTGCAGAGATGCTCAGCAGGCATTTCTCGGACAGGCTTTCCTTGTCCTTCCCAGCAGCCTGCCAGACAAGCGCCGGAGGACACAGAATCTCTCCCAGGTGCCAGCTTAGCACCGTTGGAGTTGGCAGAGCCATCCGCCGGCACCACTCGCTCCCAACAACGGGGCTATTCCGGGCTCTTCCTTGAAGAAGCCACCAGCTGAGACAAATGAGCCTCACAGGAAGAGCAGAGTGAGTTTATTTCTGTGCCAGCAATGTTTCTGGCTGGGAGAGGTGAATCTCCTCTGCCAGGTGAGGCACCGGGAACGCAGCACTGAGTGAGAGAAACCTACTGTAACAAAGCTTTGGTTTTTCGCGTGGGGTCATCGGGGCGGAAGTTTTTGTACTCCTCAACCTCCTTCTCCAGGGAGAGCAGCTGACTCTGAAGTTTGCTGCGCAGCGAAGGCAGCGTCTCCCGAATGTGGTTCGTCAGTTGCTGCAAAAGAATCAAGACAACTGAGACACCCTCCTCTGCACCAGACCGGCTGCAGGAACTTCCCCTTTCCACCGGAGATAAACACCAGCACTGCAAAACACTTGGGAAGGGAACCAAGCCTACCTGGTTAAGGACTTTCTGCAAATGTGGGGTGCCCATCCGGTCGGCCATGTGCCGGTAAGCTGGGTGAGAAAGGAAGAACTTCCGCTCGGCTGCCAGCGCTGCCCTGATGTCCTTCTTACCATCGATGTCCTTCTGGCTTCGGTTAACGACGCCAATGTAGCCTGCAAGAGGACACGTTGGCTCTTGCTACGGACAGACCCAGCTGAAAGTTGTCCGAGCAGGGCCATGCGGCTCCGTATCGCCATCCACCGCCACTTCTCCCAGAGCACGAAGGGCCGGGGCTCCCCAGCAGACACTGGAGAGCACAGGAGCTGCCCCTCGACTCATTTTGAAATGCCACTCTCTCCACGTAAGAGATGAAGGTGGGGACAGGTCGTAGGGGGGGACGTAAAACCTTCGTGGTTCGTTATACCTCTTCGTAAAGGAAGCAGCTTGTTCTCCAGCACATCTCTGGCATCTGTGCCTTCATCCATCAGATCCAGCTTGGTGATGACTCCAATCGTCCGCAAGCCTGAAGAGGCCACACAAACGAGCAATCGATTAACCTCACAAACGAGCAATCGATCAATCGCATTTCACAGAACGTGTCAAAGCAGGCACGCGGGTGCGTAACGAAAGCAAACATGGACTCATCAGCGAGGAGTGGAACCACTGGCCCTTCCTCATCTGTCAGAGGACGGAGAGTCCTCTGTGAGAGGAGGAGGGATGAGACGCCCCGCTGGTACCAAAATTGGGCAACTGATTGCTGAGACTCTGCCGCGACAGCTGCTGAAGGCTTTATCACTCCGTACCTGGGCCAAACCAGGGCCTGAAGCAGCGACATGGGCAGAGACAGGCAAGAGGACACGTCCCTCTTACCTTGAGGATCAACTTCTTTTGCCATCTTGAGCGCGTCTGAGTTGGCCAGATCCATGTTTGCCGGCGTGACAGCGAGGATCAAGCTGCTCTCCCTGCTGATGAACTGCAGGATCATGTCTTTGATCTGGTACTCGATGTCCTGCGGTTGGTCCCCCACCGGCACTTTGGTGATACCCGGGAGGTCGATCAGAGTCAGGTTCAACACTGAAAGGACAGAGACCAGCCGCGTTTGGGGACAACGGCCTAGCGTTGGGAGCTGTCGGTCTTGCAGCTGGATCTCTTCAGATCTGCTGACAGATCCACCCCTCTGCAAGCTTTAAAAGCCCCTCTGAAGGAAGAGTTACTGCTGTATTTGCTCAGGGGGTGCACCAGGCAGCCCCCATCCACCCCCAGGCCGGTATAAGATCAGCCAGACACACGTAGCAGCCAGCATTTGCTCTTAGGACGCAGGCTGGCCTAAACCCCACAGCCACTGTCTATGCAAATGCCAGCTTTTCTTCTTTCGCAGTGTTTTAACACACAGAGGCCTGGGGCAGAGAAGCAGCTCACTCACCGTGCGGCGAGTAGACGCGGAGGTTGATGGGGACGGGAGAGATGCCTTTGTTCGTTCCTGTCACCCTGTCGGTTTCCGCTTCGATCTCCTGCCGCACCTCATCAAAATCTGTGAACTTTTTGGATTTGCAGTGCAAAAACTCAGCATATTCTGGAAGAGATAAAAAAATAAAAATAAAGACAACTTGGCCATCTCGAGCCCAGCACAGGACGCACACCGAGATTCAATCGGTTTAGAGACATTTCTACATTGCAAAGCAGAACCAGCCAGGCGCTTTGGTGTGACACTGAGCAGCCAGGCAGAATCAGTGCCCCAGAGAGGCACCAAGAACCTGCCCAGGGATTAACCTGGTTGTCTTCAGCCTCCTGACTGGCAGCAGCCCCAAATAAACTTGGCCTAGCCGCTTCCTCTGGCTGAGGAGGAAAGACCGGGACGATGGCAGCCAGCCGGCTCAGGCTGAGCACGCTGACACTCTGCCTGCTGCCTCTGCGCTGGCAGCAGCTGCTTTGATGTGGACTTGGAGTTACACTTCCCTTTGCCAAAAAAGAAACTGCCCTTGGGTGAGATGCTGGCAGGCAGCCGACGCTGGCTCCAGCTTAGCGAACCTCAACATCAGAATGGCCGTGTTTGTTTTCACCCAGGCCTGTTTGCCTTTCAGTCCCCACCGATTGCTTTTAAATGTTTTATTGCCCAGACTCCTAACGCTGAAGAACGCTCCGAGTCTTCGGCTGCCAAGATGCTCTGGTGTGCCTGGGAGGCAGGACAGCAAACCCCCCCCCCCAGCACCGGCAGCACCCTCGTGCTGGCAAAAGGGCTGCGGCCGGCTGCGGGGAGGCACGCCACTGCCGGAGATCCGGGATATCTTCATCGCACCGTCCGGCAAGGAAGGACCAGCAGCACTTCCCTGCTCCGGCAGCCCCTTGCCAAGAAGGAAGCGCAGCTTCCCTCTACCTGCGCCACAAGGTCCGTTTTATTTACTCATTTGCTTTCCAGATTTACCACTCCATTCCACTCTGCCCCTGCAGCCAATAACTCCAGCCGAGCTGCAGTCCAGCAAGGGGCCCGACTCTGACCCCAGCAACTCTTGTCTCTCCCCTCTAAGCCCAAGGAACCTGTGCCAGGAGACAAACATTAACTCAGTCCCAGCTCCTCCGTGGAGAAGACGCCTGGGAACAGAAAAGCAGCTGCTTTTTCTGGGCCTCTGCGCAGTCGCCTTCAGGTATCTGAGATTTTCTGAAAGGGTTTTGCAACTTTTTAGCGCACAAGAAGCTTCGAGGGGAGTGGGGAAGCTGAACAGAGAGGTGAGGGGGAAGAGAAACAGCGTTTCTCTACAGTCACCGGGATAACGACTCCCTGGCTCCTTGCAACAGCTCTGAATCTGCCTCTCGAAAAGAGACTTTAATAGATTTGGGGCCACGACTTGCCCCAGGGAGAGCGATGGTGCAACTCACTTCCTCCCTCCAACAACCCACAAGTGGGGTGAAGGGAAATACCAGCCCTACCCTCCGCCCTTCCACTCCTACCAGTTCCAGCGCCTGATGACACCTTATCATCTGAAGGCCACGACTGACACTTTGCAATCTCCTTACGTGTTCTGAGTACCAGAAACGACTAATTACTTGATAAACAGGTCACCCAAATAAAGGTGAAAGGAGGCTGCGGAGCGTGGCTCTGCAGACTGCTCCAGCTCTGCCAGGATTGACCCAAACCCACACTTTTTGGGAAGAGGACCGCCTGTTTCATTTAGGGAAAGGCAATAGGAGAAAACTCCCCGAAGATCGGGCCGGCCGATGCTTTCAAAGCGTGCCTGGATGGGAAAACAAGCTGTCCTCATGCCCTGTGTTCAGCTCCTCAGTGTTCGTCGCTGTGCGTGGAGGCAGGTGAACCAGGGCAGAGGCTAATTTCGCAACTCCTCTGTACCAGGGTGCGAAGCGGAACTGAGTCACAGGGCAACAGGGAAGCAGCTTTTATTACGGGCACACTTTTATTAGCAACCACCCGCATTTTGAATGCTTGTGCATGGACAACGACCCCCTTATCATCAGGATAATGACACCTGAAAGGAAACAGTAATTTTCTGCTGGAGGGGAGCAGAAGGACGGACTTAAATGGACCCAAATGTGTCACTGCTTCAATCTGAGCTCTGCTCCCCTCTCCCCTGCAGCCTCACAGATACCCCTGCCCTCCCCTGTGCCAGCACACTGCAGCTAAAGAGGGCTGACATACTATTTGATAAACATACTGCAGTCTGACTCGGGATTTAACATATTCTGGGGAAGAAAGGATCATCACAATCTGCCACAAAAGCCTCCTGCGGAACAGACCCCAGCTTTGCAGTGTCAAGGGCAGCATGTGCTCAAAACGAGCCTGAACACAATCCACGCTGCCGGTGCGTGCTCTCAACTAGATGTACGCCGAAATGCCGGCATCGGTGCTGAATTGCAGAAACCTCCTCTGTCGTTTGCCACTTCCAGGGTGGCTTTCATCCCTAAGAGCAGGCATGCTCCCCAGCAGTGAAAATCTTGTTTGCGGAACACTCAAACGAACCAGAACCATTACCGAAATATTCATACGCTCGTTAAACGACAAATCTGCGAGAGGCTCGAGCACAGGCAAGCAGTCAAATGCCGACGGTACTTCCCATCTGAGTGGTAGACGGAGCCGCGTCTGCCAGCCAAGGGTTTCGACCACCCTCTCCCTCTTCTGACGGGGGAACTGGGCAGCTTCTCCTGCCCAAACCATACCTGTCTTGGAGAAGATAAGCTGCAGGATGAGAGGCCGCCGAGTGACAATTCCAGAGCCTCGGGGAAGGAAGTCCCTGCAAGGAATTAAAAGACAGATATTTACCGACGTGGTTGAATAAGCAAGTTAATGTTGTACTGAGTTAATCACCCCGATATCTAAACAGCAGGCACTGAGGGATGGCGCGCAGGGGCTTGAATGCACCTGGATCCTACACAGAACCCGTTCCTGCTCTGCAGTGGGAGCTGGAAGAGGGTGAAAGATGCTCGCGGGACCACAGACACCGGTGGCAGGGCAGGAATGTGCTCTCCCAGCGCCTGCCCTGGTCTCAAGGCCATCCTCCCCCACTCCCGCTATCTCTCCCTGCAGAAAAGGGAAGAGATTGGAGCCTCAACTGCAAGGACATCCTCAGAGGGCAGAGCTCTCCAGGAGTGCCTCCTCATCCCCGAAAGCAGGCGGGAAGAGAACAGGCAGTAACGGAGAGGAGAGCGGCTCCCACGTCCTTACAACTGCCTTCGCCATGAATTGCTTCCGAGCGACTGCTCTCGAGGCTGTGGGTGCAGGAATTCGGAAAGCCGTTTTCCCGGCTGCCAGCCATTAAGAAATTTAAGTGTCTACCAGATTTTAATACTCTGCTAATTCAGAGGGAAAAAAAGAAGACACCTTGACAGAAGGGACAAACCCACCACCTTCTCTTTATTCTCCAAAACCACACATACTTTATGGTTTCACCCCACTTCACAGGAAGGCCCCCTGCAAAGAGCGAAATGAGGTGCAGAACTGATGACGTTTCTCCTGCCCCCTGCTCGGGGAGTCAGCTCGAGCGCACAGAGCCTTTGTGGGGATTTTTTTTTCCTGCCTGGACATGGTGCTGCTCCGACAGGCAGCTTTGTTCGGGGCCGTTATCGCCCAGCAAATGGCTGCAGCTCCCTTCTCCCGGGCTGAGGGTGAGGGGAATCGGATGGGGAAGTGGTTTTGCTGAGCGGCTCCATGCTGGTAGTTTTGCTTGCTCAGAAACGGGAGCGATAAGAGCTCCTTGGGAGAGGCCAGAGCGGCGTTGAGTGGATTTATTGCTTCCATTAACTAGAGAGCACATCCAGCTTCTCAGCTGAGCACAAGGAAACGAGATCGGCATTGCGGGCAGGCGGTGCCTGTCACTGTCACCCGCACTTGAAGGCACCCTGGTCGGCGGGGGGGGGAGAGGCTCCACCGGGAATTCACCCCCCTCCCTCAGCTGTACCCAACCCTGCACATCGGCACCTCCGGCTGAGCCGCCGTTGTGAATTACAGCCGCGCTGGGAACGTCACCTTCACTCTTCACCCGAGCATCACCTAGGAGATTTCCGAACCAACCGTGCTCACCGAGTCCTACTCAGAGCCACACCGGGGAGGCAGCAGTTTCTCTAAATAGAAACATGGTTTTATCACGCTCGAAAAGAGCTTCCTGCCCAACCGGGAGGACAGGTCCTGCGGCACCCGTCACGCCACGGGAGGTGGGATGCGACAGGAAAGGGAAGCCTTTGAGGGCATCTGCTTGACAGCAGCAGGAACATCTGTTTCAGCACTGCTCGCTACCCGGTATGGTTATGGCTCTGCAGTTTCACTATGACGAGCCCTGTTACGCTATTTGGAAAGCGGTAGCAGCTTCCTCCTGTTGAAATAAATACCGTGAGATGCAGAAACCCTCCCCACAGCCCCATCATCTCCCCTGAGACCCCAGGAGGGGAGAGCATTGGTCCCGGGGGGAGAGTGTCACAGCATCTCCTGCAACCCGGAGGGGATGGAACATGCCTGGCAGGCTCCGCTGCTCCCTCCTCCTACCTGCATCACCACTGTGTTAACGATCTCTGGGGGGGGGGTTAATGATATAAAACCCTCAGCTCCCGGCCCCCCCCAAGGCGTGCTAATCTCAGAGGAGTCAGGCTGCAGAGCATGAACTCGCCTGCCGCTACGCTGCGGGGTCAGGCATGAGCAACCTGCCCTTTTGACGTGAAGCGAAACCGAACAAGAGCCTGTTTCATCGGGGAGGACGGCGCGACTCCTGCCCGGCAGCAGACGTGGGCCAGCCCTTGTGCAGCCACGGAGCCGGGTCACCCCGTCTGGCACCCGTGGATGGCAGCGAGTGGGTGTTTTTACAACCGAGGGCTGTTACCGCGCTCAGTCCCGCTCGCACACACATATTTTTGCAGCCAGGGTTGGCAGGAACCGTCTCCTTTGCGAGAAAACGCCAACTGCAAACACGGAGGGAGGCAAACTGGAGCCTGCCAGAAGGTCCCTTTGGCATTTTTTAAACATTAAAGTGACTCAGAGATGTGGGACAGGTGGCATGAAGCAAGACACAATCGGGATGACGCACCTCAGAGACGTAACCTCCGAGGAGTGAGGTCAAACCTCTGTTTGAAATGACAACATTAAACCCGCATTCTCTGCTTATTCAGAACAATCGCCTATCTCCTCCGCTTGCCATTTGCGTGCCGTACCAGGAAACGCTGCTTTACAAAGACAGCAAGAAGACAAAGGCCACTGGTGGAGGAAGTACATTTAATACATCTCGTCCCCTATAAAATCTCCCTTGGCAAAGGCACCTGAGAGCTGGCCCCCGAGCGGCGAGCGCTGCCTCATACCTGCCAGGCTCTGCCCATCCCTGCCCGGCTCTGCCTGTCCTTGCCCAGCCCCTCTCTGCTTTCAGGCTCCCGTTTATCTTGACAGATTCTTCACCAGCAACCCCGCGGCAGCTCTTCCCCAAAATCCAGGGAAAAGACATCCCAAACTCCCTGGGAAGAGACCCACCAGACGGTTGTGCCGTGTCCCCCATGTCCTCCCAAGATGTGTTTTCACTAACGAGCACTCACTTCCAGATTCCCTTCCTTTAGCTCCGTTTTCAGCCAGTTCTGCCTGCCGATAAAAGTTCACCCCCCAGTTCTGAAGCAACACCTCGCAATTAAATCACCGTTCCTCTGACAACCGCTGCCGTAAAATCCTCCCCAATCGATTTAGCCAAAGCCATGATTTACACCCGCAGCACTGCTGCCCCAACTCGGCGCGGCCGATTCCATGCAGGCAGCCGAGCCTCACCAGACCCGGGGAATATTTGTGGAAAAGCCCTAAGAACAGGTCGCTCTCTGTTCCTGTTCTCTCTCCTCCATCCTTCCCTGTGGATGAATTCTACCTCCAAGAGGCTTAGACGTGGTATTAGCACCAGCTCAAAAACCTCAGCGAGCCACCTTGGGCCTGAGCTGTTGATGCCTGGGGCAAACGCTGAGGTTTATCTCCATTTTGGGGTCTCCGAAGCACTTTCTGGTGCCTCTTTCAGCGTCCCACTAGGAGAAGGGGACCGTGCCTGACGCAGGTAAAGGATCTGTCACCAAGGTCCGGCCACCTCCATCCCCCAAGCCCTGCCGTTGTGGCCGTCCGGCTTAGCCCCAGCTTTATTTATGACTGCCGGGAGCACTGATAACGCCTTCCGAAGGACTCATAATGCCCCATTGAGGTTTGGTTCCTCGACTACGCTGCCGATGGGAGGGCCTCCCCACCGCCCGGATCACAACGGCTCCATTGTCAGCCCGGTCCGAGCGGCCGCCGCGCTCAATGGCCGGGTTTTATACGGCTCTGAAAATGTCTTTTACGCCACCGTTTGTCGGAGCGTCGCTGCGAGAGCCGGAGCGGGGCCAGGGGAGGCTCGGCGCCTTTAGCACGCTTGTACTGACATGACAAGGGCTCCAAAGAGGGGTCGGTCAATGCACGTTTCATCGGGACGTCAATGGGACGGCTCTTAATACAGCTAGTAATGCAATTTTAATGCAGTGTTTTAGATTTCCCTTTGTGCTTTTCCCCGCTCAACGAGAGAATCGAGTCACTTCGGACCCCTCACACAGCAAGACCAACCTATTTTGATGCCCGCTTAAACAGATGCAGCAGTGAGACAGATTCCTTCCCCACAGATAAATTTAAGCCCAGCATCTAGAAAATTCACAGATCTAGAGGGCTCCAGGCAGCTGAGCCCAAGTCCTAGCTCCTCCGCAGGCTTTTTGCACGACTGATGGCATCTCAGGTGGTCTCAGCGGGGCTCGTAACCCTTCTCTTGTGCGTTTAGGCCACGGAAGGGACCACTGTAATGCGTGACTGCCCCGTCCCCGGACCGGGCTGTATGAATGGGTGTCTTTAGGCTTCTTGAAACAGTTAAAAAACACCTAAGCGGGGCAATTCACAGAGCAGGGATCCAGACCTCCTGCTGACTCCTTATCCGCTGACTCCTTATCCGAGTGTCAACACTCAGTTCGCATTCACCCCTAACGCAATCAACCAAAATTACTTATTGTGAAGAGAACAACGTCTTTCCCTGTGGCTCCTCACAATAGGGATACAAGATAAGGCAGGGGGATGAGCCGAAACGGCCTCGTCCGCATCCTGCCCCTGTCTCCACCTCGCTAGCCGAGGCTCGGTGGCACGCAGGGGACCGGGATACAGCACCAAAGAACACGGCACAGCTCGTTATGGGAGACAGGATGCTGGGCTCGAAGTCAGGCTTCCTACGGAGGCATCCAGCCGGCCCTGCGCCTTCCTAATGGGTCCAAAAGCCAAGATTAAAGGTCAAACAGCTAGAAAAGGGGGAGAGATCAGCAAAAATAACCCCACCGCCCATTTCTAACCAGCCGTTTCCAAAAGGAAACATGGTTAGCTGGCACGGTAGGCCTCCTGCATCCCTTCGGGAAGCCTTCATTAGCGTGCGGGAACAGCGAGACCTGCCGTAAGGGGAAATCGGAGCGGCCGGAGAGATTTGAGCGAGCTCCAAAGCACGGTTGTATTTCCTCTGTGTTGTTTTTTCATCTCCAACTTGAAAAAAACAGAGGCCGAAGGCTTCACCGAGGGGTCTCCCACCCTTCAGCCACCGACATCCCACCAGGCAGCTACACCTTACATGTGGCTCCTGTAAGGAAAACCACTCCACGTGGAAACTTGCCCGTTTCCGTCCCGTTTTGCAAACTAAAACCACCAGATGCGACTCCACGAGCAACGCTTGGTTCCTCAGCCAGAGACAGCCTCGTTTTTTAAGCCCAGTTCCCTTCCCAACAGCAGCAGCAGGTCCATCCGTGTGTGTGCATTTACACAGACATGCATTTGCACGCTCGGAAGCGGCCCCTCAGCTTCAGGCGGAAAAGCTCTCATGGATAAAACACGGCTTGCAAGCTCAGTGCATGGAGGCTCGATGCATTCAGCTTGAAATCTAGAGCAAGCTTCACGTGGTGCAGCTGGTTTATTGTCAGAACAGCCTGGAGGCCTCAGCGCTCATCCCCAGCCGATCGGCGTACCACTCTCCATCCCGGAGAAACGCTCGATGCCGCCGGCATGGGATAAAACCCAACGGGCTTCACCCAACCGCAAGCGCCAGGACGGGTACCGCAATGGCGTCGAGTGCTGCACCAAGATAAGCAGGCGGTCCCTGCCCAACCTTGCTAACAAGTGAGCCATTTCCGGGCTATTAATCCCCAAATTATCATGCAGAGCTGTTATAAGAGCACATAACAATAATCTATATTCCTCATTATCGTGTTCCCAAATATTTCAACAGCTGTGCAGGGAAAACAACTACAAAGAGCGGGAGATGCCGACACGCTGGTACGACAGCAACCAATGAGCCGAGGGTTGGAGACTGCTGACACCAAGGCAGGGCAGACTCCACCCCGTGCATAATTAGCGGTTATTAACACGAGCTGCAGAACGAAGTTTGTGCCATGGGATGGGAGCGAAAGGTTCCCGGTTACAACCGCGCCGATTCAGCCTCACAGGAAGCCCTCCTGGACAGACCCCAGCTGTCTGCGGAGCACCTTAACCCCTTATTAAAAGCCTTCTGACAGAGACTTCAACGCTGCAAAACAAAGATTTTTAATTACCGGGGCCGGTTTTCCAGCAGCCCCGTAATTAGAGGCTGCCAAAATTTCCACCGGCAGTGATTTAGGAGGGGGAGTAACTCGACCATTTCAACCCCAACGGCAGCGAGGCTTGGCAAAGCCCAGGCACGAGTTTAGTCTGGGGGAGTTCGAGCTCCGCCGGTCCGGCCGACTCCTCCTCTCCCTCCCACACCAACAACAGCAGGCTGAAAAAGCACCCCTGGCCGCGAATCCACGCTACGAATCTGACCCGCTTGAGGATAAAAGAAGAGGCAAATCGTGTCAGGTGATGGAGCGCACAGCGGGCTCCGGATCCTGACCTCACTGCTCGGAAAAACATTACACAAGCGAAAAAATCCAAGGGCGGAAAGCACGACAGCAGGGAAAACTCAGGCGACGCTTTCGAATGATGCTTTTCTACAGAGAAAGGGAACCACTGGCATGTCTCCGCAGCAACCGCAATGCCAAAACCAGCCCAAAACATCGGAAAAAACTGTCTGGCCTGCTTTTTTGGGGATTGTTAAGGTTAACATAGGCGCCGTGGAAGAGCGGGACCCAGCCACCGCCGTTTTGTCAGTGACGAGATCCGCACCGGCCTGTGTCAGGATGGAATGATGTCACAGGAAGGCTGCTATTGTTAATATTACAGCATCCGCCCCAGCCGGGATGGGAACGCCATCGTGTGATGCAGACGGAGAAAGAAGCAGCCCTAGATCAAGGGACAGGCGAGGACGGGAACAAAGCAGCAGGAATCCAGCGACGACGACAGCTCCTTACCCCATGGACGGAGCAAGCGCCCGAGGAAATGAAGACCAGCCCAGAGCCAAGCCATTAATCGCTTGGCCGGCACCGCCATCCCCACAAAGGCAGAGGGGGAGAGACAAAAGGTCGAGAAGGCCGAAGAAGCAACTCCGCTTACGGCGTTTTGGTGCAGAAGCAGAAGTTATTAGCAATTACGGTGGATTTCGAAAGCACCCGGCAAGATTTTTTAAACCCCGCAGCGGTAGTGTGGGGTGAAATCAGCTCTGCTCTCCCCTGTTATCGGGGTGGACATGTTCTCCTCCCCACCCTTCACACGCCGGGCTGGTGTCAAGCCCGTGGCCTTGCCTTATCCTGTCCTTGCCGACCGGCCCCGTAGCAAGGCTCCGACACCTCTGACCGACAGCTTGGCCCTATCTCGAGGGCACACGTCCCCAACACGAGCAGGCCGCCGAAACCCAGGCGCTGGAACGACCGCGGGGCCCGACGCTATCAGCCTGGAAACAGAAGTGTCTTTACGGCGTAAGCCAGCAAGCAACCGCGCTCGCGCCGAGGATGACGATGGGGAGCGAGACGGGCGAAAGGATGCGCTCCCGCTTTGCCGTCTCTCCGGTTCAGCATCCTGCTGGGGTTCAGCATCACCCGCTCCCGCCGGGCGGCATTCCCAGGGCATCCCAGGAGAATCCGGAGACGCCGACGCGCACCGGGACGAGCTTCCACGGCGGGCGGGAGGCCCGTGGCAGGTTCACCTGCCCGGCAGCATCCTCCACGGTCGCGGCATCGCCGCCGTCTCGCTGGTGGGGCCCGGGGGGGGGGGGGGGGGCCGGGACGGTGCGGGGGCCCCGATGCAGCGGGCCTGCACCTGCCATGGCCCCGCATCCCCGGCTCCCCGCCGTATTCACAGAGCCCCCTTACGCCAGCGCCGTGCGCGCCAGCCACGGCCCGAGTCCCCGCCTGCGCCGCTGGCGTAAGGGTCCGCCGGTGACCCGCTCCCCGCCCCGGGGGGCCGCGCCTTACGCCAAGTGCGTAAGGCACGGCCGGGCGAGGGGAGCGGGCCGCCGGGGCGCTGCGCAGTTTGCGTAGAAGGCGGCGGAGCGCGCGGGGTCCCTCAGGCCGCGGCCGCGCCCTACGCCAGCGGGATTCACGAAGCGCGCTTACGCCAGTGGCGCAGCGCCGGGCGGGCGGGCGGGCGGGCAAGCGGCAACGGCGGCGACGGCGCCGTCGTCGTCCGCCCCGCCCGCCCCTCCCCGCCGCCCCGCGACTCACCGGCCCACGAAGTTCTCCAGCACCGAGCTCTTGCCCGCGCTCTGCCCGCCCACCACGGCGATCTGCGGCAGGTCGAGGTGGCAGCTCTGCCCGATGGAGCTGAACGCGTCCTGCAGCTTGTTCACCAGCGGGATCAGCTCCTCCATGCCCCGGTTCCCCATGGCGGCGCGGGGAGGGGAGGGGAGGAGGGGACGGGACCACGCTCCCGCTCTCCCGGCGGCGGCTCCTCCTCACAGGGCCCGCGGCGGCGGCGGCGGCGGCGACCAAACTTCCCCTCCGAGTCTCCTCATCCGGCACTGGCGACACCCCCGGGGCGCCGCTCCGCCGGGCCCGCCCCGTTCCCTTCAGGCCGCGCGGCCATTGGCCGGCTCGGCCGCCGATCAGAGGAACCAGCCGAGCGGAGCGGAGCAGCGGGCTGTCAGTCGGCAGGGCGGGTGGGAGAGGGGAAGCCACGCCCCCTTCTCTACCGCTCCATTGGCCGCCCACCGCGCCGCTCATCCCTAGCAGCCAATGGGAGGTGGAGCTGGCCTGTCAGCTGAGGCGGTGCCGCTGTAGCTCCCGGTCCCGGACAGCGCTCCTGCCATTTCACTGGCAGAGACGACTGCCGCTCCGGAAAGCTAGCGAATCGCTACCCGAAGGAGACCGACGAGTTCACTCGCCTCTCCCCACCCGCCCTCCCTCTCATTGGACAGCGCACCCGCCACTCCACCAGATCGACCAACCCAGCCGAAGAAGCGACTCGGAGGGAAGCCGGGCGGGGAGGGGGGAAAAACCCTCTCGCGATTCGCCTAGCCGGTTGCCGATCAACAATCCCTGCCAACCGATTGGCTGCTTTGGTCTTTCCCCCGCCCTTCCCGGGCACAGCCCAGTGACCGTAGAACCCCGTGTAGACGCGCACGCTGCCGACGGCAGCCCTCGAGGCGAGGCCCCGGGACCGGACCGACGCCCTCGCCCCCCGGGGGACCCCCGGCACCAAAAGCCCGGCCACGGCAGTCGCCTTGAAGGGGGGGGGTGTCTTTATTTCACACCCTCGCCCCGCACGGAGCGGGGAGGGGGCTCCCCTCACCGCCCCGCGCCTCCCCAGCCGCTCTCCGGTGCCGGCGGGCTGCCCCGGCGTCGCGGCGAGACCGGGGTCTGCATGCCGGTCACCAACCGGCTGAGTCCCGCCGGGAACCGGCCAGCGCAGAGAACGTCCGAGCTGCTCCTGGAAAAGACGGGGGGGGGGTGGTGTCGGGGGCAGGTGGCGCGGGCGGCCATCGCCGGGACCCCCTCGCCGGGAGGTGCCGTCGGCATCACCTACCTGAGCTCGGCGGGGGTCTGGGGGCCGGGGGGCAGCGGGAAGGTGGGCAGGGAACGGCGCTGGCGGCAGAGGTAGCCGGAGGGCAGGTCCTGGGGGAGGTCAGCGTCCGGGCGCTCCAGCGGCAGGGCCGTCTCTGGGGCAGGGAGAGGTGGCGGTGGGGAGGGGGGAGGCACCGTCAGCCCCCGGCCAGCCCCCCCAGACCCCCGCCGGGGCTCCTCTCGCGATTCGGGGAGCAGAGAATCCCTCGGCACCCCAAAAAACACCCGGCGGCAGTGCCACGCCATGCTCCCCGGGCAGCGGTGCCTGGATTTCGGGGTGACGGGGACCTTCCAAATCCAGGCGGGGTGAGAGCTGCCCCCCCCCAACCCCAGAGCCTGAACTGGGGGGCTGCCTTTCCCGGTGGGAAACCCTCCCTCCCGGCATCCCTACCGCTCCGGATCCGGCTCAGCTCCGGTCCCAGCAGCTTCCCGTCCATGCTCAGTAGGATGTATTTCTCCGTCCGGAGCTCCGGGCTCAGCCGATCCACCATCCGCCGGTTCGGTCGTTCCTGCGCCTCCGGCTGCCGTGGGGCCGGGGGCTCGGTCCGGCCGGGATGCACCGCATCCATCTTCCAGCTGGGAAAGGGAAGGAGAAGACGGGGATCGTCACAGCTCCGGTCACTGCAGCACCGGCGTGGCCAGCACCGACCCTCCCGTCCAGCCCCAGGGCTCAGGGCACCACCGGAATGTCCCGGTGTCACCGGAGAGGAGGGGGGGGGACCAGCCCCATTCCTGGGCCCCCGTGGGTGACTGAGCACCAAAACTCAGTCGCAGCCACCTCCCGGGTGGGACGGCATTTCCCAAACCTGTCCCTGTTCCGATTTCGGACCCGCTGGGAAGAGACACGGCCGGTTTCGGACACAGCCGAACTGTGACCGGGACGCTGGCCCCCAGCCCCCCACTTTCCCACAACAGGGAGGGGGGGAGCCGAGTACCAGAAGCAGCACGTCCCCAAAATGGGGAGGGGGGGCGTCTGTCCCCACTACACCCCCCCAGGCACAACCACAGCAGGTCAGGGGGGGAAGATTTGTGTCCCCTGGGTTATTCGAACCCGACGGCATTACCGTAACCTGAACTCAACCGTTTGGCACGGAAACAGCAGAGCCACCCCGCAGGAGCTGCCGGCGGGGAGAGGGATGGCAAGGAAGGGAGGGAGCCAGGGTCCCGCGGTGGCACCGAGCCACCAGCGCAGTTTTGCCGGTCCCCAGCGATGTGGAGGGAGGAGCGGGGCAGGAGGCTGCAGAGAGGCCAGTGGCTGTTTCCCTTCCTCTTCCCCTCTCTGGGAAAGGGTAATTAAATCCCTCGCTGCGCTCAGCGAGTCGATTAACAGATTCCCAACTGAGATTTCCGAGATAAAAACCCCACAGTTTCAGGAGGGAGAGCAGACGAGGGGGGGGCTGGGATCAGCTGCCGGCAGGCCAGGCTGCTCCAGGCTCTGCTGACCCAGGCGCAGGTGACAGCTCTGGGGGGGATTCGCCCAGAAGCCAGAGCTCCATCGGAGCCCAGGCTGCGGCGTGCCGCTGCTTCCCTGAGCATCCGTCCCTCATCCGGCTCGTTAACGCTATAACGAGATCGCCAGGGATCCCAGGACAGCCCCACGGCACACAGCAGCCGTGGTGACGGCAGGGCAGCGGTACAGGTAGGGCTGCCCGCAGCGTCCAGCGGGCTGGAGCCTGGTGCGGTGTTATGGCCGAGCCCCCCCCGCCTGGGGGGCTGTTTCTGCACCCCAGCCTCTCACCTGAGCCCTCCTCACCACAGAGGACAGCGCCGGGGCTTTCCGGATTGTTCCTGAAGGCCGTTTTAATTTGGTTTTAGGTAATTTCTAACAGGATGCTCCTGGCGTGCCAAACCAGCTCGGGGCAGGCCCCTGGTCCCTTCCCCTCCCCAGCTCCCCCTCACCAGTTCAGGTCCCCCATCCCAGCAGATGGTCTGACTGGGAAGGCAGAGCCCCCCCCCAAAGAGCACAGTCATAAACTCTCCACCGAGCTCCCCTATAGAGAACCGTATATCTGTTTTGGGAACTGATAGCTCTTCCCAGGGGAGGTTACCTCCTTTAGACGGGCAGGTTCCCACGCACCGAGCCGGCACGCTTGCCTCCCTCGCGCCGGGAGCAGATTACGGCAGAGTCTGGAGAAACAGAAACAGTCATTTATATCAAAACAGGGAATATTTCCCCAGCTCGGGCTTCCCATGTGAGGCCCGAGCTGCTGCTCCTACCCGTGCCGGACCCTCCACCGACCTGACGTGGGGTGCCTGGACTCCGCCGGGCCTTAACACCGCCCAGGACCTGCCCCAGGGGGAAAATGGGGTGCTAACGGGTAAAGGGAGGGGGGTCTCCCCATGCTCAGACCTGCTCAGGGCTTTGATGGTCCCGACGAGGAGGCACCCCGGGCTGAAATCCTGGGTGCAGCTGGCACGGAGGATCCCGAGGGGACGGACGGAGCTGTTGTGTGAGGGGAAACTGAGGCAGGGAGGCGGAGGAGGGGGCTTCCCCTGGGGGGGACAAGGGACAGAGGAGGGGGCTTCCCCTGGGGGGCGTAGGGACCAGGGGAGGGGGCTCTCCCCGGGACGAGGGAGGCAGACGAGGGGACTCTCCCTGGGGGACATAGGGACCAGGGGAGGGGGCCCTCCCAAGGGACAGGAGAGCAGAGGCTGGGGCTCGCCGCAGCGGGGAGGAGAGAGGGCTCTCCCTGGGGGATCACGGGGAGGAGGAAAGGAGGGGGCTCTCCCTGGGGGACACGGGGGCCGGAGGAGGGATTCCCCCCGCCCCCGCGCCCCCGCCGAGGCCCAGCGCGGAGACCGAAGCCCCAACATGGCGCCCGCGTTGCCCCCGGTTACGGCTACTTCCGCCGGGACGCGGCAGCGGCCGGAAGCGCGGGTCACGTGGGAGAGCGGGAAGATGGCGGCGCCCAGGGCAGTGGGGCCGGGCCCGGCGCCGCTGCTGCGGATAACGGCGGAGTGCGGGCGGAGCCGGGCGCGAGCCGGCGAGCTGCGGCTGCCGCACGGCCCCGTTCCCTGCCCCGTTTTCATGCCCGTGGGTACCCGCGGTACCGCCAAAGGCGTCACGGCCGCCCAGCTCGCCGCCCTCGGCTGCCGCATCTGCCTGGGCAACACCTACCACCTGGGCACGCGGCCGGTGAGCGCCGCCGCGGCGGGGGCCGGGAGGGAGGGGAGGGGGGAACCGGGAGGGGCGAACCGGGGCCGGGCCCGCCCGCAGACACCGGCGCACCGGAGGGCCACGCCCCCTCCTCGATGGCCACGCCCGCTCCTCTATGACCACGCCCCCGTAGACCCCGCTCTCGGGAGGGCCACGCCCCCCTTTGCCCTTAAAAGTCCCGGAGGAAACCCTGAAGAAGGCCACGCCTCCTCGATGACCACGCCCCCGCTCCCAGATGACCACGCCCCCTCCTCGATGACCACGCCCCCCATAGACCCTGCTCCCGGGCGGGCCGCGCCCCCTTTTGCCCTTAAAAGTCTCGGAGGGAACCCTAAGGAAGGCCACGCCCCCTGCGGTGACCACGCCACGCCCCTTGGGATAGCCCCGCCCCGGGGGGCTCGGACCACCTGTGCCCATGGGAGCGAGGACTCGGGGCGGCCCCGCCCCCTGCATGGCCCCGCCCCCGTGCGCGCTAGCTCCGCCCCCTGGGGGGTCCCCATGGCCCTGGGCTGGGCCCCCCCCCGACCCCCCCCGATCTGACACCCCCCTCCACCGCAGGGCCCGGAGCTGGTGCAGCGCGCCGGTGGTCTCCACGGCTTCATGGACTGGCCCCACAACCTGCTGACGGTGAGGTGGGGCCGGGACCCCCACCTGGGGGGGGGAGACCCCCGGGGGAGACGCACACCCCCAGGACCCACACCTGTGCGGGGGACACCCCCAGGACCCCACTTGAGAAGGGGGGGAACCCCCAGGACCCCCACCCAGGGACCCCCAGCTCCCCTGACCCACACCCTGCAGCCCCGGGACTCCCGATCCACCAGCCCCCCCTGCCCCAGGGACGTGGGGCATCACCCCCCACCCTCAGCCCCCCATTATTGGGGTCCCCCCCCCAATGCCTCCCCTGTCCCCACCCAGGACAGCGGGGGCTTCCAGATGGTCTCGCTGGTGGAGCTGTCGGAGGTGACGGAGGAGGGGGTCCGCTTCCGCTCCCCCTACGGCGGGGAGGAGATCCTGCTCAGCCCTGAGAAGTCCATCGAGATCCAGAACGCCCTGGGTGAGTCCACGGGGGGGGGGCTGAACCCCAAAATCCAGGGGGGGGAATCTCCTGGGACATCCCCCCACCCTTCCTCACCCCCCCCAGGCGCCGACATCATGATGCAGCTGGACGACGTGGTGAGCAGCACCACGACGGGGCCGCGGGTCGAGGAGGCCATGCACAGGTCCAGGACCCCCCCAGACCCCCCCGGATCCCCCCAGACCCCCCCGGACCCCCACACCCTGACCCCCCATCGTCCCCGCCAGGTCCGTCCGCTGGCTCGACCGCTGCATCGCTGCCAACCGCCGCCCCGAGCAGCAGAAGCTCTTCGCCATCATCCAGGGGGGGCTGGATCCGGCCCTGCGCACCAAGTGCCTGGAAGGTAGCGCGGCTGTGTTCCCCCTCCCTGCCTTCCTCCCGCTCCTCATCCTCATCCTCTTCCCCCTCCCTGCCTTCCTCCTGCTCCCCATCATCTTCCCATTCTCCACCTGCTCCTCATCTTCCTCCCACTCCTCATCCTCTTCCCACTCTGTCTGCCCCCATTCCCCATCTTTCTCCTGCTCCTCATTGTCCTCCCACTCCCTATCTTCCTCCCCCTCCCTGCCTTCCTCCTCATCCTCTTCCCATTCCCCGTCCTCCACCTGCTCCTCATCTTCCTCCCTCTTCCCACCTTCTTTTCATTCCCCATCTGCTCTTCGTCCTCCTCTGGCTTCCCACCTTCTTCCCACTCCTCATCTGGTCCCCCCATTCCCAGTCTTCTTCCTCCCACTCCTCATCCTCCCCCAGCTCCCCATCAGCTTCCCATTCCCCATCTTCCTCCCCCTCCCCACTTTCCACCTGCTCCTCATCCTCCTCCCGCTCCCCGTCATCCTCCCATTCCCCATCTTCCTCCCACTCCTCATCATCCTCCTGCTCCCTACATTCCTCCCATTTCCCATCTTCTTGCTCCCCATCCACCTCCTGCCCCCCGCCACCAGGCTCCTGGGGGGAGGGGGTTCGGGGGGGTCCGTGGGGTGCTCGCAGCCCCCGTCCCCTGTGTGTCCCCCCCAGAGATGACCCGTCGCGACGTCCCCGGCTTCGCCATCGGGGGCCTGAGCGGGGGCGAGGAGAAGGACCGCTTCTGGAGGATGGTGAAGCTCAGCACCGACCGCCTGCCCCGGGACAAGCCCCGATACCTGATGGGCGTGGGGTAGGTCCCGTGGGGGGGGGGTGTGGGGCTCAGCCCCCCCCCATCCCCAGCTCAGACCCCGCTCCCCTCCGCAGCTACGCCACCGACCTGGTGGTCTGCGTCGCTCTGGGCTGCGACATGTTCGACTGCGTCTTCCCCACCCGGACGGCGGTAAGAGGCGCTGAGGGGGGGAACACACACGACCCCCCGGGGTGGGGGGGCCCTCAGCCCTGACCCCCCTCCCCTCCCCGCAGCGTTTCGGCTCGGCGCTGGTCCCCTGGGGTTCGCTGCAGCTGAAGAACAAACAATTCGCCAAAGATTTCCGTCCCATCGACGAGAACTGCGACTGCCCCACGTGCCAGCGGTGGGTGGGTGGGTGGGTGGGGAAACCCTGGGGGGGGCCCAGGATGGAGATCTGACCCCCCCCCATCTCTGTGCCCCCCATCCAGGCACAACCGCGCGTACCTGCACGCCCTGATCCGCAGCGAGACGGCCGCCCTGCACCACCTCACCATCCACAACATCGCCTACCAGGTGGGGCTGGGGGTCCCGGGGGGGGGGCCGTGACAGCACCGGGGGGGGGGCCCAGCCTCCCCTTTAACCCCCCCCACACACACTTGCCCACAGCTGAACCTGATGGGCTCCATCCGGGAGAGCATCCTGGCCCAGCGCTTCCCCGAATTCGTCCGGGAGTTCATGAGCACCATGTACGGGGCGCGGGAGCGGGTCCCCGCCTGGGTGGTGGAGGCTTTGGCCACCGTCGGCATCACCCTGGACTGATGGGGACCCCCCCCCGCAACCCACCCCCCCGTCCCCGGGGGGCAACGGAGGGGCCGAGCGCCCTGGCAGCCCCCGTTTCCCCCCCGCAGACGGTTTTATCCTTTCCATATGTATATTTTTATACTTTTTTTTGTGGTTTTTTTTTTACTACTTTGGTCTTTTTTTAAGAGGGGGCGGCTGCCGCAGCCACATCCGGATAAAATTTCTTGGTGGGAACAGCGGCTTGCATGGCTCTGAATGGGTCTGGGGGGGCCCCAAATGGGTCTGGGGGGGCTGTCTGCCCACGGCAGGGGCTCGGTGCCCCCTCGGGGCTGCGCTGTCCCTGGGCAGGGTGAGAGCGGGGGGCTCACGGTCCTGGGCAGGGGGGGGTCCTGGGGTACACGGTGTTGGTGGGACACGTCTGGTGCTGCCCGGGGGGGGGGTCTCAGAGATCCCAGGGTCCGGTAGAGCCCATGGCCGGAGAACCGGCCATTTGGGGGGATGCTCTGGGGTCCCGGGAGGGGATTGGGGGTGCTCTGGGGACCCAGAGACCTGGGGGGGGAGACTGAGGGAGAGTAGGGGCGATGGGGGCCTGGGGATGCAGAGGAGGGGGCCTGGGGGTGCAGGGGGGGAAACTGGGGACATTCTGGGGACGCAGGAATGCAGAAGGGGCTCTGGGGATGCTGAGGGGTCCCAGGGACCTGGGAGGGGACCAGGGGGATGTTTGGGGGTCCCAGGAGGGGACCGGAGGATGCTCCGGGGTCCTGGGAGGGGACCAAGGGAGAGGACTGGGGGTCTGGGGGTGCAGGGGGGGGAAACTGGGGACGCTTTGGGGACCCAGGAATGCAGAAGGGGCTCTGGGGACCCTCTGGGGTCCTGGGGACGCTCTGGGGTCCCGGGGACGCTCTGGGGTCCCGGGGACTGGGGTTGGCGGGGCTCTGGGGATGCAGAGGAGGGGACCTGGGGGTGCAGGGAGGGGGGAAACTGGGGATATTTTGGGGTCCCAGGGATGCAGGAGGGGACTGGGGGGTGCTCGGGGGTCCCGGGGACGCAGGAGGGGACTGGGGGGTGCTCGGGGGTCCCGGGGACTCAGGAGGGGACTGGGGTGGGGGGGACACGGGGGACACAGGACCTGGATTGTCTCCGACTCTGCTCCTCCACCAGCACCTTCGCCACCGTCACCGACATCACACCCCGGATCCGTCCCGTTGTCGTCACCGTGACCCACGTGGGCCCCCGCCGTGCCGCAAACCCGGCTGCCGGGTCCCTACCCCCGACACCCCGGGGTCCCCCCAGGGCTCATTCCCCCCACCCAAAGACCCTGCGGGGGGGTGGGCAGAGCCGGGTACCACCCTGGGGGTCCACCAAGGTGAGGGGATGAATTGGGGCAGGATCCGGCCGGGAGAAGGGGAAGGGGCTGGGTTGGGTTTAAATAGGGTCAGTGGGCGCAGGTGGGGGCTCAGGTGTGCTGGGGAGGGGGGGGGCAGAGAACGCAGCCCCCTGCACCCAGGTCCGGGGGACGGGGACACCAGGGACCCCCCCACCGTGGGCGACGTCCCCGAGCGTTGCACGGTGGTGGCCTTTGTCCCCATCAACCCGGCGCCTGACGTGGCTGGAGGCGGTGAAGCGGCGTGAGTTTCTGGGGACCCCCCCCAGGTGCCCCCCAACAGGCTGTGACACCCCCCCACCCCGAGGTCTCACCGGTGTGTGTTGGGGGGCTGAGGGCTGGGACGCGTGGGTCCGTGTTGGGGGGGGGGGAGGTTGGATCTGGGGGTCCTTTGGGGGTCTGGGGGGGCTCAGACACGCGGGTCCTTTGCGGGGGGGGGGGGGCTGCGTCAGGGGGGGTCTCGGATCTTGGAGGTGCGGGTCCTTCGGGGTCCTGGGGGTGGGACACGTGGGTCCAGTTTGGGGGTCTCAGACCTCGGACACGCGGGTCCTTTGGGGGTCTGCAAGCCCGGACGCGTGGGCCCACGTCGGGGGTCTCGGCTCTCAGACGCGTGCGTCCTTTGGGGGTGCGGGAGCTGGGACACCCCCCCCCGCACCCACCGACGCTGTTTTCAGCTCAGAACCCCCCAAATTTGGGCCGTTCCCCCTCCCCTCGCCCCCGCGGCGGCTCGGGGGGGACCGGGACCCCCGTCCGTGGGGGGGCAGGAGGCGTCGTGGCCGGTGCCGTGCGTCATCCGGGGCGCGTGGCCGGGGCGGCCGCGGGGAGGAAGTTTGTGGACGGGGTGGGGTGCTCGGGGCTGCGTCACCCGCCTTCGGCAATTTCTGCCGCTGCCAGGCGCCCCGGCCCCATTGGCAGCGACCGCGCCGGGGCCGATGGGCAGGTGAGCGGCACCTGGGAGCCACTGGGAGCGGCAACTGGGGTGAACTGGGAGCCACTGGGAGCAACTGGGAAGGGTGGGAGCGGCAACTGGGGTGAACCGGGAGTCGCTGGGAGCAACTGGGAAGGGCGGGAGCAGCACCTAGGGTGAACTGGGAGTCACTGGGAGCAACTGGGAAGGGCGGGAGCAGCACCTGGGGTGAACCGGGAGTCACTTCGAGCAACTGGGAAGGGCGGGAGCAGCACCTGGGGTGAACCGGGAGTCGCTGGGAGCAACTGGGAAGGGTGGGAGCAGCACCTGGGGTGAACCGGGAGTCGCTGGGAGCAACTGGGAAGGGCGGGAGCAGCACCTGGGGTGAACTGGGAGTCACTGGGAGCAACTGGGAAGGGCGGGAGCAGCACCTGCGGTGAACTGGGAGTCACTGGGAGCAACTGGGAAGGGCGGGAGCAGCACCTGGGGTGAACCGGGAGTCACTTCGAGCAACTAGGAGCAGCAACTGGGGTGAACCGGGAGTCACTGGGAGCAACTGGGAAGGGTGGGAGCAGTACCTGGGGTGAACTGGGAGTCACTGGGAGCAACTGGGAAGGGCGGGAGCAGCACCTGGGGTGAACCGGGAGTCACTGGGAGCAACTGGGAAGGGCGGGAGCAGCACCTGGGGTGAACCGGGAGTCACTGGGAGCAACTGGGAAGGGCGGGAGCAGCACCTGGGGTGAACCGGGAGTCACTGGGAGCAACTGGGAAGGGCGGGAGCAGCACCTGGGGTGAACCGGGAGTCACTGGGAGCAACTAGGAGCAGCAACTGGGGTGAACTGGGAGCTGCTGGGAGCAACTGGGGTGAAGTGGGAGCCACTGGGAAGGGTGGGAGCAGCACCTGGGGTGAACTGGGAGTCACTGGGAGCAACTGGGAAGGGTGGGAGCAGCACCTGGGGTAAACCGGGAGTCACTGGGAGCAACTGGGAAGGGCGGGAGCAGCACCTGGGGTGAACCGGGAGTCACTTCGAGCAACTAGGAGCAGCAACTGGGGTGAACTGGGAGCTGCTGGGAGCAACTGGGGTGAACTGGGAGCCACTGGGAAGGGTGGGAGCAGCACCTGGGGTGAACTGGGAGTCACTGGGAGCAACTGGGAAGGGTGGGAGCAGCACCTGGGGTAAACTGGGAGTCACTTCGAGCAACTGGGAAGGGCGGGAGCAGCACCTGAGGTGAACTGGGAGTCACTTCGAGCAACTAGGAGCAGCAACTGGGGTGAACTGGGAGCCGCTGGGAGCCACTGGGAAGGGTGGGAGCAGTACCTGGGGTGAACTGGGAGTCAGTGGGAGCAACTGGGAAAGGGTGGGAGCATCACCTGGGGTGAACTGGGAGCAACTGGGAAGGACTGGGAGTGGCACCCCAAGGGGGAACTAAGATCAGTCTGGAAGGGCTGGGAGCGGCACCTGGGAGCGACTGGGAGCAACTGGGAATGGCTGGGAGCTGCAGCAAGAGAAGTCATGGGACAAACGAGGAGAAACGAGGAGGCAGGGAGGGGAGCTGCACTCTGGGGAAACTGGGATGAAGTGGGAAAGGCTGAGCACTGCACCCCAAGGAGGAACTGGGATGAACTAGGAAAGGCTGAGCGCTGCATGCCAAGGGGGAACTGGGATGAATTGGGAAGGGCTGAGCGCTGCAACCTGGGTGAACTGGAAAGCCCTGGGCAGGGCTGAGAGCTGGCCCCGGGGGCAAACTGGGAGAACTGGGCAGGGCTGGGACATACGTTCTGCTGTGAACTGGGAGAACTGGGCAGAGCTGGGAGCTGCAGCCATGGGGAACTGGGAGAACTGGGCAGAGCTGGGCGCTGCAGCCATGGGGAACTGGGAGAACTGGGCAGAGCCGGGTTCTTGGCCCCAGGACCCCCACGGCTCCCACCGGGCCGGGGACAAGCAGCAGGACTCCCAACTGGTTTTACTGGTTTAACTGGCTGGGGGGGGGGGAGGCGGAGCTGGGACCCCAGGGGGGCTGCGGGCAGCTCTGCCCCCCAGCCGGGGCACCCCCTGCCCTCACGGGGTGCGCCCAACCCCTCTCTGCCCCCCTGGGGCTCCCCCCGACCCCCCGTGCCCCCCCGTCCCATCCTGTCCCCCCGCATCGCGCCCACCCCAGGCGAGGACCGTCACCGGGCCGGGGGCCGCGGCGGCTCTCGGGGTCCCTTCACCGTCGCGGTGTTTGCGCCGGCCCCAGCGGGGGGGGGCCCACAGCACCGCCGGCGTGTTCCCTCCCTTATCGCACCCGGCGCCTCTTATCGGCACCCAGCCCCCGCCGCGGCTGCGCCGAGACGGCCCCCGGCCGTGCCAGGGTGTGCGAGGGGACACCGACGGGGCTGGGGGCACCCGGTGCGGCCCCCGGCACCGTGAGATACCCTGAAATGCGGCGGTTGGGGGGGGGGGGGGGGCGCGGAGGGGCCCCGGCAGGCAGAGCGAGCGGGTTTTGGGTGCCGAGCGAGCGGCTGGGTGGGTGCAGAGCCAGCCTTGGGTGGTTGCCAAGCGAGCGGCCGGGTGGGCGCTAAGCGAGCCGAGGGGGGGGGTTGGGTGCCGAGGGAGCGCCGGGCGGACCCGCCGTCGCTCTGAGGTGCCGGCTTTTCCCCCCGCAGAGCGGTAGCCGGAGCCATGAAGCGCCAGCTGAGCCCGCGCCTGCTGCTGCTGCCCGTCCTGGTGTCGCTGGCGCTGCTGGGGCAGTGGGTGCAGCGCTTCGCCGAGGAACCCGCCACCACCACCCCCGCCCTGGCCGGCGGAGATGCCGCCGATCGGCAGCGCCCACCCGGGCCGGGCTTCCAGTCGCACGGGGCGGCGGGCGCGCGCGGCAACGCCACGGTCGAGCCGCCGCCCCCCACCCGGCACCCGCTGCAGCCCCCCTACCCTTACCCCTACCGCTTCCTCCTCAACGAGCCCCACAAGTGCCGGGACCAGACGCCCTTCCTGGTGCTGCTGGTGGTGACGGAGCCGGGGGACATGGCCGGCAGGAGCGCCATCCGGCAAACCTGGGGCAACGAAAGCTCGGTGCCGGGGGTCTCCATCCTCCGTCTCTTCCTCCTCGGCGTTCACCCGGTGTTCCAGCAGGAGCTGTGGCCGGTGCTGGAGAAGGAGAGCCTTCTCCACCACGACATCCTCCAGCAAGACTTCCTGGACACCTACAACAACCTGACACTGAAGACGCTGATGGGCATGGAGTGGGTGAGCAAGCACTGCCCCAACGCCAGCTACGTGATGAAGGCCGACCACGACGTCTTCCTCAACCTGGGTTACCTGGTACGGCAATTCCTGATCCCCCCCAAGAAGAACTTCATGACCGGTTACATCTACCGCAACACGGGGCCGCTGCGCAACAAGGGCTACAAGTGGTACGTGCCCCACGAGGTCTACCCCAACACCACCTACCCGCCCTACTGCGGCGGACCCGGCTACGTCCTCTCCGGGGATTTGGCAAGCAAAATCTACGGCGTCGCCCAAACTTTGCCCGTCATCAACATGGAGGATGCCTTCATGGGTATCTGCCTGCACGTACTGGGCATCAGCGTCACCAACAGCCCTTGGGGCGTCTTCAACATGTACCGGATCGAGTATGAGAAGTGCCGGTTCTCCCGGTTGGTGATGGTCCATCACTACGAGCCCCAGCAGCTGCTGAAGCTCTGGCCCAGCTTCCAGGAGCCGAAGATGACGTGCCACCGCTAGCCGCGGCTGGAGGGCCGAGCCGTGCCGGGGCTGCCGGGCACCGGAGCCATCCCGCAGCCCCAGTGGCGGGTACCACTGCTCCCCCCGCTGTGCCGAGACTCGCCGGCTTCATCCCCTCCGGTGACTTTCTGGCCAGTCTCCGGCTCTCAAGCAGCCGCTTGGGGCTGTCTCCAAACCTCGGGTCTCTTGGGGACCCCCCGCCCCTACCGGGGACGGTTTCCGCCCCCCCATTTTAAGCCACCAGCTGGTTTGCACTGCTGGAGCCACTTCACTTCGCTAGATCTTTTTAATATTAGTAGTAGTATTTTTTTTTGTTGTTCTGAGCCAGCTGGTCGTGGTGCTCCGGGACCCCACCGGCAGTAAAGCTGTGCCCGCGTTAAGTTATGGCTGATATTTATAATAAAAGGCTGAAGCCAGCCGGAGCAACTCACCAACTGTCTCGCTTCTCCTGGTGCCAACACCACAGCCGGGCTGCCCACCGGCACGAACCCCCCCCCAACCCCTCTCGTCCCGGTGTGCCGGGGAGGGAAGCGTCACCATCCCGAAACGCCGGCTCACGCCTGGCCTTTGCTTGGGCTGTTGACTCAACGCGGCCTCACCGGCGGTGACAGAACAAGCGCCGGTTGGGGTGTTACCGCATGGGGTTTGGGTCCAGCTCTGCCACCAGCCCATGGAGAATGAGAAAAACCAGTGCAAGGTGCAAGTTTATTCAAACTTAACTGTGCCACGCCCGGAGGAGGCACATTTACACACATGCAAAACACACATGGCCAAACGGCACCGGTGCAGTAACTGATAAGGCTCCAGCTGTTTCCAGCACTGCTTAAAGGAGCTAAAGCGGCAGCTCCGGTATTATTTTTGTTGGAAAAGGGGCAGTTTTGTAGCTCAAACCCCTGCTGCCCTGCAGCTTTGGTTTAAGAGATGCGATCTGGCAGCTGCCTGCACCAGAGAGGTGCCGGAATATTTGGGAGCAGGAGCTGCTCCGCACCCTCGGTTCCCTTGGGACGGCACCTGCGCGGTCCCAGCCTTGCAAATGCCGCTCCACCGTTCCCAGAAAGGTGAGTAAACTGAAGCTGCTATCCCTGTTTAATTTTCTTATGGTTTTGAGGGGTACCATAGTTACAGGCAGGATCTGGCAGGGCTGGGAAATTGCCCAAGAGCCACGAGGATTATCTAGGCCAGGAAGTGCCCGCTGGCCCTTGCTGTGAACTGTCACACCGTGAACCTTCTCACCGAGTTCAAGGGACTCTCCTCGAACGACCCACCCTGTGCCAAGAATTCGGCACCTCTTCCCGACACCCACCGCAGCGCGGGAACGGAGGCGGCCCCCTCACGCGGTGGGTCCGGGGAGCCGCCGCCGCCATCGTCATCTCCGGCGCGGTGGTTTAATCACCGGCAAAGGCAATAATTTGGTCTTACCCAAGGCTCGAGCCAGCCCTGCTTGCTCCTCCGGTGGGCTCAGGCTGCTGTGCTCTCGGAAGTCCGTAATCTCCTCCTGGCCAAAGCCCCTGGGGCGGTTTAGTCTCAAAACCGAGAGTTTAAGGTCATTCAAATTGCAGAAAGTGGAGAATATTCTGAATCTTGTTTTTTTTTAAGAGAGGCGGGAGGCTGCCGCAGTGGCGCGCACCGTGAAACGACACGCTCGGAGACCAAGACATCAAGAGTTTTGTGTTTATTTGTCTACATTCAGCTTACTCCAGATGTACTGCCTGAGGGATTCAGGCATACAAAACCCACTCTTTCCCACTGGTTTTTAAAATAAAATCTTCACTTATAAAACTGAAACACTAAAGCATTAAAATACAGAAAGCTCGTTTAACTCACTTCACAAAAGCATTAACAGATGACATATCCCTTATCTATTTAAAGCCATACTGTGTTCACACTTCCACGTCAATTTTTAAATAGAAAAAGGATACTGAAATTGTATTAACTCAAAAAAAAAAAAAAAAAAAAAACAAAACCCCCAAAAATTCCTATTTAGACAAAGTTGTAATGGCAACTAACAAACCATTAAATACAGAGATGCCCAAAATACAGCTAAGTATGGAATTACAGGTACTCAACCATTAGTGACCGGTATCACAAAGAGCACTGCAACATGGAAACGGGGGGGGGGGGCGGGGGGCAAGGGAGGGGTTTACGTGTTTACCGTGATGCGATAAAACTGAATATTCAAAGGGTGGGCGAGCGCGGGAGGGAACAAAGCTCCGCGCCCACGGAGGAAGGGGCGGCTTTATCTGTACTGGTAATTCATGCTGTGGTCGTTTCTGCCGTAGCCGCCTTGGGACGCCTGGTAGGAGCTGGGGGGGCCGCTGTAATTTTGGCCTGAACCGGGGGAGTTGTAGTTGGACTGAGAGGAATATCCACCTGCGAACGGGGGGGTGGAGAAGGGGAGAGAGAAGCGCTCAGTTACCATCGCGGCGTGAAACAACAACAAAAAGCTGTTTCAATGCAGAATCGGAGCTTTTCCTCCGATCCGGGAGCCGCTGCCAGGCAAAAGCACACGCGGATGGGAAGACGCTGCCCTCGCACGGAAAAATACATAGAGAAGTGTCGTATACTGACCTTGCTTACCTTGGTACGAGGACCCTCCGCCCCCAGATCCTCCCCCATAGCCACCGTGTGAGCCGGTGTTGTAGGAGGCACCTCCTGAGTAGTTATTTCCTCCGCCTCCGCGGCCGCTGTTGCCACCGTAACCTGGAAAGGAAAACGCAGTGAGCACGGCCGGCCGGCGGCAGCAGCTCTGCCTTCATCGCACCCGGAGAGGTTTTTGTCTGCTGTTAGCAGCGAAAGGGACGATTATTGGAGGTGAGGTGACTGCCAGGGGTTCAATGAACGAACCCGTCTCCTTGGGCTGCTAAAAGCTTCACGGAGAGCTCTGGCTGCCAGGGGCAGTGGTGGGATTTCCCCACAGCTTGCACGAGCACGGGCGATCCACGCTAAGGAACGTGCGGATCCCAAGCGCTCAACTGCCCGACACAGAAAGTAAAGACTCGATCATCAAACAGTAACTCAAGAGCAGAGCAGGCAATTCCATCTTCATCCTCCGAAAGGCAAGAGCATCTCCTCGGGGAGGAGCAGACCAGACCCCAGCAGGTTTCCTGGTCGGTTGTCAATCCCAACTAATTAAATCAACTCAACCAGAGCGCTTTAAGCCCTCCAAGTTCACAGAAGTATGGGACGGTTTGGGTGGGAAGGGACGCTCGGAGCTCAGCCCGTCCAACCCCCCCTGCCACGAGCGGGGCCGTCTTCACCGAGATCAGGGTGCTCAGAGCCCCGGCCAGCCCGGCCCCGAAGGGTCCCGGGGCATCGACCCCCTCTCTGGGCAGCCTCTGCCAGGGCCTCCCCCCCCTCGGCAGGAAGAATTTCCTCCCTAGAGCCGGGCCGAATCGCCCCTCTTTTAGCCGAAAACCCTTCCCCCTTGTCCCAGCGCTGTCGGCCCGCCTAAAAGTTACTCCTTCGTGTAGGACCGCACGCCTATGGAGCGCGTATTTCCTAATCATCGACGGTTTGCATTTTACTCCCCAGATAAGCTAAGCCAGCACTCACTAAATTTGCTCTCGTAGTTGTAATCGGAGCCTCCGCCACCAGGCGAGTTGTAGGAATTGGAGTAGGAGGAATAGTTGCCTTGGCCGTGGTTGTAGCCTTTCTGTTTGCCCTGCGGCGGGCCATAGTTACTGTACTGGTTTTGGTTGTAGGACTGCTGCTGCTGGCCCTGGTGGGACTGATACCCTGAACCGTAGGAGGGTTTTTGCTGTCCTCCGTGCTGCTGTTTCTTTCCGCCGTGTTTCGGAGGAACCGGCGAGTTGTAGTTATCGCCGCCTTGGTAGTAGGAGCCGTAGCCGGAGGAGCCGCCGCCGCCGCCTCCGCCGCCGCTCCCCGAGTTGGAGTGGCCGCCGTTGCTGTAGAACTGGCCTAAACAGAGAGAAAAGGGTCAGCCCCAACAGCAGCCGCGTTTTGGAGCGGGGGGGCAGGCACCAGAAGGCACAATTTTAAAGGTTAAGGCTCATAACGCGGTGAGATTTTTACCCTTGCGAAGGCAAGGGTTTAGGAGCGGTTTAGCTCTTACGCTGGTGAAAGGTTTAAGAAACTCCACACGAGGCCGAGAGGTGAAACATCTTGTTCATTTAAGTAGACAGGGAATTATGAAATACATCGACATCGTACCATTGTCCAGTCACCCTGCAATCTCAGTGAACAACGCCCAGCCAGTTCTCCCACAGCTTTAATTCCAGTACGACCCCAATGTTTAGGACTAAGCTCAGGGCTACGACAGTTTCTTTAATGCATGTTACAATAACTAACAGTTATTACTTCAATGCTCTACAAAGATTTAAAATCTGGTGCTCAAACTACATTTGAGACAAGTCAGCCATCGACGGCAGCTGATGCTCGGTCTCCGCAGCAGAGAGACACGGTAACGAGGAAGAATCTCGTTCCTGTAATGAGGAATTATGTCAACATCCATGCAGATCGCTCTAACACAGCGAGCCATCCGTCTGGATTTACACGGTGAGTGAGCAGCAAGAATCCAACGGAAATTAAGATGTGCGTGCACAGCTCATCCTATTTACCTCAAAGTTCGGGTACTACCTCCAGGATCCAAGGTTACCGAAAACCTCTAACGGATCAAAACACTCCAGAGAGCCTGGATGCGACAGCACAGTACATAGCCAAGAGTTAGTCTGGGTTTAATTTTATTTATCAAGAGTACTACAGTCAAGCTCTTTGAACGATTCTTTTCCTGCCCAATTTCTGCAAGTTGAACTTTGGGGCGTTCTTTGCGTGGGGCTTAGTGTGAGAAGACTTACTCTACAGTCAGACTTGTCGTATTATTCAAAACTAAACTTATTTTCAAGGAATAAAAGCCACTAGAATCTAACTAAAAACCTGCACCAGTGTCTGTAATGGCATGTACGCTCAGGGAACGGAGCTATGCCTTTAAAAGAAGGAAAGATTTGCTAGTGCCTCCTCTGAAATGAAGGAGAGGCGGGGGAGAATTTAGTAAAAAAAAAAAAAAAAAAAAGGAGACAAAAGAGTAAAATCTCGTGCCCTTTGCTTCTGCAATTCTGTGTGAAACTACCGGGACGACTCACGGGGAAGCTGAACCCCAGGTCAGTTCCTAAATTCGGGGTGTGTTTGTGCTGTGAAGAGCTGCAGCTCTTCAAGGCACCTAGCTTTTCATTTTTTGATGGTTCAATCGATTCTTGTCTACACCCCCTGCACTACAGTTAAGACTTTCTACACAAGAGATTTTTTCCTCTTCTGCAGAAGATCACGATTTAGTTCTGCAGAAACGAGGTTCTGTAAAAAAAATTTATCTCCAGCCAAGAACACCAAGGCTGTAGCAAAATATTTTCTGCTGAATGAGAGACACCTCGCTCTGTCACTCGTATTAAAATCCCCGTCTTTGGTTCCAGCACGGGGTTACAACTGGCAGCATGTAAATTCAAGCTGCAGATGCTGGAAGTTGATCTCTCCCAAGTCAATATTTCTGGAAATTCTATTTTATACCAACACTTCATATTTAACTATGAAGTTCTCATGCTGTTTGACATCGGATTATTTTTGACTTTCCCCAAATCAAAGCTAAGGAATAAAACTATCCAGCACACAAGCAGTTACTCTAACAGGTAGTCGCCTAGAAACCAGCAGTTTTTCCACCTCATTCAGGACAGGATCTACTCCCTTGTATAAAAAGTCAGTATCTCAAACAATAGCTCTCTAAACAAGATAGGGCATGCATCATTATTATTGTAAGTATCTGCTAAACACCTTGGACTTTTTTTTTTTTTTTTTTTTTTTTTTAAACCTGGTGCTTTGTAGGTCAGAGGTTTTTTTGGTTTGCTTTGTTTTTGTTTAGCTAGTTTAATTACTGAGTTAACTCAAATGTTGTTGAGCCTCACAAGTTAAACGAATGCAACGGTGCAGGCTTTGCAGCTAAAAACAGTGACAAACAAAATTACAGTTTTAAAAACAAATACCGTAGCAAGAATAAAGGACCAAACACTTGGAATTCAGAGACTCGGGTCTCGACTGGCCAATTGCGACATTTCCCACAATTCCCGATTCCGGTGAAATTTAATTCTCCAGGCAATTAGGTACTTGTAGGGCGACGAGCGTTCTCCAGCATGGCTGCTGAGCCGGCAGAGCTTTGCTCTTAAGTGCTTTAGGCCCTTTATGCTTGGCTCAAGAAAGCCCATTTTCACGTTAACGAACGAATCCATGCATTTTCAGAAGTTACTAACATGGTTACACTAACCCCTAACGCCTGGATATTTATTGTATCAGGATCGGAAGCACAATTACAATACCTTTGAAAGTACACTAGCTACCAGCCACAACAAGTCACATCCCTCAGCATTAATCCACCAGCGTGTTACAAAGGATGTAGGATTAAATTTTAGCACACACGATTCCACGTACAAGTCAACATTTCGCATGCTTAAAAAGCTGGGCTGTACTATATTCAGAGATGTTGAAAAGTCTTCCCAATATCGAGAGGCGTGTACCCAATTGCTGGGATTTATTAAAAGGCTCAAATTTTGTACAAAACCTGCTGTAAATTAAGACAAAGGTAGATTAAAACACTTCAGTTTCTTAAAAATAAAGTAATGCTTTCCATAAAAAGCAAAGATGGGCTTTTTGCCTTTACGCTGAACAGAGCTGGCTTGGAAATTTGTGCCAAGTGCACAAAAACATTCTCGGATAATTGGTTCCCCCTGTTGTGTACATCGATACAACCAAGTTCAAAGGCAAATCACAATAAAAACTGCCACTGTCTTAAGTTCTGCAGGCTAAGAGAGTTTCAGACAAGCTGCGGTGAAAAGCCACTGTTGAGAAACCCAGTGAAGCACAGGGACACAGCACGAACACTTTGGGTTTTGGAGTTCGAGAAAATTGGAGTAAAAAGCTGTTTTTTGTGCAATACTTTTAGATGATCTAGGAAGACCCAAAATCATGATAGCCGTAGCAGTCTGTGAAAAAGTCACCTACAAAAGGGGGAGACAGAGCAGAGAAAAAAAATTAGAATTCTTTTGAAGATGGCAAAATGCGCCACATTTGAAAGTCATGTTTTAGATTTCTCTGCTCCTGTCACCCCCCAATGAAGGCTTCTTCTCAAGACCAATCGCTGTGTATTTTCAGGAAAATCACATTCAAAAGTGTGGCCGATAGCTTCACGTGGCTTAAAGCAGAGAAATTTAAAATATTCACAGTTTTAGAGGAAACGTGAAGTCACCTGGATTCGCGTTTTAACTTTTTAACGAGTACACGAGCCATCTTTCATTACTTCTCATTCAAAAAAAAGAGAAGCCCTTACAAGAGGGCTTCCGCACAAGCGCATCGCCACACGGTGCGACCCAGTCCGAGTTTCACACCCCCAGCAGATCGATGCGTTTCCCAATTTAAGATGAAGAACACTTACTATAGCCTGCCGTTGCAGAATTGCCTCCGTAACCATAGCTTCCATATCCAGCACCTAGATTAGAAGAAAACGTTTAAATAAAAAGGAAATCGAAGCATACGAAGGCCTCAAACTTCCCATCGCACTACAAGACGCCACAAAACCCTAGCGGGGATTAATTTGCCTGTCGGGGTTTGGGTAGTTTGTGGTACATTTAGGGTGGAAAGAGTCAGGACGAGCCGCAGGCAGCACCTCACCTGCATTCATGTAGCCGCCGTGATTGCCACCGAATCCGCCCCTGCCTCTTCCGCGGCCTCGGATGTTGCCGCCTCTTCCACGACCGCGCATGTTGGGCGGAGGGGGCACTTCGTTGTGCATGGGGCCTCCCATTCCAAAACCCGGGTTGTGCTGCTGAGGGAAGAGAGACATGTTACCCAGCTCTGGCTCCTGAGCCTTGCCTCCAAGGTAAAAACAAACCTTTCAAGAGGATGTCGGGAGCTCTAGAACACATCAGGTACCCGCCTGCCTTAAAAAGAAGAGGGGCTAAGCCAAAAGCAACGGGGGCAGGTACCAAATAAAGGTCATGTCCAGAAAACAGAGGTTGTCTTCCGTAAAACTGGACAGTATTTCTGCTTTCAAGCCCAATGGCCGTTAGCAGATCCTGGTTTCCCTCCACACCTTAAATTACTTCCCCTCCCAACAAGGGATTAAAATCATAGAGCAGGAGACAACTGTACTACAGGACCATTAGTGACACCACAAAGTCATTGAATTGTGACATTTACTTACTTTTACGGCAAACTTGGGTCCTCCCCTAGCTGGCACGGGGGGCCTCTTCTTCTTGTTTTGCTCAATGGCAACAGGAGCATCTGGGAACAACTTCTCTAGCGCGGCCAGAGCGGCGTAGGCTTTTGCCACCTTCTTATTTGAACCAGCTCCTTGGAATTTCTGCCCATCAACCTCCACCTTTAAAAGGGATTAAATCATTGCATGTAAGCGGAAAGGGCAGGAACAGAAGATGCCACTTGGTAAAATTAACCATTTTTTCTGGTGCCTGCAAACAATTCCAGAAGTTGGAAGTGCTCAAGGTCAGGTTGGACGAGGTTTTGAGCAACCTGATCTACTGAAAACATCCCTGCCCACTAGATGATCTTTAAAAGGTCCCTTCCAACCCAAACCATTCTGTGATTTTACGATTTTAAATTCTCACGAAGTAACTAAAGTTACAGATATCCGAGTTGGGATGAAGGCACAGAGCGGGGACCAGAAGTCACCTCACCTCCATGACAAAGCGCTTGTCATGGCTGCCGCCCGTTTCTGAAATCAGTTCGTATTTCAGCCCGCGCCTTTTCTCGTTGAGCTCCATCACAGGATTCTTGCCATGCTTTGTCAGAATTGGTCCCTGTTGTTTCACATTCTGGAAGCAGATAAGCAGCGATGAAACTCCAAGGAAAAAACCTAACAGGCTTGAAGTTGCTTCCAAAACACATAGTTTGGAAAACATCTTGAAGAAGATAAGCTTGGAATAAGCTTGCCTGATGTTTTTACCTCGTAAATTGTATCGTGACAGTAACTGAACTGTACAGTGCGCCGTTATAGCAACCTGTTGCTAAAAGGCGCTTCCGATGACATCCTACAACATCATCCCAAAGAATGAACGCCACCCGTTTCCCCTTCTTCGACTGCGCTCACCTCTGGGGTTTGATCTGAAGGAGGAGACGCAGCAGTGGGCGTCGAGACAGTTTCTACTACAGGAGGAGGAGCGACAACGACCGGTTTCTGCTCTGTTTCCTCTGCTGATTCGTCTCCTTTCCCAGATTCTTTGCCCTCCACTCCTGTGGGTAAACCCATATCTTGCAACACCTAGAGTAAGGAGAGTCGGAGAGATTACTGAACAGCACTTACCTCAAAGAACCACGGGCTCTCATGTGCCCTACCCATTTTGGGGTAAATACTCGAGAAGGCTGCTCAAGAATCTTTTTATTAATTCTGTTCAAGGGCTAGGCATTCCCCAAATCCCGCAGGCACTTCAAGGCCTAGGAGGTACAAAGTCCTCTGCCCTGAGACGTCACGCATAACAGACTACACTGTCTTGGTGTTTAACTTTCTTCCCTGTCTGTCCTGAAGGGTTTCTGACATTTTTCACACATGGTTGTTGTCACGACTGTTATCGCCATCAATCTGGTTGTCCTTTTCAACTTTGAGAGGTCAGCAATCAAACTGCCTCCTAACGAGAGCCCTCTGGCAGGAATTAACGTACACAGCTCTTACCTTCACTGCCACGTGCAATTTGGCTGTCTTTTTGGAAGGTCCTGATGCCTCAAACGTGCTGCCATCGATTTCCACAGACATTGTAAAGATAGGAGCGTGAACAGGACCGGTCTGAGAGACAAGTTTGTACTGGAGCCCGGGTTTTAGCTGGTTTAGTTTCATCAGTGCATTCATGGCCTGGGGAGGTTCGAGTTTTTCCTCTGAATAGAGAAAAAAAAAACACAGAAGTTTGGGGATATTTGTCACCTCTTTCAAAGAAGCATAACTGATTTCAGACAAGCTCTGATCTGTGTTTTCCTCCTTGCGAGAGTTTAAGTTATACCAAGTAAAAATCTTACAGTGTTAAGGTGTTGTTTTTTTAAATTCACATGCCCTGTAGCCCCTATTTACAGCGTCACCCAAGACCAAACACTTGCAAGAGTTCTTCCGCAACCTGCCCCCCGCCTCAGCCTGAGAACAGCTCTCGGGTAGCCATTTGCACCTACCTCTTGTTAACTCAATACCTTTTTTCTGAATCTTCTTTTTCTTTTTGCTGGGAGATTTCTCCTCTCCGTCCTCCTCCATTGGACGCTTCATTGGGGTGACAGCGTACGTTGTACTGGGAGGAATCTGGACTGTAACAATCACAACAAAAACCCCTAAGTATTCCAGTTTCCAGCAACAAGAGCAGCAAAAAGCCTTGGAAATGTGGTTTGTGGGGTTCGCCCCCCCAGTTCACCTCCAAGTACCTACCAGTATAGTCAACAGGGTTTTCGTTCTTTGGTTTCTTGGGCATTTTGGAAGGTAGGGGATCCATCCCCAAGACTTTGTGAAGCTGGCCAAAAGCAGCAAGTCTCAGAGCATGCTAGAAAGATTAAACATGTGTTACTGGGATGCGCAAGCGGCTCCACCAATCTCTGTTCCCTGCACAGTTTCAGACAGGAACATTCTACCCACCCCTACACAGAAATCCTCATCAGTTTAAATAGGACTCTCTGAATTTTCGAAGTTCAACCCAAAATACAGGTCATGGTAGCAAGTCACTATTTAAAACCTGATACTTTGCTTCTGGTTGGCCAAGCTACAAATTCCTTATTGGTGTGGGACCCATTTGTATTTCTTTTACTTGACTAGATATTAAAAAAGTTAACACCGACCTCCGTGAGGTTACTATACTACCATTAACCAATATGGAAGTTCAGAGTCAGTTGAACTGATTAAGTTTTCGTAACATCTGTAGTCAAAACTATACCTGAGCACTCTGTGTGATATCTTCCCTTTGTTGTCTGTCTAGATGCCCAATAGCATCAGTGGCTTCTTTTTCACAAGGATCATAAATACCAGAACCATCTGAAGGCAGGAAACAAGGAAGATATGCAGAGAATTATCCTGGTGTTTCTAAAGAAACTAAACTAAGTATTCCCTTGGCATCAATCAACACTCATCTCGAAGAAGAACACGGACTGACATGATCCATCCAATGTCCAACATTCTGAAACTCGTCTGGACCATTTTACACGTACAATTACCAGTGAAGCTGGTCACGACCACTCAGGGAACCAATTTTACGCTTGCAGAAACTGGTACCTCTCTCTACAGGGGTTTAACGTCATGGGTCCGTAGCTTTGAACACACGTGCCCCTAAGTAGCAGCAAGGTACTGTAGTACCCGTGTACGCTGGGGGCTTTCTGAGCTCCGAATCTAGGCTGCCCGCACATATAACAAGGGACTTCTCAAACACTAAGGCAAGGTAACCGCGCCTCGAAGCTTCAACCGCGTTTCATTTCAGCTTCGCTTTGAAATGTAAATGCAGAGAACCACCTAACCTGGCATAACGATTCCCGAGGCAAGGCATTCAAGAACTCTCCTCAGAGCCTCGCCAGCGCCCATGGGTCTGTTAGCAGTTCCAATAGATTTCTCACACAGCAGCTCTAGAGGCTGAAAGACAGTTTGGAAAAGTGAGAGGAGCAAAGGTAGGCACTTGCGCTGCCATTACGGCCAGAAGCTGCTTCAAATTCACAAACGATTAACGATTTACACTGTAGAAATCGTTAACTGATAAAACGATTTACACTGTGGATGTTTGAAACGTATCTTTTAAGGGCAGAAACCTTGTTCGTACTACATAAACCTCTAACATATGAAACGAAATGTGCGCAGACTGAAGAGAGCTGAACACCAGCTTGGAGAAGTGGTACCAAAAAACGAAACAAAAAAGGAAAAATTACCCATCCTCTCAGCGGTGCCCAAGTAGGAACCCGAGTACACAGATCTCGCAACACTCGTATCACTATGACGCACGACTTCAGCCCGTTAGCCCTGGCCTAGAATAAGAATCAAAAGCAGACATACATTCAATAAAAACACCAAAACTGCTTATTCGCAGACATTCATTTTTGCGGTGCTACTTTGTCAAGGGTAAACAGTATTTCACGTTACCATTTTATAACTTATAACAATAACTGGAGTGTACAAACGCAATATTACTCTTAACACAAAGCAGCAGCTATGCATCTACTCTTTAAAAAAGGTTCCTTCCAAACATTTAATTCGCTTAAGTGCTTCTTTAGCAACTGTACCGTTGACAGACGCTAAGTCCAGCACGTCTAACTATCATCCGACGTTAAAGTATTTTACATAAAAAAAAAAAAAAAAAAGTTAGCCCCTTAATAGTTTACAAATTTTCTACTTAAAGACAAATATAAGAACAAAATGCAAACCTGGAACCACTTGGCGTGTCGCAGTGACGCCAAGGCAGCAAGGCATTTCTGCCTGTCCAGAACGTCCGGGGAGTCGTTGACTGATAGCGTTTCTATTCGTGGATGGAATAAGAAGACAAGGCACAGTTTGACCAAGGGGGTTCTGTCAGGCGGAGAGGGGATGAGGCAGCTTCCTAACGGGCAGCTGAGGCTCCCAAAAGATCCTGATCTAGATCCTGTACCTGGAAGGATGGGTCTGCAGTGCGCTCGCCTAGCGGCCTTGCTTAGAAATTAAAACTGCAGAGGGGGGGGAAGTTCAATTAACAGGGACGGACTGAAATCTATTCTGCGAGGAGGAGATGGGGCGTGAAACTCGATGGGAGAGGACAGAAATCCTTTGCGACTCGAATGAAGTGGTAGTGTATGAGGCCGGTAATAGGTAACAAAGGGAAATTTAAAATAAACCCCCACTCTGTGTTTAGCTTTAGTGGAGAAGTGGGGGGTAAAGCTTTGCGAGGATCAAGGGAACCCCCTCCGCCCATAAGGCTTGACTGCCCTGGCCCCAACCCGTGACAGAGAGCGTCCTGTTGGTCAAAGGTCCAGCGTCCCTAAAATTGACAAACTAGAAGGCTTGGTAGACGAGGTCAGATATCAAAACCATAGACAGTCAATAGAGCACAAAGATATCTTCCAGTCTGTGCTGCAGCAAAATTGAAGATATGGTTTGAAAAAGCACAAAGTTTCTCAAGACCAGGGTTTTAGATAAGGCTAGTGCACAGAGCGAGCGTTTGACATCCACCAATTCGACAGCGCGATGCCTACGATACAGAACCCATCGTAGTGAAGCAACTGAAGCGCAAAAACACCAGTCTGTGAATTCTTATTCCAAAGGGAATTTGAGAGCGAATGGAGAAGCTAACTTTATCCAAAACTCTGCATCACTTTCTGGAATTCTGAACTTTAGCTGATGAAACAGCCAATCGAGGAGACCCAGAGCAGCTATCATTCTTGCTGCAACACAAACTGCGTGGAACATCCAATTTCATGTACATGCAAGTCATTTAACAAGAAGCCTTCAAGAATCTTTTTAAATGTATCTGGTTTATACTTTTATGTCACTGAGCAGGCCACTTACGTGGCTAGGTACAAAACAAGATTAATACAACAAGATGATGTATTAGTGAACTAAAGGCCCAAGAAAAAAAAAAAAAGAAAAAGAATTAAAAAAAAAAAAAAAAAAAAAGAGCAAAATCCCATCTGAAAGGTGCTACTCAGTTTCGGAAGCTCAGTCCGAATAAACCGTAACCGTGATCTCATGAGGTTGGTGTTGTCATACGGAATTTTGAATTTGCACAAAAATAATCATTGCCGCTTCGGCTGAAACTGAAGAGCACGCTTTAACAGTGAATTAGCAACGGAAATGTACGGGTTTCCAACCGACTGTCGGCTGTTTTCAGTCTTCCATACCTCCAGCTAACTGTTTTTCCATTTCTTCTCTGACTACGGGCGACGTCAAGTGGATGGTCAGTGTCAACGGCGGCTCTTTTGTGTTCTTAATTACAATTGCAGCATCACCAACTGACTGGATTATTTCGTATTTGTCTTCGGTAATAGCCTGCAATATAATTTCACCGCTTAGCGGAAGTCTTAATTCATTTCTGAGTGATTTGCAACGTTCTTTTCCAGCAAAAACCAAGGTCTATAAACAAAACTTCAGCTAATAAAGGGAAGTTCATTTATCAAGGCAATTCCAGAACAACACTACATGCCTATGAAAATTACTTTTCCAAGACAGAAAAAGGGTATCAAAACAAACGTCATCGGTACCTTTTTAACCATTTAAAACCTATTTCGGTTGTTCTGTCACAAGCACGCACAAACATTGAAAGGTTTTACTCACAGCAAGCTGTACTCCGAGATTGTCAGCTACTTTCTCCAGGAGATCTGTGGTGGGTTTATCTTTGCACAAAAGAACTAGCTCAAGATCCAAGTCCCCCTTCAGTAACAGGCCTTTTGCTACCAGCCCTACACGCATCACTCCACGCAGGGTCCTAGTCAACTGCTCTGTGGCCTTCTGATCCCTGCAAATACACAGGCTACAGTCACGACAGCTTCAAAACTACAAGAAGTTAACTGCAGCCAGGTAAGCACGAACGCTCAACCCAAGCTAAGGGATAGAGCTGCAAAGATTAAACACGCCACACGACCCCCGCTGAAGGATTTACTACACCTGCACAGGAACAGTCGCTTCAGCCCTGGGTTAGTTAATTCCTCTTAATTCCACAGCCAGGGAAAACAACTCTTCCACCTCCAGCGAGCGGATTTTTACTAATCTAAGTAAGAAGGTGCTACTACTTCCGACAGTGCCCCTTAGAAGCACGTGTTCGGTGATGTTCCTTACCCTCCTTCCTTGTTTTCCTCTTCAGCTGCTGTCTCCATGGACTCTGTTTCTGGCTGCTCCCCACTGACTTTTTCTTGCTCATCGATCCAGTCGGAGACAGCTTTGAGCGCTCGCTCCGTGTGGGACACCATATTCTGAACTGCCTCCAGCTCCTCCTGCGTCGGATAAACGGCTGAATGTTTGGCCATCACGTGGCGGTCGTCGTTCACAAAAATACGCATTGGTCGCTGAAAAGGGATTTTAAAACAATTTTAGAGAGAGCTGAAACACGGATATTCATCTCGCGAGCCTGAAACCTCCCGATCCTTACCATTTTTGCTTTTGAATGTCTGTCCAAGCCTTCAAAATGTGCTTATTTAGATTCTTCCACCAAAAAGACTGTACCAGTACCACACTTTTCCGTAATCTGAAAGCAACAGAAAACCAGTTAGCAACGCTGGCAGGCTGGTCCATCCCCGCAGCCTGCTTGCTGACTGTGCGTAGGAACAGAAATAACTGGAATTGATAATTGGAAGCAATAACAGAAATGAGAAGTATGCGAACTTGTTAGTGAAAGCCCTGTTTTCCGCTCCTGATGACTTACATTCTTAAGACCTGAACAGTGCCCACGATAACAGTTACAGCCAATGTTGTCACACTGCTGTCACCCCAACTCGCACAGGCTGCCCTCAAAGAGGGTTTGCACTAACTGCTCAGTTTTACCTGCCCAGCAGTTTAACGAGCACCATACGCTCATTTACCATCCACCAGCTCAGCCGTGGAGCAACGGCCAAGCACACTGCACACGGCAAACACTTTGAACCACTCCCTCATACAACGTCCCGCAGAAGCAGAGACATCCCAGGAGCCTGAGCTGCACCCAACTGCTCGATTTTCCCTCCTACTGCTCGTTCGCGGCCGTAAGTATATTATTTTGGCTCCTTATTCCCAAGAGGCTTTCCCATTGAAATTGGATTTTTCCAAAAGCTCCTGCTCATATTTCTAAAACAAAGCACACTGAAGGTAAAGCACTCCCCGATACATGCCGGAGCAGCCTGCTGGGAAAATTAACAGTCTACACGCTAATATAATTCCACGAAGTAAAGAACCAGGCTGCCATTGCCCAGCTGCCAAGCGAGGCGATAGCTTTCATTCATGCTACTCAGAAGCAACTATTTGTAAAGATCTCTTTGCCACATACCACTTTTTACCCCAAATTCATTTTACGGCCCCAAAGTAAACAAGCCTGCTTTTAATTAGGATCAATACGAGACAAGTTCAGTAGCTCCATCGAGTCTCTTCACTTACTTTATCGGACAGAAATAGTATAAACCTACACCAGCATACCTGCTTTTGAAGCAAGCGCTCTCAACTCCTAAAATTCGACAGACTAAGCTGAAATTGCAACAGCTTAGTTCCGAACGAGAAGCCGTTTTCGAAGGGAACTAACCCACCCTGATAGCCCAAGCCCCAGCCGAGGCTGTGAACTTCTTTTGTTAAAATTCAAGCACTTTGTGGCTCAGTTTTAGCCAAGGGGCCTTCGAGCAGAGAAACATTTGCGTCCCTGCAGGACTGGCTTATGCTTTGTGGGAGAAGACGGCTTCCCAAGATCGCCTTCAGATGCAAGCGGGCTTCTGGCAAGAACTTCAAAATGCCACCCTGTACCCACCAGGATCGACTCTTTGGCATCAGTATCGTCGTTTCCTGTGCAACTAGCGTAAGAATCAGCAGTTGCTTGATTCACGGTCATTAATTTGACCAAACATCTTTAATAAAACTCTTGATTTACCTCCAGCTGAAACCACGCAGGGGCAATCCTAGTCCTGCAAACACCCAATGTTTCATGGTAACTCCAAGAATTGTGAAGTGCCATTTAAAAGCCTTAGCACAAGTGAGGCAAAGGAAGAGCCTCAGCACCTGAAGATGCTGGAGATGAAGGTCATCATCAGCTGTTTCACTTCATTGTACAACCAAGTACACATCAAAACTGCCTGGTAACTAACGCTTTCAGAAACACTGCTGGAGAAACTCGTCAATCACGCCTCAATGATTCCAGAGCTCGCAACCAAATCCTGCTTCTCTGGAAGTCCTTCCGTTTTGAATGAGTTTCACTCAAAATGAAACCAGACTGAAGCTTGCTTTTGCTTTTTTCCACTGGAACCTGCCTCGAGTCAGCCCCTTCCGAGCCTCGCCGGTCATTGCTACGTACAGCTCGTAAACCCAACGCTTTACTTTTTACACTTTACAGATGACACAAACTGCAAGTAAGCCCGACTGATCTTACATATGAAGTGTCCAAGATACTGGAATAATAATAAAACAAGTAACTAACTGCCCAAATACTTAGTGCTTTACTAGAGTAATGCCATTACAACTCTATAAAGTAACATGAAGGGCCTGGGCAGAAATCGGGACCCTGCTGCGCTACTTGTTTTGCAAACAGGGCTGGGGCTCACAACCTGAAGAATTTTCTAGGATAAAATCGGGAAAGCTCATTTCCTCGAGCTGCCGTCGCTGTACGGACTATTCCACGGCACAGAAATACCTCCGATTCCAATCCTGCAAATATTTATGCACAGGATGACTTTGGTAGTGTTAGAAATCTGGATCTAACTGTAATTAAACCCAGATGTTAGTGCCCGCTGAGCGGGGAGAATTATTCCCAAGCTACCTGCAAGAACCCACAAGGCATCTTCTCATGTTTGCGGGTGCCAGCCCTCCCAATCCACTCCTACGTTGGACTGGACCCCGAAGAACTCGTATACTCCGTATGCAGTTATTTTTCTTAAAGCTCCCTTAATTTCCTCCAAGCAAGGTAAGAAATAAGTTGAAATACAACCTAACGAGGCAGCTGCTTCTACAGTCAGAAAATACTACAACAGCCTCAGAAACGAGCATCCTGCTTCCTGCGATTTCTAAAGACGGACGTTAGCGCTCTTGAAATCACTGAAGTTCCTTTCAAGTGAGAACCCAGGAGCTGATGCTGCAGCATCACAGGATTCATGCCTCTTGGGGAAAAGAACCACAGAACAAGTTAAAAACATGAACGTGCTTAACAACACCCAATTCCTGACATTGCTCTTGAGGCCGATCATGACTAAAATTTGAGAAAAAGGAGAAACTCTGAAATTCCACCCTTGTTTTAAGCCTCACCTGCTCTGCTTTCCCCCTCCTACCATTTCCACTACCAGCTTGATTTCACCAACAAACTTTCCACTCAATTCGAGTCTTCCGACAGCAGGAGCAGACTCTCCAAAACATTTGTTGGGGTGGGGGCGGATGAGAAAACGATAAGGAGAATGCAAAAGGTTGAAAACTCGGCCCTAGATCAGGGGAAAGCTTAACGCTCGTGAAGAAGCGCATTTCGTTTTAGAAACCTTCTATGTTTTAAGAAAGAATTAGTCATTTTTAGCCTATTGTACCTGAAGAGGATGACCGAAGGAGCGCAAAGCCTTAATGCCTGGCTTTTGTTTGCGTGGGGATGGCTGCCCTGGCAGGCAAAGCTCTTCCAGGTCTAGGGACACCGACAGCATCTATTCCCCATCACAAGGCTACCTGGCCGACCGAGATGACGGCAAACAAAAGCTGTTGGCTCTTGCAAAGCCGATTTTTTATAATTTTTTTTCTGAACCGTCCAGCTACAAATAACGGGATCAATAAGAACAAGGGGAATTGCAAGGAAGCGATGGGAGAACCCGGATAAAAACCCTGGAGAGTGAAGTTTAGGAGAGGAGAGCGCCGTCCTGTCCCTGAGGCGAGGAGGTAGGGATTTAAATCACACCAAAGGGGATGTTTCCACCTCACCTGTGTGTCGTTCCCCCCCCCCCGCACACCCACCCGAGACAGCGGGGAGAAGCCTGCAGGCCCCAGGGGGGGGCGGGAAGGGTCGTGTCGTCCCCCCCCCAGGACCGACCTTTCCCTCCTCCCCGCTCCCACACGGGCAGCACCGCCCGGCCCCACGCGGGAACCGACGGCCACGGCGGGGGGGGTGGTTAGCGGAGGTGGGGGGGGGGGTGAAGGGGCAGGCGGGCCGCTGCCGCCATTTGCAAACGCGGCGAGAACAAAGCGGCGGCGGGAAATGGGGATAGTGGGGGGCTGGAAAGAGAGCACGGCGCGACCCCCCCCCCTCCAAAACCGGGCGCGATCCCCCCCCGCCCCCAGCGCGAGGGGCGGCTCCGGGGGGGGAACCTGAGGAACACACACACACACACACGTAGCGCAGTAGCGCAGACCCCCCCCCCCCCAATTCCTCAGCCCCCCCCAGCCCTCCCCTCACTCACCCGCGGCCCAACGGCCGCCCGCCGCCATTTTGTCTCCACAGCACAATGGGCCGAGCGGGAGGGAGGGAGGGGAAGGAGGGAGGAGAAGGGGGCCGGGTCACCGCCGGCGCGGCCCGCGGCTCGCCGCCACCCCCCCCCCTCAACCCCCCCCCTTACCCCCCTCCTCCGCTTCTTTGCCCCCCCCCCCGCCCCCACCCCTCACACAAACCCCCCCCCCCGCTCCAAAACACAGGCCTACCCGCCCTCCTCCGCGGTCCGTCCCCCCGGGGTTGGGAAAGGCAACGCGGTTCCTACCGGCGGCGAAACGGGGCGGGGGGGTGGGGGTGTGTGTGTAATGGGGGGGGGTGGGGAAGAGCGGGAGGCCTCCTGCTCCTCCCTCAGCGGCGGCGGCGGCGGGGCCCGGGCCTGGGCCTGGGGCCTGGGCCTGGCCGCGGTGCGGGGCGCGGGGGTGCGGGGCGCGCGGATGCGGCGGGGCGCGAGACTGCAGCGCGGGGGGCGGAGCCGCCGGCCGGCGGGGGGCGCGCGGCTGTGCGCGAGGAGGGGGGAGGGAGGGGAGGGAGGGGGGGGGCGGAGGAGGGGGGGGGCGCGCGCGCGTGTGTGTGCGTGAGTGTGTGTGTGAGTGTGTATGTGCGTGAGTGTGTGAGGTGTGTGTGTGTGTGTGTGTGTGGCTGGCGGAGGGGCGGGAGTAGGGAGTCACGTGGAGCGCGGTGGTGGGAGCCAATGGGTGAGGCCGGCGGGAGGGTGACGGAGGTGGGAGGTGCTTTGGTGGGAGGGGGCGGTGCTGCGCAGGCGCGGAGAGAGGGGGGCGGGGTCGGAGCGGGACTGGTGGCCTGAGGGGACCAGTCTGAAGGGGCCGGTGGGACCAGTCTGAGGGGACCAGCAGCCTGAGGGGGCCACAGCCCTGAGGGGACCAGCCTGAGGGGACCGGTGGCCTGAGGGGACCGGTGGCCTGAGGGGACCAGTCTGAGGGGGCTGGTGGGACCAGTCTGAGGGTGCTGGTGGCCTGAGGGGACCACAGCCCTGAGGGGACTGCTGGCCTGAAGGCACCAGCCTGAGGGGACCACAGCCCTGAGGGGACCAGCCTGAAGGGACTAGTCTGAGGGGACTGGTGGCCTGAGGGGACCACAGCCCTGAGGGGACCAGTCTGAGGGGACTGGTGGCCTGAGGGGACTGGTGGCCTGAGGGGACCAGTGGCCGAGGGGACCAGTGGTCTGTGGGGACCAGTCTGAGGGGACCAGAGCCCTGAGGGGACCAGCCCTGAGGGGACTGGTGGCTGAGGGGACCGGTGGTCTGAGGGGACCAGTGGCCTGAGGGGACCAGTGGCTTGTGGGGACCAGCAACCTGAGGGGACCACAGCCCTGAGGGGACTGGTGGCCTGAAGGACAGCGAGGGGACCACAGCCCTGAGGGGACCAGGGCCTGAAGGGACCAGTCTGAGGGGACTGGTGGCCTGAGGGGACCACAGCCCTGAGGGGACCAGTCCGAGGGGGCTGGTGGGCTGAGGGGACCAGTGCTGAGGGGACCAGTCTGAGGGGGCTGGTGGGCTGAGGGGACCAGTGGTCTGTGGGGGCCAGCAGCCTGAGGAGACCACAGCCCTGAGGGGACTGGTGGCCTGAGGGGACCAGTCTGAGGGGACCAGTCTGAGGGGGCTGGTGGCCTGAGGGGACCAATGGCCTGTGGGGACCACCCTGAGGGGACCAGTGGCTTGAGGGGGCTGGTGGCCTGTGGGGACCACCCTGAAGGGACCAGTGACTTGTGGGGACTGGTGGCATGAGGAGAATGTGGGGCACAAAGGGTCCTGGGGTGCAGGGGAGGGCAGCCCCTGAGGGGCTGAGCGCAGGGGTGCCCACCCTCAGGGCCCTGAGGCCTCGGAGGGGGCAGTGGGCCAGCTGCCCACCGTGGAGGTGAGCCCTTCAGGGACGGGGAAGGGCTGCCGCTTGGGTTTGTGCCGACGTCCACCGACATGCCGGCCCCGGGGCCGTGAAGCTCGGGGCAACCCAGAGCAGGGTTTGGTCGAGAGCTCGCTGTCCCACATAGAAAGACAGGAGTCGCCGCGATATAGGGTTGATCTATAGCAGGGCACGAGTCCTATAGGCGCAGGGGACATCGATGGGTGTCTGTCACCTTCCATGGAGCAGCCGCCTGCGATGTGTTGGTGTGGCGGCAGAGGGTGCCACCCAGCCACGGCCACAACTCGTTAGAGCGGTAATGGTCCTGGCAGCTGGAGGGACCGGGAAGAGATGAACAACCTCGCCCCGTACTAACTAACCCGGCATCAAGCTCCCAGAGCTTTGGGGTGCAGGATGAGGCCCCGTGGTCTCAGGGGCAAGTTCCTTCTCCCGCCGTAACATAGAAGGGGAACGATCTCAAAGGTGTCTTCTGCTTTTGTTGAACTTGAGTATGAACTTAAATGATCGTAAGTGTCCAAATGAACACTCGCTCCTTAAAAAAAAAGCCTGTTAAACCTCTGCTGGAGAGGGCTATCTTCTGCGGGTCAAGGATTATTTGACAATACCTCGTACTTAGTCAAAAAACCCAAGGCAGCAGAGCCCCAAACTGAAAATAGGAAGCGGAGCATTAAGGTGTGCAATGAAGCAAGCTGTAAAGGCCCATTTTTGGGGCGACAGCCAGCTGTATCAGTCACACGCACCGTCACGCTCTGCTCTTTCTCCAGCTGTTCTGCGCTGCCGGGCAGAAAAACGCTGCGGAGATGAGCAGAAGCCACAACGAAGAGGAACTAATGAGCGCGGTTGGACCAGCGGCACCCCGGAGGTTCCCTCCACTCCCAACGCCTCCCCGAAGGGCTGCAGAGAATTTGGTAAAGGCTTTGCCGTGCTGTCAGAGCCCCTTGAGGTCAGAAGGAAGCGCGTGGCAGAAGCGAGGTCCAAACAGGCACTTTTATTTGTGGTTGCAACGCTGACATCAATGGAACCGTCACACACGACATCAGGAACGCACGCGGACGCTCCCGCCGGAGGTGCGTCCTTGCATAGGAGCCCCGGTGCATAGTAGCGGTAGTTAATGCCTCAGAAATACATTAAAAAAGAAAGAATTTGTTTTGCAGAACAGCAACCCTGCAGTTTTTAGCCTTTTTTTTTTTTTTAGTTTTTTTTACTTGCCCTGGCCCGATTCAGGGAACGGATTCGGAGCATGCACGGTTTATAGGGACAAAAGTTGCGTTTCAGTACTGAAAAGGGCGCGACTATTCCCACAGACAGACAAATTAATGCCTTTAAATACACAGCTTTACGCGGGAGACATGCTCCAAGTGCACGGATCGCTCCACGCTTGCAGAAACAAATAACCCAAGTCACGGAGTGAAGCCTTTCCGGACACTAAAATCCCGCTGGACAGCTGCCCTCGCCCAAGTGGCTCTGTCTTTTTCCAAAACCTCCTCATTTACTGGAAGATTTGCCTCTCTGCTTTCCGAAGCTCTCGGCGAGCACAGCACGTGTAGTTTTCAGCTTTGAAAAGCCGGCTGCTGCTTCGGCTTATCGGAAATGGGAATCCCTAATTCTGCTCCTCAAATACCGAGCTTGCAGAACGCAGCAGAGCCAGCCCCACGGCCCAAAGAACACATTTTGCTAAATTTATTCTCTACTTCAACATTTGTATTTCTAGACCTAAAAATCTCTACTGTATATTGGCTGTTTATGCAAATAAATCGAGTTACTGATGATCCTCTGCTATTTTGGACAGCGTTTCCACAACCAAGGTGTCTCGATACAAAAAGAGAACAGCTAAAGTCGAGGAGCGAGAGTAAACTTAACCCCCTACACGAAAATTTCAAACAGGAAATAAAACAAACCACCTCAAAATCTACACAAGGATGAGAGAGGAAAAAATTAAAATAATTCAGGACCAGCATCAGGCTGCAGAAAATATTTTCTCATAGGTGCTCGTGTAGCTGTAAACTGAATATATTCCCGTAATTATTCCCTTAGTTATTCCCCCTGTCCCAAACCGAGAGGCTTTACCTCTACCTTTTTCTTTTTAGCTTTACCTCTACCTTCACCTTTTCTTTTTAGCTCTTCCCCCCGCGCATTGGATCGGCTACATCGTGATGCGAGGAAAAAGGCGCTTTAGAGAAACGATGGCATTTGATTCCAGCAAGCGTAGATCTACACCTGCGATCGGCTTAGGGAGATGTCAGTGGTGCTGCGCCGCCCCGGGCCGGGGCAGTTACATCTCAGTGTGCTGCCAGGTAGATATTTCAAAATCTGTCACAAAAATAGTACTGGAAGAGATCAAAATAACGGCAACAGAACTGAAACAACTAGTAAAAGCAAAATATACAAAACCCTCAAACCATTTAATAATTCAGATAGAAAACACTCCTTGTATCTTACAAAAATACTACCCGGATCTAAAGATTACTAAGAAATATGTATAAAAGAAGCAAAATATATCCTTCAGCACAAATTAAACGTGGCTAAGCAAACGTTTGCATTTTTTAAGGCAGGGAGGTGCCTGTGACCCCACAAGCCTCCTGCTGTTGCTGCCCCCCCACACCCCGTGCTTTGGGAGCTGTTAAATTGTCAACCAAAGCCTGAGTGCGTTTATTTTTAAACAAATTAAACCACAAAAAGGGACAATTTGTGGTGGTGACTATACCCGGGTGAGCCTCCTGTTGCTCAAAGGACACTTCAGCAGCTGCGCGTATCAGAGGAGGTGTTTTAATTTTGTTAAAATTTAAGTTTAATATTTGTGGTTTAGTGACATTTAACCCCCTTCAATCTATTTCTCAAAAACCTTCCCTTTTTTCTCCTGACAGGAGCTGCCAAAGGTCTGGACCTTCCCACTAGAAACAGCAGTCAGCTACAAGTCCAGATGCTGCCGTGGCATCTAAAGGACATAAGGCAACCTGTTGTTTGTCATTTGGTTTGCTTAAAATTACCTAATGTTAAGCTAAAAAAAAAAAAAAAAAAAAAATATATTTATATGTATATATACATTACTCCTTCACCATGCCCGCAGGTGGGGTCTTCCTAAATTTGTCACACAGGCAAAGCATTTTGTTCAACAGGTACGGAAGGCTTTACTGTAAATTTTTTTTTAAAATATATAATGCAGGATTTTTGGGGGAGGAATCGGTAGAAGCCGTCAGTCCTAGAAAGATGCAATAACTGTACAGAGCGTCCCTCCATCCGTCCGTCCCAGGTTGTATCCAAACCCAAACCCCTGGTTCAGTGGGATGCCCAGCACAGCGCCCTAACGCCCAAGTCCTGCTCATTAACCCCTCATTTCCCTCCACCTTCACCATTCGCAGGTGGCTACAAGAACACTAATTGGCATATTCCTAAGAGAATTAATTGTCTAAACGTGCCCAGCACAACCCCAAAGCAGGGCCCTAAGGCATCTCCAAAGGGTGGCGAGAGAAGCAGGGTGATTTCAGCATGTTTCAGCTCTCTGTTTCAGCTCTCTGGGTAGGAATCAACTACTGCAATTAAATATTTGGGGGGGGGCTGCAAATAAAAACCAAGTCGAGGAGCTGCTTAAAGCCATCAGCCTGTTCGCTGGTCACCGCAGCACCTGGATTTACCCAGGCGCTAAGGGACAGCCAAACACAGCTGACCTGAAGGTAACATCATCTTTTTTTTGACCGGTATAAAATAAAATTACTAAATCCAATTAAACTCACTTCGGTGTCGGTCGACACCCTGGAAGACGGAACTTTGCCCTGTGTCAGAGACATTTCTGTGCTGCTTTTATCGGCACCTGCGCTGGCAGGATTCGGCCGGGAACTCCCCAGCTCAGTGTTTGAGCTGGCTGGGGACCAACGGGATGTTAGCTGTGATGAGTTCTGCGGAAGCAGACACGCTAGAGCGGTCTTCGTTTAGCAACCCCGACGATTTAAGGTTGAATCATTAACAATAACCCATTCCTCTCTTTAACGAACCCCTCTTCTGCTGCTTGCCCACCGCAGGGGTAAAGGAGATGGCGGTTCAAGTTTCATTAACGAGATTTCCAGGTGGGACAAACGATGCTGAGCGCTGGGCGTTATCCTGCAGCTCTGATCCCGAAGCGGGAACAGGAGGAGGAAGCACGGAAGGGACGAGGGCAAGCTCTAGGCGTCAGGCTGACCTTTGTTCGTCTTCTTCAGGAGCTTTTTCAGGTCGGGTGACATAAAATAAGGCTTTTCGGCCGAACCGTCGTTACGCTCCAGGTCTTCCACTGCAAAGAGAAACCCCCCCCAGCCCCGCACAGCAGTGCGGGGGGGACAGACACACAGGTTGGCGTGGCAGGAGTCACAGCAGATGCAGCAAGGAGCCCAAAGGCAGAGAGATGCCAGAGGAGCAGCCGTCCTGCTCGTCTAATAATCACCTTTGACAGAAATAGAAGTCTTTCGGCTCATCGCGGGCAGGGGGTATTTTGTCCCCGTGTCACAGCTAAATACCCCCAGCTGTACAAACCACCGCAGCAGCACCTCTCCCATTTTACGGGGAGCATCACGCTCTGGAAACAGGCCGCTATTATTTAGAAGAAAGCAGAGCTTTGGGTGGTCTTTTTTTTTTTCAGGGGGGCAGTGGGAAAGTTTAACAGTGCCATAGGAAAAGCGGTCTCCTCGAGCTCTGCCGGCCTGGAGCGCGGTTCCCCTCCTCTACAGAGCCAGGCAGCGCGGCTCTCCCTGCTCTTTGTGCAGCCGAAATGGCTCATGACGCGAGTGCAAAGCAATTTTGCTCGGTATTCGCTTGGCGCTGCTCGCCGGGTGCGCGACGCCCTTGTCAACACGCCATGCATACATAATCGTTAGGTGTATTCCCAGCACCGAACACGCTGCTCGGCCTCTCGCTGTTCAAAGCGAAGCAGCTGCGCCAGCAAGAAGCGGTAGGAAAATCACAGCCACCAAAAAAACCCCACCAAAACCAAACAAACCCACAAAGCACCAGCTTCAGAGTCGACTGAAAGCGCCTTGGGATATTTTGAGAGGGATTTCAGTGTTTCTCTGTAATGAAAATACAAGCGTTAACACTACAGCTTTGTCCTAAGAGGGCACGACTCAAAAGACGGGCCTCTCTGTCTGCATGAGGATTTGTAATAGGAGATCTGGCCACAGCTACCCGGGCTGTGTGCCGCCAGAATGGCATTTTTAAAAATCTTGATTGTTTCTGGGCTATCAAGAGGAGAAAACAAGGTGAGGATCCAGCCTGTGTTTGGCTACCATTTCTTTAGGGGCCGTAACCCTCACCAGCTGCCTCCCAATCAAACTTATGATTTTTTTTGGTCTGATTTCTCTAGCTGTAGAGACGCCGCAATACGTTCCCGGTGTAACGCCCGCCAGCGCAACGCACTATCTCCCCGCAGCCTTCCAGCCCGTCAGAGGTGCTCACACCGCTCCTCCAGACATCGCCTTCCCTTGACGGTCCCTCGGCAATTCAGAGTTGCCGGAGCCGGCTTGGGGACTCGCCTTCCAGGCAGGCTCCATCTTCCTTCCCGCAACCATCCCAGCCTGCAGGTCTTGGCAAGCGTCTCGACCTACACTCTGCGTTAGCGTGGGAAGTCTTTGCAGCCCCCCAGCTCCTCCGCCCCGTAGGAGCCCGGACCAGGCAGAAGCCAAACCATCAACTCAACCACCTCAGGGCGGGGAAAAAGCAGAGCCCATCAGGCAGCTCCCAGGACGAGCCACCACCTCCCTGCAGCCATCAAACCTCTGTGCAACCAGCAAGAGAAACCATTTTAAGTGAGGGGTGCTGCGAGTAAAAGCCCTCTGAGTTTTAACGGCTTGCAACCGGCGACGGCTCTTTTCGGCTTCCCTAAACCGACGGCGCGAGGAAACGGAGTTTTTGGCTGTGAAAAGGGCAAGCTCTGTTTTGCGAGGAAGGCCCGGCTGATGCAACAGACTTAAAAGCAAAAGGTCTGCAATCTCACAAAGAAGTCTTTTTAAGTGCGCCAACCCGGTTTTGCATAGAAAGAGTGGGCGAGGAAAGAGGCTCATTGCTCTTTGCTGGGGGCAGAACAAAGAGGAAAGCGCGGAGAGACCAGTTTTCAGGCTGTCGAACCCACTCAGCCCGTCCTACAAACCACTACCCTGCAACACGAGGTACCTCCTGCGAGCAGAGGGGCTCTCCCATCCTTTTCACAGCTGGCGGTTAGGAACAAAAGATCTCCGCTTCAACGCGAAACACAACTATATATCGGCACCCATGCACGTCCAGCCGGTTCCCAGCCGCTCGCCGGAGCGGAGCACTCCTCGCCGGGCGCTACCGGGACACATGGGACCCCAGATTAACTCTAGGTGACACTCTAGGTTCGTTCTCTCGATACAAGAATATTCATTATTGGGCAGGAAGGTAGATTTGATACAGCATCGGGCACTGAGGAATCGGCACCCCCTCTACCCTCAAGGCTTTGAAGGACATCCAGGGGAAAGATTTGCACCGTGGCTGCCACCCGCAGGCTTAGGAGAACGCTGCTCGGGTTGGGGGGCCGAGAGCATCCTGCGGCCCCCCCAGGCACGCAGCCTTCCTCCCGGGGGCCAGCCCCTAGCCTTGGCTATCGGCGCTTTTGGAAGGCTCTAGGTTCCCCTTCAGCAGGATCTCACTCAGCTCGGGGGACATGTAGTAAGGCCTCTCAGGAGATCCATCGTTCCTCTCCAGATCTTCACCTTTTCGCAACCCCAGGAAGAAGCGGCCGTGATGGGGAAGAGTGAAAAATAGCAGAAGAGCCAGGGAGAGGCAGGGCAGAGATGAAGGATGGAGAACATGTGAAGAGAGACACGAGGGCGAGAGGGGAAGGAGAAAAAAAAAAAAGAGAAAAAAGAGGGGAAAAAAAAAAAAAAGGAAAATTGAAGTTAGTTGCAGTTAGGTTCCACCAAGACCAAAGCACCAAAACAGAAAGATCAAGAGAGACCGCAGGAGACCCAAGGACAGGCTCTGGGTTTCCACTGCTAGCAGGCAGGGGGGAAGCAGATGCTGGTAAGAACGCAGGTGGGAGTCGGTAAAGGAAAAAGCGGGAGAAAAACCACACAGAGAGGCCACGGGAATTTGGAGCAAACCCCAAATCTGGACAACTCTGGGGTTCAGCCCCAAAGGGAGGGAGGTTTTACTACCACGAACTCCTGCCCAGCGGAAGATGGACACTCCGAGCCAGACACTTACAGAAGCAGAGGAAGAGGGTGTCCACGCACATGCCGTACACGCTGAAGAACCCATGGGCAATGAGGTAGGAGCCCACGATCACCGTCTGAAAGAGAAATTGTGTGGTCATGCCACGACCTGACATCTTGCAAAGACCACAAAACCCCGATCCCTCATCCGGGAGGAGGAAACCTGCTGAATCCCCTGAATTCCCCAAGGAAAGGAGGAGAAGCGAACAGGGCAGGACTGTTCAGACCAGCCTGCTTCAGGACAAAAGGCCTCAGCGACGACGGTGGATGGAGGCCAATCTGGGCAGCACGGGAAGGGCGAGACGCCTCTTCGTGGCTGGCTGAAACAAAGGGCTTATTTCGACGGGGACAGAGAAAACACCTTCAACAAAGAAGGTCCTTCAGAAGCAGTGAGCGGAGGGGTGTTTTTAAGGCATTTGTGTTAAGAATCTCTTTCCATCGCTTCCAAATTCCCCACAAAGACGAGAAAGGGGCTCACCAGAATAGGGACCCAGTAGTAATTTAGGGGCGGCGCTGTGTCTTGGACGAGCTTTATCCGCTGGGTGAAGAAAAAGAAGGCAAGGATTCCTGGAAAAGCAAACGATGAAAATCGCTGTGGGATGCCAGGCAGAAGAAAGACAGCAAAGAGGTGGTGGGAAGGAGAGGTAAAACAGGAGGGAAAGGAACGGTCTCACAGGAGGGGTGAAGAGAGCAGAGGTTTCGGGAAGGCGTAACTGGCTATGAAAGCCTACAGCAGCCGTACGGCCCGAGGAGAAACTTCCACTCCCCAGCACTTACCGACGCTTCCCACGATGAGGAGTTTACCGAGGAAGAAGAGGAAATCCGTGACTTTATCTAAAACGGCCACCCTGGAAACAAGAGAGAGATGAGCATCCGCTCCCCACCCCAAATTCAGAAGGAAGCATGGGAGGAGGCGGCCAACGTGCACACCCGTTGCAAACATGGCATAAAACGCTGTGAAAGCCTGACGACAAGGCAGGCAGATCAGGGTTGATCTTTGGCAGCGAGAAGGACTTGGAAATAACCAAGCCTGCTGTCCAGAGCAGAGCCCTCGCACCCACCAGGATCTCACCTAATGATGTTCCTCATCAGCAGGAAGAATGCGTTCCTGGCGGAGGTGCAGAAATTGGTGCCATAGACAGCGATCTAGGGTGGGTCCCGGAAAAAAGAGGCAGAGAAGAGAGAAATGGAGCCGCACTGAATTCGCCACTAAGAAGAGGGTGCAATGAATCCCATCTTTGAGTAAAACTCAGATAAATCCCACCCTGGAAGTGCGTTTGTCATCCACTGACAGGTCAGGCATCGCAGACACCGAGAGCTACATCCCCACACCCCGGTGTCTCTGAGAAGGTCCCTCCCAAAGTCAAAGCAACACGGCTGAAGTCAAGGCTTTCCAGTGAAACAGCTGGGAAATGCTGAAAAGCCTCGTTTTCCCATGACGATGGGAGACACGGTTCTCAAGAGCCACCAAAAGAAATCGCCAAGAGTCCTGAGATGACCCCACTGTAGTCATGACCCTTTGGGCGTTAATGTTGGGAGACTCTTACCATGATGTATGCGTTTCTGTTGAGGAATTTGATGAATTTTTCCAGGCACCAGAAGCAGCACTTCAGGCAGCTCAGGAGGAACTTGGCAAACTTATTATCTGCAGCTGGAGAAATGCCACGGGAGAGCATTTCAGCTCAGCGAGCAGCCAAACCGAGAGACGCCTTTCCTTACAGAAGCAACTTCAAGGTCCCAACGAGACGTCCCACGGCCCCGTCACAGGCTCCCCCCACCTCTATGCCCTCTTTTCAGCCTCCCTGGGAGGCCAACACTGCTGCAGACAGCGGGATGAGCCTCGCGTGCTCTTCCCACGCTTCTGCTCGCTCTTTGCATTTCACGATCAATAGAGTCACACGGCCAGACACAGACTTCCCTGGAACCCGTACAGACACCCAGGACTGGTTGACTTAGTGCGGCAGCCGCGGCACATCCCTCACCTCCTGCCCTGTGAAACGTCTCTTGGGGAAAGAGAGACGGCTACGGGATCCCAAAAGGAAAATCTCGATTCTCTACCGAAATACTGAAATTATTCCCCTGGATGTTAGCCACGAGCTCTGGCACCAAGGAAAGCAGAAGCAACCAACCTCATTCATCTACTCATTTGCCATTCCAGCTTCGGTACCTTTTAACCTGTGGTCCAGATACTCCAGTGTGACCCTGATGACTTGGACGATGGCGAGGATGAGAGAGCCAAAGGCAAGCGAGCCGGTGTGGTACCTGGGAAAGATTGCTCCGGTTAGAAGGGGACAACCTCAAGAAGCTCGCAAGTCCTCCTCAAGAGGGACATACCGGAGCGCGCGGCCGAAGGCGGAGAAGAGGGGGAAGGCGGGCATGTCGTCGGGTTTCTTGAAGGCCCAGTAGTACGACGCGAAGGCCCCTGCCAGCGTCACCTGGCCCAGCGCGATCACGAAGTTGGCGAGCCAGAAGAACATGAAGACGTTGAAGAACTGAAGGACGATGAGATACTTGTGGTACGCCGTCTCGCCCCCGTAGAATGCGAAGAGGCACTGGGCGTCGGGGCACAGCTTGGTGACGTTGCTCGTGTTGAAGGTCTAGAGGGGACAGCAGATGCTCATGCACTGCGGTGGCCGGAGACGTGCCACAGGGCGGACCGATGGCATTTTTTGGTCAACCCAAAGCAATCTCGACTTTCAGAAGACATTATCCTGCTTAATTTTTCAGTAGCGTTTGCTCAGGCCGAAAAGTCAGCTTTGTGCACACAACAGCTTGAAGAAAAATAACGACATGACGTAAACGAGTTCAGAAAGGCGGAATTTCTCGTGGAAGAGCTTGCAGGCTCAAATAGCCACCAGAATATTTTTCACGTAATAAACAATCTTATCTCTGACAGATTAAGCATACCATTCGTATGAGTTTCCCAACGCCCTCACCTCCGGCTTGCAGGTCTGCCCGGAAAACTGGCACGCAGACTCGTTAAAAACCTTATAGATCGCCTCGTTGGAGGTGGAGAGGAAACTGCAGAGCAACGGTTAAGGAGAGATACGATTTTGCAAACCCCAAACCCGAATCCTAGCTCAGTTTTGCTCTCACCAGCCTCCTGCAATTGCTTTTCTACGCTAGGTTTTGTTTTAAGTTAAACTTAGAGACTTAAGCCGGCAGTTTTGCAGACGGATGTGTCACTAATCCTGTGAGGTGTTCAGCGGCCTGGAAGACCTTTGACATCTGAGCAGCTTCCTTCCTGGGGAGCAGAGGCGCAGGGAAGGGGAAGAGGAGGAGGAAAGGATACACGGCGGTGCTGGCCCAGTAGGCGATGCAGAGACACAGCAGGAAGAAGGTGCACAATGGGAAGAGCAGCGACATCATGATGTGACCAACAGCTCTGCCGAGAAGATGGTTAAGACCCAGTTAAAATCCTCGTGGCAACGGGAGGACCTCAGTGGCTGGAGCCCAGCCGTCTCCGAGTCCTCCCACCGTGACGGGTGACAACGGCCACCTCTGCCTGGGGACGGGGGACACCCGGACCTGCTCGCCTCCTTGATGAGCGCGATGGCAATGAGGATCCTTTTGCGGAGGAAGATGAGCAGCAGTATGATCACCACCTCCACGATGCACAGGATGATCACTGGGAGGAGAAGGGGAGCCCCAGGTAGCGCGAGGGCACGGACGGTGCCCTACGGCCACCTTTGTCTTGCCAAGCAAACCCATCACGGCACCGAACACTCCTCAGGGGACATCCAGCACCCCGGTTCACGTGGAAAAGCAGCACCCACCCCGTGGCCGGTCATCCCAGCCATAAGCTCAGGCCCGTAGCAGAGGTGGCATCAAGAAAAGCCACCTTCCTTAGCCCAGCTCTTTGCAAAGGGCCATGAAGAGACTGAGAAGACCCCAAATCTCCGTGCTCTCCCCTTCCCAAGCCCTGTTCCTCAAAGGGACCGGGGCTGGGGCACAACCACCATGTCCCGTCCCGCATCCAGAGGAGGACGGAGACTTACTGAAGGCCAGCCACGTCTGCCGCAGGTGGAGGTAGACGCGTAGGTCTGTCTGAAATCCCAGGTCCTTCAGGGAGACATCAGAACCCGCTTCCCCTTTTAGTTTTGCATATTCCATGTAACAGTGGAAGATTCCTGCGGTGAAAAGCAGAAAATTGTCATATTTACACTGAAAAGCAGAGAGTGAGATGCCGGCGGGCTCTGCTCAACCCCACCGATGCCGAAGTTCGGATAGAAGACACCTGGAAGGATGCTGTGTACGAACTTTCTTCGTGCAAAGCCCACTTAAAATAGGGAAAGGAAAATGGGGAAAGCCAGGGAGAAGGTCCCGATCACTCGCTCACCGTAGCCCAGCACCAGGATCACCATCACGATCATCACCCAGACCATGATCCCGGCCAGGAAGCGGAGCAGGACAATGAAGATGAAGCTGGCCACCATCGCAATCACGAGGCCTCTGCGGGAGGAAGGCAGCAACGCGTCAAAAAAACAGGCGATGCCACCCCCTCCCCACCGCTTTCCTCCATCAGTCAGCTTGTCCTCTCTCCTTTCTCAAGCTTTAATGATGGGGCAGCCTTAAAAATGGGAATCATTGATGGTGGAGGGGACGGAGCGCGAGCAGGATCCCAGTAAAGTTGCTCCAAAACACCCTCTGGCATCTCTTGTTTTGTCTGAATGGGAATTATGCAAAGACCGGGGGGAAAAAAAAAAAAAAAAAAAAAAAAAATTGGTAATTCATGAGCTTTGCCTCATGCTTGAGCATGGCACCAAGCCCGTGGCTGGCATGGCAGAGCATCGGCCCTCGCGGGCTCCGGTCCAGCTGCCCGCGGGAAGGGATGGCCGTAAAGCGTAGCCTGGCCCCTGCTCACATTATTATCCAGTACCAGGAAACCGTGTAATCTTCAAAGATCTTCATAGCCAGTTGTCTGGTTTCCAGGACCACGTTTGCTTTTCTGCAACACAAAAATAAAACACGAATGAAGCGGAAGCCGGGGGAACGAAGCGGAGGAGCATCAGCCTGGGCTCAGCCCCAGCGAGGCTCTGCCCGCGCCCGCTGCCTGTAGTCGTGCTGCCTCAATGGCCCCTTGTCCTCCCCTGCCAAACGGCCCTCTGCCAGACTCCCTGAAAACACGAAAATTCAACAAGACCGAGGCTGATTTCCCGGCACTGTTTTCCTTCAAGCTGACCCCGCTGCTTTCCCTTCATCCTCCCTTCCAGCTGCCGTTTCAAACGTGGGATATGAGTTTTGGTGCAGGATTTTGTGCAAACACAGGACCAGGGCTCCATGCCGGGGCTTTCAAGGCTCTTCTGCAATATAAATCGCTAAACAAATGTGGTGCAGAAGTGCCGGCAGATAAAATCACTCGATTCTCTTCCGGGTGAGGCAGCAATAACAAAGCAGCTCGTTAAAGAGTCTCCCCCAGGTACGGCTGCATCCCCGCCACGTTGCCGTCATCACCACAAGTGCTCGCTCTCGGGACCGCCTCGGCAAGGACGGAAGCGACCGGCGAACCACGGCACCTGCCCGGCGCGAAGGCTGCGAGGACTCACTTGGCCCCTTCCAGAAGCTCAGTGACGTTCCTCCGGCGCCCGCGGCCGTCGTCGTAAGTGGTCTCGTTACCGACCATGATGACGCCCTTCTTGGCCCGGATGGCCGGGAAGCATCGCCGCGCCACTGGGCGAGAGGAGGGGAAAACTCAGCGTCGCAAACCTCGGCGGGGGAAAGGAGCCAAAACCCCCTCCCCGTGGTCACAAACCTACGCTGGATGCCCAGAAGCCCCAAACAGGAGCCTCCGACCACCCCCCAGAAAATCCCAACAGCCAGCCTGCAAAGCGGCCGCTTCCCCTGACCGCGACGAAAGCGAGCGGGCTTGTTAATCGGCTCATCGCAGCCCGTTAGCCCTCCGGACGTACGTGGCGTGCTGGGGATAATCATGGCTGGGCACTCTTTGTCCTTCAGCACCTCAATGGGAGCCTGGATGGGGACAGACAAGCTGGACATTAACGCTTTGGGCAGGAATTACCGCGCCAGGGAACGCCGGCATCGCCGGGGCCGGTGGGGGAATGCCGACACCACGCTCCCAGCAACCCACCTTCTGCAGGTTTTTGAACTCGGGGACGCAGAATTGCCGGTAGTACTCCAGCTCGCCGGGCGTGCGGGAGCCGTAGGCGCTCAGGTACGTCTGGTACCGGTCTGGGCATTTGCTGACGCAGATCTAGATGGGAGAAGAGGACACGGAGTGGGGGGGGCTGGTACGTGAAGGCAGGAGCCCCCTCCACGGGGACGCGGCAAACTGGAGCTTCCCCAAGGAGAAGCACGGCATCGGGGAGCCGCGCCTGGCGCAGCACCTCGAGGCCGGGATCGGTACCTGCGTGGTCGGGCACTGAAACTCCAGCAGCACCAGCGGGCTGGCACACTTCACGATGTCGAAGTAAAAGAGGAAAGGTTTCTTCCTGCAAAGCAAACCAGGCAGAAAAAAAAAAAAAAAAAGCCCGGTTTGGGGAACCGCCTGCCTGGGAGAGGCGATGGGAAGCACCCGCATCCCTCCGCCTGCTCGGGAAGGGGGATGGAGGACCCCCAAACACCCCAAACCCCCAAAACCCAGGAGCTGCAGGCTGCTACGATGCTTTTCTGCACCTCCCCGGAGCGGGCAGCGTCTCCGCCGCTCCCCGCAGCCAGAGGAGAGAGCAGGCAGCACGGGCAGGGCCAGCCGCCCATCCCGGGGCCGCGGGGCGCAACACCCCAAGGTTATGGTCTCTCCGGCGACGCCAAGGCGGCGGTGAGCGATGGGGGCGAGCCGGGACACGTACTCGTTGGGGGTTCCCTGTTGCCCGCAGAACTGCCCGCGACTGTCGGTTGGGTAGATCACCTTCCGGGGGTCCCCGTGGGTCCAGGCTGAGGAGGGGGAGGCAGAACAACGTGGCTGTGGTTACCCCCGCAGCCCTCGCTCCCTTATTTCCCCCCACCCGTCCCCATCGGGATGAGCAGGAGGACGCGATGCCCCTCGGCACAGGGTTTTGCCGGCCCGGACGCCGAGCCGGCCGCAAGCTGAGTCTTCCCTATTGCCGAAAACTTGCCAACGCAGCAAAAACCGGCACAGACCCTCCCGGTACTTACCCACGACACCCACCACCACGTAGCCCACGATGGCGATGACCAGCAGGACGCAGCAGATAATGTCCGTGCAGCCCCTGCCAGCGGGAAGAGGAGCATTGGGGACACGGGATGGGCCACGGCACCGCCGAAACCGGCACCTCCCAAGAGGCTTGCCTCACCTGTCGTAAATGGGACCTTTGAAAGTCGGGTCATATTTCTGCGGCGTCCCTGCAGAGACAATGAAGGAACGGAAAACCAGTTTGGGGGATGGCTGGGATGGGAGGAAGGGGCTCCTCGTCCTCCTCTCGCCACCGCACACAAAAAGAGAAGCAGAGGGAGCATAACGCTTTAACCAAAAGCCTCGGGATAAGCAGAATCGGGAGGGAAATAATCTCCAGATGCCATTTCCCTCCGTTCGTGCCTCTGCTGTCCAGGCGTGGAAACAATTATTCCCTTGGAAAACTCGTTTCCACGCGGTTCTCTCCAAAAACGTTTCCCTGCATCTGCCCAAGATACCCAAAATCCCTCGGAAGCACCGAAGAGCCGCGGAGGCAGAGCGGGGCTGGGAGCAGCAATGCCAGCGGTGGGGGACCCAGGGGGTTTCGGGTGCCACAGAACCCCGGCACGGCCGGAGCAGCACGGGCAGCCGGCGCCGCGGCTCGCCGGAGGGACCTGCCTTGGTCCCACGGCGGCGCTGGGCTCCTGCCCAGCGGATACGGCACGGTCCTTTTTCCCCTCTTTTATTTTTAGGGTGGGAATTCAGCCAGCGAAGGCAGCGCAGCCGTGGGAACAGGCCGGTGCCAGGAACACGGTGGCTTTGCGGGGGCCTTTTGGGGGGCCCCCATGCTGGGGACACGTCTGCTTTGAGGTGCTTTTGGGGGTGCTCGGAGCAGCCCCAGGGCAGGGACACATCTGCTTCAAGATATTTTTGGGGGTGCTTGGAGAAACCCCATGCCAAGAACACGGCTGCCTTTTGGGGGGGCTCAGAGCAGCCCCAAGCTGGGGACACATCCACTTCCAGGCATTTTGGAGGGGGACAACGGGGCTCAGAGCAACTCCATAGCAGGGACACATCTCGTTTGGGGTGCCTTTTGGGCGGGGGGGGGGCTCAGAGCAGCCCCAAGCCGGGGACACATTTGATTCAGGGTATTTTGGGGGGGCTCCGGGAGCTTGCTCCCCACAGAGCGTCCTGCTCCCAGCCCCGGGCGGATCCCTAATCTCCACGGAGCAGCCGAGCCCCCGCCACAGCCCTTTCCAAGAACCTGCACCCCAAAACGCCGGCATGGGGCAGGGGGGTCATTGCTGCGGGGCGGGGGGACAGCAAGGAACGATTGAACCCCAGGGACCCCCCCCCCCAAAAAAAACCCCCAGAGCCGGCGAAGGGACAGCCGGCTCTGGCGGTAACCAGGGCGCCGGCCACGGTGACGAACCGCCACCGCGGGAACCTGTTTGTCCCAGTTGTTAAGCATTAACCGCCAGTGCCAGCGACGCCGTTGTGCTGGTTATGCCGGTGCGCGGCGAGGGTGGCCCCCCGGCACCGCGGCCCCCCGGCACCGCGGCCTCCCACGGCTGGGGGGAAAAGCAACGCAGCGAGAACGGCGGCTGCTTTTGGTTTTGCTTTGTTTTGCCGTTTTTTTCCTCCCCTTCTCTCCCATTTTGTGTTTGTTTTTTCCTCCTTTATCGGCTGCAGTTTAACTTCCTCCGTCCCGACCCGCGGCGAGCGGCCGCCGACGGTGACCCCGACCCGCGGCGAGCGGCCGCCGACGGTGACCCCGACCCGCGGCCGGGCTGCCAAGCCCCACGGACCACCGCTCCCCGGCAGCCCCACGCCCCGGCAGCCCCCACGGGACCCCCCCCCCGGCCACGGCGAGCGGTTGCCAAAGCCTTACCGTGCTTGCCGTAGTAGTCGTCCCCTTGGCCCCCCATGCCGGCGAGCGCTCACGCCTCGACCCCCGGCCCGCAGCAGATGCACAGCAGCCCCTGCACCGCGGCCCTCGCCGTATGCGCCGCCCTGGGCGTGCCGTCGCCCGCCTCCGGTTAAACACACCAGAAAACCACCCTCCGGTGCGCAAACATGGCTTTAAAGGCGCAGCCGCTTCGCCGCGACCCTCCGCGCCTGGCTGTTTTTCCGGCCTTGCAAAACACCGGCTGCGGCACCGGCTTCTCGCAAACCGCCGTGGGGCCCGGCAGCCACCGACGTGGCACGGTGGTCACCGGCACCGGGGAGAGGGTGGTCTGGGCCTGGCAAACCCGGCACGGCGCGAAGGTCGGGAGCGTGCACGGGCAGGCGGCGAGAGCTGCCGGTTTCAACCGGCAAAGGGCACGAGGTCGGCGATGCCGGTGGCGATGCCCCTGCTCGCCGCGACGCCGAGCTTCCCATCCCCACCCCGGGGTTATATTTAGGCGATAAATAAATAACCGGCCAGACGCGCCGGCTCGCGGTCAGGAATAGCACGACGACGCCCGGCACGGCCACGGCTCGGAGGGTCGCGGTCAGGCGGCACCGTGGCGTCGCTGCCGGCGCTCATAGGCTGCTGGTGATGTCAGGGCGGCCGGGATTTACACCCGCCGAAGCGGCTCGGGGAACAAAAGCCGAGGCTGGGGAGGGCTGGGCGGACCCCCTGCCCGGGAAAACCGGTTGGGACGCGGCATCCCCCCCCGTCCCCGCATACGGGGGGCAGCCGGTGGCCGGCTGGCCCGCGGGGTCCCACCGGGAAGGGGACACGGTGCCGGCTCCAGCGTCCCCCTCCTCTGCAACCCCCTCGCTGGGGCCAGAGCAGCCCCCCGGGCTTGGGGGCCACCAGGACCCCCCCCCCCGGGACCTCCCGCACCCCCACAGCGGGGACTGTCCCCTCACCGGCTGCCCCGGCAGGGAGCCGGGAAGGGTCCGGCACCGGCACCTGCCAACACAAGCCGAAGCCGAGGGATGCTCTGAGCCCCCCCGGCACAGCCCGGAGCCGTGCGGCCCCCCCCAGCCCCAGCCGGGCCCCCCCATGCACAAGCGAAACCCCCACCCCTGTGGGTGCTGCTGGGACCCCCAGGCAGGGCACGGCAGCTGCTTAGGGTGGGGGGGTCCCAGGGGCTGGGACAGGGGGTCCCCAAGCATAGGGGGCCTCAAGCCCGGTGGTCCCAAAACCCTGGGGGAGCCCCCAAGCCTGGTGGTCGCAAAACTGGGGGGTGCCCAAGCCTGGGGGGGTTCCCAAAACCCTGGGGGTCCCCAAGCCTGGTGGTTGCAAAACCAGGGGGGTCCCAACACCCTGGGGGTCCCCAAACCTGGCAGTTCCCAAGCCTAGGGGTCCCCAAAAAAGGGGGTCCCCAAGCCCGGGCGTCCCCAAAACCCTGGGTGTGCCCACAATCTGGGAGTCCCCAAACCCTGGGGGTCCCCAACACCGCAACCCTGGGGGTCCCCAAGCCCCCGAGGGACCCCGGGCAGGCTGGGGGGGGGGGGAGCGGATTAGGGGACCCCCGTAGGTCCCGGCCCCGGGGGCTGGGGAGCCGGGGGGGGGTGCGCGGGGGGTGCCCGGTGCCGGTACCGTAAGCGCCGTCCGGGTCCTTCCTGCCCGCGGCTCGCTCCTCCATGGCGGGGCGGAGATCTGCGGGATGCTCCGGGATGCTCCGGGATGCTCCGGGCGGCTCCTCCCGCCGCCGGTTCCCCCCCCCGCCCTCCCCGACCCCGGGGCGTTGCGCCTGCGGCTGCGGGCGGGGCGGCTCCGGGACCGGCCCCCGGTCCCCGGCCCCCCCCGCCCCGGGGCTGGGCCCCGCCGCTCCGCCCCGCTCGCTGCTCCGGGGGGCGAGGGCGGCGGGGACCCCCAGGGTGGGGGAAACGGGGGTCTGGGGTCTGCAGGGACCCCCCCGGCATGGGGGATGAGGGATGTGGGGTGCTGCGGGGACCCCCAGGGTGAGGGATGCGGGGTCTGGGGTCTGCAGGGACCCCCAGGGTGGGATGAGGGATCTGGGTGCTGCAGGGACCCCCAGGGTGGGGGATCCGAGGGTCTAGGGTGCTGCAGGGACCCCCAGGGTGGGGGATCCGGGGTCTGGGGTCTGCAGGGAGCCCCCCGGGATAGGATGAGGGATCTGGGGTGCTGCAGGGACCCCCAGGGTGGGATGAGGGATCTGGGTGCTGCAGGGACCCCCAGGGTGGGGGATCCGAGGGTCTAGGGTGCTGCAGGGACCCCCCAGGGTGGGGGAAACGGGGGTCTGAGGTCTGCAGGGACCCCCGGGGTAGGATGAGGGATCTGGGGTGCTGCAGGGACCCCCAGGGTGAGGGATGTGGTGGTCGGGGTGCTGCAGGGACCCCTCCAAGGTGGGATGAGGGATCTGGGGTGCTGCAGGGACCCCCAGGGTGAGGGATACGGGGGTCAGGGGTGCTGCTGGGTCCCCCCCCAGGATGGAATGAGAGACCCGGGCACCCAAGGGTGCAGGCACACACACCCCGGGGGGGTGGGGGACCCAGGCTGCTGCAGGAACCCCCCCAGGCTGGGTTGGAGCACCCAGGGTGCTCCACAGACACCCCCCCCCCCCAAAACCCAGGATGGACGACCCAAGCATCCGGGAGCTGCCCCCCCCCATGCCAGTCTGAGGGTCCCTTGGGGGGGGGGGTCCCAACCCACGTCCCCCCACGAGACCACCCAGCTAGGCTAGAGGTGGCCATGCCACCCATGGGGTGGCCGAGCCTGGGCCCCCCGCCCAGGCCCATAGGTGGGTGCCGGCCCCCCCCCCCGTGGGTGTCCGTGGGGCTGGGCCGTCCCCTTTAAGGCCCCACGCACCCGTGGGCGCAGCCGCTCACCTGGCGCAGGTGACGGTGACGGTGACGGTGACGACGCGGTGGCTGCCGCCATGGCCGCCTCTGCCCTCTTCATCCTGGACCTCAAGGGGAAGGTGAGACCCCCCCACACACACCCCCCACCACCCTCCCAAAGACCCCCCGGGGGGGGGGGACACCCTGTTGTCCCCCCGCTGGTCTTGAAGGTCAGCCAAGGTCAACGGCGGAGCCTGGCGGTGACCCCCATGACCCCGGGGATGGGGTGAGCGATTTTGGGGGGGGGGTGTGCCCCCCACCTCTGACACCCCCCCCTCTCCCCGCAGCCGCTGATCAGCCGCAACTACAAGGGGGACGTGGGGCTGGGGGAGATCGAGCACTTCATGGAGCTGCTGCTGCAGCGGGAGGAGGAGGGGGCCCTCACCCCCCTCCTGACCCACGGCAAGGTCCATTTCCTCTGGATCAAACACGCCAACCTCTACCGTATCCTTCCGGAACGCCCTCCCCACGGACCCCCCCGCTCCGGTGTTCCCCCCTTTCCTTAACGCCCCCCACCAGTGGTGGCCACCACCAAGAAGAACGGCAACGCTTCCTTGGTCTACTCCTTCCTCTACAAGGTGGTGGAGGTGAGGTTTGGGGGGGGCTTGGGTCCCCCCAATTTGGGGGAGCTCCTCTCCCTGGGGGGGGGGTTGTGACGGAGGCAGTCCCCCCCCCCCAGGTCTTCTGCGAGTACTTCAAGGAGCTGGAGGAGGAGAGCATCCGCGACAACTTCGTCATCATCTACGAGCTCCTGGACGAGCTGATGGACTTTGGCTTCCCGCAGACCACGGACAGCAAGATCCTGCAGGAGTGAGCAGGGCCGGGGGGGGCCGGAGGGCATGTCGGGACCCCCCCACGTCCCCCTCACCCTCTCTGCAACCCCCCCGCCCGCCGCAGGTACATCACGCAGGAGGGTAACAAGCTGGAGACGGGCAAATCCCGCGTCCCCACCACGGTCACCAACGCCGTGTCCTGGCGCTCCGAGGGCATCAAGTACAAGAAGAACGAGGTCTTCATCGACGTCATCGAGTCGGTGAACCTGCTGGTGAGACGGGGGGGGGGACACACCTGCAAACTGGGGGGAAGGGGGCTGTTGGGGTCCTGCTGCAGCGGGGGCTGCCGCCGGGTCCGCGGTGGGGTGGGGAACCGGTGATGGGAATGGTGATGGTGGTGGGATTGGTGATGGGGCCAATGATGGTGATGCTGGTGGGACTGGTGGGGTGATGGTGACGATGGTGATGATGGGGATGGGACCAGTGATGGGGCTGGTGATGAGGATGGGGATGGAGACAATCGTGGTGACGGGGATGAGGGTCGGGGTGGTGATGGGGATGAGGATGGTGACGTTGATGGGGATGGGGACGGTGACAGTGATGGGACGGTGATGGGGACGGTGACATTGATGGGGACGGTGATGGTGATGGTGATGAGGATGGGGATGGGGATGGTGATGGGGATGGGGATGGTGATGGTGCCGGTGATGGAGCTGGTGCCGGTGCCCGCAGGTGAGCGCCAACGGCAGCGTGCTGCTGAGCGAGGTGGTGGGCACCATCAAGCTGAAGGTCTTCCTCTCGGGGATGCCTGAGCTGCGCCTGGGCTTGAACGACCGCGTCCTCTTCGAGCTGACCGGGCGTGAGTGCCGCCGGGTGGGCTCGGGGACAGCCCCGGCGCAGGGGGGTGACGCGTCCCCGTCCCCTCGCCCCCCCGGACGCCATCCGTCCCTCCCCAGGGGGCAAGAACAAGTCGGTGGAGCTGGAGGACGTGAAGTTCCACCAGTGCGTCCGGCTCTCCCGCTTCGACAACGACCGCACCATCTCCTTCATCCCCCCCGACGGAGACTTCGAGCTCATGTCCTACCGCCTCAACACCCAGGTGGGGGCCAGGCCCACCCGAGGAGGGGGGGGACACACGGGGGACACGGGGGTGACCCTTTTCCCCCCACCCAGGTGAAGCCGCTCATCTGGATCGAGTCGGTCATCGAGAAGTTCTCCCACAGCCGGGTGGAAATCATGGTCAAGGTGAGATGTCGGGGAGGTCACCGCCGCCACGGGGGACCCCCAGCTGCCCCGACCCCCCCCACACCCCGCTTCTCTCCCCCTCCCCCCCTCCCCAAGGCCAAGGGCCAGTTCAAGAAGCAGTCGGTGGCCAACGGGGTGGAGATCGCCGTGCCGGTGCCCAGCGACGCCGACTCGCCCAAGTTCAAGACGAGCGTGGGTTCCGCCAGGTACCTCCCGGAGAGGAACCTCGTCATCTGGACCATCAAATCCTTCCCGGTGAGGTTGCCCCCCCCCCCATCCCCGACGCCGGGGTCCCCCTCGTCGGGTTTTCCCCCAGCCGGCTGCCGCGGCGGGTGGCCCGGCACCGTCCCCAGCCCTGCGGGTGCCGCGCAGGGGGGAAAGGAGCACCTGATGCGCGCCCACTTCGGTCTGCCCAGCGTGGAGAAGGAGGAGGAGGAGGGTCGGCCCCCCATCTCCGTCCGCTTCGAGATCCCCTACTTCACCATCTCGGGCATCCAGGTGCCGCCCGGGGAGGGGGACGTGGCCCGTGGCATCCCCGGGGAAGGGGGTCCCGTGTGTTTTGGGGACAGGATGGAGGGGACGTGGCCCGTGGGGTCCCCAGGGAAGTGTCCCATGTGTTTTGGGGGGGGAAATGTGGCCTGTGGGGTCCCCAGGGAAGGGGGTCCCGTGTGTTTTGGGGACAGGATGGAGGGGACGTGGCCTGTGGGGTCCCCAGGGAAGTGTCCTGTGTGTTTTGGGGGGGGAATGTGGCCCATGGTGTCCCCAGGGAAGGGGGTCCCGTGTGTTTTGGGGGGGACGTGGCCCGTGGGGTCCCCGTGGAAGGGGGTCCTGTGTGCTTTGGGGACAGGGTACGGGGACATGGCCCCTTGCATCCCCATGGGGGTGGCCTGTTTTGGGGGGGGCTGTGCAATGAATGTCCCCTCTGCACCAGGGGGAGCTGGGGGGGGTGTCAGGATGCCTGGGGGTGGGTCGGGGTGCCGGGAGGGGTGTTGGGGGGGGTGTCCATCCCCACCTGCCCCCCCCAGGTGCGGTACATGAAGATCATCGAGAAGAGCGGGTACCAGGCTCTGCCCTGGGTGCGCTACATCACCCAGAGCGGGGGTGAGTCCGGGACCCCCCCCCCGGGACCCCCACGGACACCGCCCCCCACCCCCCACTCACCCCCGCTCTTCCTCTTACAGACTACCAGCTCCGCACCAGCTAAGGCGGGGGGGGGGCTCCCTGGACCACCATGGACCCCCCCCCGCCTCCGGACACCCCCCCCTGCGCCCACCCTCCTTCTCTGTGCCTATAAAGATGGAGCTGAGACCACCGGCCCCGTGGATCTGTTTGGGGAGGGGGTGGTGGGCCCCACCGGTGGGCACGGCGCGTTTACCCTTTTAAGAGCGGGACGGGGCGGGGCGGTCGGGAGGGGCGGGGCGGTCGGGAGGGGCGGGGCGGTCGGGAGGGGCGGGGCGGTCGGGAGGGGCGGGGCGGTCGGGAGGGGCGGGGCGGTCGGGAGGGGCGGGGCGGTCGGGAGGGGCGGGGCGGGGCCGTCGAGAGGGTCGCACCCACGTGACGGGGGAGCCGGAAGCGGCGGTCACGTGGAGGGGGAGAGGGAAGATGCCGGAGCCGGAGCTGCGGGTGAACGCGGCCTTCGCGGAGCGCTACGGCCGGTACCGGCGGCGCGAGGAGCTGCAGCGGCGTGAGAGGGGCGGGGCCAGGGGGGGCGGGGCCGGGGGGGACCGGGAGGGGGGGACGACATACCGGGGACCGGGGTTTCCCCGCCCCGCGGTGCCGGTAGCTGAGGGCTCCCCGCAGTGCAGGACCGTTACGGGGACACCGGGGGCGGCTCCAGCTCCGAGTCCGAGTCCGAATCCAGCGGGGACGAGGTGGTGAGTGGCGGCGGCGGCGGGGGGGGACCTGTGGCCCCCCCCAAACTCCTGGGGACCCCCCCCAGACCCCTGGGCTCCCCCACCCCCCCGGACTCCCCCTAAACACCTGGTCTCCCCCCAGACACCTGTGTCACCCGCCTGGACTCCTGTGACCCCCCCCCCCCCCAAACTCCCGGGTCGTGTGTCGTCCCCCCCCCCCAGACATCTGGGTGCCCCCCCCCAAGCTGTTGGGTCCCCTCCCGGACCCCTGGGTCCCCCCCCAGACACCTGCATCACCCCCCCCCCCAGTACATCTGGGTCTGTCTCCCCCCCCAAACTCCTGGGACCCCCCAGACATTTGGTTCCCGCCCCCAGACACCTGGGTCCCCTCCCTGGACATCTGGGTCCCCCCCAAACTCCTGGTGTCCCCCCCCAAACTGTGGGATCCCCTCCCAGCTGCCTGGATGCCCCCCCCAACTCCCCCCAAACTCCTGGGTCCCCCCCAGCCACTGGTGTCACCCCCCCAGGACATCTGGGTCCCCCCTAGACTCCTGGGTTGTCATCCCCCAAATTCCTGGGACCCCCCAGACATCTGGGACCCCCCCCAAACTCCTGTGTGTCGTCGTCCCCCCCCCAGGCCCTCGACCCCCGCTTGGAGAGGGATTTCTACCGCACCCTGGCGCTGCTGAAGACCCGGGACCCCCGAATCTACCGGCAGGACACCACCTTCTACAGCCAGCAAGGTACCAGGGGGGGCATCTCGCCCCCCAAAACCCCTTGGGGGGGTCCCCAAAACGGGGGGGGTGTCCCCAAACCCTGTTCCCTCCGTCCCCAGACTCGTCGTCGGGGAGCGATGCCGAGGAGGAGGAGGAGGATGAAGGGCGCCCGGCGAAGCCGATGTACCTGAAGGATTACGAGAGGAAGGTGGTGCTGGAGAAGGAGGGGTGAGGAGGGGGCCTTATTTTGGGGGGGGGGGGGGCATGTCCTGGGCTGAGCCCCCCCCAGACGGTCTCTGACCCTCCCGCCTTCCCCACAGCAAATACGTGGACGAGGAAGATGAGGAGGATGAGGAGGCAGCAGCCGAGCGGAGGAAGGTGGGTTTGGGGGGGGAGGGGGCTGCATGTGACCCCCCCAAATTACTCTGACACCCCCCCAGCACTGACAACCCCCCCCCCAATTTCTCCCCACAGCGAGTGGCCTCCAGGAGCTACGTGGAGGAGCAGCGGGAGCTGAAGGAGAGGTGGGGGGGCTGCGGCATTTGGGGGAGGCTGCCACGCTTCGGGGGGGGGGGGGCCTCAGCCCCGGGGGGATAACTGTGTGCCCCCCCCGTCAGCTTCCGAGCCTTCGTGGCCGACAGCGAGGAGGAGGAGGAGGAGGGGGGGTCTGCCCTGCTCCGGCGGCGCAGTCAGACGGCAGAGGAGAAGGTGAGGCTGGGGGGCGGGGTGGGGGGGACACAGGGGGGTTTTGGGGTGGGGGAGGCCCTCGGGGCTGACGCTGTGCGTGTCCCCCCCCCAGGAGCGGGAGGAGGAGGATTATATCCGCTGGCTGAAGGGGCAGGGGGAAGCCCCCCCGGAGCCGCTGCAGGACCTGGTGAGAGGGCTGACGCCGGGCACAGCTCGTGGCAGCGATGGCCCTGGGATTGCAGAGCGCTGCATCCCCCCCCCCGCATCCCTGCGTGTCGCCCCCACTTCCCCGAGCCCCCCCTTGTCCCCAAGCCCCCCCTCCATGTCCCTGCATCCCCCCCCCCCGTCCCGCAGGTTCCCCTCCAGCAGTACTGGACCGACCCGGCGCTGGACCCCGGCGAGCGCTTCCTGCGGGATTACGTCCTGAACCAGGGCTACCGCGAGGAAGAGGAGGAGGAAGAGGATGCCGAAGGGTAAGCGGGGAACCCCCCCAACCCCCCAAAAACCCACCGCACCCCCCTCACCCCCCCCGTGTCCCCCCACCCAGGGCATCCCCGCTCCGGCTGGCCGATTCCTCGGACGAGGGCGAGCTTTTCCTGGCCAAGCAGGAGGATTTTGAACGTCGCTACAATTTCCGCTTCGAGGAGCCCGACGCCGAGCAGGTGGGGGGGGCGGCAAAATGGGGGGGGGGGGTGTACAGTTTGGGGGTGAGGGGCGCTGACCCTAACCCCCCCCCCAAGGTGAAGACGTACCCCCGGAACATCCCCACCTCGGTGCGACGACGGGATGAGCGGCGGAAGGAGAAGCGGGAGCAGATTCGGGAGAGGAAGAGGAAGGTGAGGGGGTGAAGCCAAGGGGGGGAGGCAGCGCCGCGTCCGTCTGCCGTGCCTCCCCCCCCCCGGCACCGCGTCCGTCCGTCCGTCTGTCCGTCCATCCGTAGGAGAAGGCGCGGAAGCAGGAGGAGCTGAAGCAGCTGAAGAACCTGAAGCGGGAGGAAATGGCCGCCCGGCTGGCCCGGCTGCGGGAGGCCACCGGCAACGCCGTCGTCGGCTTCACCGAAACCTTCCTGGAGGAAGACTTTGACCCGGCCCGGCACGACCGGCTGATGGCGGTGGGTGCCCCCCCCCTCCCCCAAGCCCCCCACCGTCTCCCCGTCCCCGCTGACCCCCCCCTCTCTGCTCTCCCCCCCCGCCCAGGAATATTTCGGTGACGATTATTACGGCCGAGGGGAGGAGGAGAAGCCGCAGTTTGAAGAGGAGGAGGGGCTGGACGGTGAGTGGGGGGGCTCGGAGCTGATGGGGGGGGTGTACTGTCACCCCCCCCCCGTCCCCAAGGCGATGTCACCGTGTGTTTGTGCCCCCCCCGCAGACGACTGGAACTGGGACGCCTGGACGGGCCGGGAGGAGGGGGGGGGTGAGCACGAGCCCCACTGCGAGGACCCCGATTTCGTGGTACGTGTGTATCCCCCCCTCAGGCTGAGGCTGGGAGGAACTCATCACAGGGATGGGTGGCACAAGCAGGCCCCCCCCACCCCCCCCTTTCCACCCCCCCCCCCCAGATGGACGCCGACTACGACCCGGCGGCCCCCCCGGCCCCGAAACAGCGGCAGCCCCCGGCGCTGGGGAAGAAGCGGCGCAAGACGCAGTTCAGGGAGGCGGTGGAGCGGGAGAAGCCGGCGTTCGACCCCGGTGAGTGCCGGGACCCCCCCCCCAAGTCCCTGAGACCCCCCCAAATCCCTGACACCCCCCCAAACTCCTGCCCCCCCCCCGCCGCAGCCACCAGCACCTTCGAGCAGTACCTGGACGAGTTTTACCGCCTGGACTACGAGGACCTGGTGGGGGACCTGCCCTGTCGCTTCAAGTACCGCAGCGTCCTCCCCTGCGACTTCGGCCTCACCACCGACGAGGTAGAGTCCGCCCGGACCCCCCCGGGGGGATCTGTGCCCCCCCCCCCGGGTTTTCTGTGCCCCCCAACTCTGCCCCGTGTCCTCCCCCCGCCCCAGATTCTGGCAGCTGATGACAAGGAGCTGAACCGCTGGTGCTCCCTGCGCAAGACCTGCATGTACCGGTGAGGAGGGGGGGGGGCGTTTCTTTTACCCAAAACGGGGGCGTGGGGGGGTCCTGTGTGCGCCCCCCCCCCGTTTTGGGGGGCTCACCGCACCCCTCGCCCGCAGGTCGGAGCAGGAGGAGCGGCAGGATCAGGCCAACTACAGCCGGCGGGCGCAGAACGCCTGGAAGAAGCAGCAGATCTTCAAATCCCTGGCGGCCGCGTACGTGGGGGGGGGGAGACATCGAGGGGGTTTGGGGGGGGTACACAGCCCCCCCTCACCCCCATCCCACCCTCCCCAGGCTGGAGGAGCCGCAGCTGGCGCCGTCGGCCAAACCCAAGCTGGGGAAGAAACGCCGGGACAAGCGGAAACGGTCGGAGGAGCCGGAGGCCTCGGGGCCCCCCCCCGCGGCGGCCCACCCCCACCCCAGGGGCGCCCGGCGCCGGGGTTCGGCACCCCTGGGGCCGGCGGTTCGCCTGGGGGGCCGGGATTTCACCGGGAAGCGGTTGGAAGCCTTCGGCCTCAATCCCCGTCGTCTCCGGTACCGGCAGCTTCTCCGGCAGCGGTGCAAAAAGGGGGGGGGCGGGAAGGAAGGAAAGCCCCCCCGGCCCTGATCCGGCGCTGGTGGGGGGGAACGGGACATACACGCGCGGTGACGGAGAAACACCGTAACGCACCGCGCCAGCTGCGCTCTGGTTCAAGTTCATCTTTAATCCCGGGAGGGGGGAACGGACAGACAGACGGACGAGGGGGGGTCCTGAGTGGAGCAATAAATAATGCCCCCCCCCCCGCCATGAGCAGCGTGTGTCAGCCAAAAAACCACCACGACGGGGTTGGGGGGGGTCCCTGGGCCGGGAGGAATGTGGGGGGGGGGGGGGGGCTTGGCTTGGCCCCCCCCCGCCACCGCCGGGATTCGGCAAACGCCGGCCCTGAGCTCTGGTCCCGGCGCGGCGCAGTAGTGAACCAAAACCCTGAGGGGGGGGGGGATTGTCCCCACGGCCCCCCCTCCAAACCGCGGTGATGCCACGCCGGGGGGGTCTGATCCAGTGTATGGGGTGGGGGGGGGTAAGGGGGGGTCAGAGGAAGACGAACTCATCGGCGCCAGGTTTTTTGGGGCGCTTGCCAGCGCGGGGGGGCGGCGGCGGTGGGGGGGGGCGAGAGCCGAGCGGCTCCAGGCCGTGGTCCTGCGCCTGACCCTCTGCCACCGTGAAGATGGGGTAGCGTTCCGGCGCCGAGGGGGGGGTCAGGACCTGGAAAGGAGAGGGGGGGGGCGGGATAAAGGGTCAGAAAAAAGGGGGGGGCACCCCAAAAGCCGCTGCTCCCCCCCCCGGCAGCGGGGACTCACGCGGGTGAGGTCGGAGCAGAGCTCGTCCAGGTCCGGCCCGGCGGCGGCGTAGAAGCCGATGGTGCAGCTGGGATCCATCTTCCCAAAGGCCATTTTCCGGGGCGAGCTGCAGTGGAAGGACTTGGGGGGGGGCAAAAAAAAAAAAATTTGGGGGGGTTACACCCTCCTGGCCCCCCCCCCCGTTTTAACGGGGTGTCCCCCCCCCCAGCACCCACCTGCAAGGGGAAGTTCTCCCGGGAGGTGTCGACGAAGGGCTGGCAGTAGTGGGGGTCCAGGTAGAGCAAGAAGTCGTCTGGGGCGAGGCGGGGGGGCCAAAAATCAGTCGGTGTGTCGTGCGTCCCCCCCCTCCAGCCACATCCCCAACCCACGCGGCACCGGCACGGCTACCTTGGAAGCCGACGAAGTAGAGGGAATGCCGGGGCTTGCCGCCGATGATGCCCACGCAGGATTTCAGCTTCAGCAGCTCCTGGAGCGGGGCGGGGGGGGAAACGGACACGGGGGGTTTGGCGGCAGCGGGATCCGTTTCCCGGCACAACCGGGAGGAAGAACCGGTGCCGGCGACGCGGCAGAGCCCCCGGCCCGCCGCGGTTCCCCACCTTGACGCAATCCACGTAGACGGGGTTCAGGGTCTCCCCCCCCAACCGCACCGGCACCAGGACGACGACGGCGCGGCGCTGCCCCGGCACCGTCCGCTCGGTGTCCCCCTGCACCAGGCCGGCGACGTCCCCTTTGTAAACTGCCAGAAAAAATAAAAAAGGGGTCGGGGGCTGGGGGGGGGCTCCGCATCCTGGATCCCCCCCCCCCGCCGAAATCGGGGAGGGGGAAGCCCCCCGCGTCGGCACGTACCGGTGCAGTCCTGAGAGACGTAGACGGAGAGGCCGCCGGTCTCGGGGCAGGTTTCCACCGCTCTCCTGCCGCGGAAAGAGGATGAATCCCGGCGAGCCGCCCCCCGCCGCCAAAACGAGGGGGAGGGACCCCCCCCCCGGCACCCCCTCCCCGCTCACCGAAGGATGTGGGCGACGATGGAAGGACCGTACCAATCCCCGGCTTTTTTCCCGGCGTTCCGACCCAGCTCTACCAAACGATGGATGCCGAAAGGCGCCCGGGGGTGGTCGGCGAACCAGGCCACGATGGCGCGGTGCCGCCGCTCAGCCTCCCGCGGGATCCCTGCCCGGCCCGGGGGGTCCCGTGTCCACGCCGGGGGGTCTCGCGTCTGTCCTGGGGGGTCCTGCGTCCGTGCCGGGGGGTCTCGCGTCCGTCCTGGGGGGTCTCGCGTCTGTCCTGGGGGGTCCTGCGTCCGTGCCGGGGGGTCCTGCGTCCGTGCCGGGGGGTCTCGTGTCTGCGCTGGGGGGTCTCGTGTCCCTCCTGGGGGGTCCCGTGTCCCTCCCGGGGGGTCCCTCGCTCGCCGGGACCCAGCCGCCGTCTCCCCCTCCGGCATCGCCTCGGACCACATCCAGTCTAGAGCGGAGAAGGGGGCGTCAGCGGCGGCGGGGTGGCGCGGGGGCCCCCCCCGGGCCCCCCCCCGCTCCTTACCCCTGCCCAGCAGGTGCAGGACGAGCCCCTGGGCCAGCAGCATCTGGGCGGTGCGCAGCATGCAGCCCCAGCCGCAGTCCGTGCTCCAGGGGGTCCCCGCCAGCGGCGGGAAGCCCCGCCGGTACGTCAGCCACAACCGGGAGGAGAAATCCCGCTGGAAACGGTCCAGCTCCTCTGCGGCGGCGGCGGGGGGGGGGAGAAGAGAAGAGATGAGTAGGCAACTCCCGCCCCCGGGGGACCACCGGCGCGGGGGGGGGGGGGGGGAGATGAGATGAGCAGGGAACAAAAGCCAACCCCCCCGGGACCCCCGCTGCCGGTACTCACCGTCGGCGGCCGGGCGGTAGGCCCGTCCCAGGAGGTGGAGGGGGGAGAGTTTGTTGAAATGGGTCTTGGGCCGCACCGTCCAGCCTGGGGGGGGGGGGGTAAAAAAACGGGAGTCAGGGCTCCCCCCCCCCCACCCCCGGTGCGTCCCGGTGCGTCCCGCCTCGCACCGTATCGGACGCTGTTCCAGGCCGAGAGGAACCGGCCCCGGGCCCCTTCGTCGGCCGCCGGGGGGGTCCCGCCGCCGCCGCCGCCCCCCCCCGCCTCCGCCGCTGCCCGCTCGGTGCCGAGCTCATGGCGGCGGCGGCGGCGCGCGGGGAGGGGCGTGTCCCCGGCGGGGTGGGCGGGGCCGCAGCCGGGCGGTACCGGGATCGGGGCCCTCCGTCGCCGCCGCCGGCGCCGCCATCTTTGTCGAGGGCGAGGTCGGCGGAAAGCGGGGACACGCGCCGGAGGGCGGAAGTGGAGGCGGAAGGGGCGGGGCGAAGGGAGGGAGGGGAGGGGTCGCCGTGGTGACGGGGGGCGGCTGGCACTGCGGGGGGGGGGCAGAGCGCTTCCCCCCACACCGAGAGGGGTCCCGGCCCCATGGAGGGGTCCCAGCCCCATGGAGGGGGGCCTCAGCCCCATGGAGGGGGGTCCCGGCCCCATGGAGGGGTCCCAGCCCCACGGAGGGGTGTCCCGGCCCCATGGAGGGGGTCCCGGCCCCATGGAGAGGGGTCTCAGCCCCATGGAGGGGTGTCCCGGCCCCATGGAGGGGGTCCCAGACCCATGGAGAGGGGCCTCAGCCCCATGGAGGGGTGTCCCGGCCCCATGGAGGGGGTCCCAGACCCATGGAGAGGGGTTCCAGCCCCATGGAGGGGGGTCCCGGCCCCATAGAGAGGGGTCCCAGCCCCATGGAGGGGGTCTCAGCCCCATGGAGGGGGTCCCAGCCCCATGGAGAGGGGTCTCAGCCCCATGGAGGGGGGTCCCGGCCCCATGGAGGGGGCCCCAGACCCATGGAGAGGGGTTCCAGCCCCATAGAGGGGGGTCTTAGGCCCATGGAGGGGGGTCTCAGTCCCACAGAGAGGTGCTGGCCCCATAGAGAGGGGTCCAAGCCCTACAGAGAGGGGTCCCGACCCCATAGAGGGGGGTCTCAGGCCCATGGAGGGGGGTCTCAGGCCCACAGAGGAGTGCTGGCCCCATAGAGAGGGGTCCAAGCCCTACAGAGAGGGGTCCCAGCCCCATGGAGGGGGGTCTCAGCCCCATGGAGAGGGGTCCCAGCCCCACAGATGATGGTGCTGGCCCCACAGAGGGGTCCCAGCCCCACAGAGGGGGGTCCCAGCCCCATGGAGAGGCGTCTCAGCCCTACAGAGAGAGGTCCCAGCCCCACCAACGGGGGTGCCAGCCCCACAGACGGCAGCACTGGCCCCACTGAGGGCTGCCAGCCCCACAGATTGGGGTGCCAGCCCCACAGACCAACGTGGGGCCGGTGCCAGCGCAGGCACCGTGGGACCAGGGAGCCTCAGGCTCCGGCCGCCCCCAACCACAGGGGCCCCCACCCCATGGCAGCTGTGGGGCTGGGCCCCCCCCCCAGCCCCCCCGCCCCATACCGGTGTGGGGCTGGGTGCCGGCATGGGTGCGCCGGTGCCGCGGGCGCCTTTGGCAGCGCCGAACCCAGCACCTGCCCCCGCCCGGGGGGGTTCCCAGCGCCCACACTGGGGGGGGAGCCCTGCCCGGCCCCCCCCCCACCCCGTGGGACCCACACGTCCAGGCCCCACAGCCGCCCCACCCCGTGGGACCCACATGTCCGAGCCCCAATGACCCCCCACCCCGTGGGACCCACACGTCCGAGCCCCGCAGGCCCCCCCACCCCATGGGACCCACACGTCTGAGCCCCACTGACCCCCACCCACGGGACCCACACGTCCGAGCCCCACAGCCCCCCCACCCCTGGGGCCCGTGGGAGGATTGGGGTTCCCCATGTGGAGCGAGGGTGCAGGTTGGGGCCTGCCCGGACGGACGGACGGACAGACGGACGGACAGGGGGTGGCGGCGGGGGGGCCCGACCGGTTTGGCAGTGGGGCTGCCCCACGTGGCACGGCGGCGGGTGCTGGGGTGGGGTGGGGACCCACGATGGGTGGAGGGGGGGGGGGTTGGGGGCACATCTGGGGGGGTTTGAGCACATCTGGGGGGGCTGGGGAACGTCTGGGGGGGGTCCCGAGCACATCTGGGGGACTGGGGAACGTCTGGGGGGAGCGGGGAACGTCTGGGGGTCTTGAGCACATCTGGGGGCTGGGGAAAATATGGGGAGGCTGGGGCACATCTGGGGGGGTCTTGAGCACATCTGGGGGGCTTGGGAAGACCTGGGGGGGTCCTCGAGCACATCGGGGGGCTGGGGCACATCTTGGGGGGTCTTGGGCACATCTGGGGGGCTGGGGCACATCGGGGGGGGCTTGAACACATCTGGGGGGCTTGAACACATCTGGGGGGCTGGGGCACATCTGGGGGGCTCCTGCATTGCTCAGGCAGGTGATGGGGGGAGTTTCGGGGGTCGCAGGGGCCGCTGCCCCCGGGGGGTCTCGCAGTGGGGTGGGGGGGTCGGGGGGGGGGAGGAGCGGCTCCGCCCCCGCCCCGCCCGGCCCCGCCCGGCCCCGCCCGCCCCACCGGAGCCAGCGCGGAGCGGCGGAGCGGAGCCGGGTCCCACGGTGAGTCCGGGGGGGGGCGGGCAGGGAACCCCCCCTCCGATCCTCCCCCACGCGGGGAACGGACTCGAGGGGGGGCGATACCGACGGGGGGGCAGTGGGGAAACTGAGGCACGGAAGGGGAACGGGGGGGGCCGGCGCTATGGGGCTGGGGGGGGGGGCTGGGGGGGGCTATTCCGCCCCCCCCTACACGGAACGGGGCCCCCCCAGCCCCGTCCGGCATTGGGGGGCGGCACCGGGAGCCCCACGGCTGCCCCACGGCGGGGGCTGGAGCTGCGTCCCGGCCCCACGGCTGCCCGGACCCCCAGTATCCTGCCCCAGAGCTCCCCGGACCCCCATTATCCTGCCCCACAGCTCCCCGGACCCCATTATCCTGCCCCACGGCTGCCCAGACCCCCAGAATCCTGCCCCACAGCTCCCCGGACCCCATTATCCTGCCCCACGGCTGCCCAGACCCCCATTATCCTGCCCCACAGCTCTCCGGACCCCCATTATCCTGCCCCACGGCTGCCCAGACCCCCAGTATCCTGCCCCACAGCTCCCCGGACCCCATTATCCTGCCCCACGGCTGCCCCGACCCCCCAGAATCCTGCCCCACAGCTCCCCGGACCCCATTATCCTGCCCCACGGCTGCCCAGACCCCCATTATCCTGCCCCACAGCTCCCCGGACCCCATTATCCTGCCCCACAGCTCTCCGGACCCCCATTATCCTGCCCCACGGCTGCCCAGACCCCCAGTATCCTGCCCCACAGCTCCCCGGACCCCATTATCCTGCCCCACAGCTGCCCCGACCCCCCATTATCCTGCCCCACAGCTCTCCGGACCCCCAGTATCCTGCCCCACGGCTCTCCGGACCCCCATCATCCTGCCCCACAGCTCTCCAGACCCCCAGTATCCTGCCCCACAGCTGCCCCGACCCCCCAGTATCCTGCCCCACAGCTCTCCAGACCCCCAGTATCGTGCCCCACAGCTCTCCAGACCCCCATCATCCTGCCCCACAGCTCCTGCCCCCCCCGTCTCCTCCTGTGGGGCACCGGGTGGGACCCGCCAACGCCGTGGGGCCCGGCCGCACCCATCTCACCCCAAATATTTGGGCAGGTCCCCCCCCACCCCCCACGGCGGGACCCCGCGGCCGCCCCCGACGCGCCGCCGCTCGCCCGGGCCCGCCGGGTGGGTGGGTGGGCGGGCGGGCGGGTGGGAAGGGCGCGACGGCGGCGGCGGGTGCCCCGCGGGGCCGTGGGGCAGGACCCACCGATGCGGGGGGGGTCCCGTGGGGCAGCACCCACGCGAGCGCGCACAGCCCCTTCGGGGCGCGGGCTGGCAAAGCCCTTCGGGGGTGCCGAGATGCCGCGGGGCGCACGCTTGCAAGCACACGCGTGCGCGCCGGCTCTTCGCCGTGCAGGCTTGCAAGTGCACGCACGTGCGCGAAGACCCCGCGGGGCGCGCGCTTGCGAAGCGTGCGCTCGCGCACAGACCCCGGGGGGCTGCGCGCTTGCGAGCGCGTGCCCGCGTGCAAACCGTTTTGGGGTGCGCGCCTGCGAGCGTGCGCAGACGCGCGCAGGCCCGTTAGGGTGCACGCTCGCAAGCGCGCACACGCACGCAAACCCTTTAGGGCGCACACCTGCAAGCGTGCAGATGTACGCAGGCCTTTTGGGGCGCACGCTTGCGAGCTCGCATCCACGGGGGAACCATTTGGGGTGCACGCTTGCAAGGGCACGCTTGTGCACAGGCCAGTTGGGGCTCACGCTTGCAAGCGCGCACATGCGCGCAAACCCTTTTGGGTGCACACCTGCAAGCGTGCACACGCGCACAGACCGTTTCGGGTGCACGCCTGCAAGTGCGCACGTGCACACAAAGACCCTCTTGGGTGCACGCTTGCAAGCGTGCACACAGGCACAAAGACCCTTTTGGGTGCACGCTTGCAAGCGCACATGCACACAGACCCTTTTGGGTGCACGCTTGCGAGCACGCACACATGTACGGACCCTTTTGGGCGCACGCTCGCGAGCGCGCGCACACGCGCGCAGACCCTTTTGGGTGCCCGCCTGCGAGCGCGCACGTGTGTGCAAACCCGTTTGGGGTGCGCGCTCGCGAGCGCGCGCGCGCGCGCACAGACCCTCTCGGGTGCGCGCCCGCAAGCGCGCCGAGGCTCACCGCCCCCCCCCCCCCCGCCGTGTCCCCCCCACAGCTCTCCCCGCCATGTAGCCCCCCCCCGGCTCCCCAGCATGGCGCCGGGGCCCTTCCCGGAGGACGCGGTTCTCGCCCTCCATTACAACTACACCGGGAAGCTGCACGCCGGGCGCTACCGGGGGGGCCTTCGCCCCGAGACCCTCCTCTTCCTCCTGGTGTGCGGCTTCATCGTGGTGGAGAACCTGGTGGTGCTGGTGACCATCTGGAGGACCAAGAAGCTCCACTCGCCCATGTTCTACCTGCTGGGCAACCTCACCCTCTCCGACCTGTTGGCCGGCGTCGCCTACACCGCCAACATCGTCCTCTCCGGCGCCAACACCTTCCGGCTGACGCCGGCGCTGTGGTTCCTGCGGGAAGGCGGCGTCTTCCTCACCCTGGCCGCCTCGGTCCTGAGTTTGCTGGCCATCGCGGTGGAGCGGCACCTCACCATGGCGAGGGTGCGGGTGACGCGGGGGGACAAGCGGGGGCGGATGTGGTCGCTGGTGGCGGCCAGCTGGGGGGTTTCGGTGGCGCTGGCGGCGTTGCCGGGCTTGGGGTGGAACTGCCTGGGCGACCTGCCGGCGTGCTCCACCGTCCTCCCCCTCTACTCCAAGCGCTACGTCTTCTTCTGCGTCGCCGTCTTCCTCGCCATCCTCCTCACCATCGTCGTCCTCTACGCCCGCCTCTACCGCGCCGTCCGGCGCTCGGCCAGCCTCCGCCCGTCGCCCAAATCGCCGGCCCTGCTGAAGACGGTGACAGTGGTGGTGGGGACCTTCATCGCCTGCTGGTCGCCCCTCTTCCTCCTCTTGCTGCTGGACGCCTGGTGCTGCCCGCGGGCGTGCGCGGTGCTCTACCACGCCGACTACTTCTTGGGTTTGGCCATGGCCAACTCTTTGCTCAACCCCCTCATCTACACCGGCACCAGCCGGGAGATGTGCCGCGCCGTCCTGCGCCTGCTGCGGGGCGGGGGGTGCTGCCGGCGCGGGGGGGGGGGGCACCGGCGACGGCAGCGGGGGACGCGGCGGCGGCGGCACGTTGGGGGTCCCCAGTTTGGGGGGGGGAGCGGGCAGCGGGAGCCCCTCGGGGAGGTCGTCGGCCAGGCGGAGGGGGGGGGAGAGCAGCGGGGGGGCGGGGGACACGAGTGGGGGGGCGGGGGGGGATGGGGCGGATGGGAATGTGGGGGGGGCACAGGGCTGAGGGGGGGGAGGCGCGGGCTCCCGGCATCGGCGTGTTTCCCCCCCCCCCGTGTCACTGTGTGTGTGTGTGTGTGTGTGTGTGTGTGTCCCAGCGCTGGGGGGGCTGGGGGTCCCCGTCCCCCCCCTCCCAGTCCCCCTGTTCCTGCCCCCCCCCCATTTTTGTAACGAGTTTTTAATAAAAGGCCTTTTTTGGAGAGAACCCCCCCTCCCTTGCTCGCCCCCCCCCCCCCGGACAGGGACAGTGTGGGGACGTCAGGAGGGGGCACGGAGAGGGGGGGACACCCACGGGGGACACTGGGAGGGGGGGGCAACCCATGGAGGACACTGGGAGGGGGGACACACTCATGGGGGACACTGGGAGGGGGCACTGGGAGGGGGAGGACACCCATGGAGGACACTGGGAGGTATACTGGGGGGGGGGACACCCACGGGGGACACTGGGAGGGGGGGACACCCGTGGGTGACGCTGGGAAGGGGCACTGGGAGGGGGGGACCACCCACGGGTGGCACTGGGAGGGGGCACTGGGGGACACACACACCCACGGGGGACACTGGGAGGTGCGGGAAAACCACAGGGGGCACTGGGGGGGGGGTAGGAGGGGGGGACGACACCCATGGGCGACACTGGGAGGGGGGGGACACTCATGGGGGACACTGGGAAGGCGCACTGGGAGGGGTTGACCCCCACGGGTGACACTGGGAGGGGGCACTGGGAAGGGGGAGGACACCCATGGAGGACACTGGGAAGGGATACGCACTCATGGGAGACACCGGGAGGGGGCACTGGGCGGGGGGGACGACACCCACGGGGAATACTGGGAGGGGGCACTGGGAGGGGAGGGACACCCACGGAAGACACTGGGAGGGGGGACACACTCACGGGTGACACTGGGAGGGGGCACTGGGAGGGGGGAACACAGCCACGGGTAATACTGGGAGGGGGCACCGGGGGGGGACACACACGGGACCCCCACGGGTGACAGCGGGAGGGGGCACCGGGACACACACACGGGACCCCCACGGGTGACAGCGGGAGGGGGCACCGGGGGACACACACGGGACCCCCACGGGTGACAGCGGGAGTCCCCCCCAGCCGGTGACACGGGGGCGACCCGCGCGACACACGCCCCGCCCCGTGACGTCACGGGCGGGGCGGGGGCGGGGGCGGGGCCAGCTCCTCCCCACGCCGGGACTCTTATTCTGGCGGGGGCGGGGCGGGGCGGCGGTGACGTCACGCGGGGGTGGGCGGGGCCGCCGCAGGACTCTTACCGCGGCGGGGGCTCCGCGCGCTGCTTAGTCACGGCCCCCCCCGCCCCCCCCCGTGTGTCCCCCCCCCTTCCCCCCCCCCCGCCGCCTCCCGACGACGACCGGGGCCGCGTCCATGGCCGGGTGAGACCCCCGGGACCCCCCCGGACCCCCGGGACCCCCCCGGGACTCTCCCCCCCCCGCGGGAGGGGGGTGGGTGGGGTGGGGGGGGGTCCTTGGGTGCTTGTAGGCGTTCTGCGCCCCCCCCCCCCCGGCAAAAATGGGAGGGGGGCATCGCGTCTGCGAGGGGAAAGGGGGGGACTACTGGGGATCCCCCCCCACCGTGTGCCTCAGTGTCCCCAGTGGGTGCCAGGAATGATTTGGGGGGGGGGCTGTCCCCGTCCCCGAAGCCCCCGTCCCCGTACCTCAGTTTCCCCAGTGGGTGCCCCCCCCCTTCCCTAAGAACCCCTCTCCCCCGTGCCTCAGTTTCCCCAGCACGTACTGGGGCTGATCTAGGGGGCGGTCTCCCCCCCGCGCCAGTTTCCCCAGCACGAGCCAGGCATGATTTTGGGGGCGGGGGGGTGTCCCCTTCCATCCAGCCCCATTCCCCCCCCCCAGTTTCCCCAGCATGTACTGAGGCTGATTGGGGGGGGGTCTCATCTCTCTCCCCCCCCCCCGCCCCCCGTGCCTCAGTTTCCCCAGCACACACTGAGGCTGATTGGGGGGGGTCTCATCTCCTCCCCCCCCCCCCCGTGCCTCAGTTTCCCCAGCACGTCCTGGGGCTGACTGGTGGGGGTGTTCATTCCCCCCCCCCCGTGCCTCAGTTTCCCCAGCACGTCCTGGGGCTGATGGGGGGGGTCTCATTCCCCCCCCCCGTGCCTCAGTTTCCCCAGCACGTCCTGGGGCTGATTGGGGGGGTGTCTCATCTCCCCCCCCCGTGCCTCAGTTTCCCCAGCATGTCCTGGGGCTGACTGGGGGGGGTGTCTCATTCCCCCCCCCGTGCCTCAGTTTCCCCAGCACGTCCTGGGGCTGACTGTGGGGGTGTCTCATCTCCCCCCCCGTGCCTCAGTTTCCCCAGCACGTCCTGGGGCTGACTGGGGGGGTCTCATCTCTCCCCCCCCCCGTGCCTCAGTTTCCCCAGCACGTCCTGGGGCTGACTGGTGGGGGTGTCTCATTCGCCCCCCGTGCCTCAGTTTCCCCAGCACGTCCTGGGGCTGACTGGGGGGGGTCTCATCTCTCCCCCCCCGTGCCTCAGTTTCCCCAGCACGTCCTGGGGCTGATTGGGGGGGGTCTCATCTCTCCCCCCGTGCCTCAGTTTCCCCAGCACGTCCTGGGGCTGATTGGGGGGGTCTCATCTCTCCCCGCCCCCCGTGCCTCAGTTTCCCCAGCACGTCCTGGGGCTGACTGGTGGGGGGTCTCATCTCCCCCCCCCCCCGTGCCTCAGTTTCCCCAGCACGTCCTGGGGCTGACTGGGGGGGGGTGTCTCACTTCTCCCCCCGTGCCTCAGTTTCCCCAGCACGTCCTGGGGCTGATTGGGGGCGTCTCATCTCTGCCCCCCCCGTGCCTCAGTTTCCCCAGCACGTCCTGGGGCTGATTGGGGGGGTCTCATCTCTCCCCCCCCCCGTGCCTCAGTTTCCCCAGCACGTCCTGGGGCTGACTGGGGGGGGTGTCTCATTCCCCCCCCGTGCCTCAGTTTCCCCAGCACGTCCTGGGGCTGATCTGGGGGGGTGTCTCATCTCGCCCCCCGTGCCTCAGTTTCCCCAGCACGTCCTGGGGCTGACTGGTGGGGGTGTCTCATTCCCCCCCCCCCCGTGCCTCAGTTTCCCCAGCACGTCCTGGGGCTGACTTGGGGGGGGGTGTCTCACTTCTCCCCCCGTGCCTCAGTTTCCCCAGCACGTCCTGGGGCTGACTGGGGGGGTCTCATCTCTCCCCCCCCCCCGTGCCTCAGTTTCCCCAGCACACACTGAGGCTGATCTGGTGGGGGTCTCATCTCTCCCCCCACCCCCGTGCCTCAGTTTCCCCAGCACGTCCTGGGGCCGACTGGGGGGGGGGTGTCTCACTTCCCCCCCCGTGCCTCAGTTTCCCCAGCACATCACTGAGGCTGATCTGGTGGGGGTCTCATCTCTCCCCCCGTGCCTCAGTTTCCCCAGCACGTCCTGGGGCTGACTGGTGGGGGTGTCTCACTTCCCCCCCCGTGCCTCAGTTTCCCCAGCACGTCCTGGGGCTGACTGGGGGGGTCTCATCTCTCCCCCCCCCCCGTGCCTCAGTTTCCCCAGCACGTCCTGGGGCTGACTTGGGGGGGGGTGTCTCACTTCTCCCCCCGTGCCTCAGTTTCCCCAGCATGTCCTGGGGCTGATTGGGGGGGTCTCATCTCTCCCCCCCCCCGTGCCTCAGTTTCCCCAGCACACACTGAGGCTGATCTGGTGGGGGGTCTCATCTCTCCCCCCATGCCTCAGTTTCCCCATGGGCTCCCGCCCCCCAGCCCTCTCTAACCCCCCCTTCTCTCTCTCTCTCTCTCTCCCCCCGCAGGTTCTCATCGCCCACCGCCCCCTCTTAGCCCCCCCCCCCGCCCCCCGCCAACCGCAGGGGGATGCCGGGGCCATGTCCTCCCCGCCGCCCCCCGAGTGCCAGGCGGAGGTGACCCCCTCGCCGGGGGGGTCGGGTTCCTTCCACTACAGCCTGGAGGAGCACCCCAAAGCGGCGCTGGCCATCATGAACCAGCTCCGTCTGTCGGGCCAGCTCTGCGACGTCACCCTGCGGGTCCGGTACCGGCGCGACGTCCCGCCGGCCGATTTCCCGGCGCACAAGGTCGTTTTGGCCTCGTCCAGCCCGGTGTTCAAGGCCATGTTCACGGCGGGGCTGCGGGAGGGAGGGATGGAGGTGGTCCCCATCGAGGGGGTCCACCCGCGGGTGATGGAGCGGCTGGTGGAGTTCGCCTACACGGCCTCCATCTCGGTGGGGGAGAAGTGCGTCCTGCACGTCATGAACGGCGCCGTCATGTACCAGATCGACAGCGTCGTCCGCGCCTGCTGCCATTTCCTCGTCCAGCAGCTGCACCCCAGCAACGCCATCGGCATCGCCAACTTCGCCGAGCAGATCGGCTGCCTCGAGCTGCACCAGAAGGCCCGCGAGTACATCTACATGCACTTCGGGGAGGTGAGGGGGGGGCCTGGAACGGGGCGGGGGGGACCCCGGGGTCGCCGCAGGGGGAAACGGGGGGACACCCCTCTCCCGAGGGCATGGGAGGGGGAATTGGGGGGACGCCCCCTCCCCTGAGGTCGTGTGGGGGGGAATTGGGGGGACGCCCCCTCCCCCGAGGTCATGGGGGGGGGAATTGGGGGGACGCCCCCTCCCCTGAGGTCATGGGGGGGCTCAGGGAGTGGGGAGGGACCCCCTCAGGGGATGGGGAGGGGGAATTGGGGGGGACACCCCCTCCCCTGAGGTCATGGGGGGGGAATTGGGGACCCCCCCCCTCCCCTGGCGTCATGGCAGGGGGGTCAGGAGGTGGTGGAGGGGGAAATGGGGGGACACCCCCCACCATGATGTTGGGGGGGGGTCAGGGAATAGTGAGGGACCCCCCCAGGGGCTGGGGAGGGGGCTGAGAAGTGGTCCCCCCCCTCACTTCATTTAATATGGGCTCTTGGGGGGTGTCATGGGCTGGGGGGGCCCCATTCCATTAATGAGGGCTGTTGGGGGGTGTCAGAGAGCAGGGGGGCCCCCCACTCCATTAATAGGGGTTTTTGGGGGGGTGTCACAGAGCTGGGGGCCCCCCCACCCCATTTAACATGGGGACACTGGCCATTGGGGCTGTCACAGAGCTGGGGGGGGCCCCTCACTCCATTAATACAGACTTTTGGGGGGTGTTTGAGAGCTTGGGGCCCCCCCACCCTATTTAATACAGGCTGTTGGGGGGGTGTCACAGAGCTGGGGGCCCCCCATTTAATACAGGCTGTTGGGGGGGTGTCAGAGAGCTGGGGGCCCCCCATTTAATACAGGCGTTGGGGTGTCAGAGAGCTGGGGGGGCCCCCACTCCATTAATATGGGCTGTTGGGGGGTGTCTGAGAGCTTGCGTGTCCTGTCCCCCCCCATTTAATACAGGCTGTTGGTGTCGGAGAGCTTGGGGCCCCCCCCTGCTATTTAATACAGGCTGTTGGGGGGTGTCACAGATTTGGGGGCTCCCCCCTCCATTAATACGGGCTGTTGGGGGGTGTCTGAGAGCTTGCGTGTCCCGTCCCCCCCATTTAATACAGGCTGTTGGTGTCAGAGAGCTTGGGCCCCCCCCCTGCTATTTAATACAGGCTGTTGGGGGTGTCACAGATTTGGGGGGCTCCCCCCTCCATTAATACGGGCTGTTGGGGGGGTGTCACAGATTGCCCCCCCCAGAAGGGAAGACAGGACCGAAGCCGACCCCAAGCGGAATCTCCCGATCCCTCGCACCGGGCGCCAGCGAGGGGCTGCTGGCCTGCCCGCTCCCCCTCCTCCAATTTTCTTTTTTTTTTTTTTTTGCTTGCCCCCCCCCGCAGGTATCGAAGCAGGAGGAATTCTTCAACCTCTCGCACTGCCAGCTGGTGACCCTGATCAGCCGGGACGAGCTGAACGTCCGCTGCGAGTCGGAGGTTTTCCACGCCTGCATCAACTGGGTGAAGCACGACTGTCCCAACCGCCGCCTGTACGTCCAGGCTCTGCTCCGCGCCGTCCGCTGCCATTCCCTCACCCCCCACTTCCTCCAGATGCAACTCCAGAAATGCGAAATCCTCCGCTCCGACTCCCGCTCCAAGGATTACCTGGCGCAAATTTTTCAGGATCTGACCCTTCATAAACCCACCCAGGTCTTACCCTGCCGTACCCCCAAAGTGGGGCAGCTCATTTACACGGCCGGCGGGTATTATCGCCAGTCTTTGAGTTATTTGGAAGCTTACAACCCCCGGGACGGATCGTGGATCCGTTTAGCCGATCTTCAGGTTCCTCGGAGCGGTCTGGGGGGTTGCGTGGTGGGGGGGCTTTTTTACGCCGTGGGGGGGCGGAATAATTCCCCCGACGGGAACACGGACTCGGCCGCCATCGACTGTTATAACCCCATGACCGACCAGTGGTCCCCCTGCGCCCCCATGAGCGTCCCCCGCAATCGCATCGGGGTGGGGGTCATCGACGGCATGATCTACGCCGTGGGGGGGTCGCACGGATGCATCCATCATAGCAGCGTGGAGAGGTAAGGGGGCTGCGGCGCTGGGGGGGGAGAAGGGGCTGGAGGTGAATCGGGGTGATAACACAAGCACTGGGCTGCCCTTGGGGCGGGGGGGGGGGGGGGGGCAAATCTGCCCCTGGGGCTGGTAACACAAGCCCATGTCTGCTTTGGGGGGGGGGGGGCAGATCTGCCCCCCGGGGAGCCCAAATCTGCCCCTGGGGCTGATAACACAAACCCTGATCTGCCCTGGGGGGCACAGATCTGCCTGGAGGGGGGCACAGTGTAATAACACACTGCCCTGCCCTGGGGGGGGGGCACAGAGTGTAATAATACATTGCTCTGCCCTGGGGCGGGGGGGGCACAGAGTGTAATAATACATTGCTCTGCCCTGGGGGGGGGGGGGGGGGGGGCACAGATCTGCCCCAGAGCCAATAACAGAAGCCCAGGACTGCCCCGGGGGGGGGGGGGGCAGGGCACAGATCTGCCCCAGGGCTGACGATAAAGACATTATTTACCCCGGGGGGGGCGTGGATAACACAAACCCAGCCCCGCAGGGGGCCCTTAGGGGTCTTATCGGGGCCTGCGCCCCCCATGGGTGCCAGGACCCCCCCCCCCACCCCCCGCAGTGCTCAGACCCTGCTGTGTGTTGTGCGTGTGTGTCCCCCCCCCAGGTACGAGCCGGAGAGGGACGAGTGGCAGCTGGTGGCCCCCATGCTGACGCGACGGATCGGGGTGGGGGTGGCGGTTCTCAACCGTCTCCTTTACGCCGTGGGGGGGTTCGACGGCAGCGCCCGCCTCAGCTCCGCCGAGTGCTACCACCCCGAGCGGGACGCCTGGAGAGCCATCGCCCCCATGGCCACCATCCGCAGCGGCGCCGGTGAGGCGGGGGGGGGACACGACGCGACGCACGCGGACGTTTTGGGGTCCTCGGGAGGGGGATTAGGGGGGTCTGACCAACTCTGCTTTCGCCCCCGCAGGGGTCTGCGCCCTCAATAATTGCATTTACGCCATGGGGGGCTACGACGGGACGGACCAGCTCAACAGCACCGAGCGTTACGAGGTGGAGACGGACACCTGGACCTTCGTGGCACCCATGCGGTACCGGCGCAGCGCCCTCGGCGTCACCGTCTACCAGGGCAAGATCTACGTCTTGGGTAGGTGTTGGAGAACCAGGGGGGGCACGTTTCTCAGGGGTGCTGTCATGTCCCACCCCACCCCATCTTTGCCGTTGAGGGGGGAAGAAACCGAAACGGTTGCCTTTTCCGCAGGGGGCTACGACGGCCACACGTTCTTGGATTCGGTGGAATGTTACGACCCGGTCGCCGACGCCTGGACGGAGGTGACGCGGATGACGTCGGGACGCAGCGGGGTGGGGGTGGCCATCACCATGGAACCGTGCCGAAAACAAACCGACCGAACCGATTGTCCGTGCTAACCCCGGCGCCGCCGTGGGGGGGGTCGGGGTGGGGGGGAAAAAACCGGCCGCGGCGCAGCCGCGGTGCAGCCGATGGGGCTGCGGGCTTTTTTACCCACCCTCCTCCCTTCTCCTTTTCCCCACGGCGGCGGGTAAACGCGTGGCGAGGCGGGGGCCGGGATGTTGCCGCCCCTGCGCCTCACTTGGCCACAAGGACAGCTCACGGGGGGGCCGTGGCACCCCCAAATTCCCCCCCTCTCCTGGTTTTGGGGAGGAGGGGGGGGCAGCCGGATTTGCACCCACCTTCCAGCCCAGCAGCCGATTGACTGGTTTTAATGATTTCCAAATCCTGTTGTTACATGAATAAAAGAGACTTTTGTGATTAAGCTGGGGGGGGGTCAGCACCGCGGGGTCGGGGGGTGGGGTGGGGTGGGGGCAATTGGCGTCGCCCAATCCGTACCGGCACCGTGCCGTTCACCACGCCGTCGGCACCAGGCTCCACAAGTAATCGCTGACGAAGCAGCGGGAATGGCGGCTGCCGTCGATGTCGATGGGCTGGGCGATGTCGGGGCCGTAGTGGACTTTGGGGGGGGGGGGGGGAAGAACAGGGGGTTAAGGGGGGCTGGAAATAAGGGAAAGGGGGGGGTGAAGGGGGACGTGGGGGGGACACTCACTGCCTTTGATCTGCGCTGGCTCGGCCTCGTAGTCCCAATCGATGCGGCTGATCTTGTAGTAGAGCTGCGTCACGTACCTGTGGGGACGGGGGCGGGGGCTTAGAGGTGTTTTGGGGTCCGTGTTCCCCCCTTTACCCATCCTGCCACCCCCCACTCACGTGGTGGAGGGCACGGTGTCCTCTTCCCGCTCCGTGTCCTCCTCCAGCCGCCGGCTCTCCTCCCGCAGCTCCTCCAGCTCCCGTCGCAGGGCGGTGGGGCAGTGAAGGGAGACGACTGCGTGTCTGGACCCCCCCCCCCAAAAAAAAGGACAACGGGAATCCCCCCCCCACCCCCAAAAAGGATATCTGTTGCCGGCCTGCAGGCTGGCACCGGCTTCCCGCACCCGAACCAGCTCCTCTTCCAGGTCTTGCAGCCTCCGGAGCAATCGTTGGAGCTCGCTCTCCCGGTCCAGGAGGGTCTTCGCCACCGTCTCCTCGGCCGCGCCGAGCTCTGGGGACACAGGGTGACGCCGGCTTTACCGGGCGGGGGGGGGGGGGGAAATGACACGGGGGGGGGACACACGGGGCTCACCTCTGACGAGCTGGGCGGCCGTGGCCTGCGAGGCCAGCAGTTTGTCGTCCATCCGGCTCCGTTTGTCCAGGCCACGGCGCAGGAGGTTGTCGGCCCAGTCGGAGAGCAGAACCTTCAGCAGCTCCTTGCTCACCTCCTCCAGCTCCTCCATCCGCTTGCTCAGCATGGCGGGGGCCTGGGGGGGGGGGGGCTTTGGCACCCCAAAATTTGTGGGGGGGGGGGGGCATGGGGAAGGTGTCACTGAGGTGAGGGGGGCAGGGGGAAGCGAAGCTGAAGGAGAGGAGATGGGGCTGGGGGGGGGTAAAGGCCTTGGTTTGGGGGGGGGAGAGTGGAGACATATTGGGGGGGGTAGATTTGGGGGGGGAAGACCTGGGGGGGGCTGGGGGCAGTGACAGGGCCCTCGGGGGGGTGACAGGGGCCACGGTTTGGGATGGAGGGAGGCCCGGGGGGGGGTGACAGACCCCCGGGGGGGGGGGCTGGGGGCAGTGACATGCCCGGGGGGGGGTGACAGACCCCCGGGGGGGGTGCTGGGGGCAGTGACAGGCCCGGGGGGGGGGTGACAGGCCCTGAGGGGGGGTGACAGACCCGCGGGGGGAGGGTGCTGGGGGCAGTGGCGGGGAGGGAGAAGAAACAGAGCCCCCCCCCATGGCGATGGGGGCCGGTATTCCCCCCCCCCCCCCGTTACCTGCTCTCCCGGTACCGGCGGCGGGGGCGGGGGGGGGTTACCGCTGCGCGCGCGCCGCCGTTTGAAGCGGGCCGGCTCTGCGCATGCGCCGCCCGCGCCTCCCGGCCGACGCGCAGGCGCACTTGGGCTTTAGGGGAAGCCGGCGTTTGGAGGCGGCCGCTAGGGGGCGGTAGAGGGTGGGGGGGGGCGAGCGTGGGGAAACCTTCTGGCCGGCTCGGAGGTCTTGAGGGTGGCTCCTCTCTATGGTCGGGGTAGGTTGGGCTGTGGGACCCCCCCGGGGGCTGTGGGACCCCCCCCCCCCAGGGCCTGGTCTGTAGGATCCCCCCCCAGGGGCAATGAGACCCCCCCGGGGCCTGATTCTGGTCCCTGGGATCCCCCCAGGGCTGTGGGAACCCCCCCCATGGCCTGGTCCTGGTCCCTGGGACCCCCCCCTCAAGGCCTGGTCTGTGGGACCCCCCCCCAGAGCAGTGGGACCCCCCCCAGGGGCCATGAGACCCCCCCCCGGGGCCTCATTCTGGTCCCTGGGACCCCCCCAGGGCTGTGGGACCCCCCCCCCAGGGCCTGGTCTGTAGGACCCCCCCCCAGGGGCCATGAGACCCCCCCCCGGGGCCTGATTCTGGTCCCTGGGATCCCCCCAGGGCTGTGGGACCCCCCCCCCCATGGCCTGGGCCCTGGGACCCCCCCCCAAGGCCTGGTCTGTGGGATCCCTCCCCCAGAGCAGTGGGACCCCCCCAGGGGCCATGAGACCCCCCCTGGGGCCTCATTCTGGTCCCTGAGACCCCCCCAGGGCTGTGGGACCCCCCCCCAGGAGCCATGAGACCCCCCCGGGGCCCGATTCTGGTCCCTGGGCCCCCCCGGGGCATGCCGCCTCCCCCCCCCCCCCAGAGCTCCCCTGTGCCCCCCCCCCCAGCCCCTTACCCCCCCATCCCAGCCTGACCCATTCACCAGGCTCTGTGCCCCCCCCCCCCCCCCAGCACAGACCCCCCCACACTCGGTCCCTTCTCCTCTTTATTCGAGCTGATGGCGGAGGAGGGAGAAGGGGGGTGACGGGGGGGGGAGAGAAACCCCCAGGGGATGGGGAAGGGGGGGGGGGGGGCTGGCGAGCTGGGGGGGGGTGTCTCCCCCAGGGCCCCCCCCGGGGGTCTCGGCCACGCTATTCACAGTATGTACAGACCCGCCACCGCGTACAAAAATAAAAGCTCTGCACGCCCCCCCCCCCCCCCGCCGAGACCCCCCCATCCCGCCGCTACAAGGCCACGTCGTGGGGGGGGGGGGCACAGGCCAGGCCTGACCCCCCCACCCCCCCAAATTCTTTTTGGGGGGTCAGATCCCCCACAAGACCCCCCAACACCGCCCCCAGCACCATTGCACACCCCCCCCCCCCGGCCGTGCCCCCCCCCAAATGAAGGGAGACCCCAGCCCCGATGCTACAGTACAGTGTTCAGAAATGGGGGACCCCCCCCAAAAAAAAGCTGTTTGGGGGTCTGCCCCCCCCCCGACTCTCCCACCCCCCCCCCTCGCTCAAAGAGGAATTGGGGGGGGGGCACCTTGTTATTGCTTCACCTCTGTTGGGGATTTGGGGCGGGGGGAGACACACCCCCCCCATTATGGCCTGGACCCTCACCCTGCACAGACAGACTCCAGCGGGTTTGGGGGGGTCCATGAGAGCCCCCCCCCCCAATTGAGAGGGCTCCACCCCCCCCCAGGAGGGCTGGGGGCAATTTGGGGGGGGGGCAACCCCAGGAGGATCCCTGTGCAAAAAGGGGGAGCGAGTGGAAGACTTGGGGGGGGGATGTGCACCCCAAATTAGGGGGGGCCCCCCCCATGCCTTCCCCCCCTCCAGGCTTCGTCTTCCCCCCCCCCCAGCCCCCAAATTGCCCCCCCCAGGGTCCATCCTCCCTCTGGATAAATGGCTTTTGGGGGACAGACCTGGGGGGGGTCCATGCCGGCCCCCCCGAGCCCCCCAGTTTATTTGGGGGGGGGTGTCTGTCCGTATTCCCTTTTTCCTCCCCGGGGGGGGGGGGGGGGCATTTTAATCTCTTTTTTTGTCTTTTCAAGTTTTTTAAAAAATACAATAAAAATTCCCTCTTCCCTCCCCCCTGCCCCCCCCCCAAATAAACCCCATCAAATTAAAATCGACTTTAAAATAAAATTAAAATAAAATTAAAATAAAATAAATCTGAGTTCTGCTCCGGGGGGGGGGGGGTGTCCTGTACCTCCCCCCCCTCCCCAAATAATCTACAAGGAGGGGGGGTGTGTCACCACTCCCCGACAGCGTATCCCCCCCCGAGTCCATTCCGCTCTTCCTCCTCCTCCTCCTCCTCCTCCTCCTCGGGGGGTCTCCCGGGGGGCTGCTCCGGGGGGGTAACGTAGGGTTGATGAACGAGCCGGGGGGTGTTACAGGACGAGGGGGGGGGATAAACGCCGGGTTCCTGCCCTTCCTCATCCTCTTCCAAGGTCAGGTCGAACTGGAAGCGGTGCTGGGGGGGGGGGGAGGCGGCGGCGGGGGGGGGCGAGGGGCTGTGGGGGGGGACGCGGCTGTGGTACCAGTCCCGGTTCTCCTCCAGCGTCTCCAGGATCTCCTGCGCGTCCGGGTGCACCAGGTCGGCCCACGTCTCCCACAGCGGGTGCACGATGTAGTCGATGAAGCCCACCTTGGGGGGGGGACACACACGGGTGACGATGGGTGACGGCCCCCCCACACCCTCCCGGGGGGGTCACTGGGGGGGCCCTGAGCACAGCCGGTACCCCAGGATGGTGCGCAGGGACACGCTGGGGCCAGGGGATGCTCGTGTCTGGGGACGTCGGGGTGGCACCGGGGGTCCCCGTCCCCATGGGACGCCCAGTTGGGGACATTGGGGTGGCACCGAGGGTCCCCGTCCTCGTGGGACGCCCAGTTGGGGACGTTGTGGTGGCACCGAGGGTCCCCGTCCCCATGGGACGCCCAGTTGGGGACACCGGGGTGGCACCGAGGGTCCCCGTCCCCATGGGACGCCCAGTTGGGGATGTCGGGGTGGCACCGGGGGTCCCCGTCCCCATGGGACGCCCAGTTGGGGACACCGGGGTGGCACCGAGGGTCCCCGTCCCCATGGGACGCCCAGTTGGGGACGTCGGGGTGGCACCGGGGGTCCCCATCCCCATGGGACACCCAGTTGGGGACGTCGGGGTGGCACCGAGGGTCCCCATCCCCATGGGACACCCAGTTGGGGACATCGGGGTGGCACCGGGGGTCCCCATCGCCATGGGCCCCAGTTGGGGACACGGGGTGACCCGAGGGTCCCCATCGCCATGGGACACCCAGGGGGACACTGGGGTGGCACCGGGGGTCCCCATCCTCATGGGACACCCAGTTGGGGACATCGTGGTGGCACCGAGGGTCCCTGTCCCCATGGGACACCCAGTTGGGGACATCAGGGTGGCACCGAGGGTCCCCGTCCCCATTGGTACCCAAGGATGTTGTGAGGGACACGGGGTGGCACCGGGGGTCCCCGTCCCCATGGGACGCCCAGTTGGGGACGTCGTGGTGGCACCGAGGGTCCCCGTCCCCATGGGACGCCCAGTTGGGGACATTGGGGTGGCACCGGGGGTCCCCATCCCCATGGGACACCCAGTTGGGGACGTCGGGGTGGCACCGGGGGTCCCCGTCCTCATGGGACGCCCAGTTGGGGACGTCGTGGTGGCACCGGGGGTCCCCGTCCCCATGGGACGCCCAGTTGGGGACACGGTGTTGTCACCGAGGGTCCCCGTCCCCACACGCCGCCTCACCCTGGAGCCGACCACGACCCAGGACCAGCCGGTGGTGACCGGCGGGGTGTCATCGTCCCCCCCCCGTACCTGGGACTTCTCGACGGAGGCGGTGTGTTTGTCACACATGGGGCTGATCTCCATCCCCCGCTCCCGCTCCCTGTCTCCCTGCCGGAAAAACTCCTCCATGATCCGCTCCGTCCACTGCCGGTACAACGCCAGCGGCTTCGTCGGGTTGCTCAGATCCGCGCAGTGCACCATGTTCCTCAGGACCTGCCGAAATCCCTCGGGGTCACGTCAGCCCCCCCGCCCCGCCCCGCCGGCACCGTGTCACCCCCCCTCCATCCGCGTGTCCCCCCCCCAGACCTGGATGCGGTCGGTGTAGTTGTCCAGCAGCAGCACCCCGGAACTCGTCACCTTCTTGGTCTCCACCATCGTCTTGAGGTCGGCCAGGAGGCTCATGTGCTTCGACATGTCGGTGGCCAGGACCTGACGAAGACAAGGCATGCGGCCCGTGTCCCCCCCCCCGAGGGGTGTGGGGTGGTTTTTTTTTTTTTTGGGGGGGTCTTACCATGTCGATGACCATCTTGCGGAGGGTCTGGCGCTGGCGCTTGCTGAGGTTCTGGAAGATGTCGCAGTTCTCCTCCTGCAGCAGCTTGAAGCCGACGGCCAAGTGATGGTTCTCCAGCACCGACTCGTCGTTGTACATCAGCGCCAGCTCCGAGTCTGGGGGACGGGGACACGGGGGACGGGGACGCGGTGAGGGACCCCCCCACACCCCCCCACGCCCCCCCTGCACCCCGGGGTGGGCACGGCACGGCACGGCACGGCACGGCGAGGCTGCGGGCGGGAGAGATGGCCTGCGTGGGCAGGACGGCGTGCAAGACGACGGGCACGTGCAAGACAACAGGCGCGTGCAAGATGACAGGCGTGTGCAAGACAACGTGTGCATGCGAGACTGCGTGTGCAAGACGACAGGCGTGTGCAAGACAACGGGTACATGCGAGACGGCGTACGTGCGAGATGGTGCGTGTGCAAGCGCAGGCACGTGCAAGACGACAGGCACGTGCAAGACTGTGCGTGTGCAGGATGATGTGTGCATGCAAGACAGCGTGCCTATGCGAGATGAGATGCGCGTGCAAAGCAGCGCATGTGTGCAAGATGTGTGTGTGCAAGACAGTGGGCATATGCAAGACTGCGTGTGCGAGATGATGTCTGCGTGATGGTGCGAGATGACGTGTGGATGCACAACGGGCATATGCAAGATGGTGCGAGCGTGCAAGATGACGCATGCATGCAAGACAGCGTGCATGTGCAAGATGACGGGCATAGGCAAGACAGCGTGCGTGTGCAAGATGACGTGTGCACGCAAGACTGCGAGGGCAAGATGACGTGTGGGCAAGACGATGGGCTTATGCAAGACGGTGCATGTGTGCAAGAGGCCGTGCGTGTGCAAGATGATGGACAGATGCAAGACGACACACACGTGCAAGGTGACACGCGGGTGCAAGATGACATGCGAGTGCAAGATGTTGCACGCGCGCGAGTCGGCGCGCGCGTGCAGGACGGGACGTGCTCGCAAGGCAGCTCACGCGCACCAGACACGCACGCGCAGCACAGCGCGTGCGTACGAGACGGCACGCGTGTGCGAGACGGCACGCGTGTGCAAGGCCCGCCCCTGCCCCGGGGGTGTCCCGGGGCCGCCCCCCCCCAGTGGCCGCACTCACTGGTGTTGATGAGGAACTGGTTGGAGACGCCGGGGTGGTCGACGTCGTGGATGGCGGCGGCGAAGAGGGCTGCCAGGATCTCCAGGTCGGTGAACACCGCCTGCGGCACCGGGCGCCCTCAGCACCCGCTCCGGCACCCCAAAATCCACACACCCCCCCCCCGGCTCCCGGCTGAGGGACCCCAAAACCTGGGGACCCACAGATCTCGGGAGTGCGGCGTTCAGGGGTCCCAGCACCCAGAGATCCTGACCGCTGGGGACCCCAGTGGCTGTCCGGGGACCCCCCAACACCTCTGCATCCCAGCACCCCACCAGTTTAGGATCCCGGCACCTGGGGACCCCGATATTCAGGACCCCGACATCTGGAGACCCCGGCGTGTGGGGACCCCGGCATTCGGGGACCCTGGCATCTGGGGACCCCGGCATTTCAGGAGCCCAATATCTGGGGACCCCAGAATCTTGGGACCATGGAATTTGGGGACCCCAACATCTTGGGACCCCAATATCTGGGGATCCTGGCATCTGGGGACCCCAGGATCTCAGAAGCCAAATTATCTGGGGACCCTGACATTTGGGGACCCCGGCATCTTGAAACCATGGCATTTGGGGACCCCAACATCTGGGGACCTTGACATCTCGGGAGCCCAATGTCTGGGGACTCCGGCATCTTGGGACCATGGAATTTGGGGACCCCAACATCTGGGGACCATGGAATTTGGGGAGCCCGGCATCTCAAGAGCCCAATATCTGGGGACCCTAATATCTGGGGACCCCGGCATTTGGGGACCCCATCACCTGGTGTCCCCAGCACCTCAAGACCCCCCCCACCCCCAGATCCACCCCCTCAACCACCCCATTCCCTCCACAACCCCCCCCAAACCAAACCCCCATCACCCAACCCCTCCGCCGGCCATGGAGATGGTCCCACCACCCTGCCATGGGTCCCACCCCGTGATGGGTCCCACCACCCCGCTATGGGTCCCACCACCCCATGATGGGTCCCACCACCCCACTATGAGTCCCACCACCCTGCCATGGGTCCCAGCACCCCGCTGTGGGTCCCACCACCCCGCCATGGGTCCCACCACCCCATGATGGGTGTCCCACCACCCCGCCATGGGTCCCACCACCCCACTATGGGTCCCACCACCCCAGTATGGGTCCCACCACCCCGCCATGGGTCCCACCACCCCATGATGGGTCCCACCACCCCGCCATGGGTCCCACCACCCCACTATGGGTCCCACCACCCCGCCATGGGTCCCACCACCCCATGATGGGTCCCACCACCCCGCCATGGGTCCCACCACCCCATGATGGGTCCCACCACCATGTGACGGGTCCCCCCACCCCGCGACGGGTCGGGGGCTCACGTCGAGGGCGGGGGTGGCCAGCAGGACGTGGGTGGACTGCATGACGTCGGCGGCGTGCAGGCTGTTGTGGTAGGCGACGTCGGCGTGGTAGTGGTCCTCCAAGGTCAAGGTGTAGGTCAGCAACGTCTCCACCGGGATCTTGAAGGTCTTCACCAGCTCCCGCTCCTGCGCCGCCGACCGGAGGGGGGGGCGACGGTCAGCCCCCCACCCTCAAAGGACCCAGGTGTCGCGGGGGGGGGGGTTGGGAAGGGATTGGGGGGGTTGGGGTGGGGATGGGGGCGTTTGGGGCGTCCGTACCTGGAATATCGTGTACATGATGCAGCTGAGCGAGCGGTTGTTGGAGTATTCGGAGACGCGGAAGATGTTCAAGCCCCACTTGTTGAGGCTGTCGAGCTCCTGGGGGGGGGTGCAGGGGGGCGGTGGGTACGGCACAGACCCCCCCACCTTGTTCCCAGATCCCCCCCCCCCCCATCACGCCGGTGAACCCCGTCACCTTGCCCAGCAGGTCCTCGCGGTCGGTCTTGACGCCGAAGCGGGGGACGCTGGAGCCGCCGGGGCCGGAGCCGGGGGGCAACTTCTTCACCCCGCTGATCTGCCCCATGGGGGGGGGCTGCCGCCGCTTCTTCTCCCGCTCCTTGGGGCCGGGGGCCGGGATCTCCACCTCGTGCTGCTTGTCTGGGGGTGGGGGGGGGGGGACACGGGGACGGGTCGGAGCGGGGGGCACGGTCACGCCGTGCCTGGGAGCTCCCCCCCCCCCAGCCTCGGCGTGCGAGGGAGCGTGGACGGGGGGGGGTGTGCAAGGGATGGTGTGGGAGGGGGGGTGCGTGTGAGGGAGGGTGTGTGGGGAAGGGGGGGGCGTGCAAGGGGTGCGCTTGCATGGGGTACGTGTGTGCAAGGGATGCGTGCAAGGGATACACACGCATGGGGGGTGTGTAAAGGATGTGTGCGCGCAGGGGATGCACACGGGTGGGATGAGTGTGCAAAGGATGTGTGTGCAAGGGGCGCGTGCAAAGGATGCACACGCGTGGGATGTGTGTGCAAAAGATGTATGTGCAAGGGAGGCGTGCAAAGAATACATGTGCGTGGGATGCACATGCATGGGATGTGTGTGTGCAAAGGATACACGTGCAAGGGAGCACGCGCGAGCATGCACGTGCATGGGATGCACGTGTAAGGGACCCACGTGAACAGGTGGATGTTTAAGGGATGTGCAAGGGATGCTCGTGCAAGCAAAGGATACCCGTGCGTGGGATGCGTGTGCAAGGGATGCTCGTGCAAGGGAGCACGCGTGAGCAGGACGTGCACCGGCTGCACCTTTAAGGGATGCATGTGCGAGGAAGCGTGCACAAGCGTGCACAGGGCTGTGTGTGCCAGGGCCCTGCAGGCTGCCGGGGGGGGTCGTCATCCCGGGCTCCCGGCTATGGGGGTCCTGGGGCTGGGGGGGGTTTCTGGGGTCCCTGGGGGGCTGGCGAGGGTCCCTGGGGTCCTGAGGGTCCCTGGTGGGCTGGTGGGGGTCCTGGGAGTCCCAGGGGGTCCCTGGGGGGGTGGCGGAGGTCCCTGGGGGTCCGGCAGGGGTCCCGGGGGGGCGGGGGGCTCACCGAGGAAGGTGCTGGAGATGTACTCGGAGACCTGGTTGCCGGAGCGGCTCATCTCGGAGAGGTGGGTCAGCTCCCGGTTCAGCATCCTCTTGAACTGGGGGGGAGGCACGGGGGGTGTGTGTGTGAGGGACGGACCCCACATCGCCCCCCCCCCCTGCCTCCGGGACCCCCCCCGGCCCCCCTCCCCAGCCCTGGGACCCCCCCCTCCCCAGGCTTTGGGCTGTGACCCCTGGAGAGGGATGGACACCCCGAGGGGGGACGGGGGGTCCCAGGCTGGAGAGGCCACCCCCGTCCTGTCGGCCCCAGGGGACCGGGATGGGGACGGGAATGGGGATGGGGACAAGGATGGGATGAGGAAGGGGACAGGGACAAGGGCATGGGATGGGGACAGGGATGGGGACGGGGACAGGAGTGGGATGAGGAAGGGGACAGGGACAGGGATGGGATGGGGATGGGGACAAGGATGGAGACGGGGTGAAGATGGGCAAGAAGGGGATGAGGAAGGGGACAGGGATGGGATGGGGACAGGGATGGGGACAAGGATGGAGACGGGGATGGGGACAGGGATGGGGACGAAGATGAAGATGGGCAAGAAGGGGATGAGGAAGGGACAGGGACAGGGACAAGGGCGTCGGATGGGGACAGGGATGGGGACAGGGACAGGGATGGGGACGGTTCCAGCCCAGCGTCACCCCAGGGAAGCCCAGAGGCCCCACACAGGCCCCCTGCCACCGCGGCGCTGGGGTGGGGGACATGACAACACTGGTGGCACTGGGGGGGGACACTGGGAGCCGCCACCGCTTCCAGCTGCTGTCCCAGCCCCGAGGACCCTCCCCAGCCAGGGGCACCCAGGGGGGGGTCGTGTCCCCCCCCCCGGGGGGTGCTGTGGTAGCGAGGGGGGGGCTGTCCCGTGCCCCCCGAGTCCTCGCTGTCCTTGAGCGGGGCCCGGATGCTGCCCCCCCCCCCCCCCGCGGTGACTCATCCCTGGCAGCGGCTGCGGGGCCGGGGGGGGGGCCGGGGAGGGCACAGGGCCTTCACCACCACCACCCCCCCGCCCCGGGCACCCCCCCGCTGAGCGGGCTGGGGGTCCCCACCTGTGTCGTGTGCCCCCCCCCCACCCCCGGGCACCCCAGACTCCGGGCTCCCCCATCCTGGGGACCCCCCCCCAGCGCTCGGGGAAGGGGGGACCCAAGTGTCTGAGCTGCCCCCCCCCCCCAAAAACCCCAGACCCCATTGCCCCCCTCCCCGCGGGGGGTGTGTGTGCTGGCCCCGCCCCTCCCTCTGTCCTGGGGGGGGGGGCTGCTCCTTCCCCCCATTTACCCCAGGCCCCCCCCCAATTGCCCCCAACACTGGGGGGGGGGGGCGTGAAGAGCATCACCCGCATCTCTCCCCCATCAGCCAATCAGGACCCTCCGCCCAATCTCCATGGCAACCGCAGTCTCCGTAGCAACCGCCCCATCCCGGTCCTTGCTGGGGGGGGGGCTTAACCCCTGCTGTGCCACGCGGGGGGGGGGGATCCTCCAGCCCCCCCCCCCCCCCCGGGACCACCCTCAACTTGCTGCCCCGTGTCATGAGTTTGCCGGGTCTCTGCGTGATGGCGCAGCCCCCGCCCCCCTCCCCGCCCCAAGCCACAAATTTGGGGGGGGCCTGCCCCCCCCCAATGCAGACACCCCCCCACCACCACGACGGAGCCATGTGCACCCAAATAGACCCCCCCGCAGGCCCCCAAGCTGGGGGGGGCACCATGCAGGGAAGGGAAGGGGGGGGGCTACACCCCGAGGGCTGACTCGAGGAGTCCCACCATGACATTGGGGGGGGGGGGAGAAGGTCAAACGTGCCCCCCCCCTTCCCGGTGCCCCCCCCCTTACCTGATCCCACCAGCCCACCAGCCAGGGCTTGGCGCAGGTCTCGCAGAAAAAATCCACCAAGGGCATTTTCCGGCCGCGGGGGGGTCGGCCGGGGGCACTGGGCCCCCCCCGCCGCCCCGAAGGAACCGGGGGGTCCCTGCTTACCGGGGGAGGGGGGGGCTGCCCCCCCCTCCCCGAGCACCCCTTACCCGCAGCCTCTTAAGGCCCGGGGGAGGCTGTGGGGCGAGGGGGGGCCCTTGGCATGGTGGGACCCGGGGGGGGGGGGAAAGCAGGGCCCCCCCCGGGTTGGGAGGGCACCGCCAGCCCCCCCCCCCCCGGCGCTGCGCCTGGCCGGGGGGGTCCCTCACATCGCCCCCCCCCTCCCTAATTGCTCCAGAGGCTGAAAGCCCCCCCGATCCCCCGGGGCCCTGCAGCCCCCCCCCCGGGGCGGTGGGGGGGGTCAGCGGGAGCCCCCGGAGCCCATCGGGGGGGTGGGGGCCGGGGGGAGGCCCGGCGGCAGCGAAGGGGGGGGGTGGGAAGGATGGGGAGGGGGCGGAGGGATGGAGAGGGCTGGGGGGGGCCCGGGGGGGTCCTAGGGGGGGGGGGGTGCTGGGGGGGGGAGGGTGCGGGGGGGGGGGGATGCGGGAGTGTCCGGCAGGGATGCGGGAGGATGCGGGAGGATGCAGAGGACCGCAGCGGCGGGGGGGGGGGGGAAATGGGGGGGTCTCGGGGGGGTCCCGGAGGGTTCCGGGGGAGCCTTGGGGTGCCCGGGGCGGGGGGGTGACACCCGGAGGGTCCCGTCTGGGCTGCGGAGGCCGCGGAGCGCCGGGCGGGGGGGGGGCCGCACGCCTGCGCCGGGCTGCGGGGCCTCGCTCCTCCCCCCGGCCCTGCCCACGGCCCCCCCCGGGCCCCCCCCGGCCTCTCCGGCCCCCCCTAGCCCTGCCCACGGCCCCCCCCGGCCCCGCCGCAGAGCCAGGGGGGACCCAGGCCTTCGGGGAGGGGGGGGGGGAGGCTGTTGGGGTCCCCATGTTGGGGGGAGACACACACGACACCCCTGGGTCCCCCCCACCGGGGCCCCGACCCCCCCACTGGGATGGGGACCCCCACAAGTGACCCTGCCTGGGGATAAGGACCCCCAGGGGTCTCCCCCGCAACGGGCCAGGGACCCTCCCCGACCCCCCCCCATGGGACAGGGACCCCCCCAGGGTCACCCCCAATGGGCAAAGCCCCCCCCCAGACCCCCCCCACGCTGGGGTGGGGACCCGACACGGGTGGCACGGGGGGGGGTGACAGGCCCACGGGGACGTGGGGACACGCCGGGGGGGGCACAATCCTGCACCCAGACCTGCAGCACCGGCTACGGCACCGCCGGCACCACAAGCGTGGCCACCGGGCCTTGCGCCGCCGGCACCGGCACAACCGCTGGCACCGGCACCACCGGCACAACCGCGGGCGCCGGCACCGCCATCGGCATCACCAACACCTCGACGGAGCCGCTGCCACCACCACCAACCAGCCGCACAACCGGTAGCGCAACCGGCGTCGGTGCCACCGACACCCCTGACACAGCCACTGCCACTGCCGGCAACCACCGGCACAACCGCTGGCACCAACACCGACACCGCCGACACAACCGGCACCAACACCGCCGGCACAACCGCTGGCGCTGACACCACTGACACAACCAGCACCAACACTGCCGGCACAACGGCCGGCACCGGCACCGCCGGCACAACCAACGCCAACACCACCGACACAGCCCACGCTGGCACCAGCAGCACAACTGCTGGCACCGGCACCACCAACACAACCAGCACTGACACCACCAGTACAACCACTGGCACCAGCACCGCCACCACCGACGCAAACAGCACCGCCACCACTGGCACAACCGGTGGCACCAGCACTGATACCACCGACACAACCAGCACCAACACCGCCGGCACAACCGCTGGCACCGGCACCACCGCCAGCCCCCAAAGGGGCAGGGACCCCACGCAGCCCCCGGACACTGTCCCCAACCCCCTGCTGCCACCAGCCCCCCGTCCCTGTCCCCACGGCAGAACCGGGATCCTGTCCCCAAACCCTTGGCACAGCCGGAGTCCCATCCCCAAACCCATGGCACAGCCGGATCCTGTCCCCAAATCCACGGCACAGCCGGATCCTGTCCCCAAACCCTTGGCAGAGCCTGTCCCTGTCCCCATGGTAATGCTGGGGTCCTGTTCCCATCACCATCCTCATGTCACAGGGGGTCCCATCCCTGTCCCCATGTCACAGGGGGTCCCATCCCTGTCCCCATGTCACAGGGGGTCTGTCCCTGTCCCCATCCCTGTCCCCATGTCACAGGGGGGTCCGTCCCCATCCCCATCCCTGTCCCCATGTCACAGGGGGTCCCATCCCCATCCCCATCCCTGTCCCCATGTCACAGGGGGTCCGTCCCCGTCCCCATCCCCGTCCCCATGTCACAGGGGGTCTGTCCCCATCCCCATCCCTGTCCCCATGTCACAGGGGGTCCATCCCTGTCCCTATCCCCGTCCCCATGTCACAGGGGGTCCGTCCCCGTCCCCATCCCCGTCCCCATGTCACAGGGGGTCTGTCCCCATCCCCATCCCTGTCCCCATGTCACAGGGGGTCCATCCCTGTCCCTATCCCCGTCCCCATGTCACAGGGGGTCCGTCCCCGTCCCCATCCCCGTCCCCATGTCACAGGGGGTCCGTCCCCGTCCCCATCCCTGTCCCCATGTCACAGGGGGTCCCATCCCCATCCCCATCCCTGTCCCCATGTCACAGGGGGTCCGTCCCCGTCCCCATCCCTGTCCCCATGTCACAGGGGGTCCGTCCCCGTCCCCATCCCTGTCCCCATGTCACAGGGGGTCCGTCCCTGTCCCCATGTCACAGGGGGTCCGTCCCCGTCCCCGCGCCGGGGCCCACCTTGTTGGAGGCCATCTCGCTGACGGCGCGGTGGGTCTGGAGGGTCTCCAGCTGGTCCAGGCACCAGTCCAGCTCCTCCAGCGTCTCCCGGGCCAGCTGCTGGGACGTCTCCTCTGAGGGGGGGGGACGGCGGGGGTGGGGGGGTCAGCGGCAGCCCGAGAACCCCGGGCCAGTGGACGGGGGGCTGGGGGGACCCCCAGGGATTGGGGGGGTGCGGGAAACCCCCTGGGGATGGAGCTGCGGGGATCCCTGGGGATGGGGGGTGCGGGACCCCCCCTGGGGCTGTGGGGAACCCCAGGGATGGGGGGGGCTGCAGGACCCCCCCCGGGATGTGCAGGGACCCCCCCTGGGGTGGGGGGACAGGGGGACGTGGGTCAGGGGGGCTGCGGGGACCCCCCAGGGACAGGGCTGGGGGAGATGGGGGCTGCCAGCCCCGTGCCTCAGTTTCCCCAGTGGGACGGGGGCACCACCAGTTTTACCCCCCCGCTTCCCTCAAATCCCCTCAAATCCCCCCAAATCCTTCCCCCAAATCCCCTCAAATCCCCCCAAATCCCCCAAGCTCGGGGGCCACCCCCCCTTAACCCCTTCAGCCCCGACCCCCCCCCCTTACCCGAGAGCGTGGCCTTGCAGGGGGGGGGCTGCGAGCCGACGGGCGACCGCCTGCCAGGGAGAAGGGGGGGGACACAGGGAGGGGAGAGTCAGGGCTGGCCAGGACCCCCCCCCATGGGGTCGGGGTCAAGGTCAGGGTCAAGGTCAAGGTCACTCACTTGCTGGCCGTGGGGGTGGGGACATTTGTCAGGATGGAAAAGTTGCTGCGGACGCTGCGGAGACTCGCCAGCACCTGGGGGGGGGCACGGGGTGGGGGGGGGGGTCAGGGACACAAAGCGGGGGGGACAGGGACACATAGAGGGGGATCCCTTCCCCCAGGGACCCCAAATTTGCCCCTGGCGTCACCCAAACGCTGAGCACCGGGGCCAGCCCCCCCCCCCCCCGACCCCCCCAGCAGGGCTTTGGGGTGGGGGGCCCAATTCTGCACCTGCCCCTCCCCGCCCTGGGACCCCCCTGGGGACCCCCCCAGCCCCCCCCAGCCCTACCTGGGCGAAGGGAGTGACGATCAGGTCTTCGGCATGGCTGGAAGAGAAATGGGGGGACAGTGTCAGTGGGGGGGGGCAGGATGCCTGGAGCCCCCCTCCAGCACCCCCCACACCCTGGGGGGGGGGGACACGGCCCACAGTGGCACAGGGGGAGCCCCGGGGGGGTCCCTGCGGGGGCATTGGGGGGTCTCCAAGGGGATGGTGGGGGGGTACCCAGGGGGATATTGGGGGGTCACTGGGGGGATGCAGGGGGGTCTCTAGGGGCATACTGGGGGGTGTCCAAGGGGAACGCAGGGAGTCCCCGGGGGATATTGGGGGGGTCCCCCAGGGGGACAGTGGGGGGATTCCCAGGTGAATATCGGGGGGGTCCCCAGGGGGCTACCAGGGGGTCCCTGGGGGGTCTCCAGGGGGATGGCAGGGGGTCCCCATGGCACCCAGAGCGCGGGGGGTCCGTGGAAGGGCCCTGGGGGGTTCGGGGGGGGCCGTACTCACGCCTCGCTGGCGATGGAGGAGTTTCGGGACATGCTCTTGGGGGAAGCGTCGTAGTCGCTGTCGGAGCGGTAGAGGAAGGACTCGCGGCGTTGGCCGGGGGGGCCGCCGGGCAGCAGCACCAGCCCCGGGCTGGCCTGGGGGTCCGGCGGGCTGCGGCCCGGCGAGGGGCCATTCTCCACCTCGAAGCTGGGGGGGGGACAAGGGGACGTCAGGGACGGAAGCCGGGTGGGGACGGCGATGAGCCCAGTGGCTTTGGTGACATTGCCGGCGGCGTCGGTGACGTGCCCGGCGGTGCCGGTGGCCGTGCCCCGTGGCGAACGCGCGCTGCCAGACTTTCCTATCAGCGGTCGCGCGAGCCGGCGCCGGTGTCACCGCGTGCACCAGAATCACCGTGTGCGCTGGCGTCACCGCGTGCATCGGTGTCACCTTGTGCACCGCCATTACCGTGCACGCCGCCGTCACCACGTGCACCGGCGTCACCGTGCACACCGGCGTCACCACGCGCACCAGTGTCACCATGTTGGACCGGCGTCGCCGTCCACACCGGCGTCACCACGTGCACCGGCATCACCGTGCACACTGGTGTCACCGTGCACCAGTGTCACCGCCTGCACCGGCGTCATCATGCACACCGGTGTCACCACGCGCACCGGCGTCACCATGTGCACCAGCGTCACCGTGCACACCGGTGTCACCACGTGCACCAGCGTCACCGTGTTGCACCAGCGTCACCGTGCACACTGGTGTCACCACGCGCACCGGTGTCACCACGTGCACCAGCGTCACCGTGCACACCGGTGTCACCGTGCACCAGCGTCACCGTGTTGCACCAGCGTCACCGTGCACACTGGTGTCACCATGCGCACCGGTGTCACGCACGTGTCACCTGTTGTACCAGCGTCACCGTGCACACCGGTGTCACCGTGCACCAGTGTCACCGTGTTGTACCAGCGTCACCGTGCACACCGGTGTCACCGTGCACCAGTGTCACCGTGTTGTACCAGCATCACCGTGCACACCGGTGTCACCGTGCCCCAGTGTCACCGTGTTGTACCAGCGTCACCGTGCACACCGGTGCCAGTCACCGCGCGCCCCGGACACCGTGTCACTGTGTCACCGCGGCGTCACCGCGCTGGGTGGCGGCGCTTAATTTTAGCCGCTGTCTCGTGTTTCCACCGCGACCTTTCGCCGCGGGGCCGGAGCGGCTGCCCGCTGGCCGAAGCCGCTGCCGATGACCCCGTGGGCCCTGTCGCGATATGGGGCCCTGTCGCGACACAGGGGACGGCAATCCCCAGCGCCGGTACCCGCAGGAGCACCGCGACACCGCCGGCTGCCCCCGTGGGTGCCGGCAGCACCCATGGGTGGGGGCACCCCGAGCCACGTGGGGGGACCCCGACTCCGGCAGCCGCGGAGGGGACGGGGAGGGGGGTCCGCGCTGTGCCCTCGGGTGGGGGGTCCCGGAGCCTGGGTGCACCCCCCGGGGTGGGGACCCCCGCGGTGCCCACCTGCCCCCCCCGGGCCGTGTCCCCCCACCTGAGGGACCCGCCGAGCCGGTGCCACCCAACGTCCTCCTCGGTGAAGGGAAAGTGCATGGCGGCGAGGGACACAGGCGTTTGGGGGGGGGGGGCAGGGGAGGGGGGGGGGGTGTCCGGGGGGGGCGGGGCCGGATCCTGCAGCCAGCAGCAGCACCGGGTGCCCACCCCGGGCACCGGACTGCGGCAGCCGGGACCCCCCAATACCGGGACCCCCCCAATACCGGGACCCCTAGGAGTCTTGTCCCCCTGGCCCCCCCCCAATACTGGGACCCCCCCAGCACCAGGAGCCCCGAGCCCTGGGACCCCCCAATACCAAGACCCCCCAATACCGGGACCCCCAGGAGCCTCATGTCCCCGGACCCCCAGCACGGAGCCTTGTGTCCTGGGACCCCCCCATCACTGGGACCCCCCAATACCAAGACCCCCCCAGCACCAGGACGCCTGGGAGCCTTGTGCCCCAGCATCCCTCACTACCAGGACCCCCAATACTGGGACCCCCCCCAACACTGGGACCCCCAAGAACCTTGTGCCCCAGGACCCCCCAATACTGCGACCCCCCAGCTCCAGGACCACCGGCACCCTTGTGCCCTGGGACCCCCCAACACTTGGACCCCCCACACTGGGACCCCCCAATACCAGCCCCCCCCCCCGGGCTGGGGGTCCCCAGGGACCATGCACACCCTGGGACCCCCCCAGTACAGACCCCCCCCAACCCCATGTGTCCCAGTTGGGACCCCCAGTGCCGGGCACCCTGGGACCCCCAATGTCACAACAGGGACACCCCCCCCCCCAGTTTCGGGACCCCCCGCTGTGGGGCGAGGACCCGTGGGGGGGGGGGCTCCCCGTCATCTCCTCCCCCCTCCAACCGTCGCCCACTTCCCCCTGGGCCGCGGAAGGAACCCAGGCGTCCTGCCCCCCCCCGTCTCCCCCCCCGCTGTTACTGGGGGGTCCCCACGCAACCGGGGGGCACCCAAAGGCCATTGTTTGGGGAGGGGGGCTCACGAAGGGACCCCCCCCTTAAACCTGGGCACGTGGGACACCCTTGTCCCCCACAACCTGGGGGGGGGTCCTGTCCCACCGCAAAAAGGGGGGGTCCCATTCCCCCTCCTGGGAATAGGGGGATCCCTCTCCCCCCCCAGCGTGTGCATGGGGGGGTGTCCCTGTGTGTCCCCCCCCAAACTGGGTATGGGGGGTGTCCCTGTCCCCCCTGCCCCGAGCTCGGGGTGCTCCCCCCTGCCCCCCCTTACCTCACCGCCAGCCCCCCCCGCTCGGTCCCTGGGGGGGGTCTCCTGCCGCTGGCCTGCTGGGTGCCCCCCGGCTCCATGGGTGCGTGGGGGGACACACACGACACGGGGGTGCTCCCGCCCCGGCCCCCCCCCCTTCCTCTACCGGCTTCCTCTAACGAGCCGCCCTGGGACGAGCGGCCCGGGGGGGGGCCCCCGCTTCCCTCCCGGAGCACCCCGACACCGTGTCCCCCCGGGGGGGTCCGGGGGGCTCCTGGGGGGGGGCTGGCAGAGCAGCCTTGAGGTGGGTGTTGTTTGGGGGGGGGGAGCTTGACCTGACACCCCCACCAAGTGCAGCCCTGGGGGGGGGGCACTTAGGGACACCCCAGCGCTGGGGGGGGGGGGATCCCCCATTCCCATAAGGAGGGGCAGCCCCATGGGGGGGTGGCCTTGAGCCCCCCCCCATGCTCTGACTTTTGACCCCACTGTCCCCCCCATCCCACAGAGGACCCGGCTGTCCGAGCAGCCCCCCCACCTTCCCCACGCCGGGGGGCGGGTATCAGTACCGGGGGGGGTGTCCTGTACCCCGTCCGGGGGGGCTGTACCGGCTTTGGGGGGGTCTGTACCGCGTCGGGGGGGTCCGTACCGGGTCGGGGGGTTCCTACCGGGGGGGTGTGTGTCTTTACCGGCGGGGGGGGGTGCTGACATCCCCGGGGGGGGTCGTGCAGTGCTCCCGGCCACAGGGCCCGGAGGGGGTCCGGGATTTCCGGGGGGGGTCCGGGGTTTCCGGGAGGGGTCCGGGGTTCCGGGGGGGGGGTGGGTGTTGGTTTTTTTTTGGGGGGGGTGTCCCCGTTACCTGCCCCGCATCCTGCGATGCCGCTCCTGGATGCTGCGGTTGAGCCGAAGGTGACGGAAGAAAGTGGGGGACCCACCGGGGGGGCAAAGACCGGGGGAGCCGGCGGGGGGGGGGGCAGGTAGGAAGGTCTCGTCCTCAAATGCCCCCCCCGGCCCCCCCGGCCGAAGCAGGGGGGAACGGGGTAACTGCAGCCCCCGCCGCTCCCCGGCCATGGCAGCGGGACGGGACGGGGTGAGAGGGCGGCGGGGGGGGGGCGGGGAGGCACCGGGGGGGGGGGAGGCGGAGTGGAGGGGGGGGCCCACCCCCCGGTGCCGCCCCGGGACCGCCTGCCGCCCTGGAGCGGGGAGGGACCGGCCCGGGGCTTCGCGGGGGGGCTGGATGGGGGGTCCCTGAGCCCCCCCCGGGGGTCCCTGAACCCAGCCTGGGGGTCCCTGAACGCCCACCCACCCCCCCCCGGGGTCTCTGTGGCCCACTCGGGGTCCCTCAGTCCTGTCTGGGGGTCTCTGAGCCCCCCCGGGTGTCCTTGACGCCTGTCTGGGGTCCCTGAGCCCCCCCAGGGGTCCCTGCACCCTGCCCGGGGGTCTCTGAGCCCTTTCTGGGGGTCTCTGAGCCCCTCCCGGGGGTCTCTGAGTCCTTTCGGGGGGTCCCTGAGCACCCCCGGGAGTCCCTGCACCCTGCCCAGGGGTCTCTGAGCCCTTTCTGGGCGTCCCTGAGCCCCCCCCAGGGGTCCCTGCACCCTGCCTGGGGTCCCCCTGGCCCCACTCAACGGGGACCCCCGGGGGAACCCGCCAAGGGGCTGTATGGGGGTGCTGGCCCCCCCTCACCATTGCCCCCACCCTGCACTCCCCCCCACCCGCACCCTCCTGGCGCAGCGGGACAGACCCTGTGTGTTCCCGGGGAGGGGGTCCTGACCCCTGTGTCCCCCAGGAAGGGGGTCTGGACCCCATGTCCCCCTGGGGAGGGGGTCTGGACCCCCTGCTTCCCCCCAAGAAGGGGGTCTGGTCCCCATGTGTCCCCGGGGAGGGGGTCTGGATCCCTGTGTCCCCCCGGGGATGGGGTCTGACCCCACGTGTCCCCCCAAGAAGGGGGTCCAGACCCCATGTCCCCCACCAGGGGGGTCAAGCGGGGCCCCAGGAACAGCCCCCCCAAACCCACCACGGCACAGCTCAGCCCCCCCAAACCCCACACAGCCCCGTCGGGGCTCGCCCCCATCCTGTCCCCGTAGGGGACCCCAGCCCTGGGGGGACCCCAGCCTCCTGGCGGTCCCCAGCCCTATGGGGGTCCCTGGCCCTGTGGGGGACCCTGTCCTCATGGGGGTCCCCAGCCCCATGGGGGTCCCCAGCCCATGGGGGTCCCCGTTGGATGCAGCACCCATCCCCCCGGGGTGGCAGGGGGCCGCTGTGGGGGGGGTGGGGAGGGGAGTCGGGGGGGGGTTGCGCAGGCAGCGGTGGAGGGGGGGGGTGACTCACAGCCGGCAAATTTAGCAACCGGCTCCGGGGAGGGAAAAGGCTTTTTTGGGATCTGATCAGGATTATTTCACGCCTCGGGAGCCGCAGCCGCTGGGCGAGAGACGGGGGACAGTCAGGACGGGGACCCCCCAGTGTCCATTTTGGAATGTGTTTATCCCGAGTGGATTGGGGACCCGAGGGTGCCCTGGGGGTCCCGGCTCCTTCCCCTCCGGTTTGGGAAGGGATGGGATGGGATCCTGCCGGGGCGATTTGGGGGGTCCGGTGGGTCCAGCACCCCAGAAGTGGTGTCCCCGCTCCCTGGCGGAGCCGGGTGGGATGCAGCGGTTCCCCCGGATCATCTCTGGTGGTCCTTGGGCGCCCGGTCCTCCGACCTCATCCTGGAATGGCCAGTTTGGGTCCGTCCCTGTCCCAGTCCCTGTCCCTGAGGGGGTGTGGGGCATGGAGGGGACCCCAAGGTGCCCCTGGATGGGATGGGATGGGACTGGGAAGGAGATGGGATGGAGAAAGATGGGGACAAGGAAGAGCTGGGAATGGGGACAGGGATGGAGACGGAATGGGGACAGGGATGGGGATAGGAAAAGGATGAGGATGGAGGTGGAACAGATACGGGGATGAGAATGGAGACGGGATTGGGATGGAGATGGGATGGAGAAAGATGGGATGAGGAAGAGATGGGGATGAGGACTAAGAGGATGGAGATAGGGATGGGATGGGAATGGGGACAGGGATGGGATGGGAAAAGTATGGGGATGGAGATGGGGATGGGAAGGGAAAAGGTTGGGGATGAGGATGGAGATGGGACTGGGAAGGAGATGGGATGGGGACAGATGGGGATGAGGAAGAGATGGGGATCGGATGGGGATGGGGATGAGGATGGGATGGGAGGGGATGGGATGGGGAGGGGGTGGGATGGGGATGAGGTTGAGGATGGGATGGGGATGGGATGGGGATGAGGATGGGATGGGAGGGGATGGGATGGGGAGGGGGTGGGATGGGGATGAGGTTGAGGATGGGATGGGGATGGGATGGGGATGAGGATGAGGATGGGATGGGAGGGGATGGGATGGGGAGGGGGTGGGATGGGGATGAGGTTGAGGATGGGATGGGGATGGGATGGGGATGAGGATGGGATGGGAGGGGATGGGATGGGGAGGGGGTGGGATGGGGATGAGGTTGAGGATGGGATGGGGATGAGGATGGGATGGCCACAGAGACGGGATGGAGACAGAGAGGAGGAAGAGCTGGAGTCTGGGAAGGAGACAGGGATGGGGACAGTGACCAGCACTGGGGCTTCCCTGTGCCCAGGACCACCGCTGGCATCCCCCCGCGCAGAGGGACCCCCAGCCCGGTGCCGCCGTGCTGTGCCATACCGTGCCATACCGTGCCATACCGTACCACACTGTGCCATACTATACCATACCGTGCCATACCGTGCCGTGCCGCATCGGCCGGCGTGCCCGGCCGACCCCGGGGGCGGCAAGAAAGGGCGTCCCTCTGCTATTCCTGGCAGCCGGCGCGCACGGCTCGCCTGCCGGCGCGGGATTTCCTCCCGACCGGGATCTGATCCGGGAGCCGGAGACAAACGTGAATCACTTTTAATGGCCGCAGGTGACTCATCCCCCTCGAAAAAGATTACGGCACATCATAAACGCCGGAGGGGCTGCGATGGGCGGCGCGCGGCACCGCCGCCATCACCACGACTCGCCGGCGGTGCGAGGTTGGCATTGATTTGATTACTATTTTTTTTTTTTTCTGAAAAGAAAAGGAATTAAAGCAGGAGGAATTAATTAGGGCAAGGGCTGCAAGAACCCAGGAAAAGCCTCTGGGAGCCGGTGGTGGCCGGCCGGATCCTGGCACTGCTGTGGCGAGCCGGGCTCTGGCCGTCTGCCTCTACCCCGGCGAAATCCCAGCTTGGGATTTCACGTTTGTTTTGTTTAATTACACTAATTGCTCCAGGAAGGGAGAAACCCGTAAGCAAGGGTTGAGCCGGTTCCTCCCGGTTGAACTGCACCAGCGCCGGCAGTGGGATGGGGATGCCGGGATAAGGGGGTGGGAGTCGCCCGTCTGCCGGGTCTCGCTGACGGGGGCTTGATGGGGTGCCGTGGCGGGGGGGTCCGGCATCCCGACCCCCAGATTCGGGGGGGGGCCTGGCAGCCCTGGTTTCACCAGGGGGATGCCGGCCCTGCCCACGCCCCATCACCCTCCCCAGCCGCTCGCCGCCCGACAGCTGTCTGGACGGTGGGGGGGGAAACTCCGTCGGGAAAGGAGGAAGAGGAGGAGGAGGGAGGAAATAAAAACCCTGAGTCCTGACCATCTGCTGAGCCTCCTGCGCATAAATTAACTCCCCTAACGAAGCCGGAGGTGCCGCTGCGCCCTCAGCTCTGCCGGAAGGACGCGGCACCCGGCACACGCTGCCGTCGCGGCACAACCACCCGTCGGCGCATTCCCAAGTTGTTTTCCCCAAAAAACTTCCCGAGCAGAATGGGCAGAGCCGGTGCCAGATGGACCCCGAGGCGGCTGAGGTTTCTCCCCCCCCCCAGTTTGGGGGTGCTGCATTCATCCCCCCACATCGAGCATCTCCTGATCCGGCACATCTCCCAAGTACCGGCATGGCGGCTGGATCCTGGCAGCTCCCAACCCTGGTGTCGGGATGGGGACCCCCTCCACCGGCACCCGAGGGTCCCACCGGTGGCCGTGCCATGGCCGGCTCTGCTCACCCCCCCCGCCGGGAGCGGGTTCGCCCTGGCAGAGGTGGTCGCGCAAGGGGATCACCCCGAAACCATGGCTGCTGGGATGGGGTGCCCTCGGTCAGGTCTTGGGGGGGTCCCTGGACACCCCCAAACCCTGCCGGCACCAGCACCCATGGGGTGCCCACGGGCAGGGGGGTCGGAGCCGGGAGCGATGGCTGTGCTGGTGCCGGTGACCCCGTCACCGTCGCCGATGCCTGGTGGGGGACCCCGGGAAGGGTCTGACCGGGCCGGGGGTCCCGAGGGATGTGACCCCCCCGTGTTGCTGCTGCCCCCCGCTCCCACGGCAGCCCGCAGGCCGGATCCATCCCAGGCACCGGCACGGCCACCGGCTCCCTCCCACCGCCATGGTACCGGCACGAGGGATGATTCCGGGGGGGTCCCGCCTTCGGTCCCAGTACCAGGATGATACTGGGGGGCTCCGGGGGGGGGGGTCCCCACCACTGTCACCTACCGCTTGCCGGTGCCGGGGGTCCCGTGGAAGGAAGAGGGCCAGGACATGCGGGATTTCCGCAGCCCCGGTCGGTCCCCGGTGTCGACGGCGTCCGCCCGTTCCATGGGCCGGGACCGGTGCCGGTCGGTGTCGGAGAAACCGCGGTGACGGATGCGGATGGGGGTGCGGGGCTGGCGCCAGAGGTGCTGGGGGGGCTTCAGGGTGCTGGGGCCCTCCCGGGGCACCGGTAACGAGAGCGAGAGGCTTTTTCTGGAGCCCGGCACCGGTTCCATCATCCACGGTACTGGGGGGAACCGGGGATCCTGAGATGCTCCCGGTGCCGGTAAAGGAGCCGGTACCGGTGCCCAGCCTGGTGCCCGCTCCCGGTGTCGGTACCGGAGCGCTTCCCGGTGCTCGACCCGCTCCCGGTGCCGGTACCGGAGCCCTTCCCGGTGCTCGACCCGGTGCCGCTCCCGGTCCCGGAGCCGCTCCCGCTGCCGGTGCCCGTCCCGGTGCCGGTGCCGGTGCCGGTCGCTAGCGATGCGCGGCGGCGGGAGCGGCGGCGGCGGCGGCTCTTCCCGGCCCCGGGCTCCGCATGGCCCCGTGCAACCGGTTGGGACGACCCCGGGGGAGGCGCCTGCCGCCGCCGCTGCCGCCGCCGCTGCCGGTACCGCTGCCGGTGCCGCTGCCGGTACCGCTGCCGGTGCCGCTGCCGGGGCCGCCTCTGCGCGCCCGGCTCGGCGCCTCCCCCCGCCCCGGGACCTGCCCCCCCCCCTCCTCCTCCTCCTCCTCCTCCTCCTCCTCCTCCTCCCCGGGGGCGGCTCCGCCCCGGGACCCCGTGGACCCCCCCACGCAGGTACAAGGCGGCGCGGACACCCCCCCCCCGGATATTCCCCACGACGGGGATCCCCCCCCCCCCGCGGGGATCCCCCCCCTCATGGGGACCCCCTTATGGGGGTATCCCCCCGCGTGTGGCCCCCCCCCATCCAGGGATCCCCCCCCCACCAGCGGGATTCCGCTCCCTCCCCCCCCCGGAGAAATCAGCAGCGCAGAGATCCTGCCCCCCCCCCAGCACCCAGCACCCACGCATGGGGGGCGGGGCAGAGCAGACACAGCAGGGACCCCCCCCAGAGCAATACCGCCCCCCCCCCAGGCCAGGCACAGCACAGACCCCACTGCAGATTTGGGGTGGGGGGGCCCCCACTGCACGGTGCTGCAGAGAACCCACCGGCTGCAATAGGGGTCCCCCCCCCACGCACGGCGCTGCAGGGACCCCCCCAGGGTTAGGGTGGGGGTCCCCCCCCATTGTACGGCATTGCAGGGACCCCCCCCAGGGTCAGGGGCACTGCACAGGCCCCCCCAAAGGCTGAGGTGGGGGTCCCCACTTGTGCACAGCACTGCACAACCCCCCCCCCAGGGCTGAGCTGGGGGTCCCCCCAAATGCCCGGTCCTCCACAGACCCCCCCAGGACAGTGATGGGGGGTTCCCCCCTCCTGTTCAGCGCTGCACAGCCCCCCAGGACCAGGGTGGGGGGTCCCCGGCGAGCACCCCACCCTACTGAGGGGACACCAGGGGGGCCCCACACCTGCCCGCTGCCCCCCGACACCCCCCACCCCGAACCCCTGAGCTGGTCCCCCTGTCCCCATCACTGGGAGCATCCCCCCATCCAAGCTCCAGCCCTGGCACAAAATGGGGGGGGTCCGATGTGACCCCCCAATTTCCAGCTGCTGGCAGCTCCGGTTTTACCATGGAACCCGTCGGCATCGGGGGGGGGGGGTGCAGGCAGGCGTGAAGGCAGCCGCCTTCATCCCGCTGAGACTGAGCAGATCCCCCCCCCCCAAAAAATGTCCCCCATTAATGTCACCCACCCAAGAGAGCAGCCGGGGCATGGGGCACTCCAAAATATCTCGCCCCGCCCTGGGAAAACCGCTGGCAGCCAGGAATTTTGGGGATGCGGGATGGGAAATGGGGAGCCGGGCAGGAACACACCCTGGAAAATTCGGCGGATGATTCATCGCAGAGAGGGAGGGCTGGTGGCACGCCGCAGGCTGCCGGCACCGCCACCGTACCGGGGACGGATCCGGCCCCCCGGCCAGGTCACCGCGTTCCCACCGCCTCGCCGTGGTCGCCGGCACCGGTTGGCGCTTCACCGCGCTGGGGCCTGGCACCGGAGCTGGCTGGCACGGTGGGATCCGGCAGGCACAATTAAAGGGTGGGTGGAATTAGAAGGGGGGCAGGTGGCCTTTTTGGGGGGCTGCTGCTCTCCCCCGCCCCTCTCTGGAGCCCGCGGTGGGGACGCGGTGGCAGCCAGCGGAGCGGGGACGCAGGATCCGGCCACTCTTCGCGGCGCCGTGTCGGCCAGGGGCTTGGTGCCACAGCTGTGGCGGGGCCAGCGCCGGTGACACCCGTGTGGGCACCGTCCCCATCCCGGACACCGGCCTGGTCCCAGGCAACGTCCCCATCGAGGACAATGTCCCTGTCCTGGGCCATGTCCCCATCCCTGGCATCGTCCCCGTCCCAGGCCATGTCCCCATCCGGGGCACCGGCACCATCCCGGACACTGTCCCTCTCCTGGGCATTGTCCTGCTCCCAGACAACGTCCCCATCGTGGACAATGTCCCCATCCCAGACACCGTCCCCATCCAAGGCACTGTCCCGGTCCTGGTCACTGTCCCTCTCCCAGGGAATGTCCCCGTCCCAGACACCGTTCCCATTCTGGACCATGTCCCCGTCCCGAACAGTGGCCCCATCCCAGACACTGTCCCTGTCCCAGGCACCGTCCTCATCCCAGAGTGGCCCCATCCCAGGACACAGCCCCAGCCCTGCCATCGTCCCCATCCCGGACACTGGCCTGATCCCAGGCCACGTCCCCACCGCGTCCCCGCCCCCACCCCGGGCACCCCAGCAGGACACCCTGCCCGGGGAGAAGTCCCGGCTCTGGCCGGGGGTCCCCGGCATCACCCCCCAGCCGAGGCCAGCACATCCCCCCGGATTAGTGCCCGGAGAGGCGGAGGGGTCCCCAATGCCACCAAGAGCCCCGACGCCGCGGTGACGGGCTCAGCCTCGCGCCACGCGTCGTTCCCCCCCAACCCCGTCCCTACCTGGGGGGCTCGGGGTGGGTGATGGCGATGCGCGGCGGGATGCGGAGGGGTAGCGTGGTGGGGCGCGGGAGGCCGGCGGGCTCCGGCGAGCGCGGCCGCTCCGGGGGCTTCCAGGGGGGCACCTGGAGGCTGGCGGAGAGACGGCGGTGCCCGCGGCGCAGGTCGGCACCCAGCATCCCTGGGGAGGGGGGGGAGCGGCTGCAGCACCCGGGGTCCGGCGTCTCCGGCGGGGGCTGCGAGGAAGGGACGGGGGCAGGTCAGACGGGGTGGTGTGGCACGGCACGGTACGGCATGGCACGGCATGGCATGGCACCACGTGGTGAGTGAGCCTTACGCTGCACTGCATGGCACGGCACGGCACGGCATGGCACGGCACCACACGGCGTTGCATTGTATGGCCAGCCTCACGCCACGGCTTGGCACAGCGCTGCATGGCATGGCATGGATTGGCACTGCACGGCACGGCACCACACGGTGTGGCACGGCATGGCCAGGGAGCTTCATACCACATGGCACGGCACGGCACAGCATGGCATGGTATGGATTGGCACAGCACAGAACGTCACAGCATGGCATGGCACGGCACGGCATGGCACAGCACGGCATGATATCGTATGGTATGGCACAACACAGCATGGCACGGCACGGCATGGCCGGGGAGCCTCATACCACATGGCACGGCACAGCACGGCATGGCATGGATTGGCACAGCACAGCACGCCATGGTATGGCGTGGATTGGCACAGCATAGAACATCACAGCATGGCATGGCACAGCACGGCATGATATGGTATGGTATGGCACAGCCCAGCGTGGCACGGCACGGCACGGCATGGCCGGGGAGCCTCGCACCACATGGCACGGCACGGACGGGCACAGCACACCACGGCATGGTACGGCACTGCACAGTATGGCACAGCACGGCGCAGCGTGGCACGGCACCCAAGCGGGAGCCCCTCACCCTCTGCCGCGGGTCCCCAGGGCTGGGCTACGGAGGGGACCCCCCGGCCCCCCCATATATGCTCCCATGGGGACCCCATCCCCGCCCCGGTGCTCCCGGTGCCCCCCCCCGGTGCCGCCTCACCTGCTCCTCGGGCCCGGCCAGGTCGCTCCGGTTCTTCCTCATGTGCCCGCCCGGTGCCGGGGCTCAGGGTGCGGGGGCCATGCGGGGGGAGCGGGGGGCCCCCACCACCTTCCGGGGGGCTGCGGTGCCTGTGGGGGAGAGCCAAGGGTGAGGGGGGAGCGAGGAGACCCCCAGCCCCCTCGCCGGGACCCCTCCGGTATCGCAGCCCGTGCCGGAACCGGGGATCCCTGGGGAGCCAGGCTGAGCCCTGACACGCTCGTTGCAGCCCCGGCACAACCGGAGTCCCCCCCCCGGGTTGGAACGGATCCCCCCGCGCCTCCACGCACCGGTGCCGGGGGGATTCGGGGGGCTCTGTGCCGGTGGTGGGTGAGCTGCTTCGTGGCAGCTCCCGGCAGCCCCGGCTCCCACCCCGGGGACCCCCGGCTCCTCCTGGCAAAGGTTGCCAAGGAAACCCCGGCATCGTGGCCCGCGGCATCCCATCCTACGGCATCGTTGGACGCGGCATCGTTGGCCATGGCATCGGCATCGCCATCGCTTCCCCCCCCGGCATCGTGTCCCCCCGGCACCAGCATCGCTTCCCTTGGCACCAACATCCCTTCCCGCGACACCGGCATCGCTCCCGGCACCGGCATCAATTCCCACGGCACCGACATTGCTGCCGGTACCAGCATCATTTCCCACGGCACCGACATCCCTCCTGGCACCGGCGTCCTTCGGCATCGCCTCCCCCAACACCGGCATCCCTTCCCGCAGCACCGGCATCGCTCCCGGCACCAGCCCTTTCCCCGGCACCGGCATCCCTTCCCGGCACCGGCATCGCTCCTGGCCTCTCCCAGCGTGGGGCAGCCGTGGGGAGCGGGACCCCCAGGGCCGGCCAGGCTGGGGGGTGCCGGCAGTGCCGGGCTGCCCGTTGCCCCCCCCTCCAGCAGTGCCAGGCCTGGGGGGGGGTCCAGGTGGTTAATGCTGGTGGCCAAGGGGGAGGGGGGGACTGGGGGTCCCCCATTCCCGTGCCGCCGGGCAGTGGGATCCGGGGAATCCCTGGAGTCCCCCCCAGTGCCGAGCACCCCGCTGTGGGGTTTTGGGGAACTCCCCCCCTCCCTCGTCCTCCTCAGGGTGGTTGTGGGGGTGGCAGGACCCTTCCCCCCCCCCCTTAGCCTGCACCAGATTTGGGAGTTATTTTCTGAATTAATTAATTACTCAGCATCATCAGCGGGGGGAGGGGCTGGGATCCCCCTTGGGGGGGCCACAACCTCGTGTCCCACCCCCTAGCACCCACCGGGGACCCTGCCATCCCGTCCCCGCTGCCGGACCCCCCCTCACCAGTGGGGGACGAGAAACCGTGGAGCGTGGGGGGGGGGGTCCCACTGGACCTGGGCATCCCGTGGGATTCAGGGGTCGGCCCAGGGAAGGGGCTTTTGTGGGGTGCTGGGGGGGGCCACCCATGGGTGCTCGCTGCCGGCTAAACCCGATGGTGGGGCCTTTGCCTCATCCCGGTGGGACAGGGGGAGGGGGGATTTGGGGGGGGTGTCCGGTGCTACCGGGGGATGCAGCAGCTTCGGGGGGGGGGGTCCTGCCTACCGGGGGTCCGGTGCCGTTACCGGTCCCGCAGCCCCCCCCCTCCCCCAGCGCTCGCTGCACCCCGACCCGGTGGTGCCCGGTCCCGCAGCCCCCCCCCCCGCTCCCGCAGCCCCCCCACACCCCAAATCCGGTCCCGCAGCCCCCCCGCGTTGTCCCCGTCCCCCGCCGCTGCAACCGCTGCCCCACACCGGTCCCGGGGCTGCCCCGGAGGGATGCTCGAGGACCGGGGCAGTACCGGGGGGGGGGGACAACGGGGGAAAGGGGCCGGTGCCGGTGCCGGTGCCGTACCTGGCCGGCTCCCGGTGCCGCGGCGCTCCCCGGCATCCACCCGCCTTTGTTGGCGGCGGCGGCGGCGGCGGGGGGGGGTAACGGCGGGGGGGGGGGGGAGGCGGCCCCGGGACCGGCCCCGGTGCCGCCGCCGAGAGCGACCGGTGACAGCGGCGGCGGAAACGCAGCGGGAGCGTCTCCCCCCCGGCACCGGCCCCACGCGTGTCCCCGTGTCCCCTCGTGTGTCTCTCCCCGCCACCCACCCCGGCACCGGGTACCCCCCCGGGGCCCCCATGCATCCCCTGGCCATGTGCCGGTGTCCCCCCCATGGCCCTGGGTCCCCAAGGCGCCATGCCCCTCCATGTCCACCATGTCCCCGTGTCACCATGTCCTGGTGTCTCCATGTCCCTCTGTCCCCAAGGCACCATGTCCCTCCATGTCCCTCTGTCCCCATGTCCCCGTTTCCCCACACCCCTCTGTCCCCATGTCCCTGTGCCACCATGTCCCTCTGTCCCCATGTCCCCCTGTCCCCCCAGGGTGCCATGTCCCTCCATGTCCACCATGTCCTGGTGTCCCCATGTCCCTCTGTCCCCAAGGCACCACGTCCATGTCCCTCTGTCCCCATGTCCCCATTTCACTCTGCCACCATGTCCCCGTGCCACCATGTCCCTCTGTCCCCATGGCCCTGAGCCCCCTTAGTCACTGTGTCCCCGTGTCCCCGTGTCCCTGTGCCACCATCTCCCTGTCCCCCCAAGGCGCCATGTCCCCCCCACATCCCTCTGTCCCCATGTCTTGGTGTCCCCATGTCCCTGTGCCACCACGTCTCTCTGTCCCCAAGGCGCCATGTCCCTCCATGTCCCTCTGCCTCCACGTCCCCCATGTCCCTGTGCCACCATCTCCCTGTCCCCCCAGGGTGCCATGTCCCTCCATGTCCACCATGTCCTGGTGTCCCCATGTCCCTCTGTCCCCAAGGCACCACGTCCCTCCATGTCCCTCTGTCCCCATGTCCCCATTTCACTCTGCCACCATGTCCCCGTGCCACTATGTCCCTCTGTCCCCATGGCCCTGAGCCCCCTTAGTCACTGTGTCCCCATGTCCCTGTGCCACCATCTCCCTGTCCCCCCAAGGCGCCATGTCCCCCCCACATCCCTCTGTCCCCATGTCTTGGTGTCCCCATGTCCCTGTGCCACCACGTCTCTCTGTCCCCAAGGCGCCATGTCCCTCCATGTCCCTCTGCCTCCACGTCCCCCATGTCCCTGTGCCACCATCTCCCTGTCCCCCCAGGGTGCCATGTCCCTCCATGTCCACCATGTCCTGGTGTCCCCATGTCCCTCTGTCCCCAAGGCACCACGTCCCTCCATGTCCCTCTGTCCCCATGTCCCCATTTCACTCTGCCACCATGTCCCCGTGCCACTATGTCCCTCTGTCCCCATGGCCCTGAGCCCCCTTAGTCACTGTGTCCCCATGTCCCTGTGCCACCATCTCCCTGTCCCCCCAAGGCGCCATGTCCCCCCCACATCCCTCTGTCCCCATGTCTTGGTGTCCCCATGTCCCTGTGCCACCACGTCTCTCTGTCCCCAAGGCGCCATGTCCCTCCATGTCCCTCTGCCTCCACGTCCCCCATGTCCCTGTGCCACCATCTCCCTGTCCCCCCAGGGTGCCATGTCCCTCCATGTCCCCCATGTCCTGGTGTCCCCATGTCCCTCTGTCCCCAAGGCACCACGTCCATGTCCCTCTGTCCCCATGTCCCCATTTCACTCTGCCACCATGTCCCTGTGCCACCATGTCCCTCTGTCCCCATGGCCCTGAGCCCCCTTAGTCACTGTGTCCCCATGTCCCTGTGCCACCATCTCCCTGTCCCCCCAAGGCGCCATGTCCCCCCCACATCCCTCTGTCCCCATGTCCCTGTGCCACCACGTCTCTCTGTCCCCAAGGCGCAATGTCCCTCCATGTCCCTCTGCCTCCACGTCCCCCATGTCCCTGTGCCACCATCTCCCTGTCCCCCCAGGGTGCCATGTCCCTCCATGTCCCCCATGTCCCTGTGCCACCATGTCCCTCTGTCCCCAAGGCACCACGTCCCTCCATGTCCCTCTGTCCCCATTTCACTCTGCCACCGTGTCCCTGTGCCACCATGTCGCTCTGTCCCCGAGTCCCTACGCCATCACATGCCTCTGTCCCCAAGGCGCCATGTCCCCCCCATGTCCCCCCCACGCCCCTCTGTCCCCAAGTCCCTGTGCCACCACATCCCTCTGTCCCCAAGGCACCATGTCCCGTCTCCACGTCCCCCATGTCCCCGTGCCACCATCTCCCCGTCCCCCCAAGGCGCCACGTTCCCCCGCCATGTCCCCCCCCGTGTCCCCCAGACACTCCGTCCCTCCCTGCCCACCCTCCCCGGCGGCGGGGGCCGGGCAGACCCTGCGGGAGAAGGGGGGAGGACGGCTCCCCCAGCCCCCCTCAGGCCTTGGGGCGTCGAGCGAGGGGGGGGGGTGTGTGCCCCCCACCCTCACCCCCTCTTTTTTCTCCGTCCGTGTCTCTTTAAAACCGGCGCCATCTTTATCTTATGCGCGGAGGGAGGGCGGCGGGGAAGGGGGGGGGGTAAGGGCGCAACCGGAAGTGCGCCACACGGCGCGTCCGGAAGTGGCGAACGTCGGGGGCGGAAGTAGGCGGGGCGACCGCTGGAGGGTTCCAGAAGCGGCCGGAGGCGGCGGCGGGCCCGGGCCCGGGGGGGGGTGGCGGCCGCGTTATGGTGGACTACAGCGTGTGGGACCACATCGAGGTCTCGGACGATGAGGACGAGACTCATCCCAACATCGACACGGCCAGCCTTTTCCGATGGCGGCACCAGGTGCGGCCCGCGGCCGTAGCTCCCTCCGCCAACCTCCGCCCTGGGCCCGGCTCCCCTGGGAACTCCCGTTCCCACGGCGACCGGCCCCGGCATCCCCATGGGGAGGGGGAAGGGGAGGGGGGAGGGGGCTTTCTTGTTGCCATGGGAACCAGCTGCAGGGACCCCCATGGGGAGGGGGGGGTCCCCCCGTTCTCACAGTGACAGGCTCTGGGACACCCATGGGCGGGGGGGGGCTCCCCCTATTGCCATGGCGACCGGCTCCCGGACCTCCCCTCCATGGCGGGGGGGGTCCCTGTTCCCGTGGCGACCGGCTGCAGGGAGCCCCATGGTGGCGGGGGACCTGCCCCATCCCTCTAGTGAGTTGTTCCCTGTGACATCCTCCTCCTTCCCCTGGGCCCCCCCTGTTTCCATGGCAACCAGCCCCCCCCCCCCCCCCCGGTTCCTGCTTCTTCCCCCCCATCCCCACGATGTCCAGGGTCTCCCTGTTCCCTTGGGGAGCGGGCTGGGGGAGCACAGTCCCTCTCCCCCTGCCCCAGGCAGCGCCCTCGGGGGCTGCTGTCGGATGCCGGGGTGGTCCTGGGCCCTTCTGGGGGTTGGGGCAGCTGAGGGCCTGGCCCCCCCCCCCCCCCCCCAATACCCTCCCCATGTCTCCCCCGGCCTGGGGAGGTGACACCTTCAGGGCTTTGGTCACCCCGGGACCATCCCCTGCCTGGGGCTGGAGGTGGGGGTGTTAGGCTCCAATAACATCCCCCCCAGCTTCTCGCAGGGGGGTTTCTCCCAGCTCGGAGGGTGGGAGGTAAACTGGGCGGGGGGGGGGGGGCTGTGCAGCCCCACATTCTCTGGGAGCCGGAGCAGACCAAATCCTTGGGGACTCGGAAGCTGTGGTATTCCGGAGCTGGCCCTGATTCGGCAGGGAGAGGGAATGAAGCTGCTGCTTGAGCTGTTCCCTTCCAATTCCAACAAAATACTCCAGAGCTGCATGGAGGGACTTGAGTTTTTCTCTAAACAGGGGTGTTTTGGGGGGCGTTGGTCTCCCCTCATAGCAGCTCCTTGTGCTTCACCCTATTCCACAGGGATAACAGATCCGGGAGAGCGTGGGGCTTCCCGGACCGCGGCTAATGAGGCCGGGAAGGGCCATGGGAGAGATTTAACGATGCCCCCAACATTTCTCCTGACGTGGTTTCCATCCTGTCGCCTTCAGGCTCGAGTGGAGAGGATGGAGCAATTCCAGAAGGAAAAAGAAGAGCTGGATAAAGGATGCAGGGAATGCAAACGGAAACTCGCCGAGTGCCAGAAGAAAATGAAGGAGTTGGAGGTGACGGATCCGGAGAGCGGGAAGGGGGAGCTGGAGAAGCTCCAGGCCGAAGCCCAGCAGCTGAAGAACGAAGAGAAAAGCTGGGAGAATAAATTGGAGGAGCTGAAGAAGAAGGAGAAGAACATGCCGTGGAACGTCGACACTCTCAGCAAAGACGGCTTCAGCAAGGTGGGTTTGGGGGAGCTCCCCCTCCCCGTGTGTCTGTGCCCCCCCCTTCCCCACAAAGTTGCTGGGCTGGCAGCTCACATCCTTCTGCTCCCCAGAGCGTCTTCAACGTCAAACCGGAGGAGAAGGAGGAAACGGAGGAACAGAAAGAGAAGAAACACAAAACCTTCGTGGAGAGATACGAGAAGCAGATCAAACACTTCGGTGAGTGCCGGGGAGGGTTTCGGGGGGGCTGGTACCCCCTTCCTGGGCGGGGGGTCCCTGCGGCCATCAAGCCAGGGAACCCCCCGTCCCCCCTCCCTGCTGCCGGGAGCAGCTGGGAAGTCGTTCGTTCTTGTGAACAGTTGACGATTTGACGTGTTTTTCACAAGATTTTGGTGGTGGTTTTTTTTTTTTTTTTTTCCCCCCCCGCTTGCCCAGCCGAGGCAAAGCTTCGTGCGCTGCCTTCATTAATCGCAATTTGGGGGGGTCTAATTTAAACTTGGGATGAGTCATCTCTCCCCCTGCCCCCCCCTCCACCTTTTTGCTGACGAGGTTTAGAGGCTGTTCTTTTTTTAACGAGCGAAAAAACCTTCCTCTGCTAACTGGGGCTGCCCTGCTTTGAAGGGATGCTGCGGCGCTGGGACGACAGCCAGAAATATCTCTCCGATAACCCTCACCTCGTTTGCGAGGAGACGGCTAATTACTTAGTCATCTGGTGCATCGATCTGGAGGTGGAAGAGGTGAGAAAGCGGGATGAAACCCATTCCTCCTGCCAGCTTTGTGCCGGGATTGCGTCGTCCCCGCCTCGCTGGCCTTTCTGCCGCGGGCTGATTTGCTTTTCCTGCCAGAAATCGGGGAAGCAGGGAATCATAGAGATGCTGAGGTTGGAAAAGGCCTTTAAAATCATCGAGTGCTATCGTTACCCTGGCACTGCCAACTCCACCACTAACCGTGTCCCCAGGCGCCACGTCTACGCGTCTTTTAAATCCCTCCGGGGATGGTGACTCAACCCCTTCCCTGGGCAGCCTGTTCCAGTGCTCGACAACCCTTTGGGTGAAGGAATTGTTCCCAATATCCCAGCTAAACCTCCCCGGGCGCAACTTGAGGCCGTTTCCTCTCGTCCTGTCGCCTGGGAGAAGAGCCTGACCCCCACCTCGCCACAACCTCCTTTCAGGTAGCTGTAGAGAGCGAGGAGGTCTCCCCCCGGCCTCCTTTTCTCCAGGCTGAAGCACCCCGGTTCCCTCAGCCCCTTCTCTTGTCCTCCAGACCCTTCACCAGCTTCGTTGCTCTGCTTTGGACGCGCAATCCCGCCTCAGACCCTGCAGAGCCCTTAGAGCCGGGGCAGGAGATCGTGGAATCCTGGGACGGTTTGGGTGGGAAGGGACGCTCGGAGCTCAGCCCGTCCAACCCCCCCTGCCACGAGCGGGGCCGTCTTCACCGAGATCAGGGTGCTCAGAGCCCCGGCCAGCCCGGCCCCGAAGGGTCCCGGGGACGGACGGGGCATCGACCCCCTCTCTGGGCAGCCTCTGCCAGGGCCTCCCCCCCCTCGGCGGGAAGAATTTCCTCCCTAGAGCCGGGCCGAATCGCCCCTCTTTTAGCCGAAAACCCTTCCCCCTTGTCCCAGCGCTGCCAGCCCGCCGAAAGAGCCTGTCCCCGCCTTTCTGGGCAGCGCTGCGAGGTGCAAGAAGGTCTCCCCGGAGCCTTCTGCCCTCCGGGCTGAACACCCCCAACTCTTCCAGCCCTCGGATCAGCTCCGTGGGCTCCTCCGGACCCGCTCCCGCAGGTCCCTGTCCTTCCTCTGCTGAGCACCCCAGAGCTGGGAGCAGAATCACGGAATAATTTAGGTTGGAAAAGACTTTAAAGATCATCGAGTCTGACCGTCAACCCAACGCTGCTGAATCCGAACGCAGCACTGTCGGGGGGGCGTCTCGCCAGAGTCAAGGGGCAGAATCCCCTCCCTCTCCCCCAAGCTGATAGCATTGTGTGGGAGTTGGGATGACCCAAGTGCAGGATCCTAGTTGTTTCTCATCCCGTTGAATCTCAACCCATCGATCCGGCCTGTCCAGATCCCTCCGCAGGGATCTACCCTCGAGCCGATCCACGCTCCCACCCAACTGGGCGTCATCTACAAACTTAGGGTGCACTCGATCCCTTCATCCACATCGTTTGCCCATCGGCATCTTCTTTTCCCAAAAAGGGGTTGGGGATCATCTCCCCCGACCTCCCTGATGCGGGGAACGTGGAGATGGGTGAATTTGTGGGGTCCTCACGTCGCTTTTCTCCCCCCTGCCAGAAACACGCCCTGATGGAGCAGGTCGCCCACCAGACCATCGTCATGCAGTTCATCCTGGAGCTGGCCAAGAGCCTCAAGGTCGATCCCAGGGCTTGTTTCAGGCAGTTTTTCACCAAAATTAAGGTGAGAATCACCCCCCTTAGCCCCCCCCCCCCCCCCCAAAGCAGGTAATTTTCCATCTCCCAGCCCTGCTGCATGCCGCAATGGCTTTCGGCAGCTTGAGGGTGAAGAGACGCAGCCGGGTGGGACCCCGGGATGGATTGGGGGGGTAGAAACGAGGGTCCAGGAGGACGCAAACACCCCCCTGCCCGCCACTTACCTCCCCTCTCCTCACAGACAGCTGACCAGCAGTACATGGAGGGTTTCAACGACGAGCTGGAAGCCTTCAAAGAACGGGTGCGAGGTCGAGCCAAGGTTCGTATCGAGAAGGCGATGAAGGAATATGAGGAAGAGGAGCGACAGAAACGCCTGGGCCCCGGCGGGCTCGACCCCGTGGAGGTGTACGAATCCCTGCCACCCGTGAGTATCGCCCTATGCTTTTTTTTTGGGGGGGGGGGGGTAAAACAGCAAAACTTAGTCGCGGTTTAATGCCTGGGGGGTTTCCTCATGTGTCGTCGTGTCCTCCCCCTTCTTGCAGGAGCTGCAGAAATGCTTTGACGTAAAAGACGTCCAGATGTTGCAGGACACGATCAGCAAAATGGATCCCACCGTGAGTATTTTTTTCCTCTCCCCACCCCGGGGGCTTCCAGGGGGGGTCCCTAGTCTGGCAGGGCAGGCAGAACAGGCAGCGGGTACCCCCTCTGAGCCCCCCCTCCCTCCATTTACTTTCCAGGAGGCCAAATACCACATGCAGCGCTGCATTGACTCGGGGCTCTGGGTCCCCAACGCCAAGACAGGGGAGGGAGCCGAGAAAGGAGGCGGCGAAGGCGTTTACGAAGAAATTAAGAAGGAAAACGGCGACGAGGAGAAAGGAAATGCGTGAGCTGGGGGGGGCGGGGGGGTAAAGCATAAAAAAAAAAGGCATAAAGCATAAAAAAAAAGGCATAAAGCATAAAAAAGTGTAAAGCATTAAAAAAAGAAAAAAAGGTGTCAAGGGATTTCTCCCTTCCCCCGTCCCCCTCCCTTTCTCGCCCCCCCCGCTTTAAAACACCAGAGACTTTTGGTGAATGTCTGTTGAGCTGTTTGTGCCCCCATTCCCCCCCCCCCTTCCCCAGCCCCGGGGACACACACAGGAGGTTTTGGGGAGGGGGGGAGAGACGAAATGGCAGCGGTTAGCGCCAGGTGGGGGGGGTGGTGGTGATGGCGTGTGCTGGCGAGGCTGTTGCGGTGAATAAAGAGATTGAAGAAGCCGGGTGTGGAGTGGGGAGGGGGACGGGGGTGGGGTTGGGGGACAATTTGGGGATGGAGGATGGTGACAGTGATGAGCTGGAGCCCTGCGGGGGGAGGGGGGGCAGGGGGCTGCGGCCGCCCCCCCCCCAGCTCCTGGCAGGGGGGGGGGGAGAGTTCAGACACCCCCCCCGCCCAATGTGGGTCTCTATCCAGATGTGGCTCCCACCCTCAGCTGGCTTAGATCCAGCTGTGAGCCCTTACAGCTGTGCCCCCCTCCTGGTTTGGATCCAGCTGTGCCCAGGACTGTCCAGCTGTTCGCCCCATTGGGCTGTGCCCCAGTCCAGCCCCGCCCCTGGGTTTGGATCCAGCTGTGTCCCTAAACCAGCTGTGCCCCCTCCAGCTCCACCCTGCCGAGTTTGGATCCAGCTGTGCCAGCCCCGCCCCTGCTTTTGGATCCAGCTGTGGTGCCAATCCAGCTGTGCTCCCTCCAGCCCCGCCCCTGGGTTCTATCCAGCTGTGCCCAGCCCCTGGGTTTGGATCCAGCTGTGCCCCCCTCCAGCCCCGGCCCCTGTTTTAATTCCAGCTGTGCCCGCCCCCGGATTTGGATCCAGCTGTGCCCGGCCCCGCCCCCTGTTTTAATTCCAGCTGTGCCCGCCCCAGCCCCGCCCTCTCTGGTTTGCATCCAGCCGTGGCCCCTACCGCGCTCAGGCTCCGCCCTCTCCCCGCTCCTCAGCCAATAGCCGCTGCCGCCGAGCCGTCGCGGGGCGGGGCAGCGCTCGGCGCCCCGCCCATGGGGCGAAGGCGTGTGGGCGTGGCGGCGTGGCGGCGGAGGGCCAATGGCAGCGCGCGTCTCTCGGGCCCAATGGGAGGCGGCGGCTCTGCGGGGCGGAGGGAGCCGGAGCGGCGGCCGGGCCGGCGGGGAGCGGGGCCCGGTACGAGCCGGGGGGGGCCGGGCCGGGGGGGGGCCGGTGTGTGCGGGGCTGGGGGGGCCGGGAGGGGCGAGGGGCAGGATGGGGGGGGTCGGGGGCCTGTGGGGATGGCCGGGCCTGTGGGGTCAGGGGGCTGTGGGGCGGGCTGGGGGGTGTCAGGCCTGTGGTGTCAGGGGGCTGGGGGGGGTCTGGGGGTTGTGGGGCGGTCCGGGCCTGTGGGGTCAGGGGGCTGGGGGGGTCAGGATGTGGTGTCAGAGGGCTGGAGGGGGTCCGGGCCTGTGGTGTCAGGGTGCTGGGGGGGGGTCCGGGCCTGTGGGGTCAGGGGGCTGAGGGGGGGCTGGGGGCTGGGGGGGGGTCCAGGCCTGTGCTGTCTGGGGGCTGGGGGGTGTCAGGCCTGTGGTGTCAGGGGGCTGGGGGGCTCCGGGGGCTGGGGGGGGGGGGTCCAGGCCTGTGCTGTCTGGGGGCTGGGGGGGTCAGGATGTGGTGTCAGGGGGCTGGGGGGTGTCAGGCCTGTGGTGTCAGGGGGCTGGGGGGGGTCCGGGGGCTGGGCGGGGGGCCCAGGTCTGTGGTGTTAGGGGGCTGAGGGGGGGTCCGGGGGCTGGGGGGGGTCCAGGTCTGTGCTGTCAGAGGGCTGGGGGGGTCAGGATGTGCAGGGTTAAGAGGCTCTGGGGTGGGGGTGTCAGGATATGTGGGGCTAGGAGGCTTAGGGTTGGGGGTCAGGATGTGTGGGGCTGGGGGGGGTCAAGATATCTGGGGCTAGGAGGTCAGGATATGTGGCACTAGGAGGCTCAGGGTTGGGGGTCAGGGCATGTGGGGCTGGGGGGGGTCAGGGTGTGTGGGGTTAAGAGAGTCTGGGGTGGGGGCGTCAGGATACGTGGGGCTGAGGGTCTCGGGATGTGTGGGGCTAGGAGGGTTTAGGCTGAGGGTGTCAGGATATGTGGGGTGGGGGGTCGGAGTTTGTGAGCCTGGGGGGGATGTCAGGGGATGTGGGGTTGGGGGATATGGGGGCTCGGGGGATTTCGGGCTGGGGGCCTCGGCGGTATGGGGCACGTGGGTGTCAGGGCGTGCGTGGCTGTGAGATGTGGGGGGGCTCTGGATACGTGGGGCTTGGGGGCTTCGGGGTTGGGGGGGCTGTGTCAGGATGTGTGGAGTGTAACGGGTCAGGATATGTGGGGCTGGGGGATGCAGAGGGTCAGGATGTGTGGGGCTGGGGGCTGTGAGGGTCTGGATATGGGGGGCTGAAGCGGGGGGACGGTCACATGGCGTTAGGCCTCGGCTGCCTGCGGGAAGCGGCACCAGCACCAACCGGCAGCTGCCCGCGTTCCCCCGTCCCGTGCCGCCACGGGGCGGGTGGTCCCCACGGCCGCGGCGCTTCCGTCTTTCCCAGCCAGCGCTGGACTTTGCACCCCGTTTAGGCTGCCCCATGACCAAAGCCTGCCACCGCTTTTAGCTCCTGGGGGGGGGCTGGAGGGGGGAGCTCCCTGAGCCTCCCATGCCAGGCAATGCCGGTGGCCAGGCGGTTTTCTGTCCCACTGCCCCAGGAACACGCAGAAACACGCGTGTACACTGCTCCCCGCTCAGAAACACGGGATCGGGAGGAGAAACGGGGGCCAGCGGGCACCATTAGCGGCACGGGGGTGTGACCAGAGGCTCGAGGGGCTGCAGCTTGGCTGTGTGTGTGGGAGGGGTGAACCCCCCTCTGAGAGCCTGAAATGGGGCAAAATCCATCCCCGGTGGTGACCCGAGTCTTTGCCGTAGCCGAACGTGTGCCAAATCTAGAGCAGAGAGCGACAAAAACCTCACCGGCCGCGTCTTTTGGGAGTGCAGCCGCACCAAGGTTGCAAAACATGGCTCGTAACTCGCTTCCCTCTCCCCCCCCATCCCCAGGCCTGTGCTTGGAGCCTGAGACGCCCAGGTGGAAGAAACCGTGACTGTGGAGGCCGAAATCGGGGTGAAATCGGGAAGGTTTGTGCCCTGCGTTGTCAGCATTTGTCCCCATTATGGCTAATAGCAAGGGGAAGGTTGGATCCTGCTGCGCGAGGAACCCTCAGGCTTCTCCAAGCAGGAGGGGCCGGGGGGTTTATTTTTTTTGCCAACCTGTTGCTTGGGGAAATCCATATTGCTTTGGATCCCATTTTTCAATCCCAATCCCCATTTCAGCCCTCTCGCTGTATCCACTGTCAGCAGTGAGCTCGGATGCCAAAAAAAAAAAGGTGCCTTTTAAAGGTTATTTATTGGTTTTTTGCGGGTGCTGAGCTCCCGCTGACCCGCTTCAGGGTGCTGTGACCAGTTCCGCCAGCTTCCCCTGGTTTTTAGAAATGAGGAAGCCAATGGAGCAGCTGCCTCTTTCGGATTCTGCTCTCCTCCCGAGGAGGGAATTGGGGGAAATCTGCCAAGGTTTGGCTTCGGGATCTTTCCGCGCCTGCGGGCGGAAGCTGAAGTAATGCCGTCACGTGCTTTGCCTTGAGAGGATCTGGAGAGGCGCTTTCCTGAAGGGGGAAGACCCCCACCCCAGCACACAATTCCTGGAAAAAAGGGGTTTCTTTTGGTACCTCTCATTTTTTTGTAACCCAGGCAAACGTCGCCCCGCACCCAAAACAGCGGCTTTTTGGGGCGAGACCTGCTTGTTTCACCTCTCTGCTTGCTCCCCGGGGTGTGGGATGGAGGGAACCCTCGTGACGGGGATGTGGGGAGCGGAGCACGATGCTCGAAAAGGCTTTTGACCCACCCAAAGTGCCAGGGTTTGCTCTGCAGGTTGGTTTCCTTTGCCATATCAGGGCATGGCGGCATTGGGCTGATCCTGTCCCTTAGCAGGAGATAAAGTCGCCGGGTCCTTCTCTCCACGCCGTGTTCGGCATCGATGTGGCACGGTGGAGCTGTTTGGACGGAGGGCGCAGCTTTGGCACGGCTCTCTTGCAGCCTTGGGTTCGTTTAAAAGGCGAAAAGCCCCACTCGGCTGCGCGGCGAGCTTGCTGCGAGCTCGCTAAGCCGAGAGAGCGAAGGCACGTGAGAGCCCTGGCCCTGAGCGAGAGCTCCCTGTGGTGTTTATCGCCGTTGGAGGAAGTCGAGCTGCGGCAGTGAGATCTGCTTGGCCTTTGTCAGCAAAAAAGGAGCTGGGGAATCGGTGCCGGATTTTGCCGGGAGAGACTGGGGAGAAGAACTGGGAGGGTGGGAGCGATGCCAGCGCTGTGGGGTGGGGAGACCCGGAGGGATCCGGCTTTCCCGGTCTCACCGACGGATCGCTTCCCCCCCGTCCCAGGTGATAACAGCCACCCTTCCCACACCACCTTTGGAGCTCGGCACCGAGTTATGCTTCATCTGACGGCGAGGTGCGTAACCCTAGTGTCAGAGTGGAGGGCACCCAGTTACCCGACTGGGAGAGACTGGTGATGGGGCGCTCTGCACTTTGCTAACGCTTGTTTTTGTTTATTTTTCTGTTTCTTTCCAGCTGGGGCGTGTTCGGGGGCTGTCGCCATGTCTCTCTGCCAATGCACGGTGAAGCACAGCGAGTCGGACGCCGAAGGCTGTTGCTTCTCGGCGAGCGGAGGCTTGAAGGTTTGCCTGCACTGGAGTGGCGAGGAGGAGCAGGAGCGGTGCCAGACCTACGCCCAGGGCACGCTCAGCGCCGAGGAGATCTGCATCGACCTCGCGCGGAGGATCGGTGAGTGCCGGGGAACTCCGTCTCTCTTCTGAGACCGCAATACCCAACCGGCTTGTGTCCCGGGGCTGAGAAATTTCCAGTTTCCCAATCTCTGGGTCCATCTAAGCTGCTTTATCTAAAAAATCTGAGCTCTTGTGTTGTTTTTAAGCAGCAGCTTCCCGATAACTGGCTGTTAGCAAATCCTTCTGTCGTAATTTGGGCATCCTCGCTTGCTCCAGAGTTCCTGAGAAGCGGGGTGGCATGGCTCTACCCCAAGGCTCAGGCCAACGGGTCTGGGAGTTATTGGAGCATGATGAGTTGAAGAGCAATTACTTCACCTCTGACTCATCAGCATCCCCGTTTAATGAGCACTCTGCCTCCCCTCGCCATGGATTTCTCCCGGCGGGCTGCAAAAATCGTGCCGGGCACCTGCGCTTGGGCTTTTCCCGATCTGAGGGGCCATTTCACAGCCCTGTTGGTTTGAATTAAGGGTAGCTGGTGTCTCTTCTAACCCTTAGACAAAGGTTTTAGCTCTCACGTAAGGTTTGACTGGCAAATCACTCAGTTCACCTTTTCCATGGGTTTTATTAACTTCCCTTCCCCTTGCTGCAGTCTAAGTAGCTCTGCACGGAGGTTTCTTTGGAATAAAAGCTGCTGAGGCTCTCCTGGCCAGCTGGCTTTCCCCGAGCACGCCAGAAGGACGGCAGACGCGCCGCTCTCTTTTAAATGGCATTTTTAAAGACTATCCTGCCTCTGACATTTGCGAGCGGGGACAAGGAGGACGTCTCGGTCCCTGGAGGTGGGGTGTCAGTAGCGTGGATGGGTTTGTGGTGCCAGTAAAAGCGAGCGGTTGGGAAGAAAGGGGTGAAGAAAGAGTTGGGTTTTTTTTTTTTTTTTTCTGTCGACTGTGAATTTTTGCGGGCTCGACAGCACCTCAGGGGAATCGTGTTTTCTTCGCAGGCATCACGCCACTGTGCTACAGCCTCTTCGCCCTCTATGACACCCAGAGCCGAGTCTGGCTCCCGCCCAACCACCTCTTCAAAATCAGCAAAGACACCAACCTCAACCTGCTTTTCCGCATGAGGTGAGGACGGTTCCCTCCCCTCCATCCCCTGCTGCCCTGTTTTTTGGAGCCCTGCGGAGCTGCCAAGCTCCTCTTGCTTGCGGAGCAGAGACGTGCCAGGCTTTAATAGGCCTGCACTGGAAATAACGTCGCTTGCTTTTCTGCCCCCGGGTTACCTGTTTCCAGATTTGCCTGGAAAATGTTTGCGGAGGTTGGCACAGGGTTGGGGAACCGAGCAAACTCAGCAGGGCTGGTCTAAATTGAACTCGGAAGGATTAAATGAGGAACAGGACATGTTTGGAGCCCCTGCCTCTCCTTCAGTGTGGAAAAATTCATTTCCCAGTTCCTGATATTCCTCTGCCGTTTGCGCTCTGTCTCCCTGACTGGTTCAGCCCCTGCTTCCCCCTCTCAGTTCTGTCCCCGAGCGGGACAATGTCCCCTTTGAAGTGTTTTGAGACCAACAGCAAACACCCAAGGGCTCCTCGGAGCAAGCCCTGGGCTGCGGCATTGCCAGCTGGGTTCTCAGGAAGGCGAGAGCTGTTTTTTGTAGATGTCTTTGCGAGATACTCGGGTTCCCTGGAGGTGACGGGGACGACGATCTTAGTGTTTCCTCCCAAAACATTGCCGCTGGCGATTTTATTAGGAGAGCTTTTTCAGGCTGGTTTGGTTTTGGGGTTTTTGGGTTTGTTTTTTTTCATGGTGTCTGAGTCATAGCGAAGGTAAAAGCGAGGGAGAAACAGAAAACCTGGCTTGGAGATTTATTAGCCTGTTTTATACGACTTGCAATACCTTCTTCTTCCTGGGGAACCACGGCGTATCGGGCCGAGGCCTCTCTCCTCAGCCGGCCATCGCGCCAAACACAACCCGTGCGGCAGAAAACAGTCTCCGAGGCACCGAGCCGGCTCCCGTGCCTGGCCGGGACATCATTGCACGCGTAGCTGTGCCGTGTCGTCCAAGGAAGGTTGAAATGGGAGCCACGCTTCCCAGTGTGCAGGGAGGAAGGCTTTGAGTCCTCGTGGCCGGCACCTCCGCATCCCTTGGCCCCGCAGGAGGAGAGCGCCGTGATCCGTAGCTCTCTGACCGCGGATAAGTTGCAGAGCTCTGACTTTTTGGGCCAGAAATTCCTTTTCCTTCAGCTCTGGTTTCGATGCCACTTGGCTGGCGCGGGCGCCTGCAGCACGAGCGCTGAAATAACCCCGGCGTGTTAACCACAGGCAGAGATGCGGCTTTGGGGGTTGAGCGGTGGGAACGGAAACTCATTCTGCCCGCAGAGCTCTCTTTGTGCTGATGTTTTTTTAGATGTGGCGTTTTGTGGGGGGGACGCTCCTCGCCCCAGCTGCTCTCATTTTTTTGGGTCCCCTGGGCTGGCAGCATGAAAACTTGGCTGCGAAACGGCATTGTGGGGAGCACTGCTGCTAAAGAGGCGTTTGCGGGTTGGGGTTGGGGGCAGCCAGAGTTAATTAGGGTCCCTTTCATGAAGCTCTGCTGATGGGGTCGTATTCGGTGTGCTGTACAGCACAGCTGGTCATAAAATGTAGAGGAAAAAGCTTAAAGGAACCAGTTTTGGTGGCAGGAAGAGGTTGCTTCCCCTTTACCTCCCGGTGTCTGAATTGTTGCCTTGTGCTCAGGTCACATTTTTTGAAGACGTGGCTGGTTCTCGTGTTGGCAGTGGGATTTCAAGAAGTTTGGCTCTTAAAAAAATACCAAACCTAAACCCCACCACTCTGAGCCCAGAGTGCGGCCCCTGGCTGTGCTGGGGCAGGACAGAGCTCTCTGCTGCTGGTCTGCTGGTCCTTTCCCCTGTCCCCTTGAGACAGCCGGTGACAAAACCTCTGCAAAACCCTCTTTGGGACCTGGCTGCGGTCCCCCAGCAGCCTCTGGGGAAGGGGCAGGCAGCTGTGCTGGGTGGAAGGAGCAGATTTATGGGTAAAATGAGCCTCGAGCAGGTCCAGGGCAGCCACTGGACCCGGGTTTGGCTTTAGAGGCAAAACCAGGGCATCTTTTTCGGCCGCTTTCAGCTGCGAGAGAGCGTAGGGACAGACGACCGCCCTCCCGTCCCCGCGGCCGAGCACCGCTCTCCTCTCCTTCTCCCCTCCAGGTACTACTTTCGGAATTGGCATGGGATGAACGATAAGGAACCGGCGGTTTATCGCAATGTGCCCCGACAGAGCGATTCCCCCGATGAGAAGCTGCAAGGAGGAGCCTTGCTCGACAAATCGTCCTTCGAGTATCTGTTTGAGCAGGTAACGAACCAGGCTGACGGGCTGGAGGCTCGGTCACACCTGGAGTTGTGGAAACCTGGGTGATTTTCTTGATCTGGCTGGATTCGGCTCAGCCCTGTTGTCAAGATCTGTTTTTCCATCTGCAAGGACTTTGTTTAGAGGACAAACACAGCTGTAGTTTTGCCCTCGGAAAGCTTTTGTCCTGCTTGAAGCCTCCCTGGGAGGCTGGGAGCCGAGCTGAGGGGGATCCCGTTGACCTTTAAAATAAAAAAAAGACAAGAAAAAGCACTCTGGAAGTCAGTGCAGGGGTTTTTTCCCCCCCTTTATTCACCTTTTTCTCTTTAATAGGGGAAATTTGAATTCATCAATGATGTTGCGTCTTTGAAAGACCTCCAGACTGAACAGGAGATCCAGAGGTTCAAGAACGAAAGCTTGGGCATGGCCGTGCTTCACCTCTCGCACATCGCCATCAAAAAAGGCATCTCCCTTGAGGAAGTGGCCAGAAAATACAGGTGATTGCTTGGCTTCGCAGCCTCGGGGCTGGGGACTTTCTGCTCTGGGGTTGTTTGAAGGGTTTCTTCTGGTTTCTCACCCTCTTTCCTCTCTGTCCTCCTCACCAGGAGTGAGTCTGGGGCTGTTTTAGGTGATGGAGAGATCGGCTGCGTGCTTTGCTGTAGGCACCTGTGAGGTCTTGCTGACCAGTTGTTCCTTTCCTCCACAGCTTCAAGGACTGCATCCCACGTTCCTTCTACCGCCAGATCCAGCAGAACAACTACCTGACCAAATTCCGCATGAAAAACGTCTTCAAGAAGTTTGTGCAGCGTTTCCAGCGACACACGGTCAGCACCGGCAAGCTGACGGTGCAGGACATCATGTACAAATACCTGGCTACCTTGGAGCACCTCGCACCTCGCTTTGGGAGCGAGCTCTTCCCTGTGCTTTCCTTGGAGACCTCCTCCGAGGGTGAAAAGGTGCAGCTGTACGTTAACGGGGGACATTCGCAGCTGGAGCACGGGCAGGCGCTGCTCCCCAAGGACCGACCTGTCACCCACGAAGTCCTCGTCACCGGCACAACCGGGATCCAGTGGCGGCCCGTGCCTGTAGAGGTAGGTTGGTGCTCACACTCCCTGCCACTGGGCAGGAAGAGCTGTTTCCATCCAAGTCCCATCCCACGCCGGCTCCTTTTCCTTAGCTCGGGCTCTCCGGGCACCCCGAGTTCCTTTTTCCGCTTGTCCCTGTTTGGCCAGTAGCCACCACAACCTAGTGGTGCCATTTCCCAGCAGCAGGAAGGGTTGGAACTGATGCCCTTCTGTCTCCACCTCTGCAGAGCATCGAGAACTTCTCCCATCGTGGGTATTTTGGGAGGAAGAGCAGAAACAAAGAGCTGGAGCCCAAGGGGCCGACTCAGCCAGCAGAGCGGAGCGAGCCAAAATGGGTCCATTTCTGTGATTTCCGGGAGATCACACACATTGTCGTCAAGGACTGTAGGGTCAGCATCAACCGGCAGGACAACAAGTGCCTGGTGAGTGGGACTTGTTCTCTCCCAGCTGCCCCCGCTGACCGTCTCGACGTACGTGGGAGCCCGTAGTTGCGCTTCAGAGACTGGGAGGAGGCAGCGCTGGAAAGAACAAGGGTCTTTTCCAGGGTTAATGCCAACGAGAGAGAGTTTTACACTCTCCTCCTTGGGCTGGCAGAGGGATAGGTGGATTTTGGGCTGCTCACCCTCTAGCTCGGTGGCTTCTCACGCTCGGTTCCCCTCCCTTTTCCCAGGAAGTGGTTCTCCCATCCCCGGAGAGCGCGCTTTCCTTGGTTTCACTGGTGGATGGTTATTTCCGACTCACGGCTGACTCCAGCCACTACCTGTGTCACGAAGTGGCACCGCCGCGACTCGTGATGAGCATCTTGAATGGCATCCACGGGCCCATGCAGTAAGTGGCTTCTTCCTGATGGAGGGCCTGGGGATATCAAGGAGGATGTGCCGTGTCCTTGGGGCTTATCTGAAGCTGTTCCCCTTTTTCCTTGCTGCCAGGGAGGAGTTTGTTTTTGCCAAGCTACGACGGGAGGAGCAGGAAGAAGGGCTCTACATCATCCGCTGGAGTGTCCTTGACTTCAACAGGATGATTCTCTCCGTGGTGAAGAGGGGCCACCAGCAGGTAAGATGCAATTCCCAGCGCAGCATTCCCGGGAACGGTGAGCTCCGGGAGGTGCTCGTCTCGTTAGGAACGAGCTGGGCTGCGCCCGGTCTGAGCTGCCAGCTTTCTGGGTGATGGGGAGCTGCGATGCCTGTCCTGACGCTGTCTTTCCTAGGCTCCTGGGGTGCAGGGAGCCCTCAAGTACAGGCAATTCCGGATCCAAAAAAAAGGAAACTCCTTTGTGCTGGAAGGGTGGGACCGGGAGTTTTCCACTTTGCGGGAGCTTTTGGATGTACTCAAGGGCTGCACGCTCAAATCTGGTGATGAAAGCTTCACGGTGAAGAGATGCTGTCCGCCCAAACCAGGAGGTATGAGGATGGGTGATCTTCCCTCCGTTGGACTCGAGGAACAAGGGCGTCCGGTAGTTTCGGGGGCTTTAGCGTACGTCTGTTTCCTCCTGTTGCAGAGATCTCGGACCTGCTGATCACGCGGAAGGTGAAGGATAGCACGAAGCAGATCCTTAACCTGACCCAGCTCAGCTTCCACCAGATCCGCAAGAACGAGATCACTCAGGTTGTGCGCTCTGCCTTCCTGGGCAGCGGGGTTTACGGGAGGCTGCGGGTAAATACGTTGGCCGGAGGAAGCTGCTTCCCTGATTGGGGGGATGCGACCCCTGGTGCAAAGAGGAGAGAGACGTGGAGCAGTTTGGTTTGGTGCTTTATTCCTTCCCTCTTCAATGAGAGGGGGAAGAGAGCTGTGCAGAGGCAGCATGTTCCAGGCAGGAGGCAATTTCTTGCCCGCCATCCCCAGCGGCGTGCGGAGGTGACACGGAGGGAAGCGGGGAGAGTCGGCTCGCACGTGCGAGGCTGAAAATCCCCCCCCTCCCCGTGCACGCTGCCTGGAGGTCTGACACCTGTGTGCCTTCTCCGTCTGCCCTCAGCGAGCCCACCTGGGGCAGGGCACCCGCACAAACATCTACGATGGGGTGCTGAACGTCTGTGGGACCACCGGGGCCGACGACGAAGCCGAGTATTTCTCCACCGAGCAGAATAACAACAGCCGGGAGATGCACGTGGTCCTCAAAGTCCTGGATCCCAGCCACAGAGACATCGCCCTGGTGAGCCCCCGCCCGGGCTGGGGAAGGGGAGCTGGGACAGGGGAAAAATGGCTCCAAGCCACTCTCGAGATGCTCCGAGAGACCCGCCGCCTTCATGACACCCTCTCTCCTCTCCCCGCAGGCGTTTTTTGAGACAGCCAGCCTGATGAGCCAAGTGTCGCACGTCCACTTGGCTTTCGTGCACGGAGTCTGCGTGCGAGGTTCCGAGAGTAAGCATGGGGCTCTCCCCCAACCCTTTGCCGCAGCCGGCCTCGCCCTGTGCCGGTGCCTTTCCCTTGGCTGCTGCCAGCTGGGCCGATCAGCTCCTGTGCCGTGCTGAGGGCTGGGCTGAGGAAAATATCTCCGTCTTCCCCAGATATCATGGTGGAGGAGTTTGTGGAACACGGACCTCTGGACGTGCTGCTGCGGAAAGAGAAAGGCCGGGTCACCGTGGGCTGGAAAATCACCGTGGCCAAGCAGTTGGCCAGTGCCTTGAGCTACCTGGTAATGGGGCTGGGAGCTGGGGTTTTTCCGGCAGGGAACCGTGCCGGAGATCACCTCCGAGCACCTTTTGCTCCAGCTGCACCCCTGGGTCTTGCCGGCAGCGTGGCAGGGAGGATCTGCCACGCTTTCCTCTGCCCTCCAAGCAGATAAACAGATTTTTAGCATTAACATGCCCTGCCTGCACCTCACAAAACCTGTTCTCGCTCTCTCTTTCCTGGAGGTGAGCGGCTGAGGTAGTGCATGTGAACTTCAAATGCTGAATCCCAGTTCTGTAGCTTCGTTTCGGGGCCGTGCGAGCCGAGAAGAGCCGCCGATGAGGACGCTGCCTTCTCCGCTCGCTGGGCTTCTGGCCAGCAGCTTGGGAAAGCTCACTAGCTGCTTGTGAGGGCATGCACCACAGCGCTGGGTAATCCTCGCGTTCCTTTTATCCCCCCCGGGTTTAGCTTTGTGCAAAGGGATAATGAGACAGGCAGGTGACACAGGTAATTAGAGCCAGGAGCCCTGCCTTTTTATTTTCTGGTGTCATCCGTAGACTTGACCTTGTTCTGAGGCATCGGCGGGAGTTTCTCACAAGATTCCGTATCCCCTCGTTTTCACAGGAGGACAAAAACCTGGTGCATGGCAACGTGTGCGCAAAAAACATCCTGCTGGCCAGGAAGGGGCTGGAAGATGGATCCATGCCTTTCGTGAAGCTCAGCGACCCCGGAGTCAGCTTTACTGTGCTCTCTCGAGAAGGTATACAGTCATCCCGCACTCGAACTGAGCGGGGCTGGACCTGGGCTTGTTCTGAGCCGAAAATCCAGGTGCTTTTTTTCCCCTCCTGCAGCCCAAGTAGCTAATAAATAGTGTGGATTGCACCTGAGCTGTTTCGGCAAGGTCTTGCCTGCCTTTCAGACCTTAATTTTTGCGATATATGGCATTTTGAATGTGTGGACGTGCAAATTCTGTGACGGTGGCCGGTTTTGGCCTCAAAGCTGCTGTCGGAGACAGTCTCACTGCAGCTCCTCGATGGCTGGGATCCTGCAGGGAGCTTTTCCCACCCTGCCCGCTGTGTTCATGGGGTCTTTCCAGCTGTATCCTCAGCAACACCTCACTTTGCCTTCCCTCTCCCAAAGAGCGCGTGGACCGGATCCCCTGGATTGCCCCGGAATGTGTCCGGGATGTGGGAAACCTCAGCACTGCAGCTGACAAATGGAGCTTTGGCACCACGTTGCTGGAAATCTGCTTCGATGCCGATGTCCCGCTCAAGGAGCGCACTCCTTCGGAGGTGACTTGCCTTCTCCTCTCCCTCCATCCCTGGCTATTCCATTCCGGGATGGATCCGGCCCCGTTCGAGACCTGTTTTTCTTTCCTCTCTCTCAGAAAGAACGTTTCTACGAGAAGAGGCATCGCCTGCCCGAGCCGTCCTGCAAGGAGCTGGCCACCCTCATCTCTCAGTGCCTGAACTACACCCCCGTCGAGCGGCCATCCTTCCGGACCATCCTGCGGGATCTCACCCAGCTCCAGCCGCACAGTGAGGCTCCACAGCTGGGGGCATGCTGGTTTCTCGGGGGTGTGGGGTGGGGGGGTGGTGTTTATGGCCCCATTGTTCCCCCCGCACCCTGAATCGGTCAGGACCTCAGCAGTGGCGGGGTGGGGGTGGCTGCGGAGACTCTTTTGTCCTGGGTGAGGGGGAAAAAGGGAAAAAAAGGGCAAAAAAGAAAGAAAAAGGTTAAAAAGGGGCAAAAAGGTTAAAAAAAAAATGTTTAAAAGAAGGTTGAAAAAGGAAAAAAGGGGGGGAAAAGGGAAAAGAAAAGGCAAAGATAGGCAAAAAGGGGAAAAAAGGAAAAAGAAAAGGCCAAAAAAGGCAAAAAAAAGGCAAAAGAGGGGGTAAAAAAGGGAAAAGGCAGAAGGCCAAAAAAGGCAGAGGGAAACAGAAAAAAGTAAAAAAAGGGGGGAAAAAAAAAAAAAGGAAAAAAAGGAAAAAGGGGAAAAAGGTAGAAAAGGGAAAAGAAAAGGCACAGAAAGTGGGGGAAAAAAGGGAAAAGAAAAGGCACTCTTCAGGGCGCAGGGGTTGGGAGAGAAAACGTGCAAAGCATCTCTGCGGCAGGGCAACCTCCGCTCTCCCCTCAACACCCTTTCGTTTCCAGACCTCGTAGACGTCACCTCGGTGAACCCCGACTTCCCGGTGTCGGACCCCACCGTCTTTCAGAAGCGTTACCTGAAAAAGATTCGGGAGCTGGGGGAGGTAAGTGGCATCTCGACACCTACCACCCCCCTCTGGAATTCTGCTCCCAGCTCTGGGGTGCTCAGCAGAGGAAGGACAGGGACCTGCGGGAGCGGGTCCGGAGGAGCCCACGGAGCTGATCCGAGGGCTGGAAGAGTTGGGGGTGTTCAGCCCGGAGGGCAGAAGGCTCCGGGGAGACCTTCTTGCACCTCGCAGCGCTGCCCAGAAAGGCGGGGACAGGCTCTTTCGGCGGGCCGGCAGCGCTGGGACAAGGGGGAAGGGTTTTCGGCTAAAAGAGGGGCGATTCGGCCCGGCTCTAGGGAGGAAATTCTTCCCGCCGAGGGGGGGGAGGCCCTGGCAGAGGCTGCCCAGAGAGGGGGTCGATGCCCCGTCCGTCCCCGGGACCCTTCGGGGCCGGGCTGGCCGGGGCTCTGAGCACCCTGATCTCGGTGAAGACGGCCCCGCTCGTGGCAGGGGGGGTTGGACGGGCTGAGCTCCGAGCGTCCCTTCCCACCCAAACCGTCCCGGGATTCCACGATCTCCTGCCCCGGCTCTAAGGGCTCTGCAGGGTCTGAGGCGGGATTGCGTGTCCAAAGCAGAGCAACGAAGCTGGTGAAGGGTCTGGAGGACAAGAGAAGGGGCTGAGGGAACCGGGGTGCTTCAGCCTGGAGAAAAGGAGGCCGGGGGGAGACCTCCTCGCTCTCTACAGCTACCTGGAAGGAGGTTGTGGCGAGGTGGGGGTCAGGCTCTTCTCCCAGGCGACAGGACGAGAGGAAACGGCCTCAAGTTGCGCCCGGGGAGGTTTAGCTGGGATATTGGGAACAATTCCTTCACCCAAAGGGTTGTCGAGCACTGGAACAGGCTGCCCAGGGAAGGGGTTGAGTCACCATCCCCGGAGGGATTTAAAAGACGCGTAGACGTGGCGCCTGGGGACACGGTTAGTGGTGGAGTTGGCAGTGCCAGGGTAACGATGGCACTCGATCATCTTAAGGGTCTTTTCCAACCTAAACAATTCTGTGATTCTAAATCCCCGAAGGAACTGATACGATATATCCCCAACGGACCACGGAGCTGATAACGATACCGAGGGCGACTTAAGACCTTTTGGGTGGGTGTGGGGAGCGCGGAGGGGCTCGGAGCTGGTCGGGAGGATTTTTCCCTCGTAGCAGGTTATCACGGTGCCTTGCGCTGCTGCGTGATTCATACACTCCGGTCGCCTCTAGGTGAACCAGCCTCTTTCCGGCCTGATTTCCAAAGAATCTGCATTTGGATGAGGGTCAAAAGTCTTTATACTTTAAATCTGTTTTCACTGAGGACTTCCCCTCTGTCCAAGAAGTTTATTGACCTCTATGGAGGGCTTCCAAAGAGGCTGTTCTTGGTGTGGGGAAGCCGGGAAAGCTTCTCCTGGCAGGATCTCAAATTCTGTGCTTACTCCTTGCCAGGGTCACTTTGGCAAGGTGAGCCTGTATTGCTATGACCCCACGAACGACGGGACGGGGGAAATGGTGGCCGTCAAATCACTCAAATCCGGCTGCAGCCAGCAGCTGCTGACCAGTTGGAAGAGGGAAATCGAGATCCTCAAGACACTTTATCATGAAAACATCGTCAAGTACAAGGGTTGCTGCAGCGAGCAGGGTAAGGTGACCGGGGGATGCGTGGTGACTTTGGTGGCAGCCGCGGGGCGGTCGCTGTCTCTCTCCCCGTCCGAGTTTTTCCCTCGGCGTCGTAGTTGAATGCCAATGGCGGAGCCCAAGCTTGCGTTGTCCAACCCCTGGTGCCGGTGCAGAGACGCTCAAAACCCAATTCCTCAAGTTTTTTGGTGGCTGGTAGCGGGGGTGAATCCCCCTTCCTGGCAGAGGGCTGGGGTTTGGGATGTCTCTGGGTTGTTCCCCTCTCCCCACAAGGTTCACACGCTGCCTTCCTCCTCCTCCTCCTCCAGGAGAGAAGATCGTGCAGCTGATCATGGAGTACGTGCCCCTCGGCAGCCTGCGCGACTACTTGCCCAAGCACAACGTCAGCCTGGCCCACATCCTGCTCTTCGCCCAGCAGATCTGCGAGGTAAAGCCTAAACTTTCCCGGCTTCTCTTGGGGGCTCCTCTGCTTCCAAAATGGCTCTGACCCCCCTCTTTTCCTTTCTCCAGGGCATGGCCTGTCTGCACTCCAGGCTCTGACCCCCCCAAAATGGCTCTGATCCCCCTCTTTTCCCCCTTCTCCAGGGCATGGCCTATCTGCACTCCCTCCACTACATCCACAGGGACCTCGCCGCTCGCAACGTGCTGCTGGAGAATGAAAACGTGGTGAAAATCGGGGATTTCGGTTTAGCCAAAGCCATCCCCGAGGGCCACGAGTATTACCGCGTCTGCGAGGACGGGGACAGCCCCGTCTTTTGGTGAGTGTGGCTCCCCTCACCGTGGGGGGGTGGTGGTTTGGGGCGAGCGGAGGACGGCGTCAGGATCGGGTACGGTGAGCAGAGGCGCGTGCCGAGCTGTGCCGGCGCTCACCGGCAGCCTTGACCGCGCAGGTACGCCGTGGAGTGCCTCAAGGAGTGTAAGTTTTACTACGCGTCCGACGTCTGGTCCTTCGGGGTGACTCTCTACGAGCTCCTGACCCGCTGCGACTCCAGCCAGAGCCCTCCCGTGGTGAGTCCCGCGATGCCGGCTTCACCGCAGCAGCGCTTGCCGAACCGGCGGTTGTGGTTGACTTTTTCTCTCTTTCCCCACAGAAATTCATCGAAATGATCGGGGCGACGCAGGGGCAGATGACGGTGCTGCGGCTGATTGAGCTGCTGGACAGGGGGAAGAGGCTCCCGAGTCCCAAGGACTGTCCTTGCGAGGTGAGGCTCTGCGTCCCGCCGGCTGTCCGTCCATCCACTCTGCTGGGCTGCGCCGGCCCCTGGGGAAGGGGGAAAATGGGGAAGGGAACGGGAAAAAGTAGGGAGGGGAAAAGTTGGGGGGGGAAGGAGGAAAATGAGGAAGGGGAGAAGATGGGGAAAGGGAAAAGTGGGGAAGGGGAAGGAGGAAAAAGATGGGGAAGGGGAAAAGATTGGGGAAGGAGGAAAATAGGGGAGGGGAAAAGGTGGGGAAGGAGGAAAATAGGGAAGGAGGAAAACCGGGAAGGGGAAAGATGGGGAAGGAGGAAAAATGGGTAAAGGGGAAAGGTGGGAAAGCCTTCATACTGCTGCGGGGAAGAGGAGGGACAGGTGAAGTCGGGGGCCCGAATGCCGCGGGCAGAATTCCGGAAGCGAGGAGCCCCCCCCGCTTATTCCCCATGAAATCCTGGTGGCCGTGCTGCCTCTGGACATTTCTCTGTCTCCCTTCCCTCCCTCCCCTCCCCAGATTTACCGGCTGATGAAGAACTGCTGGGAAGCAGAGGCTTCCTTCCGCCCGGCCTTCCATAACCTCGTCCCCATCCTCAAGAACTTCCATGAGAAATACCGGGCTCAGGCCCCCTCCGTCTTCAGCCTCTGCTGAGCCGGATTGCTGCCGGGATTGGGGTGGGGGGACACCCCCAAAACGCCATGACCGGATGCCGACGCCGCTTTCTGGTTTTCCCGACGGCTTTTCGGCACGGGATGAGGAAACGTCGGGCTGTCGAGGTGAGCGTCTGGCAGAGCAGCACCTGGGGTGGGGGGGGATCCCCCCTTCTCCGTGGGACACCCCCCAGCCACGCCGTGTCCATCCCGCTCCGGATCCCCGGCCATCCTGTGCCTATCCTCGCTGCGCGGCACGGCACGCTGCGGCACGCCTCTCCCGCCGAACACTGTGAATGAGACTGTGGGGAAGGCGGTGGGGGGGCAGATTTACGGCCTTACACCTCTCCCCCCCTCGCTCCCTCCTCTTCCTCGAGGGGCTGCCAAAACCCTGCTGGGGGGGCTGGGGGGCCATCTTTGGGGAGCGTGGGGTGCTGGATCTCCTTCCCGCTGCCGTTTGGGGTGCCCCCCCCCCCCCAAAGGACGGGGGTTCAGCAAAAGAGTTTGGCACTTTATTGGGGTTTGGGGTCTCTGCTGCGTTTCTGCCCCCCCTGCCCCAAGTGGGAGTTGGGGGGGAGGTCCCACCTCACTCTGTTCCCCCCCCCTCGCCTTGCCCCAGCTCTCACCCCAGGACTGTTTTTGGGGTGCTGGAGGAGGGGGGGCTGGAGGAAGAAGGGGCTGGGTGCCCCCCCAAACTGTCTGCAGCAGGGGGGGGGCTTTTTCCCCCCCTCTTCCCTGTTATTTATTGCCTGCTGTCTGACCCCCCCAGGGAGAGGGGTGGGGGGGATGGGGGGGGGGGCTTCCTTACCCCCCGCGGGGGTCATCTCCCAATAAAGGATGTAATGTTCCCCCGCCTCCTCTCTGGCCTGGTGGGGGGAGCGGGGCCCTGGGGACCCCCTCTTGGAATGGGGGGGGGGGGGTGTCCTGCCCGGGGGGGGGTCACCTATAGGGGGGACACAGGGGTCCCTATAGGCTATGGGGGGCGTGTCTTGGGGTCCCTATAGAGTGGTAGGGGGGTGTCTCGGGGTCCGTATAGGGGGGGGGGTCAGGGTTCCCTATAGGGTAGTGGTGGGGGGTGTCTTGGGGTCCCTATAGGGGCTGGGGGGGGGGTCAGGTGTCCCTATAGAGTGTGTGTGGGGTGTGTCAGGGTCCTTATAAGGTGGGGGGGGGTCAGGGACCCCTGTAGGGTGGGGGGGGGGGTGTCTTGGGGTCCCTATAGAGTGTGGGGGGGGTCAGGGGTCCCTATAGGGTGTGGGGGGGGGTCAGGGGTCCCTATAGAGTAGGGGGGGGTCTCTCGGGGTCCCTATAGGGTGTGTGGGGGGTCAGGGACCCCTATAGGGTGGGTCGGGGGGTGTCTTGGGGTCCCTATAGGGTGTGGGGGGGTGAGGGGTCCCTACAGAGTGGGGGGGGGGGCCAAGGGTCGGTTCGGTGAGGGGCGTGGCCCCCGAGAATCAGCCAGTAGAGTGCGGCAACCGCAGGGCTCGTCCGTTTATGTCCAATCCGGAGGCGGAGTGCTAATAAGGGGCGTCCCCGCCCAATAGGGAGCGCCGGTGCTACCGGCTTGTTTGTTTCGCCCTGCCCAATAAGCGCCCGGGATGCTCCCGCGTGGCCGCGGCGGCGGGCGAACCAATGACGCGGCGGCGTATTGACGCCGCTCTACCCGCCCGCCCGCCCGCCTCTCGATGGTCCCAGGAGGCGGCGGGTGCCCAAAATGGCGGCGGCGGCGCTTTCGCTGTCGGGCGCCGTAACGTCCCCGAGCCCGGAGCTCCCGGGACCGGGACCGGGCCTGGGCCGGGCCCCCGAGGAGGAGCTGCCGGTGCTGGATCCGGCCGAGGTGCGGAGCCGCTTGGAGCGCAGCGCCCGCCAGTTCCGGAACCGGCGGAAGGTGCTGATCCGCGGGCTGCCGCCCGACGTCAGCAACCAGGTACCGGAGCACCGGGGGGGGGGGGTGAAGCTGAGCCCCGGCACCGGCGATAACGGGCAGCACCGGGCGGAGGCAGCCGGGCCGGGCCTGGGATGAGGCTGCTGGAACGGGGAGGGGAGGGGGGCTCCCGAACTGCGCCGGCCCCTTCCCCCCCCAAATCCTTCCTCCTTCCCCCCCCAAATCCTTCCTCCTTCCCCCCCCAAATCCTTCCTCCTTCCCCCCCCAAATCCTTCCTCCTTCCCTCCCAATCTTTCTTCTTCCTCCCCCCCCCCAAAATCCTTCTTCTTCCTCCCCCCCCAAATCCTTCTTCTTCCTCCCCCCCCAAATCCTTCTTCTTCCTCCCCCCCAAATCCTTCTTCCTTCCCCCGTCAAATTCTCTTTCCTCCTCCTTTCACCCTCCAAATGCTTCCTCCTCTTCCCCCCCCAAATGCTTCCTCCTCTTCCCCCCCCAAATGCTTCCTCCTCTTCCCCCCCCAAATGCTTCCTCCTCTTCCCCCCCCAAATGCTTCCTCCTCTTCCCCCCCCCAAATGCTTCCTCCTCCTCCTTTCCCCCTCCCCAAATGCTTCCTCCTTTCCCCCCCTCCCAATTTTTCTCTCCTCCCCAAAATCCTTTATCCCCACCCCAACCCCTTTCTGCCTTATCACTTTAACAGCTCCTGGAGGGGGGTCACACACCCCCCCATCACCCCTCAAACCCAGCTCTGAGGAAGAGCCGGTGCCGCTTAATGAACCCCAACTACCCCCCCCTCCTCAAAGGACCCCCCCAGCCACTGCAGCCCCCCTCCCCCTGCTCTTTTTTTTGGTCTTTTTTTGGTTTTGTTTTCTTTTTTTTATTTGTTTAGTTTTTTAATTTTCCTTTCCCCTTCCCAGTAAATCCGAGTTAATTATCGCCCGGGGGGGGTGTGTCGGGGAGGCCAAAGGTCTGGAAAATCATTTCGGGGAGGGCAAAGTCTTGAGCCGGCAGCAAGGCACTGATGTCCCCTGGCGTGACCTTAAGGGGTAAAACACCCTGGGGGGGGGGGGTCAAACTGGGGGGGGACAACAGCGGGGCCGAAGGGTCGGTTTTAGTGCCTGGTCCCCGGCGTCTTCGCTTTTGAATTGAGTCCCTTCCCTTTCCGCTTCCTCCTCTGAGCTCGAGGAGAGGGGAAATATTTGGGGGTGCCGCATGGGGTAGGAATTAGGGGAGAAGCCAGTGCTTTTCCCTAAAACCTGACTCCCATTTTTATTTTTTTCTTAAAAATTATTATTTTTATTGAAAATCCCGCTGTTTATCCAGGAAGTCCACGATCTGCTGAGCGACTACGAGCTGAAATACTGCTTTGTGGACAAATACAAAGGGACTGGTGAGTAAGCTGCTCTCGCAGCGCCGGCATCTCCAACGCCGAATCCATCACCGCGGCCGGCCTCGGGTCCCCCCCTCCTCCTTCCCGGTGCTTTTCCGCTGCTGGGTGGTCCGTCCCCGACGCCTTGTTCTGCATCGATTCTCCACCTGTCCGCCCCCCTTCTCCGACCGGTCTCGGCCGTGCTCACCGGACTCTTTTTTATGCGGCAATTAGCTATCGGCGGGCAGAAAATTAATGGCTGCGGGGTTTAGAATCAATCCAGCTCCTCCTTGGGGGGCTGCGCCTGCCGGCATTATCCCCCCCAAAAAACAACCAGTTCTCAGTGATGGAGAAATTTGTGGGAGCTGCGTGAGGGTGCTCCTCCGGCCGGGGGGGTTGGTGAGGGTGGCTGGGACCCGGTGGCACTGTCCCTGTCCCCGGCGTCTCCCCGGAGCTCGGGGAGGGAGCCGCCTCGCACGAGGCTTCACCGAGGACGGTGTGATTTCACCGGCCGGCGCTCGCCGAGACCTTCCCTCCGACTCCTCGCCTCGTCGGGGCTTTGGGCACTAATGGCAGCCGGGGGTGTGTGAATTTTACCCCTGAGCACTCGGGATTTAACCCTGCGCCTCGCCAGCACCCCTGCCCTGCGCCGCGGCTTTGCGTTTTGGTGTGAAACAGGCGCCGCGTAGCCTCACCCTTCCTTCCTGCCTCTGCTCCCGCAGCTTTTGTCACCTTGCTCAACGGGGAACAGGCAGAATCGGCCATCAAAAAATTCCACCTGAGCAAACTCCGGGAGAAGGAGATTTCGGTGCAGCTGCAGCCCACCGATGCCCTCCTGTGTATCGCCAACCTCCCCCAGCTCTACACCCAACAACAATTCGAGGAGCTGGTCCGACCTTTCGGCAACCTGGAACGGTGTTTCCTGGTCTACAGTGAGAAAACGGGACACTCCAAAGGTTATGGATTTGTGGAATATATGAAAAAGGATTCGGCGGCCAGAGCCAAGTCGGATCTGCTGGGGAAACAGCTGGGCACGCGGACTCTCTACGTCCACTGGACGGACGTCAACCAGTTGACGTTAGACCTTCTCCATTCCAAGTGCTTGTGTGTCGACAAGCTGCCCCACAACTACGCCGACCTCGAGGAGCTGCGGCAGGTCTTCTCCACCGCCTGCGCCCCGGCTTTTTGCCAGGTGAGGGGGGGGGGATTTGGGGGGGCAGTGGGAGCGCTTTTCCTGGGGTGCGGCATTCTTTGAGCTCACGGGGAGGTCGACGGCCCGAAGAAAGCGGCACCCCCGGGGTGCAGCAGCCTCGTATTGGCGCCTGAGGATCTGCCGGCTCTCGCCAGTGCTCCCATTGCGCTCACCGTTTTTTTGGCATCCCTCTCTTCTCCTAGCTGGCCTACGGTCAGGACGGGCAGCTGAAAGGCTTCGCAGTCCTGGAGTATGAGTCGGCGGAGATGGCAGAGATGGTTCAGCAGGCTACCGATGGTTTGCCGCTCGCCGGGAATCACGTCCGAGTCTCCTTCTGTGCTCCTGGCCCTCCCGGCCGCAGCATGTTGGCCGCCCTGATAGCCGCGCAGGCGACGGTGAGGCTTGTGTGCGCGCTGCTTCCTCCTCCTCCTCTTCCCCTCGCAGCTTGCTGTCACCATGACAGGTGCTGCCGGCGTTCCCAAGGTTGGGTATCCAGCCTGGAGCAGGCTGTCGTGGAGCAGCCGGCATATTTCCCATCGGATCCCCTACGGAGCAGCCGTCTGTTGCCTGTAGCTCCTGCTTCGGGGCATTTCAGGCATGCCGGTGCTCCCAGGCTCCGGTCACACGGCACAGATTCCCCCGTTGCTCCCTTGTTCCTGTGTGCGGCTGCAAAATTCAGAGCAGGAACGCTGCTTGTCGCCAAAATCCAGCGGCTGCTCGACGTGGAGAGTTTTGCCGGGCAGGTGCCGCACCGGTAGGATAGCAGACGGCGTAGCTGCCGACAGCAATGGCAAACTGTGCGGCTGCCACTGTGCCTTGGCTTTCATCGGGTGTAGAGATGGGACGGTTGTTTCTTCCCTGCCCTACAACAAGGCTTTTGGGAACCGGGATCTTGCTGGGAACCGGGATCTTGCTGGTTTGGGGAGCGTAAGGGCAAATTCAGGGTGGCCCATCATGGGGGAAGCCTCAAAGCCAGTTATCTCACTTTTAACATGGCTGGTTTTTGGTTTTATTAAGGCGTTAAATCGTGGGAAAGGGCTCCTCCCCGAGCCGAATATCCTCCAAATTCTCAACAGCCTGGGAAATCCCGCTTCCCTCCAGCTGTTGCTCAACCCCCTGCTCCATGGGGCGGTCGGAGGAAAACAAGGTAAGGCCAAACGCGGAGGAGAGGCCGGGACGGGGTGGGGTTTGTCCTCCCTGCGGCAGGCGATTCCTTTGGCTTCTCTTCCTTCCAGGAATCCTCGGCGCCGCTCCCTCCGTGCCGCTGGTGACCAACCCGGCCCTCTCCACGGCTCTCCTCCAACTCGCGCTGCAGAACCAAACCCAAGCGCAGCAGGTACGCAGGAATTTCGCCGACGCCACCTTCCCTTTGCGCCGCGGACGCCGATGCCGCCGTTGTGCCGGAGCCCTTGCGCTCCTGCTCGCCTCTTTTCCGCGAGAAACAAATCTGCATTTAGATCAGGGTCCTGCCGGGGCTGCCGCGGATGGGCAGGGGTCTCCCAAACCCGACGCTGGGCTCTTGCCGCTGCCATTTTGCGTGGCCGCCTTGCCTCGTACCTCTGCCCTGGCTCACGCACCTCCACGTCTCCTGAAACTCTTGTTGCCGCTCAAGGAGTAAAGAGAGAGGAGCAAATTGAGGATTAAAGCTCCCTGCCGCTCTTCTCGCTCTCTCCGTGCCTCTTGAACCACCCCACGCTTGGGTTTTTTTCCTCTTTTTGAGTGTTTTTCTGTCTTTTCTGGTCTTTTTCGCTGTGCTTTCTGCCCCAGAAGGCATTGCTTGGGAACTCCCTGTTACTGCAGAACCAGGTCTGGACACGGCTGCTGCAGAACAAGGAGAACCAAACCCTCTTCCATGTGAGCGGTAGGAGGCAGCCGGCGCGGTGATGTGCTGTGTGTGTGGTGGTGCCGAGCCGTAGCGCCGGGACCCCCCCCCGGCGCCTTCCCCGCATCCTTCCTGTCCTTAAGACCAGGCAACGACCGCGACGAGGGGTCTGGCGGTGACACCGGTCACTCCAGTGACTCCGGTGATGTTGGAGCCGCTCTCCTTGTGGGGAGAAGCGAGTCGTTGCTCTGACTCGGAGCCTGGAGGGCTCGGCCTCCGTGAGCGGCTCCCGTCCGGGGCTCCAGCAAGTTGGCTCATCGGCTCTCTGCCTCTGTGCCGCGTTTGTTGAGCTGGTCCCCGTGCCGAGCTCGGGCTCGCTGAGGCGGGGTGAGAAAAGGGGAGCCCCCATCCCTCCTGGGCTCCTCTTCAATTTACCGGCTCAGCAAACAATTTCTGCGTCGGGCCGGGTGGGTTGGCTCCTTCGTTCCAGCGTAAATGGACTGGTTTGAACAAAAATGGGTGCTGAACCGTGGTGGGGAGTGTCTCCCCGATGTTATTTCTGGTATTCGCTGCTTAAGGAGCTGTGAAATTGCAGCCAGCTCGCTCTCAGTGCCTGCGGCGTGTTTCTCTCCGTGCCTGCGCCGAGCTTTTAGCCGACGGCCACGATCCCGGGGGCCCTCGCGCCGCCTCCGCTCCCCTCCATCCCACTAGCGCCAGGGTTTCCGCCGCCTCCGGAGCCACGGATCTGCCACGGATGGACTGGTTTCGCTCAGCATTAACCTCCCGCTGTCCTTCGCAGAAGCCGGGGATCCTGGGCGACTCGCCGCTGAGCTCCTTACCCCACCACGGTGCCCTGGGTTTGGCCAACGCGCCGGCGCAGCCCCCCAGCCAGCTCTTGGGAGAGCTCTCCTCAGGTAACAGCCGGCGTCACGGCACACCGCGAACCGGGGCATCGCTTTCCGGTGGAAAAGGGACCCCTGCGGAGCTCGCCGTGCTTCGAGGCGCAGCGCCAGTCTCAGGGCATGTCCCCCTGCTCTGTTTTTTAGGGGAGGGGAAGCCACACAGGAGACCCCCCCCACCTCCAGGCAGGTTGGGAGGATTGGAGGGTGCCGGGGTCGGGTTTTTCTGGTGGGAGACGAATGCTGGGGCGAGGCAGCTTGCGTGGAGCGGGGAGAAGGGGTTTCAAGCCGGGGGGGTGTGGGGGGGCTGGATGCCAGTGCCATCCCTCTCCTTCTGTCTCCCCAGGTGGCCCCTTGCCCGGTGACATGGCGCAGGGACACGTAAAATCACCAATTTTGCCTTCTGGAAACGTACCCCTGGCTTCTTTCCTGGGACCGGTGGGAGTAGATCGGGAAAATTCGGTGTTGGGGACGCAGGTGCCTCAGCTCACCCCTCCCGCCGTCACCCCCCCAGCTCTTCAGGGTCTCACCACCTCCATTTTGGGATCCGTCATCAGTGGTCTCCAAAAACCAAAGCAGAGCGAGAACGGACCTCCCGCCTCCGGGGTAAGGTCCCCTCGCTCCGGAACGAGCCCGTCCCACCTCGGGGGGCTCCGTGCCGACACCAAACAACCCTCCCAATGTTGTTTTGGGGGCTGGTTTCTGTGCCGGAGCTCCCCCCCTGAGCCCCCCGAGTGCTCTTCCCGCAGGTCTCGCTCCTGGGGGAGCCCCCCAAAGATTTCAAGATTCCTCTCAACCCCTACCTGAACCTGCACAGCCTCTTGCCGGCAAACAGCCTGGGAGGTGAGCGTCCTCCGCTCCCCTTTTCCCCAACTCTGCTTGGGGAGCGGAGAAGGAAAATTCCCCGCCCGCCCCGCTCCAGGAAGGAACGGGCAATTTTGGGTGGATTTCTTTCCCCCCAACATCAACTCTCTGCCTTTTCAGGTGCCGCCAACAAAGGGTTTAATCTGAAAGCCGGTGTTTTGGGGAGCGTTTCCAATCCCCGGATCTCCCAGCCCTCCCTGGCCGACCCGCTCTTACCCTCGCCCGGGCTGGCTGCAGACGGCTACGCCTTCGATTACCAGCCGGTGGGTGCACGGTGGGGGGGTTAGAAGGGGTCTTTTGGGGGGGTTAGAAGGGGTCTTTTGGGGGGTTTAGAAGGGTTTTTTGCAGGGGTTAGAAGGGTTTTTCGGGGGGGGTAGAAGGTGTTTTTGGGGGCGTAGAAGGTTTTTTGGGGGGTTTTAGAAGGTTTGGGGGGGGTAGAAGGTTTGGGGGGCTTTAGAAGGGGTTTTTTTTGGGGGGGAAGAGGTGGGACAGCCCCTTTAACCTGTCGTCTTTCCGGGGAAGGATTTGGGCTCCCGGATTTACCCCCAGACGAGAGACCATGCTGGACCCATCCTGGGGGGCTTTGGGCACAGCAGACACAAGGTAAAAAAAAAAAAAAAAAAAGCTCCCCCAGCACCTTGGGGGGGGACGGGGACCACCCTGTTTTGGGTGTCCCTGATTGTCAGCCATAACCCTTCCCCTTCCAGCTCTCCTCATCCCCGGGGTTCGAGCGAGGGGGTTTGGGGCCCCCCCTGCCCCCCTTTTACTCAGGATCCCCCAGTTCCTACTTCACCAGTGGCCTTCAAGCTGGGCTCAAGCAGAGTCACCTCAACAAGGTGAGTCCGTCCCCCCCCCCCTCACATTCCCAGGGATTGGGGACCCCCCCCCCCTTAATTCCTGTCCCCCCACAACCCCCCCCAGGCAGTCGGGATGCCTCCAACGGGCTCCGCAGACGCCGTCCTCGCCTTGGGACCCCCCAGTCACTCGCACATCTCCCAGTCAAAGGTAAGAAACACCCTCCCGCGCCCCCCCCAAACCCTCCCGTGCCCCCCCCAAACCCCACATTGACCCCCCCCTCTTTTTTTTTTGTGTCTCTTTCAGACCCCCGTGGGTGGCCAGAAACGAGCCTTCTCCCACCTCCTGCCCTCCCCGGAGCCCAGCCCCGAGGGCTGCTACGTGGGGCAACACTCCCAGGGCCTGGGGGGCCATTACGCCGACTCCTACCTGAAGCGGAAGAGGATATTTTAGCCCCCCCCCAAATCCTTTCCTCCCCCCCACCTGTAAATCTTGTACAAATGTGGGTTTTTTTGTTTTTTTGGTTTTTTTTTCTTTTTTTTATGTTTAGTCCTTTTTTGATTATTTTTGGAGGGTTTTAAAGTGGTATGAAAGACTTGACCCCGGCTCGCCGGAGGATGGAGCAGGGTGGGGGGGGGTGTCTTATTGCAGACCCCCCCCCCGCCCCGGTGCCATGAGGGGGTCCCTGAGAGTCATCCCCCCTTTCCTGTGCCCCCCCCCCCGCTTCCAGAGCAGTAACTGGGAGTCGCGTGTCCCCCTGTGTTGTGTCCCCCCCTCCCCAAAAACACGCGCTCCCTGCCTTAACCCGCTGCTTGGGGTGAGGAACTGGGGGGGGGCCCCGATTCCTGGGTGGGTGGGGGGGACACATGGCGCCGGCCCCCCCAGCCTCATGCTCCCCTCCTGGGGGGGGGGGTCTAGGCTGAGCTGGGCACCTCGCCCCCCCCCCCCCCCCATTTCCTCAACATTTCACTGGGGGGGGGGGTTGTGTGGTTTTGGTTTTTTTTTTTTTTTTTCCTAAAGACTGGAGCTGCCGCGATTTTACACTTTTTTTGGGGTAAAAGTTGCCTTTTTACTTTAATGCTCATTTTTATTGCCTTTTTTTTAAAAAAAAAAAAAACAAAACAACAAAAGGTTCCTCCTTTCCTGGCTGGGGGGGGGGTTGCCTTTCCCCCCCCCGGGTTTGGTGGGGACACAGCCCTCAAGCAGGTGCTTTTGGGGGGTCCCTGCCCTCCTTTCTCTTCCCTCCCTCTTTTTTGGGGGGGTTTCCTGGATTTTGAGTTGTTGCCCTGTTTCTACTGTCGATGCTGTCTGGTTTGCTGTACGGGGGGGGGTAGGGGGGGTGTCTGTATCATGTGTGTATCCCCCCCTGCTGGACCCTCCCCCTTCCCAAAGTAAAGCTATATTTATATCGCCTCTCCCCTCCCCGTTTTTTATTATGTTCGTTGTGACATCATTATCCCTAATGAGGCTACCCCCCTCCCTTAATTGGGGGGAGATGCTCCCCCCCTTTTCCTGTGGCCCCCCCCCAACTTGTCCCTATCTTTCCCCCCCCCTCCACTATGGCCAAGCAAAGTGTGTGTGGGGGGCTGCCTGGGTGCCATGTCCCCCCCCGCAATGCAAGGGGTCCCCCTCTTCGGGGCTGATGTGCTCCCCCCCTTCAGGCGTGGGGTCCCCCCCAATTTGGGGCGGGGGTTCCCTGTGCCCCTCCTCATGCAAGGAGGCCCCCCCCCCATTATAGGGGTCCCCTGGGTCCCCCCATCTCCTGCCTGGAGACGCCCCTCCCCGCATTAGAGGGGCCCCCCCAATGCTCGGGGACCCCTGTACCACCCCCTCACCCCCCCCCCCCCCGGAGGTTTAATGGGGCGGTTTAATTACCGGGGCGGAGTAGGGGGCGGGCACTGGGACCAGCGCGGCTTTCTCCTGTCCCCGCCCAGGGTGGTGGCGGTCACGTGGCACGGGTCACGTGTAGCCCGTCATGGCGGCCTCCATGGCGGCGGCTGCGGGCCGCGGCTCCGTGACGCGGCGGCTGCTACGGGGAGCGGCGCGGAGCTTGAGCGGAGGCGGCGGCGGTCGGGCCGCGGCGGAGGAGCCGGAGGCCGCCGTGTGGGTACCGGGGCGGTCCAGGGACGGCGATCCCGCTGCCGGGGTCCCCGGTGCCGGTGTCCCGGTCCTGACTCCTGCCGGTGGCGTGTCCCCCTCCCCAGGGTGAACGTCGTCTTCGTGGACCGGGCTGGGCGTCACGTCCCGGTACGGGGCCGCGTCGGGGACAACGTGCTGCACCTGGCGCAGCGGCACGGGCTGGAGCTGGAGGGTCGGTACCGGCACCGGGGGCGGCACCGGCACAGGGACCGGGACCGGGACCGGGACCGGGGGGGGGGGTGAGGGGCTGTCCCGGTGCTGAACGGGGGGGTCCCGCAGGCGCCTGCGAGGCCTCGCTGGCCTGTTCTACCTGCCACGTCTATGTCAGCGCTCCCCACCTCGACCGGCTCCCGGCCCCCGATGAGCGGTAACGGCCCCCCCGGCCCCCCCCCCGCCGTGCGACCCCCCATGTCCCCGTGTCCGTCCGTCCTCCCCCCGGATCCCCGCTGTTCTCTGGGGAACCCCCCAACCCCACCGCAGCCTCTGGGGACCCCCCGAACCCTCCAGAGACCTGTGATGCCTCCCCCCGGCAATCCTTGCCCCCCCCCCCGCAGGACCCAGCAGGCCCCGCCGGGGACCCCTGACCCCCCTCCTTGGACCCCAACAGACCCCCCCCGGACTCCCCAGGGACCCCAGACCCTCCCCAGACCCCCTCCTTAGTATCCAGCAGCCCCCCCGGGACCCTCCAGACCCCCCCAGGGACCACAGCCCCCCTCCCTGGTCAACCCCTGATATGTCACCTGGACCCCAACAGACCCCTGACCCCCCCCCCCCAAGGACCATAGCCCCCCCAGAGAACCCCTGACACCCCCCCAGACCCCAACATCCCCACCACAGACCCCTGACCCCCCCCAGCCCCCCCCCAGCATCCCAACACCACCCCATGACCGTAACCACCTCCTCAGCCCCCCAACACTCCCCACCGTGGCCCCCGTGAGCCCCCAGTCCCCCTCCCCACAGCCCCGGGGGACCCCCCCACAGCCTCCCTCCCCCCTCCCCGTGTCTGTGTGTCCCCCCCCCAGGGAAGACGACCTGCTGGACCAGGCCCCGCTGCTGCAGGAGAATTCCCGCCTGGGCTGCCAGATCCTGCTGACGCCGGAGCTGGAGGGGGCTCACTTCACCCTCCCCAAGGTCACCCGCAACTTCTACGTGGACGGGCACGTCCCCAAACCCCACTGACGGCGGGGGGGGGGGACACCCGCCCCCCAGCAGGATGACACCCCCCCCAGCAGGATGAATCTACCCCCAAAGCAGGGCACAGCCCGCCTTGGGGTGGTGAAGACACCCCCACATACACACACAGCCCCCCCCAAAGCAGAAGAAGACGCTGCAGGACGGCAGAGCCGGGGGGGGGGCACGACACACCAATCCCGGGGTGGGGGTGACACCGGGCTCTGCCCTGAGTGCCCCCCCACGCCACCCCCCCCACTCTGGGGGCTCTGGATTTGGGATAACGAGCGTTGCGGTTTGTTAATAATAAATATCGTCTGAGCGGTGCTCAGGGTCCCTTTGGGGGGGGAACGGGACACAGGCACCCCCCCCCCCGCGTGGGGACGGGTCGAGGTGTGGGGTTTGGGGGGGACCCTTTGGGATCAGCCCCTCAGCTGGGTCCGGGGGGGGCAGCTCTGAGCAGGACTTGGGTGGGGTTTGGGGGAGGCTCAGCATGTGGGGAACCCCCCCCCCAGTGTTGCCCCATCCTGGGGGGGGCTCTGTACCCCATAAGGGGGTCCTGCCCCACCCTGGGGGGTCCCTGCCCCATCCTGGGGGTCTCTGCCCTGTCCTGGGGGGGTCCTGCCCTGTCCTGGGGGGGTCCTGCCCCATTGTGGGGGCTCAGCGTTCTGGGGAGGGACATTGTGCCCCATGCTGGGGGTCCCTGTCCTGGTGGGGGGGGTCCCTGCCCCATCTGGGGTCCTGCCCTACCCTGGGGGTCACCGTTCTGTCCTGGGGGGTCCTTTGCCCCATATGGCGTCGTACCCCGCTGTATGGGGGGGGGGAGGGTCCTGCCCTCATATAGGGTCCTGCCCCACCCTGGGGGTCCGGGTCCCGCCTACGGGGTCCCTCCCCGCTGCCCCGACATCCCCCCCCGCCCCGCTGCCCCCACCCCCGCGCAGCTGGAGCCGGTTTAGGGCCGGGACCGGGGCCGGTGATGATGATGATGGTGGTGATGGTGATGATGATGATGATGATGATGGCGGAGCAGCTCTTCCTGGAGGGGCAGCCCCCGGATTTCTCGCTGCTCCAGCGGCTGCTCTGCCTCGAGTCCGAGCCCTGCCGGCCCCTCCTGCCGCCCCCCAGCCCCGGGGGGGGCGCGACCGGTGGCCCCCGCGCCCGCAGGTGGGAACCGGGGCTGATCCCACCGGGGGGGAACCGGGAGAACCGGGGCTGATCCCACCGCAGGGGGGAACTGGGAGAACCAGGGGGGAACTGGGAGAACTGGGGCTGATCCCACCGGGGGGGGACCGGGAGAACCGGGGCTGATCCCACCGCAGGGGGGAACTGGGAGAACCAGGGGGAACTGGGGCTGATCCCACCGGGGGGAACCGGGAGAACCGGGGCTGATCCCACCGCAGGGGGGAACTGGGAGAACCAGGGGGAACTGGGGCTGATCCCACCGCAGGGGGGAACTGGGAGAACCAGGGGGGAACTGGGAGAACTGGGGCTGATCCCACCGCAGGGGGGAACTGGGGACACCGGGGGTGATCCCACTGCGGGGGGGGAACCGGGGCTGATCCCACCGCAGGGGGAAACTGGGAGAACCAGGGGGGAACTGGGAGAACCAGGAGTGATCCCACCAGGGGGGAACCGGGGGTGATTGCCACCGGGGGGTGGGTAACCGGGAGAACCGGGGGTGATCCCACCGGGGAGGAACCGGGGGCACCAGGGGGGAGCTGGGGGTGATCCCACCGGGGGGGGGTGGAACCGGGGGGCACCGGGACCGGGGATGGCTCAGCCCGGGGGGAGCGGGGTGGCCCCGTGCAGCCCCTTGGGGTGGTGGGGGGGGCGTCCCCCCATCCCACCCTCCCGTGTCCTAACGGTGGCCTCCGGGCAGGAACGGGGTCCCGGAGCCCCCCCCGGGGCTCTGGAGCCCCCCGGCCCCCCCCGGGGAGGGTCTCACCTTCCTGCAGGAGACTGCGCTGCTGCTGGCCCCCCCCGAGCCCCCCCTGACACCTCCTGCCGCCCCCCCGGAGCACCCCGGGCTCCCCCCGGCCCCCGCCGGCAGCCCCGATGCCCTCAGCCTCATCAGCCTCCAGTGCCGGCACCTGGCCGGCGGCACCGGTAACGGCAGCGGTACCGGTAACGGCAGCGGTACCGGTAACGGCACCGGCAGCGGGCGGCGGCGCAAGCAGGCAGCCCCCCAGCGCGGTGCCGAGCCCCGGGACCCCTCTTTCCGCGGGGTGACCCTCCGCATGCGCCTGGGCCTCCCCGTCGGCAGCGCCGAGGGCTGCCGCCTCCTCATCACCGCCCGCAGCAGCAGGTACCAGGCCCCGGCCTCGCTGTCCGTCTGTCCGGATGCACCCCTGGGCACCCCCAGACTTTTGGCTGCACCGTCCGTCTGTCCGGGTGAACCCCTGGACCTTGGGCTGCACGGTCCGTCTGTCCGGCTGCATCCCTGGGCTGCACTGTCTGGCTGTCCGGCTGCACCTCCGGGCATCCCTGGAACTTGGGCTGTGTTGTCCGGCTGTCCGGCTGCACCGTCTGTCTGTCCGGCTGCACCTTCTCTCCCCGCATCCCCTTTCCTACCAGGCCAGACACCCCGTCCCCCCTCCCTGGCCATGGCACCCGGGGACCTGGCAGCCCCCGAGGGGGGTGCCCATTCCTGGGGGGGGGGTATCCCCATTCCAGGGGTGTCCCCGCGCTCCCCCTGACCCCCCTTTCCCGCAGGGATCCCAGCCGGAGCCGGGGGAGCAGCCCCCCAGCCAGGCCCCCCGGGGCGGGCAGCAGCTCAGAGGACGACGCTCCCCCCACCCAGGGTAAGACCGGGGCGGGGGGGGATTTGGGGGTGTCTCCACCCCCCACACCCCAACACCACTGGGATTTGGGGGTGCAGCCGCGTGTCCCCCACAGGGAGCAAGCGCTGTGCCTCCTGCAAGACACGCCGGACCCCGCTCTGGCGGGCAGCCGAAAACGGGACCCCCCTCTGCAACGCCTGCGGCATCAGGTAGGGGACAGGGACACCCCCCCGGTGACACCCCGACCCTGCCGGGACCCCCGGACCCCTGGCACCGGCTTCACCGCAGGGATTTCTCCCAGGTACAAGAAATACCGGGTGCGGTGCCGACGGTGCTGGAACATCCCCGGGAAGAGCGGGACCCCCCGTCCCCAGTGTCCCCACTGCGGGGAGCAGTGTCACCCGGCCGGCGGTGGGAGGAGGTGACGGCGAGGACCCCGGCAGCGGCGAGGGGACGATGGTGGCGGCGGTGACGGCAGCGGAGAGCTGGGGGTGGGGGTGGCTGGGGGGTGTCGGGGTCCTGGCTGGTCCCTTGGGAGCAATTAAATGTCCTGGTGCTGATGGCAGCTTGGCGTGTCCCGGTGTCACCTGCTCCGGGGGGGCACAGGGTGACAGTCGCGGCACTGGGGGGGGGGACGGCTTCGGGGAGCCGGTGCTTGGCTGGGTCTGGATGCCGTCACCGGTGGTTTGGTGGTCCCGGCAGGGAGCCGTGGGGACGAGGATGGGGGGTCCTGGGTGAGGGCTGGGGGCGTGGGATGGGGTTTGGGGACAACGAGGTGGTGGGTGGGGTGGGGGTCCTTGTCACTGGCTGCAGGTTGGGGACAGTGAGGTGGTGGCCAGGCTGGGGAGGGGTCCCCATCTCCAGCTGTGGGCTGGGGACATGGGACAGGGCTTGGGGACAGGGAAGCAGAGCCAGGCTTGGGGAGAGCAGGCAGGAAGGGCGGCCGTACGGGCAGGAAAGCGGGCAGGAAGGCGAGGGCTTTCCAGGGCAGCTCCAGGATTTGCCAGTGGGATCCAGAGCTGAGGCTGGGCTGAGCCCCGGACCCCCCCGTGGGTGGCGGGGGGACGGGCTCGGGGACACCCCCGCTGGGCTCCTTGTTTCTGAGGTGTGGGAGAGGATGGACCCCCCCAGGAGCCCAGACACCAGGGAGCCTTAATGCCGTCCCCTGCCCTGCAGCTGGAGTCACCAACTTCCTCCCTCCCATTAAAACGGAATTATTTATTGGGTGTTGCTTCATCCCCCGGGGAAGAGCCGAGCCAGCGGCCGCGGCCCCCCCTGAGCATCCCCCCCCTGAGTTACAGCTGTGCCGCCCTTGGCACAGCACTGAAATGGTTAAAAAACACCCCCAGAAAACCCCAACCCCACCCCAAATTCCCCCCGAAACCCCGTTGTGGCCGGGGCGGAGGGTACACGGGGAACCCCCAAACCTCCATCCCACCCGGGACGGGGATGTTCCCAGTTACGGCTGGGTGAGCTGGATGCCGTAAATCTCGCCGCGGTCGTGCCGTTGCCGGTGCAGGCAGGCGGCTTCGGAGGAGCCCTCGGCATCCCGCACGTTGTATTCCCCCTTCTTACACGCCGTCGACTTCAGGTAATAACCGCCGGCGGCCGCCAAACCCACCGCGGTGACGGCACCCAAGGAGCCCAGCGAGGCCACCAGCGCCAGCCGGCTCTCTGCAAGGCGGGAAGGTGCCGGTGACGCCGCGGCGGTGATGGGGAGAGGTCTGTCCCCCCTCCCCGTTACCAATTCACCCCATCTCACCGTCCACCCGGACCATCACGCTGCCGGCTCGCCGGCCGTGCCTGTTGGTCGCGGTGCAGGTATAAAGCCCCCGGTTGGCAGCGGCGGCACCGGCTACGGCTACCGAGCGGTTATCGGCGGCGAAGCGGAGGTTGTTGGCGGGCGGCAGCGCCCACCCGTAGGTGGGGGCGGGCAGCCCCTCGGCGCGGCACTCCACGCTGAAGCTGGCGCCGCGCGAGACGTTGGCGGAGGGCAGCACGCGCAGGCTCACCGCCACGGGGCTGTCTGCACCGGGGTGGCACCGTCCATCAGCCAAAAACACCGCCCTGCGTTTAAAAACAACCAAAACCCCCTTTTCCGCCCCAAAAAGCCGCTCCCCGCACTCACACTCGACGGCGACGGTGACGTTGCGGAGGGCAGAGCCGTGGGTGTTGGTGGCCCGGCACTGGTAGGTGCCGGCGTGGGCACGGGTGACGTTGGGGCTCGCCGGGGGGGGGTCCTGGCCGTCCCCCAGCTTGGCGCAGGCGACGCGGGGTGGGGGGTTCCCGCTGGCGGCACAGGCCAGCTCCGCCGGCGTCCCCTCCACCCAGAGCCGCTGCGCCGGGCAGCCCGTCTCGCCGATGCTCGGCTCGTCTGCAAACCGGGAGGGACATGGCGGGGGGGGGGGGCCTGGGTGCCAGGTGCCCCCCCACCCCCCCCGTGATGGGGTGCGGGGACCAACCGCCCACCCCCTGCTCCCCACCCTGCACCGATGAGACCGACGCAAAGGCAGCCGGGCTCCCCACTGGGCTGGCACGGACACGGCATCCCCGGCACGGACACGGCATCCCAGCCATGGCATCCCCAGGATGGTCATGGCATCCCTGGCATGGCCACGCCGTGCCCAGCACAGGTACGGCATCCCCAGCCGTGGCATCCCTGGCACAGCTATGGGATCCCCGGCATGGCTATGGAATCCCCGGCACGGACACGGCATCCCCAGCATAGCCACAGCATCCCCGGCACCACCAGATCCTCGTCCTCTCCCCGGCACTCACACTCGACGGTGACGACGACGCTGCGGACGGCCGAGCCGTGCTTGTTGGTGGCTCGGCAGACGTAGCGGCCGGCGTCGGCCCGACTGACGGCCCGGCTCCCCCGGGCACGGGTGGCACCGCCGTCACGGGCACAGCGGGTGCTGGGCGGGGGGTCCCCATCGGCGCGGCACGCGAGCTCCCGCCGCTCCCCCTCCACCCAGGTGCGGTGTGCCGGGCAGCCCCTCTCCGTCAGGGTGGGCTCGTCTTGGGGGAGGAAAGAGGGGTCCTGGTTAGCACGGCTGCTGCCAGCACAGCCGCGGCGGGAGATGCCGGCACGACTCACACTCCACGCGGACGGTGACCAGCTGGCTCCGCGTCCCCAGGCTGTTGGTGGCATTGCAGAGGTAGGTGCCGGCTCGCGAACGGGTGACCAGCTCCAGCTCCCCGGTGCTGACGGCGACGCCGTTCCTGCCGCAGACGACGGTGGGCACGGGGTTGCCGGCGGCACGGCAGGACAGCACCTCCCGTGTCCCCCGCAGCCACGTGCGGTTGCTGGGGCAGTCGCTCGCCGCCATTTCGGGCATGTCTGGAAAAGACGGAGGGATGCACCGGGCATGCCGGGAGCAGCCCGTGCCGGCTGCCATGGGCACAACCAGGACCCTCCGGTGTGGCACTCACAGAGCACGGCAAGCTGGGCGTCCGCGTCCTTTGTCACCGCGCTGTCGCCGATGGCCAGGCTGGCCCGGCACCCGAACTGCCGCCCGTCATCCTCCCGCCGGGCCACCAACCGCAGCTCCAGCTGGGACTGCGGTCCCTCGGCCAGGACCCCCCCGTCGGCATCACGGAGCTGCAGCCGGACGGCGGGGGGTTCGGTGACGCCGGCACGGCACACCACCGTCACCTCGCTGCCCGCCGGCGCCGACGCTGGGCTCAGCTCCAGGACGGGTGCTGGGAAGCCTGCGGGAAGGTGCCGCGGGTTCGATGGGATTTTGGGATGGGGTCCGGTTATCGCCCCGCAGTGCCTGGCACCTTACGGTAGACGTGGAGCTGCCTCCGTGCCATCCGTGCTGCCGTTGCCACTGCCGCGGTGCAGGTCAGCTCCTGCCACCCCGGCGTGCCGGGTGAGAGCGCGGTGACGGCGGTCAGCACATCCCCGGCTGCTGCCACGGAGAAGTTTAGGCTCTGCTCTGCCAGGGTGATGGTGAAGCGGACATCTCCGGCGGGGAAGGCACCGGCGATCCGGCAGCTGGCGTTGGCGGTGGTGCCGGCTTCAACGTGGGCAGGAGCCCAGAGCTGGGGCGGCGCCGGGAGAGCTGCAGGGATGCGGTGTCACCAGGGCCGTGCCTCATCCCCAGCTGCGCCCCAGTGCCGGGTAGAGGATCCCAGCGGCCGGACCCTCACCGCGCTCCGGTGAGGATGCAGAGCTGCCAGGAGGGCGGTGGTGAAGTCCCCATGCCAGGGTGGGACCGGGCATCCCGGCACAGCCCCGGCCACTGGACAAGGCTAGGGAGGGATTCGGCACGGCGCGGTGGGTATCGCGAACGGGATTAGAGTCGTGGTGCTCAGCTAGCCAGTCCCAGAGAGTCTGGGATGGGAATGGGGACTGGGATGGGGACAGGAGGGAATGGGGACTGGGATGGGGACAGGACTGGGATGGGAATGGGGATGGGGACAGCATGGGGATGGGGACTGGGAATAAGAAGGGGATGGGGACGGGACTGGGATGGAAATGGAATTGAAACTGGGATGGGAACGGGACTGGGGATGGGGACAGGATTGGGATGGGAATGGGGATAGTAATGGGGATGGGGACAGCACAGGGATGGGGACTGAGGACAAGAATGGAAGGGAGACAGGACTGGGATGGAAATGGAAATGAAACTGGGATGGGGATGGGGACAGGATTGGGATGGAGATCAGATGGGAGCTGGGATGGGGATGGGGACAGGGTGATGCCGAGCTGCTCCCTGGCTCCTTCCCCCCAGACAGGAGCGTCCGCACCAACGCCGGAGCCCGGCCGCGCGGCGGGGACTTACCGAATACCGACAGCTTGACGGGGACGGCGGCGCGGGCGAAGAGGGGCCCGTGGGGCCGCAGGGACAGCTCGGCGTGGCAGGTGACGTCCTGCCCGTGGTCCCCGGGGCTGGCGGTCAGCAGGTGACTGACGGCCACGCTGGCACTGCCCTCGGCGGCACCGAAACTTTCCGTCCGCAGAGTTTCGGCACCTCGGCGCAACGTCACCGTCAGGTTCCCCACCGGAGCCACCTCCACCACCCGGCACGTCAGGTTACGGCTGTCACCCACCGCCATGGCCGGCACCGGCTCCAGCACCACCCGCTCCGGCAACCCTGGGAGGTGGCAACCGCCGAACGGTCAACCGTGGCCCCCCACTCCACCCGGCCCCCCCCCTTCCCGACCCCCAGCACTCACGGTAGACGAGGATGCCGGTGCTGGCGTTGACTTGGGTGTCACCGCAGCGCCCGTAGCACGTGGCGGTGCCGGGGCTCCACTGGGAGACGTTGAGGAGCCGAAAGCTTTGCCAGCGGCGCCCGCCGGCCCCCGCGTCCACGGTCAGGGGGGTCTCCAGCCCCAGCGTGGCGTTGCCCCCCGGGCAGGCGCTGCGGCTGCAGTTGATGGCCACCGAGCCCCCGAAGGGCACCACGGCCACCCGCGGCCAGGCCCCCACCGTGAACGTGCCCCGGGCGGCCCCTGCGAGAGCCCCCACCGCGGGCAGCCCCCGCCGGCTTAGCCCTGGCACCCCTCCGGCTGGAGACCACCCCCCCCAACCCGATCCCAGCTGCGGGGGGGGGCCCCAGGGCCCACCCCGGTGAGCCCTGTGCCGAGACAACCCCCCCCCACGCTCCCAGGACCGGACCCAGGCAGGTGGGCTGCTGGGGGTCCCCCTGTCCCCCCCACCCCCTCTTGGGTCCTTGGGGTCCACCCCCCCCCCCTTAGAAATAAGGGACCCAGGTGGCCGGGCCCCCCAGGATCCACCCCCCCCCAGTCCCCCCAGCATTAAGGGTCCCTGGTGTTGGGGGTCCCCCCCTTCCCGCTCTCCATCCTGCTGGATCCCAGGTGTCAGGGCTCTCTGGGGGTCCAGCCCACCCCCCCTCCTCATAATTAAGAGTCCCTGTGGTCTGGGCTCCCCAGGGCTCACCCCCCCCAAATTAAGGGACCCAGGCATCAGGCCTCCTCGGGGTTCACCCCCCCTCCCCATAATTACAGGTCCCTGGTGTCTGGGAGGTCGCCAGGAATGCCCCCCCCCCTATAATTAAGGGTCCTTGGTGTCTGGGGTCCCAGGAGACCACCCCCCCCCTTCCCAGCACGATGGGTCCCAGGTCCCCGGGGTCACACCCCCCCCCCCGCCCCGGCATCCCGGAGGGACCCAGGCGTCCGCCCCCCCCCCCCCGAGCCCCCCCTACCTGCGAGCGCCAGGATAAGGGGGGGCAGCAGCCGCGCGGCCGGGCAGGGGGGTCCCATCGGGTCCCGGCTCCGCTGGGGGGGGAAGATACGGGGAGGAAGAGGAGGCTGGGGATGAAGAGGATGAGGAGGATGGGGATGGAGAGGAGGATGGGGAGGATGAGGAGGATGGGGATGAAGAGGAGGATGGGGAGGATGAGGAGGATGGGGAGGATGAGGAGGATGGGGATGAAGAGGAGGATGAGGAGGATGGGGATGAAGGCAGCTCCTCCGCTGCCGCGCACGGAGGCGAGGACGGCGCCGGTACCGCGGGGCTGCTCCTCCCCCCGCCCCCGGCTGAGCCCTCCCGAGGCTCCGGCCTCCCCCGCCCGGTGCTCGGCGCTGCACAGGACCCCCCCCGTGCCCGGATCGGGACACCCCCCCCCCACCCCGTGCCCCATCTTGCCCAGGACCCCCCCCAAAACCTTGCCGGGATCGGGCCCCCCGCGCTCAACCCTGCCTAGACCCCCCCCCCCCCAAACCTTGCCGGGATCGGGCTCCCCCGCGCTCAATCTTGCCCGGGACCCCCCCAAACGTGCCCGGATCGGGCCCCCCCCGTGCCCCATCCTGCCCAGACACCACCCCACCCACCCCCCAAACTTTGCAGCCCGGAGCCAGCACCCCTGTGCCGCGGGTTTAAGCACCGATCCTGCGTGGGTGCAGCGACAGACGGGGACCAGCTGTGTCCCCCCCCCCACGCGCGGGGTGTCACCCACGCACCCACGGGGGGGGGACGACAGGGTGGGGGACGGGCCCGGGCCCGGCTGCAGCGGGGGTGGGGGGGGTTGGGGCAACCTGTAGCCGCTCGTGGGGCGCATGGCGTGTGCATGGCGTGTGCGTGGCGCGTGCATGGTGCGTGCATGGCGGCGTGTGCGGCACATGTGCGTGCAGGCGGGCGTTGCGTACGCGTGCAGGTGTATGTGTCGTGTCCAAGCAGGCGTGCGTTGCGTGTGCGTGCCGGTGGGCGTACCGCATGCGTGCAGGCGTGCACTGCGTGTGTGTCGTGCATTGCGTGTGTGTATCGTGTATGCCAGTGTATTGTGTGCACGCAGGCGTGCATTGTGTGTGCATGCAGATACATGTATTGTGCACGCAGGCATGCATTGCGTGTGCGTGCCAGCATGTATCACGTGCATGCTGGTGTGTGTACATTGTGTGCACGCAGGCACGCATCGCGTGCGCATGCAGATACGTGTACCACGTGCACGCAGGCATGCATCGCATGCGTGTGCCGGTGAGCGTGTATATTGTGTGCAGGCGGGCATGCATTGCGGGTGCATGCAGATAACTGTATCGTGCATGCACTGCATGCGCATGCCCGTGTGTGTGTTGTGCGTGCATTACATGCGCGTGTAGGTGTATGTATCGCGCATGGCGCGTTCGTGCCGGCGTGTATCATGCGTGTGCATCGTGTGCGTGCAGGCGCGCATCACCTGCGCTCACCCGTGCGCACCAGCGTGCCCCCCCCCCCCGCCGAGCACACGCCGAAGCCGCCGCCATGGCAGGTGCCCCCTTCACCCCCATCCCCGTCCCCTCGCCGTGCCGGCGGCGCGGGCGAGGCGTGATTCCTGCCTTACCTCGGCCTACGCACCGCGGCGACGCGCTGCCTGCCCACGCCGCCTCTTTGCCTGCGCCGGCACCGGCAGCCGAAGCAGGCCTCGCCGTGCCGTGCCGTGCCGTGCGGTGGCATGGCGTGCCGTGGGCCGGTGTCATGCCGGGGCGTGAGCGACGGTGCCAGCGAGCGACAGGCGCTGCCGCGCTCACGCTCACGCCGGCTCCCGCCGCGCTCGCTCGGCGGCAGGCTCCGGTTGGGGATGGATGCTCGGGTACCGAATCGGGGGGGGGGGGGCAGCAGCCCTGCTCTGGCCCCCCCAATGCATCCCCCAGCCCCAGCTTTGTCCCTAGAGCCCCTCCCCTGCTCTGGCTCCCATCCACCCCCCCCCAGCCTTTATCCCCGGCTCCAGCCCCCCCGTAACCCCCCAATTCCCTGCCTGTACCCCCATCCTGCCCCCCCCCAGCAGGGCTGGCAGCCCCCGGGGGTCACCGAGGAGATTAGGGGGAACATGTCACCCCCCCCCCCGGCATCCCCCCGGCAGCACCGCGGGTGTCGGCAGCCAGCGGCACCAGGATGACGCTTAATTGCTCCCAAGGGGCCAGCCAGGACCCAGACAACCTCCATTACAGCCCAGTATAGACCAGTACAGCCCAATACACCCCAGGATAGACCAGTACAGCTTAGTATAGCCCAGTACAGTCCAGTACAGCCCAGTGCAGACCAGTACAGTCTAGTACAGCTTCATATGGCCCAGTACAGCCCAATGCAGCTTAGTATAGCCCAATACAGACCAGTACAGCGTAGTATAGCCCAGTACAGCCCACTGCCCTCGTGTCACTTGCAGGAGTGACACAGACCTGTTGGCCTGATCCCACGAGGACGATTCAGCCATTAAGAGGCATTTTTGCCCCCACCGGCAGGGGAGCCTGAGGTCACGGTGATGGGCACAGCAGGGAGGTCTCCATCTTTGGGGGCCACTGAGTTCCCCCCCCCCAGTCCTTGCAGCGGGTACAACCTGGGGCTGCAGCCAGCACCTCCCCCCCCCCCGCCCCGCGCCACTGCCAAGGGGGCTGGATACGTCCCTTGGACCCCGGGAGGGGGTTGGCTTCATGCAGGGTGGGGGGACATGGCTCTTGGGGTGGGGGGGGCTACGGCAGAGCCCCCACATCACTTGGGGGGGGGCATCCTCCGGCCCCGAGCACGGCGGCTCCATCTCCAGCCGCCTCTGCCGCAGCCGGTAGTGCCAGATTTTCTTCTTGTGGTGGTAGATGCTGTAGATCACCGTGATGGTGAGCAGGGTGGCCACCGCCGCCAACCCCACCAGTACCGGGAGCACCACGGCAGGGTCGTGATCTGCCGGAGAGCGGGGATGGATGGCTTGTAGCACCGAGACTGCACCATCCCCATGGCATTCCCAGGACCCCTGCGACCACCGGAATCCCCAAGACCACCGGGACCTCCAAAATCTCCAGGATCCCCAAGACCCCCGAGAGGTGAGTCCGGGAGGTGGGTCGGGATGAGCTGGGACACACGGGATGTCCCCAGCCAGGTCACGGTGCAGAGGGACAAGCCAGGACCCAGGCACGGCACTACCGCACAAAGCCAGGAGCAGCCAGGCAAGGGACCAGGCAGGGAGGCCGCGCCGGGGCTTTGCCGCGCTGGGGAGCGGGGAGCCGCGGGGACGGGAGCGGAAGCCAGAGCCCATCACCCTGGCACAGGGCGCTGGGGGGAGGACGCGGCACAGAGCCGCATCGTTCTCCATCCCTTGCCGTGACGGCCGCTCTCCATCCTTCCTCTCTGCCCCGGCAGCGCCCCAGCTCCGTCCCAGCCCCACCATCATCGCCATCACCGGTGCCGGATGCCAGTGAGCGAATAACGGCAGAAGAAAGGAAGTGGGATTTGGGTACCACGGCGCATGCTCAGCACAACCGTGGCCACGGAGGTGCCAGAAACACCCCGGCGTTTGGTTATCCCCGACCAAAACCCCACCGGGTTGCAGCGCTGCTGTCAACAGTGTTTATTGGTGCACCGTGTCGTGACAGCATCTTCCAGCCTCTCCGGTGGCTGCATCTCCCTCCGCTCCGGGTCCTCGCCCTCCCGCCAGTATTGGTGCCAACGCCGCCCTGGCACCAAAATCCTGGGATTCAGCCCGGCTTCTCCCCACGGGGCATCAAGACACCTGGCCCCGCTGTCACCGGCTTCAGGTCTCCCAAGGGATGAAGTTCGGAGAGAAAAGGAGCATCTCCACGATGGGGGGGGGCGGCATCCCAAGTGTGTGCCAGCCTGGTGCATCCCCATCTCAGAGCTGTCACCTTCCTGTGGCAACAGTGGCAACCGGCACCATCTCAGCGTAGTGTCCACCATCCCACCGCGGCTCCCACCCTGTCCCCGATGTCACCGTCACATCACTCGCGGGGAGCCGGCAGCCACGGCGCTCAGCCCTTGCCGGGGCGCTTGCCCATGGGCAGGGGAGTGGGACGGGCAGGGGGCTGCCGGCCCCTCCACCGCCTCTGCCCGGCTACGGTTGAGCCTCCTGTGCCGAACCGTTGAGCGCGGCCGTCTCCTCTGAGCATCCCGCTGTCCGCCGCTGCTCCATCTCCAGCTGCCTCTGCCGCTCCTGCAGCCGGTACTCCCGGATTTTCTTCTTGTGGTAGTAAACGCGGTAGCCCACCCCACCGGCGATCAGGGCGGCCAGCACCACCGCTGGCAGCAGCACCAGGAGCACCACGTCGGGGTCATGGTCTGCCGGAGAGCAAGGATGGGTGGTCGGCGATGCTGAGCCCGCGCTCTCCCCCCGGGACCCCCAAAACCCCCAGGACCCCCGTCCCCACTCACAGTCCACCCACACGGTGACGTTCCGGACGGCTGTACCCAGCCGGTTGGTGGCCCGGCACTGGTAGGTGCCGGCGTGGGCACGGGTGACCGGCTGCGGCACTCCGGTGGGGAAGGGCTCGCCGTTCTTGGTGCACTCCAGCCTGGGCGAGGGGTTGCCCCGTGCCGAGCAGCGCAGGGTCTCATCCTGCCCCTCCGTCCAGTTCTGGCTGGGGGGGCAGCTCCCATCGTCCATCCACGGTCCACCTGGAGGTGAGAGCAGGAGAACCTCATTTCTCCCCGGCACGAGCCCTGCCGTTGCCGCCACCCCGGGCCAGGGCTGACAGGGTCCCCACGGCAGCCCGGGGTCCTGCAGCCTGGTACGGGACCCCAAGTCTTGCACCGAGGCTGTTGGGCTTTGCACGGAAGGTGAGAAGTTTTACAGCAGGGAGAAGGAGCTTTGCACCAGGGCACGGCAACAGAAGGGTTTTGCACCAGATCCAAGGGGTTTTGCATGGGTACAGAAGGATTTTTGCACCAGGGCAGAAGGGTTTTGCATGGGGACAGAAGGGTTTTGCATGGGATGGAGGGGCTTTGCATGGGGACAGAAGGGTTTTGCATGGGATGGAGGGGCTTTGCATGGGGACAGAAGGGTTTTGCATGGGGCCAAGGGGTTTTGCATGGGGACAGAAGGGTTTTGCACCAGGGCAGAAGGGTTTTTGATGAGGACAGACAGGGTTCGCACAGGGCTGAGGAGCTTTGCACCACAGCAGAAGGATTTTGCACGGGGTGGAAGAGCTTTGCGTGGGGGCAGAAGGGGTTTGCACCGGGGCTGGGGGATTTTGCAAAGGCTCGGCGGGGTGTTGCCCCGGTGCCGGCACAGCACCGGCTCCCACTGCCCCACTCACACGTGACGTGCAGCGTGGCCGTGGCCGAGCTCTTCTGCAGAGTCTTGTTGCCCACGCTGAGCTGCGCGTCGCAGGTGAACTCGGCCCCATCGTCTTCTTCCCTGACCATCAGCTCCAAGACCAAGGGACCCTCCGTCCAGGGCTGCGGGGCCCGGCGGCCCCCGCGGAGCCGCAGCTTCGGCCCCGGGGGCCAGCTGGGTGCCGAGGAGCACTCGATGGCCACCGGCTCATTGCAGGAGGCGTTGGGGTTGCTGATGACCAGGCGAGGCTGGGGGAAGTCTGCGGTGGGGAGGGAGATGGCACCCAACCTCCTGGCTCATCCCAAAGGGGATCCCGCCCGAGCTGTGCCAGATCCGGGACCCAGCTCCTCCCGACGTCTCGCTCCCACCCCACCGAGACCAGTTGCGGCCCCAGCTCCATCCCAGTTTGCCCCATCCCGCTGCCCCCCGAGGAGCGGGGGCTCCCCAGGTCCAGCACGTCCCTACCCCCTTCCCGCATCCCCCGTCCCTGGTCCCCGTCCACCGGGAAAGCCCCACGGGAAGGACCCGAGCAGCCTCTTACCGTAAGCCAGCACCCGAAAAGTCTCCATCTTCCTTTCTCCAAAGCAGGAGAAGTAGCAGAAAATGTCGGAGACGGGCTCGGTGATGTTGTAGAGCCGGATGCCCAGCCAGCCCGGCCCCCGGCCCACCCACTCCTTGCTGAGGGAGGTCTCCACCCCCCCGGGTGCCCCGGCCTCGGGGCAGCTGCTGGAGCAGTTCAGCAGCACCGTCCCACCGTAGCCCACCTCCTCGGAGCTCCCCTTCACCGTCACATTGAAGCAGTCGGTGAGTGGTCCTGGAAAGGGATGGCAGGGTGCAGGTGGGATGAGCTGGGACACACGGGATGTCCCAGGGGAGGTGGGTCGGGATGCAGGTGGGATGGACGGGATGAGCTGGGACATACGGGATGTCCGAGGGGAGGTGGGTCAGGATGCAGGTGGGATGAGCTGGGATGCATGGGATGAGCTGGGAAGGTGGGTCAGGGTGAAGGTGGGATGAGCTGGGACACAGGATGAGCTGGGAAGGTGGGTCAGGATGCAGGTGGGATAAGCTTGGACACACGGGATGAGCTTGGACACGTTAGATGTCCCCAGTTGGATTGGGATGAAGGTGGGATGAGCTGGGACACACAGGATGTCCCCAGCCAGGTCACATTGCAGGGGAACACGCTGGGACATATGGGATGTCCCCAGCCGGGGTGGAGAGCAGGGAGACCAGCTCGGACACTTGGGACATTCCGGGGAGGTGGGTTGGGGTGAAGGTGGGATGAGCTGGGACGCATGGGACGTCCCCAGCCGGGTCGGGGTGCAGGGGAATGAGCCAGGACCCAGGGATGGCACTCACCGCACAAAGCCAGGAGCAGCCCGGCAAGGGACCAGGCAGGGAGGCCGCGCCGGGGCTTTGCCGCGCTGGGGAGCGGGGAGCCGCGGGGACGGGAGCGGAAGCCAGAGCCCATCACCCTGGCACAGGGCGCTGGGGGGAGGACGCGGCACAGAGCCGCATCGTTCTCCATCCCTTGCCGTGACGGCCGCTCTCCATCCTTCCTCTCTGCCCCGGCAGCGCCCCAGCTCCGTCCCAGCCCCACCATCATCGCCATCACCGGTGCCGGATGCCAGTGAGCGAATAACGGCAGAAGAAAGGAAGTGGGATTTGGGTACCACGGCGCATGCTCAGCACAACCGTGGCCACGGAGGTGCCAGAAACACCCCGGCGTTTGGTTATCCCCGACCAAAACCCCACCGGGTTGCAGCGCTGCTGTCAACAGTGTTTATTGGTGCACCGTGTCGTGACAGCATCTTCCAGCCTCTCCGGTGGCTGCATCTCCCTCCGCTCCGGGTCCTCGCCCTCCCGCCAGTATTGGTGCCAACGCCGCCCTGGCACCAAAATCCTGGGATTCAGCCCGGCTTCTCCCCACGGGGCATCAAGACACCTGGCCCCGCTGTCACCGGCTTCAGGTCTCCCAAGGGATGAAGTTCGGAGAGAAAAGGAGCATCTCCACGATGCATCCCAAGTGTGTGCCAGCCTGGTGCATCCCCATCTCAGAGCTGTCACCTTCCTGTGGCAACAGTGGCAACCGGCACCATCTCAGCGTAGTGTCCACCATCCCACCGCGGCTCCCACCCTGTCCCCGATGTCACCGTCACATCACTCGCAGGGAGCCGGCAGCCACGGCGCTCAGCCCTTGCCGGGGCGCTTGCCCATGGGCAGGGGAGTGGGACGGGCAGGGGGCTGCCGGCCCCTCCACCGCCTCTGCCCGGCTACGGTTGAGCCTCCTGTGCCGAACCGTTGAGCGCGGCCGTCTCCTCTGAGCATCCCGCTGTCCGCCGCTGCTCCATCTCCAGCTGCCTCTGCCGCTCCTGCAGCCGGTACTCCCGGATTTTCTTCTTGTGGTAGTAAACGCGGTAGCCCACCCCACCGGCGATCAGGGCGGCCAGCACCACCGCTGGCAGCAGCACCAGGAGCACCACGTCGGGGTCATGGTCTGCCGGAGAGCAAGGATGGGTGGTCGGCGATGCTGAGCCCGCGCTCTCCCCCCGGGACCCCCAAAACCCCCAGGACCCCCGTCCCCACTCACAGTCCACCCACACGGTGACGTTCCGGACGGCTGTACCCAGCCGGTTGGTGGCCCGGCACTGGTAGGTGCCGGCGTGGGCACGGGTGACCGGCTGCGGCACTCCGGTGGGGAAGGGCTCGCCGTTCTTGGTGCACTCCAGGCTGGGCGAGGGGTTGCCCCGTGCCGAGCAGCGCAGGGTCTCATCCTGCCCCTCCGTCCAGTTCTGGCTGGGGGGGCAGCTCCCATCGTCCATCCGGGGTCCAGCTGGGGGAAGAGCCAGGATAGGGACAAGAAATTAATTCCCATCTGGAAATTTCCCCTTCAGCATTCCGGGATGGAGCCCGGCGGCGCCACTCTCACCGGTGACGGTGAGCCGGATGGGTGCGCTCGTCTTCGGGGCTTTGTCACCGACGGGTAGCTTGGCGTCACAGCTCAGCTCCATCCCATCGTCTTCCTCCCGCGTCACCAGGTTGACGAGCAGCGGGGACGGTCCCCACCCTGCCAACACACGGCTGCCGGCACAGATCTGCAGCTGGAGTTCGGCAGCGTGGTCGTGTGGCAAAGCGCAGCCCACTGTCACCGCCGTGCCGGCTGCTGGGCTGGTGGTGTTGACGTTCAGCTGCGGCGCAGGGAAACCTGCGGGTGACGGAGACAACACCGGGGTGGTCCGGTGACGCCGTGGCATGAAACCGCTCCCCCCTTCCCGGCACAACGCGCCAGGGCCACGCTGCTGGCGGGCCTTTGCCGGTGCCAGTGCCACTGGCACTCACGGTAGACGTGGACGGTCGCCTCCTTCCGCTGCTCTGTGCTTCCCACCGTCACGGTGCAAACCAGCCTAAAGTTCCCCGGCTGGCTGTGGGACACCTCGGCGGTGGCCCGGTGCCCATCCTGGCTGGTGGAGACCGTCAGGGTACGGTTGGCGAGCTCCAGCTTGAACTCTGCCTCCGGGAAGACGCGATCAACGGTGCAGCTGGTGTTCACCGCCTCGCCGGTCTCCAGGTAGATGTCAGGCTCCAGCTTGAGATCCTGAGGGAATTCTGCCACCAGAGAAAAACACCCCGGGATGAGCCAGTTGCCACAACCACGGCGGAGCGAACGCCGGTAAGATGCCGGTGCCGACTTACCGTATACTTTCAACGGCTGCGGCTCTGAGGTGGTGTTGAAGTGCGGGCCGTGGGGTGCCAGGTTGAGCAGTGCCTGGCAGGTGATGTTCTGCCCGTTGTCTTGGCGCTGTGCCGTCAGCCAGTGGGTCACCCGCACCGCCACCGGCTCATCTTGGCTGCGCTGCTCGAAGGTTTCGGTGTGCAGCACCTCACTGCCCCGCCACAGGATCACCGTCAGGTTCCGGATCGGCGCGACGTCGGACACGTTGCATGCCAGCTCCTGGCTTTTACCTACCTCCAGCTGCGGTATTGACTCCAGCGCCGCTGGCTTTGGCACACCTGGGGGAAAGATGCAGCGTGATGGGGATGATCCCGGTGTACCGGCGTGGGCGGGGACCCCCTCTCCCCGTAGTGCCTTACGGTAGGCGGTGAGGTTGACGGGCACCGTCATCCTCTTCTGGTTGCAAACGTAGTAGCAGAGGATGCTGGATTTCCACACGGTGACGTTGAGCAGCTCCACCACCGTCTCCCCTGGCCCCGTTGTCACCAACCGCTTCAGAATTGACGTCTCTACGTTGCCGGATGCTTTGGGATCCTGGCACGTCGTCTTCAACTTCAACCGGACCGATGCGCCGTGTTCCACCACCAGCACCGCCGGCTCGACCAACAACTCGAAGGAAGCTCCCAGCTGCCCTGCCGGGAGAACCCACGGGGTTGGGGGGGGGGGTCGGCAGTCGAGGGGACCCCCGGGCTCGTCCCCATCCCTGGCACGGTGAGGGGAAGGTCGAGGGGACCTCCAGACTCGTCCCTATCCCCGGCACGGCGGGAGGGAAGCCAGCCAGCTGCAGCGGGCAGGGAGAAGCTGCAGCACCGCCGAGCTTCTCCTTCGGCTGCGGGAAATGGCCGGCTTTGCCGGTGGGCAGGATCCGTCCCCACCATCCAGCTGGAAGCCTTCAGCCACTAACTCGGTGACCGGGGCAGGGGACACCGAGACCCGCATCCGTCCCTCAGGAACGGTGGCAGCTGTCGCCAGCCGGTGCCTGGTACACCCCCCAGTCCCCTCCCACGCCACGAGCCGGTACTTTTCCGGCAAAGAGTCCGTTGCTGAGCCCACTGGGCTGCAGAGGAAGCCCCCCGGGGTGAGTCAGCACCAGCACCCTCGGGTGGGGGATTCCCCAGGAGCAGCTGTAAGGTTTCCTACCCTCTGGTCGGGGAAGGGAGGAGAAAAGTCCTGCCCTTTCCCTGAATAACCACTGGCAGGAAGAGAATAAAAAAAAAAAAATCCCGCTGCAATCCAGGGATTTCGCAAGGACAAACAAGACCTTGCTCCCCAGGCTCTCCCACAGGATGCGGCATGGAGGCGATGGCCAAGGGGAAAGGGGGCTGGGACGGATCCGGGACCCCCATCCCGGTCACCCCACCGGCCCCCAGTGCCAGGCAGCGCCCAAGGCCGACACGGCGGCAGCGCGCGTGCACTCACAACGGTGCGTCAACGGGGACGCACGTCCCGTCCCCGCCGTGACACGTTCATGTGACACGCTCGTGGTGAACAGGTCACGTTGACGTGCTTGTGCTTGCACCAGCCGCAACGCCAGTGACACGCTGGTGGTAACACGCTCACCCCCGCGCGCTTGTGCCGACACGCTCGCGCCGGCCTCGCCCCTCTGTGCCGGGAACGTACCCCGGGGGGGGGGGGGGGGTGTCACTGGGTCCCCGCCACCCTCGCTGGGTGCCAGCCCCAGCCCGGTGTCCCCTCACCTGCGATGACACCCAGGGTGCACAGAGCCAGCGGCAGCGCCGCGGGGTGCATGATGCGGCAGGGTGCTGAGGTGGGCCCTGGTACCGGCACCGGGTGGGCTCAGTCCTCTGGGAGCGCCGGGATGGGTCAGGCTCTCCAGGAACACCGGAATGGATCCGGTCAGGCTCTCCGGGACCAGTTGGTTTGGGGTCCCTGGGATGGATCCGATGGGGCTCTCCGGGAGCACCGGGAAAGGTCGGTTCGGGCTTCCTGGGATGGGTCCAGTTGGGCTCTCCGGGACCAGTTGGTTTGGGCTCTGCGGGAGCACCGGGAAAGATCGGTTCAGGCTTCCTGGGATGGGTCTGGTCAGGCTCTCCGGGATCGGTCAGTTCAGGCTCTCCGGGAGCACCGGGATGGCTCCGATCGGGGTGTCCGGGGCCGGTTGGTTCGGGCTCCCCGGGATGGATCCAGTCGGGCTCTCGGCACGCCCTGGGAAGGGCGGGTTCAGGCTCTCCGGGAGCACCGGGAATGGCCGGTTCGGGCTCTCCGGGAGCAGCAGGACGGCTCTCTCCGTCCCGCCCGGGGCGGTGCTTTATGAGCCCGGCTCCAGCCCGGCCCCTCCCGGCCCCCGGGGGAATTCCGGGGCGGCGGGGACTTCGGCGGCGGGGATCCCCCGGGGGAGCGGCCACCGCGGAGAGGGGAGGGCTGCCCGGGGGGGGGTCCTGCCCCACTGCCCCATTCTCTTGCCCCACTGCCCTCCTGCCCCATTACAAATCAGTTCTCCCGCCCCACTGCCCCACTATGGGTCAGTTCTCCCACCCCACTGTCCCATTAGAGGGCAGTTCTCCCACCCCACTGCCCTCCTGCCCCATTCTGGGGCAGTTCTCCCACCCCACTGCCCTCCCGCCCATTACAAATCAGTTCTCCCGCCGCACTGCCCTCCTGCCCCATTCTGGGGCAGTTCTCCCACCCCACTGCCCTCCCGCCCATTACAAATCAGTTCTCCCACCCCACTGCCCTCCCGCCCATTACAAATCAGTTCTCCCACCCCACTGCCCTCCTGCCCCATTCTGGGGCAGTTCTCCCACCCCACTGCCCTCCCGCCCATTACAAATCAGTTCTCCTGCCGCACTGCCCTCCTGCCCCATTACAAATCAGTTCTCCCGCCCCACTGCCCTCCTGCCCCATTCTGGGGCAGTTCTCCCACCCCACTGCCCTCCCACCCATTACAAATCAGTTCTCCCACCCCACTGCCCTCCCACCCATTACAAATCAGTTCTCCCACCCCACTGCCCTCCTGCCCCATTCTGGGGCAGTTCTCCCACCCCACTGCCCTCCCACCCATTACAAATCAGTTCTCCCGCCGCACTGCCCTCCTGCCCCATTACAGGGCAGTTCTCCTGCTCCACTATGGGTCAGTTCTCCTGCCCCACTGCCCCGTTATGGGGCAGTTCTCCTGCCCCATTGCCCTCCTGCCCCAGCCCACTCGGCCCCACAGGTCTCACTCCAGCCCACGGTGCCGCAAAAGTCCCCACCGTTGAGCCCCAGTGCCATGCCAGCTGCTACAGGGTCTGGGCTGAGTACCACCAGCTGAGAGAGGGGGCAGCCAGGGGGGGTCCCCTCCTGCACCCCCAAATCATGGGAGCTCAGCATTATGCACCCAAACCATGATTTCCCATCACCCCGGCACATAACCTGGCTGCCGCCCGGCCGTGGGTGGGTTAAGACGTTGCCGGCTGCTGCAGTGTCAGTCCGGTGACCTCATCCCAAACGCATGGGGAAGGGGAGTTGGGCTCCCCGAAACACCCGGCTTCCTCTTTTCTATTGTTTTTTTTTGACGCGAGGGAATATTTTGCGCTGATGGAAACTGAAGAGCTGCGGGAACCGGCAGCAGACGGACCCCGGGGATGCAAGCGCGGCCCCTCGGTCTCTGCCAACTGGGAGGGAGAGCCGGGGTGCCGGCTGTTTGGCTTGGCAACCCTCCACCCCAACCTCTTAGCAAGATGTTGGCCGCTGGCTTCCCACTGTTTTCTCTTCCCGACGCAGACGGACAAAGTGTCTGGAGGGCGCCGGAGGCTCCGGTTGCAACACTGAGCCCCAGCACCCCCCCTCTCGCAGTCGGCATGCCGCCGCCACCCCGGCTCCGGCACTGCTGAGAGGAGAAGAAAGCCTGTTGCGGCTTCTCATGGCCACGGGGTTTCACTTCTGCACCCGGCAGTGAACCCACGCACCTCGATGGGTGCAAGGTTCCTCCCCGAGAGCCGCCACCGAAACACCGCAACCCGGTGCCTACGTCACCACCGCAGCCGGCGACGGCTCTCACGGTGTCCCCCAGCCTTGTCCCCGTGCCGATGGCCGTGCCGCCACCATCCCCGGTTGGCTCGTCCCTGTCCCCGGGCTGGTTGAGAAGCCGCTGAGCCGGCAGCACCGGGAACGCCAGGCAGAACCCGCTGCCCTTGAGCCTTGGTCCGGCTCCCGGCAGGAATCCCTTATCTCGCTGGCGACCTTCCCCAGGCCCGGCGCTCGCCGGCGTTCGGAGGCCGTGGTGTTCACCGGGGTGGGCAAAGGGTGTTTCCTGGCCCTGTGCTGGCTCAGCAGCAGCGCGGGGGGACGGGGACATGGGGAACGGGGACATGGGGGACACAGAGGTGGGTTGGCGGGGACGCGGCGGACAGGGGATGGATGGGGAGGGACCAGGGACATGGGGATGGATTGGCAGGGCCACTGGGGACAGGGACACAGGGACAGATTGACAGGGACCTGAGGGACAAGGACACCGGGGCGGATCGGCAGGGATGGAGACCGGGGCGGGGGGGACGGGACAGGAGATGGATCAGGAAAGACACAGGGGACGGGGACACAGGGGACGGGGACACAGGGGACGGGGACACAGGGATGGATGGGCAGGAGCTGGCGACATTGGGAATGGATTGGCAGGGATCTAGGGGATAGGGACACAGGGGGACGGGGGGACAGGGACATGGGGGACATGGGATGGGTGAGGAGGGTGGTGGGGGAAAAGGACATGGGGGACGGGAGATGCATTAGCAGGGACATGGGGGACAGGGACACGGGGTCAGGAGGTGGATTGGGGGAGCAGGGACACAGGGATGGATTGGCAGGGACCTGAGGGGGATGGATTGGCAGGGGATGGATGGGGAGGGACGTGGGGGACGGGATGGATGGGGAGGGACACGGGGGGACAGGGTCGTGGGGGGACAGAGTGGCAGGGATGGGGGGACGTGGCCGTGGCGCTGATGCCGCCGGTGGTGGAAGCGGCACGGCCACAGGGATGGGGGACGGTCCTGCCCCAGCCGCCATCACCAAGCCGGTGGGACGCAGACCGTGGTGCAGGATCCGGCCCCGGTGCAGGATCTGTCCCCTCCCGTGCAGGACATGGCCCCTGTGCAGGATCTGGCCCCTCGGAGCAGGACACGGCTGTGGCCAGGATCCGGCCTCTGGACATAACACGGTCCCTCTGGACAGGATATGACCCCCCCAATGTGGGACATGGCCCCTGTGCAGGATACGGCCCCCGGTGCAGGACAGGGCCACGTGCCAGCATCCCCACCATGGCCACCGAGGCAGCTCCCGGCAGGAACGGACACTCGAGCCGTTTCCTGCCTCGTCCGGCTGCCGCGGGGCCGGCCGGGGGCTGCCCCGGCGTCCCCCCACCCTGCCAGCACGTGGCGGGGCCACGGGGGCCCTCGGCTCCCGGCCACGTCGTACGCCAAGCTGCGGCCTTTCCGTCCGTCCGTGCCGCGGCTCTGCCCGTCCCCGGTTCCCTGTGCCAGGGGACAGATCCTGCCCTGCCCCTGCGCCGGTGCCCAGCAGCCCGACCCGGGAGCAGCAGCAGTGCCAGCCAGCCCCTGGCACGCTCCCTGCGAGCTGCAAGCCCCATTGCACACTTGCCGTGAGTGCCAAACCCTGTTGTACACTCGCTGTGAGCGCCAAGCCCCGTTGCACGCTCGCCGTGACCTCCAAGCCCCATTGCACGCTCACCATGAGCTGCAAGCCCCATTGCACGCTTGCCGTGAGTGCCAAACCCTGTTGTACACTCGCTGTGAGCGCCAAGCCCCGTTGCACGCTCGCCGTGACCTCCAAGCCCCATTGCACGCTCACCATGAGCTGCAAGCCCCATTGCACGCTCACCGTGAGCTCCAAGCCTCATTGCACGCTCGCCGTGAGCTGCAAGCCCCATTGCACACTCGCCCTGAGCCGCAAGCCCCATTGCACACTTGCTGTGAGCACCAAGCCCCACTGCACGCTCGCCGTGAGCTCCAAGCCTCATTGAATGCTCGGCGTGAGCAGCAAGCCCCACTGCACACTCGCTGTGAGCTCCAAACCCCGTTGCACACTCGCCCTGAGCAGCAAGCCCCATTGCACACTCGCCGTGAGCAGCAAGCCCCATTGCACACTCGCTGTGAGCGGCACGCCCCGTTGCACACTCGCTGTGAGCGGCACGCCCCGTTGCACGCTTGCCGTAAGCTCCAAACCCTGTTGCACACTCGCCCTGAGCAGCAAGCCCCGTTGCACACTTGCCAGGAGCTCCAAGCCCCGTTGCACGCTCACTGCGAGCCCCAAGCCCCGTTGCACGCTCGCCCTGAGCAGCAAGCCCTGTTGCACGCTCGGCAGCACCTGACCTCGAAGCGAAGGCAGGGGCTGGCAGGATCCCAACGGCCGCCCCAGCGCGCCCCACGTGTCCTTCTGCCCTCCCGCTAACGAGGGCGGCTCATTAACCCTCAGCCACGTGAGTGCCAGGAAACGGCTCCGCTCCAGCCATGCCCAGACCTGCCCCAGGATTTTCCCCTCGGAGCCAATGCGGTGCCAGGAGCTGGGAGCGATGCCCAGAGCTGGCGCCTCACCCTCCCTTCCCACTCACCACCCTCGCCGAAGATCAGAGCCGGCAAAGCGGGAAAAGGTGGGAAAAAACACACGGAGACATGGAGGAAATTTGCTCTTTGCTCCCACGTCCGGCTCGGCAAGGCAGGACTAGCTGGGCTAGCTAGGCATCGGCTTCCAGCCTTGGGTGCGATAAAGCCACCAGGAGACGGCGACGACGGCCAGTCCGGTGACGACGGCCAAGGTCACGACCACGGGGATCAGGGGGCTGCGGGAGGATCCTACGGGGAGAGGACGGGGTTGAGCCAGGCACCGGGATTGGCATCGCTGGGAGATGCCACCTCCATCCCCTTCTTCATCGCTTACCCCCGCGCTGTGCCAACCCCTCACCGCGGCACCCGGCCCCGACGCGGGAGCGGGTGCCGCCGGGTGCCACCGCAGGCACCCCTCACCTCGGAAGACGAGGTCGATGCTGGCAGCGCCGGCACCGTAGCGGTTCTCGGCCAGGCAGCGGTAGGTGCCGTTGTGAACCCGTTGGGCAGCCGGGATGGTGACGGTGGTGCCGCCATCCCACAGCTCCCAGCTGGTGTTGGTGGGCATCTCCCAGCGGAGCTGCGGCGGGGGGTTCCCCTCTGCCCGGCACATCACCGTGAGGTTGTCACCGGTGGTGAAGACGGTCCGCGGTGCCCACACCTGGACATCATGGGGGGCAGCTGGGGGGGGGGGGGGGTGACAGGGAATCGGCACCCAGAGCCCAGCTGGGTGCCCCTTCTCCCCACCCCGATGCCAGAGACCACCCTGACCACGGGGCACCCATGGTTCACGCCGCGGCACCGGCATTTCCAACCACAAGGGGTTTTTACGCTGCCCCCCCACCCCGTGCCCCTGTCCCCAAACTCACCCCAGACCCACAGCGTAACCACGGCGCTGGCGTTGACCGTACGGCGCCCGAGCCGTAACACGGCCTCGCACGTCACCTCCCGGCCGTCCTGCTCCGGCTGCGCCGTGAAACTCAGCCCCACGGAGGGACCTCGGTGGGTGCTGGGGGGGAGCCCCCCACCCCACAGCGTCAGGTGGAGATTTGGGGGGTCGCGGGGGGACACCTGGGCGGACACGTTGCAGGTGACACGCGCCTCTTTGCCGGCCACCGTGTCACCCTCCAGGTAAATTTGGGGGGGCGAGAACCCTGTGAGGAAGGACAAGGAGGGGGTGGAGGTGACCGGGAGCGTGCCGGGACCCCCGTCCCCCCCGCGCTGCGGTCCTTACGGTAAGCGTGGAGGGTGGTGTTGGCGATATTCCGCCGCTGCCCGAAAACGCCGAAGCACTGGAGCTCCAAGCTCCAGCTGGTGACATTGGGGATGCTGAGGGACACCCAGCCGGGTCCCTGCGTCCCCATCTTGGTGGCGGAGACCTCCCAGCTCAGCCGGCTGTAGTTACGGCAAGAACTGGTGCAATTGAGGAGGAGAGAGCTGCCGAACTCCACCGTCGGTTCCTCGGGGTAGATGGACACCCGGCAAGGACCGGGGTGCCCTGGGAGAGGGCACCCTGTTACGGGAGGACCCGGTTGGGGTCCCAGCCCTGGGCGCGACCCCCCCAAAGAGGCAAGGGGAGGGGATCCGGCACCCGGTAGCCACGTCCTGCCCAGAATGTGGCCAAATAAACAGCTATTTCTGCACCGGCACCCCCCCGCAGCACCTGTGGTGCCATGCCCGGCCCCACCATACCCCCAAACCGGCACCGTGGTGGGGGGCCGGCACCGGGGACCCCCCTTGGGATCCCCTAAACCACCCTCAGCCTCTTCCACCGCCTTGCTGGCGGGAAGCCCCATGCACCGGAACCCAACCGCAACGCTGGCGGGGTCCCAGCGTCTCCATTTTTCCCCTTTGCCAAGCTTGGGAAGGGCAGGGGGGGGACACCCCAACTCACCCCCCGGCACGAGGAGGCAGAGTAAGGCCATTGCCCCCCAGGTCCGGCAGGGATCCATCATCCGGCACCAGTAAGCGCGGTGCTGCTGGCTGGCAGCAAGGGAAGCGTCAGTTCTTACCCCATTTCCTCCCTTTCCTCTGCAACTGGCCTCCGCCTTCTCACACCAGAGCCCTGGATGCCGGCGGGGGGCGGGGGGGGCAGCGAAGCAGCGGGGCCCACCCTCCTCCTCCTCCTGCCTCTCCGGTGACACCCAGAAACCCCAACTGCCGTCCCTGGATAAGACCCAGAGACACAAGCTCCCACCGAAACACTCGCCAGCTCTGGCAAAAGATCCCGGCACGGAATGGAGGGGGGAGAGCTCTGCCCCTTGCAGGGGGGGGTGGTGGGGTGCTGGGCTTGCTGCTGGGGGGGACACAGATCCCTCTGCCACGGTGGCCCCGAAAATCCCGGCCACCCACAGACACTGAATCCACACAGCACCCCACAGTCCTGCAAATATGGGGGGGCCATAAAGGGACTGCAAATATGGGGGGGCCATAAAGGGACTGCAAATATGGGCGGGTGGGGGGAGTGCAAAGGGACTGCAAATACGGGGGGGTTCCAAAGGGAGGTGGAAGCAAACCGCAACCCCCCCCCCAGGACAAAGAAAAGCAACAGCCTTGAGAAACCTCACTTTAATGGCCACGGCAGCGCGTGGTGCTCCCCCAAAAACCCTTTCCAAAGAGATGGGGGCTGTATCCTGCCTGGGGGGGGGGCTGGATCCTGCCTGGGGGGGTGGTCTCACCCTGCCCGGGGAGGGGGGGGCTAGGGGAAGTCGCTGTAGGGCATGGAGAAGGGGTAGAGCGCCGAGTAACGGGTGTCGTGCCACAGCAGCTTCTTCTCCAGGAAGGTGACGGTGTCCAACGTGAGCACCAGCGTCTCGTGCTTCAGCATGCTGTGCACGTTGAGACCTGCGGAGGCACGAGAAGGGGGGGCTTGCGGGGATCCCCGACAGGTTTGGGGGATCCCTGACAGGTTTGGGGGGGGTCCCCAGGGACAGCAGCCGTGGTCACGGCGGAGCTCTCACCTAACGCTGGGATCAGGTTGATGGTTTTCAAACCGGCTGCCGCGGTTCCGATGTTCTCCGGCATCTTGTTGCTGGAAGGAAGTGGGTGAAATGACAGCGGGGGACAACCCCCGCCCCCCCAGAGCCCCTGGCGGCGTGCAGGCAGCCCTGCCCGTCCCTGGGGCTCCCCACGTGCCCGTGCTGCCTGCGCTCACACGTCGACGATGAGGACGGAGCGGCCCCAGTGCCGGTACCGTGCCAGGTCCACCAGATACTGGGGATCGGCGGTGGGTATCTCCAGGCTGTCGACGACGTGAAGGTCATCCTGTGAGGCGTGGGGGGGGAACACGTTGCTGGTGAAGGGGGGGGGGGTGTCACCGCGTCCCCAACCCCCCGGGAGCCCCCCCCAAAACACGGAGGACCTCGTACCTGCATCAGCTTCACCGTCAGTGCCACCTTCAGCCCCAGCACCCGCACCTTCATGGGCAGCATGTAGTAGTAGCTGGTGGGACCCCGCGGCCCGTGGGCGATGCCCCCTGTGAGGGGTCCCGGCTCAGTCACCCCCGCCGAGCCTGGCCGTGGCCCCCCCACCCCATCTGGGGGTCTCCTCCGACCCGCAGCCACTCACCCCCGCGCCACAGGGGCGAGCGGATGCTGCCGTGCCGGGCTCGACCCGATCCTTTCTGCCGCCACGGCTTCCTGCCGCCCCCCCGCACCTCCGCCCGCGTCTTCACCTTGGCGTAGCTCTGCGGGGTGGGGGACACACACACAGAGGGACAATCGGGGATGGGCCCCTCGTGACCCCCCCGTCCCCCTCCCCACGCAGGGAAAGGGACCCAGGAGTTGTGGTTCCAACTGCCGCCTCCGTGGCAAGGCGACAGGCTGCTGCCCTGTGACACCCCCCCACCACCTCCCTCTGTCCCCCCGGACCCTCCTCGACCTCCTCCTTCCTCTTCAGACCACCCTCTGCCCCCCCCAGACACTTGCCCTTCCCCTCCCCAGCCCCTCACTCACACCCCCAGACCTCCCCTTCCCTCCCTAAAACCTCCCTCTCCATCTCCAGACCTCCCCTTCCCCTCCCTGACCCCTCCACCCCGCCCCAGCCTCCCCTTCTCCTCCCGACCCCCCTTCCCCTCCCCTCGCCCCCCAAACCTCCTCTCTCCCTCCTAGACCTCCACTTCCCCTCCCCAGACCACCTTCTCCTCCCCAAAACCTCCCTCTCCATCTCCAGACCCCCCTCCAGACCTCCCCTTCCCCTCCCTGACCCCCCTCTCCCCCCAGCCCTCCTTCTGCCCCCCAAACCCCCCTCTGCCCCCTCAAAACCTCCCCCCACCCCCACAAAACCCCCTCCCCATACTCACGATCCTCTTGAAATTCTTCTGCCACATGGCCACCATGTGCAGGATGTCGAGCCTGCGGGAGACAGGGGACGACGATGGACTTTCAGCGAGGGGACCCCAACCCGGGGACCCCCACATCCCCAAGGGCTCCCCCCAACTCCCTGGCGGCCCTCCACCTTCCCCCCCCCCAGCCCCACCTGGGCCTAACGGCGAAGACGTCAGGGTGAAGATCCGTCAGACCCCGGCGTTCGTCATCGTGGTGCCGCAGCGACTCCACCCAGGCCTGCACGGGGGAGTGGTGGGGGGGGACGGGGACGCTGCAGGCCCGCAGGACCGGGGACCGCGGCAGCGCTGGCAGCAGCAGCTTCTCTGGGGTGGGGGGGGGGGACACAACACACATGAGGACAAGCAGGGACCGCGGTAGCTCCACCTGGAACCTCGGGCTGGGGGCAAGGGGGGGGCCCCAGCCACCCCAAGACCAGGGACGTCTGTCCCCGGGTTGTCCCCGCACCCTCAGGGTGGTCCTGCAGCCTCGACCCCACGGCCACCCGGTCCCTGATGTCCTCCGGATGGTCCCAGCCCCGTGGCCACCCGTCCCTGATGTCCCCAGGACGGCCCTGAGCCTGTGGACACCCTGTCCCTAATGTCCCCACAGCCCTGCCCCCCCAGAAACGGGTCCCCGCTGCCCAGACCCTTGTCATCCCTGTCCCTGATGTCCCCAGCCCCACAGACACCCTGTCCCTGATGTCCCCGCAGCCCTGGCCTCATGAAAACCTGTCCCCACTGCACAGACCCAGGCCATCCCCATCCCTGATATGGTCCCCGACCCCACAGACGCCCTGTCCCTGATGTCCCCAGGGAGTCCCTGCAGCCCTGGCCCCACAGAAACCTGTCCCCACTGACCTGACCCCACTCACCTCCACTCCCTCTGTCCCCAGGATGTCCCCAACCCCACAGACACCCTGTCCCCAACACCCCCAGGATGTCCTCACAGCCCTGACCCCACAGAAACCTGTCCCCATTAATCTGATCCCACTCACCTCCACTCCCACTGTCCCCAGCATGTCCCCAACCCCACGGACACCCTGTCCCCAACATCCCCGGGATGTCCCCACAGCCCTGACCCCACAGAAACCTGTCCCCATTGACCTGACCCCGCTCACCTCCACTCCCAATGTCCCCAGGATGTCCCCAACCCCACAGACACCCTGTCCCTGATGTCCCCAACCCCAGACACCCTGTCCCTGATGTCCCCAACCCGACACCTTGTCCCTGATGTCCCCAACCCCACAGACACCCTGTCCCTGATGTCCCCAACCCCACAGACACCCTGTCCCTGATGTCCCCAACCCCACAGACACCTTGTCCCTGATGTCCCCAACCCCACAGACACCCTGTCCCTGATGTCCCCAACCCCACACCCTGTCCCTGATGTCCCCAACCCCACAGACACCCTGTCCCTGATGTCCCCAACCCCACAGACACCTTGTCCCTGATGTCCCCAACCCCACAGACACCCTGTCCCTGATGTCCCCAACCCCACAGACACCTTGTCCCTGATGTCCCCAACCCCACAGACACCCTGTCCCCAACACCCCCAGGATGTCCCCACAGCCCTGACCCCACAGAAACCCGTCCCCGTTGCCCTGACCCTGCTCATCCCCATCCCCGATGTCCCCAGGCCGGTCCCGGCCCCACGGCCACGCGTCCCCGGTGTCCTGACCCAGGCCATCCCCGTCCCCCGTGATATCCCCAAGAGGGCCCCGGCCCCACAGACACCCCGTCCACGTTACCCACCGCCCCGATCGCCCCGCCGTCCACGCAGACTCACCCCTGCGGGGCTCGGGGGTCGCGGGGGGCCCGGTGGGCCCGGACGAGACCTGCGGGGGGGCAACCGTGAGCCTCCAACCTCCGCTCCCCACGCCCCCCCACGCGGCCACGACCCCCGACCCCCGGTCCCCGGTCCCGGTCCCGGTCCTCACCCCCGCGGCCCCAGCCCGGCCCCGGGCCCAGGCCCGGACGGCGGCGGCGACAAGGCCGGACCCCCCCGTACGGATCATGGCGGCAGCGTGCGGCCGGCCGGCCGGCGCGCCGCGATGACGTCGTCGGGGAGCGCGGCGCGACTTCCGGCGGCGAGCGGAAGTGGCCGTGGAGGGCGGGAGAGGAGGAAGAAGAGGAGGAGGAAGAGGAAGGGGAGGAGGAAGAGGAGAGCGGGGAAGGGAGCGGGAGGGAGGGGAGGGAGCGGGGCCTGGCCTCTCCCCCCAGTGCCTCCCCGCCCCGGTACAGCCCACCCAGTCACCCCCCACCCCCGTGCCCCCCATTATCCCCCCCAGTCACCCCCCACCCCATTATCCCCCCCACCCAGTCACTCCCACCCCAGTCACCCCCATTAAGCCCCCCGTTGTCCCCCCCGAGTCATCCCTCACCCAGTCACCCCCACCCCAGTGCCCCCCCGTTATCCCCCCATTATCCCCCCCAGTAACCCCCCCACCCCAGTGCCTCCCTGTTATCCCCCCATTACTCTCCCCCAGTAACTCCCCCACCCAGCCACCCCCACCCCAATGCCCCCCCGCTATCCCCCTCCCTTGTCGCTCCCCCACCCCAATACTCCCCCCTCCCCCCCCCAGTGCCCCCCACCTCTCCCAGTCTGGCCCTGCCATGGGGGGGGGTCATGCTGCCAGGCAGAGCCCCCATGGGCTGGGGGGGGGGCTCAGGGCCAGGCCACGGCTGAGCTGGTGTTGGGGTGTCGGGGGGGGTCCCCCCACCGGGGCCGGCGTCGGCCTCCAGCCCCAAACCCTCACCGGCCCCGGGCAGGGCCTCGTGCCGGAGCCAGGCCGGTGCCGCCGCGCTCACCGCGGTGTTCTTGGGGGGATGTGATGGGGCTGGGGGCGGCAGCACCCACCGACCCCTCCCCAGAGAGCCGCAGTGAGTGCCAGCACCAGTGCTGCTTCCTGGTACTGCTTCCCAGTGCCATTTCCCAGCACCACTGCCCTTTCCTGGTGCTGCTTCCCACTGCCGCTTCCCAGTGCCATTTCATGGCACCACTGCCCTTTCCCGATGCCACTTCCCGGCACTGGTGCCGCTTCCCGGTGCCACTTGCCAGTGCCACTTCCCGGCACCAGTGCTGCTTCCCAGTACCATTTCATGGCACCACTGCCCCTTCCCGATGCTACTTCCCAGCACCACTGCCCCTTCCCGGTGCCGCTTCCCAGTGCCGCTTCCCAGTGCCATTTCATGGCACCACTGCCCCTTCGCGGTGCCACTTCCTGGCACCAGTGCCGCTTCCTGGTGCCACTTGCCAGTGCCACTTCCTGGCGCCAGTGCCACTTCCCAGCACCAGTGCCGCTTCCCGGCATCACTGCCTCTTCCCGGTGCCCCTTCCTGGCACGTGCCACTTGCATCATGGCATTCCCGCTGGGCCACGTGGCACCGGGGCAGCACCGAGGCCGCCGGGCGGGATGGCCGCCTCGATGCCCGTCGGGCTGTAACGGCGCCAGGGCCGGAGCCGGCGGGAACCGAGCGGCCGCCGGGATCCGGGAGGATCCCACCGCGGCGTTTATCCCGGTTGGATCCCGAGCTCCGATAACCAGCGGTCAACTCCATGCTTGGCCGACGGTGCGGAGCTGGGATGGGGGTGCCGGGATGGGGAAGCGGTCCTCCCCGCCACGACCATCCGGGAACGCTTCTCCCTCCCGATCCCCTTTTTGGCGAGGCAGGATCCGGCCCCGGCCCGGAGGCGGGTGGGCTCTGCCGGCCAAATCATGGCGGCCAAGCCGTGCGCAGCCGTCCCGGGGGTCCGGGGGCGGGAGGGCCGGAGTTGGGGGGGCCCCCGCTGCCCGCCCATCCCCTTCCCCCCCTCCATCCCGCCGTCTGGTTCTAATTAAATCCCTTCCCCGGCCCCTCGCCGGCGGCCTCTCGATGCCGGGGCAGGGGGGGCCGGTGAGACCCCCCACCCCTCTCCCAGCGCCCCGGGGCTGTTTGGGGGCACAAATTGCTCAATATTTGGGGGGGGTCTCCCCTTCCCAGCCCCCCCCCTTCTCCTTGGTCGGATCCTCCCCCCCTCTCCCCAGTTCCTTGCTGGCCCCCGGCCGAGCCGTGGAAAGTCCTGGAAGCTTTTCCAGGCGTGAAAATCCGTTTGCCGAAGCGTCAGCATCGGAGGGGGGACGGGACACGGGATGTGACACCCCCAAAACGCTTCCCAAAAGTGGAGTGAAGGATTCAGCACCATCCTCCGGTTGGGATTTGGGGCCCAATCCCGCACCCCAAGCCGCCCCCCCTCCTCTCCCTACCCCAGTGTTTTTGGTTCTGGGGCTGGTGCCGGTGGGAACCCACAGCACCAGGAGTGGGGGTCCCCCTTTTTTGGGTGGGGGGGTGGGAAGAAGGGGTGGGTGGCTGGGGATCCCCCCTGACGCGTCTCTTCCCGTCACTGATGTCACACGACTCTGTGACAAAAAGCCATGGACCCACTTCCCTGTGGGGCAGCGGGGGGGGGCTCCTGGCCCCCCCCGCCCTAATTTTGGGGTCTCCCCCCCCCTCAGGACACAGAGGACCCAGACATGCCCCCCCCCCCAAAAACGAGGGTCCCAGGCGTCCGGGTGGGTCGTGGGGGTGGGGGACACGAGTGGCCTCGCTCCTCCACGGAGGGCGGGGGAACGGCCCGGGACCGCCCCCCGTCCCCCCCTCCTCCTCCTCCTCTCCGTCCCCGTTCCCCCCCCCCCCGCCCGCCCCCGCTCCCCCGCACATGTTGCAACCGGTCGGCGGGCAGGAGCTCTGCGCTGCCGGTACCGGCAGCCGCACCGGCAGCGGCACCGGGACCGGGAAAACAACCGGTAAGAGGCTGATTCCCCCCCCCCCGCACCCTGCCCCGACCCCCACCCCCCGCCTCCCCGGGGCTTTCCCTCCACGCGTGTCCCCATCCCACCGTCCCCTCCCCGTCCCAGCCCCAGGGGAAAGGGGGGGGGGCACCCACAGAGGGACCCCACTCGGGGGGGGGAACCCCACTCGGAGGGGGGACACACGCCACCCCGGTGCGTCCCCAAGGGTGGCGGTGCTCGCGCCCTCGTCCGCCCCACGGTGACAAAGCGGGGCGGCTCCACGGCGACGAAGTGGGGTGTCCCACGGTGACGAAGTGGGGTGTCCCGCGGATGACACCCCAGGGGGGGCTCAGGGGACCGGACCCTCCGTGACTGGGGGTCTTGGGTGACGATCCCACCACGGTGACGGTGACCGTCCCTCGGCCGCCGGCCATTGTCCCGCTCGCCGGCGGCCAGGCCACCCCGCTGCGCCGGGGCGGAAAGCGGGTGCTCGGATCCGGCCCAGCTGTTTCAGCCTCGCCAACATCTGGCCCGCAGCTGGCGGGGGCCCCGGGGGAGCCGCGCCGTTGGCACCCCTCGGCTCCCCCCTCCTTGTGCAACACCTAACGGCTGCGGTGAGCACCCGCCAGCCCGTGGGTGGCATCGCCGGCGCTGCCCTGGGGACCGTCCCTGGGTGCCGCGGGCTGCCGGTGAGGCTGTGCCCTCGGGTGAGCACCCGTGTGCCCTCGCCGGCACCCCCCCGCGTGTGCAACGGGGTGCCGGCACACGTGTGCCCTCGCCGGCACCCACCCGGGTGCACAACCGGGGTGCCAGCATCCATGTCCCCTCGCTGGCACCGACCTGGGTGTCCTGGTGTGCTGGTGCCCTCAGCCGCGCACCGCGGCACTGCCGTGCCCTCGTTGGTGCCCCACTGCACCCCGGTTCATGCTCGCAGTGCCCTCTTGGTGTTGGGGTGCTGCCGGCTGCACCCCGTCTCCTGCCCCCACCGAGCCGCGACCCCCAGCCACGGAGGAATTTGGAGCATTCGGCCCTGCCAGGGTTCCGGCGGTGAGTGCCGCCGGCCACGGCTCGGTAAACACTCCATGCCCGTCGCGGCACCGAGCAGCCGCTTCAGCTGGGACGAGGCTGGCACTGCGTGGCTCGGGGGGTCCCCGAAGTCTCGGGGGTCCCGCACCGGGGCGGTTCGGTGGCGGCGGTCGGCCAGGAGGTCACGCCGTGCCACGCCGCGCCACGCCACGCCACGCATCTTCTCCCCCGTGCGTGAGCGCCCACCCGCACACGCGTGTCCCCACGTGCGTGTGCCGGAGCGGGGGGGGGCACGGCGGGTCCCCCGCCCCGCGAGGCCGGATCCTGCCCGGCACCATCTGGCCGCCGCCTCCGCGGCTATTTAAACCCGGCGCTAAGCCCGGCCGGGCACCGGCTGCCCGGGCCTGATCCAATTTGCTCCGCAGTGGCCGAGTGGCCCCCAGGGTGGGAGCTGGGGATATTTTGGGAACAAGGGACCCTGTGTGTCTCTCCGCGGCCCCTCCCCCTGCACCCATGGCCGGGGGGCTCCCGGCCCCCCCGACCCCCCTCTGCCCGGGATGTTCACGCCTGTCTGGTGGGCGAGGGGACGGATCCGGTCTGGGACTCCCCGAGACCCTGATCCTGCCCGGGATCTCCCCCCAGATACTCTGAGCCTGGGCCCCCCCCGGCTACTCTGGGCGTGGGACCCCCCAGACCCTGGTCCTGCCTGGGACCCCCCACCCTGGATCCTCGGGTCGCGAGGGGGGTCCTGGGGGAGGATCCTGGTGCGGGGTCCCAGGGTGGTCCCAGAAGGGTCTTGGGGCAGGACCCCAGTGCAGGATCCCGGGGCAGGATCCCGGGGCAGGATCCTGAGGCAGGGTCCTGGGGGCAGGATCCTAGTGCAAGATCCCAGCGTGGGATTCTGGAGCAGGATTGCTGGGCAGGATCCCGGGGCAGGATCCCAGTGCGGTTCCTGGGGCAGGATCCCAGTGTGGGGTCCTGGTACAGGATCCTGGGGCAGGATCCCCTGCAGGATCCCGGGGCAGGATCCTGGGGCAGGATCCCGGGGCAGGATCCCGGGGCAGGATCCCAGTTTGGGATCCTGGTGCGGGTCCTGGGGCAGGATCCCCGTGTAGGATCCTGGGGCAGGATGTCCAGGCAGGATGTCCAGGCAGGATCCCATTGTGGGGTACTGGGGCAGGATCCTGGTTTGGGATCCCAGTGTGGGGTCCTGGTATAGTATCCCAGTAGAGGATCCCAGTGCAGGCTCCCAGAGCAGGATCCTGGTTCAGGATCCCAGTGTGAGGTCCAGTACAGATCCCAGTGCAGGATCTCGGTAGAGGATCCCAGTGCAGGATCCCGGTTCAGGATCCCAGCTGGGGGGTTCCAGTACAGAATCCCAGTTCTGGATCCCGGTAGAAGATCCCAGTGTGGGGTCCCGGTACAGAATCCTGGTTCAGGATCTTGGTAGAGGATACCAGTGCAGGATCCTGGTTCGGGATCCCAGTGTGGGGTCCCAGTACAGAATCCCAGTTCAGAATCCCATTGCGGGATTCTAGTGTGGGGTCCTGGTGCAGGATCCCAGTTCAGGATCTCAGTAGAGGATCCCAGTGCAGGATCCCGGTTTGGCATCCCAGTGTAGGGTCCCAGTACAGAATCCCAGTTCAGGATCCCGGTAGAGGATCCCAGTGTGGGGTCCTGGTACAGGATCCCAGTAGAGGATCCTGGTACAGAATCCCAGTTCAGGATCCCAGTTTGGGATCCCAGTGTGGGGTCCTGGTACAGAGTCCCAGTTCAGGATCCCGGTAGAGGATCCCAGTGCAGGATCCCGGTTCGGGATCCCAGTGTGGGGTCCCGGTACAGAATCCCGTTTCAGGATCCCGGTAGAGGCTCCCAGGGCAGGATCCCGGTTCGGGATCCCAGTGTGGGGTCCCAGTACAGAATCCCGGTTCAGGATCTCGGTAGAGGCTCCCAGGGCAGGATCCGGGTTCGGGATCCCAGTGTGGGGTCCCGGTGCAGAATCCTGGTTCAGGATCCTGGTAGAGGCTCCCAGTGCAGGATCCCGGTGCGGGATCCCAGTGTAGGGTCCCAGTACGGAATCCCGGTAGAGGATCCCAGTGTGGGGTCCCAGTACAGAATCCCAGTTCAGGATCTCGGCAGCGGATCCCAGTGCAGGATCCCGGTGCAGGATCCCAGTGTAGGGTCCCAGTACAGAATCCTGGTAGAGGATCCCAGTGTGGGGTCCCGGTACAGAATCCCAGTTCAGGATCTCGGCAGCGGATCCCAGTGCAGGATCCCGGTGCGGGATCCCAGTGTAGGGTCCCGGTACAGAATCCCGGTTCAGGATCTCGGTAGAGGATCCCAGTGCAGGATCCGGGTTCGGGATCCCAGTGTGGGGTCCCGGTGCAGAATCCCGTTTCAGGATCCCGGTAGAGGCTCCCAGTGCAGGATCCCTGTTCGGGATCCCAGTGTGGGGTCCCAGTACAGAATCCCAGTTCAGGATCCCGGTAGAGGATCCCAGTGCAGGATCCCGGTGCGGGATCCCAGTGTGGGGTCCCAGTACGGAATCCCGGTAGAGGATCCCAGTGTGGGGTCCCAGTACAGAATCCTGGTTCAGGATCCCGGTAGAGGATCCCAGTGTGGGGTCCCGGTACAGAATCCCAGTTCAGGATCTCGGCAGCGGATCCCAGTGCAGGATCCCGGTGCGGGATGCCAGTGTAGGGTCCCGGTACAGAATCCCGGTTCAGGATCTCGGTAGAGGATCCCAGTGCAGGATCCCTGTTCGGGATCCCAGTGTGGGGTCCCAGTACAGAATCCCGGTTCAGGATCCCGGTAGAGGATCCCAGTGCAGGATCCCGGTTCGGGATCCCAGTGTGGGGTCCCGGTACAGAATCCCGGTTCAGGATCCCGGTAGAGGCTCCCAGTGCAGGATCCGGTTCGGGATCCCAGTGTGGGGTCCCGGTACAGAATCCCGGTTCAGGATCCCGGTAGAGGCTCCCAGTGCAGGATCCCGGTTCGGGATCCCAGTGCGGGGTCCCGGTGCAGAATCCCGGTCGAGGATCCCCGTGCGGTTCCCCCTCAGGATCCCGGGGGTCCCCTCTGCCCCCTTCCCCTCCGGGCCCCCCCCCCCCTCCTCTCCCCTCCCCGGTCCCTGGCCCCGCCCGGCGGCGGCAGCGGGGGCCGGGGGCGGCGGGGCGGGCGCCGGGAAGGGGAAGGGGAAGCGGCGGATGCTCCGCGCCGGCGGCCGTGCCTCTGCCGGCTCCTGCCGGGACCGGGGACCGGGGAGAAGAGGAGGGGGAGAAAGGGGAGGGGGGGTCCCGGGACGGCGGGAGCGAGGGGCGGTGCCCCGGCACCGGGCGCGGCTGCGCAAGAGCCCGGGCGGCGGCGGGAGGCAGCGCTCGGCGGCACCGGCACCGGCACCGGCACCGGGACGGAGCGGGCAGCGGCTGGAGGTGCGGCGGGGCGCGGGGGTCCTTCCCCCTCACCCCTTTGTCCCTTTCCCCCCCGCCCAGGACCTCGGTCCCGGACCCACCGGCTCCCCACGGGGGTCCCGGCACCGGGAGATGGGGGCGGGGGGGGGGGGCTCTAACCGTGTCCCCCGTCCCTAACTTTGGAGGGGGACGTGGTACTGGGGGTCCCGTCCCTAACTGGGGAAAGGGCGAACGGTACTGGGAGTCCTGTCTCTAACGTGGGGGGGGACGGACACCGACGTACCAGGTGTCCCATCCCTAAATGGGGAGGGGGGCCACGGTACCGGGTGTCCCATCCTAACTGCGGGGGGGACAATGGTACTGGGTGCCCCATCCTAACTGGGCAGATGCAAGGACCCCCTCCCTAATCAAGGGGGGACAGTACCAGGTGTCCCCCCACCCTGAGGCAAGGGACAGTACCAGGTCCCCCCACCAACCAGGGGAAGGGGGACATTACCGTGTCCCCTGTCGCTAACTGGGAGGGGGCACGGTCCCCCACACCCTAACTGGAGGGTGAGGCAGTACCAGTCCCCGTCCCCCCCCCAATCAGGGGGGTCAGTACCGGGTCCCCATCCCTCACCAGAGCGGGTGTGGGGGTGTCCTGCCCCCCCATTGGCCGCAGCTCTTCCATCCCCCCCGGGGAAGACACCTGGGGCTTCACCCCACAGCAGCCCCCGTCCCCATCCCCAGGGAGGGTCCCCGTGTCCGTCCCACTCCCACCCCGGCCTCTTTGCACCGGGATTGTGCTCACCCCGGGGTGTCACCTCCGGCCACCCCTGTGTCTCCGTGGCGGCGGCAGGATGGTCCCGCTAGCTGCACTTTGCACCCCGGGCAGCTCGAAGGTGCATCTCTTATCCCCCGTCATCAGGATTTCCTTTTTGAGTCATTTCTGCCGTGCCGGCGCAGACGCTGCGTGGCAGGATCTCACGCCTCTCTCCTCGCCGAACCTGATGCGGGCCCAGATGTGCACCCCCCCCACCCCGCTCCGGCTCGCCGCGGTTGGGGGACCTCGGCGCCGTTCCCACCCCGTTTCTTCTGCCCCGCAGGTCTCCGCAGCCCCGGATCGCCGGCACCATGTCCTGGCAGCGCTGAGGTCGGCGGGACGGGCGGCGAGCGGCGCCACGGCCGGCGAGGAACCATGGGGAGCATCTACAAGGAATACTTCAACACGGAGAAGATCCGGGAGCACTATAACTACACCAAGGAGGGCTCGGAAAGCTCCCCCACCACCTCCCGTTGGGTGGTCTCCATCCTCATCGTCGTGTTGTGCTGCTTCATCGTGCTGGAGAACCTGCTGGTCCTCATCTCCGTTTGCCGCAACAAGAAGTTTCACTCGGCCATGTACATCTTCATCGGGAACTTGGCCTTCTCCGATCTCTTGGCCGGGTTGGCCTTCATGGCCAACATCTTGCTTTCCGGAGCCACCACCTTCAACCTGACGCCGGTGCAGTGGTTCGTACGGGAAGGCACGGCCTTCGCCACGTTGGCCGCCTCCGTCTTCAGCTTGCTGGCCATCGCTATCGAGCGCCACGTGGCCATCACCAAGGTCAAGGTCTACAGCAGCGACAAGAACTGTCGGATGGTGCTGCTCATCGGGGCTTGTTGGGTGATCGCCGCCGCCATCGGCAGCCTCCCCATCATGGGCTGGAACTGCATGAGTGACCTGCGGGATTGCTCCACCGTCCTGCCCCTCTACTCCAAACGTTACGTCCTCTTCGTCATCACCATCTTCACCCTCATCCTCCTCACCATCGTGGGGCTCTACAGCCGCATCTACTGCATCGTGCGCTCCAGCCACGCCGAGATCGCCACCGCCCAGACCCTGGCCTTGCTCAAGACGGTCACCATCGTCCTGGGCGCCTTCATTGTCTGCTGGCTACCGGCCTTCATCATCCTCCTCATGGACGCCTCCTGCCCCGTCCGGGCGTGCCGGATCCTCTATAAGGCGAACTATTTTTTTGCCTTCGCCACGCTCAACTCGGCCGCCAACCCCATCATCTACACGCTACGGAGCAGGGACATGCGCCGGGAGTTCCTGCGGGTGCTCTGCTGCTGCGGGGCCGGGCGTCGGGACCAGCCCGCCGGCCGTTGCGGGCTCCCGCTCCGCACCTCCAGCTCGCTGGACCGCTGCACCCCAAAATACGAGTTACCCACCTCGCCTATTACCCGTGACTGTACCACCTCCGTCTAGGGGGTCCTGGCCGCCCCACGGCCGCCCCACGGCCGGGGCAATGGTACGAAGGGAGGAGCGGGCTCGGGGTGGGCGTTTTTTTCCAGGTACGGATGGACAACTGCACCTTCATCCCGGGCATCCCCCTCCCACCCTGGGCATCCCACCGGGCATCCCCCGCCCCGACCCCGAGCATCCCTCCCGGCATCCCCGGTTGCCGACGCTCCGGCCGGGATTGCCGGTGACCGGTGCGCGCGCGCCGGCCCGTGTGCGCGGGCGCGGGCACGCGTGTTGCTCTTCCCACGCCCTGCCCGAGCCCCGGGGCCCCCGCGGGACCTGTCGGACGGGTCCCGGGGCCCCTCCCCGCACCCGGCTCCCTGCGGCACCCCTGGCGCCAGTGGCAAATCCTCTGCCCCCGGCTGCTCCCCGGCACCGTGGGTGGCTCTGACCGCTGCTCCAGCCGGGGGCAGGAGTTGGCGGTGGTGGCGGGGCCGGGGGGGTCTTTGCTAGGAAAGCCGGGTCTGGGGCGCTCGCCGTGGGGGGACGACGACGCGTACGGGGACCCCCGCGTCCTCCCACCCCGCTCCACGGTCCTGCCGCGTGCTGGCGCGCGGAGAAGGGAGGGGCCCCGTTGCGGCCGGTTCTGCCGGGACCCCACCCCGTCCCTGTGACCCCCCCACCAGGAGCCCCCCCATCCCCAGTGACACCCCCCCCACCCCCCCGGGGGCGACGGTTGTATTAAAACGGCGCTTCTCCACCTGCCTCTGCCTCCTTCCTGGCCTGGGAGGGACGGGGACCACCGAGCCCCCCCCCACCACCCCAGCTCTCTGGCGCGCCTTTGGGGAGGGACGGAGGGGATGGGGCTGGGGGGGGACGACACATGGGGACGTTCAACGCTCGGCGGCTTTTACCACCAGGAACCTCAGAGAGCCCGGCTGAGCATCCCCCTCCCCGCTCCGGGAACGGAGTCGGGTGCTTTGCCCCACGTCCCGGGTTGCCAGCACCCGGGGGGGGTGTCGGGGGCCGCGGATCTTCGCCCTGGCCCCGGCTTTCGCCGCCTCCCTGCACGCCGAGGACGGGCGATGCCGCAGCGTCGGTCCAGGCAGGCGCTTCCTTGTCTCCGTCTCGCACGGCTCTGGCCTCGACCGCAGCTGCTTCGCCGCGGCGGCGGCGGCGGCATTTTGGGGAAGCCCTGGGCCGTGCCGGGGGGAAGTGAGGGGACACGTGTTCCCCCCCCCCCATGGCCGTGCAGGCCCCCTCCCTGCTTTTGCAGCCACCTCGACCCGGTGCTTTGCGCTCCCCGGAGCTGGCTGGGGCTCGGCATGCAGGCGCCGGTGCCGAAACCTTTGATGCCCCAATTTGGGCTCGTTTCCTCCCTTGGAGGGTGCAGAGGAAATGAGGGGGGGGGTGTTTCGTTTCCTTTCCCCCACCGCCGTCGGGACGGGTCCCCGTCGCGGCACCCTGTGGGCGCCCCGGCAGTGACCCATGGCGTTTCGGCCGCCCCCGCAGCTCCAGGGCCCCGCTTCGATCCCAGACCGCCTCCGTGGGAGATGGGGAAATTCCACCATTTCCCCATCGCCCTGGCTGCCTGCCACCGGGCATGGGGACCCCCACCTGGTCGGCGGAGCCCCCGTCCCCCCCCCTGGGGATGCCGAGGGCAGCTCCTGGCGGGGATGGTGATGGATGGGGGAATCCCGCGGGAACGGGAAGGGCCGTGGCTGCCGTGATTCATTACAAGCAGGCGGGAGCCGGGGATGGGGGGGCCGTTGGCTGTTTTGGGGCCAGGAAAATGGGGGGGTTGTTGGGGGGTCGAGCTCCCCGGCGAGGGGCTGATCTGGCCCCGGTGGTCTTTGAGCCGCCTCGCCGAGGCGTGGGGGGAACACGGGGCTGTGCCGGGGGTTTGCACGGCGCGGCGTGCGTGTGTGAGGGGCGGTGGGTCCCGCGTGGCCCCCGCTGGGTTCTGCTGCCCCGTGGCTGGGTCCCACCCGGGGCGGGGAGGGGGGGGGGTCACTGGGTGGCGTAGAGCAGCCCTGGGGCTGCGCCTGGCTGGGCAACCCCAGCCTGTCTGCCCCCCCCCCCCCCGCCATCCCTGCCATGGTACAGCCTGTGTCGTGTGTCCCCCCCCCCATCCCCACTGTGCTATTGCATGTGTCCCCCCCCCGTGGTACAGCCCATTCCCCCCCTTCCCCACGGTGGTACAGCCCATACCGGCTGGGATAGCGCCCCATCCCCGCAGTGCTATGGCCCGTGTCCCCCATCCCCCAGTGGTACAGCCCGTCTCCCCCTTCCCCGTCCCCCAGTGGTACATCCCGACCCCCTCCCCCCTTCCCCACAGTGGTACGGTCCCGTACCCCCCCACACCCCCCAAAACCCCGCAGTGGTACGGTCCCCCCCTGAGGCGGCCCCTCCCGCCCGGCCCGGCCCGGCCCGGCCCCTCCGGGCCGCGTCTCCCCGGGCCGCCCCGCTCCGGCCTCCCCCGGACAGGTACCGCCCCGCAGGCCCGGGCCCGCAACCCCCGCCTCGGCCCGGTGCGAGGTGTGCGTGTGTGTGGGGGGGGTGGAGGTGCTGGCGTCCCCCCCTCCCCGCTCTGCCCGACCCCCTCTTCCCCCCCCCCCCACCCCCCCGTCCGTCCCTCCGGAATGGTCTGTCCCCCGCCTTCCTCCTCCTCCTCCTCCTCCTCCCCCCCCTCCTTCGACCACGCGGAATGGTCTCTCCCGCCCTCCCCTTTCCCCCCCCCCCTCCCCGCCGCCGTCATGGTCTCGCCCGGCGCCGCCCCGCCCCCGCCGTTGGTTTCCGCGCGAATCCGCCGCCCGGTCCCGCCGCTCCCGCCGCCGCCGCCGCCCCGATGCCGGCCCGGGCCGCCCCGCTGCCCCCGGCCCCGCTGCCCGCCGAGCTGCGCCGACGGTGAGTCCCCGGCCCCGGCAGCCACCCACGCAACCCCCCCCACCGCCGCCCCCCCCCCCTCCGCCGGTGCCCAGCCCTGACCCCCGGCACCGCACCGTACCCCCCCCCCCCCCCCCCGGCGCGGCGCTGACAGCCCCCCGGTGTTGCCCTGACAGCCCCCCGGCACTGCGGGGCCCTGAGCTGACACCACCGCCACCACCCCCCCGGACCGCCTTGACAACCCCCCTGGTGTTGCCCTGACCCCCCCGGTGTTGCCCTGACAGCCCCCCGGCACTGCGGGGCCCTGAGCTGACACCCACACCCCCCCCGGGACACCCCCCCTCCCCGGCACAGCCTTGACACCCCCCCGGGACTGCCCTGACCCCCCCGGTATTGCCCTGTGACAGTTACCTGGTGCTGCAGTGCCCTGATCTGACACCCCCCCTCCGGGACAACCCTGACACTCCCCCCCCCCCACCCGGGACCACCCTGACACCCCCCCAGGACTGCCCTGACCCCCCCAGCATTGCCCTGACAGTTACCCAGCACTACAGTGCCCTGATCTGACACCCCCCCTCCAGGACTGCCTTGACAACTCCCCCCAACCCGGGACCACCCTGACACCCCCCCCACGACTGCCCTGACCCCCCCAGCATTGCCCTGACAGTTACCCAGCACTGCAGTGCCCTGATCTGACACCCCCCCACCCGGGACCGCCTTGACACCCCCCAGCATTGCACTGTATTGCCCTGCATTGACCCCCCCCCCCCCACCTCGGCACTGAACTGACAGCCCCCCAACATTGCACTGCATTACACTGCGCTGCCCTGACACCCCCAGGACTGTACTGACACCACCGCCCCCCCCCCCCGCCCTGGCACTGCACTGCATTGCCCTGGACCCCCCCAGCACTACACTGCACTGACCCCCCCCGGGGCTGCCCTGACCCCCCCCCCCCCCAGCATTACACTGCACTGGCACCCCCCAATATTGCAATGCTTGACACCCCCCCCCCAGCATTGCATTGCACTGGCACCCCCCAATATTGCACTGCCCTGACCCCCCCCCCCGCAGAGTGTGGAGCCTGGTGCTGCCCTGACAGCCCCCAGCACAGGGCAGGATTGCCCCGACCTCCCCCCCCGAGTTTTACACCCCCTGCGGTGTGGGGAGCCCAGCATTGTGCTGCAGCCCCCCAACTCTTTGCAATGCCGTGCGCAGCCCCCCCGTGCATTGCGCTGCACGCCCCCCCCGCCGCGTCGATGCCCAGCCGTGCGCTGCGACCCACCGCACAGCCCTGACACCCCTGTGCGCTGCGCTGACCCTCGGCACTGCGCTGACCCCCCCCCCGCCCCCCCCCGTGCAGTGCACTGACCCCCCCAGCCCTCCGCTGCACAGCCCCCCCTTCCCCATGCCTTGTGCTGACCCCCCAACACTGCACCGACCCCCCTGTGCAGTGTCCTGGCCCCCCCATCCATTGCGTGGACCCCCCCGGCAGTGTGCTGACCCCCCCCAGCACTGCCCTGACACCCCCAGTACAGTGCACTGGTCCTCCATGCATCGCATGGACGCCCCCAGCACCACCCTGACACCCCCCCCATGCTGCCACCACCCCCCAGCACTGCGCTCCATGGACCCCCCCGACCCCCCCAGCACCCACCAAGCCCCACCACAGCTCAGCAATGCACCGCACCGGGGTCCCACCACCCCCCCGCAGCCCCCTTTGCCCCACAGGACAGCCCTGACACCCAGCTGTGGGGGGGTGTGTTTCCCCGGGGGGGGGCCCATCAGGGTGCTCCTGCCCCACAGCCGGGCCCCACGTGGCAGTGGGGACGCCCAGCCTTGCCCCCGCACGGCTTTGTCCCCGCGTTGCCGCTCGGGACAGGGAGCGAAGGTGCACCCGGCCGGGGTGGGGGGACACGCTGGGTGGCCCCCCACCTTTCTCCGGGGTGGGGGGGCACGGAAATCCCTTCCTGGGGGAGCGAAAGCGGGGTGCAGCGGGGAGACCTTTCCTTCCCTTAGCGTGGGGGGGTTTCGAGCCAATCCCCCTCCTCGCTCCGGAGGGATCCGGCACCGTCCCCGCGTCCCCCCCCGCCGGCTCTCGCCCCGCCGCCGGCAGCGGGGAGGGCACATGGAGGGGTTGGCGTTTCCTGCGCCGTATTCCCCGCCGGCTATTGTCCCTTCCGCTCGCCTCCCGGCATCCCCTGGCCGGCGGGAAGGGGGGGGCCCGCGCTCGCCGGCTGCCGCTGAGCCGTTCTCCGGTTCGGCTACCCCTCTTCCGGTGCGGCGGCCGCGCGGCACAGCCTTGGCGCGCCCCGACCTTTCCCCGTCCGCCGTTGGTCTTTGCCGGAGCTCCGGCTGCATGGCCGTCTTCAAACCCAGGTGCCGATGACGGGACGGGATTTATCGCCCTCCTGGTTTTTGGGGGGTGGCGGTGGGGACCCCTCGCCCTCCCCGCTGGCCCCGGCTCGAAGGAATTGGCGGCAGCGTGGGGGCAGGAAGCCAAAAAAGCGGGCGGCCGGAGGTGAGATGGGAGCGAATGGAGCCGGTGCCGGACATGCCGGTGGCACCGGAGAGGTCCTGTCCCGCGTCCTGGCAAACGGAAGCATTCCTGGGGGGTGGCTGCGTGGCCCCGGTTCGGCAGACGGGCTCCCCATTTTTGGCGGGAGAGCCGTGGTGAACCGGGGGGGGGGGAGCGTTGGGGTCGTGCCGAGACCCCGGCAGCACCGGCGGGGACGGGGTTTCCTCCTCGCCGTCTCCTCGCTGCGGGGCTGGGGGCTGTCCCCGCCGCACAGGGGCAGCGCCAGCCGCTTCCCCCCACCCTCCGTCGCCGCTTTGCGCCGCTGGCGCCGTGGCAAGACGACACGTGGCTTCTCCCCCATGGTTTTTTTGCTATCTCCATGCCAGGGTAGGGCACGGGTGGGCAACGAGCCCCCGCCGCTACCTTGGGGGGTCCCTTGGGCACCGGCATCCCTTTACCGGCCCCCCTTTATTCCCCGCCTGGGAGCCGAGCATCCCTCTTGCTCCAAGGGAGTTTGGCCCCGCTTTGCGGTCGCAGCCGGTGCCGCTCCTTTGCCGGGTGCCGTTTTTGGAGCTGTCGAGGCGATTTTGGGGTCCGTCCCGGTTGCCCCTGCCCATCAGTGTCCCCCCCCGTAACCTCGTCGCCTGTCGGCGGAGCATGGTCTGACCCCCAACGCTCTTCTCTTGCAGGCTGCAGGACTTGGAGAGGGATGAAGACAGCCTGAGCGAGAAGGTGAGTGTCCCTGGATCACCAGGAGCCGCGCTTCCACCTGCCCTTGGCTCCGATTTGGGTGCCCGCCATCCCGCGCTGTCACCGCCGGTCCCGCATCGGGTGCTGCCATCAGGCTCGGGATGCTCCGGCTTACAGCGGTGGGAGTCGGCGGGGCTCCGGAGCCGGCTCCTGGATGCTCAGCGGGGACGTGACTCTGGTGCTGAGCAGGGGACTGCGATTCATCGGTGCTCCTGAGCCTCTTGTTTCTGTGCTGTCGCGGCGTTGCCAGGGTGGGGGGTTTCCGGAGCCCCACGGGGTAGGGTCGGGGGGGACGGTGTGGCAGGCTGGCCGAGTGAGACCCCCGTGTCTCCCTTGCTGGCCCAGTTCCCTGGACCTGATGAGGTCGTAGTCCTGGTGTTGGCGCTGTCTGTTGTCATATGGAAACCGCCGTCACCTCATATCAGGAGGGTCCCGGTGAGCTGGGTGAGCGGCGCCCGGATTCGGAGTGACCGGCGGTTCGGCTCAGCCCAACCGCCTACGGAGATGCCGCTCTGCCGAGCCCCGAGGGGAGCGTCACCGCCGCCCGCCCCACGCCGTCCCCTCCGTCCCCGCAGGAGTGTGTCAAGGAGAAGCTGAGCCTCATCCATGGCTTCCTCCAAGCCGACGTCCAGAACCAGTTGAGCGAGCTGGAAGCCAAACTCCGCTGCGAGGAGCTGTCGGAGGTGAGACCCCGGGTTTCGGTGAGCCGGCGGGTTGGGTTGTGCCGGCTCCTTAGCGGCACGGCTCACCGGAGCTGGGCGGTTTAACTGACGCCCTTCCCTCCCAGGAGAGGTACCTGGCCAAGGTGAAAGCCCTGCTGCACCAAGAGCTGTCGGCGGAGAATGGGGACGTGGCACCGCTGCTGCAGGCATCGAACGGGTGCTCCAAAAACGGCGCCTACGGGAGCGACGAGGACTCGGAGCGAGCGGGACCCGATGGGGAAGAAGACAGCGCGATGGAGATGGAGGAAGCAGCCGCCTCTTCTTCCTCCTCTTCGTTGGTCCCCACGCCGCGGGCACGCAAGGCCAGGAGGAGCCGATCCAATGGGGAGAGCAAAAGTAATGGCGGCAGCGGGCGCAACTTGGTTTTCTGTCCTCTTTTCCAACGTGCTTAAAGTAAATAATTCATTACCGTTAAATACTAAGCGGGAGCATGACGATTCCCGGAGGGATTGCGAGCAGAGATCCCCCCAGGAAAGGTCTTGGGGTCTCCTTGCCTTGCTCTGGGATGATGGGGTGCGGGAAGAGGGGTGCTGTCGCCCGCGGTGGTTCCAGCCCCGTGGGGTGTTGCAGGAGGGGAAGGGCAGCGGGTCCCCATCGTTAACGCAGTCCTTCGTCATCTTCCTAACAGAGTCTCCCGCCAGTTCCCGGGTCACTCGGAGCTCCGGCCGGCAGCCGACCATCCTGAGCATGTTCTCCAAAGGGTCAGTACGGTGGCAGGGCTGGGACCTGCACCTCCTTTACCGTGTCCCCCAGGAGCCTTCACCCTCTTCTTCCTCTCTCTGCCATCTGGGGCTGACGGGTTCAATCCCAAAACTTGCGGTTCCCAATGAGACTGGCCTTGGGGACCTGCCGGGCGCTTCCCCGGGGAGCCCCGCTCCTGCCGGTGCCGGGAGAGCCCCTCATTCCCCTCCAAACCCTCATGGCGTCGGAGCGCCAGATTGATCCGTTGCGTTTGAAAACCGTCAGGTCCAACAAACGGAAATCGGAGGAGGTGAACGGGGAAGTGAAGCAGGAGGCGATGAACGTGGAGAAGGAGGAAGAGGAGCTGGAGGAGAAGGTGTGTGCCGGCACCGTTGGCAGCCAAGGTCTTTGCCAGTTGCTTTGCCGGGCAGCCGCCGTGCTGGGGTTGAGCATGTGTTGTCCTGGAGGGCGTCGTGCTCTCCAGCCTCCCCTTACACTCCTTCGTTTCTCCCTCAAGGAACAAGACGAGAAAAGGATTAAAATCGAAACCAAAGAAGGGTAAGGAGGAAGGAGAGTGTTCCCTGCTTTGGGCCGGTGCCTGTCAGTGCCCATTTCCCTCTGCCGTGGCCTCGTTAGTGTGGGGAGGATGTCGACATTACGCTTCTCTCTGTCTTCATCCCTTTGTATTTTTTTACACCCAGGTTGGAGATAAAAGATGAAATTACTCAGGTTAAAACTACAACACCTGCTAAAGTAAGTTCCTTTTCTTCCATCTCAGCATTTTGGTTTTGGTTTTTTCTTTATTATTGTTTTAACTCTTCCAAAGAGCGGCTGGACTTCCCTAAGGGAAAGATAAAGCCATTTCCAGCCCATGCAGCTTCCAAAAATCAACCCCCCCAGCAAGGTGGGGAGCAACGCAGCCTTTATGAGCTTGGGCTGCTTTTGAAGCAAGGGCAGCGGCCGCTGTTTTGCTGCCTGGATGCTTTAAAAATGAGGGTTGCGCTAACGAACGGGACCGTTTGGGGAAGGAGCTTTGAGCCTGATCATAGGCTGAAGCTCATGGGGGGCAGAGAAAAGCTGACGCCGTCTCCCCTGTCTTGCAGACCACCCCTCCCAAGTGCGTCGACTGCAGACAGTACCTCGATGATCCCGACCTCAAATTCTTCCAAGGAGATCCTGATGATGCCGTAAGGGATTTAATGCTCCTTCTCTGGGTCTGGGGAGAGCTGTTGTGCTAATGGGAACGCTCGTTAAATGTCCTCCTCTCTCCCTCGTTCAGCTGGAGGAGCCAGAAATGCTGACGGATGAGCGTTTGTCCCTCTTTGACGCTAACGAAGATGGCTTTGAGAGCTACGAGGACCTGCCGCAGCACAAAGTCACCTCTTTTAGGTGAGATGTGGGGAAAGCAGGCTATAAAAACCTGCTGAATTTGCAAACGCTGTGGGACAACGCATCAACCTACAACCTCTGTCCCTTGCCAGCGTCTATGACAAGCGAGGTCACTTGTGCCCCTTTGACACCGGCCTGATCGAGAGGAACATCGAGCTGTATTTCAGCGGTGCTGTGAAGCCCATCTACGATGATAACCCTTGTTTGGATGGTGAGTTGGATCTGGAGGAGCCTCGAGGGCTGCGGGGACGTTGGTTTGTCACCTTAAATTTCAGCTCAACACTGCATGCAAAATGAAGCCGCATCCGGGTGGCAATTTGTCATCCGCAGCTGCTTGGGTTTTTTGGGCACTGAGGACTGAAATTTGTGTTTTCTTGCATTCAGGTGGGGTGAGAGCCAAGAAGTTGGGACCCATAAACGCCTGGTGGATCACGGGGTTCGATGGAGGGGAGAAGGCTTTGATCGGCTTCACCACAGGTGGGTGAGCGAGGATGGGGGAGGTTGGGCTCGGGGAGCACGCCTGGCTTGGGATTTAAGTCTCTGCTGCCTGTCCGGCTGGTGAAGGAGCTTTATTGGGGTTCGTGGACTTTGCTGCCGCCGGGAACTTGCACCAACAAGCATGTGGCAAGGTGGAGGACCGTGCTGAAGCTTGGGTCTGGGTTTATTTAGCTCAGCAGCACCCAGGCTTATGTTACATGCATGCAAAACCTCCTGCTGAGCTTGCAGCTGCCAGCAGCACCCTGCATGAGGCTATCGGAGCTGGGATGAGCAAGGTGGCTGGAGGGGGGTATCTCCCTGGCAGCCCTTCCCAGGCAGGATCCGTCCTCCGGTCCCTCCTCCGTGGGAAGCCGCCGATGCAATGCAGGAGTGGGTCAGGGTCGCTCTTGGAGGGAGTTTTCTCTTTGCTCTTGACCTCCTGGCCCCTGTCGCAGGGCTCTGTTCCTTTCTTACTCTACACCCTGGGCTTTTTGGACAGGTTTGTGTTGAGAAAGGTCTTGGAGGAGCGCCCAGTCCTGGCCAGCCCTTGGCTCTGTGTCCCAGCTGGCTTTTTCACTCTCTAGCCGAATTGGGGGAAGAAGCTGACATTTGGGGGTTTAAAAGCTTTTTCCATTCACCGTTTCTGCAAGGAACCCTTCCAATAACCTGGTGATATCAGAGGAGGACTTAACTCTCCTGTGCATCAGCAAATGGAGTTTGTAGTGACAGAAAAAAACCCTGGATTGTCTTTGCTTTCTAATTAGGTAACAGCAAAACTAAAAGGCTAGTGCGTGGATAGTGTGCCCCACCTCACATCCCCACTCCCCCCTCGCTTTGGTGGTGATAGCTGAGTGACCGTGGGTCCTGGCTCGTGGTAGAGTTTCCCTGCACGCTTAGGTCTTGGTGCTGTAGCAGCGTGGACGGGCTGGTCTTCCCCCTCCCCAGGACCTGCTTGCCGCAGTCCTAGCTCATCCTTAAATACTGCTAAATTCCCTGGTATTTAATCGCCCGCCGTGATCTCTCTGCCGCAGCCTTCGCGGATTACATCCTGATGGAGCCCAGCGAGGAGTATGCTCCCATCTTCGCCCTCATGCAAGAGAAGATCTACATGAGTAAAATCGTCGTTGAGTTCCTGCAGAACAACCGCGACGTCAGCTACGAGGATCTGCTCAACAAAATCGAGGTGAAAATCCGAGGGCGGCGGCATGCGGGGGTGGGTGTTGCTCTGCCACCCTTTCCCTAACCAACCCCTCCTCGCAGACCACCGTACCTCCCGCGGGGCTGAACTTCAACCGCTTCACAGAGGACTCGCTCCTGCGACATGCCCAGTTCGTGGTGGAGCAGGTGGAAAGCTACGATGAAGCCGGGGACAGCGACGAACCCCCCGTCCTCATCACGCCCTGCATGAGGGACTTGATCAAGTTGGCTGGAGTCACCCTGGGGAAGAGGTGAGCCCCGCGTAGACGCTGTCTTTGGGGGGCACTTGGCTTTGCAATATCCCAGGAGGAGCCCGTTGGGTTGGTTCCCCATCGACTTTGCGCAGGGGATCCTTCCAGGAAAACCCTTCTGCTTGTTCCCAGCTGGGATGACGCGAGGATTTAGGCTCAGTGGCATGAGCAGCACTGGGAGATTGGAGTAGAAATCCTCCCAAAACTGGGAAAACCCTCTGCCTAGTGCTGCCCCAAGGGAGGAAAGGCTCTGGCTTGTGTCCCCAGAGCCTGGCTTTGCTCTTTGTCCTGCTGTAGCATCCCTTCAGGACCCCATGCCAACCACAGCACGTACCTGAGTGCCTGTTAGGGGATCCTGCCGTGGTCCTGGGCTGCTGGGAGAGCTCTGCTCCCTGGGGACCCTCCTTGGGTGCCGGGCTGTTTGTTGTGGCTGTAGCTGTCAGCGGAACGAGGCACAGAGTCCCCTCTCACCGCTCTCACCTTGGTCGCAGGCGAGCTGTCAGGCGGCAGGCCATCCGGCACCCCACCAAAATAGACAAGGACAAGGGTCCCACCAAAGCCACCACCACCAAGCTGGTGTACCTCATCTTCGACACCTTCTTCTCGGAGCAGATCGAGAAGGACGAGAAGGAAGACGACAAGGAGAATGCCATGAAGCGCCGGCGCTGCGGTGTCTGCGAGGTAACGGGGGGCCGGCGTGGAGCCGAAGTGACCCGATCCCCTCCCATCCCCTCCATCCCGCCTGAACGGCCCCTTCTGGGGTCGCTCCCTTGGGGCAGGGGACCTATTTCCAGAGGCCACCGAGTTCCCCTTGGTCCCTGTCCCTCCACTGCGTCTGCCGGTGCTCAGCCTGTCGCCTCTCCCTGCTCTAGGTTTGCCAGCAGCCTGAGTGCGGGAAGTGCAAAGCTTGCCAGAACATGGTGAAGTTTGGGGGCAGCGGACGGAGTAAGCAGGCTTGTTTGCAGAGGAGGTGCGTCTCCCACGGGCAGCGATGCCTCCTCTAAGTCCTCTCCGCCTCTGGAGAGAGGGGATGTGGTCCCCGCACCGTGCCCTGCTGCAGTGACGGTCCCTGTGTCCCCAGGTGTCCCAACCTGGCCGTCCGGGAAGCTGATGAGGACGAGGAGGTAGATGACAACATCCCTGAGATGCCATCGCCTAAGAAGATGCTGCAGGGCAGGAAGAAGAAGCAGAACAAGAGCCGTATCTCCTGGGTGGGGGAGCCCATCAAGGTGAGGCTGGGCAGGACCCTGCTCTCCTCCCGCTGGGGTGGGTGCTCAGGCTGCGACGGGGGCTGCGTCACTTGCCGGCGTGGGGATTTAACAGCGCTCTCCACTGTCTCCCCGCTTCTGCAGAGCGATGGGAAGAAGGACTACTACCAGAGGGTCTGCATTGACTCGGAGACCCTGGAGGTGGGAGATTGTGTCTCCGTCAGCCCGGATGATCCCACCAAGCCCCTCTACCTCGCCAGGTTGGTGCCGTGGTGCTGAAGGGGACGAGTCTCTGCTCCTGCTGGGGTGGACGTGTGTGGGGACAGCTGATGTTCCCAATTAGAGAACCCTAATTGCTTGGCCATGCTGCTGTTTGAGGACTCCCCAGCTCTGGCAAGGCTCGGAGCAGCTCAGCCCTTTCTTATGGTGCTCCATAACCCTGGCTCCTTCCCCCTCAGGGTGACAGCCATGTGGGAGGACAGCAGTGGCCAGATGTTCCACGCACACTGGTTCTGCCCCGGCTCGGACACTGTCCTGGGGGCCACCTCTGACCCCCTGGAGCTCTTCTTGGTGGATGAGTGCGAGGACATGCAGCTCTCCTACATCCATGGCAAAGTCAAAGTGATCTACAAGGCGCCCTCGGAGAACTGGTCCATGGAGGTGGGTGACAGCCCTGCAAACCCCGGCTGGCCCGGACCAGGCACGGCGTGGGCAGCAGCACTGATTCCCGTGAACACCTCTCTCCTAGCAGGGCGGGCTGGACATGGAGATCAAGATGGTGGAAGACGACGGGAGAACTTACTTTTATCAGATGTGGTACGACCAGGAGTACGCTCGATTCGAGTCCCCACCGAAAACTCAGCCCACGGAAGACAACAAATACAAGTGAGCGTGCGCAGGGCAGCGGCTCTCGGGATCCGCTCTGCCCAAAATGGACAGCAGGAGCCTCTCAGCTCCCGGCAGCACCGCAGCCGGCCTTGGCAGGGTCCCCATCACCGCGCTCTGCCATCCTCCTTTCCCGCAGGTTCTGCATGAGCTGCACGCGCCTGGACGAGGTGAGGCACAAGGAGATACCCAAAGTGGCTGAGCCCCTGGAGGAAGGGGATGGGAAGATGTTCTACGCCATGGCCACCAAGAACGGAGTGCAGTACAGGGTGGGAGATGGCGTCTACCTCCTGCCGGAAGCCTTTTCCTTCAGGTTGGTGCTTGCAGGGGGCTGTAAGCACTTCTCGGGATGCTCTTTGGTCAAGCTTTTGGTAGCAGAGGACGTAGTCTCCGGATGGCGAATTCCACCTGTAAACAAAGCACCTATCACTCTAATTTCCAAAAGCTTGGTTTAAAAATAAAGGTGCTTCTAACCCCAATTTCACCTCCTGTGATTAAACAGAGCAACTTTTCTCCGCTCGGACAATCCCGATCGCTGAGCTGCCGTGTTTTGGCAGCTGAATCGGAATCCTTTTGTGCGTTGCTTTTTCTTCAAAAGAGCGAGCCTGGGTAGATGAAAGATGAAACAAGACCCTGCCTGCTGCCTGTAATTATGGGAGGAGAAATGGCAAACCTCTTTGGGGCAGCAACGTGTAGGCACCTTGGTTTGCAGCTGTGCACAGTTATGTGATGGTCTGGCTGTAAAATGCCTGTGCTGCGGAGCAGGAGGTTCGGTGCCGGCGCTGCCGCAGTGGCTTGGTGCCCACATTGCCACCCTACGCCACAGAGACCAGGCAGGCTAGGCAGCGACGTGGGAGGAGGATGCTCTGTGTTGCTACGTTTTTTGGGGGGGAAAGGGATAGCCTAACCTCCTTCCCTCCCCTTCTCCCCAGCATGAAACCCGCCAGCCCAGCCAAGCGCCCCAAAAAGGAGGCGGTGGATGAGGAGCTGCACCCAGAGCACTACCGCAAGTACTCCGAGTACATCAAGGGCAGCAACCTGGATGCCCCCGACCCTTACCGCGTGGGCCGCATCAAAGAGATTTTCTGCAACATCCGCAGCAACGGCAAACCGAACGAGGCCGACATCAAGCTGCGCATCTGCAAGTTTTACAGGTGAACAGCGCTGCTGGGGTCTGCGTTACAGGGGTGCAGGCCCCCCCCACCGTGGGCTGCAGGGCTCGCCCGAGATCTCGGGTGCTGGGAAAAGCTCCGCACCATCAGCTCAAGGTCACGCCGGAGCCAGGTGTCTCGAGCACCGCGGCGTGGTTGGTCGGTGCAGTCGAAGGGGCTTACCGCCACGGCGGTCTGGGCTCAGACCCGCTGCTGAGCCGCACCGCCAGCGCCGTCCCAGGGTGTGGGTGTTTACCCAAACATTTGCAGGCTCTTAGTCATCTCCCCCACACCACAGAGGGATGTGTGCGAAGAGCCTTGGCAGCGGGAAAAGAACGTGCTGACGCTCAGACTCTGTGTGTTTTGAGCCTAACAGCTCTCCTTGCACTAGATCTCTTTGCCTTTAATTTCACATACCAGCTCTGGTGCCAGTTCCCCCCTCCCTCCTCTAAGAAAACCCCCCAAAAACTCCCTTTGGTATGAAACAAATCATCCCTTTGGTGCTGTGCCCAGGCCATGCCAGCAAACACGCGCAGCCGGAGGAAACAAACCCTCCTCTCTCTGGGGAGACGGAGCGGTGTGAGTGCCAGAGGCTGGACCGGGATGAGGATCTTGCCGAAAACATTTCCCTGATCCAGGTGTTTTTTCTCCGCAGACCCGAAAACACGCACAAGTCCATGAAAGCCAGCTACCATGCAGACATCAACCTCCTGTACTGGAGCGATGAGGAGACGACGGTCGACTTCCGTGCCGTGCAGGGTCGTTGCACGGTGGTGTATGGGGAAGACCTGACGGAGAGTATCCAGGACTACTCCGCTGGTGGGCTCGACCGCTTCTACTTTTTGGAGGTGAGGGAGCCGGGGTTCGAGGGGTCTGGCGGTGTCTCTGGGTGTGTTGAGTCCCCGGGGACTGAGCAGAGCAGGCGCATCGACCTCTGCCTCTCGGTGCAGGCTGTCCTGCCTCTCCGGGTGTGTTTTGCCTGGAGGGGCCATCGTGCAGAGCGAGGATTTGTAGCTCGTTGCGACCTCCTGGGGACTAAGTCTCGGATACGAAGGAAGCTTTAATCTGAGTGTCACCAGGAGCTGGCTGGAGCAGTTGCTCCCTGTGGAACTAAGGGGCCAAATTCGGACCCTCTGGTGGCCTCCCTGGCTCCCTGAGGCAATGAAGAGGGAGGTGATGGACCCTTTGCGGGGCCCAGCGCTGCGCCTGTGTCCTGCCCTTTGGTTTTGCAGCTCCAGTTCTCGGGTGCTGGCAATGCCTCGGCTGTTCCTGAGCTACAAAAGCTCTTTGTGTTCAAGTGTCCTGAACCCTTTCTCTTCCCCAGGCTTACAACGCAAAAACCAAGAGCTTTGAAGATCCTCCCAACCACGCTCGGAGCTCTGGCAATAAAGGGAAGGGAAAGGGGAAAGGGAAAGGTAAGTCTGCTTGAGGGGAGAGGTCTTGGGTGGGTGAACCAGTTCACGTCTGCCGTTATGTGCTGCCGAGCAGAGATAAGACATGCCGCCGACCAGATGTTTCTGTGCCCTCCTCCTTGCTCCGATGCTCTGGCAGGATGCAGTGATGTGGTTTTAAGGCACCTCGTCTCTTTGAAATAAGCCTTGCGGTGACAGGACGTGGTCCTTCAGAGATCTCGAAGCCTTTCACTTGCCAACCCTCTGCCAGGGGCTGGCCGCTCCGTAGCGTTGGGCTTTTGTACCCTGCTCCCAAGACGGGGAGCTTCCCTGGGAGTTATCGCTGTGCCCGTCTGACCCTCAGAAACTCTCTGCCTGTGCCCAGAGGCTGTTGGATGGAAAGGGAAAAGACGAGAGGCTTGCCTTCCAAAAGCAAGGGCGTATTCTGGCAGTGGCGGTGAAACAATTAAGGGGCAGAAAGGTGCTTGAAGCTGACGTTTTAACTGCTGCGGAGGAGGGGGAGAAGAATTTGCCTTGTAAGCAGTAAGAGGAGGAAATGACTTTGCCTTTTGATGTGAGCGGGGCTCTGTTCGCAGGCAAAGGCAAAGGGAAGTCGTCAGTGAGCTGCGAGCAGAGCGAGCAGGAGCCGGCCGAGCTGAAGCTCCCCAAGCTGCGGACGCTGGATGTCTTCTCCGGCTGCGGAGGGCTGTCCGAGGGCTTCCACCAGGCAGGTGAGCGGCAGAGCGGGGACAGCAGTGGGGTGACGAGCAGAGCCCGCGGGGAGACGGGCATCGGCGCTGGCTGCTCAGTTCCTCCAAGCTGGCGGTTGTGTTCGGCATGTGCCGGATCAGGGAGTGCGAGCCAGCGCTCTGCTCCTCCGCGCAGGCTCAAGATCCTGCGCTTTGTCTCCCCAGGCGTGTCGGAGACGCTCTGGGCCATCGAGATGTGGGAACCGGCCGCCCAGGCTTTCCGGCTGAACAATCCTGGCACTACTGTCTTCACGGAGGATTGCAACGTCCTGCTGAAGCTGGTCATGTCTGGTGAGAAGACCAACTCGCTGGGGCAGAAGCTGCCGCAGAAGGGGGATGTGGAGATGCTGTGCGGTGGTCCTCCGTGCCAGGGCTTCAGCGGCATGAACCGCTTCAACTCCCGCACCTACTCCAAGTTCAAGAACTCCCTGGTGGTCTCCTTCCTCAGGTGAGCAGGGGAGGTGGCGAGGACCTGTGCCGGGGCGTGGGTGCGGACCCCCACCTCAAACGTTGCTCTGTCCTTGTTCCTGTGTCCCTCTCCCTCCTCGCAGCTACTGCGACTACTACAGACCGCGGTTCTTCCTTCTGGAGAACGTCAGGAACTTTGTGTCCTTCAAGCGTTCCATGGTGCTGAAGCTCACCTTGCGCTGCCTCGTCCGCATGGGTTACCAGTGCACCTTCGGGGTCCTACAGGTAGGGTGTTGGGTGACCTGGAGACAGTTAACCGGGACGAAAGCCCTTCTCCTCTCAGCTGGCTCTGCCATGGACCGTCCCGCTCCGAAGGAGCAGTTGGCTGCGTTGCTCCTTGGCTTCCCTGGGTGGCTTGGGGGGGCTGTTCCCAGCTCTTCGGGGGCACTGACTGGATGGGGATGCTCCAGCCCCTTCAGGAGTTGTCCTTTCCTTGCCAGGCTGGCCAGTATGGCGTGGCCCAGACGCGGCGGAGAGCCATCGTCCTCGCCGCAGCTCCCGGCGAGAAGCTGCCCATGTTCCCCGAGCCCTTGCACGTGTTCGCGCCCCGTGCCTGTCAGCTGAGTGTCGTGGTGGACGACAAGAAGTTCGTTAGCAATATCACCCGGTGAGCCTTCGGCACTGCGCTGGGGCTGGCGAGGGTGAGGTTTTGTCTGCTCACGGCTCCCTCCTTCCTCCCAGGACGTATTCCGGCCCCTTCCGCACCATCACCGTGCGGGACACCATGTCCGACCTGCCGGAGATCAGGAACGGTGCCTCCGCCTTGGAGATCTCCTACAACGGCGAGCCCCAGTCCTGGTTCCAGCGGCAGATCCGGGGCTCCCAGTACCAGCCCATCCTCAGGGACCATATCTGCAAGGTGTGGATGCCAGGGTCTCAATGAGGGGCCGGGCTGCACTCGGATCCCCCAGACCCAAACCGAGATGGGGGTCAGGGGCAGGTTGGATGTGAAGTGGGGTGAGAGGGACCATCCCCAAGCCCTCCCTGGTTAACTTTCCCAAAGATGAGGCTGGCGGAGCTGCTGGGAGCTGTCCCTCTCCCCCAGCCTTCTCCGGAGAGAGGACCGGGCCTCCTGGGGTAGCCGGTGTCCCTTTGCGTCCCCTGCCCCACCGACGGTGACGGCGGGCTTGTCGTTGGCAGGACATGAGTGCCCTGGTCGCAGCCCGGATGAGACACATCCCCTTGGCCCCCGGTTCCGATTGGCGCGACCTGCCCAACATCGAGGTGCGGCTGTCAGACGGCACGACCACGCGCAAGCTGCGGTACACGCACCACGAGAAGAAAAACGGCCGCAGCAGCTCCGGGGCGCTGCGGGGGGTCTGCTCCTGTGCCGAAGGTAGGTGCTGGCTCCCCAAAACCGACCGTGGCTGCTCGTCCGCTCCCCCGCCTCACCCCCTCCATCTTCCCAGGCAAGCCTTGCGACCCCGCGGACCGGCAATTCAACACCCTCATCCCCTGGTGCCTGCCCCATACCGGCAACCGGCACAACCACTGGGCCGGGCTCTACGGGCGCCTGGAGTGGGACGGCTTCTTCAGCACCACCGTCACCAACCCCGAGCCCATGGGCAAGCAGGTGAGCGCCGTCGGATCCGTCCCCTCCGCCGGCAAGGGCAGGCGTTGCCCAATGGCCGCCGTGGTTCCGACCCTTGGTTTTATTTGCTGCCGTAGGGTCGGGTGCTGCACCCGGAGCAGCACCGAGTGGTGAGCGTGAGGGAGTGTGCCCGCTCCCAGGGCTTCCCCGATACTTACCGCCTCTTCGGGAACATCCTCGACAAGCACAGACAGGTGAGCGCTGGCCGCTCGTCGCCGGCAAACCCCTCGCCAGCGGGCATCCCCTTACCGGCGACGTGGCGGAGCCGGCGTCCAGCGTAACCCTCCCTCTGTCGCAGGTCGGTAACGCAGTGCCTCCTCCTCTAGCCAAAGCCATCGGGCTGGAGATCAAGTCGTGTGTGTTGGCGAAGCTGAGAGAAGACACGGCGGGTAAGTGCCGCACCGGCAGCCGCTGCCATCCACCCCTGTGCCGTGGGCAGAAGGATCCGGAAAGACGGTCCCCGACCTCAGCCCTCCTTTGCGGTCGGGGGGGTGTCCCAGTTTAGGGCTGGGTGCCGCGGGTTGGGGTATGGCATCGTCACCCCCTCCTCTCTTCCCCAGAGACCAGCGCTCCGGAGAAGATGGAGACCACGGAAACCGCCGACTGACGCGCGGCCTCTCCTCCGGCACCAGGACACCCAAACATGCACTGATTTATTTTAAACCCCTTTTATTTTTTTTGTTTGTTTGTTTGGTTTTTTGGGGGTTATTTTTTTTGTTTTGTTTTGTTTTTTGTTTTTGTTTTTTTTTTAATTCCCGGGCTGTGGGGACCTGCCGTGGCCTGTCCCCCTCTGGCCCTGCTCGTGTCTGTCTCCCGGCCGCCCTCCGCCGCTGTCTGTGATGGTTGAACTCCACTACCACCCCGGGACCCCCCTCCTTTCCCCTTCCCCGGCCCCGGCAGAGCCCTGTGGGACCCCCGGTCCCAGCCCTACCCTGGGGCCCCGCTCCCCGTTTTTACGCCGCATTGTATTGAAAATAATCGGCCGCTTTGTACAAGTGGGAATTGATACTTTATGTAGTTTTTATATGTTGTAATATTTCTTCAAATAAATCTCTCCTATAAATTATAAACCCCTCGTCCTCTCCCCGTGTCCTTTCTCCGGGCCTAGCCTAGGCCTCGGCCCCGTGGCGCCCACCGACCTGTTGCTTAGCAACCGCCTCCCGGCGTGCAGCGCGGCTCGCCCCGCCCCTTCCTCTCCTACGCCGGAAGTGGCGCAGCCCCGCCGGAAGCGTAGCGCCTCCTTCCGGTAGTTGGGCGTGAGGACGGACGGGTGGGAGCGCGATGCCGACGGGCGACTACGAGTGAGGAGACGGCGACGGGACCGGGGTGGGGGGGTCCCGGGAACCGGGCGTTGGGCCGGGGCTTGGCCCAGGGAGCAGGGCCGCGGGGGGGAGGAGGAAGGCCTCGGGGGGGAGCCGGGTGTGGGGCCTGGTAGGCCCTGAGGGGGCCTTCGGCGGGGACCGGGGCTCTGGCGGGTGAGGAGAAGGGAGGAAGGCCGGGGCGGCGGCGGTGCTGGGACCCGAGTGGGGCGGGAGCGGAGAGGGGGTCTGTCCGGGGTTGAGGGAACAGAAGGGACCCGGGGCTGAGGGGACAGGAGGGTCCCCGAGCGAAGGGACAGGGGTCCTGGCGGGAGAGGCGGGGGGGGGGGCAGCGGGTTTAAGGCTCTCCTCTCTCCACAGCTCGAAGCCCAGCTGGGCCGACCAGGTGGAAGAGGAGGGTGGAGAGGACGGTGAGTGTCTCTTGCCGCAGGCCGGTTCCCTCCCCCTTTTTCTCCGGCTGCTCCGCCTGCTGGTAACCGGTGAATTTTTTTCTGGAGAAAAAGAGCAGCTGCTGTTCCTAAAACAGCCCAGAGCTGCTCCCGCTCCTTGTCCAGGGCTCAGAACAGGTTCCTGGGCTCTTCTCTGAGGCCAATCCTTGTGAGCAGAGCTGGGCCTGACCTGGGACGAGGAGCAGGATGCCTTTCGCCATCCTTGCTCCACCCCTTTCAGGGCCTGAGGAAGCTCAGGTGCTTGAAGCGGCTGAGATTTCTTAGCTTTTTGGCCTTTTTCTGTGCTGGGGGGGAAGAACAGAGCACCTCCTCCCTGTGGGGAGAGGCTGTGCCGGGGCGCAGGGCTCCCGCCCCCTCTGCTGGGCTCGCCCCAAGCGAGGGGGTGAATCTCCCCGTTCTCTTCCCGCAGACAAATGTATCACCAGCGAGCTGCTGAAGGACATCCCCCTGCCAGGGGTGCTGGGGGGCAGCCTGAGCGCTGAGGCCGAGCTGCTGAAAGGAGGTGAGAGCTGGACGAGAGGCCGGGAGGGGCTGTTTTCTTGTCACCTCCCCCACAACGGACACTGTCCCACTGTCCCCCCTCCCCACAGGCCCGCTCCCTTCACCAAAGGAACTTATCAATGGGAACATCAAAACGATCACGGAGTATCGGGAGGAGGAGGATGGGCGCAAGGTGAAGGTGAGTAGCGTGTCCCAGGCTGCCATTTTGGCTTCTGCCTGCTGCCGAGCTGCCCTTCTCCCCTCCCAGAGCCCTCGGCTCTGCCCTGGCGCAGGAGCTGATCCCTGCCTGCGTGGTCGGGCAGCGTCAGCCAGCCGCGTGTCAGCAGGGACATCCCGTTGGAGCCCTGTTTTGACTCTGCGGTTTCAGGCAGCCCCAAACTTAGCATATGTGGGGCGGAGGTGTGTCTGCTGTCCCTCCTCCTGCATCGATCGGTTCTTTTGCACCTTTACAGATCATCCGCACCTTCCGCATCGAGACCAGGAAGGCCTCCAAGGCGGTGGCCCGTCGGAAGGTAAGCATCTGTGGGAATGGAGAGGGAAGGAGGGAGGGAAATCTGCGCTCCAGCAGGAATCGCTTCGTTTCCCAGCCCTCCGCTTCTGTCCGTCCCTTCTCAATCTCCCAACGATTCCTCAGCGGGGAGCGTTTCCCTTCCCGCTGGCTGCTCCTGCTCTGTGTTCAGTGATTGCTCGGGGACGTGCCGTGCAAGTGGGCCCCCCTTTTCCTCCCTAGAACTGGAAGAAATTTGGCAACTCGGAGTTTGATGCCCCCGGACCAAACGTGGCCACCACCACCGTGAGCGATGACGTCTTCATGACCTTCATCACCAGCAAGGAGGTGGGTCGGGCACGATGGGAGCTTGCAGGCCGGTGGGGAGCCGCCGGTGGGGCCGTGTCTGGGTGCGTGGCGGGTCCCGCGGGACTCAGGACTCTCCCTGTCCCCCAGGACCTGAACTGCCAGGAGGAGGAGGATCCCATGAACAAACTGAAGGGGCAGAAGATCGTCTCGTGCCGTATCTGCAAGGGCGACCACTGGACTACCCGTTGTCCCTACAAAGACACCTTGGGGCCGATGCAGAAGGAGTTGGCCGAGCAGTTGGGGCTGTCCACAGGCGAGAAGGAGAAGCTGCCCGGAGGTACAGCACCCCTTCATCCTGAGAAGGGGGGGCTGCCGTCTGCCTGCAGCTGCGGGCAGCCTCACCTCCTGCCTTTCGCCTTTCCTGCCCTCAGAGCCAGAGCCGGTGCAGGCTCAGCAGAGCAAGACGGGCAAGTACGTTCCCCCCAGCCTGAGAGACGGAGCCAGCCGCCGTGGGGAGTCCATGCAGCCCAACCGCAGGGGTAAGTCAAGGCCTGTCCTCATGGTGGGAGCAATATCCCTGCTCCGCGCGTGACACCGGGCCTCTACGGTGGCGTGTACGGCACCTGCTGGCTCTGGCCGTGGTCCCACCAGCGGCCTTGACCTTCCTTATCCTTCCCCCGCAGCTGATGACAACGCCACCATCCGTGTCACCAACCTGTCCGAGGACACGCGTGAGACTGATCTCCAGGAGCTGTTCCGGCCCTTCGGTTCCATCTCTAGGATCTATTTAGCCAAGGACAAGACCACTGGGCAGTCCAAGGTGGGTACGGAGGGATTTTCCCTTTTGGGGGGGCTGAGGAGGAGACCCCCTCCTGCTTCTTCTCACCCTCTCGCTTTCCTCCCACCCCAGGGTTTCGCCTTCATCAGCTTCCACCGCCGGGAGGACGCAGCCCGAGCTATTGCCGGGGTCTCCGGATTCGGCTACGACCACCTGATCCTCAACGTGGAATGGGCCAAGTAAGTGCCGGGGGGTGCCTCGGATGACTGGGGGGACGGCACGTGCCGGGTGCCGGAGGTCTGCGTGCAGCCGCCCCTCACCTTACCGCGCTCTCTTTCTCCTCCGCAGACCCTCCACCAACTGAATCCGGTGCCGCGCCGGCTCCCGGCGAGAGCGATCGGCGCTTCTAAATAAAGATGCACGGTCTGGTATGCACCAAGGTGTTGATCTGAGCTGCAGGGGGGGTGGTTCACCAGGCAGGGAGCAGCCCCATCCCTGTCCCTACGCTGTCCCTGTCACCCACAGAGGTTGTTCCCGACTCGCTCCCGCCCCAGGCACGCGGTGGGGCTGGCAGTGCCCTAGCCAGCGACGCGGGGAAGGGCACGGCGCTGCCGTTCCTCATTTTTTAGGCTCATCCCCAGCTTTTCAGCTGGGAAAAAGGGGGATCTCTGCCAAAGAAAGGTGCGACACAAGGCCACGCCTGCGGTTTCGGCTTTAATCCCGCTTCTCCCACATTACTGCTGCCCTTTCCAGGAGGGAAACGTGTGCCCAAGGGCCACGCCGAGCCCTGTACCAGCTGTGCCAGCCTCCTTGGGCCACCCCGGGGGTCTCCTAGGCTGCTGGCCACAGCTCCAAGTGCTCAGCCCGCTCCTTGGCAGCAGTGCCGGTGCCGGTGCTGCAGCCGGCACCGCAGCAGCTCTGCATGCTGTCGGCCAGGGCAGCGTAGAGCAGCGGCTGCAGGCAGATGTTGAGGTTAACGAGGATCTTGCAGACCTGAGCGGTGGCGTGGATGGCTTTGGAGACGGCGCAGTCCTCCATGCCTGGTCGCAGCAGGCGACGCCATAGGTTGAGGTTACGGAAAATGTGGTAGGGCAGGTAGGAAAAAGCGTAGAGAGCCACTCCCGCCCCCACCAGCATTCCCACCTTCCTTTTTTCCGGCTGGCTGAGGTGAGGATTACGGAAAACGGTGCGGATAATGGCGGCGTAGCAGGAGGCAGTGATGAGGAAGGGCAGCCCGCAGCCCAGCCCGGCCAGCAGCAGGCTGTAGGGATAAAAACTCTGCAGCTGCTGCGGGGCCGCGCTCCCCAAACACTCGGTCGCACCCTCCGCTTTTTGTAGCTCCGTAAAAAAAAAGGTGGGTGCTGAGAGCACCCCGGACAACACCCAAACGACTGCGCTCAGCACCTTGGCGTGGCGTGGCTGCAGCCGCCCGTGGACCCGTAGGGGGTGAACGATGCCGAGGTAGCGGTTAAGGCTGATGCAGGTGACGAAGAAGATGCCGCCGTAGAGGTTGTAGTTGAAAAAGAAACGTTCCAGCTTGCACAGCACCGGTCCGTAGCGCCAGTCCTTGGGCGGGTAGTAATACGCCGCCAAAAACGGCAGCGAGAGGGAGTAGAGCATCCCGCTGACGGCCAGGTGGAAAGAGTAGATGATGCCGCTGTGCCAGGAGCGCTCGCGGGTGGCGAAACGGTAGACGGCTATGCCGTTACCCACCAACGCCGGCGGGAACTGCACCGCCAGCACCGGCCACAGCGACTCCTGGAAGCTGCTGAAGTTACCGCAGTGACTGAGATGGGTGGCCATCTCGGTGCCGGGGGGGGTGTTCCTCCTGTAGTCCTCCTTTTTTTGGTGGCTGCAGGCAGGGGTAAAGGTTTAGGTTACAGGCAGCCAAGAGGTACGAGCGTGGCTGTGAGGGCTGGCTTCCGGCAAATGGCCACACAGGGAAGTGGTGAGGGTTGGCGAGACACGGCTACCTCGCGGCAGGACCGAGGAAGCCTTGTGGTCCCTCGCTGGGGACAGAATGTGTCCCCCCCTCTCCGTCCCCCCCACCCTGTCTGCCTCCCAGGGTGCAGGCAGGAGTCCGTGCGTCTGCCTGCAGGCCCACCGCTCGCCCCACTCACCCTCTCCTCCTCGGGGTCCGCGCTCGCCTCCCTCCTCTCCTGTCCCTCCCTTCTTGGCAGTGGTCACGGGGCCACCACAGGGTCACGTCCTGCCCCGTTTTGGGGACGGTGGGGGCAAGAGGCTGGCAGCGGGGGGGTTGCAGGCAGGGAAGAACACTTCCTCTTCTGAAGGGCTGTGCCCAGACAGAGCCTGGCAGCTGCCCCTGCCTTGGCCAGAAAGGGGGAAGGAGCTGTTCCTGCGTGCCTCCTCCTTACCGGAGAAAGCAGGGGGGCTTCCTGCTCTGCCTGACCGCGTCGAGGTGGCACAAAAATGAGCACCTAGGGTTGGGGGATGCCGTTAACAGCCCAGAAGACCCCACCTTCGCCCCCACCCAAACCCAGCACAGCCACAGGCAGTCACTCCAACCAGTGTATTGCACAGGAGCAAGAATGGGACTGGGGCGGGGTGGTGGTGTGTGTGTTTCCCATTTCCTCTTCTCCCTCAGTTTTGGCGCGTGGCCGGCGGCTGGTGCCTCAGCGCTTCCCCTTCTTGGCACGTCCGGGCCGCCGGAAAATCATCTTCCCCTTTGTCAGCAGATTCCCTCGCCCCTTTGGCCTTGAGGCAGCACGGCCAGAGCCGGGACCGGCCCCCTCCCGGGCTGGGCGCTGAGTTCTTTGGTGCGGCTTTCGGCCGGCCGCCCCCTGCCTGGCCCTGCCACGGTGCTGTGAGTCCCTCGGTGCCAGGTTTCCCTGCCGCTGCTTCCCTGGTGCTGTGGGGTGAGGGCTGGGGGTGTCAGGATGCTCTGGCCGGCTGTGCCGTCGTCGTTTCCGTAGCGGGGCACCACGCGAGGAGCTTCGTTTCCTCTTGGTACGGTCAGGAAATAGATCTTGGGGGGGGGGGGGATAGACAAAAAAAAAAGGAGGGGTTCAGCGAAAAAGGGGTGACAGGGGCGCACCATTGGGGCTGATGGATGTGTCAGTGCGTTTACTTTGAACCGAGATCACGGAGAGCTCAAGGTTTTCGCATCATCAGCCACTACCACCAGGAGAGGACGGAGGGGCTCAGTCCCGGCCTCTCCAGACTCACCTTTGTCCGGCTCCTCGCCCACCTCCTGCCGGTAATACTCGGCATCGCTCTCCTCCGACTGTTCGGCCGCATCCTGCTGCTCCGGCGCACCGGGATCCTCGGCATCGCTGTCGCCATCCTGCTGCCGTTTCCTCCGGATCCCCGCCAGGCTCCTCTCCCTGTGGTGCCACCATAGTGTCAGCCTCTGTCCAGCTGCTGCCAGACCCCGCCGCTGCCACGCTGCCCTCACCTGTGAGCCTCACGCTGCTGCCGCTTGCGCTCCACGTTCGCCTCCTGCTTCTGCCGCCGCTCCGCCTTCAGCTGCAGCTTCGCCTCCTTCCGCGCCAGGATTTCCTTCACCTCCGCCTCCATCTTGTGGACTTAAACACACGGCAAGAAGGCGGTGAGATGTCCCAGCCCTAGCCCCCGTGCCGGTGGCTTACCGAGGATGGCCGGCACGGCGTTTTGCGGCACTTACTGAAGCTGTGGTAGAGCACGTTGCCCTGCGCCAGGCCCTCCTCCACCTTGATGAGCTGCAGAGTCATGCGGGGTCCGATCTACGGGAAGCGGGGGATGCGGAGAGCCCCGGTCAGGCTCGATCGCATCCCCGGGGCGCTGGTAACTGCGGCATCACCGCCGACACGGACCTCGGTGAGGCGCACGGCGCTCTGTTGCGCTTTCATGTTGCCTCGGCCGGCGTATGTCTGCGGCAGCTCCAGGACGTTGTGGGTCCCATCCTGCTCGGCCTCGCTCTCCGACAGGTTTATGTCCCTGCCGAGAGACAGGAATGCGTTTGGGGACGGGATGGAAAGCGCCTCTGGGACCCTTGTCCCCCTCGTTCCCCCCCTCCACGCACTTCACCAGCAGCTCGCTGATGTCTTCCAGGCGGCTCATGTTAGGGAACTTCTCCTGCAGCAGCTTCTTCAGGCTTTTGCTCATGCCCACTGGCACGACCTTCACGCTACTGCGAGGAGGAGGAGGAAGAGGTCAGCGCTGGGACATGGGGTGCAGGGACCCCCCCCAAAATCACGGGCGCGATACTCACTAATGCCTGAAATCGAGGAGCTGCGTCTCCGTGTTGTAGCTGATGAGTAAACACCTCTTGATGCTGTTGAGGTTGACCTGTGGAAGGAGGAGAAGAGAAAAGGAGGAGAGGAGAAGAGAAGAAGGAGAGAAGAGGAGAAGGAGGACAGGAGAGGAGGAGAAGAGAAGAAAGGAGGAGATTTCAGTTGGAAGGTACCTACGCTGACCATCTAGTCCAACTGCCTGACCAAAAGTTAAAGTATGGTATTAAGGGCATTGTCCAAATGCCTCTCAAACACTGCCAGGCTTGGGGCATCGCCCACTTCTCCAGGAAGCCTGTTCCAGGGTTTGACCACCCTCTCGGTAAAGTAACGCTTCCTTATGTCCAGTCTGAAGCTCCCCTGGCGCAGCTTTGAGCCATTCCGAGGCGTCCTCTCCCTCAATCCCTAGGAGAAGAGCTCAGCACCTCCCTCTCCCCGTCCCCTCCTCAGAAAGCTGCAGAGCGCCACGAGGTTGCCCCTCAGCCTCCTTTTCTCCAAACTAGACAAGCCCAAAGTCCTCAGCTGCTCCTCACAGGACATGCCTTCCAGCCCTGTCACCAGCTTTGTTCTCCTCCTCTGGATGCCTTCACATCCTTCTGAAATGGTGGGGCCCACAGTACTCGAGGTGTGACCGTGCCAACGCTGAACACAGCGGGACAATCCCCTCTCTCGACGGGCTGATCGTGCGGGGTTTGATGCCCCCCAGGATGTGGTTTGTCCTCACCGCTGGCTCCTGTGGAGCCTGCTGCCGACCAGCACCCCCAGATCCCTTTCTCCAGCAACTCCTCTCCCAATTTAGACTCGTGCCTGGCGTTACTCTGTCCCAGGTGCAGAATCTGGCCTTTGGACTTGTTAAACTTTATCCTGTTAGTCATTGCCTGATGCTCCAATCTATCTAGATCCCCCCGCAAGGCCTCCTGTCCCTCAAGAGAGTCAACAGCATCTCCCTGTTTGGTATTCAACACCGACATCCAGATGGTTGATAAAAATATTGAAGAGAACTGGTCCTAGAATTGAACCCTGAGGAGGTGGGACGGGTCTCGAGCCCCCCTCCAACCCCAGCAGTATGGGGACACCCCCCCCCACCTCGCTTACCCTGTGAACGTTGATGGAGGGAAACATGTTTTGGAACATGCTGGCCATCAACTTGACCTGGATCTGCTGGAGGCCGAAATTGCTGAGGACCAGCAGCGGGTGATGGGTGAACTGCTGCTCGTGCATGCGGTGCCGCTTGAGGGACGAGACCACGTCCTTGATCAGCGAGTACTGGAGAGGGGGGGGGAGAAACATACGAGGATGAGGAGGGGGCGAGACGCTGCCCTTCGTGCCGGCGAGGAAGGGGAGGGCTCCCGCCAGCACCCACCTGCATCACCTTGAATGTCAGCGTCGGGCCGCCGGGCAGCCGGAAAAGTTTCTGTGTGCGGGGAGAGAAACGGTGCTCAGCGCCGGGGGAAGCCGCCGGCAGCGCCAACCGCCCCCCCTGCCCCTCGGGGCAGATGCATCAGTGCGTTTACTTTGGATAGAATCACAGCCTGAGCTCAACAGTGTTTTATCATCATCTGCATCTGCGAGGGGGGTGAAACCGCCCCTAAAAGGTGCCGGCAACCGGTGTGGGGGGGCGAGGGGGAGCACAGCTGCTGCGGAGGGGCCCCCCCCCGGAGCCTGGAAGGAGGGGAGGGGGGATCACGCTACTCACAAAATTGATGCCGGAGGACGATTTACTGAAGACCAAGAAATGCGTCACCCCCAGGGGCCCGGCCACGGCCACGAAATCCTTCAGGGAGTTGTTCTTCCGCACCTGCGGCACGGAACGGCCGAAACCTTCAGATCCCCCTGCGCCAAATCGCCTCCCGGCTGTGAGGGCTCCGCTTTAACCTGGGGAGGGGCAGGATCCTTCCCCCCCCAGCTCACCTTGAGGGCTCTGGCGGTGTAGGGCTCCATCACCTTCCGCATGTCGGCGATGAGCTGCCGCACGTTCTTGCCGACGCGGCCGCGGTGGAAGACGAAGGAGTGGGGGACGGTGCCGAATTCCTGCTGGGCGTGTTGCACGGCTGCCGCCCGCTCCTTCTTCTGGTTCTTGCTCTATGGGCGGGGGGGGAGCAGTCAGGGCTGGGGGCTGCGGGGATGGGGAGAGGGGGGAGCATCCCCTCCCGATCCCCTTCTGCCCCCCCCCCCGCCCCGGGAAGGCCTGATTCCCCAGACAGCCGGGCTCCCTGTCCGCCCCCCCGGCACAACAAACACCCCCCCCATTCCCTCCTGCGCCTCCAGGAGGGCTCAATACCCCGGACAGCCGGGTCTCCCCCTCCCATTCCCCCCCCCCGCCCCGGGACAACCAACTCCCCTCCCCCTGCTCTCCTGCCCCCCCCGGCAGGGCCCGATCCCCGGGACAGCCGCTCCCCATTCCTGTCCCCCCCCCGGGGACAACCAAAGCCCCCCCCATCCCCTCCTGACCCCTCCCCGGGAAGACCCGATCCCCCGGACAGCCGCCCCCCCCCGCCCCGGGAGGACCAGGCCGCTGCCGCGCTCCAGGGCCGCCCCGACTCCCGCTCCCCCCGGCCGATGCCCGGCTCCCGTCCCGTGTCCCCGGCCGTGTCCCGGCCCACCCCGCCCCAACCCCGTCCCGTACTTTGCTCGGCCGCCCCATCTTGCCGCCGCCGCCACGACCACCATGCGGCCACCGGCACTTCCGGCGCGCACCCTCAGCTACTTCCTGTGCGTCACTTCCGCCCCCCCGCCTTGCGTTCCGCCCGCTGTTGCCACGGTTACGCGGCCTTCCCCCCCCCCCCCCAACCCGGTCCCGCCGCCCCGCGGGTCCCCCCCCGGCCCCACCGTCCCGTATCGCTGCCGGCGCGAAGGTCAGTGCGAGGGGGCGGCTGTGGGGGGGGGCGAAGTCACACACTTTACTGGAGACCCCCAGAGTTCCTCACCCCCCGCCCCCAGCCCCCTCCCCGGGCTACCCAGGTCCTCCAGAGCCCCCCCAGGTCCCCCACACCTTCCCCCCAGGCTTTCCACCCCCCCCAGAGCCCTCCGCCAGGCTTCCCAGGTCCCCCAGAGCCCCCCTCCGACACCCCCAGATCCCCCAGACCCTCCCCCCCGGCTCCCCAACCCCCCCAAAGCCCTCCCCAGGTCCTACAGAGCTCCCCTCCGACACCCCCAGGTCCCCCAGACCCTCCCCCCAGGCTCCCCAACACCCCCAGAGCCCTCCCCTGGGCTTCCCAGGTCCCCCAGAGCCCCCCCAGAGACCACCTCAATAGCTCCAGGTCCCCCAGAGCCCTGCTCTGGGCTCCCCAGTTCCTCAGACACCACCACCCCTCCCCCAGGGCTTCCCAACACTCCCAGGTCCCCAAGAGCCCCCCAGGTTGCCCAAAGCCCCTCAGGCTGCCCAGCCCTTAAGGTTCCCCAAGGCTCTCCCTACCCCAGCTCCTCACCCCACAGGTTCCCCCAACTGCCCCCAAGGCTCCCCACCACCACCCCCCCCAGGCTCCCCCAAGGCTCCCCACCCTCCTCTCCATCCAACGGAGGGCTCAGCCCCACCGGCACCCCATCCTGCCAGTTGAGCCCCCCCACCCCCGGCTCTGACACCCCGGGGGACGCGTTCAGCCGCCGGTGCCGTCCATCTGTCCTGCTGTGAGCGATGCCGGGGAGGGGTGCGGGACCGCGGCCGTAGCCCCCTCCCCATCGTCAAGGGACCGAGCTTCCCCTCCCTGGGGTGCCCCGCTCAGAGCGGGGTGACCCTACGTCGGAAGCAGCCGCAGGTGAGGCACCGCAGGGCGGCCATGCTGAGGTGGAAGAGGGTGCCGTAGTTGAAGAGCAGGCGGTAGTAGGTCCTCACGGACAGGTCCCCCGAGGGATCCGCGTACTTGAGGGCCACCAACGGCGTGTAGAGGCTGTTGGTTTGCGTGCGGAAAGCCGGACGCCTGGCTCTGATCACGTTCACGATCGCCTGTGAGTGGAGAGGAGGGGCTCAGGGCTAGCGTGGGGCCGGGAACGGCCCCCAGAGCACACCCCCCGCCCCCCAAACTCCTCTCAGCCCCACACCTCAGCCACGGCAGCAGGGCTCTGCCCCAGCGTGGCAAAGATCTCGTGGGAAGCCGGCAGGTATACGTCCTTGAAGTACCGCACGGTAGCTGGGTCGGTGCCGGGAAACTCAGAGCGTGAAACCTCTTCCATCAGCTTCAGCTCAAAATCCGTGTTCACGGGGCCCGGTTCCACCATGGAGACGCTGTGGGGCCACGGCGGGTGCTCAGGGTGGGGGTCCAGAGCCACCCTTGGGCCCTCTGGGGTGCTCCCCGCGCCCCATCACACTCACAAGACGTTGAACTGCAGCAGCTGCACGGCCAGGCTCTCGCAGAACCCCTCCACGGCGAACTTGGAGGCGGCGTAGACGTCGTTGAAGACGATCCCTGTGAGCAGAGAGGGGCTGAGCTCATCGAGACAACCCCTGGAGCGAGACCCCCGCGCAGCGGGACCCCCCCACACCTCACCCTGCAGCCCCATGACGCTACTGATGACCACGATGTGACCGCTCTGTCGCCGCTTCATGTCGGGGAGGACGGCTTTGATCATCCTCACGGCCCCAAAGAAGTTGGTCTCGAAGATGCGCTTCATCTCCTCCACGCTGATACTCTCCACCGGACCGACGTGCCCCACGCCGGCGTTATTCACTGTGGCACAGTGTGGGGTGCTCAGAGACCCCCTCCGGCCGCCCCTTGTGGCCCCCAACCCACCACCCCGCTCACCCAGCACATCCACCCGTCCCCCGGGGATGCTCTCCATGCACTCTGCCACCGAGCTGTCGCTGCAGACATCCAGGCGTTGGATGCTCAACGTCTTTCCCAGCGCCGGTCCGGCCGCCTCCTCCAATTTCTCCTTCTTCCGTAGGTCCCGCATGGTGGCGATGACTGCGGGGAGCCCCAGCCCCGGTCAGGGGGACCCCAGATGCCAGCCGGGGTCGGAGGGTCAAGCCGGGATGATGTTCCCTAAGCTGCTTTGGTAACACAGCCTTTAATCTCCCCCCGGGACTAATCCCCAGCCCTGGTGCGGGGTTGGTGGTGGGGCAGCGGAGTTGTGGGGACACACATGCGTGTATGTGACAACGGGTGGCACGGGAAAGAGGACGGCGTGAGGGGACCACACGCGTGTGCGTCCACCCGGGTTGGGAGCGTGCCGCCAGACCCGGTTACATGCGCGTGGGCTCGCAGCCGTGCGCTGCTCGTGCCATCTGTGTCCCTGTGGGGCTGCCCCACGTCCCCAGCTCCCCTCCGCCTGGCAGGGCGGTGGGTGGGGGGCACAGGGACACCTCGGCTCACCGAGGCGGGGGGGTCTGCGAGCTTGGGGCCATGGGACTTCAAGTCCTGGGGGCTGTGGGGAGAAAGTCTCTGGGGCTGGACGGACGGGGACCCCAAACGCTGCACCCTCCCCAGCCCGCCGCCCCATCCTGGAGGGCTCCCGTCCCCGCCTTGCTGGGGCAGACGTGGGGCCGTGGGTCCCCTCCCGGGACAACGGGGAAGGGTCCCCTCCCCGCTCCTTACCCTGGAAGCGTTGCTGGGGGTCCTGCGCCAACCTCACGGCGACGGCGAGGCCGATGCCGGAGGAGCAACCGGTGATGAGGACGGTGCGGGGCACGAGGGTGGCCATGGCTGCGCTAGCCTGCGGTCCAAAGTCTCTTATGAGATCAGGACCCGGTGTCACGTGGGAGCAGGATCAACCTCCCCGGGGCAGCCCTGGGGAGGGCATGGGGGTCCGCCGGGCCACGGCCCCCTCCCCTGCCCGCCAATACGGCGCGCGGCAGCCCTCGGGGACGTGGATGGGGACAGGCGATGGCACGCGTGGCTGCGGCCCCGTAGCCAGGTGCCCACCCTGGGCCCGTCGGGGACCCCCCAGCTCCCCAGCCTGTCATGGGGGTCCGTGGGGGAGCTGGCACAAGGCGGCTGAGGGTTGGGGAGGGGGCTGCGTTGCCACCAGAGCCCCGGGTGGGAGCGGGCAGAGGCTCGGTTCCGGGGGCCGGGGGCGTCCGCGGGGGCTTGTTACTGCAGAGACGACGGTAAATATTTGCCGGGAAATGGAAAACCGGGGGAGCGGAGCCGAGTGGCCGTGACTCAGGCGATGAGGCAATGGGGCGACTCCGGCCAGCCGGGCCCCGGGGACCAGCCCGGCCGAGCGGCAGCTGTGCCGTGGGGTGGGGGGGTCCCCCGAACCCCCCAGTCTTGCTGTGGGGATGGGTGCTCCAAAATCCCCAGCCTTGGTGTAGGGATGGGAGTGGGGTAGGGGGCTTTGTACCCCAAAATGCGCTGTCCTTGCTGCGGGGCTAGGAGTGGGGTTTGGGGCCATGCACCCCAAAACCTGCCATTTTTGCTGGGGGGCTGGGGGGGAGGCCTCTGCACACCTAAACCTCGCTGTGGGACTGGGAGCAGGGTGGAGGGCTGTGCAGCCCAAAACCTGCTGTCCTTGCGGTGGGGCTAGGTGTGGGGTACGGGGCCGTGTACCCCCAAACCTGCCATCCTTGCTGTGGGGCTGTGAGTGGGGTGGGGGGGGCTCTGCACCATTAAACCTCACTGTGGGGCTGGGAGCAGGGTGGGGGTCTCTGCACCCCAACCCCCCCCATCCTTGCTGTTGGGCTGTGAGCAGGGTGGGGGGCTCTGCACCCCAAACCCCCCCGTCCTTGCTGTGGGGCTGGGAGCAGGGTGGGGGGCTCTGCACCCCAAACCCCCCCGTCCTTGCTGTGGGGCTGGGAGCAGGGTGGGGAGTTCTGCACCCCAAAACCCCCCATCCTTGCTGTTGGGCTGGGGGCAGGATGGGGAGCTCTGCACCCCAAACCCCCCTGTCCTTGCTGTGGGGCTGGGAGCAGGCTGGGAGGCCGTGGACCCCTAAACCTCGCAGTGGGGCTAGGAGCAGGGTGTGGGGGGTGTTCTGCACCCCTAAACCTTGCTGTGGGGCTGGGAGCAGGTTGGGGGGCCCTGTCCCCCTAAACCTCGCAGCGGGGCTGAAGTCTCTCTCCCGTTGGCCCCGTTCGGGGCGGTGGGATCTCGCAGCCGGGACCCCCCGTGGGCCGGTGTCGGTCCCGGGACCCGCCCGTGGGCCGGACGGGAGGCGGGGGCTCCCGGTGAGCCGGTCCTCCTCCGGTCCTCCCCTCCTCTCCCCTCCCCTCCCTTCCCCTCCCCGCAGCCCCGACGAGCCTGGAGCGGACAGGGCGGGCTACGAGCGCCGGTACCGGGTACCGGGCACCCACCGGGCCGGACATGGAGGGTCTCCCGGTCCCCGCCGCGCTCCTCGCCGCTCTCCTCACCCTGCTGCAGGGGCTGCCCCCGGCCAGGGCAGGTAACGCGTACCGGGTGGGGTGGGGTGGGGGGACACCCCACGCCCACGCGTGTCTCTTCTCGCCACCCCCACCCCCCCCGCCTCGGTTCCGCGGGGAGGTGGGGGACACCGGCGGGTTGAGCCCCGAGACCCCCGGCGTGGGGACCGGGGGGGTCGCGGATGTCCCCGTGGGATCCCAGCTGCTGTCACGCGTGGGGGCCCCCGGGGGCCCCGCCGCCGCCTTCAGCACCACGGACAGGGCCGGGGGGGGGGCACGGCGTCCCGGGGGGGGTCGGGGCACCCCTTGGGACTCTGGGGGTCCCCCGTGGCTCTGGCCGTGGGGTGGCACAGCTGGCGACAGAGACAGCCCCCCCCCCCCGGGCGTGGGGTGTTCCCCGTGGGTCCCTTTGGGGTGCTTCCCCCCCCGGGGCAGGGGTGCTCCTCCTGGGGAGGGGGTGCTCCTCTGGGTCCCTTGGTGGGGGTGCTCCCCCCGGGGCAGGGGTGCAGTCCCTCGGGTCGCTTGGTGGGGTTGCTGCCCCCAGAACGGGGGAGCAGGCGGGGTGGGGAGCCCCGGATGCCTGGGTCCCCTGGCTGGCCTGGGGGGGCAACGGAGGGGGGGTCTGGGGGAGCACCTGAAGCGTGAATAATGGGGATAAGCACTGGCACGGGCTCCCGGAGGCCATGGGGGGCTGTGGGGGGGCCCCTCGTCCCACTCCCGCCAGCTTCGCCGCACCCTACCCTACCCCTTGGCTTTACCAGGAGCGATGCCGAGCCACCGGCACCCCCGTCCCCCCCGCAAGCTCCCTGAGCCACCCATGCCGCACACGCCCAGGGCGGGCGTCTGGAGGGGCTTGGCCGGTACAGCCACTCCAGGGCCACCCACCAGCCCTGTACTGGGGGTTCCCAGATCGTGGGGGGGGGGTCCCTATCCACCCCGGCACGCCATGGCCGGGTGACGGCTCTCCCCGGGGAGCGCCGGCAGGAAGCCGGACCCATGTGCCGGGGTCAGAAGGGCCTGAGAGACGGCTTGACCGGAGCGGGGTCAGCCAGTTCCCAGCCTGGTCCTGTCCTACCATGTCCCCGCTTATGCTTGGGGTGCCCCAGCCAGGCTGGGGGGGGGGGGCTGGGGGCAGTTTGGGGAGCCCCGGGAGGAATTGCTGCCCCCCTGGATCCCCCTGCCTGGCCTGCCCGGACAGGCCTTTCTGGCAGGGAGGGTGGGTGCAGCCCCGGGCTGGGGGGGGCCCTGGTGCTCTCTGATGTGGCTGCAGCCATAGCCCCCAGCCCGCACCCCCCCATACACACCTGGCTGTGCCGGATTAACCCTCCAAGCGCCCAGGCGCAGGCGATGATTGGGGTCCGGCTCCCCGTGGAGAGAGGGCAGCACCCCCAACCCTCTCCCCGAGCCCCCAGCTGGGTGCAGCCGGGCTGTGCTTAGGGGGTGACGGGGATCTCCCGTGGGTGACGGAGCCCTCCCGCCCCATGGGGTGCAGCCGTGCTGTGGGGTGCAGAGCAGGGCCGGGGGCGGAGGAATGCGGCGAAGGAATCTGGCGGCCGCGGGACCGGACCTTGGGCCCACACAGCTGCCTGGCACCGGGCCGGCCCGGCTTGGCAGGAGGCAGGCAGGGGGATGGGGATGCGGCCGCGGTCCCCGGCTGGAAGCACAGACGACGGCTGGGGTGTCTCCGGTGGGTCCCCACCCCCTGAAGGGTCCCCTCTCGCCCCGCAGCGGTGCCCGTGGACGTGCTGCAGATGCTGGGCATGCAGGACGGCCGGGACGGCGTCTCCGTCACCGCTGGGATCTGCCCGCAGCGCCCGGGGACCGAAGACCCCGATTTCGCTTTCCGCGTGGACAACCGCACCCAGCTCAGCGCACCCACCCGGCAGCTCTTCCCCGGTACGGCACCGGGTGGCCGCGGGGCCGCCGAGCCCATTGCGGGGTGCAAACCGAGCCGCTCCAAGGGCGAGCATCCCCTTTCGGGGTGCAGAGCCACCTCACGGGGTGCATCGGGGGGGCTTAGCTTGATGGTTGCTCCTCTTTCTCCCTGCTGCAGGTGGCTCCTTCCCCGAGGACTTCTCCATCCTGGCCACGGTGCGTGCCCGGCGTGGAGGACAAGCCTTCCTGCTCTCCATCTACGATGAGCGAGGCGTGCAGCAGCTGGGCATGGAGATCGGACTCTCGCCCGTCTTCCTCTACGAGGACCAGGAGGGACGGCCGGCCCCCGAGCAGTACCCCGTCTTCCGCAGGGTCAACCTGGCCGATGGCAGGTGAGTGCCGGAGGGGGGGACAAGGGGTTCTCTCCGGCCCCTCTCGCTGCGACCGAGTCCCATCTCCGCAGGTGGCACCGCGTGGCATTGGCCGTGAAGGGCACCAACGTCTCCTTGCTGGTGGATTGTCACCTCCTCGCCACGCTGCCGCTGGAGCGGGGACCTCAGCCCCTCGTTAGCACCGAGGGGGTGACGATTTTTGGGGCCCGCCTCCTGGATGAGGAGGTGTTCGAGGTGGGTCCCTCCCCAAATCCACGTGCCAGAGGCCCTGGCTGTTCCACAGCACCCTTGCCCTGGTAGTAAGGGGTCTGGGGAAGGTGGGGGGACCCAGTTGGCCTGGTCAGTAGAGGCCCCAGTTGCGCTGGGGGCTGCTCTCTGTCCCTGTGGGGTGTCCCTGTCCCCACGGGGTGCCCTGATTCCTCTCCCTGCATTCCTGCCCGCTGCAAATGTCAGGGGCCACGGGCAAAGAGGCAGCATTGAGGCAGCGAGGCGAGTGGGGCTGCCCCCCCCCCCCCCCATTTTGTCCCCAGCAGGCAGACAAGGGTCCCTTTGTTCACTCGCCACCCCCTGCACCCTCCACCCGGCCGAGGGGGTGTCCACACTGGCTGCCCCGAGCCGCCCACGGACCAGCCGGCTACTGCAGGGACAGGGCTGGCCACGAGCACCGGCTCTTGCACGCATGTCTGGGGTGTGTGTGGGCACCTGACCGGCTCGGGGTGCAGATACGGGGGGGGGGGGAGGGCAGAAAACCCACTCCCTCGTGCTCCCCCCTTCTTCTTTGCCACAGGGTGATGTCCAGCAGCTGCTGATTGTGGCCGACCCCGAGGCCGCCCACTCCTACTGCCAGCTCTACATGCCAGGCTGCGACCAGCCCCTGCTCTACCCCCTCCTAGCCCCCTTCCCGGAGGAGGTAGGCACCCAAGCTGGGAAGGGGAAAGGCTGGGGGGACCCTTGGGAGCCCCCACCCTGCCAGGCAGCCCACAGGGATACTGCCAGACTTGGTGCCACCGTGGGGGGAGCTGCCAGGGCCCCTGACGCCCGCGTTTCTCTCCTCGCCGGTGTCTGCGCTGCCCCTTGCAGAGCAGCCCGGAGCCCACCGCTGCCCCACGTAGGAAGGGCAAGAAGGGAAAGGGGAAAGGCAAGCGGAAGGGCAAGGGTAAGAAGAGGAGGAACAAGGAGCTGCTGGAGCAGCACGAGACCTCTGTGCCCTCCGTCACGGCCAGCCAGGTAGAGAGCGTGACTAACCCGCCTCTGCGGCTGCTTAACCCACCCTGGTTAACCCAGCTCTGCTAACCTGCTGCTTGCGCTTGGCTGTGGCGTGCCCGCTCCGCAGCTCCCCAGTGCCTGTCAGCCAGCACCGTGCCGCGGCTTGGCTCCTCGTGCTGAGGCGGGACAGCCGGGACCTAAATCCGGCTTAAATGCAGAGCGGCTCCAGGTGCGCATGGCCCGAGGCAGACCCAGATGCATCCCGGAGCTGGCAGTGCCTGTACGCAAAGCTCATGCCGTGCCACACGCGGCCTGTTGCATCCAAAGCAACTCTCGGCCTCATCTTTGCACAGTCTGGGGCAAAGCGGGCCGGCTCCAGCCTCTCTGGCCTCCATGGAGCCGGACCTTTGGGTCCGTTGGATGTGACTGCAGGGCTCTGGCCAGAACGGCTCCCCCTCGGGATTCGAGGGAGCCTGGGCAGCCGGCGCATCCCCACGAGGTTGCCGATCCCGCTGGCACTTGGGGCTGAGCCATCCCCACGGCTCCTGGCCTTACGGAGCGTGTCCTGGGAGCCGGTGGGGATCCCCTGGGCGGAGACGCCGGGGCAGGGCAGGAGGCAGCCCCCCCACCTCTGCCTTCGGCCCCTTTGGCTCTGGAAATGGGTCACGGCTGCAGCTGGGGACGGCGGTGCCGGCCAAGGGCGGCCCGGGGACGGTGGCCCCTCCTGCCGATGAGTCAGCCTTGGCTGAGCCGGGCCGGAGAGACCCGGCGAGGGGTGGCCGTGCTCCAGGTGCTGCTTGGAGCCAGGGACCATGCGGCCCTGGTGCGTGGGGGAACGGCCGCCCCCACGCCTGGGAGCAGCAGCTGCCGAGCGCTGGCTTGCCTTCCCCTCTGCCCCAGCATCGCTGCGAGCCAGCGGTCCCCGAGGAGCGGGAGTCCCGGTGCCTTGTCCCAAAAGGGGAGCGGCTCCCGCGTCCCAAAGCCAGGCAGGGGCTGTGGTGGGGTGGGGACATCGTGAATCCAACCGTGGGCCCCCCCCCCCCCCCAAAAGCAGGGCATCCCCTGGCCCTGCCGGCCTGCGGGACCCCACAAGGGTCATGGGCCAGCACCTCCCTCTGCCGCAGCGCTCCCTTCCTCACCCTGCGCCCTTTCCGCATCGCCCAAGGCCAGCGCGCCCGCACCGACGCCGTCCATGGAGGAGAGCTCCCTGCCGCCGGTCCCCTCCAGCCTTGCCACCACCGTGAGCGTCACCCTGAACGGCACCGACCCCTTCGAGGTAGCACCAGGGCTGGGGGCTGGGGCAGGCAGGGGGGTCCCCTCCTTCACAACCCCGGCGTCTCCCCGTCCCTTAGGACACTGGCGAGGAGCTTATGCTTGAACTTGAAGATGATGGAGTCGCTGGGGCTGGTAGCACGGAGCTGCCGGGCTACGAGGACTACTACGATGGGGACCCTGCGAGCCGGGAGCGGTTCGGCCCTGCTGAGCGGGAGGAGACGGTGATCCAGGCTCCCCAGGTAATGCTGGGGACAAGAACTGGGACCCCCCCCAGCTACTGCTGGCTGAGCTGGGGCCACGGTATGGGGTCCAGCAGCCATGTAGGTGGTTCGGAGCCCTTCACCCCAGCCCAGCTCTCGGCCGATTCTCCTCACCCTGATGTTTTGCAGGAGCCTAACTTGAAGGGGGAGAAGGGCGAGCCAGCCATCGTGGAACCGGTGAGTGGGGCACAGCCCCCCTGGGGACGTGTGACCCCAGCCCTCTGTGGCACCCCAGGGCCACCCATCTGAGACGGTTCGCAGGACGTGGCTTGCTCTCTTCTCCTTTAGGGTTGGCGATTCGAGGGGCCGCCGGGACCCCCAGGCCCTGCGGTGAGGAGCGAGGGGCTGCGGTGGGGAGGGACTGGAGGTGCCAAAGCATTAACATGCTTCTGTGTTCTCCGCAGGGGGAAACAGGTCCCCTGGGACCACCGGGGCTCCCAGGGCTGCCTGGGGACCCTGGAGATCAGGTACGGAGCAGACGGGGAGGGCTGCGACGGGGCCAGAGCTGCCCTGCGGCAGGGCTGGGGCCGCAGGCGTCCCGGCAGTCCTGCCGGTGCATGCCGGCGTGCACGCGGGGCGATGGAGCTGCAAGCCCTGACCTGACAGCCAGGCTTCTACCGGCGTGATGACGGCTTATCCCCCGCTTCCCCTCTGCTAGGGTCCCGCAGGACGGCCGGGGCTGCCAGGAGCTGATGGAATCCGCGGCCCGGCGGGGACCATGATCATGTTGCCGGTAAGTGCTGGGGCAGGACGGGATCCTCGGGGACCCTGCCGCCTGCTCCCTGCGGAGTCTGGCAGGGAACAGCTCTCCAGGTGACACGGAGCTGGCTGTCCCCAGGGCTGGGGTCCGGTGGCTCCCCTTGTCCCTCACCCTGCTCCTTCCTCCCAGTTCCAGTTTGGTGGAGACTCCCTCAAGGGTCCCACTGTCTCTTTCCAAGAAGCCCAAGCCCAAGCGATCCTGCAGCAGGCGAAGGTAGGGACCCCTCGCGACCAGCCCCCCTGCCCAGCCTCCCCATTCCCCCTCACCCCTCTCCTCCCTTCTCTCCCCAGCTTGCCATGAAGGGTCCCCCGGGTCCCATGGGGCTGACCGGCCGCCCAGGACCGCTGGTGAGTATGGCTGGTGTGGGGGCCGCTGCAGGGTGCCCACCCCACGAAGATGCACCTTGTCGGGCCAATCTCCACATCGAGCAAACCTTCATGGTGGGGTCTCCATGCTCTCCTGTTTTTGTAGGGTCTACCTGGACACCCGGGATTGAAAGGAGACGCGGGAGACATGGGGCCACGGGTGAGTCTCGCTCGGCTGGGCTGTGCGAGGAGAGGGTGTGCAGGGTTATGCCCCAGGCAGAGGTCTGGCAGGCTGCAGGCAAGCCCAGCCCTGACGCCTTCCCCTCTTCTCCGTCAGGGTCCCCGGGGAATGCAGGGACCACCGGGGCCGCCGGGGAAGCTGGGCAGACGGGTAAGCGCTGGGGATTCGGGTTTTGCCTCCCCCAATTGTCCTGGTCCACTGTCACGTGCCAGGGTTCCCCTTCCCCATCCCTGTCCCGAGGGGCTCCGAGCTTTGGGCCCCTTCCCACTCCCTCGACTTGTCTTGCAGGGTCGTGCTGGAGCGGATGGTGCCAGGGGTCTCCCGGGGGAAACCGGACCCAAGGTCTCGTGCGTGGGGTGGTATCGGTGCTGGCAGCAGGGTGGGGGGCCAGGACACCCAGGCCCTTGTGTGGCGGGGGGTGACGCGGGCTCAGCCTGATGCCTGTCCCTACCCCACAGGGTGACAGGGGCTTCGACGGGCTGCCGGGGCTGCCAGGCGAGAAGGGCCACAGGGTAAGTGGGACCGCACCGTGTCCCCTCCTGCCACCACCGTCCCCACGCCGCCTCACCCTCTTTCTTCTGCAGGGTGATGTGGGGAAACCAGGACCAGCGGGCCCCCCTGGGGAGAAAGGCGCCAAGGTGAGGAGCGTGGAGAGGGATGGGGAAGGATCAGGCCCTGCTGGTGTTGGTGGGATGTGCTCAGCTCCACTCTGTTCTCTCTAGGGCTCAGACGGCCTCCCGGGACCTCGGGGGCAGCCTGGGGAACCTGTAAGGACCTGCTGCCGGCACTGGGTGCCTGCCCTGGCTTCTCCCCCAGCCCCAGGAGCGGTGGGGGGCAAGCTTGGTGCCCAGCTTTCTCCCTGCACCTTTTTGGAGAGATTTGGGCACTGGATTCCCCCACCCTAAGGAATACGGGGTGCTGGGGTCAGTGCTGCCATCTGAGCCCCCACTGACCCCTCTGTCCTTGGCCCTAGGGTATGCGAGGCCTGATCGGTTCACGTGGCTCCCCCGGGCCCCCCGGACCACCGGTATGAGACACCGCTCCTGCCTGTCTGTCTGTCCATCTGTCCTCACCTTGGACCAAGGGGATTTTTCTCTGTCACCCGTCAGCCTGGGCACGGCATCGTCCTTGGTGCGGCGTCACCTTGGGGCGCAGCATCACCCTGATCCTCCCTCCTTCCTCTGCAGGGTGCCAGCGGCATCGACGGAGCGCCGGGGCCCAAAGGCAATGTGGTGGGTGTCAGTGGGGGCCCCCCTGGGAGCACCCAGCCCGAATTAGCCAGCGAGAGACCGGGATGCTCCAGGGAGGGGGAGGCAGGGTTGGGGCGAGAGCTCCCACGTGCCCTCGTGGGGTGCGTGGGCTGGGAGGGTCCACGGGGGTACAGTGAGGGTCAGAGTGGCACATCCTGGGGTCTGAGGGGGCTTTCTGCTGCACTAATGGACTTTCTCTGCCCCCCCCAGGGAATCCATGGGGAGCCAGGACCCCCGGGACAGCAAGGGAACCCCGGTCCGCAGGTACGTGGAGGTGATGGGGGCCAGTGGGGTGTCCCCACGGGGCTGGGGGCTCGAGTGCTCCCTCAGTCCCTTCTCAGCACCCCGCTCTGTTCTCTGGCAGGGTCTGCCTGGCCCCCAGGGCCCCGTCGGGCTGCCAGGGGAGAAGGTGAGTCAGGATCCAGCACGGATGGGGGGGTCCGGAGCTGCCCCAGCTCTGAGCGGGTGGTGGGGAGCTGCAGGGGTGACCCCAGTCCCTCTGCATCCCTGCACGTCCTCCTCTTGCCCAGGGCCTGCCAGGGAAGCTGGGAATACAGGGTGTGGCTGGGGCCGACGGGCCCCCGGTAAGTACCGGCGGGGGGCTGTGCGGTCACTCCGGTCCCCGGCAGAGCGGGGACCGCAGGGCAGCATCACCGTCCCGGCTTGGGACTCGCATCTTGTGCATCCCTGCAGGGTCACCCTGGCCGAGAAGGGCCAGCCGGAGAGAAGGGCCTCCAGGTAAGGGACTGATCCCCACCTCGTGCCCTGGGCGAGGGGATCGGGTCCTCTTTCCAAGGGGAGGGTCCCGTTTTTGCTGATTCTCTGTCCCCAGGGCCCTGTGGGTGCCCCTGGTCCCGTCGGTTATCCAGGACCCCGTGGGGTGAAGGTAAGCACAGCCTCCCCTTCCGCCGGGCTCTGCCAAGGCACGATGTGGGGGGTCAGGCGGTGTCCCTTGGGCTGGGGTCTCCCCTCCAACCCCTCTGTGTCTCTGCAGGGAGCTTTTGGCGTGCGGGGCCTGAAGGGCAGCAAAGGGGAGAAGGTAAGAGGTGTCGGGGAGAGGGGACAGCAGGGGACAGGGGTCCTCGTCCTGTGGTATCTGTGGGTCCCTGGTGTTGGGGGGCACTCGTCCTCGCCCTGAGATAGCTGCGGATGGGGGGACGCATGGGCTGCAGCGGGGGCCAGCCCCTCCGTTTTGGGATTTGGGGCTCAGCCCCACACTGTGACCCCATCTGGGGCTTGTACCAGAGCTAATGCAGTCTCAGCCCCCCAAAATGTGCCTCTTGTTCAGGGAGAAGATGGATTCCCCGGCTTTAAGGGGGACATGGGCCCCAAGGGCGACAGGGTAAGTGGGGTCCCGATGCGGGGGTCTCCTCATCAGGGCTGCGTGGGGTGGCTGCGGGTGCCGTGAAACCCCATGAGGTTTTGCTGGCTGGCTGCAAGATTCGGGGTGGTGGTATGGAACCAGGGGACACACACGCAGCTCTGTCTGTGGGGACAGCTGGGACCCGAGGGAGCAGCCCTGTCCCCCCCGGCAGCGTGCTCCCCGCACCTCTGCGTTACCGTTCCAGGGTGACCAGGGTCTGCTGGGCCCCCGCGGTGAGGACGGCCCCGAGGGGCTGAAGGGGCAGACGGGTCCCGTGGGGGAACCGGGTGCTCCCGGCCCTGCAGGCGAGAAGGTGAGGGGAGCCCTGTGTCCCTCTGTCCCCGTCCCCGCGTCCTTCGTAGCCTGTGGCTCAGCTCTGCTCTCTCCCTTGCAGGGCAAGCTGGGAGTGCCGGGTCTGCCGGGCTATCCCGGGCGCCAGGGCCCCAAGGTGAGCACGGGGAAGCCTTTGGGGTGTCCCTGGGACCCCAGGTGCCTCATCGGCCCTGGGTTATCACTTGTCCTCTCTCCTTAGGGCTCCACTGGCTTCCAGGGTCCCATGGGGCTGGCAGGAGAGAAAGGCAAGAGGGTGAGTCAGCCCTGTCCCTCTGTATCACCCCGTCCCATCCCTCCGGGCCGTTCCCTGTCCCCCACATCCTGCTCTGCCACCCCCTCTGCGAGCCAGAGAGGGGCTGGGCTGAGCTCAAAGCCGGGGAAGGGACCCAGCCGCATGGCCCTCTCCTTTCCCGTGTTACGTGTCCTCTCGCAAATGCGCTTGGGCACGCTCTGTCCCCTCGGGGGCCACGTGGGGGTCTGCCCCGTGCTCTGCTCTCCCCACCACCTCTTCTTTCCCCGCAGGGCAAGGCTGGCCAGGCTGGGCAGACGGGACAGCGAGGGCCTCCGGTGAGTAACCGCAGCCCCGGCCCCAAGCTTGGGGTGAGAGGAATCACCCTGTGTGCCTTGGCTGGTGACTACCGGAGGGCTGGCTGTATCCCACCGTGACCATCCCAGGGTCCGGCTGCATCCCACCACAACCATTCCCGGGTGGATTGTATCCCATGGCAACAATCCTAGGGCCGGCTGTAACCCACGGTGACCGAGCTTGGGGGTCTGCTGTATCCCACAGCAACATGCTCCGCAGCCTGCCGGTATCCCATGGCAGTTAGGCTGGAGCCGGTTGTTCCCCATGACAACCAGACCGTGGGGACCACTGTAAGCCGTGGTGACCAGATTCCAAACTTCTGCCTGTATCCCATGGGAACCACCCTGGGGCCAGCCGTGTTCCTCCCGGCTCCCTGCCCCACTCCCGTCCTGGTCCCCCAGCTTCCCACCCGGCTCCCAGCCCCTGTCCCTGCCCTGTACCCCCACTTCCAGCCCTGTCTCCCCTTTCCTTACCCCACTCCCAGCCCTGCTCCCTGCCCCACATCTCACCCCACTCTTTGCCTCCCGCCTGTGCAGGGCCTCCCAGGGGAGCGAGGTCTGCCTGGTCCCACGGGGAAACCCGGCCCGAAGGTAGGTGGGAGCCTGGCCACGGGGTCCCCGCTGTCCCCCACGTCCCCATCTCTCCGCCATGCCCGGGGGCCCTCGGCCGTGGGTGCTGGCAGTGGGTCTGATGTGGGGTGGTGGGAAGGGTGGGGGTCTTTGCTGCTGCCCTCAGCCTGTTTCTGTCTCCCCAGGGAGATCCTGGCCATGATGGGGCCCCTGGCGCGGTGGGAGAGAAGGTAAGTGGGGGGTGGTCGATGCACAGCAGAGGGATGTCCTCCTGCAAAAGCACCCCGGGAAGGGACCAAGCATGGGGAAAATAGGATGCCGGGCGCGGGGAGAGGATCTGGGCGCTGCGGGGCCGTGGGGAAAGTCCCTCTGCCACTGACCATGGGTTTTCTCTCCCTCTCACAGGGTCCCCAAGGTCCACAAGGACCCAACGGCTTCCCGGGCACGAAAGGTCCCCCCGTAAGTGGTGATGGCTGCTCATGGTCCTGCCCTGGTCCTGCCTCCGCTTGAGACGGTGCGGGGGACAGAAACGGGCTGGCATGTCCTTGTCCTCCCGCTGCGCCCTGTGGGGTGCAGGCAGCGGAGGGGGGAGCCCAGCTACGCAGCCTGTATCCCCCACCCCGTTACCTCTGCTCCCGCTCAGGGTCCCGCCGGGAAGGACGGCTTGCCAGGACACCCGGGACAGCGTGGCGAGCCGGTAGGTCCTCTGCCTCCCTTGCCTCGGGGAGGGGACTCCTGGCAATACCCAGCATTAACCCCTCTCTCCTCTGCAGGGGTTTCATGGCAAAACTGGCCCCCCCGGCCCCACAGGGGTGGTGGGACCCCAGGTGAGCGCTGGGGACGGAGGCAGGAGGTGTTTGTGTTGAAGCGAGCCTGGTGGGATGGAGGGACCCCCAGATGCTCACCCTGCTCTCTCCCCGCAGGGTAAATCAGGTGAGACGGGGCCCGTGGGAGAGAGGGGGCACCCAGGCCCCCCTGGCCCCCCTGGAGAACAGGGCCTGCCTGGAGCTGCTGGCCGAGAAGGAGCCAAGGTAGGAGCCGTGCTGGGGGTCCAACCTCTCACCCGGACCACCACAAGCCTGAGCCAAGTGGGGCTGGGCCCCCTCTGAGCTCTGCGGGGCACGAGGGCTCCCCCCGACTTGGTGGGCACAGAGCAAAGCTCTCTGCTACTCCTCTCCATCTTGCAGGGAGACCCTGGCCCCGCTGGCATCCCCGGTAAGAGCGGCCCCCCAGGCATCCACGGCTTTCCTGGCACACGGGGGGCACCTGGAGAGACGGTGAGTGCTGTCCCAGGCTTGGACGCAGCCTGTTATGGTCCTCGGGAGAAGGAGTAGGGTCCCTTCTAACCCTCTTCCCTGCCCTTCTACAGGGTCCACCCGGCTTGAAGGGTGGGGAAGGTCCCCCTGGTCCCCCTGGACCCACAGTGAGTACAAAGCATCGTGACATTTGAGGGGTTATCCGGAGTTTTGGGGTTTCCCTTGGAATATATATACTCCTTGGGGAGCAATTTTGCCACCCTGCTTAAAATTCTAGTTGATAAATGTTTCTTTGGAGAGGAGGAAGACTGCCGGGGCCTTCTTCCCTCCACCCCACCTCTCGCTTCTCCCCAGGGTTCTCCTGGAGAGCGAGGCCCCACGGGGGCTGCTGGAGGCATTGGACTGCCGGGCCGGGGGGGTGCACAGGGTCCCCCCGGTCCCATTGGCGAGAAGGGCTCCCCGGTAAGTGCGAGAGGGTGTGTGGGGTGAGGCAGGAGGTATGGGACAGCGCTGGGACAAGCTGTGTCTCCCACGGGTGCCGGCCCGCCCTGCTCTCAGCCCTTCCCCTTCCTGCCCGTAGGGTGAGCGAGGTCCCATGGGTCCCGCCGGTCATGATGGGATCCAGGGCCCCGTGGGGCTGCCGGGCCCAGGCGGACCCCCCGGCCCCGCCGGAGAAGATGGGGACAAGGTAAGTCAGGGGGGCACAAGTCGGCACCTCCAGCAATAGCTCCTTGTCCTTTCACTACTGACAGCACAGGGATGCCTGGGACAGGCTTTGGGGACAAGTCCCCTTGCCTGTGGGATGTTCCAGGGCTGAGGAACCTCTGGGATGGGGCAGGTTTCCCCTATGGCTTCCCAGGAGCGGGGATTCCCTGGGCGGCAACGGGCTGTTGGTCCTGGCAGGCTTCCTTGGCACCGCTTCCCAGGTGGTGGCAGGTTTCCCTGGTGCTGGGATTTCCTTGGCTGTGGCTCCCCAGCCATGGCAGCTTTCCCTGGCTGCCAGCGCTCCCTTCTCGCCGTCTCTCACCGGCCGCGGGCTCTCACCGTCTTCCCTTTGCGGCAGGGCGAGATGGGGCTTCCCGGACAGAAGGGCAGCAAAGGCGACAAGGGCGAGGCGGTGAGTGCTGAGGGGCTGCTCTGCCCGGGGATGGTTCTCCGAGGGGCAGAGCAGCTCTGGGAGCAGGGGGGAGACGGCAGCAGCGAGGCGGGAGGTGTTTGGGGGCTGCCCTAACCCTGTGTGGGTGCTCCTGTCCCACAGGGCCCCCCCGGACCGACAGGAATCCAGGGACCCATCGGGCACCCTGGCCCCGCGGTAAGTAGCTGCTGAGCACCCTTCCCACCCCCTTTATTCCCTCGACTGAACCCCACCTTTCCCTCTTGGGTCCCTTCCCTGCCCTCCCACCCCACACATTGGGGTTTCTGTGGGGCAGGCGGCACTGACCCCAACCTCTCCCTTTGCAGGGAGCGGACGGGGAGCCAGGGCGCCGTGGGCAGCAGGGGATGTTTGGGCAGAAAGGAGATGAGGGATCGCGGGGTCACCTTGGCCTAAGCGGCCCCCCTGGCCTGCAGGTAGGGAGCGGAGAGGGGTGGGATCGGGTCTGCTGGGCTGAAGGGGACGAGGGACGTGTGGCTGCGGGTTCTGCGCAGCCTGCCTGGGCCAGGGCTCCCTCTGCCTTGTCCAAGGGGCTTCTAGACCCCCTGAGCTAACCGGTGATCCCCGCAGGGCATGCCAGGCCCACCAGGCGAGAAGGGCGAGAACGGAGACGTTGGCCCCATGGTAAGGAAACCCCGCAGCCGTCCCATTCTGCAGACCCACTGCTCCCCCTCCACCTCCTTCTGCCCCGTCTCCAGCCTCCCACGTCTCCCTCTCCCATGGGAGCTGCACGACTCAGCTGCCCTTTGCAGTCTGACCCCCCCTCTGTGCTCCCCACAGGGCCCCCCCGGCGCACCGGGACCCCGTGGGCCGCAGGGACCCAGCGGTGCCGAGGTGAGTACAGCCCTAGGGGGGCTCGGCAGGGGCTAACGATGGCAGGGGCTGCCCCCAACGTGGGTACCCCCCATCCTCTTGCCTTTAGGGTCCCCAGGGAATGCCGGGTGGCGTGGGACAGCCGGGTGCCGTGGGAGAAAAGGTAAGCCCACGTTTGGGAGGGCGGAGGACGGTGTGGGTCTCAGTCTGGGTGCTGGGGCTGGGCAGAGCTGCCCGCAGCACCCAGCACCCGGCAGCATCTGCCCTGTTGCTTTTCTCACCCAGGGTGAGCCAGGCGAAGCGGGAGATCCCGGAGCCGCGGGGGAGCCCGGACCACCCGTGAGTATCGCAGAGGGGAACAGGGTGTCTTTTAGAGGCAAGACAAGGAGAGCGGGGGCCAGATCCTGCTCTCGCTGGCCACAGAAAGCACAGGCAGAGCTCCTGGTGAACATTTTACTGCCCAAACTGCCCCTTCCCTGCTCTAACGTGACGCCCCCACCCCGTCCCTCCGCAGGGCGTGAAAGGAGATGTGGGGGAGAAGGGAGACGCAGGGCAGTCGGGAGCAGCTGGACCCCCTGGCAAGAAGGGCCCACCGGGAGAGGATGGAGCCAAAGGCAACCTGGTAAGGGGAAGGAGCAAGCACAGAGAGGCAGGGGGATGCTGTCCCGAGCCCCCGCATCCCCCCCAGTAGCCCTGCAAGGCACTAATCCCTGTCCCTGCCTCTGCTTTCCCAGCACGCAGAAGATCTGGGGCTCCCTCCCAGTCCCACGCTCGTGTCCCCTTCTCTCTGCAGGGTCCCGTCGGCTTCCCTGGTGATCCCGGTCCCCCCGGAGACCCCGGTGTGCCGGTGAGTAGACCCTGCTCACCCCTTAGAGGGGCCGCAGAGCAGAAGCAGCCCCACTCCTGGGGCTTTCCCAGGGCTGGAGCCAGCCCCCACGTTCCCCCACGGTGCTCCGGTGTCACCCGCTGCCTCGCTGCCATCACCCTGGTGTGGTGATGGAGTTGGGAGCTGCCAGGACACCGTGGTTCTCTCCCCGTTCCGCCTCGTGGGTGCTGCCCGGTGTCCCAACAGCTCAGGGGTGAGCTGGGGGGGCTTGGCTAGGTGAGTGCTCACCCTCCCCTGTGTCGCAGGGTCTGGACGGAGCTGCTGGAGAGAAGGGTGACAGCGGGGACCCCGGTCTGCTGGTGAGTGGGGCAGCTGGGGATATCACAGCTGCAAAAGGGGGGTCATATTCCCAGCGGGACCACCCTAGGCTGGGGGGCTCGAGGGGCTCTAGCTGAGCTGTGCAGCTTCCCAGGGCTCTTACACACCCTTCGCCCTCCACGCTTCCCCCAGTCCTGGCTGTGGAACTCTCCCCTCACCCCAAACTCCCGCTGGGTTCGTTTCAGGGTCCGCCGGGCGCTTCAGGGGAGCCGGGTCCCCCGGGTCCCCCTGGACGGAGGGTAAGTAGGGGAACGGCGAGGGTGAGATGGGGAGGGACAGCGCGGGATGAAGTGGGACTGCGAGCGGGGCTGGCCAGGGCCAACGTGCAGCTCCTGGTGTCTCTGTCCCCTCGTCCAGGGACCCATGGGACCGATGGGGCGCGAGGGCCGTCAGGGCGAGAAGGGTGCCAAGGTGAGCAGTGGCCGGTAGACCCCAGGGCTCCCCAAACCCATTCCCCTCCAGAAGCCTCCACCAGCCTGGGACAGGGCCAGACCCCCCCACCCCGGAGAGGTGAGGCTGGGTCCTGAGGGGTGCTGGCCTCAGCTCTGTCTGTCCTTCTGTCCCCAGGGACAACCCGGCACAGAGGGGCCACCCGGGAAGACGGGGCCCGTGGGGGCACAGGGGCCGCCGGGACGGCCGGGCTCTGAAGGACTGCGCGGGATCCCCGGCCCTGCCGTGAGTCGGGGGCTGCGGGGAGGATGTTTCCGTGCCCATGTGGGGCTGCCCGTGTCCCCGAAGCCCTGGCCAGCTGCAACTGGGGGACGTCTCCTCGGGCACGATGGCTGCAGCGTGCGGGGGTCGCAGCTTGGAGGGGTGTTTTGGGGGGGGCTCAGCCTCGGGCCTCTCGCCGACACCGAGTGTCTTCCAGGGTGAACAAGGTCTGCTGGGGGCTCCGGGACAAGCGGGACCACCCGGCCCCCTGGTAAGTCAGGGTGAGCGAGCCCTGGGTGCGGGTGATCTGAGCCGGGCACGGTCCAGGGTGCGTGACACCCTCTTGGCCTCTTGCAGGGTCCCGTGGGTTTGCCTGGCCTCAAGGGAGACCCCGGCCACAAGGGAGATAAGGTGAGACGAGGTGACGGTCGTGCAGGAGCTGGGGTCCCTTACCCCGGACTCATGCCCGAGCCCCCCTGGTCCTGGGGAGGGGGCTGTCTGACGCTGGCCTTTGCCCCCAGGGCCATGCTGGACTGATTGGGCTCATTGGACCACCAGGAGAGATGGGGGAGAAAGGAGACCAGGGGCTCCCGGGCATTCAGGGTCCCCCGGGACCCAAAGGAGACCCTGTGAGTATTTGGGGTCTCCCCTGAGCTCAGGGGCTGGGTGAACATGGGGGGAGGCAAGGCGCTGATGCTGTCTCTACCCACAGGGTTTGGCTGGACCCACCGGCCCCACTGGGCCCCCCGGACCCCCCGGGCTCTCGGTGAGTATCTGCCTGCGCTATGTGGGTTCACCAAGGGTCTCCCACCTGCCCTTAACTCCCCCGCAGACCCCTGGGGGCTTCATCCCCCAGGAGGGTGAGATGGGTAGGGGGAAGCCCAAGCCTCAGGGAGGGGGTCGGGGGCAGCTGCCATGGGATCACCGTGTGCCTGGCCAGTGCCCCTCTCCTCTCTTCTCTTCCCCGCAGGGACCCTTGGGCCAGAAGGGCTCCAAAGGCTCGCCGGTGAGTGCTGGGGAGGGATGGGGATGGGGGGGGGCAGCTCCTAATGTGCTCCCGGGAGAGAACCTGGGGCCCGTCGCAGGGAGCCAAGTGCCGCGGTGCTGAGTCCACTTCTTTTTCAGGGTGCTCTGGGTCCCCGAGGTGACACAGGCCCCCCCGGTCCCCCAGGACCACCGGTGAGTAAGGGATGCTCTGGACAGGCACCACTTCACGTCCGTCCCCTCCCGGGAGGGCTCTGGTGTCCCCAGACCCCCTCTCATCCTACCACCTGGCCCCCCCCATCTGCTGCTCTCATCCCTTCATCCCTCTCTGTCCCAGGGCCGCCCAGCCGAGCTGCTCGAGCCGCTGCCCTCGAGCCGGAGCAGGAGGCACCGACGGGCAACCAAAGGGGCTCCAGGGGAGCAGGGAGCCCCCCCGGATTACGAGGGGCTGGAGGAGGTGTACGCGTCGCTCAGCTCCCTGCGCACCGAGGTGGAGCAGCTGAGACGGCCCCTGGGCACCCCCGAGAGCCCCGCGCGGGTCTGCAGGGAGCTGCAGCTTTGCCACCCGCACCTCCAGGACGGTGAGGTTTTGGGGGGCCAGTTTGAGGGAGAGGGAACACCAAAACCCCCTCTGAGGGAGGGGAGGACTTTACATCATGCCAGGCGGTGCCCGCGCGGCGCATCCCTGGCCAAGGCTCGGTCAGAGCCAGCAGGGAACCGGACCATCTATCCGTCTGTCTGTCCTTCCCGCCCTCCTTCCCAGGCGAATACTGGATTGACCCCAACCAGGGCTGCTCCCGAGACGCCTTCCGCGTTTTCTGTAACTTCACAGCCGGCGGCGAGACCTGTCTTTTCCCTGATAAGAAGTTTGAGGCGGTGAGTTTGAGCGAGGGCAGAGAGGATCTGGGTGTCCAGAACCAAACCCCCCCCCCCAGCAGCCGTCCCAGCGGGGACGTGATGGGGGCAGTTTGGGGCTCGCTTTTCCCCATGCTCTGGGGGGCCGGGGGTTGGAGAGGCTTCAGCCCCGACACCGTCTCTGTCACCCCCAGGTCCGACTGGCTGCCTGGAACAGGGAGAAGCCGGGGACGTGGTACAGCACCTTCAAAAGGGGCAAGAAGGTGGGAGCTCCTCGTGCTATCCGGCCTGGGGGTGGGGGGAAAGGTGGACCCCCTGCGTGGCATCACCCCGGCCCCTGGGCAGGCGGGTGTCTGTGTCTCAGCCCCTGTCCTGTCTTCCCCCCCCGCTCCAGTTCTCCTACGTGGACACGGACGGGAACGCCGTGCCCGTGACCCAACTCACCTTCCTGCGTCTCCTGAGCGCCAGCGCCCGCCAAAACTTCACGCTGAACTGCCAGCACGCCGCCGCCTGGTACGATGCCCGCGCCGGCACCTTTGCCCGTGCCCTGCGCTTCCGCGGGGCCAACGAGGAGGAGCTGGGGCACAACCACCCGGCTGCCCCCATCCGTGCCCTCCACGACGGCTGCCAGGTGAGTCCCCGAGCCGCGAGGACCCCGCATCTCCTTCCCGCCGCCTACATCCCCATCGCTCGTCCCACGCGCCGTGTCCCCGGCCGACCCCGTACGCCACGTTTGCCGCCTTCCCGCAGGGACGTCGTGGCCAGGAGCGGACGGTGCTGGAGGTGACCTCGTCCCGCGTCGAGCGGCTGCCCCTGATGGACGTGGCCGTCGTTGACTTCGGAGACGCCAATCAGAAATTCGGCTTCGAGCTGGGACCCGTCTGCTTCATGGGCTGAGCGCGGCCCCGGACAGCGCGCGGGGAGGGACGGCTCGGAAGGGGGGGGGTCTCCGCTCCCTCCGCCGCCCCCCGTGCCAGGGACAGTGACCCAGGGCCTGCTCTGGCATACTCAGGACTCAGAGCCGCCGCAGCGCCATCCCCTCCTGCCTGCACGGCCCCCCCTTATTTATAGTACCGGCTCCCTGCAGCGGGGGGGGGGGGGAGGAAAGCTGGGGCAGGGTGCCCCAGACTGTAGGGAGGGGGTTCGAGCCAGCCCCCCTCCCCGTGGTGCTACAACGCTCCCCGAGAGCCCCCTTAGTGAAGCACTGGACGTGCCCTCGGCACGGCAACGCCGCGAGCCCCATCCCGATGCCTGCGGGGACCGGACGGGCCCGGATCCAGCCCCCTCCCCGGCCGTCGCGGAGCCGGTGTCCCCGTGCCAGGCCAGGACATGACCCGGGGTGGGGGGGGGGAATGACTCGGTGGTGGGTGTTAAACCTCCTCCTTCACCCCCCCCCCCAAATTCTCTGCCCCCTCCTTGGGGGAAGCAGGTGGCAAGGGGGGAGCACCCCCCTGCCCCTTGGCGGGGATCGCCCCAGCTCACGGCAGAGCCCGTCCGGCGCGGCAGAGGGGACGTGGGGAGGTCGGGACAGGGTTGGGGCCGTAGGTGAGGCTCAGCCCCCCGTCCCGGTGCCGTTGCAGTTACTGTACGATAAACCGACTGTATCGAAGCCGTCTCCCATCCCGAATCCTTGCCGATTTCCATGGAAACGGGGGGGGGGGGTGTGTGAGGGGGGGCTGCGCGCCCCAAATCGGGGCTCGTGACGCCCTGAGGCTGCCGGCCTCGTGTCTCCGCTCGCACGAGGGCGTGCGAGGCTGTCGCACGCGGGGATTCGGCTTGGGCACGTGCCCGCTGCCAGCCCCTCCTGCCCCCCCCCCCAGCCCCGAGTCCCAGAGAGCTGCCCCCACCCTGGGGACCCATCGCAGTGTCCCCAAGAGATGAATTAGAGGGGGACCTCCCCGGGGTGGGGGGCTGCGAGGGCAGGGTTGGCGCCTGGGCACGGAGCACCGGTGGAAGCTGGACCTGAGCCCAGCGGGACTCGGGTACCCCGGCTGCCCCCTGCTCCCCAAATCTCCATCCCGAGGGGGACCCAGGGCTGCCCCCCCCCCCCCCCAAATCTCCATCCCCGGAGGGGGGGACCGGGCCAGAAAAGGGGACCCGGCGCTTCGCCGGTGAGGGGACCGGGTGTCCCTCTGCGCACCCCGAGCATCCCCGCGGCCGGGATGCGGGTACCACGGCCGGGGGGGGGGGGGGGGGATGCTCGGTCGCCTCCCCCCTCCCTCCCTCCCTCCCTCCCTCCTTTCCCGGCTCGGCTCGGTCCAGCCCGGTTCGGTTCCGCCCAGCCCGACCCGGTTCCTCCAGCCTCCCCCAACCGGGCGAACCGCCCCCCCCCGCCCCATACACCGGGCCGGTAACAGCCGCTGCAGCCAGCGGCGGCGGGTCCCGCTCGGTAGAGCGACGGGGGCCCGGTCGGGGCGGGGGCGCGGTGCGGACAAAGACAACGGCAACGGCGGTAACGGGGCCCGCTCGGGGGATGCGGTTGCGGCGAAGCTGAAACGGTTGCGGTTCCGGGACCGGCTCCGGTAGCGGTGGAAGGGGGGGGGGTGGGGGGGTGGGGAAGAGCCGGCCCGGTGGGTCTCCGGTACCGGTAGTTGTTGGGCGGGGTCCGTGCCTGCAGGATGCGCTTCATCCCCGGCCTCCTCCTCCTCCTCTCCGCCGGTTCCCCCGCGATGCAGGTAAGGGCGGGCGGGGGCGCCGCGGAGCGGGGAGGGGGGGGGGGTGTCGTTTTTTTTTTTTGGGGGGGGGGGGGGGGGCGTGCCTTCAGCTTCCCCCGGGGATGCCGGTTCGGCACCGGGGCCGGTGGGGATGCCGGGACCTGCCCTGGGTGCGTCCCAAGGATGGGGACCCCCGGCACCCCAAGGTGCCCACCGAGGGATGTGTTCCGGGGTGGGGGGGGTGTTTGTAGGTGGCACTTTGGGTGCTGGGGTCCTTCCCAAGCCCAGGGTGGGTGCTGGGCTTCGTCCCGGTGTCCCACCACCCCTCCCAGCCTCAGGGATCTCATGGCCACCTGGGTGCGGGGACGGTGGCGTGCCACCCTCCCCGCACACCCACCCGGGGGGGTGTCTGGAATGAGCTGGGGGATGCTGGGGCCCTCGCCCTGTGCCAGCGCGGTGGCGGGGACACGTGGGTGACAGATGGCTCTGGCGGGACCGGGAGCGCCTTCACACGTGGCTGCCGAGGACGAGGGAAGGCAACGGCCTGGATCCATTCCGCCTCACCCGGGCCGTGCCACGTGCCGCGGTTGTCCCCCGACACCGGCGTGGACGCGGGGTGCCGGCTGTCCCCACCCTGGGGGACACTGTGGGGTTGGGGGTGGGCCCAGGCCAGCCTGGGGGGAAGCAGGCACCCATGGGTGCACCCCGGCAGGGCTTGGGATCGGCGCCGGCTCTGTGCCGGGATGAGCTGCCCGTGCGGGGACAGACGGGCGACGTGGGTCCTCTGAGAGCAGCCACCACGGTAGCACCGGGAAGGACCGGAGCCACCCCAGAGCCAGCTGTGCTCCAGCTGTGCCCGGCACCACCGTCGCGGTGGCAGCTGCACGGGCACCCGCCGAGGTGGGTGTCACAGGGTTGTGCGCCGAGTCCCAGCGGGGCCGTGCGCTGTCCCAGTACGGTTCCACCACCTGCCTCCCTCCACCCAGTGCCACCGGGAATGACACCATCCCAGCACCAGCGTGCCGGTGGCATCCTTGTGCCGGGGCGGAGGTGGCGAGGCGGGAAGGTCCCACTGGGTGAGACCGTGAGGATGTAGCTCTGTGTCCCTGTGTCCCCCTCGTACCCCCGGGGCTGCCTCTGTCCTCCAAACCGCCTCGGCCCGCCCCTGGGTGCCAGTTCTGGGGCTGCGGGAGGTCAACCCATGGGGACAGGGCCAGTTTGGCGGCCCCGTCCCCTCCCCGCAGCCCCACGCACCGGCTTTGGCACCACGTGGGGCCCTAGTGGGGCAGTGGCCAGAGCCCCTGTGCCGGGCCTGGTGTTATTTGCAATTAAGCGGTTCGTTATTAGCAGCTGGTCCTGCTGAATATTCAGTGGTGGTTGTGCAGCCTGTTGAATATGCATGAGCTGGGGTTGCCAGGCTGGGGGCTGCGCCGGCCTGGCTGGGTCTTCCCTGCAGCTGCTTCCTGGGGGGTGCTTTTTGGGGTGCCGGCATGATGCTGGGGCTGAACCGGGGCCAATTTTGGGCAGGAATTGTGTCCCCAGCCTGCCCAGAGTGTGGCCCTGCCACCGCCCTGCTCATGTCCCCAAGCTGCAGGCGATGGGGCTGGTGTGGGACCCCAAACCGGCCTCCTCTTGTGGGTGCTACCCATCCAGGGGGCTCGTCCGGGGGGTGACGGGGCAGGAACGGGGTGCGGGGACCCGGCTGCGGATGGCTGGGGTCCGGAGAGATCTGGGGGGGCCTTGGTGTTCCCAGCAGCATCCGGATCTCCCTCTTTCCCCCCTAAACGGCTTCTCTGCCCCCACTACCCTAGTGGGGTTGGGTTTTGGGGTGGGGTCGCGGCCCCACTGAGGTCCCGCTGCATCCGCACCTTGTTCCCCAGCACCGTGCTCAGCCCCACCTAACGCGCCGGAGTTAACGAGCTGTTTGCAGGCAGATTTCTGGTCTGGGCTGGAAGGGAATGCTGCAATGGAGTAGTGAAGAGGTGGGGAGGAGGTTTGGGGGTCTCCCCTGTCCCCCTGCACCACCCTGGCTGTGCAAAGCCCCTCAGGTGAAGCTGCCCACCCGGTGTGCCCCGGCGTGCCGGTGACACGCTCGCCCCATGAGTGTCCCCACGGGAGCATGTGACACGCGGGGCTCGTGGCAGGTAGGAGATGGGGGGGGGTTGGGGGTTTGGAAGCCCTGCCCCGTGACTGTGCTGTCAACACCCCCCCCCCCCCCCCCCAAAAATGGGTCCTCGATGTGGCAGCTGCGTCGCTGGGGGTCAGAGCGTGGGGACACCCACGTCACGGGTGACAGCTGCACCCAGCATGGATCCCCGGTGGGGCCAGATCCCCACTTTGGGGATCCCTAGGCACTTGAGGGGGGGGTGTCTCAGAGGTGAGCACCCACCCTTCAGTCCCTGCCGGGGTCTTTCCCACCTACCAGGGCCTTGTCCCTGGGGACACGGGGACATTTGTCCCCGTGGGTTCTGCCCTGTCCCCTCTGCGGTGGCAGCCAAGCCAGTATCTGCGACGTAGAGCCCAAGAGCACCCCAAAACCCACGGCGTGGGGTGGGGGGGGGTGTTTGGGTGGTGGGGGGGGTGTGTGGGTGGGCTTTCCCCGTGGTTGCCGACGTGGGAGCCTGTGCTGTGCGTGTCCGTCCCCACGCGGTGGCACTGCGTGACTGTGACACGGGAGATGGAGACAAAAACAGGGCGAGGGGGTCCCGCTGCACCCAGTGGGTCGGGTCCCTTGGCGGGGAGGGGGTGTGTGTTCAGGGTGGGCACCCACTGGCAGAGCTGCTGAGAGGGTTTGGGGTGTCCGGGGGGACCCCAGGGAGGTCGCTGCTGTGGGGATGGGGTGCGCTGGGGGAGGTGACAGGAGGTGGGGGACCGTTGTGGGGGGGGTCGCATCCTTCCCGGTCCCCGCAGCAATAGGTCACGGTGAGGATGGAGACGAAGATTTGGGGGGGCTGGGGGGACCTTGCGGGGCCTCAAAGGGGGCCGGGGGGGTGTGCGGGCCTGGCGTGATGGGTGCTTGGGGGTGCTGCAGCCTCTAAACCAGGCTGGGGGTGTGGAGGTCCCTGGTACCAGCACCAGAATAAGGGAGACCGGGGGTGATGGGGGTCCTGCTCCCCTAAACTGGGGGTCTCTGGGGGTCCTGCTCCCCCAGACCAGGGGTCTCCAACGGTCCCAGTGTCCCAAACCGGGTGTCTCCGGGGGTCCTGGTCCCCTAAACTGGGTGTCTCCGGGGGTCCTGCTCCCCCAGAGCAGGGGAACTGCTCCCACAAACCCGGGGCTCCCTAGGGGTCCTCCTCCTCCAAACCAGGGGGTCTCCGGGGGTCCTGCTTTCCTAAGCCGGAGGTCCCTGGGGGTCCTGCTTCCCTAAACCGGGGGGTCTCCGGGGGTCCTTCTTCCCTAAACCGGGGGTCTCCGGGGGTCCTGCTCCCCCAAACCAAACCATGCCGGGCTGCTCCAACGGGAGCTGGACTGGACGGTGCCGTACCGGGTTGGGACCATCCCAAACCGGGACCGTACCGGGCATAAAACCACCCTAAACCGAGACCTCCCCGAACCGTACCGAGCAGACCCGCCCCAAAACCGGGGGCCGTACCGGGCTGGCCCGGGGCCAACGGTGCCGACGTCACTCCGGAGCGGCGCCGGCCCCCCCCCCCTTCATCTCCTCCTTTCCTCCCCCCCCCCCCCCCCCCCCGTTATAAGGACGAAGGCGACGCGGGGGCTCCGCAGGCGGCGGGGGCGGCGCGGCCGGTGCGCTGTTCGCCCCGGCGGGCACCGGTACCGGGTGGTGGAGGAAGAAGAGGAAGAGGAGGAGGAGGAGGAGGTGGTGGGGAAGGTTGGGGGGGGGGGTGGGGGGGGTGTGTGTGATGGGCATGCGGCGGCGACGGCGACATGACGGTGCCGCTGCTGAAGATCGGGGCCGTGCTGAGCACCATGGCCATGGTCACCAACTGGATGTCCCAGACTTTACCCTCCTTGGTGGGGCTCAACGGTACCGCCGTGTCCCGGGCCGGCACCTCCGAGAAGATCGTGAGTCGGCCCGCTACCGGGGAGGGGGTACAGCGGGAGACGGGTTGGGGCCGTTATTTTGGGGCGGGGGGGGGATGCCCGGGCTGCGGCGCGGAGCTGCGCCACCGGTACCCGGGATGCGGTGCACCGGGAGCCTCCCCTTCTCCCCCCCCGGGCATGGGCACCCCCCCCCGCCTTCCCCTGGGCAGCCCCCCGTTGATGGGCACCCCCCCATCCTCCCTTTCTCCCCGGCAGGGCACACCGGGGACCCCTCCCGACACGGGTATCCCCCCCTCCGCTTTCCCTCTGGGCACAGGACCCCCCCCCCCCGTCTCCATTGGGGATTCCCCGGGCATGGGGACCCCCTCCCCGGGCAGGGCACACGGGACCCCCCCCCCGGGGCATGGGGATCCCCCCTCCCTGCCTTTCCCCCACCCCAGGCAGGGTGCACCGGGGACCCCCCCATGGAGGCTGGTCTCCCCAAGGAGCCTGGGGCTGGGGGGTGTGTTTTGGGGGGCTCCTGACCCCCTTCTTTTCCCCGGTAGACCTGAGCTGGGCAGTTCCTGGGGGCTGGGGCAGGGCTGGGGGGGAGAGCTGGACCCCCATAGGGCCCTGCTGCTCCCCCCGGCCAGGGGGACTCCTGGGGGGCTCTTGACCAGGGGAGGTGGGTGAACCCCCTGAGTTTGCAGGACCCTGGGGAGCTGGCAGCTGTCCCCAGGCTGGGGGCTTCCCCCCCAGTGCCCCCCCCCAGGCAGGGACACCCCAAATTTCCCCAGGGGTTCTCCGGGCTCTGGCTGGCGTCAGCCCTTCGGTGCAAACCCCTGTGAGAGCGGGGCTGGGCGTGCGGCGTGCAATGAAGTTGGGAGCAGGTGGGGGGGACACACTTGGAGGGGGGGACACACGTGTTTTGGGGGGCTGCAATGACAGGGCTGGGCTGGGCTCCGGGGGATGCCGCAGGCAGGAGCGAGCCCCCCGGGGAGGGCTGGGCTGCGCAGTTGGTGCTGTGGGGCCTGGCTGGTGCCCAGCCATAGCCAGTAATGTCGGGGCGGGGGGGGCATAATGGGGGGGCCACGTCCTTTGTGGTGAGAAAAACCCTCCTGTAGCCCGAGCCTTCCTACGCGGGACTGGGCACCCCATTTTTGGGGGGGGCTGTGGTGGGGAATCCTGCCAACGCGGGTGCTTCGTGTTATTGCCAGTGCCGATCTCGGTTGTGGGGTGGGGGGGTGATCCGGTTTGGGGGTGTTCAAGGAAGAAGCTGGCAGAGCCCATCTGGAGCCTGCCGTCAGCTGGGCTGGCAGACGTGCCACCCGCCGGCAGTAGCCGACCGGCTTCGTGTGCCCCCCGCTCCCGGCAGCCAGCACCCCGGCCCCCCCCGGAACCACCGGCAGAGCTGTTGGGGGCTCACCGGGCTGCTCCCCCCACCTTGGCTCTGCCCTGGGCTGATGCCAGTCCCAGCTGTGAGGGTTTTTCCCCACAGCCCTCCACCCATTCCATAGGGATCCCTAGGGATCTTTTTTGGGGTACCATTCCTGGCCGGGCTTCTGCAGAGGATGAGTGCGGTGGCCTTCGTCGCTGCAGCCCTGCGCGTGGCGGTGGGGTCTCACCGGGCACTGCCAAATAGGCAATCATGTTGCAGGGCAATTAGCGGCACTTGGGGTAAAGCAGGCGCTGCTCTACAATAATTGGCTAATCATTAGTCGCTCTTGGTGTTCGTTGTAAAATCATTAATCACTGGGAAGGAGCGCTGCTAATGCGGCTGTAATGGGCTGGCGCAACCGCCCACGGGAGCCGCTGGGACGGCGTGCCGGACCGCGGGGTGCGAGGGGCTGCCGGCACAGCCGTGGCGGAGAGCTGGCACGCTGGTTGCGGAGATGATCCCCCACCTGGGTTTAGCGAGGCAGCGCTTTTTCCCTGGATGCTGAAATGAGCCGGGCTTACCCAAAAGCCGGTGTTCGCCTCTCCGGCTTTGGCTCCGGGCACGGTGATGCCCAACACAGCCTTTCGCTGTAGTTTGGGGACTTGCAAAGCCCCTTTCTAGAAAACAGCGGTTCCTCTTCTGCTCTGAGATCCAGAGCCGGATTCACCCAGTCCAGGCCTGGGTGCTCCCATCAGCTCAGTCCCATGGGACGTTGGCTCTTGGGGACACCGGCACTGCGGACCCCGGTACTGGAGCAGGCAACAACTCTCGACTTCCCATGGAGTAGCAGCACTGTGTGCCGGCTGGCGATGGGGAGAGACCGGAGCATCCTCTGCAGCAGCTCCATCGCTTGCCCTGGAGCGGTCCCCCCCCCAGAAAGAGGGGGCAGAGACACGGAGCGGCTCTCACCCTTACCGCCCGTGCCGATTCGGGGCCTCCTGGCTTTGAAGGGCGCTTGGTTGGACCCCCACGTCCCCGGCCGTGGCTGCTTTGCTGAGGCAAGGGGCTGAGCGGGGATTCCTGGATGCTTGGGGACCCTTATGTCCCACATGAGAGGGGTTAGGATGCTCTGTCAGCCCCCCCCCATGCCAGGCTCCGGTTCTCTGGCAGCTCTCTGCACCGCGGCCGAGGGTGTCAGCAATTTCTCCTCTCCCGAGCTGCGAGCAGGCAGCTTTCCCGGGGAGCTCTAATTAATAACCCAGTGACAGATTGCACAGGCTGCATTTAACCTAATAATACCGCCGGCAGCAGCAGCCGCCGCCGTCGCCAGGCCCCCGAGCCGCAGTGGGCAGGCGCGGGCAGGGCTGCCCTCCACCTCCATCCATCCCTGGGTGTTATCTGCAGGGCGGGGGCTGGATGCGGCCACCGAGCCGCAGCGGGAGAGCATCTTCCCAGGATCTGGCTCTCGCCCACGGGTGCTTGCCTGCATCCCGGGGGCCGTTCGGGATGGACCCCAGGGTTTCCGCGCTGTGCGAAACCCAATCTGGCAGGCAGAGGAGCTCTGCCAGCCTCCAAATCGGTGGCTCTGAGCGCTGCCTGCACACATCCTGCCTGCCACAGGCTGCTGCCTGGCATTAATTATGCATTAGCCCTCTATAAAGTATTTATGTCTGCCTGCTGCTCAGCCACGGCCAGAAGGGTCCCGGGTAAAGGGAAATGGTTCCTCGGTGACTGCGGATGCTCCACCCGGGATGCTCCGGGTTTGCGTTGGGCTCTTTCATTTCAGTAGCTTTTTGCAGGGGGGAAGAAATGAAGTTTTTGGTGCACAGGATCCTCCCAGGATCCTGAGGGCGGGAGATCGGGTGGTGCCTGCGCCGTGGGTGCCAGCCCCGTGCCATGCCCAGAGGAGCTGGGGGGATCCCTCCTGCCACGGGGATCCCAATTTTGGGGGGGGGGAGGGGGCAACTTCACAGCACGGTGCATTAAGTCTTTCCTGACATGTATATCTGACAATCATGCACCCTATTAATTCACCTGCCGTAGCAGGGAGTGACCGTCACGATACCATCCACTGGCACGATGCCGTCTGCCGGCGCCTTCCTAGGGGCTCGTTATCCCACAATGTGGCTCGTCACCAGCTGGGGCTGCCGAGGACTCCCGGCCCCAACGCCGGCAAGGCTCTGTCTCCACTATGTTGGAGCTGGGCTGAATAAATCCTCTATTTACCTCCCCCTGTGACAACTCAGGAATTTACTCGGTTAAGGACGAGTTTTACACCGCCATCAGTTAATTTATTCTCATTGCGCTGGAGGTTGGAGAATGGTGTTTAGCCACCGCCATGTCCAATAAATCCCTTCCGATGTGAAACATGAAGTTAAAACCGCTGTGTGTAAAGCCAAGTATCGTCCCTGGCTTGTTACAGGGAACGGGTCATTTATCTTTGCCTGGCTCAGTGCAGAAGGCGCTTGGAGAGCGATGAGTTTGCTCTTGATTTTCATAATTAATAATTATGAATTACCCATGAAATGCTAAATGGCCCAGCGCAAAAACACCGGCTTATGGCATGAATAAATCAGGCAAAGGGGAGGAGGGGGTGTGTGTGTGGATGTTTCTCTGCTTGGTTTTCGGGGTGGGTGTGGTGGGGGGCAGCCAGAGCCTGCAGTGGTCACCCCCACCCTCAGCTGTGTTGGGAGATGGAAAGCAAAACCCCGAGCCTGGATCCACCTGGAAAAGCTGCAGCTGGATGCAAAAATCAGCTTTCTGAGGGTGGCGGGACTGGTGGGATGCTCAGCCGGCCGGGAATGCCCGGGCACCCACCTTGGTGCCTACCTGGGTCGGGGAGGGGGGATGCACCGATATTTCCCCACCGCTGTCGAAGGGACCCAAAATTCAAGGGGAAGGAATTAGCAATTGCTCTGCTCCCCTCCAGAGGCGAGACGGCCACAGGGGAGGAAATTCCTGCCTCGTTAACTCTATTAATGGGAAATAACACCGGGCTGGGTCTGCAGGAGGAAGAGGAAGGATGCGGAGCTGGCTGGTGGGAGATGATGAAGAGCATTTCCTCGTCATTCCCTCCCACCCTGCTGTTGTTTCGTGGCCAGCCTGGGAGCGTGGGACCCACCGGGAATCTGAAATCGGTGTATTTGGAGCAGATCGCTGCTGCGAAATGAGTCTTGGAGAGGGAAAAAAAATTAAATGACCTGGATAAAAACCTGAAAGGAGGGAAAAATACAAAGTGGCTCAGACCCGATGGGATGCGAACGGGTTTTTGAGGAGCTCCCTGGGAGGTGGCAGTGGGCAGGGCTGGACCCTGGGGCTGTGCCACGATGGGATGCGCTCAGCACCAGGCTTTGCCGGCGCCGGGTTTTGCCGGCACCACGCGGTGATGGTGATTCAGGAAGGGTTCGGTGGGCTCATCCTGGTGCTAGGATGTTGCTCCCTTGCTGGCTTGTCCCCAGCGGGCTGACGGCAGGAGGGAAGGATGCTCCGGCGTCTTTCCAAGGCGATGCCGCGCTGCCAGCCCTGCCCCAGCCCCCACGGTTTTTGGGGAAGCCCCGGCACGCGTGGGGAGCCTGGTGCGGGCAGGCGAGCGGCTCTGGCATCCTTTGGGGCCCTGACATCTCTCCTCCTCTCTCCCGCAGACCCTCTTCCAGAGCCCCGACGAGGGCTGGCAGGTTTACACCTCGGCGCAAGCCCCCGACGGCAAATGCCTCTGCACGGCCGTCATCCCCGTCCAGGGCACTTGCTCCCGCGACCTGCGCAGCCACCAGCTCCGTCAGCTCATGGAGAAGGTGAGCGTTGGCCGGCCGGGTACACACGCCGCCGTGTTTGCCGGTCCGAGCATCCTCAACGTTCCCGCAGCCCGCTGCGAAGGGGGAGCGTTCGCATCCTCCTGGCCGCGGAGATGAAATCAGCCTGGAGATAAATCCCAAGCGGGCTTTAGCCTGCGGCCCCGTGAGCCAAATGATGTTTAATGGAGCCCCGGGTGGTTTCCCCGTGCGGAACGGGGGACGTGTGGCTGCCCACGGTGGGGGGGTTCCACGCTGCCGGCCCCTTCCCCGTGGGCTCTGCAGCGGTGCCGGCAGAAGACGTTAGCCTTCCCCTCCCCGCAGCACGGAGCCGTGTGCCTGAGCAGAGCTCATTTAATTTCCCCCCGGTTTTCACACGTCCGCACGGGCGGGCACGCTGCAAAACCCGATTAAACTTTTATTATAACGCGCTGCAAAAAACGCCTCTTAAGCAGCTCTCTTCCAAGGCGGCGGCGGCACCGTAAATACCAGCGGGGCTGGTGCTAATAAATAAATAACCGTTTGAGGAACTCTGTCACGTTCATGTCATTTGAAGGCGTGGAAATAAAATAACTTTGCCGGCTGCGGCAGATGAAATTAAAGAATGAAAGCTCATAGACCGGGCTGGGAAATGTGCGCTCGGGTGGTTTAAAAAAACAAATAACAGCTGAAGCAGGATGAGTAAAACGCATTATTTTATACATTAAAGCTGCAGGGGGAAGAGTTTTCTTGCAAGCGTTTACATAAATGCCGGTGCGGTGGAGCGGGGAGCAACTCGTCCTCCGGCTCCCTGGGGATGGGGACACCGGGATGGGGTCTCCTGGGGCCGTGTCCCCACCAGCACCCGGTGACCACGGGCTGGTCCTGGGGGCTGCTCTCCTTTCCCCATCCCCTCGCTGCCTCTGCACCCCAAATTTCCCTGACTCAGGCCTCTTCGTTAGCAGTGGCGGGGCGGGGGGGGGGTGTTGATTAGACCGAGGGCTTTATCACCGCCCCCGTCCCACCACGCAGGTGCAGAACATCTCCCAGTCGATGGAGGTGCTGGACCTCCGGACCTACCGGGACCTCCAGTACGTGCGCAACACCGAGTCCCTGATGAAGGGCTTGGACTCCAGGCTGAAGGTGGCTGCTGAAAGCCAGAAGAGCCTCAACGCCAAGAGCTTCCAGGTGAGCCCGTGCCCCCCCCACCCCGATGCCTCTTGCGCCCTGTGGGACCGGCTGCCGGGTTTGGGAGACCTCCCCGAGCACGTGGTGCTGTGCGATGCTACGAGGTGGGTGGGCACCCTGGGAAGGGTCCTGATTTTGGTGATCCGGGTGGCCAAGCATCCCTGTGGTTGTCCCAGGGCTGAGCATCCCTGCAGTGGTCCCAGGGCTGAGCATCCCTGCAGTGGTCCCAGGGCTGAGCATCCCTGCGTGGTCCCAGGACTGAGCATCCCTGTGGTGGTCCCAGGGCTGAGCATCCCCGTGGTGGTCCCAGGGCTGAGCATCCCTGCGGTGGTCCCAGGGCTGAGCATCCCCATGGTGGTCCCAGGGCTGAGCATCCCTGCGGTGGTCCCAGGGCTGAGCATCCCTGTGGTGGTCCCAGGGCTGAGCATCCCCATGGTGGACCCAGGGCTGAGCATCCCTGCAGTGGTCCCAGGACTGAGCATCCCTGTGGTGGTCCCAGGGCTGAGCATCCCCATGGTGGACCCAGGGCTGAGCATCCCTGCGGTGGTCCCCGGGGCTGAGCATCCCTGTGGTGGTCCCAGGGCTGAGCATCCCCATGGTGGTCCCAGGGCTGAGCATCCCTGCGGTGGTCCCAGGACTGAGCATCCCTGCGGTGGTCCCAGGGCTGAGCATCCCCATGGTGGTCCCAGGGCTGAGCATCCCTGTGATGGTCCCAGGGCTGAGCATCCCCATGGTGGACCCAGGGCTGAGCATCCCTGTGGTGGTCCCAGGGCTGAGCATCCCCGCGATGGTCCCAGGTCTGAGCATCCTTGTGGTGGTCTGGGTTGCTGAGCATCCCTGCGGTGGTCCCAGGACTGAGCATCCCTGTGGTGGTCCCAGGGCTGAGCATCCCTGTGGTGGTCCCAGGGCTGAGCATCCCCATGGTGGTCCCAGGGCTCAGCATCCCTGTGGTGGTCTCAGGGCTGAGCACCCCTGTGGCACCTGAGCATGCAGGGTGGGTGTGTGGTGCAGGAGTGGGACAGGGTGCCCAGCCGCAGTGGGTGTGCAGACAAGGCACAGGGCAAACCGACCTGGGGCCACAACCCACTGCCTCCCCGGGTGCTGCAGCGGGGGGGGGAGATGTGCCGGTGGCAGGGCAGCAGAGATGGCCAATTCCCAGCCCATCTGGCTGCAGATTGATACCTTTAATTAAGCAAAACACGGCTCTTCCCTGGCAAAGCCATGATTTCCACCTGACGGGTGGCAGCCGTCAGCGCCGTGTGCTGATCGATGCAGCCTGCAAGTCAATGCTGCCCACGCTGCAGCGGCTTTGCACCCCCAAGAAATCCCATTACCGCCCCCCCCCGCTGGGGTACTGGTTTATTTTGGGAGCCTCAAGGCTTCATCCTGACAGCTGAAGAGTGTTTCTGTCTCGGGAGCGGCTGGTTCTTGGCACTGAAACAGGCCAGAGGATGCTCGGGTGGACGCTGGGCGCTGACAGTTGCAGAGACAAGACATTGATTAAACATCTGAGCTGCAGCAAATGTCTTGGCTGGTTTCATCACAGCAGGAGGTGCTGAGCCCTGCGACCGGGATGCAATCCCGCTGAGACATGGGAACGCTGGCCCATGTAATGCTGTCCCGAAATGAAAGGCGAGGAGGGAGGAAAGGTGCTGGCGAGCCGGGCTTGTTCCTGGGAAAACCCACTGAGCTGCGGGATGGCGAGTGGGGCAGGGGACAGTGGAGCAGGACGAAGGTGCTGGCTGTGGATTTATGGCGTCCTTGAGCAAAGGAGACTCGGTGGAGCGGCTTGCAGCCAGGGCCAGCTTGCTGCCGTGTTCCCCCCCCACCGCTTCCCTGCTACGCCGGTGCGGCGGCTGGCACAAGCCTGGCAGGATCATGCACGGCTCCCGAGCATCCCTGCGGTGATCCCAGAGCTGAGCGTCCCTGTGGCACGCAGGGTGCTGGGTGCACGGGCACTCTTTGCCTGGAGCTGTCACCCATCCCTGGCATGTTCTCCCTACTCCATACTTGCACCCCATTCCCACGTCGGCTGTCGGGGACCTTCTCAGACTTTGCCGGCCGGATAGCTGAAGCCTTTGCCTGGGTCATTCCAGGCCAAGGTCAAAACACCTATTAACCTTCTCCTTGTGCTAAAATAAGCTGAGATTTTTAAACCCTGGACCTGGCATATAACTCTGCCTGTTGCTGTCATTCCCCCAGCACCATCACTGCATCTTCCTGCATCCCTCCTGTGTAGAGCATCGCTCCATGTCCAGCTACCCCGCTGCTCCGGGCTGGCTGGGGAGGGGGAATGTCACCCCGTGCTCCCACAGTGGGACCGGATCCTGCCTGGTTCCCACTCCGCAGAGCGAGGCGATAGCATCGGCTGCGGGTGATTCATTAGCTATCGCTCCCCAAGCGATTGGAAAATGCAAAGCCTTGTAATTGTTATTAATTACCGACCCAGGAAATAGGGCTCGTCTCTGATGTGTTAACGAAAACCTCTGCGATCCCCAGAGGGATGGACAGAGGGACAGCAGGCATGGGGACAAGCACCACCAGGCTCCAGGCACGGGCTTAATTTAAGGCCTCTGTGTGTGTGTATGTGTGTGTGTGTGTTGGTTTTTTTGTTTTTCCCCCTTGTACCCCTTAAACAGGAGCTCAAGGACAAGATGACGGAGCTGCTGCCTCTGATGCCCGTCCTGGATCAGTACAAGTCGGACACGAGGCTGATCGTGCACCTGAAGGAGGAGGTGAGGAACCTCTCCGGGAGCTTGCTGGCCATCCAGGAGGAGATGGGTGCCTACGACTACGAGGAACTGCAGCAGCGGGTGCTGATGCTGGAGGCACGGCTGCACGCCTGCATGCAAAAACTGGGTACGCTCCCCCCTCTTCCTCACCACCTCGGCTCTGGTTTGGGTGGGCACCCAGGTCCCTCCTGCTCGCAGCAGCGTCCCTGTACGTGCAGGGAAGGCTGGGATCCCTTCCCGGGCAGGCAGCCGATGCTGCCAGCTTCCCATTTCGGAGAACCCAAGCCGCCGTTGCTGCTGCCTGCTGCTCTGCCCATGTGCTGGGCCTCCTGTTTTGCTGCACTGCTGATATCTTCCGAATAATAATAATAATAATAATACCGGCAACCCAGCATCCTCCACTATGTGCCGACGGGGAGTTTGCTGGTGTGGCCGGGCCCCGGGACTCACGCAGGAGCCACTTTTCCTTGCTCAGGAATAGCTGCTGGAGCCCAGCAGTGCCTTTTCCTTAAGCATCCCCCAGCCTGCTGCCCTGTCCCCTCCGGGGGGATCCCTGGGGTGAAGAAGAGCCCTGGTTCCTCCCCGCTCGGTGCGTGATGCTCCCTCCCACGAAGGGAGCTGGGCAGCATCGTGGTCCCGGATGCCCACCCCTAACTCCGAACTATTTTTCCTCCCAGGCTGTGGGAAGCTGACGGGCGTCAGCAATCCCATCACCATCCGAGCATCGGGATCCCGCTTCGGGTCGTGGATGACCGACACGATGACACCCAGCGCTGACAGCCGGGTGAGTGGCATGGGCACCCATGCCGATGGGGTCGGGGCACAGACCTGCTTGGGTTTCCCACGGCTCCTGCGCGGCTCTTTTGTGGGTGTCTGTCCCCAAAACCCTCCCAGGCCCAAGCAGAGGTGAATTTTGCAGGTGGGCAGCTCCTCTCTTGGCCGGTCTGGCGCTGAATTTTTTGCAAAACCTCAGCACTCCTCGGGCACCGTGTCCCCTGCAACCTGCCTGGCTCGTTGCTGCCGCATCCCTCCTGGCTGTGCCTCCACGGGGGCATGTTCCCGGGATGCAGGCTGCCTGGGGTCCATGCGTCGTGGTGCAAGCTCCGTGGGTTGCACAGTGCCCGTGCGCTCGGGGTACGCACCGCCTGGGGTGCCCGTGCCCTGGTGCACGCTCGCCAGCGTGCAAACCCTCTGCTCCGTCGCACGAGGGGCACGTGCTGCCTCTGCGGAGCTCTGCCAAGTGCCGATGAAGGAAACTGGGATGCCGTGGTGGGAGGCTGGGCAGGAGCTTCCCTGGAGTCTCTGCAGGCTGGGAACTCAATCAGGCTGGGTGTTCCTAACGAAGCACGCCCTCTTATTAAAAATTAGCCAAGCGTTTGATCTGCAGAAAGAGCAGAAAAACATGGGGGAAGCCAGAAAAATGCGTGCCGGCGTGTGGCAGCAGTGTAAATGGCTGCACGTGCGGCGGGGGGGGTCGCGCAGGACGTGGGTCGTGTCCGTCTGTCCTGGGAGCCCATCTTGATGGGGGCGGGGGGGTTCCCCGTTTCGGCCGGGCATCCCTAACCTGAGCCCGCTGCAGGTGTGGTACATGGACGGTTACTACAAGGGCCGCCGCGTCTTGGAGTTTCGGACCTTGAACGACTTCGTGACGGGACAGAACTTCGTGCAGCATCTCCTGCCGCATCCCTGGGCCGGCACCGGCCACGTGGTCTTCAACGGGTCCCTCTACTACAACAAATACCAGAGTAACATCGTGGTGAAGTACCACTTTCGCTCCCGCAGCGTCCTGGTGCAGCGCAGCCTCGCCGGCGCCGGCTACAACAACACCTTCCCTTATTCCTGGGGTGGTTTCTCCGACATCGACTTCATGGTGGACGAAAGCGGGCTGTGGGCCGTCTACACCACCAACCAAAACGCCGGCAACATCGTGGTGAGCCGGGTGGACCCCCAGACGCTGGAAGTCCTGCATAGCTGGGACACGGGTTACCCCAAACGAAGCGCCGGAGAGTCCTTCATGATCTGCGGCACGCTCTACGTCACCAACTCCCACCTTGCCGGCGCCAAGATCTATTTTGCCTACTACACAAACACTTCCAGCTACGAATACACGGATATTCCCTTCCACAACCAGTATTCCCACATATCCATGCTGGACTACAACCCGCGGGAGAGGGTGCTCTACACCTGGAACAACGGCCACCAGGTCATCTACAACGTCACGCTCTTCCACGTCATAAAGACGTCGGGCGAGCTGTGACCCCGTGCCGGACTCCTCTGCTCTCCCTTCCCCAGCTCTTTATTTTTCTACACTTCAGCCTTGGCCATTCTCTCGAGGGGATGGAGCCTTCCTCCTCCTCCTCTTTGATTACTTTTAAAAATTTCTTTGGTTTCTTCCCGCGGTTCATGGCGCATGGATCTCTTCTGCCTTCATTTGAGCTGACCTCGGTTGTTTTTTTGGGTTATTTTTTTTTTTCAATTTACATCTTTATTTTGATGGCAAATAAAAACAGTCTCTTTGACGTTTGATGGGGCTTGTGCTGATTTTTTTTTCCCCCAAATTTTTAAAAAATTATTATTTGTCACTCAATGGCTTGGTTCCCCCCCCCCCTTTTCCTGCATCCCCTCTGCCGGCGGATGCCAGGAGCCGGCTGTAATCTCCAGCCCTCTCCTCCAGATGTGTGCCGGCAGCCAGCGATGTTGTTTATGGGCATGTTTAATGCATGCGGGTGTGGGCGCTGGGGAAATTACAGCAGAGCTGGGCAAGGCGAGGGGGAAAGGAAGGGAAATTATAGCGCAGCTGCGGCGAGCGAGGGGGGAGCAGACCCTGCAAGGGGGGGAGCAGACCATGCATGGGTGGCTTGCCCCAAAATGAGCACCCAACGAGGCCGGGGCAGCAGGATCCTGGCCCTGGGGGAGAGCGGGAACCTCCTGCCCAGGGGTGAGGAGGGATGGAGGAGATGTCGGGGGAGATGGAAGGGATGGAGGAGATGCGGAAGAGATGGAGGAGACGGGGTGGAAGGGGACAAAGGGATGGAGGGACAGGGGGCTGGAGGAGGCGGAGCGGACACAGGGCTCGGCAGGCAGCCTCGCCGCTCAGGCAAATCTCCCGTGGGCATGATCAGGCGTAATAAAGCTTAAAATGGTCCCGTAAAAATCAAGTTTCAGAGCTGCGCTTCCCAGGGCTGTGTGTCAGCTTGCACCCTGCGAGACGCTTTGCAAATTGAGGGGGGGGCGAAATGACACCCTGCAAGCAGAGACCCCCCCCACACCCCAAACCTGGGTAGAGAGCTGCGTGGGGATGCTGGCAGGATGGGGACAAGGATGGGGATGGAGACAGGGTGCGTTAAAGCCCACATATCAGTCCTTCTGATTCCCCATCGCAGCTCCGGGACCTTCACAGGGTCTGGGCAGGGGAAAGGTGGGGTGTGGGGGGGTCCGGTCCAGCCCTGGAGCCCACCCCTGCCCCAGAGACAGCATCATGGAGCCGGTGCCTGGGTCGAGAGCATAAAATCAAAGCTGGAAGCACCTTGTCACGTTTATTCTCCTCTCGAGAGAGGAGTGGGGAACAAGGGGATAATCCCTGCTAATCCCATCATCTGCTTATGTGCAAGAGGAGCGGGTTCGGAGCGCTGCGGTGATGCTGGATCTCAGCAGCCCCCCCGCCGTGGCAGCGTGGTTTGGGGTGCTGGGAAGCTCGGCTCGCCCCTGACCGTGCCGATGGGCTTGTTGGGTTGGGGGGGGCATCCATAGGTCCTGGGGGAGGGAAAGATCCCCGCGTGCCCCTTCTGCAGAGCATCATCCAGGCACTCGGGGAAACACCTTGGCCCCGGTGCCGGCTGGGTGATGGAGGAACATCGGGGTGCTGCTGGATTTGGGTGCTGGGCTCCCACCCCGCTCAGGCTGCACCCGCTGAAGCATATCCCTGGTTTTCCAACTTCGTTCCTGCATCCCAGCCGGGCTGTGACCATGGGAAGACGATTAACTCCACGCTGCGAGCTCTGACCGAAGCGGCTCTGCCCCAGCCCCAGCGAGCAGGACGTGAAGGGCGGCTCGGCCAAGACCCCGCCGGCCACTTTTCACACCGTGGCTTGAGACTCGCTCATGCAGGGAGTTTAATTTGCTATGGGAAGGACGTGCGGGCCGGCGGCCAAGAGCAGGCACTGCTCCGGCGCCCGGTTTGGCACGGCGAGGACAGTTATTGAGCAAAGCCAGGTGAGGAGGAGGAGGAGGACGAAGGTCTTTTTGCATCGTGCAAGGGCTGTGCAATGTGCAGCCACACGCCTGACGGTTCCGGGCAGTGGCTGGCAAACCCCCCACAGCGATTATTTAGCAATTAGTGCCTGAGCAAGGCTCCCCATCTCGGCAGAGGCTGTATCCAAGCGACCTGTGGACTGAGATATTAATCCGGGCTCAGCCCGCAGCACGGCTGCTGCTCGCCTGCGAGGAGTGCTCATTTCTCACGCCGTGGCTTCCAGCAAAGCGAGGGGTGGGTATTTTTTTGTTTTTTCCCCTGACAGTAGGTGACTACGGCAGGAGGCACGCAGAGGGGTGCAGGCTGCTGCGGTGCAAAGGGAGCAGGGAACAGCAAGGGGTTGGGAGCCAAAGTGCATGCATCCCATCCCTATCCCATCCCATCCCCATTCCCATCCCTTCCCCATCCCCATCCCATCCCATCCCAATCCCTTCCCCATCCCATCCCTATCCCCATCCCCATTCCATCCCTATCCCATCCCTATCCCCATCCCATCCCTATCCCCATCCCAGACAAGTGTCCCACCCATGCAGTGAACCCTGGGCACGGAGCTGTGCCAGGACACAGGAATGGGCACCACAGAGGGTCTCTGGACCTCGGCCTCCTCATGCCACGGTTAGTCATTCCCGGTGCCAGAGATGCTGCGTCCCTCACCGCAGGGACAGCCCCACGGCCGACACAGAACCGCAGGGGTGGCCATCCGCAGTCAACCTCCCCTCCTCGAGACCTGCCCCGCAGCATCTCTCCAAGACTCTTCCCACTTCTTCCCCTCTCCTGGTGCTGGCTCTTGTCCCTCACCTTCAAACCCAGGCTGGATTCAGCTCCCCAAAATGCCACCGCAGCGCTCGAGCCAGCGGGCTCGGTAATGAAGATTGATGGGGATGAGATAAAGCTTTGGGGAAAGGCTCACCGGGAGGGGAGCACCGGGACGAGGGCAATGCCACTGACTGCCACGCAGGGACCTTGGTCACCTTCCCTGCACCCCTCAACCTCGGGTCCTTAGAGGGGAACCCTGCGTGGGGACGGGGACGGGACCGGAGCCCCGTCCCCACCGAGGCGATGCAGCGAGTGCTGCAGTGCAGCTGCTGTTCGAGGCACATTAGGTTGGTGCCTACAGCTGGGGGAAAAAAAAAACAAACCCAAACCAACGCGTTTTTCCTTTGTGCTGCTATTTATTAGGCTACAAAAGGAAGGGGGGAGGTGGGAAAAAAAAAAAAATAACCCAGGGCACTTAATAACCTTACACTTGTAGAAACTCTTCTGGAAAACAGCCTGTCTCCCTGCCCAGAATCACTCATCCTGCAGGCTGGGTTTTTCCAGCTTATTGTAATTCTTGCGAAGGCTCAGCCCTAACAGGAGGTGAATTGGTTATTCAGCGCTGATCCCAGCTGGGGATGGAGCTGGGGGGGCGGAGGGGGGGAACGCAGCGCCCAAGCCGGAGGGTGCTGGTGGCTGCGGTTCCTTTGGATGGTGTTAAAAAAAGGGTTTCCAAAATATTTCCGATGTTCCCAACGCCCGGGGTGCCCAGGTTCCTGAGAAAACCCCCAAAGGGGCTACGACAGACCCCGGTGCCACGTCCCCAGCGGCGTGGGCTCGGTGGGACCCCAGTGGGACCCCTCGTCCGAGCCTGGGTAACCGTCTGCCGGCTCGCCAAGCTCCAGCCCTCCCGTTAATAACTCGCTTCGTCATTAAAGCATCAGCAAATCCACCCCCGCGCCTGCCCGAGCCGGGGATACGGCACTAATCATGTTTACTGCAGAGCCGTAGTGTTGTGTTTGCAGCCGCTGCGCCCGTCACGGCCCGCCGGGGACTTTCCCCCTAACAAAAAAACAGCGGGCGCTCAATAATTGAGGCTTATTTATGGAAGGGAAGCGGTTAGCAGCGGGAGCGTAGAGCTGTCGTCGCTAAAATAGGCCGCGGAAAAGCAAAAAGCTGGGCTTCAATCCCTCGTCCCGCTGCCCTCGGGACCCTCTGCCCGCTCCCCAGGCTTTATTATCCACCCGCAACCGGCGATGCCGCGCTGGGTGGGTTTGTCGGCCCCTCGCCGGAGATAATTGATGGGTTGGGGGTCTTCCCCGGGGCCAAATTGCTGCTGTTGGAAGAACCTGTCTATTAGCTTGCTCGTAGCGTCCTCTGTTCCTCACCGGGTGAGGACCAGCAGCAGGGAGCAGGGCACAGCCCTCCTTAGAGATATCTGGTCTATAATATATTTAGATATCTATAATGTATAGAGAAATCTTAGCTATAATATATACATGTTAGCTATAAAATATAGAAATCTTAGCTATAATATATACATATTAACTGTAAGATATAGAAATCCTAGCTATAATATATACATACTAGCTATAATATAGAGAAATCTTAGCCATCATATATACATATTAGCTATAATATAGAGAAATCTTAGCTATAATATATACATATTAGCTATAAGATATAGAAATCCTAGCTATAATATATACATACTAGCTATAAAATATAGAAATCTTAGCTATAATATATACATATTAGCTATAAAATATAGAAATCTTAGCTATAATATATACATATTAGCTATAATATAGAGAAATCTTAGCCATCATATATACATATTAGCTATAATATAGAGAAATCTTAGCCATAATATATACATGTTAGCTATAATATATATAGATTCCTGTAATATAGAGAGATACATTATATATCTTACAGCTATATGTATACAGTGAAATGCTGAAACCCCAGGGCAGGTTTGAGGGGTGCTGGGGGTATGGCTGAACATCCCCCCAGCTGCGTAGCAAAGATAACAGGGACCTCTGAGAATCAGGGGGGGGTGTGAAAGACCCCCAAAAAAATCTCCTGTCAGCCCCCCCCCAGCTGGGGCTCCTCTACCCACAGCCCTGGGGCAGCCTGGCCCCGGGCTGGGGCTGAGATTCCCACTTTAATATTTAATGTGAGATTAAAGATAAATCTAGGGGGATTTTTTTTTTTAAATTTTATTTTATTCCAGTGTATCACAAAATGAGCTATGAATAAAACTTAACTTGTGCAGAGGAGGGTTTATTTATGAGTTTCAGCTGAAATTTGCTCCGCGAGGGCCAGGAGCAGGCAGGCAGGAATACAGATGAGATCCCGCTTCCCGCAGGCGAAGCCGGCAGCTGGGGAAGCTGGAGGTATAAATTTTACCTCCCATATCCCAGGTCTGTGCCTGCATTTTTTTTTTTTTAATTTATTTTATCTTATTTGGATTATTCCGGCGATATTTACTCTCCAAGGAAATTAATCTTCGGGGGCTCCTCGCAGATGCTCACGCTCCACGTGAGGCTCCCGGCTCCGATTTGGCAAATACAAACCCCATTTCAGCAGAGGGGATGATGCCAGGGACAAAGCATGGATGTAAAAAACTCCCGCCCTCCCCAAATCAGGAAAACCAATTTCCCTTCATCTTTAATTAATTAGTTCATGCTAATGAAAGCATCACATTTCCATGACGACCCGGGATTCCAGAGCCCAGCCCAGTACCACAGCAATAGTTGGAAATTAAACCGATAAATAATAGATGCTCACCATTAATGAACTAATTTAAAATGGGGATTTTAATTTTTCTTTTTTTTTAAATTCACAACTTTTTCTGCTCACAGCAAAGCTATTAGCACTTGCCTGGAAGCAGAATTAAGTCAGTGAACAGTAATCAATTCCTTTTATTAGCAAATTGAGAGGCACTGTAATATTTATCAGTTTATTGTTAAGAAATCACCTGGGAGGAAAATGCCCCCCCGGCAAAACTCCACTTCAAATCCCACGCAAACTTTCCAGAGTTAAATTTATTAGGGCTATAAATTTATAATGGCTTAACTTGCTACACAGATGGAATATATATTGCTAATGTAATTTTCCAAACCAGTGATGAGTGCGTCTGAGAGATTTATTTTTTTTTTTTTAATGGCAAAGTAATACAGACTAGTACATCGCACAATGGCAAAATATATTAAATATGTATATGAAACATCAGAAAAAAAAATAGGGTGATGATCGGCCTGTGCTCTGTTACACCCCGGGGCAGTGGCTGAGGTGCTCGGTGCAAGGTGGGGACAAACCCAGCGGGGATTTCACCTTGTTCCGAGGATAACGCCGGCGGCCGGAGACCGGGATGTGCCTGGGATGCTCAGCAAGGTGCATCTGCTCCCAAAGGCAGCATCTCCTTCCTAAGCCATCTCCTGCCTCCAGCAGCTGCAGCCCAAAAGGACCCGTTATGCCAAAGAGCTTATTTAAACAAGGGTAATTTAAAGCTCTGGTGTGTCTAAATGAGCTGGGCTGCTTTTGCCTCCTCCCTTTTCAGAGGTGGGGGGGGGGGTGGGAGCCTGTGGAGCACGCATGAGCGGCTCCGGAAGAAAAATGAAGGGGGGAAAAAAAAAAAAAAAGACAAATGGGGTCTAATTGGCATAATGGGGTCTAATTTGTTTTCAAAAGCCGCCTCTCTCCTGACCCAGGGAATTGGCATTGCATGAAAAATACCTGCAGCATGCGAATGAGCCGGCTTCTCGGCAGCTTTATGGATCCCACCTGACACAAGCCCCTCGTTAAATCAAAACAGAGATAGCGCAAGAATTAAACTGTCAGGATAACGCATGCCGATATTTGCCGGGTAGCGGCAGCGCCCGCAACCGGGTCCTGCTCCGGGTGGGATTGATGTGCCGGGGCAGGGTGTTATCCCTCACCTCCCACCCTCCCGGGGCAGGTAAATGGGGGGGTAAATGCCCCCAGACTCCCTTCTCCATCAGCAACTCCATCGGCAGCCGCTTGCTGAGCGGAGAATTACTGCCGGCTGCGATAACCGCCTCGGACCATCAATTATTATCTAATCCACATTATCTAATCCTTCATTCGCCCAACTCCTGCCCCTGGGGCATGTGGGGGACATAGGGGTTCTTGGGGGGCACATGGGGGTCCCATGGGGGTGTAGGGAGGGCCCCCAGGGTCCAGGGCCCTTTGGATGAAGCGGGGGAAGCGATAATTCCCAGCACACCAGCTCACGGAGAAAATAAAAGTGCCTTTGCAGCCTGCCGGGGCACGCGGAGGGGATGCTGGGCTGGCACCGGTTCTGCCGTGCTCCATGCCGAGTCCTCTCCCAGGGAAGACAAATCCCCTTCGTTAATCAAAGCACGGGTCCTGGGGGAAAATTAAGGACTTTAAATCACTCGTCCCTTCTGATGGGACCAGGCTTCAGCATCACCGCCCTCCGGCGCTGGTCACCCAACGGCACCCGCAGGCGTGAGGTTGGGTGCTAGGGCATGGCCAGCTGCTCCCTAAAATATCTGTGAGGAGCAAATCCCCAGCTCCACTCACTCCATCCATCCATCCATCCATCCATCCATCCATCCATCCATCCCAGCAGGGCCCAGCACCCTGCTGAGCACCCCAGCCCAGGTGGGGCAGGATGAGCCTATATTAGGAGCTCTGCCAGCAGCAGCTGCCCATGGCAGGGCTCAGGGGCAAACAAATCCTGCCCGTGCCTCAATCCATCTCCTCCTTCCAGAAGATGCAGCCAGGCGACAGCAGCTCTCGCCCGTTCAAGCAGAGGAAAAGCCTCGGTGCGTTACTGGGGACACGGGGAGCAGCAGAGCAGGGACGCGGTGATGGGCTGCACTGCGCTTATTGCTCTTTCTTTTCTCTTCCACAGCTACCAGGATGCACGAAGTGACAGAGATACGGATAAAATATCCCAACAAGATCCCGGTAAGGGCTGTACCCCGCTTTCTTTGTGGCCACCGATGCTGAAAGGCGAGCTGTGAGAGTCTTTGCTAAAGACTTTATGGCTCGATTTTTTTGCTTTTCTGGGTACCCCTGCCAGAGTGGTCCCAAAGCCTCCCGGTCCCTGTCTCCCCGCTCCAGCATCTTCTCCCCGCTGCAGGTGGTTGTGGAACGCTACCAGAAGGAGAAGACCTTGCCCCCCTTGACCAGGACCAAGTTTCTGGTGTCCCAGGACCTGCCCCTGTGCCAGTTTGCTGTCACCCTGCGGTAAGTGGTTAATGATACAGAGGGTCCCCAGGCTTGCTTGGGGCAAGCGGTCGGGGGTGTACAGCCCCAGACCAGTGCAAAAGCCCAGTCTAGGTCCTGGGAAACAGCTTTTTGGCTGCTCGACTGGGCAACTGTTTAGATTTAGCCTAACACAATTAGCCTTTGTAATTAGCAAAGAGGATTTGATTGCCAATGCATGGGGTGCCTCACGGCAGGATTCCTCCACCCTTGCTGGGATAAAAGGTGACAATTAACTCTTTTCCTGGGGACTTGCAGCACAGGTGAGTCTCTAATTGGGGGTAGGTGATTAGCAGCCCTGCAAACGAGCAGCACTGTTGCAGCTGATTTGAAACCTTTGTGCTCTGGGCTCTGCTTAAAATCCCTCCCAAGGACCAACATCTCCTGGCAGCACAGTTCAGGATGGGTGGAGGTGAGAGGTTGGGGTTTGGCCCTTACAGATGTTTTGGGGAGCAGCTGGCCGTGTCCTAGCACCCACCTTTCTACCCGTGGGTGCTGGTGGGTGGCTGGCACCCAGGGGAGGTGATGGTGAAGCTTGGTCCCTTTGAGAGGAACCACTAAATATCTGAGCCAGCACCGTGTTCCCACAAACGGAGCCTCCCCGAATGCCATGTTGCTTGCACGCTGCCTTCATCTTCCTCTTGGCAGGACGCGGCTCTGCCTGACCTCTTCCCAGACCTTCTACCTGCTGGCGAACAACAAAGGGTTGCCGAACATGGCCGTCACCATGCAGGAGCTGTACCGGGACAACAAGGATGAGGATGGCTTTCTCTACCTGACCTACGCCTCCCAGGAAATGTTCGGCAGCTCTTCCTCCGGCAAGCCAGCGGCCGCTTGACCGCAAACCACCTGGCACCACCGTGTCCTCGCGGCTGCTCGTCTCGGGACTCCCAGCGCTGGTGAGATGGGGGACTTATCTCTCCAAACTTGGCTTAAAATCGGTGGGGATCCCCGAATTGTGGCTGGACCAAACCTTGCCTTCTCTCTGGCTGCAGTTTGACAGGCTCAGCCTTGTAATGGTCTTAAAAACTCCACTCGACACCTCCTTAATCTTGTGGCTTTAAATACAAATTATTCTCCTGCCACAGCAGAAGATGGTGATGGTTTACTCTGATCCACAGGAAGGTTATTTTTCTAACTGGCTCTTCTAAAGGGCTTTACAGCCTGTCATCCCTGTTCAGAAAACTTAGGCTCCTTCTAAACGCCTCTCCTAATAGGATTGGGTATGGGGAGTTTCACGGTTTGTGCAGGTTTTTGTTAAGCTGCGTGTCCATTCTAGCTGCTGCTTGAGCGTCTGCGCTCTTGAGATGTGGAATAAAGAAAATTGGACTGGTGCTTCTGGTCACCTAAACTGCAGCTCGTCCCTCGGCTGTGAAGCCAGCCTTAAACTCTGGGCTTTGTCCCTGGCTTTGCTGGGCTGCCAGCAGCTGAGCTGGGGGAGCAAGAGCAAAGAGGGGAAAGGACTTTGCTCCCCCCATTGCCAACGCAGCCTGGGGGAGACCCTCCTGCAGAAAGGCGGCTCCCCATCTCACTCCCCTCTGCAGAATAGGGGGGGGTTGACCCCCTCTACCTCAAACCAGCACCCTAAGGATGGGGCACGTAGCTAAAACCGGCAGCAGGGATTAGCTGAGCTCAAATTGTAGTGCTGTGCTGTGAGTCAGACATAAATGCTTCCTGCCACTGATACTGCAAAACACCTCTTAAATATTTAAGGCTTCTCTTGCCATAAAATGCATTGTCACACTGGGTGAATATTTCATGCACGTTTCATGTTAAAATGTTAATAAATAAGCTCTAAAATTAGCTGCCACGACAGCAGGAGCTGGGTCCCTGATGCGCTGCGGGGGGGAGTTGAGATGAGTCCCTCTTCTGTACTGGGATGAAACTGGGGAGCGGGGGTCTATACTGTGCCCCCCACCCCGACTGGCTGCACTCCCAAGCTGTGCAGCAGCAGGTTTCTTCCTGAGGCTCCAGGCTGGCTCAAGGCTGAGCTGGGGTGCTGGAGGTATTTTTTTGGGGGGGGGATGACAGCTCCATGCCAGTCGGTTGCTGGAGGTAAGGGGTGAGCCGTAGCGATGGAGGAGCCTGGCTTGGCATCTCGGGGGGGGGGCTGGTGGTGGCTGATGTGGCTTCTGGGCTGCTGGCAGGGGAGAAACCAGGCAGAGCTCTCCCTGCCTGGACCAGGCAGGAGCACGGGGAGCAGCTGGAAATACTCGTAGCTGCCTGGCATGAAGCTGCAACCCTTAAAGCAACGAGCAGAGCGGGGCTGGGACAGAGCGTAGAGGATCCTCAGGCCTGATTTCCCCAAGGAAAGCAGCTCAAAAAAAATATTTACTGTGCTGCAGGGGATGTCTGTGCCCATGGAGGAGGGAGAGTGCTGCTGCTTGCCCCATCCCCTTCACCCGGGCTCCATCACCTCCAGCCTTTTTTCCCCGTTTTATCCCAACCACAGCATTTACCTCTGCAACTGCTGGAGCTTCCCAGGCGGATGTTTGGAGGCAGTGCTCATTTCACTGAACAGACACCTTCCCGCTTGGGGTTGTGGTTTTTTTTTTTAACAAACGTATATTTAACTTGTCAGTTTGCAGCTGATCCACTTATACCTAAACTCATCTCTCTCCCTGTTGAATAGGGAAGGGGCTGGCACGCCTCACAGTGTTTGCACACACACGCAGCCTCCACGCTCGTATTACCTCTAGGCATCCTGTAATTAAAACCGTGAGCTCTTTGGGGCAAGGACTCTCTGTTTTATGTGTGTATATTATTTATTAGGGTCCCTGCAGTCCATAGAGCTGGCTCTGAGCAGCCTGGATGTTCAATCCCCTCCCATGCTGAATTGCCTTTATGCATGTATGTGTGCACACATTATTTTTCCATGAGCGTCCCTCGGATACCTGAAAACTGCCTGGAAGCCCTCAGGCTACAAGCAAAACAGAGAAGCAACATGCGTTGTACGGAGGGGGCTGGGGGAGACCTCCCTCAATCCATCCTCTCCTGGCCAAAGCTCGTGTCAGAGCAGGATGGATGGGTCTGGTATTTGTTAGACGAAAGCCTGTTTTTCACTAGCACTGGAGAATTGCTTCCCAGAAAGCTTCTGCATTCAAAAGGAGGGGGTTGAAAGCAAGGAGAGCCTGACTAGGCTTGCAGCCATGCTCCCCCTGAAAGCTTTCACCGCTCAGAGCATCACCTCCGCACCAGACGTGTGCAACCTGGAGAAGGATGGAGTGGTTTGTCCTGCCAGGAAAAAAAAAAAAAAAAAAATCTCAACTACAGGTTGAACTAATGCTGAAGGCTCCCAGAGGTGTAAGATGTGGCACCTTATGGGTTCAGAGTAGGTTCAACTCCTTCATTAGCTGGCAGTGAGAAATAACCTGTGAAACAAAGGGGTCTGGAGCAGAGAGGGGTTAAAAAGGGGGAAGTGCAGCCCAGGAAAGCCCTGATCTCTGGTGGTAAGGAGCTTTTCTCACCTTTTTTTTTTTTTTTTTTTTTTCTTTCCTCACCTTTTCTCCCAATCTGCTTTCCTGCCCTTTTCCCATTTCCTCTCATCACAGGGAAGGAGGGGAAGCCCAAAAAACTGTTTCCTTGCAGACGTCAGAGTTTACTCCATGAAGGCGAAGCCTATGGGGAAGGCTGCACTCAAGCACGAAGCTGGAGGGTTTCCCATCACCCAGCCCAGAACAGGGGGGCCAGGGACCCATGTGGGCATCGGCAAAGCCCGGTGAAAGCCCTGAGGTGCTCTGGAAGGCAGCTGGGCTTTTGCCGGGCTTTTGCCGGGCTTTGCCGAAGCCCGCAAAGGGTTCTGCTGCCTTCCAGGGTCATTGCTGAACCGATTCTGAAGACTTGCCATCTTCTGCAAAGCCGGGCAAAAGTAAAAATGCACCAGACTCCTGGGAGGGATGAAGTGAGCTTAGGGAAAGTGAGACTTGGCTTTTTCCCACCCCAAATCCCCCCGCAGAAGCGGCTGGGGGAAGGTGCCCTCAAAGCCCTTCTCCCCTGGGCAGGTTTTCCCAGGAAAAATGTATTTTTAGGGACAGTGAGAGACAGCAGCCGAGCTGCCCCATGGATTGGGGGGGTGTGGGGATGCTGGCAGGAGCCTTTGCTGCTGCATCCTGCAGCCAGGCAGGGCACATCAGTGCAGATTGCTGGAGAACTTGGGTCTATCATCCTCAGGATCCCACTTTTGCAAAGCTAGAACAGTCCTGCCTTGTCCCCTGGATCATAAACTCCTTGCAGCTTGGTCCGGGTACCAGCACGGTGCTCCGTGACACCGGTAACCAGGGCTCTGCTGCTGCCCAGCCAACATGAGGATCATGCCCAGATGCTGAATTACTGCTCGATGAACAGAACGTGCCGCAGAACCACACATTCCCTGGGCTTGACAGACCGGGAGCATCTCTCTCCCCCCATCCAGATGCGGGGATGCCAAAGGATGGTCTTCACGTGTTTAATTTCTTCCTCTAAATCAGTTAAAAATAAAATAAATGCCAGCCGGCATTTTACAGGATGCCGATGGACTTTTTGCTGGTTCATTTATTTTGCTAAATGCCATTTGTAATCGCAAGCAGCCTATACTAGTACAAATATAATTACATATTTATTGCCAATATAATTCTGAGTTAATTATACGGCAACTAATTTTCTCAGCAGGGGCTTGCAATATTTGGGTGTAAAGGAGACAGCTGTAATTCTGAGCACTTTCCTCCCCTGTTCCTTTAACACACTGTGCAATGTTGCTCCATTACTCTCTAGAGGCACCAAAGGGGACCAGCCAACGTGCAGAAGCAGGCGCAGAAGTCATCTTCTTTCCAGATGCTGCAGAGTACTGAGATTTCCTGACATGCACTGCTGGACAGGATTTCACCTCCTCGCTTCTCATTAAGATTCCCTTCACAGCCGTTTTGTGTGTTCATTAGTGGGTAAATAGCTATTGTTGGACTCTTTATCAGTTGGAGGAATTGCCATGCCTTTGTTTTTTAAATTGTTCTTTCATTTCTGAAGATGCTGTTTGTGTGGGAAACACTGCTCAACACACTGGCTCCTGATTATACTCAGTTCCTTTTGTCTAGCCCTTGAATAGATGTTTTCCATGAGAGCCATAATAATGAAGTCATCTCCAGATTGAGGTGATTAAGCCCTCACTTCCTCTGGCTGCTTTTTGTCCCCAGCCGAAATTTTGTGGCTTGTCACATGAAGTGTCCGGCTTTTATTTTGTTCTGGTTTTGCTTCTCCTGCAGCTGGAGGCTTCACAACTATCACTTGGATCCTATGTGATCATGAAGAAGGTACCTAAACGGTTTCAACTGTTTCCTTCCTGGTGTCAGGTCCTTCGTGAGGTGCTCTTATGCTATCCATCCCCCTCAAAACCTTCCCCTGCCATTGCAATGGTTTTTCTGCACCTTGTTGCTAGAGTTGGGGCTTGGGCAGTCCTGGTCGGTGCATTAAAATAGCCCCAAATGGAAAACAAGACGTTGGCTTGCTCAAGGTGCTTCCTGAGCTTGCAAGTTCAGGAGTTCTTGGACGTCAGTGGAGCCCAAGCCCAGGCGATGCAGGCAGCAGGACTTTACCCCCAGCATCCCCAGGCAGGAGACAGCCCACGCTTTGCCTTCACTGAGCCCAGGCGGGTGCTACGAGCATCAGCCCGCTGGCCAGCGATGCCGAGGAAGGCACGCAGGTCAAGCCCGCGTGCCACCTTGCAGCACGACACAGCTAATAAAGGCGTATTTTTAAGCTGTTTAGGGGCACGTACCCAGCTGCTGCCCTTCAAAGGGTCCACCTATTTCCATAAACGGCAGCCAGACCAGCAGAGCCCCTTTGCCTTGGTCCATGAGCCCAGCCTTGAAGTTTTCTCCTCTTCAGAGCCATTTGTTCACCCGTTATTTATCCTGGGATCCCCCAAGGCTGTTTAATTTCAGAGCTAAATCCAGGTTGACCCAGCAGCAGTGCCTGCATTCCTCCTCTTCTCATTACTTGATATTAAAAGTGATTTCACTTGCAGTCACATCTCACACTATTTATAACCCACAAGAGGGAATATTTTTATAGCAGAACAGGTACTCGGAGGCTCTGACTCCAGCCGGGCTGCTCTGCCTGAGCCTGCACCAGGACCAGGTGGGTCTGGGATCACCATGCCCCAGAGCATCCCCCCCCCCAGGAGAGTCCAGCCAGGTGAGCATCCTTGCTGGAAAGGGACTTGCTGTTAAACCCTGAGGGTCTCGGAGCAAGCACAGGCACTTGTGTGCACCCACATATCCCCAGGACCCCCCACCCACCCACCCAGGCTCACCCACCCTGCAACCACATCCTGGCAGCACTGAAAAGGCAGGATTTTGTTTGGGCTGGTGCTGGTTCCCTGGTCGAATGAGTAAGGAACAGCTTGGGAATGACTCACCTTCCCTATCAGGCAATTAGCACCAGATTTGCAGCTAATGAGCTCTCCTGTCTCTCACCGGGCAGAGGTAAGATACATATTTAAAGAGATCATGGAAATAAAGCACTAATGCCGGCCACATCATAGGTTATTTTTAAAACAGAGCTTAATTATCCGGATGGACAGTGATGGGATGACCGGAGCTGGGTGCCCAGGAGCCAGCAGGACCCACACGCGCTCCCAGCATCATCCCTCGGCTCCAGGGAGGAGCGGGACTAACAGTGGCCGGAGCAGACGAGAGACCCAGCTGAAGATATCAGCTCCTCCAAAAGCATCTCGGTTCCTATGCCGAGCTCCGCTGATCGGCAGAGAGATGGTGTCCAAGAGCTGTCGGTGCAATCCGTTCATCGGATGAAGTTTTCTAATCGACGCTCGTTATGAATAGAAGCCTTCTAGGAATCCAGCATCATCTCCGGCTGGTTTATTAATGATTAACAGCAGGCTGCCTTTCAAAATAAAGGCTTTAGATGTGATTTGGGGGTGGGGGGGATGCACCCACTCAACTCACTGGGTGATTTTGCTGCTAAAAGTGAGAAATGAGAGAGAGGTGAGAAAGTAAGCTGCAGCACAGGAGGGCGTAGCAGAGGGGGACCAGCTCCATATTGCTCCGTTAACGCTGCTGCTAATTGCGTTCCTGCTGTTCGGCACAACAGCAGCCAAAAAAAAAAAAAAAAAATTAAAGAATTGCTCTTTCAATCTGCAATCCCAGGCAGCGAACCGCAACCGATTAAGGAGGATTCAGAGTGCCAAAGCCATCGTGATATCATTGAGCCTGGGATGGGGCCACGGAGCAAACCCAGCAGAAAAGAGTGGAAACGAGCAGTGGGAAGCAGGTGGGAAGCAAGGACAGTTGAGAACGATGACCGCGGAGAAGGGTAGATGGGGACAGCATGGGAAGGAGTCAGAGAGAAGGAATGAGAAGAGGCTAGGCTTGAGCTGAGCTGCCCTGAAATCCGGCTTTGTCCGTCCATCCCTCCGCTCTGCACCCACCCGTAGCACCGTGGAGGAGGACCTGTCCTGCTGCCCGGCCGGGCAATACGAGGAGGACAAAGCTGGGAGCAGAGGGGAAGGACGTTTCTCTGGCTGCAAACCTCCATCGGGTTTATCCCTCGCTTTGCCTGAACCCCTCAGCCCTGCAGACGCCATCCGTCTCACCCTCAGCATCCTTCACATCCGTGGGGACCTCAGGGACCCCCTTCACCGCACACCAAACCTTGGTGTCTTGATTAAAAAGTTTGAAACGAGCACAACACAAGATCTCTGCGGAGGCCGGATAGGATCATTGACAGTGAGGACTGTAAATCATCTGCTAGCTTCTACATCAAGTCCTGTTAAACCAGGACTGCGCAAGGACCTGCTCGAGGCATAGCCCATCCAAAAGGAGACCACAAGCTTGTTTAAGGAAGGAGTAAGGTCCCAGGTCCTCTTGAGGACACTCACATAAGCTCGGCGGATCGTCTGGAAGTGCCGGTTTCTCTCCACTGATGCACAGGCAGCTCCAACGCAGCACAGTGAGACAAACCCCGGCTGGAAGAGTGTCTCCGTCTGCTCCTCAGATGGTCTCCGGCGTCTCTGGATAACGCTCCTCTGGAGACCAGCCCCCAAACAACCAATATGCAATGCCGCATCCTTGAGCAGGACCCGATCGGTGGCAGATGTTTCTGCTTGCCCTGAAAGCGTTCTCCTTCGCCACAAGCTCCTGGCAAACAGGAGCAGAAGCTTCCGTGAAGATAAAAGGGAGCAAGAGCAGACAGACACGGTCCTAGGAAAGACGTCCCAGCAGCAAGGATGCTCCAGAAGAGAGGAAGTTGGAGAGGAAAAGGAGGGAACAAGTTCATCCCAACGATCATGACACTGCCTGACCCCCCCCTTTCTGCACTGCACGTTCAGTTTTTAGCCTTGTGTGTCACAGAAGATGTAAACCACGCCTGGCCCTGAAGCTTTCAAGTAATTCCCAGGTTTCCCTGTCCATCCGCAGAAATCATCAGAGCTGCTTTGTTCAAATTAAGATTTCCCCAAGGGCCACAACCTGGCTTCTGCTTTGCAAATTTACAACTGCTGGAGAAGGATAAAAAAAGATCCTTTTTTTGCCAGCAAGTGCTCTTGGTGGGAAGCCTTGATGTCTGGGTAATTTTGTTATCCATGCACAAGGGGCCCCTTACTTCTGCTCTGGCTCTTTCAGCACTCTGCATAATAAATAAGCAGAAAGAAGCAAAGAATTTTTACCCCCTTCATTGAGTCGAAAACTACTGAGACTCAGATGCCTCCACTGAACAGCACAAAGCAGGGAGGGAAGGGGATTCCCTACCAAATAACCCACTAGAGACGCTGGGTAGGGAGGAATGGACCATGACTCCCAAAACAGCCTGGGAATTACAAAACCTACCGGCGTCTTCTCTGAAAGCAACATGGTCCTCCACCCCTGCCTCGAACATCAGGATCTACAAGCAAACCACCAAAAGCAACCCGATCTAGTTGAAGACGTCCCTGCTTATTGCAGGGGGGTTGGACTAGATGACCTTTAAAGGGCCCTTCCAACCCAAATTCTTCTGTGATTCTAAGATAAACCACCCCCTTGCACAACAGCTCTCCCTCCCGAGAGGAGATGTGAGGAAGCAGAAGCCTCATAAGCAACATTACTCCTGTCCAAATCCAGCCAACGGGTAAATCCACCTACCAACTCAACTGAGGGAGCTGTTGGATTAACGGAGAAGGAAGATCATGACTTTTTTTACCCCACCTATGCATTTGTTGTTGTCAATGTCATCAGATCGTGAACCAGACCAATGGCCCAAGTTGAAAACACGTCTCTGGCATTGCTGAAAAGTCATTAAATTCACACAACAGCAGGGGACAGGCAAAGACACCAAGACACCTGCCTAAATTCAAAGCCACGCTGCTTTTGCCCAGCCAGGGCCTCATCCTGACGGAGCGAGCGCACTCATTCTGCATTAGCAGCACATTCCCTGGAAGTAATAAAAGCCCCTCAGGTCATTAATATGGAAATGTATTCCCGCTCCACGGCAGCGAGATGTTTGCGCAGATTGGAAGCAGCTTGCTGAGATTTGCTTCTGAATGTGTGGACATTAAAGCCTCCCATTACAATGTTGATGATTTCTTCCCTTTTGATGAATAGCCTGCCATAAATAGACTCTGATTAATTGCGGCTGCACTTGGAGGGCTGGAAATGCATCATTTGCTGCTATGGATTGGGATAATGGTCATCATCTGCCTTTGAGTGCCATTCAGCAGGAGAGGGCCTCGGCTCTGCCTGCGAAGCCAGGTGGCTGGTTTCAAGTTTTTGCGCCAAACAGAGTCCTGTTCGCACATGCAGTTCCAAATAAAGGGCTCGGGTGCCTCGCCGCAGGCTCGCTGCGAGCTCTTTCTTATTTATCATCTCCAACAAGGGGCAGAAGAGCCGGTAGGAAGCAGAGATGGGCCGAGCATCCTAACGGGACCGGTGGGTTTAGAGATCCGAGTCGCAGAGAGGAACGAGACGTGCACAAAATCACCCCACACGCGGTTTGCCGGAGCCACGCACCCATCCTCGCACGCCTGAACACGCAGAAGTACCCGGGCCAACTCATGCAAAAGGCACGGCACCCCGCCATGTCGAAGCCCTGGTCCCTGGATCCTCCGGCTCTGGACCTTTGGATATCCTTGAGCATCGCATCCTCGTGATACCCAAGCGTTGCAACCAAAATCCCCCTGCCACCTTCCTGTATTGCACAGAATAGATAAATAATATATATAAAATATGTATAATGTATACAAGTATATATTTATATATGTAAACATAGATAAATATACATAATAAATAAAAAATAGAGAAATAATGCCCAAACGTTTGGGTATGTTGGCAAGCTGCTGAGCCCTCCCTGAGCACAGGCAGGGCAGGCAGAGGAGGCAACGGCTGCGCAGGGCCCCACAGCTCTCCGCAGCAGCAGCAGCAGCAGCAGCATGGATGCTCGGGGAGTTGCCATGGAAACCTCAGAGTCTTGGGATGCAGCTGAGCATCAGCGAGGGTTACAACCGGGGCGGGATGGTTGCAGGCAGGTGTAGGCAGCTCCCTGCCAGGCTGGGCTGGGTGCTGAGGGGGTTCGGAGGGCTGCGTCCTTCGGCTCAAGAGGGACCCTGGCACCTTTGCTCCCAGCCAGTTGGGGGAAAACCATTCCCCTCCTCGTCCACCCTCACCCCCGCCCCGGGTTTATTTACTCCTCGCTTGTTAAGGGGGCTGAAACGCCCTGCGCTAATTTTGCGGGATTTGCGTCTTAATAACATCTCCGCATCCCTGGGAAGCTGCGCCAGGACGCCGTAAAAATGCTGGTGGTACCAGACGGGGTTATGAGCCCTGAGGGTGGGGGGCACCCATAGGGCAGAAACCCACAGCAGGGCATTGGGGGGGGACACGGGGACACACGCACGCAGAAAGAAGTAATAGGATTTTCAAGCTCTACTGGCTGAGTGGAGGCAAACAAGGTCTCGGTGACTAAAGCACATAAGTAAATTATGGCAAGGTAGCTCTGCTGTCAGGACGGAAGGGAAGGAGAGCAGAAGAGAGCAACGGGAGGGCTGAACACCCACGGAGACGTGGGGTGGCGTGGGGCTAGGACCGGCAACACGACCCAAAGATCTCGAGCAACTGAGCATCTCCCACGTGTCAGATACGGCTAGTGTATCAACCCGACCCAACAGCATTGATGCAAGCCTGAGCTAGCTAAAGCATCACTTGCGATTCATTTTGGGGACGAAAACAGAGGAGAAGTGGATTGCCAACCAGAGAAGCAGCAGTGGATGCGAACAACCCTGGATGATGCCTGCATCCGAGAGCCACAAAGCGCATCTGGGCAGAAAGCCCTGCTCCAACAGCCCCGTTCATCACCCAGGCGCTACTAATCCAAGCAAGGAAAAAGCCAGCCCCGCCATACTGGGTTTGCTGGAGCAAAAGCAGCTGAGGGAAAGTTCCCGCTGCTCATCGCTAAGGCATGAGAAGCAGAGGGTTTAAACGGCTCCTTATTTATCTCCCCAAAGGCCAGCAAGGTGCAAACCTCCAGGCGGTTTCACGGACTTCAAAGCCAGCGGATGCTGTCACATCTCCCTGCTCCAGCACAGACCCAGCGCAATTACCCAGCCAGTCTCATCAACAGCCACCGGCTGAGCTAGGGTGGATATTTGAGAAGGAAACACGCAGCTGCTAAGGCATGGAAGACCCACCTTGCCCTTTGGTCAGCTATTTCTATGGTTCATTACTCCTATGATCTAAAAAAATAATTAAAAATTAAAAAATATTCACCCCTTACTTCTGGTCTCAGTTTGTCTAACACCAGACTGGGGGGCACATCCCTTATTAACTGGTCCAGCACCCCATGCAAACCATCTCTACATCGCATTTCTCTTGCTTATGCTTCCAGTCCTTCCATCTCACCCTGGCTTTTCTCTACTGGACTCAAGAGACATGGGGACCCCTCGCAGCAGGATTTCACACCAGGCAGAGAGGCAGGAGGAGTCTCCAACCCCCCCCCAAAAAAGAGAAAGATCCTTCTCAGTGTGTTTTTTCATTGCTGTAGATTTTGAAATATTTGTTTGAAGGTAGCAGGTTTAATGGGCCAACTGAAAACCATAAAACCAGGCACTAATTGGCTCAGTGAAAAGCAAAACGGGCTGAGCTCCGACTCTGGACGTTCTGCAGCTCCCATCACTCTTGTCAAGTCGCTGGGGCTGATGAGGAAGTGTAATGTGCAGAGCAAGCGGTGATTAATCATTACAGCCGGTGCTTTAAGAGTAAGGAAAAATAAGCAAACAACCCACCAGGAAAAATCTGCTGGAAGCTGGAAAAATTTATAACTTCTCCGTCACGAAGAGGACCATGTTGTTCTGCGCTGCAGAGGGGAAGAGCAGCAGGCAGCTCCTTTCCTGGACACCTCCAAGCTGGTCCCGCATCCGAGAGCTGTTTCCCTGCTGATGCTTCGCCTGCCGCAGCTGGCTCGCTTCCAGGAGAGAACTCGGAGCAGCTCCCATCAGGGATAGGACACAGGGACAGGGACCAGCAGAGCCCAGCTGGTGCCTGTGCCCAAACAGTACGGAAGCCAAACCTTCAGGACAGCATCCACCTTTTGTAAGAAGAAGGTTTAATTCAGGTAGCCGAGCCCTTCCTTCGCTCTGGCACGAGCAGCCTGGCGCGCCGGCTCTGCTCCGCAAGAACCCAGCACGGGAGCCAGGCACCACTTGCCCTTCTTCCCTGGCCTCCCCTCCATCCCAGTGCCTTCCTCCTCCATCCCAGCGCCTTCCTTCTCCACCCCAGCACCTTCCCACTCCATCCCAGCGCCTTCCCCCTCCATCCTAGCGCCTTCCCTTTCCATTCCAGTGCCTTCCCACTCCATCCCAGCGCCTTCCCCCTCCATCCTAGTGCCTTCCCTTTCCATTCCAGTGCCTTCCCACTCCATCCCAGCACCTTCCCCCTCCATCCCAGCACCTTCTCCCTCCATCCCAGTGCCTTCCTCCATCCCAGCGCCTTCCTCCATCCCAGCGCCTTCCTCCTCCATCCCAGTGCCTTCCCCCTACATCCCAGCGCCTTCCCCCTACATCCCAGCACAAGCACTGGGTCCTGCCATACCTGGGAGCCAAGTTTCCAACACCAGGAAAGGAAATTCCCTCGGATGGGCAGCCAGAGCTGCCTGGCAGCAGCAGGCTTTACCTCGGCACTGCCACAGGATTTACCAGCACCATAGCCAGGCAGGCCTGTCCCAGCACCTCTCCCATTCGATAACAGCCTCCACTGGTGTAGAGTTGGGGCTTGACGGCAGGAGAAGGGCTGGAGATGGAAGCCATCCCCAGCAGGCGAGATTCAAGCCTGGCTGAGAGCAGCACAGAGCCCGTGAAGGGTGTACGCCTGCTGCCCTTCCTTTTTCCACCATTAAAGCAACCGGGGATTGGATCAGAAGAATTAGGGTAATGATCACTCATCAGTATTTCCCCGCTCATGTCCCATTGGAAGCAGAACTACATACAGAAAGGCAGCTGCTTTAAAATAATAATAATAATAATAATAATAATAATAATAATAATAATAATAATAATAACAATAATAATAATAATAAAAAACATTTAAAAGCAAAGTTGGCAAGTTTTGTGACCTAGCAAGAACAAAAGGCACTTTATAATCACCCATGGGGGCTGTTGTCAGGACAAGGACTGCCAACCCACGAGGCAGACATGCCCGAGTTTCCAGATGAAGAGGGAAAGGCAGGAGCAGCGACGGGGGGACAAGGAGACCTCGCTCAGCTGAAGCGAAGGCCATCGGAGTCTTTGTCACATTTAAATGTTCTTTGAGACCTTTCATGGAAATAATGACCTAAATACTAGCCAGTGCTGGTGAACATGAATAAATCATGCTCCCCCATCTATTATAGAGCAGCTGGGAGGCACACAGCACCCCAGGGTCCCTGCTCAGGTGCCGTCCCCGCTGCTCCCGTGGGCAAAGATCAGAGGTGGCAGATGCCCGGAGGAATTCAGCCTCAGCTGTATTGCCAAGCCAAAATTCCTCTTCCCTGCTTTGGTCTCCAAGCACACGGGAGCTCCTACAACTGGCTTGCTCTCTAATAATTCACCTTCGCAGAAGAACGGAAAGCAGACGGCACAGCCCAGCCTCACCGTGGATATTTTCTTACGGGGGTAAAGCTGCAGCATCGAGACAAACATCCTCAGGAAAAACATCCGTGACACACGGGGCAGCTCCCTAAGGTATAGGTATCCTGCTGAAAGCAGCAGAGAACTGGGGAAAAAAGAGAAGCAAAGTCACAAGCCCAGCTGGGAAGGGACCCTCTGTGTCCTGGGACCCCCCGTGTCCTGGGACCCCGACCACGAGGTCCATCTGCATTTCAGAGCTATCTCTGGAAAATAAACTGGCCCAATTCCTCCTGTGCTTGCCCTGTGGCTGGAAAGCCTCCCGAGCTTGCCATGCTGCTGGGTGCTGCAGTGGAGGGGAACTGTAAGGTGCTGCTGGGCTCGTGTCCTCATGGGTGCAGCACCCACAGAGAGCCTGGGTAGGTTCAAGGCAAATCCGGCAGCTCACAAACACTGGGCTCCAGCACCCTAATGCCTCTTTGCTGTGCATGGGGCTTTCCAGCAGCACCCTTCCCTTGCAAGCACAGCTCCTGACCCTGCAGCAGGAGTTTGTAAACACGTTAGCAGCCTCCAAGCCCATCCAGGCTCAGTAAAAGGACTTTGTGCTAAAATACAGGGCGGGGAAAAAAAAAAAAAAAAGAAATAATCCATCCCTGTTCTCTCCTGAGGAAGAACCTCGCACAAACCATCGTTTCCTTCCCCAAACCCTCCCGGCTGCACCGAGGCAAGCTCAGTCCTGCACCGCAGAGACGCAGCAGCCCAGCCCCTTCCAGCCAGGCCACGGCAGGGAACGATGGCTCTTATTTAAGCTGGGAGTGCCTAAAAATAATTAGCAGGAAAGTTCATTACAGCAGAGCTAAATGCTCCAGCGTCGTCCTTGGAAGCTGCCAGCAGCTCTCCCGCAGCTGGCAGTGCCGTGCACGCCGCTCGCTTGCCCAGACCCGTAATGAAGCAGGGGGTGGGGAGAGGGGAAAACTCGGCAAATTAGATCCAGTTGATGATCCAATTAAGGTTATGTTTGCAGAACTATTGGACGCAAAAGACAGTCCCTGGGCAGATGCCACGCTGAGAGGCAGCTCGCACAAAATGGCCCTGCAGGGAGCGTGGGGGGGCGGGTTGGGGAGATGCGTCTAGTTTCATCTTTGTACAACAGCTCAAGAGCTACATCTAGAGGTCCAGGCACCCTCCGAACCCACAACAGCAAACGTCTTCACGAGGGATATTGCTCCTTCCTGGAATATTTGCAATCTGAGCAACATGTTCCTTCATCTGTGACAGCTACGGCTCACCTAATAGCGTAGATACACCTTTTTACGCAGGAGTCTGTCCCACCAGCAATCGTCCCAGCCCAAGTACGAGCAGGTCCCGGAGATGCAGGCTCCAGCCTTGGCTGGGCTCTCCGAGCCAACCTTTGCCTCCCCCGAAAGTCCTTCTGTGGCATCACCTCTGTCAGGGTAAGCGATAAAAGCGTTTGATGCCAGGAGAGAGTAAGCAGCAATCTTAAAATAAGGGATTAGTTAGGAAACTTAGCTTGAATGTTAATTGAATGCAAAGTGACATCGGGGTGGCGTGACAGAGGGGCGGAGCGGGCTTCCACCGATGCAAAGATAGGGCTGCGCAAATGGGATTTTGCTGCAGTTGTGAGTTCCCTGCAGAGAAGGATCTGAAGGATCAAGAAATTTAGTAACAGGGATTAGATGGAGCCCCCAAAAATAATTGCATTCCCCAGCAGAGCCAGCAAGTGCTCCTTTGCTTTTTGACAGGTAGAAATGGGAGCGTTAAATAAACCCACTCCGGTGTGTCCATGTGCCCTTCTGGATCCCAGTTCCTAATGCCTGGAGGAGAACTCTCACGTATCCCATGGAAGGCAGAGAGGCTACACCTGCAAGCAAACAGCAGCGTAGCCTGGCTGTGGAAAAGAAAACTCACAGATGCTGCCAGGATGGTGCTGGCTGGCTACTGTTTGGCACAGAGCCACCAAAGCAATCCCCAGAGCACATCCACGGGCAAGGGACTGGCAGCGATTCATCCAGACCGAAGGGAAAGAGACCACCGCAAAGCCCCCAAGGCATGGATGGGACCCAAGGGTCCTGACTTGGGTGCTGCTGCTTTGGTCCATGGAGACCCCACTCTTTCCAGGAGCAGGGACGGACCCTCAGCCATGCAACTGCTGCTTCTCCATCTACTCTACTCTGGGTCTCATAAAGATACTTCCTTGGGCAGACTGTGGATAATTTCTGTTGTATTTTCCAGAAAACACAATTTCTGCAAAGTCTTTGTAAAAACTAACATGCCGGGACTGAACCACTCGGGAACACTCCCAACAAACACCACTTCAACCTCCTCTCCCTTCACACGAACACCACCAGAACCTCATCCCAACTCCACCGTTCAATTTAACCACATCAGGACTTCGGTCTATTAACCAAAATATCGCTCCCCGCTCCACAGTGCACCCAGGAAGCTTCCCCGCCCCCCCCCCCCCCCCCAAATCTTGTGATTTCTTTTGGGGCAGAAATGCCAACCGTGAGCATTCTCTGTGTCCTTCTGAGCACAAGAACTGCTCATTTTTCCACATGGGGCCCCAGCACCTTCGCCGCAGCCCCTAAAGAGCAGGCTGTGCATACGCGCTTCCCTGTCTCCCCTACATCCACGCACACCAGCATATATATACCTCCCCATAGGTGAGAGAGATGCATTTTTAAACGGGACTCTGACATGGCTCCAATTCCCTCCCCAGGCTCCTTTCCAGGGCTGGAAGTGGGAAGCTGCTGTGTCACCAGCCTGAGGACAGGAGTCCGGAGTCTTGCAGCCCTGCCTTAATAACGGCGCTTGACAGAGATGGATGCAATCTCCTGCAGCACGACGATAGCCAGCCAGCACAGGCTGCCCTCTCCGCGGGGCGTGCATAATGTACCGCAGATTTGGCAGGCAGAAAAATAAGTCTTGAGCCTGGTCTTGGGGTAGGAGCACGGGCAGGGGGGCTACCCCTTCCCTGCCTGCCTGCCTCTTGCCTTCAGCTTCCTCGGTACCGCACAACTCCGGGCTGAGAGAGCTGGAGAAAAGCATCCCTCTCTTGCGACAGCCCCGGACCTGCCTCCAACCCGGCTCCTGATCTCCTGGGATGTGACAGCCTCTTCCTCAGGCCCTGGAGAGAAACCAGAAGAAATCCCTTAAATGATCCTTCTGGAGAAGTGAAGGCTTCAAACACGATACAGTCAGAAGCGGTTACTGTTAGCGTCACTGCTCCAGCGACGGAGTCCAAAGACTGACACTCGCTCGGAGTGCCGAGCCAAGGTTCCCTGCAGGAATGGGGCTGGATGGAGCCGTGCTGCTCCGTATCTCACCCGGGAATGGTACCAGGAAGGGACCTGAATCCAGGCCGTAACGGCATGCCAAATCAGGTTACTATATCACAGATGCTCGCTGAGCGCAGCAACAAGCGCCTCTTCCCCAGGGAAACGGCAGGAGACCAAAGCAGCTCATAGCTTACGACCTCTGCAAAGAGAGAAACAGGACCCAGGACCCCTGCGTGCTGGTTTCTGAGCGGAGCTGAACCCAAATCCTGGGGCGACCGACACTAAAGCTGCGAGGGGAAGCCTCGGGAGAAGCTCCCATCCTCCCTGCGCTTGCTCTGCTGAGCGTTTCGGCAAGGTCTCGCTGCCGGGAAACGGATGGGCTAAGCCAAAAGAGCATCGCTGCTAACGATGTGCCACTGCCCAGCACCACGGAATAGCTCTCCTCGGCACAGCGCAGGGCTGGATATGGCCGATTCACAACAATGCTGAGACCCGAGGGCCACTAAGCCTACTTACTACGTGGTTTTAAAATTAAAGATAGCTGTAGTTGGTTAACTGGCCTTTGAGGCTGGGACTTTATCTGCTCATAACAACATTCCTCTATAAAAAATAGTAGAAAAATGTTTTAGTTATTAAAACACGCAACTGAGTCTTAAAAGATCAGATCAACAGATCCTCCCTGTTACAGAACTAACTCTCCCCAGTTTACTTTAGTAGAAGTTTATTTTGTTTTGAAATCGTGTCCTTGAGCAACACCGGCAGGATGTCCCAAGGGCATTTATTCTTCCCTGGGTGGTTGCTCGGACCCCAACGTACAGCACACAGCCCCAGAATTGTTATGCTTTAGGATGCTTTCAGCTGTAGTAAATATCCTAAACATCAACCCCAACTGTCAGCAAGCAGTTTTTAGAAGCCAGCACCTTTTCACGCAGCCCCACAGCTTGCTGCTGCAAGGTCTTCACCCATTACTAACCCGCTGCCTATGACAATACCAGAAAACCCCTGGTAGTATCTTAACCCCCACCCCAAAATTCTCCACCTTCTCTTTCTCTCACGGCTATCTCATCAACCTTTTACTTGTGGTCAGAGGCGATCCCCACCGTGCTTCCCACCTTCTGATGAAGATCTGAACCCGGTACTGGGATCATCTCGCTGCAGCAGGAACGACGGCTGGACAGCAAAACCACTGCAGGCACAGAAAGACACTTGGCTGCCGCTGCTTTTATTGTATTACCGCATTTCCAGACAGAGATGACATCTCTGCTTGCCTTTATTTACCTTTGATCCTGCTTTCATGATACCACGCAGTTATTTGAGGTAATTTTTCTTTTTGAAGCTCTCACCTGCTTGTCACCCTGAGCTGGGTATTTTTCTTTTTTTTTTTCTTTTTGAAATCAATGTGTAGCTATGGAAACCAACTTTTATCCGATGCGCAAGAGCCTTCCATTTCCCCCGGCATAACCAGCAAAAAGCAGAACCGCAAGTGATATTCAGATGTTTGGTTTTGGTGGTCACAGTAATTGGAGAGAGTACATAGGAGATGTTGCCTTTCCCCAGCTCTAAGATGGGAGTTTTTAGGAAAAAAACCCCAAACAACACACCAAGGAGCCACTCTCTGTAATGGCTGATTTCATACCACAAATGGAACACCAACACCTACATTTGCAGAACTGAGGAGAGGTAGGAAGTAGTTATTAAATTGCACTAGAAGTACCGGTTTCACCTTATCTGAAGTAACACCTCATACCAGGATTTAAACAATTCTTATGAAATTGCGACTCAACGCAGGGCAGGAGAACCCAACAACAGAAGAAAATAAAGAATATTAGCTTATAGCTTAAGACAAATTTGGAGAAGTTTTTCTTAATACCACGCAAGCCACATTTCCATTTCAGGATTTAAAAAAAAAAAAAAAAAAACAAAACAAAACCAACAGCAAGAGCCAACTCAGCACATACTGCAGAGGTTTTTGTTTGCTCTAATAGAAGCAACAAGATCTCTACAGGCAAAGGAGGAGAAATAATCAATACCAGAGCTCTTGAAATGTTTAATTGGAGAGGGCTTTATTTTCTGCTTAAGAGAACTGGAACTATACAGCTGGTTTGCATTGGACCAAAGCTGGGATTTATTTTTTTTTTTTTCGTTTTTATTTCGCTAAACATAAGCAATGCAGTGTAACTGGAAAACAATGACTTACAGTGTTTAAACCACAAGTGGATCGAGAGGAGCTTGAGAAAAAAAACAGCCTTCTAGCTAAAACTGAAAATCCACAATACAGTCCGCCCTACAGAATGGCACTGTCGTGTCTAAATAATGGAGTGACTCCAGGCTGGAATAAGAAGCTCACAGCATCCTACGTACCGCTACACAGCTCAGGCTGGCTACTGATCTTCCTGCAGTGGGAACTACTGGCCGTTCGCCTCTCTCGTTTGTAATCAGAACCAAAAGGCATCTTCAAGTTTTAGAGTCAAAGCAATGGCAGGAGCGGAGAGAGCTCCCGGTGCCACTGCGTGACGGGACAGAGGGACGATCCTCGCCGAGACAGCTGCATTAAGGGAAGCTACGGACGGACACCGAGGGAGGGGTGCCCCATGCTAAGCCGGCTCATCGTTTGGTATCTTACGGTCAATTTATGAATGGCTTTAGTAAATCAGTTCTACAAACCAACGGACTGGACTGCAGAGCAACTACCGTTCATTCAGGTTAAAATGTGTTTAAACGAACATGCAGAGGGTTGGGGAGTTCATTCCGTCATAGCACCAGAGTTCACAAGTCAGCTTCGCCATCATCAGTGCTGCGCTGCAATAAATACTCTGTGTCTCTAACAGGGTGGATGTGGGAAGCACTGAAGTGTGACCTTTAGCATTGACAGTTCCTCAGCTTAGGAGACATGTCAATATAACTCAAGCAGCTGTGGCATGCCAGAAATGTTGTTTTTAACATTCTCTCTGCTTAGGAAAGATGCTACTGTCTTATTTTGATTGTGTTCTCACCCTTGGCTAACCATGCATCTCTGCAGGTGAAAAACATTGTGTCAGATGCCACAGAAGATATTGAGATATGAAATGAGCTTTTTTTTTTAAACTGGATATGAAGTTCATTTGGGAGAGTGCAGGGTTGGAGTAGGTTTTGTTTTTTTTCCTTTCTTCCCCTCGCCCTTTCCTTTCTACATGTCACCAAGGCACTTCACTCTGTGCGTAGGATGATGTGGATCCCTGATTCTGTGAAAACTGGTCCGCTCATCTCGCCAGCTCTCAGCGCAAATGAGGCATCTTCAAAAGGTTTCTGCATCTGACCTGCAGAGAGCAGACACCAGAAAGTTCAATTAAGCTCAGCAACGAATGGAAGATCTTTCTGAGCAAGCAAGCCTCAAATGAAGGCAGCTTCCAGGCAAACAACAAAGTCACCAATTAATAACTTGCAGGGGGTGTTTGTTTTCATCTGCTCCCAGAAGATGATTCAAAACAACTCATTCACACATGCACGCACACAGACATTTTCTTTTTTAAACAGGGGGTTTGTTCAGATCCTACAGACATGACTGCAGCAAGGAAAGATACTCAGAGAGCTGCGGACCCAAAAGGCAGAGGAAATCTGTTCTGCAGACTCGCTGGCACAAGTGGATGTTCGTCTTCCAGTCTCATGTGCCCTCCAGGTACACAGGGGGAATGCATGTGGTGTGTATTACAAGCTGCACTAAATAATTTACAAGGCACACGTGGATAATGTCATGACCTAGATAAGAACTGCTCTTAAGGCTCTGGTCTCCAAGTCGCTGAGTTTCAGGAGGTTTAGTAATCCAGGCTCAGGAAAGGCAGAGGTGCCCAGAGGAAGGACCCCGCAACGGGATTCACGAGTGCAACTACTGCAGCTCTGCAGGGGCGGAAAAGGAAAAAGCAGCACAAGGGCTCAGCCAGAGTAATTCAAGCCAAGAGGAGAGACACCAGCCTGCTACAGGGGGGTTCAAGGGGGACAGTATTTTTGCCCGGTTTCCCGTGACAGAAGTCAGAGCAGAGAAACTGCCCACCCCAGCTGAAATAATGAGGTTTTACTGTTACCAACAGGTCAAAGTCTCACCGGGGTACTCTCAGCAAAAGCTTCAGTGGAAGGACAAGATGCCTGCGAGGGAAGACCAGGAGGTGACAGTCCCCCAGGCACAGAGGAAACCCTTACTCTCTGCTCTTTGCACTGACCACGCTTGCAAAGCTTGCCTCTAGATGCCTGAGGAGATGTACTGACCAGCGTCTTGCCAAAAATGCAACACAAATCTCCTGTAAGTTTATGACCCTTGTCTCCAAGCTTCAAGGCAGTGCTGTAGCTTTGGACTCCGCAGCACATTAGCAGAGGGCTGCAGAAAGCTTCTAGGCAGCCTGACAGCTGGATCATCAGCAGACATTGCAGCGATATACTAATCTCTTTGCAAACTAAACCTTCCCAACCCCTTCAAAGACCACACATTGCAGATGCATCACATCTAGCCCAGCAGCATCTCCAGAATTTATGTTTTATTTCAGGACCTCCATCCATCCGTACCCCCCTTTCTCTAGCAAGGCAGTTAGATGCTACACAAGATGCTCAATTCCTCCCTTTCAGGATTAGTAATAGCTTCAGCTTGGTATTTTGCCCTTCCAAAAACCGTGTTTTATTACTGAAGTGACCTGATGCATATGGCTTTCCAGAGTTTCACTTCTCTCATTTCCACATTTAGATTAATTGCTAGAAGAGGCAAGCAGGTTGCCTGGCTCACAAGCTCCAGTTACAAAGCCAGTGTCATTCACTGTCAGGCAAACCTGCCTTGTCACCTGAATTTTTTGATTATTTTCCACTAGGACCTGAAATCTTTACTTCAGATGAGGTAACAGCCTCCTTGCTACACCACAGTGGTCTTGCTTGAGCAGAAACATGACTTATTTGAAGGGTTTCAGGAATACAAATTGAAATGTTTTAATAACTTCACCTCCGAAGTAACCAGTGCTCCAAGTTCTAGCAAATTACATTTTCAGCCCAGTAAAAAAGAAAAGGAAAAAAAAAAAAAAAAAAAAGAGGCAGAGAGGGGGATGGAGTGACAGCTCAGGGGTTTGGCCACCACGCATGGTTCCAATGCCATCTAGTGGAAACTGGCTCTTGCAACATTTCTTTATATTTTGGTGCAGCCAGAAAGGAAAAAAATCTCTTTCCGTACATCTCCAAAGAGCATAATGAGCTGGGTTCCCACTGAACCCAAACGAGCAGACACAGCACCCTAGGATTAATGCTTCATTATATACAAATTCATAAAGTATCACTGTTCAGCCCTGACTCAAAGGATCTGTTTGAGGAAGCAACTGTTGCTGAACTGTAGCAACACTGCACCCTAAAAAGGAACAGCGATTAAAACCAGTATTTTAGTGGCAGGGAAAAAAAACAAACCACCAAACTACATTCCCGAATACAGTTTCACCTGCCAAAGCTGGGTGGCCTTCAGCTAGCAGGGGCTGAAAGAGTGACTCTGGGGCCCCTTCCATGGTTGCGTCTGCAGCAGCAGCGAGCCCACTAACGTTTTAAATATTCCCGGGACATCCTAAGTGGGCTAACAGCCTGGCATGGCGAGGCAGCTGTGCAAAATCTCCTGCAAAATCTGTACACTTGCTGCAGGGCACAAGCCCGAGACGAGCTTTTGAATGCTTCAGTCCACGAACCCCGAGTGTGAGCTTAGGAAAAACACTTCCATTAAAATGACACGCCGGACTGCTGCTCGCCATTTCAGACGTGGGCAGCTCTTACTACAGATCTTCCTCGGGGACTGCTGCAAGTCCCTATGACTTTGGAGCACGAATTATAACAGTAAATATAGCATTCTCTCTCCCTGGCAAGAACCTTTCTTGACCTTCTTCAAATAAAATATGCATGGACACCCTCGCTATAAAAAGATTTTGGTTTGTTCTTTGAATGTTGTAGCTGTACTCATGACATCATTGCTTTATATTTTCCTCCTAGTGGAAATTACTGCAAAAAGCATTCGTAAGATAAAGCAAAAGAGGTTTCAATGTTACGCTTTCCCATCCCAAAGATTCTTCCTCCCACACCAGCAAATCTCATTAATGAGGAAGCATCCACGAGCTTTTTGTTGTCGCTCCCTCACTGCACTGATCAATAAACCTGTAACAAAAATCTCTCACCAGCAACATTATTCCAGTGGGCTGTGAATTGTTCTTATTTCCACAATTTGTTAATAGCTTTCTCATTGAAGATTAGAATGCCAAATCATTTATCTGGCATGCCATTAGCAAGACTTATCCACTTCTTCCTCATTCATGGCTCATTACGCTGTGCAACTGGATTTCCATTCAGTGTAGCTGGAAAATCCTTTTCCAGAGGGAAAAGCCAATTTCATGAAGGGCGTTTGTACATCATCTCCTCTCTGCCTAGAATAATATTACGGTTGCATTCCTAATTGGTTTAACTTCTAGGCATCAAACCACATTTCCTGCACAGCAGGCCACCTAGCATATAAATCCATTTTCATGTTCATTCCCCCAGCAGCAGGGTGCATTATTAAACCCGACCCCCTGCCAAGAAGATCAGCATCAACCCTGTCATCTTGATCTGGCATTCACGTTGCCAGGCTGAGCTCAGCTTACCTCTTCCAAACGCACCCAGATCGCCTCCCGCTTTTGCCGAGCTGCAGTCGCTAAACTGGGAAGCGAGAGATTCAAAATCCTCTTCTCCCGATTTTATCTTCTGGATGTAGCCTGTAAGTACAGGGAATAATTCAGTCAGAGGAAGGAAAAATGGGGGGGGGGGACGGACCCAAACCTGACCTTAAGCTTTACATCCTTCAGCAAGAAGGGCACAAACAGCCACATACACACACCACGTGCACCAAGTGAGGCTTTCAAACCTCCTGAATGAAGACAGAGCCAGAACTAAACTTTCATAACACCCCAAAAGCATTTGTCTCAGGTTTTTTTTTTTTCCAAGCACGTTTCCATCTTTGCACCATGGTCCATTTCTATTTAAGCTTCTATTAAATAAAAAAGTTGATTCCACCTCCTACCACCCCTGAAGCACGGGAATTTATTATTGGGCTTGAAAATAGATGAGCTTTTGATTTCAGCAGGGCTCACCTTGGTAGAAGACCAAGCATGAAGAATCCCTGAGGAGTGAATTATTTGTCAAGACAGCTTTTTAAAAGGTCAGTTAAGAAATATTCGTAGCCTTACCCGAGAGCTCTGCCTCACTGTTCTGAATCTTTCTGGCCCAGCGGAACCCCCCCCGCTAGCTCATAACAAGAAAACCTAGGAGATAGATCATATTTTCCAGTCAACAGCTTGATAACACGACTGTGGAGCCCCTAATTACAGATACTGACTGCTCTCGCAGATGAGCAAAGCACAAGTGCCACTGACACATCCCTTAACACCGCGTGAGGCAGCTTTTCATGGATTCTCAAGACGAGAAGAAAATCCTACGCAGCTTCATGCAATTCAACCAGCTTCAGCTCTTTCATTAAAAGGAGCGTAACCACTAATCAAAACCCCAAGCCATCACTGGTCTGACCTGCAGCCACCCCCCTACCAAAATGCAATTTAGTACCAGTTGCAAGAAATGTTTTTGCACGAGGACAGCCGTGTAAGCTGGACTCAAAGCCTGCGACCAGCAGCTACATCTGCTGTAGGTCTGGCTGCCAGTTAACCCTCCACCTTCCCAAAGCAGCCTGCTCCTGCCAGAGGGGCGTGCCTTCTGCACTTTGGACCACAAGTGATAAATTAAGATTAAATTACACTGCAAAAGTCATTCATCCATGTATTTCAAGCAACGGAGCATCTCCCAGAGGAATTCAACTACGTGCACCCCAGAGCACAGAGGAACAGCCCCAAACCGGTGCTGCGGCTTCCAACCCAAAGCAACTCTCCATACCAGGTGAAATCCAGCTAAACTTATTTCTTGCTAGAGGTTTGTTTAATTTTTAAATCCCTCTTTCCAGAAACCTCCCATCAGCTTTTGAAAGAATCGGCAAAGCCTGACTGTCTTCCATTTTAGACCTAAGCAGTCTTCCACCTTCAAAAAGAAATACCAAGAAGCAACTGATTTTCTTTAACAGAAAAAACAAGAGAAAAGAAACGTCGTTTCCCCTCAAAGCTATTAAGTCTCCTGGTTTCCATAACCAAACTTCCTATTTCAGGTCACTCCCATTTAAGCCCTGTAGCCTGCATGTATAAGGAGTCTGCACTTCGCTAGATAAACCTCTAAAAAAAAAAAAAAATTGGGCTGAGCATAGTTTATTCCAGCCGCAAGCAGTGCCTACCTGAAAAAAGAGTCATACACGTAATTCAAGAGCTAGGCTTTATTATTTGGAGGGATGCTCTCACAAAAGTAAGAGGGCGGTTTATGATGCAAAAGGATGAGGAAATAAGTATTTTCCAGCTCGCTTTAATCCTATATACTTTCATACACCTGAGGAAATATCTGTGAGGGCTGGGGGCAGGTAAGAAAATATTCCTTAATGAGAGAATGGAGAATGGCCTCTTAGGAGATGACATATCCAGCAGCAACCGAAAAAGCAGGTTATCAATTTTTGAATGAATACTTTTATTGCAGTTTAATGCCAGCAAGACCAAAATGAAGGGATTTTAAGTCTTCAGATTAGTCTTCTACCCTACAGCCCATTTTTCCTCCCCAAATCAGTCATCTCTTTAAAGCAACTGCCACCAGTCTAAATCTTTGGAATTCAGCAAGGTGTTCAGGAGAGCTAGGTTTGCTTTTCCAGCTGGACAGGCCAGGACGAAAAGCTACCAAAAAAAAAGGGGAATAGGAGATTGATTACCTCTTGTTCTGGAATTTATTTTTTTTTTAACAGGTGTCCTGATTATAATTCAAAAGCCATAGAAAGTTATCTTTTATTCCTAAAGCGCATAAACTGCTTTAACAGAAAACACCAGCACTTGTTACTTAAGTGAGATTATACACATTTATCCTACCTGCTGCTTAGAGTGCACATGTACAGGTAGAGAAAGTCTAACATGAAAGTCTGAAACTCTACAAAACTTAAGACAGCAGCTACTTATCCTGCGTTAAAAAGAGAAAAAGGATTATTTATCTGGGTGGAAGACAGTTCACAGCATTCATACGTTTTAGGAAAGAAACTGATACTCGTTCATCCTGTTAAACTACGCTGCTTGGGCATAAACAGTCTACTTGCTGACAAGACAGAGTTTATCCTAAAAATCCATGTTTGCACCACCATAAATACGTATCTAATTGCATATAGCTGCCAATCCCCAGCAAGTACCCATCACACACCACAACCAGAAATGTCAGGAATTACAGCTTTAAGATATATGGTGATGTTAAAGGAATAAAGCATCCAAATTAGGATATAAATGTAAACACTCTGATCCTTAAGCTGTCTGCCCTGGTCACATCACCAGGTTGCTAGCGCTAAAGAGTTTCATAAGCGTGCAGAGCAAACCAGTCAACTACATGCCGAAACAGAATTTACTTATTAAAACCTCCTAATTTTATGCCAGTGACCAGCCTGAGAGCAAAATCTGCCTGTCAACTAGATGAGGGTTGTCCTGGATAAAGCCTAAGGCTTTTTTAAAGCTAAGGTAGCCGTTTCAAGCCACCTCTACCAGAACAAGACACCTGCACCTCGTGTCTAAACTTTGGCTCCGTGAAGTGGGATTAATGAGCCTTTTCCCCAAATGATCTCAGCCATTTAGAGCAAATTATGCAGATTAGGTACTGTCCAGGTTTTAATAAACTACCCCTAAAAATCTCCAGGCATAAGTGAAATTGAATAATGGGAGATTAGTGCCAAAAGAGCGGGATGAAGAATGGCAATGGATTGTGCTGAAATGGGGAGTTATTGGGGAAGAGAAGCTTTCGGGGTCTGAACTTTGGGATGAATCCTAGCTGATTCTGCAACAAGGAACAGGGGCAAGCTAATGAAACATGCAAATAACAAGCTGGAGGGTGGGTAAGCACTGTCAGCAGAAAGGAGGATCAGAATATTAAACGTGACCTGAATGACCAAGCAAGATCCAACACCACCAAGCAAACTCACACACGCATTTACAAACGCAACAACAAAAAACCATCTGCTATACGCAGAGAGCTTGGTCAGAAAGAGGAGGGCGTAAATGCGGAATTACAAGCAACTGCAAAACAGGCAATATGACTTTAAAAGTGAGGAACACAGCACTGAAGTCATGGTATCCTCAGCAGGGAGAAGGGCAGTAGTAAATGCCACAGTAGAAGGCACAGCCAAGAGCTAATCTATAATATTGCATACCATGATGAACCCACGCTCAAGAAAGATTAATCGAAACTGAAGTGCAAAGGAGGGCTAAGAGTAGAAACAGCAGAAGGGATGACCTACATTACCAGAAACTAAAAGCCCGGTTGGCTCAGCGTGTGAAAACAGGCTGGTAAAGAGCAGGGCTCTCTAAATCCACTGAGAGGTCAACTTCAGGAAGAAATTAAATTTAATTAAGTAATTAAGCAACACTAACGCAAGAAACACTGGACAGAAACTGATCATAAGCAGTATTTAGCTGGAAACCGGGTTTCTACACATCAGAGCAGAGATGGTCTGGAATAACCTTCACAGCAAATTCAGCCAGAACCCTAACTGCTCCTTAAACAGCGCTTGGTAAAGCTTGCAGAAGGGACTAAGAGGTTTCGCTAATTTTAATACCAGGGTCAGGCTCAAATTTGAAATTTCTTTCTCGTCCCACATTCCCTGTGATGTTATCACCTATCAGAAAAGCACCTGGTGAGCCAAGTCCTCCAACTCCTGCTGTAACACAACGGGAGAGCTAACCTACATTTAATCCTCCACTGCAACTTTCTTAATGGATTAAAAATCATCCACAGACGACGCACCCCTCCAGCTCTCTCCACTCTCCTCCCTTATTATCAGAGAAAAGCCATCAAATGGAATATTTGACATCAGTCAAGTTCACCTACCAAAAACATTTATCTTTAGTACCGTCCCCTCTCCTGTGGGAACAAAGAACTCCCAAATCAAATTTCTTTCTCGGATTTTTATTGCATAAAGCATTAACACCAGAGCTAGGTTTGGAGGGAGATCTCTCAGACATAACCGATCTCCAAACAAAACATGAAAATGTGTGGTACTGTGGCTGTCAAACAAATTCCTCCCTAGAGACCTACTTAGACAATTCTACGCTATAATTACATTCAGCAGGTACAGTACATCTGTTCAGAGAAGTTCATTGATGCCTGGTTGTCAGGAGCCGTAGCGGAGCTAAGCTGTGCATCCTCCCAGTAAGTTTCAGCTGTTCTAGAAACTTAACTTACAGTCATTTTCAAGAAGCCACCACAAAATAATTAATCCTAAGCTGATGTTCCCTATGCCCTTCCCAGGAAGAGTGTTTATCGGGGACAAATGTGGACAGAAAGGTGGTTGAGTTTTGGGTTTTTTTTTTTTGACAATGGTATTTTCATCACAGCAATTAATTCTCTAATGGCCTTTACCAAGAACACAAGCAGAGTATTTACATGAAGTAAGTTTTAATCACGACTCTTTCCTCTTCAGACACCACAGAGAGATTACGAAACGAAAGAGTTATGTGACAGCAAGAAGACTCTGAAGCTGTCAAGCTTAATCTCATTCTTTCGAGCCAAGGAAAGTTTAAGCTGTTTCTTTCCCTCACCTTACCAGGTAGCAAAGAACTGCAGTACCTCAAAGAAGAGCACCCAAACAATGAATGATGACAATTGTTGAGTCCAAATAACGTTATTCCAGCTTCTAAAGATAACCAGTTTACAGAACATCTATGTATCAAAAAGTCTACCTGGTCACAAGCTCCTGAAATACCTCTTTAGAGATAACGAGACAACTTTCCCTTCTAAAATGTAAGTGATTCCCTTACAAAGATCCAAGTTCATCAATGCCTACTTAAAACACGCCAGCAACATGTGCCATTTAACCTCTGATCTGTAGAAAGCTCTGCGCTGGCCTTTTGATGAATGTCACTCCAAGAGATGGCTCTAGAATAGTTTTATTCTTAAAAAGAAAAAAAAGAAAAAAGAAAGAAAGAAAAAGAAGAGGAGAGAGACAGAGAGAATTTGCAGCTTGGCTGAAATATTTCAATCTATCTTTGCAACAGTCTCAACTCCCTTGGCACAGATCTCCACACTCGGCATGCATCCCGCTTTATCACCTCCAGTCACGCTTTCTCAGCCACCCTAACCTGAAGGAGACAATTCCCTAAAAAAATTCCCATCTGTGCCAGTTAATTTAACCTCCCCTTCCAAAAGGTGGTGAGCAGATACCACCTGCTGGTCACTGCCTCGGTGCTTCAAGTTATTTAGCAAAGAAATCTCCCCTCCCAGGCCTTCCAAACAAGAAAGTCCTTATATTTATTGCTGGTTAGGACCAAGGCAATAGTCAAAACACCCTCCCCATCTTCCCTCCCTCATTGCTGAAGCCATAAAAGATAACACAGGCCCAGTACTGCGGTACATATCTGCGCGCTCCAGCTCACAGTGCGTCAGCTAGCCTTTGCAACCTCACTGCCAGAAAAGACAAAGCTGCCCACTAAAGAGCACGGTCTCGGTTTCATCAATTAATCAGTGGGACTGATTTAAACCTCACCCCAAGCCCTCAAATTCTTTATCCTGAGAAGTAAAAACCAGTAGTAACAGCTGGACTTTGAACTTGCTTCCATAAGATCAAAAACCTCGATGCTGAAGAAACACGACATCAATTCAATTCCACTGCCAAAGCTGCAAGGAAAAATCTAGGCTGCAAAGATCAACACCACCTATCACGGAACACACGCAGCGCCCTCGCTTCTAGACCTGATCACAAGCCAGAACATTTTGGGGAAAAACCCAAGCAGATCAGGTCATCCATACAGCCTCATGTAAGGTCGATTGCCTCCTACAAGCAACTTGATTTCAAGCAGAGATTAATGAGAACTTACTCTAAGTTGCTATTAGGGCAAGGAGTCAAGTGACATTAAATAAAAAGAAATGTTTAAAGAACATTTGTTTTAGCTTTAAATAATTTTATTTTTAATATAAAAATACACATTTACAAAGAAAATACAAACAAACCTCTGAAACAACATTACAAAAAAAAAAACACAAAGGGGAAGACACATGGGCTGGGACCTATCTTTACATCATTTAATCGTACAGCAAAACTGTTTCTCCGAGTGGCTGGGCCACACGAAAAGTCCACGTTCAAAACACTTGGCTTAAAAAACTTTGCTTTAGCAAGTTCACAACACACTGAACCACTCATCTCGGGGTCCAATTCTAGCCTTAAAATGACTTTTCCCCTTCAACAGTATCATATTCTCTCTCTCCCTCCTGCATTTACTTGCCATTTATAAGCTCCAGTGCCTCATCTTTGGTCCGCGTGATCTTTTCCTGCCTCCACGATGAGGGTCTTCTGGACTGGTTGTGTTTCACCAAGAGATGTGAACATCGCACTTTGCTAGGCTCCCCTTGGCCGTTCTTCCCGCTGCCGCTGGGCCGCTCCCACTGGCTGGCATTTGTGATGTGGTTGAAATAATACACACGGCCTGCGGACAGAGAGAGGGGGCTGGGGTTAAAAAAAGCTCCTGGCAGACCCCGAGAATCAGCTTCTTGACCCCAGGAATCAGTTTCTGACCCCAGGAATCAGCTTCTTGACCCCATAGGCACAGAAGACTGGATTTCTGCAAGTGCTCAGCCACGTCCACGCAATCAGCTCAGCCCCACGAGGTAGGAAACAAGACTTTACAACTCCACATCATTTCCTATGCAAGCGTTTCCATCGGGAAGCGCCTTTAGTCAAAGCAACAGCCCCACGCAGAAGCAGGCTCCAGCTGCCTTTCCAATTCACGACGCTCCCACAGATCAGTGACAAAACACCCACTGACACAGTCAGAACCACAAACACCCCCAGGGAACACCCTGTCACTGCCAGGAAGGCGGACACTGCCAGGTTTCTGGCCTGGGGATAAGACTGTGTTTCGCTCTAGCCCTGTTTACAAGGGTGAAGCAGTGTAAAGTCTCTCAGTTAAGCACACGCCGCAGCAAACGTGGTGAGTTACCGTCAGCAAAGACCACATCTTTGCATTGCACAGACTTCTCCTGCCAAAAATCACCTTTTTTCTACCAGAAAATAAGACCTTCCTGCACAAGATATCCATGGTTTCCCCAGGTAACAGAAAAAAAAGCTCCTGTGAAGTCATCTCTCGACACGTTCAGCATTAGTCAGGTAATTCTGCTGCTTAAAGGCCTTCCAGCACTCAGAGCCACGTGTGCGTTTACCTGCAATAACTCACACCATCAATCGAGATGATTTCTGTTTTCTTCTAGCGAATCATTCCTCCCAAAGCTCTCCACTGAAGCTAACAGGAGACTAGACTCAAGAAAAAAAGCCAAGCAAACCAAGGTGAGGGATTGCAACAGCAGAGCTGCACGGTGGGAAGCTATGACCTGGTAGCAAAGGGCCCAACTTCCCGGTTGCAATCCCAACCAACAGCCTAGACCTGTTAACTCCAGACAGCCACGAAGCTCCTTCCCTCCAGGATGCTTCAACCGCGGTAGTTCTGGCAAGGAAAAGCTCACACAGGCCCCCCTTTTCTCTCAGCCCCATCACCTCCACCTCAAACGAGCAGCCAAGCTGAAGAACACAACCTCCTAGGAACTGCTTTTGACACGCTAAGCGCAGAAAGCTCGCGCCGCAAAGGACGAAACCCTGCGGAAAGCGTCGTCCTGACCCACAACTTCCCCTCCCCGACCCACCGCAGCCCCACCGAGGACAAAGCGTCCTGCCGCGCTCTAACCCAGCCTTTTATAAAGAAAATTCCCTCGGCTCTGCCACCCTGCCCTGCTTCTCTCCACTGGTTACCCCAGACGGAGAGAAACCTCTCTCCCCAATATATCCGCACGACCCAGGCATCCCCTCCCCTGGCAGACCACGGTCCCAGAAGCCGCTTCGCCCACCCCCAAAAAAAAAAAAAAAGGGGGGGGGGGCACGACACTCCTCGGGCACGGCAGCCCCCGGGGCCAGGCACCCCGCAGACCCCCACCCTGGCTCTCAGGCCCACCCCAAGCCCAATTTCTCCACATCCAACCTCCCCCAAGCCCCGGGCACCGCTGACGGCCCCCTTCAGACCCCACCGAGGCCCAGCTCGGGCCCACCGGGCCGTACCCCAGCCTGGGCCTAAAAGCCGGGCCCTCGACGCCCCGAGAAGCCCACCGGGTCGCCCCGGGAGCAGGCACCACCCAGCCCCCTTGTCGCTCCCGGTACTCGCTGACCCGTACCGGAGCTGCGGCTCATGCGCTTCTCCCAGCCCGCAGGCAGCTTCTCCTCCTCCGCCATCTTCCGTCGGCTACGCCTCCCGCACCCGGCCCGGCCTCATTGGCGCGGGAGAGGCGGGGCGAACCCACTTTTTTTTTTTCCCGTGTTCCCATTGGTCCGAAGGAAGGCAGCGCCCAATCTCTCCGCGCTGCCATTGGTGAAAAAAAAAAAAACCCGCCCTTCTAGCTTTCATTGGCTGCGGGCTGGAGGCCGCATTGAAGGCGGAAGCGCTCCCGCCCACGTGACGCGGGAGCCTAACGGTGGCCGCGGGCGGACAAAAGCAGCAGCAACACGGCACAGCCCTACACTCCGGTGCCGGTCCCCGCCGCACCCACCTCTTCCCCCCGCCGCAGCAGCCACACAACAACCAAAAACTCGGAGAAACACATTTATTATAAACCACTTAAACACTCCAGGGCAGCTACAGCACGTTTAAAGTCTCAAAACAGGGCTCCAGCTCAGCCATACCAGGGCAGAGATGGGGGGGGGGTGGGAATCCCACGGAAAACACGGGGAGGAAGCGGGAAGGAACAGGAGCCGTTACTGGTAGTAGAGCTCCAGGTTCATGCCATCGTGGATCTCATCTGGAGAATGGAGTTAAGGAAGAAAAAAAGGAGAGGGGGGGGCATCCAGCCTCAAGTTTCCCACCCCCTCCAAATAAAACACCTGCCCGGAGAAGGATACAGTCGCCCAGCGTGACGTGATCCTTAAAGATGGTGTACCTGCAGGGACGGAAAACACAGATATCAGGCGGCCGGTACCGTTTCCACCGGCCCGGAGGGGCCGTCGGTCCCCCCCCGCCATCCCGGTTCAGGGGCTTCTTCTACACCCCCCCCCGGTTCTACTCACCATTTCTTGAGCACAATTTTATCCCAGCGAGTCCCGGTCTGTGCCGCGATCAGCTTCTTCAGGTCGCGGATGGAATCCTCGGTGCTGGCGGAACCGTTAAGGAAAAAGCGGAGGGAAACCGGGAAAAGCCCCCCCCATTCCCCCCCCCCTTCATCCCGGTTCCCGGGGATACTTGCATTTTACTCGTACTTTCTTGCCCAGGCGGTCGTTGCAGACGACTTCGATCATGGCTGCCTGAGGGATGAGAGGGGGTTAACGGGGGGGGGGGTACAAAACAGACCGGGGGTTAACGGGGAGGAGCGGAGAGGTACCGGGAAGGGGAAAGAAGCACCGAGAAGGAGTTGTCGGTAAAGAAAAGGGTTAAACAGGGAGGTTCTAACCCCACCGGAGCCCCCCAAACCCCCTCCCGGTACCCACCGAGCTCTGCGTCACTCCGCCACAGTCTTTACCGCGCCGGATCCGGAAGCTTAAAGCCGGAAGCGGAAGTGACGCCCACAACACCCGCCTTAAGTGTCGGGAAGCGGTCAAGATGGCGGCGGCGGCTAATCCGGAATTGCCGGTGTTACCCGATTCGGTGTTACTGCAGGTTCTGGCGTTGCTGCCGTTACGGGAGAGGCTGCGGGCGGCCAGGTGGGGACCCCCCCCAGCACCCCCCTCAACCGGACCGGGACCGGGACCCGCCCGGTTCCGATCGCTTCCCGCCTCTCCTCAGGGTCTGCCGGCGGTGGCAGAGGCTGGCCCTGGACCGGACGGTCTGGAGACATGTGGATTTGAGTCCGCACCGGGTACGGACCGCCTGGCCGCCTTCCCGCACCGGGCGGCGGCGGGTGTGTGTGTGGGGGGAATCACCCCACTACGGGCAGGGGGCTGGGGGGGTTTAGGAATCGCCCCACTGCGGGGAGGGGGCTGAAATGGGGGGGAAGGGGTCACCCCACTGCAGGCAGGGGGCTGAGATTGCGGGGGGAGGAGGAGTCGCCCCACTGTGGGCAGGGGGCTGAGATTGAGGGGGGGGGAATCACCCCACTGCAGGCAGGGGCTGGGGGGGAGCAGGAATCGCCCCACTGCAGGCAGGAGGCTGAAATAAGGGGGAGGAATCACCCCACTGTAGGCAGGGGGCTGAAATGGGGGGGTGGGAATCACCCCACTACAGGCAGGGGGCTGAAATAAGGGGGGAGGAATCACCCCACTGTGGGCAGGGGGCTGAGATTGGGGGGGAAATTGCCTCGCTGCAGGCAGGGGTGCCCCCACCCTGTGGGAACAGGCCCTTTTCGTTCTCGCCCCCAGATCAGCTCCCAGACCCTGTGGCACCTGGTCCGGCAGCGTCTCCGTGACAGCCTGCAGACGCTGCGGGTACGGGGCGCGCTCCACTCCGGCAGCAAGAGGCGGATCCTCTCCCCAGCACTGCTGGCCGCCCTTGGGAAGCGGTGTCCCCAGCTCCACCGGCTGTGCCTGACAGAGACGGACCTCCGCCCCATCCCCTACGAGAACATTCCCCCTTCCCTTACGGCGCTGGAGCTGAGTCACTGCGAAATCCCTGCTGCCTGGTTCTGCGGCTCCGCCGCGAGGGCCCTGCCCCAGCTGCAGCATCTCGTTATCCGCAGTGTCCCTGCCTTTTCTGATCGTCATCTGCTGAATGTCTCCTCCCAGAGCAGCCTGAAGACTCTGAGCCTTTGTGGCACCTACCGTGTAACAGATACGGGGATTCAGAGAGCGGCTCCGCACCTGGAGGAGCTGGAACGCCTCGTGCTGCGTCACTGCGTCATCGGCGACTCTGCCGTGGGTTTCATCGGGCGCCACATGAAACATCTCCAGTTTCTGGAGATCAGCGACACTTACTCCCTGACGAACGCGTGTCTGGCTTGTTTAGCAACGCTGCAGCGCCTGGAGACACTCTGCCTTGACGTCTGCGATAAGATTTCCCCGGGTGCTGTTATTGCTTTGTGCCAAGCACTGCCCCAGCTGAGGAACCTCAAATTAGGCGGGGCTCGCTTTGAAGATGAAGTAATTGATAAAATTCAGGCGAGTTTGCCCCACTGTACCTTCTCACTCACTCCTTGACGCACAGCCTGAAGCAGCAGGGCTTTTGCCATTTGTCACTATGCCCGAAGTGCTCCTTTTTGGGAAAAGCCTGTTTGCCTGGGAGCTGCTGGATGTATTTTTGGGACAGAATTTACACTGGGGCCAAAATGGAAAGCGTGTCGTGTAAAATGGTTTGTCGGGAATTTGGTTTTGGTAGGATCCCCCCCTTTTCCATGAATCGGGGGAATAGGAAAGCTGGGGAGCGCCCAGCTTTTGGGAACCCGACTGATGAGCTGACCAAAGACTGGCTGAGGTTACAAGTTTAACCTCTGTCTGCTCCTCTTCCCCCACCGCTAAACATCAGGCAGCAGCTTAACGAGCACAGAATTCAAGGAGCAAAGTGAGGCCCCCTCCTGCCACTGAAAAACAAGCTGGCAGCCCAAACCCCAGACTTCCAGTTAATATCTAACTCCGGATTGCTTAACCGCCCTGCACGTACACTCCAAACTCTGCTGGAGAAGAAATACCTCAGCGACATGTGCCAGAGCTGCTGGAGCTTTCTTGGAAGAGCTCAGGCCATCTGCCCAGACAGCGAGCGTTTTCAGCCCAGGATATCGTCTTGCTTCTACTTTTATTCAAATTCAGTTCTTCGAGTTACTCCTCAGAAAGGTTTTGGTTGCGGGGCTTCCTGAACGCCTGGTCCCAAGAGCCACACGTCCCATTTGCGCAGCGATCAGGCTGGCACGTGCTCTTGGGCATCACCAGGGGCTGCCGTTACCTCTGGGTTTTGCTGGGAGCAGCCACGTTTCCTCATCCCCTTTTATTATCCGCGTTCTCCTCCTCCCCGCAATGTCGTAACACCAGATAACTGACACTGAGCGTTGTGATGTTGCTATTCTTAGGTTGTTGAGTCAGCCAAGGATGTTTTTAAATCAAATACCGTATTGTTTAAATAAAAATGCTTTTGTATTATGTTTTCTCACGCTACAGTGTTTTAACTGAACTAATGTCTTTGTTAAAATAAAGAAGTCGGGCAGCTTTTGACACTGAGCAGTGTCCTTGGGCGTTAACAGCTGAAGAGCTGCTGTCCTGGGACGAAGGTACAAGCGGGGGTCATCGAATCGGGACATTAGCCAGGCTGCGGCCACCCAGAGCTTGGCACAGGAGTCCCTCAGGGAGACCCGCCGATTTGTCTCCTGATTTAGTCAGCCCTTCAGTCCTAGCAAAGCTTTTTGTTTTTCCCCTTATGGCAGGGAAACACGTGGAATTACAAAGAGCTCAAACCAACACCCAAGTCCTGGATCCTCTTAACACCCCGATCCCCTTCCCGAGAGATTCTCCTACATTGTTCACGTCCTCCCTGAGCCAGACTGACTGGGATGTGAACTGATATTTCCCCACAGTTGCTTTTTGAGTTTTTTTTTACCTCCCTTAGGACAAGAGAATTCCCCTAGGAAGCACAGTAGGAGGATTAGTGTCTCAGCGGAGCCTTTTCTGGGCTCTGCCTCGAGATACAGCTCTCTTCACCCCACACAACACCTGCCCTCCATTCAGTTTATGCAATAAGCAGTTCGCTTTCAGACAGACCTGGATGGCAGTGACCCCCCCCGCTCCCCGTGATGAAATCCTCGTTGCTGTGTGTCTCGTTAACAACCAGTCTTTGTGCCCTGGCCTGCTTTTTGTTTTTATACACAATCTCAGTGTAGCTTTGGGGCAAATAAACAACAGCTAAGTGCCCCAGCTCTGCTTTGGAAAGCATCCCAAGGCTGCTGGCTTAATAACTACTGCTACATGTTTATCACAGGCCCAGAGATTGACGCTGGAGTAATTAGCATTATTAAAACTTCAAGCACTCTCTGTCCCAGCCCTCTCTGGGCTCGGAGCACGAAGGTAAAACAGCAAAAGGGAAAATTAAAACCAGTAAAAAAATCCGTCAGTCAGTCAAGGCGCAGCTCGATGCGGCGAGAACCTGAATGTTCTCTCAATGTTTGCAGTGGGATGTTTGCAAGCATGACGGCACAGCGCTCCGAACAACGTAATTTAATATCCGACGGTCCCAACTTGCCAGTTTTCCATCATCTCCGCAGAGCGCATAATTGCTAAACGTGGAATAGCACGGAACAGCAATTACAAGTTTATGTGGCGCAAAGCGGGCTTTTGAGGTTTGGAAGCGGGAGGGGAGCTGTAAATATCGGATGACCACAGGCAAATTATAGGAATAAAGGACTGAAAGGGTCTTTTTGAATCATCAGTTCTGTTTCTGCCCCGGTGGAAGAGCAGCTCGGCCTCCTTGCACATGTACTGAAGCTCTTGGAGGGCTGTTCTAGACCCTTACTGCTTCTAATTTCCAGATTCAGGGGGTTTCTAGTATTTATCTCCATTTCGTCTTTCGCCAACCTTTAACTTGAACAGTTCTTCCCCCAACCCCCCCTTAACAGTTGTCTTTATGCACAATGCCCAACTGTTTTAAAAATACAGAATAAAAGACTTAACAGAGAGTCAGCTAAATCCTCAGCGAAGCCAGCGCATGAAACAGCTCTCCGTGTCCTCTCAAGGCTGCGAGGAGCAAGCTGCTCCCATCACACATAGATTTATACGGCACATTCATCCAGCTGCTTTATCAGACCCAGATCAGTTTTATTTTCTCAGGCGAGGGCATCTGTTGGGGCATTGCTTGTGCCTTCAGCTTTAGTTTCCAAACCAAAGACCATTTTCTATTTTCCAGACCCGCTTGTTTCCAAAGCGGTCTGTTCATTCACTTACACTTGGAGGAAACGCCTTCAGAAACTTAAGAATTTCCCCTTTTTTTAACTCCAAAGGGATGGAGAGAGTTACAAATAAAAAGGGCACCCAGCTTGGCTGGAGGAAACACCTCCAGACAGCCGAATTATTGGAAGTGGACACAATCCAAGCTGCTATTTTGAGAGGACAAACAAATACGACGCAGGCTGAAAGGTTAAATTACAACCATTGGACTGAACATCCCTGGAAGTATTGCAGGTTCTCTACTCCAGAAAGCCTGGTGAAAAAGCTTCTACTTGCTTGGTCCCAAGCTTCATTGCCCCCCTCCCCTCCCAGCCACAGCTTACCAGGATGGATGAGGAACACCTTCACGATGATCTGCACGTTTTTAAAGGTAAAATTCAGCTATGCCAGTCCTTCAACCCACCACCTTGAGGAGCTGGGTGTGAGCAAAGAGGGTAATGAGACCATATCTCGTAGCGTGGTCTTTCTTCGCCAACGTGCTTGGGTTTGGAGGGAGAGGAAGCTCTGTGCCCTCCTTCCTCCTCTGCTTAGGCAACTTGGCTCATCAGCTCTAACGGGGTTGATTGGTTGGGATGGGGACCCCCACCCTGACGAGCTTGTCCCTGGGATTGAGGTTCAGGAGGAAGATGAGGGAAAGGGACATTGCTGCAGGTGTGGGCCATCCCTGAGATGAAGATCTCTTGGTGGTGTGAAGGTGGTGGTGCCCAACCAACAACACCTGAGACGGTTCAGCCTTGGAAGTGTCCCGGACCAGAGCAAAATTTGAGTTTTCCCGGAGCTTTCCTAAGTCGAGCTCCCCAGACTGAGTGGCCCAGCACCCTTGCAAACCTTCCAAAGTTCAATCTTGGAACCCAAGGGCGTTTCTAAGGTTGAACCCCTCCGAAAAGGGCACCCAATGCCAACTAGGGACAGCAAAGAGCCCCCCCCCAGACCGTGGACTGTCACTTGGGGAACAGTTGCCCTTTGGAAAAGGGTTACTAGACAGCCAGGAGGGTCTAGAAACATGTCGCAGCCCAAAATACATGGTGTAAGCTTGTAATTTCTTTTTATTTTGCTTACGTGATACCTGAGATCACCTGCCCTGACCTTTAGCAAGGCCACTCCAGTGCTAACACAATAACACAATGCACTGCGTGACAGCCATCTCTTTTGGGGTCCTTTCAGCCCCCCAGGTGGGTCGGAACAGGAATTATCACCAAAATTCTGGCTTCTGTAGCAAATAGTTAACTATTCCAGGCTATTTATTAACCCTTCTATAAATGGAAGCAGAAAAGCTATGAAAAAATCGCAGTGATCCAAGGGGAATATTTTCACATCTCTTTTGTTTTGTTTTAAAGACAGAAACTTCTTCCCACTGAGGCTGAGATCTTTTTTCACGGTATACTTGCTACTGGGCCTCTTCTTTGTGCTGATCATCACCCTGTTTGCTGTGTCGCTCTCCAGAGGTACTGGGACATCTTTGAACTAATTAATTAGGCAGGTAGGACCGAGAGATACGTGAGGTCTAAGTGCACACTCACGCGCTTAGAGGAGTCTGTAGTTCCTAATTCCACAGGACAGAGTGACCAGAGGAGCTCCTGGAATGTCCCACGTAGTGACCGCTGACGTCCACGCCACCGTCTCTGGCTAATCCAAGCTATAAGCCAGTATTTTAAATTTCCTGTGATTTCTTTGCCCCGTAGGCTGCTGGAAAATTAAAACATGTCTTTAGCCTTGCAGGGGTGAGGTGCTTGCAGACAGTCGGCTCCTGGATAGCAACACAACCGATAACCCAACATCTCTCTGTCTCTCTCTCTAATAGTTTCAGCCATTTCTTCTAAACTCAACGAGGTGCAGACGGAACGGAAACAGAACTTTTCTGGCAGGGATTTTCTCCGTAAGTCCTGGCTGCTGCCCAAACCCACCAGCTTTTCTCCCCCTCTGAAGTTTCCCTAAATTGTCCCCAGAGTGTTCCTGCTCTGGATCGCTTCGCTAAGGCAGTGCAGGGCCTCCGTCCCCTTCTGGGTTTGCTGCTCTGCCAGCAGCAAATGCTTTTATATTTTAGAAAGTACAATTTTTCCCGTGTAACAAAGGCCTTTTTTGGGTGCTAGTTGCCACCTTCGCGGCAATCCAATATACAGCAAGCTTCGGGGCCATGCCATTGGGCCCGTACCAGTTTGGCACTGGAGGGCTGCTGGGAAAACCCCCTTGCTGGGACGAGCCTGGCAAAGACCGGCTCAACTGCCTGACTTCCCCCCTGCCATCCTTCTTTCACCAGTGTTTCCCTGCGGACCCGGCTCCAGGGAATGGGAATACTTTAATGGAAAATGTTACTACTTCTCCCTAACCAGAATGAGCTGGTACAAGGCAAAGGCTCAGTGCGAAGAGATGCACTCGCAGTTGGCTATCATTAACAGCTACGCCAAGCAGGTAAAGACCTCCGCTCGAGGCAGGAAAGCCCAGGCTTGCCCAAATCCTGCCCATAGCCCCGGCTTTCTGCAGAGCCTCCCCCCCCTCCCCGTACCTCCCTGGTTCCCTGCTGCCATCCTGCACGCCCCAACCTCGCTGGGCAGCTGAGAGCTGGTGCTGTTATCCTTTGCATCAACCAGCAGAGAGCAGGCAGAACCTGCTCTGCCTGCCCGCTGCCTGCATCCAGCGCTTCCCTTCTATATGTACGGGATGTTTAGACGCAGCATCAGCACCCATCCTGCACCTCCACCTTGTAAATCAATAGCCAAGCGCAGAGTCGCTCCTCTCTGGCTCCTCCACGGTGCAAACGCAGAGCTGAGGTTGCTCCGAGCTTGCCGGCTCGAGGAACCGTTTCCTGGTGCTTTTCCCTCCTGATCCCTCTCCCCGCTGCAGAATTTTGTCATGTTCAGGACAAGGAATGAACGTTTCTGGATCGGGCTCACGGACGAGAATTTGGAAGGGGAATGGGAATGGATCGACGGGACCGACTATAAAACCACGTTCACGTGAGTGCTGGCCTGCCCTGCGGTTTTGTGCCCATCACCCCAAAACAGCAGGCAGCTTCCCTGCCCGCGCACCCCTGTTTCAGCCAGCAGACCGGTTTTTCTTCACCCTGCCCTGGGACGGGCGCTCACATGAGGTATAACACAGCAGCAGAGGCAAGAATCAGCATCTAAAACCATCTAAAATCAGACAGATTTAGCTAGTCCCTGCCCTTCTCCCAGCCACAGGGAAAGCTGCTCCGCTCAGCTGCCTGCCCCTACTGCCCTCTCTCAGTTTGATCCTTCTCTGCCCAGATTTTGGAAGGAAGGCGAGCCCAACAACAGTGGCAGCAACGAAGACTGTGCCCACATCTGGATCTCTGGGAAGTGGAACGACGTCTACTGCACCTATGAGTGCTACTACATCTGCGAAAAGCCTCTGCCCAACTGAGCAAAACCACGTGTGGAGGCAATGGCTGATGCTCTGGCACCATGAATGTTCCTTTTTCTTCTTAATTTATACTATCTGAGTGCCCGCTCCCCGCTCTTCCTCTCCACCGCGCTGTCCTGAGGAAGAGCGGGGATGCATTTTGATGGTCCTAAGCAATATACGCAGGAATCCGGGTTCTCCGTGGGGAGCTCAGCCTAATAAAGGACGATTATTGCTCTGGTTAACGAAGCTTCTCTCTTTCTAGGCGCGCGTGTGAAGGGGTGGGGGGTGAGCTGGGGCTGCAGATGGACGGCGTGCAGGTCAGCAGCAACGCCGGGAGCAGGCTGGCGATAAATGGGACAGAATATGGGATTTGCCACCCAACTCACCATCCCGGGAGTGGGACAGGGGCATCTCCCACGGTAGCATCAGGGAGGGGAGGTTTGGATGGACCAGAGCAGAGCTGAGCCGCGTCCGAAAGGATCTGGTGCCTCGGCCACGAGCCTTCCTGCTCCTAAAAGGGTTTGGTGCTACCGATGGGTCGGCTTCTCTAAGAGCAGCCCCGCTGCCTGCTGGCACCTGCCTGCAGTCGGGGCTGCCTGTACCCACTCCCCCTGGCTCGGGTCCCTACCACCGAGCTGAGGATCTGGGTCAAGCAACCCCGGGACACCAGTAAACACGGTTTCAGAGGTGGAAATGAGGTTTGGTTTTCCTACCGAGGGAAAAAAACATCATTTTCATAACTTTTCCTTTTTTTTTTTTTCCTTGTTGTTTCAATTTGGATTCCACATGATAAAATTGCCCAGTATTTATTTGTTATAACATGAAACTCGATCATGGTTCAGCTCTGCGTCACTTCGGTCACCGACGGGGTCCTTGGGCCCTGGGACCCCGCAGGGATCGGGCTCCCTCCCATATTTTCCATCAAAAAAAAAGCTCATTTGAGGCCAGATTGGGAAACCTCGAACTCCCACCCCGGTTGCAGGCTTCTCACACCGCTCACCCCCGTGCGACAAGGCGCTGATGGCACCCTCTTCTTGCACGGTATCAGCGGGTGGGTGTGCAGGCGCGTGTGCGCGCTGAGGTGTGCGAGCGTTGCGGGGAGCGGGTGTGCACACGCGTGTGGGTGCACGACAAGGTGTGTGTGTGCGCGCTGCAGGGAATGGGTGTGCACCCGGGTGTGCGCGCACGCTGCAAGGTGTGCGTGCGATGCATGTGAGTGTGTGCGCGCTGCAAGGTGCATGTGCGCACGCTGCAAGGTGTGTGCGTGGACTGCAAGGTGGGTGTGTGTGTGTGCGCACACTGCAAGGTGCGTGTGTGCGCTGCAGGGGGGGTGTGCGTGTGTGTGCACACGCGTGTGTGCACACTACAAGGTGCGTGTGTGCGCTGCAGGGAGCGAGTGGGAGCCGCTCTCAGCCACCCGGTACCGGGACTGCCCGAGGGCAGCTGGGGACCGGGACCCGGAGAGGGGGTGGCAGCACCCAGAGCCCCCGCCGCCCCCCCCGGGCCACGCACCGGCTGCAGCCCCGAGGTCCCGCCCGGTGCCCGGGGCCCGGGGCCGGTCCGCAGCTCCGGCCCCGTGGCTCGGTCCCTCTCGGCAGCGGGCAGCCCCCGGCCCGGCTCCCCCCGGTCCCCCCCGGTCCCCCCCGGTTCCCCCCCGGTCCTCCCCGGTCTCCCCTGGTTCCTCCCCGGTCTCCCCTCTTTCCCCCCCGCTTCCCCCCGGTTCCCTCCCGGCTCCCCCCGGTCCCCTCCCGGTTCCCCCCCGGTTCCCTCCCGGTTCCCTCCCGGTTCCCCCCCAGTCTCCCCCGGACGATGCCCGCGGCGGATCGCGGGAGGGTCGCGGTCATCGACCCGGCAGGAGCCCCGACCCCCCCTTCACCCCCCCACCCCGGACCACGGCTGCCCCGACGGCGGGAGGACGAGCCTCCGTCCGCTCTGTCGGTGACACAGCTGTCGCGACAGAGCCCGGCAGCCCTTCGGTGAGCGGCGAAGCATTAACGAGACCGGCGGCTCGGAGCCTCCCCCCGCCCCGCCGCGACGGTGGGGCCCCCGCGGTGCCTGCGACAGCCCCTGGCGTGACAAGAGCTGCCTCTGTCGCGACACCCTTTTGCCGGGGGAGCCGTCGGTATCGCCTTTTGGGCGCACCGGGCTCTACCGGCGGGGGGAAACGAGGGGGGGGGGTGTCCGGACCGGGGTTGGGGGGGTCCGCACCGGGGTCTGGGGGTGGGTGGGGGGTCCGGACTGGGGTGGGTGGTTGGGTGGGGGGTCGGGACTGGGGTGGGTGGGTGGGTGGTTGTGGGGGGTCCCCCCCCCCGCCTTGATGGGGCCCCCGACGCGCTCCCGGCTCAGGCGCGCTCCCGGGGGAGGCGGGGGGGGGGGCGGCGGCGCTCACGGGCGGGGGCGCGGACACGGGCGGGGGCTGCGAGCTCTGCCCCGCGCACGATCGCGTCCCGTTCCGCTCCTCTCCCTTCCCCTCCCTGCCGGTATCGTTACCGGTATCGTTACCGGTATCGTTGTCCCGGTAAGTGTCCGTGAATGGACGGGGCGGGCGGGGATGAGGTGCCGGTAACTGAGCGGTGGGGTGGGGGTGACTTGTAACGGGGGCGGGACGGACGGACACTCATGGATGTGAACGGAGACACCGGCACCGGTACCGGCAGCGCAGGGACCCGTCGGGCTGCCGTGTCCCGACAGGACGGGACGGAGTTTTGGGGGGGGGGGGGAAGCACCGGGGCCGCAGCCCCCGGTGTGGGCTCCGGTGTGGGCTCCGGGGATGCCGGGGGTAAGGTCGGGCTTAACCCCAACGGGACCGGGGGGAGCGGGGAGGGTGGACGCCGCCACCACCGTGATTTCGTTGCCGTTCGTTAACCGGAGCTCCGGGGTGCAGAAAACGACCGGGAGGCACCGGGAAGCTCCGAACCACCGGGGAAGCGGAGGGCGGGGGGGGTGGGACACACCGGTCCCGGTCCTTATCACTCCTCCCCACCCGCAGCCCCCGTGCTGGCGGCCGGCATGAAGACCGAAGAGGCTCCGTCCTGCCTGCAGCAGGCAACGCCGGTCCTGGGCTTCGGTGAGTGCCGGAGAGACCGGGAACGGGTACCACGCACCGGGGAGTGGGGACCGGGGAGACCCTCAGCCCCCCCAGCCCGGGCTGCTCAGGCAGCATCCGTGGCTGGCTGCTCCATCCTCATCCTCCCTGGGCTGTTCCGGGGGTCTCGGTGTGTCCCCAAGTTGCAGCGGGACCAGCCGGCCCTGCCCGCGCTGCCCGTTTTCCCCCAACCGTATGATCCCATCTGGCATTAGCGGCATTCCCAGCTTCTCTGCGGTGTTTATTCCCCGCTCGAGAAGGAGGATCCTTCCTCCTCCGGATTGTCGGGGTGACCAGGGGAGAGGGAGCACCCCCCCCCGGCCCCCCCCTCGCTCAGCCTGGCTTTGTGGTTTGCCAATTTGGAGGCAGCAAAAACCACGGCAAGATGTTGGCACGCCGCTAAATGCCATCTTGCAACCCCAAAGCAGCTGCGGCTCCGTGGGCTGAGGTTGTCCGTAACGGCAGACAGCACCGGCGTGTAGCAAGGCACAAGGCACGGAGCCCAGAAGGGACAGGGACACCACAAGCATCCATCCCTTGTCTGACCCGACCTCCTGGATAAGCCCCTTCGGAGCCTTGGTTTATCCCGGTCCTTTGCTGATTTTAGGGAGCATCCCGTGCAGGGCCAGGCTGCGATCGCGTGGCCCTCGATCATCCCAGCCACGCGCGATAGCTGGCTTCGCTGACCCGAATTTTCAATTACAGTGAGGATATCTGCCCCCGAGACCCGGTGGGGGGTTCACGTGCCGTGGGAGGGCCTGGATGCAGGGGGGTTAATTTGGGATAATACCGAGATGAGGCACCCGAGCTGCCTCCTCTCCGCGTGGATGCTGGGCTCACCGGGTCGTGTCCCCCTCCGTGTCCCTTTTCCCTGTCTCAGAGAGCCACAACGTGGTGGGTTGGGATTCTTCTTCGTTAACATATTTGCGGGTCCAAACTGTTGCGTTTTTATCAGTCTGATTGTCTTTAGGGCAGCGTAAGGCAGAAATCTCCTTTAGTTTCAGTTTTGCCCCTTTCTCCCGGACTGGGTGCGGGGGGATTCAGGCAAGCTGAGTTTTCCCTAGATTTTTCACATCCCCTCTTCCCCCTGGAGCTCGGGATCACTCGTTCGTCTCCCATAGTGTTACGGCATCACCGTGTTCGTGGCCTTGTGCTGAGCAAGATCCAGCTCTAACTTATTGCCGGGCAGTAACCTCTGCTCCGGGCCCTGCCCATACATCCCGGACCACGACACGGGCAGGCAGCAGGCAGGATTCTGCTGCTTCCCACCACTCCGACTCCCTGGCATCCTCTTGCCTGCTTGCTGAGTGAGATGGAGGGACAAACATCGCCGGGGCTGAAGTTTTGTGTCTCTCCCTTCTAGACTGATCCCACATTCCTGGAGCTCCCTGGCGATTTAACTATCTGCTCTCAGACTAATTTCCTATTAGGTTATTCCCTGTTTTTTTCCCCCCAAATTAAAGAGCAGTTGGAGATTTTCAGTCCCAGATGCCTCTAACCCACTGGAGGCTTGGCTGGTCCCGTGGTGACATGCAGCCCATGGGGTCAAAGTCAAGAAGGGTGAAAATATTTGACTCCAGAAGTTAATAACGAAGGAAAAAGTGAGAAGTGGAGGCTCAACGTGGGATAAATATCCACGGAGAACCTCAGCACGTGCCCGCAGCCCCTGGGATGTGGTTGCTTGTTGCCTTGGCCACCCACGCTGCCCTCCTGGCATTACAGAGCTGCACCATTACAGCTCCTGTGCTGCTGCTCCGGCACCACCAGCAGCATGGCAGACATTCATTTTTCCTCTTCTTGGGCTAAAAATCCTCATTTCCACTCCTGATCTGCTGGATCCCGATCTGCAGGAGGGCTCTCAGGGTCTGGTCCCCTCCAGCTGATGCTGCCACCCAGTTTCCAGGTCCCAGCATTTAATTAAGGAGCTGTGCCGGGACTCGGCTTGCCGCAACGTCCGGCATTGCCCAGGCACGTGGCTGCAGGCTCAGCTGGCTGCGATGCTGACTGGGATGCTGGAGATGCAGGACCCAAAGCCAAGCATCGCAATGAAGTGCGGCAGAAGCTGCTTTTGCACGAGACACCCCCATTTTCGGCTGCACAGAAAGCCCAAATTAGCCAAATTTACTCCCCGCAAACAGTCCCACCTGTGTTGGTGTAATGACAGCAGCGCCCTTCAAGGCAGAGAGCGCTTGCCATGGTTTCAGATGGTTTCAGGACTTTGGGAAAGCATCTGTAGCTAAAATTGGACAGAAAAAGTGTTCCTGCTGGCGGATACTTTCTGACTGCCCGCATTTTGCCTCCACTGTGGTGGTCCTGCCTGCTCCATGCTCCATTCCTCCATCTCCCTACCACCAATTTGAGCCTGCTGAGTCCAAGGAGCCAGAAATCAAGTTGCTGACGGGCTGATTCAGGGTCCTGGCCGGGATGATCAGCGGAGGACCATGGTCAGGTGTAAGGGCTGCTTCCCAGAGCCTGCGAAATAAGATCTGCAGGGCTGGAAAAGTCTCTGCACGTTCCTGGAGAAGCAGAAAATCCCCTTTTGCTGGAGATGCTGCTGGGTCAGGGCTCCTCTGCATCTCCCAGCCTTGCACAGAGGCACACGGGTCTCCACTGGAATGTGTCTCCTGCCATTTGCCATGGCTACTTGTTGGCTTGGACTCCTTGCCCTGGGATGGTGCCCAAAATAGGGCTGGACTTAGCGTTTCCCCTCAAACCCCCGTTCCTCCAAGGTGCAGCAGAAGACCTTGGTTGCCCTCGGCAGCTCGCTGCCTTTTAAAAGAGCCGTAAGCTTCATCCATGGGATGCTATCATCCCTCTGAGCTTTCGACGGGGCTTGGGCATGTGTTACCCCAGGACCTACAGGCTTACAGGAAGATAAAAGCGTTGAGAAGCTGGAGAGGACAGAGATAAGTGCTCGTAAAACCCAAAAAGCTTGGTGGGGTGGAGGTTGTGGACATTGGAGAGGGTGCCGCTGCCTGGCTCAGCCTGCAATCCAGACCCTGCACACCAGATAATGTATTTATTACTGACTCCTTTACCTTGAAGTTATCATGACAGAGCGTTTGAAGAGCGGCCATAGATTTACATGTTGATAACACTCAGGAGGAAAAAACTGAAAAGCTCTGGAGCCTTTTTAAGCAGCTCATAGCACCAAATCTGGCGTGAAACTGGACAAAATTCAGACGCAGGTCTGTCTCTGACCTGGACCAAGGTTTCCAACAAGCTCAGCACCCACAGCCTCCTGTCAAGACGCACATACATTTGCTCTCTGGTTCCTAAATGTGTGTTCTCCACATCCTCTGTGATTTATACAGTACCAGAGCTGCGGGCTTGGGGTTCACCAGGAATTTACCACCTGCAGCGAAACCCAGAACCTGCTGCTTTTGCAGACCCAACTTTGACATTTATTTTCAAGGTTGTCACAAAAAACTCCGTGCCGAGCCTCCCTTCTCCCTCTCCTACAGTAACACCATGTGGCTTTAAAGAACAAAAAGCAAAAAACAATGGTAGATGATTGTAAGGAGTAATGTGAGGCTAAGCATCCCCCCCCAAAAAAAAGCAGACACTATTACTGCAGGACATGATCCCCCCCCAGCAAGGGAAAACTCCTTCTCACGCCATCTTTTCCCTGCTACCCAGGTTCAGACTCCAAAATGCGGGAGGTGTGCGCCGGCTGCGACACCCCCATCTCCGACCGGTTCCTCTTGCGAGTCAACGAGCGTTCCTGGCACGAAGGCTGCGTGAAATGTGCCGTCTGCCTGCAGCCGCTCTCTGGGACCTGCTACTGTCGCAACCGGCAGCTCTACTGCAAACACGACTATGAGAAGTAAGTGCCCTCCGGTTATTTTCTCCGACTTTTCCTTCCCTCTCGGCTCTGTTTTGACTGTGTTGGAGGCAGGGTGGGTTCAATCAGGAGGTGGGCTTCTGGAAGGGTGGGTTGGGAAAGGGCACCGTGGTGTCGGTGTCGTGTAGGCTGGCGAGGACTAGGTGAGACGATAAGGACCACAGAGGTGTCCTGCAAAGAGATGCTGTCCAAATAGAGGGACAGAAGTGTTTAGCTTTGATTTAATGTGGCGACATGGCAGGGATGAAGAGGAAGAAGGGATGAGCTGTTGGTTGAAGAGGCAGAAAGGATGAGCTGTTGGCTGTTGGGATGCTTTTTCAAGAAATGAGAATTACCCAGGAGATGACAACCCCCAGCTCCATGCGTTGTCCTTCTGGGATATGCAGGCCAGCAGATTTAACCTGAGGAGCTTTGCTTTGCAGCGAAGGTCCTACTCATGGGGTGAAGAACAGATCAGACGAGGACAGGAGCGGGCACGCTGTCCCCTAACCATGATGCTGGGAGCTGCTAGCAAGTGCTTTTTGGTGTGAGGGAGCCCTCGGCTGTGGTTACGCCGTGTGGCTGCGCCTGTCTTTGCCACGGCCAGGGTGCTGGGCTCTGCTCTGCTCAGGGTGGCAATCCTGTGCCTTCAGGAGGGTCACCACCACCAAATATTTAGAATAGAATGGAATGGAATGGAATGGAATGGAATGGAATAGGAATAGAATGGAACAGGAACAGAACAGAACAGAACAGAATAGAATAGAATAGAATAGAATAGAATAGAATAGAATGGAATAGAATGGAATATTTCAGCTGGAAGGGACCTACAACGATCATATAGTCCCACTTCATTTGCTTTTGAACACCTTGCTAGGGCTTCCAGGAGAAGACGGGGCTGTCGCGCTCCTCTGCTTGTTGTATAAGTTTAATTGTGTATCAAATGAAGTGTTTTGAGCGTTAGAGAATCCAGACAGAGCTGAACAGAGGGAAGCAGCCCACGGAGCTGGAGGGGCTGAAGGCATTTTGTAAGTGGAAAGCTGGCTTGTGGTGGTGCGATATGGAAGGAGACATCCCTAAAATGAAAGCGTGGCAGGTACCTGGAGGGGCTGTAGGACAGCTGGGGAGCAGCCGCCCTGCGTATCGCTCTGGGCTGCGTGACTTGACAAAATATAGCCATTGGTGTGTGTGAAATCCTTTGAAAAAATCAGGTTTTTAGGGTTATCCCAAACAGCCTTGTCTGCAAAACTCAAAGAGCAGCATCTCCCACAGCACTGGAGATACCTCCCTGAATTTCGGCAGCGCCCGAGCTGGCGGCGTGGTCGCACCTTGCCCCAGCACTAAAGCAGTGAAGGTTTTTTTTGCCTTTAGTGGTCATAAATGCACTTTTATTAACAAAGCCGCTCAGGTGCTTCTGTTAGCATTGGGAGGTGAACATGGGATGGAAAATCTCCTCTCTCTGCCACTGCTTGGCTCTGTGGCCACAGGCAAATCCTTTCCCCTTCACTCTGACCCTCTCTGATTGAAAACTGGAGCCTTCACCCTTTGCTTTCCTTCAAACGTTGGTGATGTCCTTTTCCAAGGGGCATCGGGAAGCCCAGGGAGCCTGTGCGTCCCCATTTTTTGCAGTCTGGAAGTGTTTTGAAACAGAGCAGCCACTGGAAATGAGTCTGGGAGGACAGGGAAAGGGGCTGCCCTCTAATTACAGCTTCATGTTCCCAATTCTGCCTTCCCCCGGCAGCCACTGCGAGCCCCACGTGGCATTTTTTAGGGGGGTGATGTGGCACAAGAAGCCACTCGTATCCCCTAAGGCTGATCCCTGACCCTGACAGCTCTGAGCCGGACCGGTGAGAGCCCGTCTGCTGGCCACCCCTTTTCCTTCAGCATCTCAGGAACAAGAGATAAGCTGGAAGAGCCTGAAGGGAGTGCAGGATCTGCCCCTCCGAGCAGGACTGTGAATGATGAACCAGCACCGTGGCCTCCTGACTGGATGCACCAAGCAAGTGGCATCGCTCCACAGAGCCGGGGCAGGGTCGATCCTGCCGGAGGTTATCTCTCGGTGCGGAGCGCTTTGATCATGGCTGTAAAAAAATGGAGCTGCTTCCACGCTGGTTGCTGGCTCCGTCCACCTTGCAGCAGGGCAGGGGATGGCTCGAAGGCTGCTGCTTTTCCTTTTGCCTCTGGCAAGAGAGCTAAATAACCACAGTGACACTCCAGCAAACTTCAGATACATCGGAAAACGCCATGAGCTTCTCCCTCCCTGGGATAGGGAGCTCCTTGGAGCTCAGCAGCTCCCTGCCATCGCTGCTGGTCGCCGCAGCTGCTGGCAATGCCATTAATGCCATGGCACCAGACGCCGAGAAGACGGTCTGGGCTCAGTCGGTGGCTCATGCCGACGGTGATGCTTCCTCAGTTCTCCTCTTCTGCCGAATAAGCATCTCCTGTGGGCACAACACAAACTGCTTCCACACGCTCCCTCCCAGCTCAACCCTCCCGTGCCAAGAATTCCACCGAAATATTAGGGGGGAAACAGTGCTGCTGCCCGGAAAGCCCGTGTCTGGCTGTGACTTCCCGAGGCTGGTGCCGCTGGGAAGAGCTGGTGACACGCAGACATCCAAGGATGCCGGGAAGATGCTCCATCAATTCCCTGAAGTTTGGCAGCATCCTCTAAGGACTTAACGGTCCAATCTTATCTTCCCTGTGCTTCATAAAGGAGAGCGCAGCCTCCTCCCGGCCACTGACGCAAGCGCTTGGCAGCGATGGGAATGGTAATAAAAATACCAGGGCTTGCCCACTTCCCCAGGGAGGCTGGGAGAGGCAGGGACAAGGAGCTGGGCAGGCACAGCCACAGCTTGACGTGGAAGGGAAGGACAGGCTGCGTGAGCACGGCGGCACCCACACCGTCCCGGCAAAGGGCGAGGGTCCCAGGACGCTTTGAAGCAAAGGAGGTGGACGGCCGTAAGGTCTTGGCTTCGGCTGCTGTGCAGGTAGACAGGAGCCAGGTGCTGGAGTGGGTTTGACCACTGTGGTTAAGAGTAACCAGATAAAACCGTGTTCGTAAAACCAGTCTGTAAGGAGCACCATCTCCTCCTCCAGGCAGTTGGGTGCCTGACCCCGAGGCCAATGACGGCATTTCCACGTGGAAAGACCTCAGCCTCCAACATTGCTTGTTTGCTATTCAATTTTGAGCAGGGTAGCGTGGCCACGCTGTTTTTCCTAGCGCCGTGCTGCAGGCAGCTGCAGCTGCAGGGCTGCAGACCCCTGGCACGGTCTGCTCCATCCCGCTTCTGTGCTCCAAAGTATCTCGGCCAGCTTCAAAAACACCCCTTAGGGCCTCCAGCTCCTTAAATGCTTTCGAAAGTTGGTGCTTCAGGCACTTTTGAAGGCGTCTCCGCTCAGCACCTTTGTGCTTCCAGCATGGGAATTTCCAGGGAGGCAAACTCTCAGTCCTCCTGTTTGGAAATCTTGTCCCCCAGAGCATTCATTCTTGGCCTTGACTTTCCAAAGTTCGTGGTTTTGGCCAGCGATGAATCCCAGACTGCAGAATCCAGTGTCGCCCTGGGCTGCGGCGTAGACCGGGGCTTGCAGCGTGGTGACCTGGAGGGGAGACCCATCTGGCATTTATTCCTTCTCATGTGAAACTGCGCAATAAGAGGAAAATGCTTTAATGGAGAGATAAGCCAGCAGCTGCAGCTGAACGTGGGGGAAGGAACGGACTGTTGATCTAGAGATGAAATGTTAAGCCTGAAGATGGATGTTGTTCTGCAGTCCCTATCATATAAAACCACAATCTGAAGGCTTTTGTGAAACTCTCCTCTTCCCCTTTTGCCTGGGGCCCAGCCAGCTCTCCTGTGCTTTGCTCAGGCACCTGCCCTGTAAATCCAGCTCCGGGCAGCTCGTGTAAATGCAATGGCTCAGGAGAAGCGGGGGGAGGAAGGAAAAATACTCCTGAACGATGATAGAGTGGCTGCAACGGCCGGGTCCTGGGCGCCTTGTTTACTTTGAAGTTTGTTTTGTGGAATGACAGGCGATGTGGGGGCTGCCGGGGAGCTGTCAAGAGGGATCTGAACCGCAGCCTTGCGCTGGCAGCCTTCCCCCTCTCCTCCACACTCTCCTTTTGCCCATGTGGAGATGATTTGCTCGTCCTCTGTAGAGATATGGGGTGAACTCGGCTCGAACCTGACTTGCAGCTTCTCCATTGCCGAGCGGCTGCCGGCACGTGACCGGCACAGCTGAGCACAGACCGAGTCCTCCGAGTGCCCTCGCGGTCCCCGGTCTTTGCCCGAATCACCATGGTTTCTCCATCTCGTTGTAGAAACGAGAGGGTTGAGGAGGGCTTGACCAGCACATCCCAGCCATCGGCTCTGCCTGCATCCATTTTGGGGTCCTCTCGGAGCTATTCTCATCCTTGCTGGGTGAGACGTGCAGAACCTAGCGCTGCACTTAAAGTCGAGATAATATTCCTAGCCATCATGGTTTTGAAAGCCCACGAAAGGGTGGCCAAGGTTTAGGGAGATCCTTCTGAACCGAGAGCAGCTCATTTGCCTTTTGAAACCCACCACAGATAACTTCAGCTACCCCTGCGTGTCGAGCAGGGATGTTCAGAGAGCAGAGATAGGAGACTTGGGCTCTGAGCCCAGGGTGTTGGGTGCATGCCTGCCAAATTGGTATTTTCGTACCCTGGAGTGACATCCAGCATTGTCCTTTTGGGACCTTTAACCAATTTGGCCAATTTTCTGGGCTGTGCAGATTAGGAAAAGCCCAGGAGAGAGGCGACTGCTGTGATACAAATGGAGTTGCCTGAGAAATGGCAAATAGGAGCTGACTTTTTTCATCGGGTGGAGTAAGCAGGTTAAAGATGCGGGCTCAGGCGACGGCTGGGATGCGGAGGAAGGGCAGAAGGTTCCGAAAGTCTCTTGTGCGTCCAGAGAAGCAGCGCGGTGCAGCCAAGGAGTAGCCAGCAGCCCTGCTCCTCCCTGGGGAAGAGGCAGGGAGCGAGGCAGTGACCCTCCCTGCCTGAATATCGGGGCCTGACCCAGACCGAGCACTTTGGCAACTGTTCTGAGCAAGCTGGTTAATGTTTAAAACCATGTGGGAGGGCTCCCCTGCGAGGAAAGATCTCCTGGGTAGGAGAAGCTGGGACAAGAGTTGGACAAGAGTGAGCCCAGGCACTGTGTGCAAAGCCTATTGCATTCCAGGAGCAGGAGTCAGGCCCTAAAAATGATGAAATTGGTGTTGGAACCGGAAGGATTTGGTTTGGGTTTTTTTCTTGTGGTGGGGTGGGTTTTTGGCTTTTAAGTACAAAAGCTTCTCCTTCCCCCTTGCTGCACTTGGGACATTCATAGTCAGCTCAGAAATTATCAGAGCACTTCCTAGGCATGAGGAGGAACCTCATCAAAAAACGGTGCTTTAGATGTATTTATAACCCAAAAAACAGGGACTCGAGGACAAAACAGCGCCAAAACATGACGGTTTGCAAGAGCTGATGATAGCTACTACTCTTAAAGCCCGCCCAGCCTTGCTTTACCAAGCGTGGCCGCTCCTGACTGTGCCGGGCATCCCAATCCTCTTGCTCTGAAGGCAGCAGGCAGGGACCTGTCCTCCTGCCCCGTTCGGCCACGGGCAGCTTGTCCGTCTGCTGAGCAATGGGGTGCTCACCAAGTCTTCTCCTGGCCCTCCCTCTCCGTCAGGCTGGCGGGAGGTAATGAAAAGTGACGGTGCTCTGAAAAGTGAGCAAATAAATGAGATAATGAGCACCCTTGACAAGGCAGTGATGAATGGAGCGCGCGTGCCCGGCTAACAGACCCTGCGGGTCCCTCCACGAGTAGCACAATGGGAGACGAGGGGACGAAGGAGGTGGGAAGGAACTGCAACTCCTTCCAGCTCCTCTGGGCTGGGTGATGGGACCGAGTCCGGACGCCCTTTGATAGCACCCATTGCTGGTCCTCCGAGGAGCGACCACAGCTGTCATCCTGAGATCCTTTGCTCCTCCAAGCTGGGGAAGTCACTGCAGCCATCCCTGCTTCACTGGTGAGGACCAGTGGGACCTCAGTCGTGCAGAAATTGGGCAGCTTGAACCTGGGAAAGACCCTGATGTCCTGTTTTTAGGACAGCCCCGGTGGGTTTGCGGCTTTATATCTCTGTTGGAGACGGCGTGACCGCTGCCGGGGAGCGGGACGGGTTCCCCAAAGCTTCGGTGAACAACCCAGTCGCAAAAGCTCGTGCCTTTTTCCCCATCCCAAATATTTCCTCCTTCCTTGTTGGGTGGGTGGTTGAGCCCTGTCTCCCACTGAGAGCGAAGCCCGTCTGATGATTAATGACGTTAATTACACAAAGCTATTCCTACCCCAGTTCTCACTGTTCCCTTGCATTGGTTTGTTCACAGGGCCCAGGAAATTAAACACTAACTCTATAATCGCTGCAAAATGAAAGAAATATGCAGATGCGCCTTGAGCGTGATTAAGAAACCAGCCACCACGTGCTGTCTGTTCCCCATCGCTGTTGGATTGTTTTTCTAACGGGGGGAATACATGGGGGAGGAAGAACTTTTTCTCGTGGGCGGCACATTATTTTCCTAGTTTAATTAAATGTAATTTACTTTGATAGATACTCTTTCTCTTTTGGGCTGTTTTTTTCCTTCCGTGTTTTGCGTCCCATGGCTTTGAGCCTCTCCTGGACCCCATGTCACCAACTTTCACGCTATTACTGGGCAGAGTTTTCTTAAGCACCCAGCTCCTGGAGCCCTGTGACCATAGTCTAATATCAGCTGTGCCTGCCTGTAAAAATAATTTGCTTTCTCCTCTGATGAGGAAAAGGAAAATATGAACCCCCAAAGACTTAGATATCAAAGTAAACAACCATAATTCAAGGTATCGTCTCCCCCCAAGCAGAGGACACAGATGTACCTTAACAATCGAGCGGTTGTAAATGTTTTGGATCCTCGGCACTTCCAGTGAAAGACGTTTCTCATCCCTTTCAGGCTGCAGGTGACTTTACGGGCACGAAGCGGATATCGAGGATGCTGGCACCTGGGGTTGGGGAGGTGGACATGGTCCAGCGGGCAAGCAGTCTCAGAGCAGCAGAGGGTTTGACAGCCTGCTCTTCAGGGCTGAGCTTATTAACGTGGCGCTGATAGACGTGCTACAGCTCTACTTCCCCGCGCTCACAGCCTTGCAGGATCACTCGCAGAGCTCCCCAAGCCAGCTCGAGGGTTGGCCGTGGGTTGCTGGGCTGGGGAAGGAGGAGGGAAGTTTTGCTCAGGTCAGCGGTGGCTGGAAGGGCGAGGGTTTGCGCTGGAGACAGCACCAGGCTCTGTTCTGACAGCGTGGCCGGCAGTATTTCCCCAGGATTAATTCAGTTTAGACGCAGCACAGCTCCAGCTGGGCTTGGGGGTTCCCACCCTGAAAGAACCGGTGTCTGGGCGAGTGAGTGGCGATTGCGGCAAGGCTGGGCTGGCAGGCAAGGAGCGGGGTTAGAGCTCTGGGTGCTGATGCTATTCTCACCCCGGCACCTCTGTTTCCCTCTCAGTGCCCGGAGGACCGCTTGCCCTTTGCAGCAGCGGGGTCTGGATGTTACCTGCACGCACTGAGCACTGCAGCAGGAAAGCCGACGCGCCGCTCCGTCGACTTTCCCAGCGCCACCTCCTAAAGCAGAACACCAGGAAGGGTTCTGGGACAGAAACTTACGGTTTGGAAGGCGCTGAAGGGTTGGAGACTGTACCATGCTCCTGCTTCTGGACGCAGCATCTCTCTCAGTCCAGGACCAGGGACCACAAGAGGGCAGCCGCGAAGGCAAAGGTGCCAGAAATAAACTCCTGAGAGCCAGTTTCCAGCAGTGCCAGGGGCTGCAAGGCTGGAAAGAGGCAGGCAGGCAGGCAGGCAGCCGGGCAGAGGCTGTTCCCATGCAGCACAAGCATCTTGACAAGTAAAGGGGAGCCCTGAACTGTTAATGCTTTAAGAAACCAGTTTTGTCCCAGGCTAGGAGATTCCTGGAGTGTGGCAAGGGGAGCGCAGACCCTGTTCTCTCTTATAATCAGTGGTGGTTTGGAGAGGATCTGCTAGAAGGTAATTACAGGCACTCAGTCTCTGCACTAACATGTACAGCCCATGGCTGGTGTTAGTGATCGCAAGGCTTTAAGGGAAAGTGAAATATTTATGAAAGATAGAGGTGCTACTGTCCCTGTATTATCACGTTTCTTTTATTTCTGAACTTGGCTAACACTGCAAGTGCAGCACTTACAATCTATCACCCAGTTTCTTCATCCTCTATTTCCTTCTTTCAGAAGTCTGTGTGAAACCAGACGCTAAAGAAACAAGGGTGACAGCTGGCAATGTTGAATGAGTCTTGCTGGTGTCACACACTACCCTGAAAATGAGATCCTCTGACCTGTCCTCCCAGTCATCTGGGAGGGGTTAAGTTGCTCTTTCTCTCTTGTTTCTCCCAAGGTATTTTCCTACCTTCTGCTTCCCAATCCCCCTTCTCTTTCCCTCTGCTGTTTCTGCTCACCGATCGTCTCTAGAGTCCCAGTAGCTCCATGCCTCCTGCGTTGCTAACACGCTGCTGGAGAATGTGGCCCCTTCTTTCCTAGCTGTTGCACAAATTGAATTATAAGCCAGATCCATAATCTGCTTCCAGCTTTCATTTCCCTCTCCCCCTTAATGCAATTAAGCTTAAATATGGTTAATTACAGTTTATCCTAAGTATCTTGGTGGCAGCTTCACACATCTTTGACTGCTCGCACAGTTTTTTTCCATTATTGGGGTTTTGCTGATACAGCCGCTGTAATATCGGAGCCGGTCAGCCTTGCACGGAGAAGCAGCATCCCAAATCCCTTTCCTGATTCCTGGATGTGGTTTTGCTGGTGCCAGGAGAAAGGTGAAACTAGAAAGAAGCTTGGCCTGTAAAAAAAAGATGCACAAGTTTAATTAACAATATGCTTTTAAACTGGTTACATTAATCCCCAAAAGCAGTGTAATTCACTTTCAGTGCTACGGTAAATTTAGGGCCACAGTTTAAGCAGAGAAATGAGCAGCCACGCAGCATTGCACCCATTTCATGAGCTTCGGCGTGACCACACAGCCTTTGCTAGGCTACTGCCAAAATGGAAGCTACCTCATTAATCTAGACTTGGGTTTAAACCAATAATCCCAGTTAGTCTTGGAAGTTCAGTAAAGCTACCACACTACCTTTGGATCACAGTCCGCTCACGTACAACTTTCTAGTGGCTTTGTGGACTAGGAGAGTCTACGCTGCAGTTTGTGACCTGGTCCTCAAGGCTTTGGCTTGCTTTTTTTGGCTCTTCTTTTCTTTCTTCTCACAACTTTTAACTTCCCTTCTCTTTATTCCTACCGCCTCCATCACAAGTCAGGCTGGTCTGTACATGGAGATCTCCCTCGCTGTTAAGTCAGCCAGTTTCTTGACTTAAACAGGTGGGCTCCTATTAAGTGACAGCTTAACAGCTTTCACTGTTTAAAAACTCTCTTTAGATTTTTTAAATCTGGATTATGTTTAACTGGTATCTGCCTTAAGAGCATCCATGCAGAGGGATTCAGAAGCTGACTGCGTTAGCTTGGCGTGCTCTCTGTAGTAGATCACTCATGAAAGCAACTTTACATTCAGGTTTTTTCCCTAAGGTCGCTGTTAGCAGAAGGGTACCTTTTCTCTTCTCAATCCTTAACGCAGGCTTAGTTTTTTGCTGCAATATTGTCCTGGCCACCTCTTGGGCCACGGCTGTTTTGTGTGAGCATTTTAATTCTTTCTAAAATGCTTCCTGCTCGAAAGGACTTTAAAGGAGGACTTATTCTCAGCCCTTGCGGTGAGGATGCTCTGTTATTCGTAAGCCACAATGGGAACCACGGCACAGAAAGGATACGCCCAGAGCTATCCAAAAAAGTCCAGCAGGGCACGGACAGGGACTACAGTTTCTAATTGCCATGTGCCTTTCTCCAGCTTGTCACCTGCCCAACTCAGCCCCAGGGTGCAGAGCTCTGCAACCCTTCGGAAGGTACCGGAGGCATTTTGCCGGGAAAGTTGGCTCCAGTCGCCACGTTAGGATGGGATGGAGCTAAGTGTCACTCCTGGTGCAGGCAGCAGCCCTGCCCAGCCACGGTGCCCCATTACTGCTGCGTGCTACCGAATCGTCCCCCGTGCCACCGCACGCCCCCTTCCTCATTTAAAACAGAGAGAAGAGGGAGAGAGCGCAGAGTTTAATTTAAATCACATCTCCCAAGCTTGTTCTTTTCTCAATCAATATTGCTTTTTACATCATATCTAATCTCTTTTTCTCCCCCCCTCCAAAGTAAAATTTAATTAAATAATTCTAATGAATGTTTAATGATGTTCTTTTGTCATTATTAAATCTGTAATAAAAGTGTCTGCAGCCCTTCTACCTCCCTCCCCCTCACTTCCCCCATTAATACCCCCACCGCCAGCCCTCCCTCTCCCGTGCACACACTGTCCTGCTGTCTCTCTTTTTCCCTGCCTTCCCCCCTCTCGCTGTGACAACGCCAGCATTCAGACCTGCAAACAGGAAATGAGAAAAGGAGAAACAGGATATTGAGTTTGGATACTATCTGGATCGGTAATATCACCCCTAGCTACTAAGCGAAGGAACCCTTCTCCTGCCAGGCATACTAATGGAGATGCGGAGGCTTCCCGGAGCCATGCAATAAGGCAGGACAAAATCAATATGAATTGATAACTCCCAACTTTAAACCCGCGGACCTGGAGCGAGTTTTTGGGTTGTGCCTTGTTGAGTGGAGAGGGGGGAAAGCAAGAGGAGAGAGAAAGGAGCTGAGGGTTCCCTTCTCAGGGGACAGCGGGAAGGTGCTGTCGCGGTGATACAGGGACCGGAAACTTTATTTCTTCCCAAAGAGGAGGAATCCCCATAGAGATGCGGTTCCCATTTTTTTGAACCAGGGATTGGAGCTTCCTAAGAGCTCGGCGTGGAGTAAGAGCCAGCTTGAGTCTGAAAGTGGGGCAGCTCGCCAAAGCACTCCACCAGCTCTCTGCACTTGGAAGAGAAAATCATTTCAAAAAGACGAGGGCAATGCCGTTCTCTGGGCAGGCGGGCAGAAGTGGCTGGCTTGGGGCAGGACCCACCTCCTCTATCCCTAGCAAGAGGCTTTGCTCTGTTGTTCCTGACAGTTTGCAGAATATCCTTTGAAAAGCACCAAGTGCAGGACCCCGCAAGTGCTTCTGAATTACAGCGGGAACTTTGCATGGGCTCCAGAGAAATAAATGCTGCACCTGCTCAGTGTAGCTCTGTGCATCCCGCAGTCTGCTGGGCCCGTCCCCGCTCAGCTTAGGGTAGGATTCCCACCGTCTCCTGTTGGAAATATTCAAAAAAGCATTTAGAGTATACTCTAAAGAGCGTAAAACCAAACTAGTTCCAGTCCAGGGCAGGTCTGGAACTAGATTCAACAGCTGAATCCCACCTTCCTACAGCTCAGAGACAGCCTAATGCGGGATTAAAGCGGAGCAGGCACATTTTTGCCTCTGCTTTGCAGAGGTGAGGGTGATTGTAGAAGCTGAATTCCCCTCCGCCGCCCTGCCCCAGCGACAGAGAGTATTTTCAGCATAGGTGAGCTCTTGCAGGGCTGCGAGCGCGAGGCAGCTCGGATGTTAAATGGGGTGTTAGCAGCTCGAAATGAAGGGCAGGAGGGAACCGCTCAAGGTACACGTACTGCTGTCATCCCTCTGTTCTGGATGTGTTTGGAAGGAGTCTGCTCATTTTCCTCCTCGGAAGCAGCGGTTAATGCTGGCTCCCGTCGAGAGCCACGGTACCTGACAAGCGTGGTCCTGCCATGCTCTTTCCGTCACCGCAGAAGTCCCCTGCCCAGGTTTGGGAAGGGCTGCACGCTGCGAGCTGCCCCTCCAGAAAAGAAAGCACCTGTGGTACAGAGACAGGTAAAACCAATTTTTGGGACCCGTTTTCCCAGCCGCTGAGCTGTGTCTGCAGGGAACGGCTGTGGGGTGCCGAGGGGGACGGTTTTGGGAAAGGGGGAGACATGCTTGCAAAAGCAAACGGCCCCCTTTTCCCACTGTGCTTTAGCCAGTAGCACCGTCCCTCCCACCTCTCCTTCACCTGACAGAGACACAATCCCTCCCTGGCAATAATCAGGAAAAAGGAGGCAAAGGGGGGGCAAAAAAAAAAAACCACAACCCACATTTTTTGTTAGCATTCAGCAGTGATATGACAGGCACCCTATGAATTCTGGGAGATTTTAATAAAGAAGACAGGCCTGTGAAATTTAATAAAAGAGTTCATCAGATTATATGGTGATGGCTCAGTGCCACCGTGCTGGCAGTAATATCCTCGCAGTGGGGGGTTTAACCCCTTGAGGGACAGAGCAGCAGCACTGTATTAAATCTTTCAGTAGCATTTCACTCGTGTCACTTTAATATTTATGAATCTCTCTGGCTTTGGGAACCTCTTTGGTGTTGTTTTGCTTTTCTGTTTTGCTTGTGGTTTAGGTTTTCGGCAGCGGTAGTGGTTGGGTTTTGGGTTTTTTTTTTTTCTTCAGCATCAGTTTTCATCGCTGACATGAGCAGAATCAAGCCCGGGGAGCAGAGCTTGTAACACCTCTTACCTTCTGGGTGGATGCCAAGGGCATTTACAGGGTCCAGCCAAGCAGGACCACACTTAGGAGATGCAGGGTTTTTGGTTACTTTTTATAACCGAGCGCGATTACATCAAATGCTGCTGCTGGTGCTAGATGCAAAACTCTGGGGAGATCTCTTTGCTGCATGCTCTGTCCCAAAATCCATCTGTTCTACACGACCGTGGTGCTGCCCTCATCCTTGTATTTCCAGCGATGGATAGAGAAGGTCGGGTCATTCCCTCTGTGCGACTGTGAAGATGCAACAGCAATAGTGCCACAGTGGCTCTTCGACTCCTACCCCATCCTTCTGCCTTTTAATGAAACATTTAAGTGAGATGACTAACACCTGTTATTTTAAATTTGTTTTTTCTGCTCCTTCGGGGGTGAACTTTGCATGCAGTTTGGCTTTGGTAAGCTTTGATTTCGGAAGACTTCTTTTCTGGTGTACACGCTCACATTAGAGGAGGTTTGAGTATGTTCGAGTCTTGGCCATTTCTGACAAGAGGCACAATTACATAATTACACAATTACAAAGTTCCTTTCTGGGGGTAAATCTATTCATGTAAGCCACAAAGTGCTTTGCAGGGAACGGAGAGCAAAGCTAACTGTTGCCCCCGAATTACTCCTTCTCTCTCTGACCCGAACGGTGCTGGAAGAAGTCAGAAACTAAGCAGAAGGAAATTTTTTTCCCCTTTATCCCCTGGTGTCCCTCTGTATCACTGAATTGGGGGAAATGGCTGTTGCGGTAGGGAATGAAAGAGCATATTGTGCTGGTGCTGCCTCCTCGTTTCCCTTGTGCGTCCCCTTCCCCATCACACCCTTAGCCCCCAGCCCGAAATCTGGAAAGAGGCTTTGCAAGTTCCACTTCAATATTTCAGACGGCTACAATGGATTTTGCAGCTCAATGTTAAGTAAACAGACCTTGCTTAAGCCTGGACTGCTTCATTTTGACTAAACCCTAACTAAATAAGCTCGTTCCATGAAGCACAGGCCTCCCAGCTTATTCCTTGCTTCATTAACACCTTTTAATCCCATCGAGACAATCGTATGCCCCCCAAATTACCCTTCCCAGGCTTGGGTCAGCATCTTCTCTGTGCCATGATGGGTCAGAGACGTTCTCAAATAACTTGCTGCTCAGCTCATCCCCATCCGAAGAGCCGGGAGCTGGGCTGCTGCTTCTCCTCCAGAGCCATCGGCAGCGACAAGGGGTGCTCTGCAAGGATTAACAGAGAGGTGTTTTACCAGGACTAAAGTCTGATAAATGAAGTCCACAAAATGCCTGAAAAGATGTAGAAAGATCTCAGAGCTCCTCAGCTGTGTGCAAAAGCCAGGCAGATGCACGTGGTCGCTTTGCTGTGATGCCTCTTCCCGCTGCTCCACACTTTGAAACTTTACTGAACTTCTTGGGCAGAAATTAATCACATGCTGGGCCCTCCCCGACTGTTTTGTTATTAAAAGAGAAGCAAATTGTTAATGGTAAAAAAGAGACAGTCGAGCTGTAAGTAGGGTGAGGGTATCAAATAAAGGAATTGTTTTTCACCGAGGATGTAACTCCTTGCTACAGGGACCAAGATTTCAGCAAGCATCAAGAAGATGTTGGGCATTACCCTCGTGTCCAGGCATAAAAGAGAAATAGAGAAATAGCGTTGGGACTTTCGGGGCATTGTTGCCCGTGCTCCTTTCTATAGCTCAGCCTTTTCTGCAGATGTGCCAGCGGTGCGGCCCCAGAGCTGGCCTCAAATACCTCCCGGCAGGAAGAGTGTGGGCAGCCGGAGAATTTGGCCTCCAGCCCAGCATCAAAGCTCTCTTAAGATACCGCGTACCTTCATCCTCGCTCGGGTGACGCGTGCTGTCTCCGAGTTGGCAAATGGTACAGATGCGCTTGCCCTCTATCAGTTCTTCTGCCCGCAACGCCGCTTCTCTTGCCTTGAGTGTCCGTCAGCATGAAGAACTGGCTGCCAAAAACCGTCCCTGTAGCCCCAAGCCTCTCTCACCATGCTGACTTGTGAGTAACCATTCCGCCTGCTCCAGAGCTGCCTTCTTTGCAATTCCCGAAGACGTTCCCACTTATAAGCCCATCTGCCCTCCTGCTACTGACACTTTCTCCATCAAGGTGAGCCCTCCCCTGGCAGGCAAATCAAATTCCATCATTTGCAAAGGCAATTAATTTGAGGCAAGCTGGTAAGAAGGACGTGGGATATGTACCTGTGTGAAAGCACCTGCCTCTGCTTGCTGGATGGTTTCTGAACATTCCCAGGAATAAAAGTTGATAGCCTTAACACACCTCCCGTAGGGAAATCTTAAACAGAAATCAAACTCAGCTGGGATTCTGGGGAGACAAGGGTGTTGGCTAAGGACATGGGGAGACTTGGTCAAAATACAGGTGGAAGCACGTGGACTAGGAGGCTTAGGCAGCATAAGGGTCTTTCCAAAAGACGTGGGATATAGTTGTCGTGAGTTACAGGCACTTAGAAATGGTCCTGATGCTGCCGCCAAGGCTCTTCTCTTCTCCGGGAGCACGCAGAGATCTCGCTCGTGTCACTGTGGTTTCTAAATGCACTTTTCATTATGAACCTGGGAACCCGCTTATTTTTCGGACTGTCCCTCGGCGTAGTTTCTGCAGGCAGCCACTTCTAGACACGGTGTAGCCGCGTCCGCAGCTCAGGCTCCCAAGCCTCCTTGTAACCCACTGCCAGCAACGGAGATGTATTTTGTTCCTATGGCAACCCAAACAATATTACCTTGACTTAAACGGATTCAGGCAATATTAAAACCAGCCTCTTTAGGAATTCCTGGTGTTGGAGGGGCTGAGAATTTTAATTTTGTGTAATGCGAGCTGACACCGTGTTTATGAGCTGCTTGCTGAATGTTTTCTTCAATTAGTACAAAGCAGAGCGGATTTGTTTTCGGGGCTTAGCTGGGAGATGGGAGGGTGCGGGCCTTGCGATGCCAAAAGCGTTATTGAGTTACGCTGCAGTAACAGCGCTTCCCTCACCTGATAGCTGCAAAAAAGCCCTTTTCATGGAAATCTGGCACATGACAGCATCTTTAAATAAGGCTTGCTAACTGCCTCGTCCCAACAGCAGCGGGAGGAATCGGCTCGGTGCCTTGCAGGTGAATAGGTCTCCTTTCCCAGCTCTGACATCTGTTTCCACGTTTCCTTTTTCTGCTCCATCCCTCTCGCTATCAGCCTGCCTGCAGTTAGAAGCACATCACGCTCAAAGCTTTCCTCTACCTGCCTTGGCTAAGCAATATTCTGGATGTTTTCCTCAAGCAACCAGTGATATCACTGAGGTTAGAAATATAAAAGGACCCAGGGAATGCTCCAGTATCTATATGGATAAAAATAATTAAGAAAACACAAGTGTGAAACAAGATAGGGAGTTTTCCATCAGGGTTTTCCTAAACTATCCTGTTCCATAATTGGAGTCAGGTCGGGATATTGAAGTAAAGCTTCTGTTTGTCAGGTCTATGTTCTCAATGTGTCTGCCCCCGGATTTGGGGCTCGGGGGTGGAACCAGCTTGGCCGGGGTGTGTTACAGGAGGAAACTGGTCTCTGAAAGAAACAGCAAGACCAGATGGGAGCTTGGGACTAGCTTGTCTCCCAGTCAAATTATATTTGTGTCACTAGATTCAGCTACACGACAGCATATAACGAAGCCAGGCAGAACTTTCTTTGGGGACAGTAATTCTCCCAGCCAAGGTGCAAAAAAAAGTCGGTACTCACTTTTAAACGAGTTGTTTAAATGATAAGGGACAGAAACCTGGAAAGAATAGTTTGATTACCTGAACTGGCGTAACTACTCCTAACTGGTTCTCAAGAAGATAAAAACATGACAAAGTTTAGGTGCTGAGCGTGGAATAAAGTAAGATTCAAATTGGAAGTAAGGAATGAGGAGCTAGGTAGCCTCTGGAACCTCTTCTGAATGGATACAGACAGATCCTCCTTCACCTGGAGCCTCAGAGTGCGACTGGCTGGCCTTCGCTCTACATCCAGCACCAGCAAACAGGCTTGAGGTGGGAATCCCTGGGCAAGATTCTCTGGGTTGCAATGAATGTGGGGTCAGACTACGTCACCATTATCTTCCGGCTGGGCTTAAAGTCCAGGAACTTTAATAACTTAATGTTTAGTAATACGTCATATGTTCCTGACTGATTGCAGATCGCCGTGATCTTGGACTGGCTCTACTGTTGGTTCTTTTTTATTCTTTTACTATTTCACTTCTGCTGTAACAGAAGGATGTTGGTGTTAGAAAGGGACAGATTTGGACTCAGCCCAGATTCGGACTGGGATTGTGCCTAGAACACGCTCCCAGTTTGCTCCTTTATTAAGACAGTGAGAGGTTGTGGTTAAAAGGCTACTCTTCACTCCCAGCTTTTTTCAACTAAAATTTGATTATTATTTTTCAAGTGTGAATTACAGAAAGACAAAGAGGAAGAGGGGAGAGAAAGAGAGACAGGGAGGGAGAGAGGAACATGCATGCAAACACACTCACACAAAGGAGAGAGAAATCCCACACCATTCCAGTTGGAATGTCCCAGACACTTCAGCCGAAAGCCACCGCACAGCACAAATCCATGGTGGTATTTGGAAGGGATGAGCCCACCCCTGTAAGCCTCTTCATCCTGCTCCACAGAGTTTGCCAGGAGGATTAACCCAGTCTTGTTCTCAATCCCAGTTTATGAGTTCCCTGCTGGTGGGGAAGATCCTGTGTGTTTAAACAACAGCCTAATTAATCCCTATTTTATTACTTTCTCTTGTCAAGTGGCTAAATAGAAGCTGTCAGCCGGCAGCCACCACTGCTCACATTTGTTTAGATCCCAAATTACTTCATCAGAACCATCTGCTCTGTACGTGGGGTGCTCAGCAGTTGTTTATTTCTCTCTCTGGACATGGTGTGGGGCACAAACAGCCTCCCCCATGGGACTCCCTCTCGTACGGCTCCTCCAGGGCCTGGGGACAGTCCTGGAGGGGTCCATAAAGTCCTCTCGCTAGGAGCAACCCAACAAAGCCAGGCAGTGAACAGCCCTAGAGAGGAAGAGGAGACATAGAGCTCTGTCCTGTTGGGCCAGGCAAGTTCGTGTTCCTCCCTGGCGCTACGGAAGGTCAGAAAGTCCCAAAACCCAGCTGGGATGTACGCTTCTTGCTGGGATGTGCTAGCACAGCTCCAAACATCCATCCCCCTTCTTCCCTTGGCTTCCTGAGCCTCAACCCAGGGCTGATCTTCCCTGCCCAAGTGTCTAACCAGTGGGACCTTCTTTGCAGGCTGTTCCAGACCAAGTGCAGCAGTTGCTTGAAGGCGATTGCCCCCTCCGAGCTCATCATGCGGGTGCTGGAGAACGTCTACCACGTTCACTGCTTCTACTGCTGCGAGTGCGAGCGGCGCCTGCAGCGGGGAGACGAGTTTGTGCTCAAAGAAGGACAGCTGCTGTGCCGCAGTGACTATGAGAAGGAGAAGGAGATGCTGAGCGCTATCAGCCCAGCACCCACCGAGTCCGGTGAGGGGCTGGGGCTGGAACCGTGCTGAGGGTGGGGAACCAGGGTGAACCTTGTAGAAGGCAGGTACCGCTTAGTCCCTAATTAACTATGGGGAAGGCTTCAGAGGGAGGAGATGTAGGTAGGAGGAGGTTGCAGCATCTTTTCCCCTTGGTGATAGGCAGCCAAGGGTGTACCAGGCTGTCGAGATCTGCTCGGCTGATCTGGAGAGGTTTGGGTGGGCTGATCTGAGACATTACGGAATGGACGATATGGGGCCAGGCCGGCCCATCAGCACCGTCTCTGAATTGACAGTGTTCCCCTGAGCCACAGCTCAGTCCATGAGCTTTCCTGGCTTCACTCTGTGCTTCTGCTCTAAATCGCACCTTGAAAGGGGCAAAACTCTGGCAAGTTTCTCTGAATCCTTCCTCTGGGAGATGGTCCAGAAAGGCCACTCTCTATAAATCACTGTTACTGATCTCGTGTTGCAGTGAAAAGCGAGGACGAAGACGGCAGCCACTCGCACAGCAAAGGCAGCGAGGAGAGCAAAGACCACAAGCGCTCCAAGCGCCCGCGCACCATCCTTACCACACAGCAGCGACGGGCGTTCAAGGCCTCGTTTGAGGTTTCCTCGAAGCCTTGCAGAAAGGTATAAGGAGGCCACTCAGTACTACTGCTGGCTGGGATCCTTTTAAGTGCAACTTAAGTTCTGATTCAGCTCTCTGGGTTTTGTGGACAGGTGAGAGAGACGCTGGCAGCTGAGACGGGCTTGACTGTGCGGGTGGTACAGGTCTGGTTCCAGAACCAAAGAGCCAAGGTGAGTCACGGTTCCTGTGCCACAGCTGGGTTCTGCATACCGGTGGGATATCACACACGCTCGTTCAATTAAAAGGAAACGTAGAATAGCCTAGAAAAAGAAAAAACGGTTAGAAGAACAGAAGAACAGCTATGCAGGACCAAACCACAGGTCCACCTAGTCCTACAACGTGTATCTGGTAGTAGCAAAAGCTTGAAGAGAAATACAAAAATCGATTAATTATAGGTGTTTGCAGGGCTTAGCATTGGGGGGTTTTTTGATTACTCTTTTTCTACTTGCTTTTTACCCCTCACTATAGAAAGACTAGAAGGATTTCCCACTTCTTTCTTCTAGAAGTTGAAGCATTGCTAATTTTGCAGAATTTAAAGGGTGAAAACAGAAAATACGTGGCTTTGAAAACCTCACTTTATAGTAAAACAAAGCCCTTTGGTTTTTAAACCGCAAATGGCATCTCCCACAAAGATAATACAGCCTTTTCTGTCAGCCCTGCTTCTCACACAGGGACGACTGCAGAGAACATTGACTGCAGAGGAGTCACCCAGAGGAGTCCGAGCAGGGTCGTATCATGGCAGTGCTCGGTCTCTGTGAAAGGCAGGCGGCAGTTGTCCACTGCTGTGTTAAACGCAACCCACTCCCCTCCTCTCTCAGTCAGAACCTCAAATCCGGGGTCTCTGTCTCCTTGCAGATGAAGAAGATTGCTCGCAGGCAACAACAACAGCAGCAGCAACAGCAGGAGCAAGACCAGTTGGGCAACCCTCGCTTAGGGACCGGGAGAGGGACCGGTCGCAACAGCAGGCAGAGCAACGATGATAGCGAAGGTGAGGAGCCGCTGCGCACGGTGACAGCTCTGGGGGCTGCGGGCTGGGATGGAGGGGATTGACTTGGATGGATTTGAGAGAGAACGCGTGCAGGAAGAGATTAGCAAAAAGCACGCAGATTGTAACTGAATTGCTATGTACAAGCTGGAATACCTAGGTGATGTTCAGCAAGACTCGTGGGTACCCGTGACACAGCACGTATCTCCTCTTTTTGAGAAGACGACGGGTTTTTTTCTGCGCGCGTATGCACAGAGCCGAGTACCGTGTGGTTGCGGGTCCAGAGTTAGGCCACCAAATACCGCTGCAGCAATGTAAATAATGTTATTGCGACAGCGCTCTGCCCCACCGCGTGCTGCGCACCCTTTGCTTCAACCCATCCCGCTGGTTGTGTCTTTAGACGGCGCGAGTGTTCACGGACTGGATGGGCTCATGGTCCCCTACCCCAGGATCCCCCAGCAGCAGCTGCTGCCCTTGGATCAGAACGGCTACAGCACAGATTTGTACAGACAAGGGCTGACGCCGCCCCAGCTGCCAGGAGACCATCTGCACCCCTACGGTAGGAGAATGGCGTGGAGATTGTCCCGTCTCTGCATCAGAGCTGCAGGTAGCAGTCCAAGGCACGAAAAGCCAACTCCGCCGCGACTGCTGAAGAAGCCAGCGGCAGCGAGTGCTCCACAGGGCTTGGGCTTTGTGCTGAGCCTTTCTCAGAAGTTTGGTGGGGGCAGAGCCTCAGACTGAGCTCTGCTAGGGGCCAGGGAGCGAGGCTGGGGGTCTTCCCTCCATCCAGTGTGAAATATTTGGGTGAGGGAGGAAAGAGTTACCCCTAAAGCTGGTCCTGGGGGGCGGGCTCACCAGCTACCAGCCCTGCTGACCATTGCTCCAGGTGTAACGTGGTCCTGCTGTCACCCTTTCTCTGTGCTGCACGCAGCTCCCCACGAGACACACTCGTGCCACATTCACGCTCATTCCCTTTTCCTTCCTCTTCTAGACTCAGAAGGAGTTTTTCACGATATGGACAGTGACAGCATCAGCCACCTGGGAGACTGCCTGCTGTCAACGGCCGAAGCCAACCTCCTCCAAGCCCGCGTGGGCAACCCCATTGACCGACTCTACTCCATGCAGAGCTCCTACTTCACGTCCTGACCATAGAAAAGCTCCCAACTCTTCACGAGTATCTCGGATGGATGCTGCTTCAAATTCAGAACGGGGGTGAGGGAGAAGAAACAAGACTGAGACCTTCAGAGACATTCCTTGAGCACTGCACAACGGAGGAGGCAACTCGGTCCGCCACACATATAAGCACTAATTCATGGAGACCTTTCACAGCCTGAAGGACTTTCGATCGCCTCTCTCCTTTTTTCTAGCCACGAGTAGATCGATGGTATGATGTTGTTTAGCTGTAACTTTAGCAGTTTGTCCAGTGTTTAAGCTTTTGAGCATTATGTCCTGCAAACAAAGACTGGCCGAGCTAACCAGAGCTGTCCCTAGAATTAGGAGATGCCCTTCCCACAAGAACTCAGTTTATTTAAGTCTTGGTTGCAGCTGAGCTGCTCGCTGTGCTGTTTTGCCTCATTTCCCAATCCGGATGCAGACTTCATGGGACAAGATTAATTTTCAACAGTAAAAGCCAAGGTCCTGAGGCATCTCTAAGGGATGCCACTGCTGCTTCAGAGATTTTCTGTGTGGTTGTCGATCAGTTGGCCCAGTTTTTTAACGTTTGACATTTCAGAAACACATAGCAGTTTGGCCCCTGATTGAAACGGCTATGCTCTCTATCTGCTTCAAGAAAGAACAGAATATTGATCCTCTGTCATGTTCCCCTGCCAAGTCACTTAACTTCCAGAGGCTACATTTGGTTTTCACTTCGAGGGCAACCCAGGGGTGACATCAGGACTTGGCCAAAAGAAAAGAATGTCTCCGCTGTGGATAGAAGGGAATAATCCATTTTCTCCATCCATCATTGTGCCACGAGGCAGGCGAGTTAGGAGAAGCAGGTGGGCACCAATGTGTGTACCCACAAAAAGGGCAAGAAAGAGAGAGCAGACAATGGAAGTCTGAATTATTACCAAAGGGAAATTCTTTATTCTCCTGCCTAGGACCCAAGTCTGGGATTTTGTTCTTTATATAAGTGAAGGATAGCCGGTATTCCTGGAAAGGTCAGGTTTTCCCACGAGCCTGCTTACAGCATGCCAGCTGAAGGAATACGGTCCTCCAGAACTAACCTTCCCTTGTCTATTTGAACTGAACAACTGGCAGACAACTCCAAAAGGAAATAATGACTTTATTTTTAAATCTTGCATCTCCAGAGTTGTGAGTCTAGCAGTGCAACCCGAGAACCTGGTTGACTGATGTTTCTGTATGTGGTATTTTACTTCTAAGCCTCCACAGGCTTGTCAGTCTGATTTTAAAGGTGTGTAGCCTCTCAAATGAGGGGAAAAAAAAAGAAAAAGAAAAAGAAAAAAAACCCAAAGAAATGGCTAATTTTTGTTGTCTGCAGTTATGGAGGAAGATTCCCAGGAACTAAAAAAATCCTGGATTTGGGGACGAAAGGAGATGCACTCCTGACACATTCTGCTTTTTATCAGGAATTTTTCACCTTCTCAACTACTTACAGAGAACTGACAGAAAGAATGACGTGTAACAGAACCACAGCCCTTACAAAGATCACTCCACCGTTACTTCACCTTAAATAAAGCTGTGTGAACGTGACACGTGCTGATGTGCAGTCACTTCCCGTTGTGTTTACAGTGCCAGGTTCTGTAGTGGGACTTGCCTTTGCTCTCAGTATCAGACAATGTCTCTCCCCAGAAGGCAGTCGTGTACATAGTTTACAGACACTTTGACATTTCTTTTTATGAGGGAAGGGGGAGCCTTTTGCAGAAACAGCTATTTATGACGTATGTTTGCCCAGACAGACAAGTTCTAGACCAAGCTGCTGCAGCTGGGTGACTTCCATCTTTGTTGTGTGGTCACCCACCCCTAAGAAACGAAAACGGAAAAACTCCTAAAGCTGTATATTACTTTTAGAGGCTCTTGCACTAGGGACAGTCTCAGTTTAGATGAAGTTTTAAGAGAATGTTACAGTGAACTATGTGCAAATTGATGTTTCTCCCAAATACCAGAGCCACCTTCACCCACTGAAACCCAACCCTTTCTTCCTTGTGATCTAGTGCTGTGATGTGCCAATGTTTTTTTTGCATGTACACTTGAAAATAAAAAAAAAAAAAGCAAACTGTAAGTGGAAATCTGGAGCTTGCCTCAGCACAGTCAGACAAACTGCATGCACAAGCAGTCAGCTGGCTCCCTGCAGTCCCTCAAAGGCTGGGCTGGGCTCCTCGGGAGCACGGCCCATCCGTTACCTTTCCCAGGATCTAGGTATCCTGGAGCAATGGAGCAACTTGTGTTGGCGGCTGTTCATACCTTAACAGAGTCAGCAAACTCGATAGCAGGAGCCAGTTAGTTGCAAGAGGAACTAGAATCCCTACGTGAATAAATAAATATGGTGAAGAGTTACCTGGAGCTACTGATGCAAAGGAGTCTGATGGTGACAAGAGAGTTCAAGTACAAGAGCCAGTGATGAAATTTGTACCCTATAGCTAAGGAAAGAAACGCCCACCTGTTAGGTTGCAGGTGCTCTCCAATTTTTGAGTCCAGATTCTGCCTGAAACGAGCAGAAATCAGAAAGGTGGACACCAGCACCACAGCTGGCAGAGCCCAAAAGCTATCAGACTTGCCAAGCAAGTCCTGCTGCTGCTCTCGCTAAAGGATAGAGCTGCTTTTAGCATCAACAGCTGGGTATCAGAGTTCAGTGACTGCAGGTGAAGATACTCCCAATTGTATCTTGCAGCTGGAAGTCTTCTTGTAGTGACAAGAGACTTGGGGAAACAGTGACAGTAAGCATGAACTGGGAAGAGGCAGAAGTAGCTTCGTGTACATACGCGGAAGGGATCTGACCCTTTGGCAAGCGCGGGGTATCAACGTGCATCCCAAAGCACCTATGGACATCACTGAATTCAGTCTCACCGCTATCATAGGACTTGAGGAATGTGTACTTGAGAGGAAAGAGCAGAAAGAGGCTAAGCTTACTCTGCAGCAGTGAAGAATAGAATCACACACACCTTGGGCAACACCCATGCTTTTTGGCTTTTTGCTCTGCATGGCCAAGAGACAAAACAATTGCTTTCGTCAAGCAGGGAGGTGCAGGTCCTTGGCTGTGACACGCCAGCGTATTTGCTGAGAAGGAGGGTTTGGGAATGCCCACTGCTCTTTGAAATGCCCAGATGTGTTTCTCCATCTTTGCAGACAGGAGAATAAAGGTGAATAAAAGCGAGTCGAGGTGACAGACTGACCACGAGATGAAAAACGCTCCCCTCTGCCCACACAATTTCCCTCGTGCTCGCAAGTGACTCAAAAAATCATCTGGACAACAGCCAAGTAAAGCAAATGTGTGTGTGAATGGAATGTGGCTCTGTACAGCTCTCTGCCCTCGACAGTTGCCCATTTCAGACCCGGGCCTGCCAGCAGCACTAAATCTCTCCCTGTGACTGCAAACACCAAAGGAACACACTGATTTATGGTTCCTTTAAGTAAGAGAAGCAGAGTGTAAAACGAGAATATTTTCTGGATGAAAAATTAAAGAGATGGGTTTGTTAGTTCCTCATTCTAGGATCATGTGTAATTTACCTTACTGGTTTTAAAGTTCCACTTGAAAGGAAAAGTGACATCAACAGGAGTTAAAGCAACAGGCTGAAAAAAGTCCTGACACACTTAATTTCACATTCTGAGAGATCTAAACCAAGAAGAAATGGAGGAAAAACAAAGCAGAGAATTAACTAACCTAACGATCCTTAGCTTTCTCTTAGTTAAGGACCTCAGAACTCCTTGCATGCATTAATTAATTATCCCTCATTACTCCCCAGCCCAGTAGGTGTTATTTATTTCAGAGGTGAGTAAACAAACAGAGACATAGAGCATGTCATGACTAGCTTCTGAGGCCACACAGAAAGACAGTGGGTAAGTTAAAACAGAAAAAAACTGACATCCAGTTCGCTTAACTACCAGCCAAAATGCACATCTACCTGAAAACAAGAGTCAAGAACAATTAAAAGTGGAGAAAACACAGAACCAGGAGATGGAAACCAAGCAGAGAATGGCAAAGCCCATGCCAGAAGACTAGAAACAGGACTACAGTGACACAAAAAGAGTTGTGTGAATGAAGGATCCTTTACAAGAAGTAACCCCCAAGCGAGAATGCCTACACAAGTCTGACACTGCTTTCTTAACAGTTCTCAACCACCTCAGAACTTGCTCCTTTGGGTTCTCTTCCTTGGTACTGCAGGGCTTTAGTGTTTATTTCGGGTCTGCTTTGTGTTTGGGAGGATGCGAGAGGACCAATCTATCCAAATCCTGCTCTAAATCTTTTTTTTTTTTTTCCCCCGCCCCGAGTCTCCCACTCTGGGAAATACAGGCTTATTCACTTATTGATTTCAGCCACTTGGCATTAATTTAGCTGAATCTCTTTGCAGCCTTTGGAGATAAAGCTGAACCTACCAGTTTGATTGACTGCCTGAGGACTTTTTCCCCCTGTTCAGCTTTATGCCAGTAACTGTCCTACTTCTAACGGCTTCCTGTACTTCCTTCTGTAAGCCTGTCCTAATCAAACTAAGAGGTATGAGACAGTATCATAATCCTGTGGTACAAGAAATTAAGAGGCAGCTTCCTGGGTTCCCAATCCTTGTTTCATTTTCAGGTTTTCAGACGTCTCCCTTGCCAGTTTACACCTTGTGAAAGATACTGGAGCAACCGAGGCTCTTTTTAGCTTTAATTGCTAAATATGTTTCCAGTGACAGGACCAAAAAAACCAACAGCTGGATTTGGAAATAACAGCTTTTCCCGACACTCACAGGGACGCTTGCTCGCCCCGTGTATAAGCTTTGCCTTATTTCCAGCTGCTATCATGCATCCAAGCAAGTCCGATCCACAGCAGCCCTTCCCTTATGTTTGTCAATGCCATAAATAGCTGTGATTGCCATTCCAATTTTATTCCAGCAACCAGCAAGAGCAGGTAGCCCATGCAGTTCGAAAACTGCAGAACTCCTGCTCCATGCTTCACTTAAAGAGCTCTTAGGCTCCTCTGCCTAAGTGAGAATTAAACTGATTAATCATGCAGTACTGCACATATAGCTACAGATTCCTTCAAGGCTAAGAGGAAAGCAAGAGAATACTCCCTGGTTTCTTCTAGCACATCCAGTTGAAGGAAAGAAAATCGCTGGTATTCCTTTCACTTTTCACAAAGGAATTTGCCAAATTTGCCAGGGCTACAAGTTGATTTAACCTAGAAACTTTTCCAAGGGAGCTGGTAAACTGAGGAAGGCAACAACTGCAGGTAACAACCATCACCACAATACTTCCCTCCACGGGAAGGTTCTGTGATTCTCTGCTACGTGAAGTTATTTTACATTTACATTACATGTGTAGTGCAAGATGTGCATTCTTTATTCAGAATAAAACTTGCAGTTTTCCTTCACTAATATTTTCTCAGAAAGCATTTCTCCCCTCGATTGCACGCAGAAACAGGATGGAGCAGCATCTTCCTCTTCCCCCTCTCCGTAGTAACAAGTGAACTGAACCCTGTGAGAGTTTGGCTCATCGATGACAACAGCAAGTGCCTGGCAGCTCAGTGGTTAATGTGTTGGAGCAAGTAATAATAGAGTGGCTCAGGCTCCTGAGAAGGAGGAGGCATAACTGGGCTTAAGAGGGGGCCCCGTGCACCTTAAACATAATGAAAAATGGCTTTTCTGCTGACAGGCTGACATTTCAATACAATGTCAACAACATGTAAAGCACCTCTGCTCCTGTATAACGGCATCCTTAATAAAGTTATTCACACCACAGACATTTATGACTAATGGGGTGCTGCCTGGTATAAATAAAACTCAAAAGACTCACTAAAAATACTTTTCTGGTAGCACTTGCCCCCTCTCTAAATTCATCTTGAAGCAAAGCTACCGTCACCTTTTTCTCCCAACTTTTCTGCCAGAAGACAAAACGGCTCTTTACGTTTCAAATGCATGGCATTTGATAAAGGGAAACAAAAAGTTTTCTGCAAGTGTGCACATATGTTTTTAGACATGACCCCAGCATCTTCATAAATTCCCATCACTGCTGAAATGCAGCCACCTCTGTGAGACAGACAACAGCAACGCCAACAGCCAGCTTTGTGATTCATCTCTGCTAGAGGCTGGAACAGATCAACTTAAATCTGCCGTCCCTCTCACCAAAGGAGTTAAATTCCGCCCAACTGGAAAATGCCAAGCGATGTTTGCCAACCACCACAGGCTCAAAGGCAAACGCTTGGACTTACGCCTGGCTGAAACACGAAGGATTTATGTGTCCCAGGAAGGGGGTATGAACCCCTGGGAACCAGGTCAAAGCCAAGTTTCCCGGTCCATGCCTCACCCTCTCTTAGAGGTACAAAAAAACCTCACACAAACACAGCAAAGCTGTGCTGCGCTTTCAAACAAAGACTCTGCTGGTGCTGTACACAATAGTTTCTGTGTGTCATCTGCTCCCTGCACACTTCTGGAAAATTTTGGTTTATGGTTCCCGGTAACTCTTCCGGAAGACCAAGTTCCTACTCCGGACAGCTGCAAAGCTGTTCCTCCAAGGCTGCATTTGTATAACTAGGTTGTAGAAGCTCATTTCTCCTTCCTTGAACCTGGTCTCGAGTACCCCAAAGGACTTTCCAAGGTTTAAACTTTTGCTGGGAGAGATTCTCAGTCCCACTTAACAGACAGCACATTAAACAGACTCAGGCATGGCACACTGGAGCAGACCCAACGGCCCAAGCTCGTAGCACCCCAAAACTCTCCCTCCTGCAGGTCTTAAGCCCTGGGTCTTAATCGACTCCTCGTTAGACAGACCATCTACTGTTTCTTTTATTGTTTAAATTTTTTTTTTCCACTAGTGACAGCCCAGAAACGACCTCTCCTTAGAGCTGGGCTCTTTGTTCCCCCGTGTAAGAACAACGGAGGAGCCCCCCCACCCCCCTGCATTGGAAGATCTCTGCTGCGCTGTCAATAGAGCAGTCAGTGCTCTGAAATCTGCAGTTTTTCTGCCGTCTCTGCCGGCGGGAAGACTCCCTCTACTGTTCTAAACCAGTAGAAGGCCTGGGGCTACAACCCCTCATACCACCCCCAAAACTGGAAGCCACATAGGATGTTTTCAAGTGGGTCACGCTGGAACATTTACGGTCAGAGAAATGTTCCTGTAGTCAGTCCAGCTCAGAGAGCAGCTTCCATCATCAGTGGGAAAAGCCAGAACTGGCTTTGGATCTTGAAAAGTGGGGGTTTTTATTGGGACGAAGGAAAATATTGTGCTTATTTATCAAAGGAACTGTTGAAGAATACAGACTGAAGAAAAAGAGTTAAGGGCTGATTTTAGTTTTCGGTTCCTGTTCAAGCACATCTGCAGGCTGCTGCTGATCCTTTGGTGTCACTTCAACACAGTTCTGTAATTTACTTATACAGTTTTTAGAGGCAACTCAGCAGACAAAACCCAGCATTATGAGCACACAAGTGCCGATGGATCAGGAACGCTCTGACATCCCAGTCAGAGTCCAGCGCTCTGCTGGAGACAAGCGTAGTGTGACCAGAACCAAGAAAACCACATCGCAGGGCTGCGCTTTGTTTTTCAGAGGGGAAAAACCAACCCAACGAAGCATTGGAATGATACTCCAGAGTACAGGAAGACTTGTCATTCGCTCCTGAAGAGGAATTTTAATTCCAAGGCTCCCCTATGAAAAAACAGCACAAATAAAAGCATCAGGTCGGCTCCATGCGTACGCAGCGCCCTAGTTATGAGGTACAGTAGGCTATGACGTCAGGTCATGGGAGTATGTCACATTCAGGTGATTTCTACATGCTTAACAACATCTTATTTACTTTAACATTGCTCCATAGAAATTTACAAGATCTTTTGCAGAGCACTCCAAGCTGACCTACCCCAACACCACCATTCTGTATGTATTACTGTACAAAACCGATGACCAGATGTGGACAAAAATCATGACTTCACCTCAGCAAGACTGCTTTCCTCCCACAGGATATTGGCTTAGTCCGACACTGAGAATGACCAACCCATTTGGAGAAATACGCCATTGCATTCACGCCCATAATGGCCACACACACATCACTTACAGCCCCTGCCAACCCACACCGATGAATTACCACACTTCTAGCCTAGGTAAACTTCCTGGCTGTGCTCTATATTTTTCTGAGACAGGAAGGGAAAGTGGGTGAGAGAAAAAAGCGGGTCTACGTGTACGCTGGGCTGTACTATTCCGCTCCAGCTGCTTAAATGAGCAGCTCGCAAGCAGACATGGCGAGTAGCCATCAGCAGGAGGGCTCCAGACCGCAGGTCTAGAGGGAAAGCAACCCTGCTCCGCACCCCGACGCTTACCTCACGTGGAGAGCTTCACCTGGTCAGCGCAGAGCAGGAAGGCGTTGACGTGGTCGCTGCAGTTCATGACGGAGGCTTGGTTCTCCTTCAGGCACTGCTCAAAGGCGGCGAACGGCTCCGCGCAGTCCTGGCGAATCTGCTGCACGATGGGGCTGCGAAAACAACACCGGACCCTCAGCTCCCGCTCTGAGATCCAACCCGAGAGGCCTAACCCGGTCTCAGCCCCATCCCTGACCGCATCCCACCCCTCCCGCACTCACTGAGCGGCGGCGCAACGGGACATACTGAGGCGGAGACGGTGACAGTCGCGTTGCCAAGAGGCCGGGCTGGCGGCCACGCACCGTCCATACTGCTCCATCTCGTTACGGCAGTAACGTGCCGTAATCTCCAAAGCCGCCTGCCTGCGGGGAAACGGTAAAATTAATACGGTGGAGGCAACGCGGCCTAGACCGGCCCGGTCGCCGCCGCCGCCGCCCGCTACTCACATGCCGCCGAGCACCGGGCGCTCCTACCGCTGTGCGCATGCGCGGCCACAGCTCTACTGCTGTGCGCATGCGCGCCCACCTCTCTACTGCAGCTGCGCATGCGTAGCCGCCGGACACCCCCTCCGCGGCTCGACGCATGCGCAGCTGCCGCGGCGGCGAGGGGGCTGTGCGGAGCTCAAACTGACCACTGCGCAGGCGCCGGATGCCGCGTACGCGCCCCCGCCGGAAGCGGAAGTAGGTCGGTTGCGGTTTCTCGGAAGATGGCGGCGGCCGGTCCGGCTCCCGGTCCCGTGGACGAGCTGGTCTCGTCGGTGACGCTTTACCGCCGGCGGCCGAGGCTTCTTCACGGCACCGTGTTGCCCTTCGTGGCGGGGCTCTACCCGGCCTGGTTGTGGCTGTGGGGACCGCGCGTATGGGCGGCATGGGGGGAGGCGACGGCCGCCGCGGCGGTGGAGGAGGAGGGCCCGAAACCGGGACCTGGCCCCGCGCCCCCCGAAGCCGCATTGCTGGCGCTCGCCGCCATCGGTGTCGTCCATCTGCTGACGGCTCTCTCGGGGCTGTGGTCGGTGCACGCTCACTGCGCCCTCACCTGCGTCCGGGTGAGTCCCGGGGCTGCCTGTGGTGGAGAACCCGCCGGGGCTGCTCCCGAGCAGCGCGGGGAGGCTCCTGCCCTTTCCCGCGGGCTCTTCTGTCGTGCGGGGGCGGCTGAGAGCGCGGAGACGTTCAGTTTCTTGGGGGGGGGGGGGCAGAATATGTTTCTTGTGATGTGGCAGAGGAAGGAAGCTTTGCAGGCGCGATGAGAGAGAGGGTGAGGGGCTTGAGGAGACGCTTTGCACAGAAATGCATCTCCCTTGAGCTGGGCTTGGGCAGCGTGGCTGCGTGCTGGCAGGGGGGAAAGGAGATGCGTGCCTTTGGCAGGCCCCGACGCGGTGTCGGGGAATCCAGCAATGTGTCTGCGGGCAGGCAGCCTGGGGGGAGTTGAGTGTTCAGGGCAGGGGCCGACTGCCTTTGCTAGTGTCGATTGTTCCGTCTTTGGACGGTGGGCTCACTGGTTCCCGTTTTTGCAGTTGCTGTTGTAACCGCGTCTTACTGGCAGCTGTATATGTCTTAACTGCAAGTGAGGTACTGAATATCCTTCCTTTGGTGGTAAGGTACGATTTGGGGAATGAATTGTGATAATGGGAACTTCTTTGATTCTCGCAACGGCTCCGCAAAAGCACCCAGCTGCAAAGAGCTCTTTTCTCCGCATGTCTTAATGCAATCTGGCAAGGATTCCTCCCGACTCGTTGAAACTCAGGGTCTGTGATCCGCTTTACGAAGCGTGTCTTGTTTGCATTTCAGGAACCTTGTCCTAAGAAAGCCACGTTGGCTAAAGTTGTGCCAACCCCAAATAATGGATCAGCAGAACTAGTGCCACTCCACCGAGACCAGGTAAGGATCCAACTGTCGGGAGCAGAACCGACATCTGTCACGTGCCAGGGAGCTGCTGCATCATGCTACTTCAGCCTGCAGTTTGTTAGCTTTTAACTTAAGTAATTAGGGAAAAATCAGCTGCAGTTGGTCACAAGTGGGGATGTTAAAGATTGCACGGTGTTTCCTGGTGCGTGTACCACAAGCAGAGTCGTACAATAACTAGAGATGTAAGGGATTGGAGTTTCCTTCCTTCTTCAGGCCAGATTATGTGGGGAGTGAAGCCTTTGGCGTGTGTTCAACTGGTTGGGTTTTTTTCCTCCTTTCTGCAGGGTGAGGATGGGCAGGAGGCTCTTTCCTTTGAATTTCAGAAAATCAAGTACTCGTATGAGATAGACGGCAAGAAACAGTTTCTTCCTGTAGCTTTCCCTGTGGAACATCCCCTTTGTTACTACCAGAATGCCCGAGGCTATCAGGAGGACAAAGATATTCGAGCAGCTGAGAAGAAATATGGTACAAACAAGTAAGTTTTCCAGGCGCAGACCTGTCTTTGCAAAGTGTCCCAGCGTGTCAGGAACAGCGTTTTTGAACCACAGTTCTGGTCCTGTTTTTTACGTTTCAATTACTCCCGGCACTTGCTTCAAATTCCTTTAAGGACAGAGAACAGTATCGGACCAAGGGGTTTTCTCCAGCGTGGGCTATAGGTGCAGATTAATTGCATATAACAAATTAACTGAGTCAAAGTCATTGAAAATAGGGAGATTGTGGACATTCTGGAGTAGAGCCTGCTCTGACACCAGAGGCTGCAGATGGCTTTTGGGTTGGGCTTTTGCTGAGAGTCTTGAATGTTTAGGTTAATAAGAATTCAATTCTTTCCCAGGGCTGAGATGGTGGTGCCGGAGTTCTTGGAACTCTTTAAAGAAAGAGCTACAGCTCCATTCTTCGTCTTTCAGGTAAAATGAACAAACAAAAAGAGCTGTAAGTACTTCTCCCTGCTAAAAAATGAGAGGATTCCTTACAATCCTGGCTTGAGAGCCATAAATCAGCTGGCAGCTTTCTAAAACCAGGAGTAGATGCTGTTCTTGCACTGTAATACTGGTTTTACTGCTGGGAGTGACCCTGTTTCTCCCTAATGCCTTACTGTGACTTTCTGGTTTTCTGGCTTGCTACTATTAAGTGTATACCAAGTTAGCTTAAAAAAAAAATAAATTCCTAGAACTTGAAGGCTTTTGTTTTCTGAGTGAGATTAGAATAACTTCCGTGTCCTCCCCACAGGTGTTCTGTGTGGGTTTGTGGTGCCTGGATGAATACTGGTATTACAGTGTTTTCACCCTCTCCATGTTGGTTGCGTTTGAAGCTTCTCTCGTCCAGCAGCAAATGAGGAACATGTCGGAGATTCGAAAAATGGGCAACAAGCCGTACATGATCCAGGTAATTGGAACCAGAGAGGATTATGCATTAAATTTTTGATGTAGCTGTCTTTTAGATGACTTGCTGTTCCTTTTTCCCATCCTTTTCCTCTGAACCTCTTCTGACGCGTGCAGGGCTTCTCAAAGTGGTTTGTTTTTTTCTACAGGTTTACAGAAACCGCAAGTGGCGCCCCATTTCCAGTGATGAGATTATTCCAGGGGACATCGTTTCCATTGGTAATAACTTGCACGATGGTTGTAATCTGATTTTAAACAAGCTTTTGATTTCTTCTGGTCTGTTAAGTTGTGGAGTGAATTGAATTAGGCATAAAAATCTTAACAGTCTTGGTTGGGTGCTTTTGAGGACTTTGATTCATAGGTGTCACAATTCAAGGGTCCAAGAGATTAATCCTTGGGCTGGATCTCTTGGACCTGCAAGCTGTCTTGAAGAAAGGTAAATACCTAGATAAATCGTCCTCAGATTCTTCAGCTTAGGATTGTGAAGATGAAGAGTTCCCTTCCTCCTGACAATATCTTCCTAGAATGGAAAGGGGAAGGGCAGATCTCTCTCTTAACCCTGCTCTCCTTTTTAAGGTTGTATTACCCCAGGATGTGGTGCCAGTCTTTGAAGCCTGAACAGCAATGAGAAACAAGTGCCTTGATTTTAAACTTTCCTGGTCTCAATAGAGACTTAATAACCTTCAAAACCTTTTGGTTCTCAGCAGTGCTGAGTGGGTGCATGCTGTGCTAGACCTGGCAGCCCATGGGAGGTTTGAAGCTTTAGGAATCTCCTGTATCTCAGCTAAACTGAAGGAGAGCTGTGCCCTGCCAGACAAATAGTTAAACAATAGTCACTTTTGCCTTTGAGCTTCTTCTCAGTTTTAACGTATTAATTGCAGGCCGATCTCCTCATGAAAATCTAGTGCCGTGTGATGTGCTGCTGTTACGTGGAAGGTGTATTGTAGATGAAGCTATGCTGACGGGAGAGTCTGTGCCACAGATGAAGGTCTGTGTGAAGTGTCCCCTGTGCTGTCCCTTTGTTGCAACCTGGAAGAGCGAAAATACTCAAGCCACTGCAGCATTTGCAAGTGCAAATTAATTTCTTTGTGTGAATGCTGGCCCAGGCAACCTGGTCTGTTTGTTGTCAGCTCCCTATCAGTGATTGATGGTCTCTGGTAAATAAGAAACAGAAATGTCTGTTTTGTCTGGCAGTGTCTCCAGCCTTTGGGTCTGAACTCCGTCGTGTGGGCATGGCATCGCCCTCCTACACATTCCCCAGTCTGGATTCCTTTGGCTGGGTAGAGGTGGGAGGAGGAACAAGTGTAAAGCTCTTCAAAACCCTGAATCTTCCTTCTTTTTGTGCCAGTGGGTGACTTAAAAATGCTAAAGTAATGCTTGCAGAGCCTCCTTTGCTGAATTCAGTGTGCCAAGGGTGAACTAGTCCCCCGAAATCAGAATTTCCACAAGTGCCAGGGTCTAAACCCAGACTGATCAGGAGTCGAGTGGCATGTTAAGGTCTAGATTCAGTTCAGGCCACCTTCAGCTGACGTGAAGCTAAGAACATCTTGTGGGATAAGAACAGAAAGGAACACTTGAAGTTTACTTGTTGATAGCTGTGAATCTTGAGACCTGAACGTTGTTCTGCAGGAGCCTGTGGAGGATCTCAGTCCAGAGCACGTCTTGGACATGCAGACAGATTCCCGGTTACACATCATATTTGGCGGAACAAAAGTGGTGCAGCACATCCCGCCCCAGAAAGCCAGCACAGGACTGAAACGTATGTACCTGCACAAATTCCCTTGGAGAGGGCACATCATGCGCTCACAGATTTATTTTAAAAGGCTTGATGCAACTTTTGGAGGATGGCATTGAGTCATTCTCCTTGGCTCTGTCACTAATGGTTTACTGTGATTATTGGACCGCTGTGATCTTCTGTTGAAGTTGACTATGTCCCCTCATAAGTGAGAGAGGGTGTAGCTTCGAGTGTATTCTGTCTGTGATAAGCTTATAAAGGATTTCCATAAGCTTACTGTTTTCATTCCTGCTCCTGTTCCAGCTGTCGATAATGGGTGTGTGGCATATGCTCTGAGGACTGGCTTCAACACATCTCAGGTAAGATGTGAACATGCCTTCTCACCTCTGTCTTGTTGATGACGTTGCTTGTGTCGTTCAGTGCTTCGCTGTCAGGAAATCCTTATGAAGTACTGCAGTGGGAAAATATAAATCAGGGCATTAAAATTACTTTTTTGTTTGGAAGAGAAATAAATAAGGTTGGTCTCTTCTCTGTGTGTCAAATAAGTAGTCTGATGTTTGGTGCAGAAGCCTGGGAGTCAGGATTCAGGGTTCCTGTTGTGACTGGCCACACTATGTGTATACTACAGCTCCTGGTTATCCCTGTTTCTGTAATGATAATTGTTAGGAAAGGGCATTTGAGTGTGTTTGTAGAGACTGGAGGTGTGAACGTGAGCTTTTTCAATTGAAAATTGAAGACTGCTTCAAAGAAATCATCAACTTAAGTGACTTAGGAACAGGTTTAGGGTTTTTAACAGATTAATTACAGGAATGGGAATAAGTTTCAGGCTCTGGCACCAAAACACCAGAGTGTAATTTTAAAATTGGGTGTCATACATATTTTTAACAAACTACTGCATGCTGCAGAGATAGCTTCTTGCACTGAAGGCTGTTCTTCTCAGGGGAAATTGCTACGTACAATCCTCTTTGGGGTGAAGAGAGTGACAGCCAATAACTTAGAGACCTTCATTTTCATCCTGTTCCTGCTGGTCTTTGCCATTGCTGCTGCAGCATACGTCTGGATTGAAGGTGAGATTTCTTCTTGCCTCTTTCCAGGTCTCTACACAGGACTTGTACCAAAGCTTGTGGGAAGGACAGTTGACGTAATTTCTGAGAGTTACAATAGCTGGGTTGGGCTGCGCCAGTGTTTCAGTGTAGGGGCCCACACTGCATTCTGGATGCTTTTCTTGCCCTCCCACAGCCCTTCCTAGGTAGGTGAGCTTCTTTGTGGTACTCATCTTAGTTCTGTGGGGCACACAGCCTGAGGATGAGGAGGTATATAGGTCTTCCATCTCATTCCGTAGGCACCAAGGATCCTAGCAGGAACCGTTACAAGCTCTTCCTAGAGTGTACTTTAATACTGACTTCGGTCGTTCCACCTGAACTTCCCATTGAGCTCTCTCTGGCTGTCAACACCTCCCTCATTGCCTTGGCCAAGCTCTGTAAGTACCAAGCCTAAACACAGAAACAAAAATAGGACTGCTTTCTTGTGTCTGGAACTGTGGGGATGTTGGTGAGGAAGTGAGTGTGAAATGACTGTAGTGTCCTCAGTTTCTACCCAGTGACAGCATGGGGTTTGGAGCTGGTGTATATGAGGGGGTTTAAACCCCAAAGAACTTAGGAGTTTTGTGCTTTGAAGCGGGTCCTAAATCAAGTGTAGGAGGGAACTGCTTGCTCAACAGTCCTGCAGTTCTGCACTGAGCAGGCTCCTATATATGGAATAGGGAGGCCAGTGACTTCTGTGTTGGACTACGTCATTGCTACAACTTGGTGTCTGTTCTGGTTTCAAATGCCACAGAAATTCAGAATGCGGAGTTTTGGGTTCATTAACTCTATCAGCACCGTGTTGATAGCTCCTGTCTTGTGATTAAAGCCACTGAGTGTCCTGTCGTGGCTTTGTCATAGCTGATCTCTCATAGAATTTCCTCTCCTCTCTTCTAGATGTGTACTGTACAGAGCCCTTCCGCATCCCCTTTGCAGGCAAAGTTCAAGTTTGCTGTTTTGACAAAACTGGCACATTAACCAGCGATCACCTCGTAGTGAGGGGAGTAGCTGGGCTCAGGTAGGTCCTGGGTGATTTTCATTATATGATTTGCTGTGGCCTGGGCTTTGGGCACTGTGTGATCACATTCCAGTGAGGAAGAGAAGATAGAAGAGGGATTCAGAGAGTGAAAGAAGTGGATTGAACTGGAAGGAGAGAGGGTTGTTGGTCTCTGGCAACAGCACTTATGGGCTCAGGACTTGTGAATTTAATCGTCTCAGGGGACTTCTTGCACAGGGTTTTTATGTAACTGAGATCTTTGCTGCTTCTCTGTGCAGTAGCATCCTGCCTTCTTATGCCACTGCCGTAATGAACGGTGCTCAAAAGCTAGATGCCACAGCAGAGAGACATCTCGGCCCTTTGATTCTGCAGTTATTTAAATGTGTTAGTTCAGGCCTCTACTTTGAGTGTTCTGCTTGAATCAAGTTTGCTTTGGAGGACTGGCAAAAATTATGGGCTTTGGCACTGTTTGCAGTTGAGACAGCGCCAGATTTTCTATGGCTTTGATCTCGCCATGAGAAGCTCCACTGTTTACTGTATTAGAGTAGGAATTTTGGGCTGGGAAAAATTCCAGAATTTGTCTGAGATAATGTGAATGGGTCTGTTAACATGGGCAGTCTTTTTTATGCTGCAGGGATGGGAAGGAAGTGACACCAGTATCTGACATTCCTGTAGAAACCCACCGAGCAATTGCTACTTGCCACTCACTTGTACAGTTGGATGATGGGACACTGGTGGGAGATCCGTTAGAGAAGGCAATGTTGATGGCTGTGGACTGGACCCTGACCAAAGGTAAAACCTGATTCCAGCTCCTCCCTGGTTGATACCTGAGCCGTGTTTATATATGCTGTGGGTTGTGGGGTGGGGTTTTTTGGAGGAGGTGATGATGATAACACTTTGTCAGTTCTGAGCTTGACATTATCTAGTCTATAGAGGTTTCCTATGCCTCATGCCAGCTTTCTGCATGGAGTGAATTCCATCTGGTATGATCCCAGGAACTGGTTTGGGGCAGTGGAAATCCTTGCACTGCATGTCTGAGGGACAACAAATAGTAGGAGTCCGTTCTCAGGACTGCAGATACTGCATTCTGCAACTGGCATGCTCAGGTTGGTGTCTTTTGGTTCTGATTGTGCAGACTCACTAAAATCAGGGCATGACTAGTGCAGATCGCAGTAGTGAAAACATGACAGTGTGGGTTTTAGCATGGTCTGCTGGTAGTCTCTTTGGAGGCTTTCTACTCTGCTTTCTTGTCTTTCACAAACAGGTAACTAAAGTAGAAATCTTCCAGAAATACTGTATACCTATCCCACTGAAACCCATGCTGTTGTGGTTTTTTTGCTTCTGTTTTTTTACCTGCTACAAATTACATTCAACCTGCTGCATAGCTGTTCGTACTAATGCACACAGGCGTTCTGATCAGTTATATCCCTTAATTGTTGGCACAAGAATTTCCAGCTCTGTATGCTTGCATCTAAAGAGAGGAAATTCATATTATCTCGGTGACCTATGGGTTCCTTTGGGACCCAAAGGGAGGGATGTTGCTTTTGATACCGAGAAACCTTTCAGGATTTCCTGATCTGTTTGTTTCCAGATGAGAAAGTTTTCCCCAGAAGTATTAAAACTCAGGGACTGAAAATTCACCAGCGCTTTCATTTTGCCAGTGCCCTGAAAAGAATGTCTGTCTTGGCGTCGTACGAGAAGATCGGCTCGACTGATCTCTGTTACATTGCAGCTGTGAAAGGGGCCCCAGAGACGCTACACAAAATGGTGAGCGCATCTCTCTAGAAGAGGAAGGGCCTTCTCTAGCACCTGTGCTCGTCCCCGTACATCTCTGCTTGTCCCTGCCCAGTCTGGAACCTGAATGACATAGGGATTTCATCCTGCAAAAGAGCACAGCGAGCCCGTGCCTGAAAACAAACTCCGCTGGGGAGTTTCAGTCTAATCCCAGTGAGATCTGAGTATCTCGCCATATGTGTTCCTGGCCCTGTTGCTTTTGCTGACAGCAGAGGGCTAAATCTGGGGGATCTCCTCTTTTGCCCTTGATGGTGAGGGACCCTGCCAAAGGTGCCTCTTTTCCTCTGTCTGAATATTTAATGTGAAGTGCTGGAATGTCCTACAGAATTGTGTTTGGAACTGTGTTCATATGATGCTTTTCCCCGTGCCTTCTCTAGTTGTCTCAGTGCCCAAGCAACTACCATGCTGTCCACACGGAAATTTCACGTGAGGGGGCAAGAGTGCTGGCCCTTGGCTACAAAGAACTGGGGCACCTCACTCACCAGCAGGTATATCTGTCTGTTTAAGCCTTGAAATTGAGCTCCTGTCAAAGGAAACAGAGATGGTGTGAGCAGGGCTGGGGAAGAGGATGTCTCTTTTGGGATGTGGTTGCCCAGAGCTGCTGTAACCGTGTTGCTTTTATGATCTGGATCTTCTGGGAAGGTCGCAGCCTCTGTGTTGTGCTCCCAGCTTTGAATTCCTGTGCATTATTGATGAATACTTCCGTTTCCCTGTTCGTAAAGCGGGGTCAATTCTTTCCTTGTAACAACTGAGGAGGCTTAGCACTGAACTTCTTAGCTGTGAACCTGGTTTTATGTGGGGATGGGCACGTGTAACTGTTTTCAGGGCTGTCTCTGTGGAACTTTGTGCCAAAGAAGCCTTTCTTCTAGAGCAGCTGGGGACGGTCCAGGGTTGCTCTGTGCATCTCAGAGCACCAGTTGTGTTTCTAGTGATGCTCTGATTGCAAGGAAGCACCCGTTGGAAAACAAGATTCCTGCTACAAAGCAGCAGGTAACACTCAGCTTGCTGATTTGCTTTGGCAGGTGCGAGAGATGAAACGTGAAGCTTTGGAGTGTGATCTTAGGTTTGTTGGATTCATTGTGGTTTCCTGTCCTCTCAAAGCGGACTCCAAATCCGTCATCAGGGAGATCCAGAACGCATCACACCACGTAAGCGTCAGCAGCGTCCTAGCCTTACCGGTAGCCATGGTGTTTGGGATGTGGAATTTCAGTACCAGAAGCCTTTGTGGAACGAGGGCAAAGGCTTTCCCATGGCGAAGGCAGGGAGACCTTGTGGATATGATGTTACTTTTGCGGTGGGATTTGCCCTGGCCCAGGGAGAAAGCATTTCTGCGGGGTGCTGCAGAGAGCAACACCTCATAGGGAATGTCACAAGGGTCCAAGCTAGGCAGAAGCCTTAAGTGTAAAGGAGACTTCCTGTGAAGTGCCGCTTGCCTACCCAGAACTGATTTTTGACCTCTCTCGCTTTCCCCTCAGGTAGTGATGATAACAGGAGACAATCCTCTCACTGCCTGCCATGTGGCCCGGGAGCTACACTTCCTCCAGAGGGAGCACACCCTCATTCTGCAGCCTCCTGTGAGCAAAGGTAACCGATCCCTTGCAGGAAACTGTTCTGTGTTTTGGAGGACAACAGCCAAAGCCCTGCTGGGGCACTGTATCAAAGTTAGCCACGTGCTGTTAGCACTGCTGCTTGATGCTGATAATGGAAATGACTCACTTTCCAGAAGCCTAGATAACCTTCTGTCCTTTGCCCCTCTGTTTTCTGGCTTGGAGTACTGTGCAAGCTACATACCTTCCTCTGCCAGCTCCAAAACCAAGCCATCTGAGCACCAAAATAATAAAAATAATGGCAGCTTGAAGGCCTCCTTGCTGTGCAGGTTCAGAGGCCATCCAGGGAAGCTGAGAGCCATGTCACTGCAGGGAAGGGGAGTCCACATAAAGACCATAGCTAGGTGGGAGGTGGGCACGTCACTGTCCTAAGAAGTGGAGGGCCTTGTGTGCATAACACGAGGGTCAGCATCTGTAGAGTGGCTGGGGGCTTTTCTCACAGCCAGGCACCTCAGGCATGCTCATGTCAAGCTCATGCTTCTCTTTCCAGGCTCCAGCTGGCAGTGGCAGTCCATCGACGGTGCTGTCGTGCTCCCAATCTTGCCAAACTCCTTGCGAGAGCTGACGCAGCGGTATGACCTGTGCATAACTGGGGAAGGTCTCTCTCACCTACAGTCTGTGAACAGACAGCAGCTGCTGAAACTCATACCACACATCCAGGTGTTTGCCAGAGTGGTGCCAAAGCAGAAGGTGAGAGATTTCAGCTGCTGGTAAAACCCAGTTTTAGCAGGGTTCCCAGCAGGGCTCACATGGTGCCTGGGAGCCACGTAGATACTAGCACATGATTAACGCTAAAGCTGTTTACAGCAAACGAGCGTAAACTCTCCTGATACCCAGGCCAGCAGGCAGCAAGGACCAGAGCTCAGGATGTGCCACATTGTTATCCTGAAGAGTCGTGAGCCTGTTAGCCCATTCTAGCTCTGCATTCCTAAAAGAGATCCTGAAGGTGAAGCTTTTGGAGTCTGGCTGTGAGGCCAGCAAGTTCCTGCAAAACAGAAGCACTTGACCAAGATGCGTAACCCAGCGCAGACAGCAGCATATCAGAACACACAGGCTGCCCGTTCTCACTGTGCCTTTCTTTTTGCAGGAGTTTGTAATCACTACTCTGAAGAGCCTGGGCTATGTCACGCTGATGTGTGGGGATGGGACCAATGATGTTGGAGCTCTGAAACATGCAGATGTGGGTGAGTCCACATGCAGGACTCTCATATGTGCCCCTGTCTGAGTTTGGCTAGTGTTCCTAAAGACAGAACCAGTGTTTCTCTGGTGTTTTGAGGGCTGGGATCGATCTGACCAACATCATTTGGTGGCATAAACTAACATAAAGAAGAAGGCTCTCTCTGCTGGTGGAATACTCACTGTGTGTGCGCCAGCAGGCAGCATGAATTAGCCGCCAACATGTTTTCCTGGAAGAAAGATTCTTCCTAATGTGTTTGGGGTTTTTTTTCCACTAAGCTTTACTTCAGCAAGTGTAACATGTCTGAAGTCCCTGTGTAACTAGCCTGCCCCCCTGACTCCAGGTGTAGATTGCATTTGGGATCCCTACTTAGTGAAAATGCTCTGCTAGGAAAGGGATTACAGGCCTTTTTCCCTGCAGCTAATGTTTTTACACTCCTACAGGAGTGGCACTGCTGGCAAATGCTCCTGAGAGACTGCCCGAACGGAAGAAGAGAACCCGAGATGGACCCAGTGATGGGAGGCCTGCCCTGCCGTCGATGGGGAGTGGGACTGTGAAGCCCACCTCCCGTGGTGCCAAGCACAGAGTCATGTCCCAAAGAGAGGAACAGCTGGCCATCCAGAGGGTTGGTAACTAGATGTTTAAAAGCCCGTTAACTTATCCTTGCTCTTTGTTCCTCCTCTGGTTTACTGCTAATTCATGAGAACCGGAAATGGCAGGATGTACTGGGAAAAGACCAGCTTTTTTGCTTCTTATCCTGAAATAGTAAAATGGATCTGAGCAGAGAAGGTGCTGCTTTTCCAGCCAGCCATCAAGCTAAAGCTGCAAGCATGAAGGCTTCTCAGCCTCCTCCCCTTGGAACAGGGGTGTGGGAGAGGATAGTACGAGATCATCTTTGATCCAGGTTGTGATAATGAGGTGTGCCTTTGTGTCTTTCTCTTATTTGCCTGCAGGAACGGATCAGTCAGGTCCTGAAGGATTTGGAAGAGGAGCGTGTACCAGTCGTGAAGTTGGGTGATGCCAGCATTGCAGCCCCCTTTACCTCCAAGCTCTCTTCCATTCAGTGCAGTAAGTGCATAGTGGGAGCTGAATGGTTGGTGGCCATCTCCATGTGTCCCATTTCCCCAAGGGGAGTAAGTCTAGATTTGAAAGAAGCCAAGACAGAGGGCGTGGGGTGGTGAGGAATGCCCCCAAACCCATGGCTTTGCTGCCTTTTTGTGTGGAGCAACCCTGTGGGGGTTTCTTGGATGGGGACGGGAGCAGTGAGGGGTTAGCTTCCCTCTGTACCGCTTCAGAAAAGGAGAGGACTGAGGGACAAAGCCCCAGAACCTGTTTTGTTTTGTTTCCAAATGCTGCTTCCTCTTGCTCCTTAGTCTGCCACGTGATCAAGCAAGGTCGTTGCACGCTAGTGACAACACTCCAAATGTTCAAGATCCTTGCCCTGAACGCCCTGATCCTTGCTTATAGCCAGAGTGTCCTCTACCTGGAAGGGGTGAAGTTCAGTGATTTTCAGGCAACTCTGCAGGGTCTGCTGTTGGCTGGCTGCTTCCTTTTCATCTCCAGGTCGAAGGTAAGGGGAGGAAAGTGCGTTGGGACAGCGGCTGGCCGATGTCAGTTACATCGGGATTACTGAAGGAGTGCCTCTCTCCAAAAAAAGCAGTTTATTTTAAGTTAACACTTCACAATGCTGGAGGGCATGGGGTTTTTTTGCTCCCCTGGGTTTGGGAGGCTCCTGAGGCCAGCGCTTGCTTAAGGGAGCATCTTGTGATTGCAGGCAGGCAGCTTTGTTCAGGTTGGTGGAAGAGGTGGGAAGGGTAATGCAGATAAATGGTTCAGTTGAGGCTGTTACTTGCACCGACTAAGCTGTGGGTCTTGTGTACGTGTGAAGTGAAATTCTCACAGGAGTTTCCCAAGAAACACAATTGTTAGTTGGATTCTGCTGGAAAACTGCCTAGAGATGGTCAAAACTGTTCCAGTCAACCCTGCTTGCTTTTCTTTCGCAGCCTTTGAAGACACTTTCCAAGGAGCGCCCGCTGCCAAACATCTTTAACCTTTACACGGTCCTGACAGTGCTGCTGCAGTTCCTTGTGCATTTCCTCAGCCTCGTTTACCTGTACCGCAGTGCCCAGGCACGCAGCGATTCCAAGTAAGTGTCTCTTCCTCCGTCACTGGAATTTTTTCTCCAGTTGCTGTTAAGCAGGAGGGTGGAGAGAGGCCTCCCCCACCACAGTGCTCTTTCTGCGAATGCTTTATCAAGCATGCCAAGCGTTAGGAATTTCATGTGTTAGACGCATCCAGAAAAAGCATTTCTGAGTTGTGCATCGGCAGGCAGCTCAGCGTGGCATGGATGTGGTGGAACCGGTGGGAATATGGTCTGTGATACGTTGCAGTTCCTATGTCTACTGTTCCCACATGGACGGGGAAAGGGAAATAGAAATAACACCAGTGAGTGGATTGCTGGAAAGCTTAGAAAGAAGAACACACAAACCCCCTAATTTTTTTTCCACTTGATTTTTATTTTGTGAAAGAGAACCTAATGATTACCTGTGTTTGCAGAATCTGCAGCTCCGCGCTCACCCGTGCAAGCACACTTGTGTCGGAGGTGGGACTGCTGCTAATGGGAGTCACCAAAGTTTGCAAACAAACTGTTGTTGCCCAACAAAACTTGCACGTAGTTTAAATAAACCATAGTTTAAACAAACTGGTGATTCTGAGTCTGGTCCACTGATCTCCAGCTTTGTTCCCTTTTAGACAGGAGGAGTTTGTGGATCTGTACAAGGAGTTTGAGCCCAGCCTTGTGAACAGCACTGTCTACATCATGTCAATGGCAATGCAGATGGCCACGTTTGCTATCAACTACAAGGCAAGCCATGTTTCAGTTACATCTCCAGCAGCACCAGAGAAGTGATTTTGTAATTCAGGTGCAATAATACAAAACAACATTCTCACTTTGTCAGTGCTCTGCGGGGAAAAACTCCCTCTTTTTGCACGGAGTTGGAATGAGCCAACTGTCCCAAACTGTGTCACGAATTGCTCTGCATCCCCTAGTGTGCATGAGTACAGCCTTACCTCTGCTCACCGTTTCTCCCTGCTGTGTTTCAGGGCCATCCTTTTATGGAGAGTCTACAGGAGAACAAGCCTTTACTGTGGAGCATCGTACTTTCAGGGCTTGCCATCGTGGGCCTTCTCACGGGCTCTTCGCCAGAATTCAATGAACAGTTTGGCTTGGTAGAAATCCCTACTGAGGTGAGCAGGCAGCGTTTCTCTGCGCCTACTGAATTTTAGGCACGGTTTCCAGTGGGAGAATAGGTCTGAGCCTATCTTCAGGAACTCTGGAGGAATCTTAAGGTTTTTAGCAGATAATAGCTCACAGGAGCACTAACTACCCACATAGTTCTAAGTGAGAGGATGCGGTAGCAATCCTGCTGAAGCAGTGGGGATTTTTTCCCAGCGTGCTGTCACTTTTTTACAATTTAGTGACTTTTACAGCATGCTGTGAAAGCCAGAAGTTCAGGCTCTAGTTCAGCAGTTGCTGCAGAGGCTGTGGGGACAGAGCAGCTGAAGAGGGACTAATGGGTTGTGTTTTTTTTCCTAGTTCAAGATTGTGATCACAGAAGTGTTGCTGGCTGATTTCTTCCTCGCTTTGCTAGTGGACCGAATTCTGCAGTTTCTGCTGGGGAGCGCAAAACTTAAAGTGCCTTCCTGAAATGGATTCCGAGGTCCCTCGCCCCCAGCAGCGCTATACGAAGGAGAGCACCCAGGGCCGCGTTTCGCCATCACGAGAAGAATCATCCTTAATTCTGTTGACAATAACTCTGATCCTGTTCAGAAACAGGCGTGGGGAAGCTTTCTTCCAAATCATGCAGACGCCACCTCTGTGAAACGAGACCTGACTTTTTAATGTTTGCAGGACGTACCACCAACTGTCGGGAGTTTTGTACTGCCCTAACGTTTAAGGAAACGTTTACAGAATTTGGTAACTAAAATCAGAATCGATGTATTTTGAAACATGTTTGGAACTTCCTTTGTGGGGCTGAAAGCTTTGTGGTGTTTTTAATAGACGGTGAGATCAAGTGCAGGAATAAGAACAGCAACAAACTAGAGGTGAGGCTGAGGGGTAGGAGGGGTAGGAGTTCTTACACAACAAACCCTACAACCACCCTTGCAAGAGGTAATGTTCAGAATAAAGAGTTGTAGCATTGACAAAGCGTAGGAGAACAAACACTGCCAAGAACTTCTATACATTATGCTGCTGTACATGCCAACCCTGAAGCCCTGTATTTCAAAACCATTACAAAAATATTTTGGCAGGTGAGAAGAGAAACATGTTTTATTTTTCTCCCTAAGCAATTCCTGTAATCAGATATTGATTGCGTTTCTTCAGCTATCCTGAAATTTAATCTGAGAGAGGGAGGAGCTCAGCCCAGTGGGATGTTTGGCTGCAGTTTACATCCTCGAGGTAGACTCCGGTGCTAACAGACGCTGGGTGGGAGCCTAGCAGCAGCCGTCCTTTCAACTACAAAAGCGTAACTGTACTGAAAACAAAACAACAAGCGGTCAGGACAAGACACTGGTATTTGAGAAATTCCAAATATGACTGCTATCCACCTCAAAAGAGGTGCATGACCAAAGCAGCCTGCTTACCTCTTTCTCGATATCGGCAAGTGACTTAACATTCAGGTCTGCAAGGATAGCCTTAAAAAAAAAAGAAGACATAAAGTATTTCTAATTAAGACTAGTTATGAGGTAGGACTAAGAACAGCAGCTTAAATGAAGACTCACGTTACTGCCAGAACTCAGCTTGCTTTCGAATTTAGGGTGTAGTGTGAAAGGCACTCCGTCCATAGCTGGAAAGAGAAGTGAGAGATGCTTTGGGAACATCCCAGGAGCTGCTCTGAAAATACACAATTACTTAATTGCCGCATAAAGCCGATGAGTGGAAGGGGACACCTTAGCACCCAGAGAAGAGTTTGAGCAAGATGTCGGTGACATCTTTTAATTCAAGCCTGGACTAACTTTCAGGAAGGGAAAAGTCTTTAAGAAAACCATCTTCTAAAAATTGAGCTCAATTCCAGTCTTTAAAGGGAACAACTGTGTGCAAACCAACTATCGGCCTATATTTTCATTTTAAAGTACTCTTTAAACAGGGATATGCATGCTTTATGCAGCTTCCTCGTTTGATTCCAGATGAAGAACCACTTTACCCGAGAGGCCGTAGATGTTGGAGGTGTCGTACAGAGATTCGTGCTGAGAAGCGCGTTTGATGCTGCATCGAGCCGCGGGTGACCTGTAGCAGATTGGAATAATTAACAGTCGGAGCATTAGCAGCGCGCAGCAGGTAACGAGCCCCAGATCAGGGGAACGGAAACGGTGAGGTGATGCCAGCAGTTGCAGGATTTATTCCCAGTCCTGAACTGGTTCAGGTAAGACTTGGGGTGGCGGGGGGGAATAAATGAGTGCGTACATACTTGTGGTCTGAGTCGGGGGGTTGGAGCGAGAGCTGCTTCAGACCTGCACTGATGGGCTGCGCCTTGGATTTCAAAACCGGCCCTTTTTTACACCAGATGGCAAAATGGCCTATTTCCCTAGGGGGAAAAAAAAATAATAAAATAAATAACCACCGGGCCCTTTGCCGTGAGCAGTGGCGGGGTGGGCAGGGCCCCCCTACCCTATTTTCATGTAGTGTGGGAGGGCTTTGCTCTTGGAGCTCAGCTTGAGGTCGAAAACTGCCGTTTCAGCGGCGTCCAGCGGCAGCAGCTTCATGTAGACCCGCTTTTTGCGGGAAAAGCCGGTCCCTGTGGAAAAGGGGGAGGAAAGCAGGCGACAGGACCGGGAGGGTGGGAACTGGGGACCAGGCCCTGCTGTCCCAGACCCCCCCCCCCCGCCAGGGAGTAGGGGGTACTTACGGGGCTCCGGGAACTCGGGGATCCGGGTGTAGCCGGGGGGCTGAGGGCTCCGGTCGCTCAGTACCTGCAGGTCACTCACTACGGGCCCGGGAGCCGCCTGGACAGGACAGGACCTCGCTACCGGCCCCGGTTCTGGCCTCCGCCACCCCCCGCCCCGGTCCCGGTTTCTCCCCACCCCCCCCCCCACCCCGCACCTGGGCTCCGCCGGTGCAGACGCAGAGGTACCCGCTGCCCTTGTGCCCGAAGCCCTTGCCCAGGTTGGCCGCCGCGCCCTCCACGGTAACGGTGATCTGCGGGTACAGGGAGCGTCAGGCCGCGGTGGAACCGGGCGGCGGCGGCGTTGTCGTCGTCCCCCCGCCTCCACCCGCCCCTACCGCGGTCCAGCCGGCGGGGGCCGCCTCGGGGGCAGCGGCCCAGGCCACGCCGGTGAGCGGGGTCTCCGCCGCCGCCGCCATAACCGCCGCTTCCTCCCCGGGAGTGGCGGAGCTCCGCCCCCCCAGCTCCTCAACAACCATTGGCTGGCACCATGTGAGCGACGTATGAGTTAGCCACTAAGCGACGACCGACCTCTCGGGCGCCTTCGAAGGCGGAAGCGCGGCGGAACCGGGAAGGAACCGGGCTCCCCCCGCTTTTATTGACAGCAGCACCGACAGCGCGGCCCGTAGCCCCCCCCCGCCAACCCCCGGCTCAGCCCTCCGGCGGCGGCATCTTCCTCAGCGGCGGGGCAGCGATCAGCTTGCGCACAGGGGAGTTCACCAACTGCTGGAAGGTCCTCGCGGCTGAAAGGGGGGGGGAAACGCTCGTTAACCCCCGTTAACGAGCCCCACACGGAGGCTTCCACACCCCGCCACCAAGGGATTCCCGCTTACCGAGCTGCTCCGAGAGGTGCCGGAGGTATTGCCGGCTGTCTTCGGTGAAGGCCTGCAGCAGCTTCACCGCTTGCTGTAGTTCGTCGAGCTGCAAAACCAAAGTATTACCAGGCAAAAAAAAAGCTAAAAAAAAAAAAATTAAAGATAATTTTCCCCCCCAACTCACCACAAGCTCCATGCAGCTCAAGACCTCCCCCTGCTCATCCAGGATCTTCTGGTAGTTGGGTTTGGTGGCGAGGACTTGGGCCTGAGATGTCTGGAGGTAACTGCAAGGCTCGGCCTGCCCTCGGCTCCTCTTGCATTCCTCCAGCTGCCTGCACAGCAAAAGTCATTTACCCCTCAGGCAGCGTTTCATTTTCTTTTCCGACACAGAATAGCTCCAAGATGGAGGGTAACAATCACACCTGGATATTTCTTCAGCACTTTCCTGGTGACGCAGTAAGAGCTCATCCCAGGACTGGCATTCGGCAGTGAACCTGCGGAGCGAGAGGAGAGAACAGGTCTGTACCCTGCAGCTGGAAAACCGAACCGCAGCGCCAGCTCATACGAAAAAAAGAACCATTTAAAGAATTAAATATGCCCAAAATACCCTCGAGGAAAAGGGGGCCAAACCTATACTGGTGTTGAGAGACTCGGACCGTGCAGACGGTCAATCTTACCTGGCGATGTACTCCTTAACTTGGGCCACTGACTCATCCAAAGCCGGATCCAGTAAAATCCTAAAGCACAGACAGATCATCAACACCGTATAGTGAGATGTATATGTATAGCAAGATATATACATTCCACAGAGGGCTCTGGTGACTGTTCGGGCGCTAAATGCTTAGAATTGCAGAATACAAAAGAGAAAAGCCTTGATCTCAAAAAAGATAACATCCCTCGGAATAGTCACTGTACTGGTTTGTCCAGGGATACCAGCCCCAAAAAAAAACTTGTAGTCACCGGCACCGGGGTTACTCTTTGCAAATTTAGACAGTTGGACAGGCCAAAACCAGAAAAATAGAATCACAGAACGGTTTAGGTTGGCAGGGACCTTAAAGATCATCTTGTTCCAACCCCCCCGCCACAGGCAGGGACACCTTCCACCAGACCAGGTCACTCAAAGCCCCGTCCAACCCAGCCTCGAACACTTCTACCACCTCTCTGGGCAACCTCTTCCAGTGCCTCACCACCCTCACCATAAAGAACTTCTGATCTAAACCTACCTGCTTTCAGTTTAAACCTGTTACCCCTCATCCTGTCGTTACACTCCCTGACAAGGAGTCCCTCCCCGGCTTTCCTGTTGGCCCCCCCAAAGTACTGGAAGGCCGCTCTAAAGTCTCCCCGGAGGCTTCTCTTCTGCAGGCTGAACAACCCTAGCTACATATGACACCCCAAATATATGATCCTTATTATTCATGTGCATATACCTGTGATTTTTATACCTATTTATTCATTTAATAGGCAAAATCTTATTTAGTCTGTCTTTGACTTCTGAACCACTCCCCTCCCCAGACCCTGCACGCCTACAAAGGGAAAACACAGTGGTTTCTTTCCCATTAAAAAGTTTCACACACACCCCTAAAATCTGCTGGCACGTTAGCCTTTCCCCGCTGGTTCTGTTATAGTTGCCTGGATGAGGGAAGCCAGCTAATTAAAGTGTTTCAATGAACCCAAAGCATTTTGACAACTGGTTTGTGCTGGCAGGGCGAGGTCCTTGTATGCAGCAACAGATGCATTTTGTGTTCAGGCTACCCCCTTCTCCCCCCGCTTCGCCCCCCACAGCGGTACGACTCACTACTTACACTCCACAAGGGATGAATTTGGCGAGTCCTTACCCTTTAGGGTCTTCTACGCAGCTCTTCAGCGTTCCATCTTGTTTCAACTTCTGTATGTATCGCTTCAGGTCTTCGGAAACCGAGTGCACTGGAGATGAAGGCAAAATAAAGCAGGATAAAACAACGCTCGTACCCACTGCCTAGAAAACTAGTAATACTGAGAAACGAAGCTGTTTCCTAACCTGCAGACACTGCTCTGGCTCCTTATCAGAAGGCATTCTAGTTATGCTGTTTCTAAAGGAATAACTCATCTCTGTGGCCACGGTTTACATGAGTGTGTCCATTTGTCTTCCCTCCCAGAAACTGTGGTCACGCACAGCATCTTAAAAACATCATTCCCATATTTTTGGCTGCACCCACCCCTTCTAGGAGACAGCTGGTTGTGTTTTGAGAGGATGCTAGGGAAGGGCCAGTATTTTTAAGTTCAGGATTACCCTTGCTGATACATATAACGCACCTTACCGTTAGCTTTGAAAGCCTCAGGGCTAAAGCTGTCAGTCTGCTTCAAGGCATGTTTGAGCTTCTGTGCAGAAAACTAAGAGAAGATGGAAAAGAAAGTCTTAGCACCCAATTCCTGAGCTCTATATATATGGCAGAGCTTGCAGGAGGATTTGTTACTGAAGGAGAAAGGAGTCCTTCCTTCCCCAGCCCATATTTCACAACTCAGTTATACAAATCAGAACATACGTTTAGTGGCAGAAGAAAGGCAAGAGAAAAATGATTCACTTTTAAAAGAGAGGATCTTACCTGGAAACTGGACAACAGCAGCATAGAAAGCCGGTCTACCTCCGGCAGGTCCAGGCTAATTGATTTGCTTAATTCTGAAAAAAACAGAACAAAATTATTTAAGAACAATTACATTCACACCAAGATACAAACAGCTGAAATGTTCCTGAAAGACACTAAAAGCTGTTGTTGTACAGGAGTGCGGTTTGCAGGATATGGAAGGAGCAGGGAAAAGAGGGAGAAAGAGAGCTCCTAACAAGGAAAAGTCACGCTTAAGGCTCAACCGTGGAAATAAAAAGGCAGACACAACAAACCACTGGTCTACAGAAGCCGCTAATGCAGCACCTCCTTTTAACCTCAAGTACCTGGACCTCCAAGACCACTGCCAACACAGATATCAGTGGCTACTAGTTTGGAATAATGTAGTTATGCTGTAATCACCCTAAAGGTCATGCCATGAAATTAAATCTCAAGTTGCTGCGGGCTGCCCTACAAGTTTCTTGAGAGTGCTTGATAAAGGGAGGAAGGGGAGCACGGACCGGTGACATCTTGGTGAACAGGAGGCAGAGATTTTCGGCGTTTTGTCCCCTTCAGGCTTGAACGACACCAAGAGCGACGCTTGGCTTGAGGAGTGGTGATGAGCAGTCTCGGGGACAAGTTAAAAGAACGTGATGTATGGTCTTTCTTAGCACTGCTTCTCCAGGGAGACAGCCTTTTGGGACTAGGTCCGAGGGGGTGTTTCCTGAGACTGGGACCTCCTTGGGGTCCTTTCCTCGATTCCGCTGTCTCACTGGGACTAACATTCTTCTCATTAACAGCAGTTACATCAGGTAGATTTAGGAATTGTTCAGGATTCGCTTTCTTCTCTCCAGGGTCAGCATCTGAGAAAAATAGACGTAATCAACGCATCAGCAGGGTAGAAAGAGAGGAAAGGGTCTATTCCCAAGAATTCGAAAGCGCTGAACCTGTTCTTTACGCTTTGTTTTCCAGCTCGGTGGAACAGCAGCGCTGAGGTACGACGGCTGGATCCCCACTTCACAGCCTCCCAAAACCGCCGGTGCCTCCGGTTCTCCCTTCCAGCACCGAGATCCTTCTCCCGAGCCCCGGGAGGGCCCCCAGTGGGCGGGGAACAATGCTCAGCACCACCCATCCCTCCCCGCTCCCGGGCCCGCCGCCCTCCTTACCTGACACTACAGCTTCAGCCGCCGGGCGGGCTCCGCCAGGGGAACGCTGAGGGGAAAAACGGTTACGAGGCTGGTAGCGAGGCCTCCCCGCGGCCCCCCTCAGCCAGACGGGACCCCCACACACACACCGCTCACCTGCTCTTCCTCCGTCCCGCCAGACGGCCGCGGTAAGGCGGCAGGCGTCCCGCAGCCCTTCGCCGCTTGCTCCGCCATGGCGGCGTCCCGCGGCCGCAGCGGCCGTTGGGCGCGGGGGATGGCGGGAAGGCGCCGCCCGCTGGCCCGCAGGCAGGCGCATGCGCAGAGGCCGCCTCCCCCCTCCCCTCAGTTTCCCGCCCTCATCCCCTCAGGGATCCCCGCCGCCTCAGAGCTGAGAGGAAAAGGAGGGGAAGGAGGAAAAAAAAAAAAAAAAAAAAAAGGCTTTGGAAGTTTATTATCTTTGATAAAATCTCAACTGAAAAGGGCGGACTCTGCGTTAACAGCTGCAGAAATGCACAAAAACCTATTATCCATGGGGAAGTCGGGGGGGGGGTTGTTGGTTTGTTGTGGGTTGTTTTTTTTTTTTTTTTCTTTTCACTAGACATTAAATTAGAATTACGTGGAATGACACAGGATGGAAGGTCCTACCCGAGAGCAAAGTCCAGTGAGAGTTTTGGTAAAGCAACGTTCTGATTAATTAGCTCAGAATGAATTCTAGTTAAGAAAAGCTTATTTTCCTATACAAAATTACAATACAGAGAACGCATACAATTACAATACAGGGGGTTTAACTGTTAGTAGCTATCAACTAGAACAGAAATTTCATAGTAAAAAACTTTATGGAAATTAAAATAAGTCAATTTTCTTAAGCTGTAAAACTTGAGACAAATGCCAAGTTCTAGAAGAGACACTTTCAGATTCTTACCATAAAATCCATATTTTAAAAAATGAATTTGGTTAGGAAAATGAAGCAAGTTCTTTTAAAACAATTTCACATCCCAATGGGCATAAGTAAAAAGAACTCAACTGCGTGAGGCTGAGAGGTAGAGAGGTATCATTGTAATCACAATCTTCTATTGGTTCCAGGGTTTTTTCTGAGGTAATTAGCTGTGTGTCAAGTTGTATAAACAATAGTATTGGCAAAAGAGCAACATTGACAAATTACACTAATGACCTCTTTCCTCTCATCAATAGGTCCTAAAAACTTAATTAGACGCATCCGAATTAACACTTCCAGGGTCTCCAGCAGGTGAAGTGATTGATGAAGGGGTGGTAGCATCCTGCCAGCTGCCATTAGCCTGAAGGGAGAATAAATATATCATTTCATTAAATCTTTAAGAAACTACTTGCAGACAACAAAGTATGCCGTTATATGTTTACACCTTACAAGTGACAGTGCTTTTGGAAGGAAATAACTACATATCGGCTCCGACAAAGCACAGTCCACAAATAACCCGAAAAAACCTCCTCCCCCCCAAGATTTTATGGTGTTACTCTTATTCCTAGTGCCATTTCCTTATGGCAAGAATTAACCAAAGTGCACAAATTTTCTGGTGAGCAAAGCCAGAACTCTAAATGAAGTCTCCGGGAGGGAAAGGATGCTGTCTTAAACTACACCTTTTCCAGCTTCTTCCTATCCCCACATCAGATACATCGGGGGGAATAAAAAGTCAACGTTTATTCACAGATTGTTAACCAATCTTGGGCAGAATTTCTGTTTCTAGCAAGTAATACCTCAGTACATCTTACATCTATGCGCTGCGTCGTATACAAAGGATTCCCCACAATTGTGTCATATCTTCCCGTCTGGTGTATGACGTGATGTAAGGAATCCATCTAGAACAAGATGCCGCAGAATGAGAATGGTAAGGATAAAAAGTCAAGTGAAAGAAATGCAGTAGTACATGGTACATATCTATTGGGCCAAAAATTCTTTAAATAAGGGGCAGGTTTTCTTGCAGGAAGACAAGTTTTCTTCACAGCTTCTTCCTATTAACAGAGCTATACATAGCTACTTCATAATCAAGCAGAATTAGAGCCTATCACCTATAGCTTTTATAACAGAGGAACAGATTTTATGCAGTTCAGGTACGTTTAGAAATTCAGCAGAAAGCTTAAAATGAGTTTGACAATACTGTTAACCAAAAATCCTAAGCACAGTTCTACTTACATGGAGAAAGACTGACTCTAAAAGGAGAAAACACCGATTCATTAATGTAAACTTAAAGGCAGAGAACAACAGCAGTAGGTTAATTTAGGTATCAGTTAGTTCTGTAAGAGAAAATTCCAGTTCCAAGAGAAAATACACACTTGAGCAGGTTTGTTTCTCGACTTGGTTGAGAAATTTGACTCTAGTCGTTTCTTGCATCCTAGCCAGCACTGGCCAGAGACAGAAAAATCCATCCCTTTCTGGTATTAAGAGAATCTACTCTGAAAAAAATAAAACGAGATTGTCTAATCCAACGCTGCTGTTCGAAGCGGGGTCAATTACAGCAGGTTGGGTTTTAAATATCTCCAAGGACAGAGACTCCATAACCTCCCTGAGCAACCTGTTCATACCGTATAAAGGACAGAGAAATGGGATTTTAACATTTATCCCACTGCTGGAAGTACCTTTTTTTTTTTTTTCCCTTACTGACCTGCGACTGCACATTGGCTCCCACTGGGGAGCTCTGGTAGGAAGTCAATGACTGCAAGTTTATAAACGAATCTCCGGAATTTGTCATCTTAAAAGAGCCAGAGGAAGCTGAAAAAAAAAAACCACAACATTTTTTAATGAGAAATAAAACCCACCAAAAATGGCTCTTCAATAAGTATTACATTACTTAAGTTTAAAAGAAAAAGAAATCCTGCAACTGTTTCAAACACAGGTATTCCGTGGTACTAACTGTGACAAGAAATTAATTAGAGACTTTCAAGCAGACAGACTCTTCGCTGGTGCTCTCACTCACCTGAATTTGGTGTAGACGGAGAATTTGCCTGGTTGCCTTGAGCCACGACATTAGTTGCATCCACTGCTGTTTTTGCAGCATAAATATTGGCTTCTTCTTGGAACTTCCCCATGTTTTTTTTGTATCGAATTCTTTTGTTACCAAACCAGTTGGAAACCTGGAGACATATATCGCTGTTAGCATTTGATCAAACTATTATATTTTCTACTATATTCGGAAGTTACCAGCAAAGGAGACATTTTAAACTAGGCTTCAAGCAGAAAATGCCTACTACTAAACCCTTCAGAATAACTTAAATGCTATTTAAAGTACCAGTAACTGAAGCCTGTTCCTAAGTACGGGGAAAAAAAAAAACATTGTTCAAGGAAAAAAAAGTCACTTAATTCCAGATCAAACAATTCATACCTGTGAAACCGTGATGCCACCTTTCTTCGCTAGCTCTTCTTTGGCCTCTTCACTGGGGTAAGGATTACTCAGATGCGAATAGAAATACTCATTCAGTACTTCCGTTGCCTGTTTGCTGAAGTTACGTCGTTTACGCCTATAAAAACATTAGTTATTCCTGTTTAAATGGTGTTATAGAGTAGACCGGACAGGGTAGACCGTTGGCTTTTTTTCCTCTAAAATACATTTGATTTGAAGGAGAATGTAAGAATTGAGTGTAATTAAATAGATGTCGATGTCAAAGCAGGCACAACAGGTGGCAAATTCTTAAATGTTGAAACTAGATTGACACTGGGAATGACAGACTTGAGACTTCTTACGCAGTCAACTGGCATCAAGCAACAAAAGAAGTTCAGGCTTAAACATCTGTTATCGCTAGATTGTGTTTTCTCGTACCTTGCATCAAGAAAGCGTGAACGCAGGATCATTACTGCCTCGCACGTGCTCTGCTTCAGTTGCATCTGGATGGTGCTGAATTTGCCGTGGATTATGTTCACCATGCGCTCTATTTCTTTTGGCGAAATTGGTCTTGTTCTACTCTGTTCCCTAAGCAGGTTCATAACGTGGGTGGTGAACTCACTGCAGGCCTGAAAATACACACATTTGTATCGACAAACAATAATATACCCTAGAATTCGCTTCCCCAACAAGAATATATATATCCAAAAAACTTTAGAGGAGTTTCCATGTTTCAGCTTTACTCTATTTACCCTTAAAAAACGGCAACAAAGACAAACGAGACATTTATTATCTTTAGTTTGATGTCCAGTCCCTCTATCTCCACCTTACTTCTGTAACACTGAGATAAGTTTTCAACTGAATTGGATATCCTCGCATTCACCTGAATTCATTATACTTCCTGTTCTGTTCTTAAAACCAACACCAAAGGAAAAAACGGTTATGTTTAATTGAGATGATAAAAACTCTTCCATGCAGAAAGATCACCTGTTCATATTTCTCTAGCTCAGAGTGGTATATCTGTCGGATCTGTGACAGCTTGGCCCTGTAGTCAGAGTGTTCAATGCTATTGTCATTTGGACAGCCACCTGATGTTGCTGCTACAGCCATCGGTCCTCCTCTTCCTCTTTTCTCGGGCCCGGAGACACCCTCTGCCAGCAACATGTTATCTAGTCTCATTAGTTGAGCATCTGGGGGATCTTCTTCCTGAATACCACGAATACTTAACACTAGATAAATATAAAGAGGGAATCAAAAGATTATTTCCGAAACAGAAAAGAGCATTCACTTCAATTCCGGCAAAGCATTTAAACGCCCTTCAGAGGTTTTAGCAGGTCTTGAGCTCAAGAAAGAAAAGGGAGCATTTAACGAAGCCACAAGGCAACAAGTCAAAACAAACAGGACGTTGTTCCCATTGAGAAACACCAAAACGCAAGGCGAGTTTTCAAATGCACGCAGATAATAAGACTACTTGAGGTCATACTAGTTTATATCACATTTAGAAAGTATTTTAGTCGTCTATAAAAATTAGAACAAAGTTCTTACAGAGCAGATGCCCCCCATATCAGCCTGCTGCCTGGCTCCTTGCACGGTCCTCAACAGCGTTCAGCATGAGCTCGTGCAGACGGACTACGATGGACAGACACAAGGCCTAAGCTGCTGGGACAACTGCTACACCTCTACGTCCAGGACGGAAACGAGCACCACACTAACGTAAGATCCCGTCAAAATCTGTACACAAGGCATGAGTTTGACCTCATCTGCTTTATATGCCAAGGATACAACCATACTACACAGCAGCAGGCTACAAATTGAAGTCTTAACAGTGCTGAATTTTAAAATCTATTAAAATCTATTTAAAATCTATCAAAATCTGAAACAACATGAAAAAATGCACCAGAAGCCTGTTTCCTTAAGCTTATATTCAACAAACCCAGATGGCAGCAGTCTGTATGCTCAGATTATTCAAGTTTGATTCCAAGCAAATTTATTTTAAAAACTTAATTTCCCAAATTTTTTGACGATGTATTATTAACTTCCTTTTTTAAAAACCGTAACGTCTCATGAGATATTGAGTCAATACAAAAAATGCCAACAGCTTTTTGGCTTTTAGTTTGACTTTACGTGCTAGACAATTTTAGTTTGACGAACAGTTGGCCTTAACCTTGTGAAGCTACCAAATTCAAATGACCTTTTCCAAATTGTAATTGGCGGGTTAACGGGATATTATGTTCCGTACCGAAGATAAATACAAAAGATCTCTTGTTATGCAAAGATTCTAGCATGAGGCAGGAGAACAATGTATATGTACAGAGACATTAAACAGACGCATTTATGACAATTTTCAGCATTTTGTAGGCAAAAGAATAGCTCATCTAAAAAAACCCAATAATAGTTCTGAACATACAAGCAGCCTAAACTTGTAATCACATTGCTGAACTTCATATTTTGCAGGCTATACAGAAACAACTGCACAATTCTGATGAAGAGAGCGCTTTGGAGTGGCTACAGACCCAAATTCGCTCTGTCACAGCAATCCAGGTCTCCTCCAGAACATCCCCAGTCTTTTTGGAAGCGGAAAAAGGTAAGGCAGAAATAGCTATAGTGTAGTACATGGGTAACTGTTGAACTCAAGCTAAGACAATGAGGAAAGTGTTGACTATTTTAGAAGTTAGTGGCTTTTCTAACTCATTATGGAATTAAAATTAATACCTTTTTAAAAAACATTGCAGACCACCTACTGCAAACACCCTTCACTGAGCGAACGTTACAAGAAATGGAACAAACACAGAAAAAAAGGGGGGGGGTTATTTGTTGCTGGGTTTTTGTTTTTAAAAATCGCCAGTTCTCCTTTTTTCTGGGAGACCCAGCAAAAGAGTTCACCAGCAGCCATTTACTTTTAAGTCTTTTTGATAAAACTCACATTAAACTACTTGGACCCGCGAGCACAAATTCAGTGGAACAGATATTTTGGTGTCACCTTCTTATTTGAATGTGCTTCTGCCAAACATCTTTTTATGCACATTACGATGCATATCAGAGTACCTCATGTTGAAGTCAAGCTCCCAGCTGCAGCTTAATTTTATGTCACTTGTCTAATTATGGCAATTAGACATTAGTTATCATCAATTACACATAAGCTCATCTCAAGTTGACTGCTGAAAAGCATGTATAAAGCACCTTCCCAGTCTCGAGGGAAGACTCAGGTTGGTTGGCTCTAGTAAGTCACAAGAAACTAGAAAGGAGTTAACCATCATCAATGTATCGTAAACTGCATTTCCAACCCAGTAGTTCACACTTTTACTTAATAAACTCTCTCAAAGGTGAGCAGACCTGAGAATCGATGAGTGCAAGAAGCTCGGTCTGTCCAATCTGCTCCATCAGGTTGATTTTAAATTTTTGGCAACTCCATCTTAATAGGTGTGACGGTTAAAACACAAGTTCTACGGAAATCATCGCCACGGATATTATTTTTAAATTAAAGCCATCATCTCCTGGAATGGATACCTTTTGCTTGAGCTTTATTTTCACTCCTAGTATTGTCACCTAATGATAATATTTGTACAGATCATAAGTTACATCAGATTCACTCAAAACTACCTATTCAGTGAATTCATAACAGTGTTTGCTGCAAGTAGCAGCCAGTTCCAATTTCCAAGTACAAGAGCTGCAGTTGTTCATCTCCCAACCTTCCAGAGCTGGTAATCTCAAAAGATGGCACAACGGGAGAGCAAAACCATTGCAGCGGCAGGAACGCTGCGCTCTCACCAGCTTCTGCAACTCTCTTTTGATAGTCTGGTAAAAACAATTCCAGAAGTACGTGCCTTATCCCTAAGAGTTTTGTCAGGGTAGCTGCATCTACCCTGCGAGCTTTCGGCATGCTCTGTGGGTCAGGCGTCACCCATTGTGTACAATCCTGAAAATTACGCCAGCAGGAGTTTGCAGTTTGCGTGCCTTCTGGAAGAATTAGATTTTGTTAAACAAAAAGGATTCCAAAGGGGAAAAAAAGTTACCACAATAAAAAAAAGGATCTTGGTCAACACTGACTTGTTACATATGCCTGTCCTTACATGCTGCTTATTACCTACTGGCTCACAATACTTCGAGGAGAACGCTCCTCTATAAAGCTTACCCCTCTCAGTAGCCTTTTGGCCATCAAATTTTTTAAGTTCCCACAATAGTTTAAGAACATGTAACAACTCTTTTAATATGCAAGGCTTTGAGTCAAGACGCTAAGAGGCTGGAGTTAAGGTATACCAGTTACAGCATAGTCAGTGCTTTAAGCATGATTTAGAAAGTCCTTGCGTAACGGTAAAATCCTTCACACTTAAATCCTTCATAATCCATCACTTTTATGGATGTTTAAGAAAAACCCTACACTGGCTCAAAAAGCCTGAGGAGTCACTCCTGTCAGCTGTACCGATATAATAGTGTGCATTCTCTGGCGCATCACCTACCAGATATTCATCAAATATGTAAAATAATTATACTAAGCAAAATGAAATTCCCATCATTTCTAATTAATCTTTAATTAAAATACATCACAACCTAAGGTGCTGAAGCCTCACTCAGTATGCAAATGCAATCATTACAATATATTTACATCTCATTAATTAAAGATTTGCAGTTCTGTAATGAACTGTACAAGATCACTGGTACCAAAATAAGCAATACACACTTTGCTTAGACTTGCTTTCCTTTCCAGATTTTCCTTCAATGAGCAAGTAATGCAGAAGAACATGATAAATGTGTCTATTTGGTACAGAATACACCAAGTTAGACCCCAAACCTGCCATATTAGGGCCAGAAAGGAACAGCCCATACTGTATGAAGTATAAAATACCTATGGAGAGTGCAAGGAAGCAGGCAATTGGGTGCTGGACCTGCACTCCTCCTCAGCCACGTCTCAGTTTTTCCCAGATGATCCTATCGCCTATGTTACACTTGCAAATATTTATCCTGTAACTCATGCTAAATACTGACTCCTGATGTTTTATTCCAACAGAAGGGTTTCCTCCATTTGGCAGTCCACAAATCAAACTGTTAGGTGAGAAGGCAGGGGTGCATTTTTTTAACAGCAGGTCACCTAAAGCAATCATGAACCCCTTCTGAACTACTTCTTAATGCTACCAAAATAGCACACACACCCCTCCTGTAGTACCAAGCAGATTTTTTTCACCCACACAAGACACCCCATTTTTCAGTTAGCAGTCCTCCGTGGGGGGATACCAGCCTCCCAAGCACCCCACTACAGAGAACAACATTGCTGTTGGTTCAGCTGGTCTCAAAGCAGTGTCACAGAAGAGCGCTTTCTCCAAATCCAAGACAGTCTCTCACATTCGGGGAGAGAGGAAAGCGAATGGAAACAGAAGACAAAAGCCAGCGGGGCTCCGAGCACTGAGGAACAAGACTCAGCTACGTAAGAATGTCAACAAACTCAGCAACAAAGAGAAAGCGTGTTCTTCGGCCGCGCCGCTTGCCAAGTTTTATAACCGAATGAAAAGGTACCCATTGAATTAACCTAGCCAAGTGCCAGCACATGAAAGGAAGGACAGAGGGCTGCAGCTAGCAGCGATGAGAAACAATAAAAAAATGGCACTCCATGTTACGATGCTGCAACAAACATGTTCCCTACCAGAAATACAGAATCAGAGTCCCGCTTCGCAGCGTGTTCCACAAAAGTGGGTAGAAATACACTTTCCCTGCCCCAAGGGGCCTGAAGCCCATCACAGACTAGCATCCTCCTAGCATGGTATAGTCAGCCGAGAAGAAAAACTCTGAAATTTAAAATTCAGCACCAAAAGCATGCACCTTTAGCACTACAGATGTTTAATTCTGATTTTAAGATAGAATTATGCCATGTTTGAATTCATACAGCTTGAATCATATCTGAAGTATAACCCAATCAGCAAAAACCCTATCTGCTGCATAGATTAAAAATGCTCCAAATGCTTCTGTGAGTTCCCCAAAAAAACTAAGTGGGCTTTACTTGGATTAGATCCCTCTTCAAAATAGCTACCTATGCTCCAGGCAGGTATTTAAGACTTGAAAATAAAATACCTGTTCTTCCCATAGCTGGTTTAAAATTTAAAAAATTAAAATCATTGGGGGGGTGGGGGCCGAGAACAAAATATTAAATGCGGCCAAATCTATTTAAATTACAAAGAGTCATTTGTAATTTCTTTTTTATTAATAAACACTATTGGGGAGAATTTTTTGGCACCTTTCAGCTGGCTGCCCATTGCAAAGGCGTACAGCTTATCCTGAGCCATTGTGAATGATACCAGCGCTCCAACAAAGAACGAAAGAAAGATGGGGGGGAGGAACATGTTTGAAACTGATTTCCGAGCTAGAAAAGAAGCTTGTGTGCCTGGGTCACAAAGAAAGCCCAAAACCTTGTGCTACAGTATGTCCAGGCTTTTGTTTGCTTGAAGCCATAACATCTGCTCCCCATAATTTAAATAAGGAATAGACAGACCATCAGACATTCAAAAACCTATGAGACCAAAACAAATCCAGCATAACCGCGACATCAGAGCCTGTTCCTGCAAGTGTATTTAGCTCAGAGAAGTCACAGCTTCAATCAATAAAATGCAGAAGGCAGCTTTCAGTGTAGAAAGGAAAAACAGATGAAAGACCCTCTTTAAGGACAGCAATCCTCGAAGGACAGACAGACATAAAAGCACACCCAGACAGCACACACACACTTACTACCACAATGTTTTTCTTCAGAAGCAAACTGCTATCATGAGAACGCAATATATGCAACCAAACTCTCCAGAAACGAATGTGTAACGTCTGCCTCAAAGCTCCCTTCCATGACAAGGGCACCGCAGAGGACGGAACTGTATGGTCCCTCATCTGGCAATATAATGAGGAGCACTGCAAGTTTTGGTGTTTTAGAAAAAATAATACAAATGTAGGTTTAGGGTGCAAAATGTTAATACAGCTGTAAGTTAAAAAAAAAGAAAACAAACCACCATTTTAGTTACATATAATGAAAGTAGTTATTCTCTAAAAAACCCATCAAAATTCACTATAGTTTATAGAAATTAGATAAGCAAACAACATTGCTTAAGTGTTCATGTATGAGCATACCCTGGGTAATTCAAAATCGAAATCCATTTGCCCCCAGTGCTTCTGCTCCTCAGAGAAAGCTGCGTGATCACCAACTCCCATTTCCTGCTACTTCTGTGTCTTCCAATATCCCCAAGCGTTCTGCCTTACTGTGTCTTTTTCTCCGTAATACAGTTATTTGTCAACTTTGAACTCTTAACTACCACCACAATTTTGGTACCAATTCCTTCAAGGAAAAAAAGAGCATAACAACACAGCAGGATTATTCAGGGTTCTCCAGGTACCTAGCCAGACATCAAAAAACCCCAACCTACAGATTCTTTACGTACACACAACCAAAAGACTCGTTCAAACACGCAGCGTTGTTTTCTCCAAACCTGCACACAGACAGCATTATGAAAAGCACATCAGAGCCATTTCCAGCTTACGGAAGATGATGTTAGAAGTCTTTTCCAACCTAGATGATTCTATGATTAAGCCAAAAAAAGAAAAAAATAGCCTTAAGTTGTAGAATCTATCAGGGAAAATACAGGCCACGTTAAACGAGAGCCAAGCTGATGACTGAATGGGGGTTTTTTTTGGAAAGCTGAGGCCAGAAAAGACACCAACGCACCTGTTTTCTCCTTGATCTCACACAGCACGCTGAAAAGAGCAGGCTTCATTCTGTGGCAGTTCAAGGCATGTTTTCTGAAACGGAAGAAGAAAGAATGAGTGAACGCCAACAGGAAAGGCAGCGAAAGGTGCCAAGACTTACAGAGGACTGGATGGCACTTCAGTAATAGCAGGTTAGTACTAAGATTAAGAAAAAAATGTGCAAGTTCTGGTGATATATTTCATTTAAGTGCCACACTCGGTCATCACTAGGAGCAAACTGTTGTAAAAATACACAGGCCTTAAAATTCAAAATTCTGCGTTGCTTATAGAACTGTAAACACCTTCAGTTCTACCAAAAGCGTATTTTATATGCAGGGATAAAAAAGTTCCTTCTTGAGTTAGTACGCTTCTATAAAATCTAATAATGGAATCGAACCAAAAGGTAGAAAAAAAACTGGGTTTAGAGCGTATAGATCCTGAACAGTAGGAACAACAGAGAATCCAAGTGTCACTCACTGACTCGCCCAGCTCACACAACGAGCAGCCACCTGATCCAGTGAAATGCAGATTGTATTTAACAGCATTTTAGTACAAGTTTTACCACACGTGCTCATTTTGCCTTTTTGAAGCTCTTCCAGTGTTTGCTGCTTTGTTTTCCCCCTTCCCTCCAGGAGGAGACAATGTTAATTACACCATTAACACAGAACCCATCCTAATGTCTAATCAAAACAGAGAATTACATCTTTTGCTGAGTTGAAAACACATTTGGAGCGTGGTGAACACCGTATAAAAGCGGGAGCTGAGGTTCCCCACGGAGGGTGGGTGGTGTTTTACCAAGCCATTGCCAGTTTTCAAGGGCAGGCAGCAGTTCAGTGCCCAACTTCCAGTGGAAGTCAGCGGAAAGAAGTATCTAGCTGCAACGTACGCCTCCAAGAAAGTCTCTTTTGCTTCTTGTGACCCCTTTCATAATTCAGAAATAATATTTAAATCGCCTTTATAGCTAGGTTTCAATGTGGTTTTTTTACATAAATACAAATTGGCCTTCCTTCTGGCACGCCAGTCAGTACTCCAGCTATCGGGAACGGCGCGAATACAGGTGCTCGGCTTCCTCACAACCCGTGACACTTACAGCTACTGCTGTGAACGGCCAGCGAATATCAGAACGCAAGCTTTTAACAAAAATCGCAGAAGCTGCAGTCGATGGGCCGCTTTCCTTCATGACACGGCCACAAGAAGTATAAAACCCATTCAGCTACGGAGATGTTTGATAACATCGACCCCAAGACAAACAGCCTGAGAACAAAGGCAGCTGAGAAGACAGCCTAGTGCAGTCTATTGTCCTTGCCTGATGAGGGAAAAAACGGGGGGAGAGAGGGAGAGAGAGAGAATGAATTCCAAGCCTTCAGACTGTACTCTCCACCCGGGTCAAAAAAGCGGTGTTTAGGTACAAGGCAGTAGAGATACCAGAGCCAGAGATAATTGCATAATTAATATGGCCACTAACTCTTGCGAAGACGACTGAGGTCATAACGTAACATGTTTAACAGCAGCGTTAAACTCATCCTGGGCAGATTAATTTCCTTTCAATGAAACTTTCACCCAAGTCTTCAACTTGGATTTTAAAAATTCTTATTGCGTGCACTGAAGGAACCCTCTGACATTCACTAGATGTTAAAACAATACACGCAAAACACATCAACAGCCATTTTTAATACAAAAGAATAAAAGCAATCCCCAAAGAATAAAGCGGTTACTGAGGTGTGAGAAGTCCCGGGTCCCCATATCACTTGTGCGATGGGTTTAACCAGGCCTGAGTTTTACTTTCTCAGCAGCAAGTCCTCTTATGGAGAACTAAGTAAACCCAACAAACTTCGTGCCCAGAACGCAAAAGCTTCTTTTATGCATATATACCTGAAAACACACCAAAAGTGCTATAAAATTTGGGGGCCTTCAGAGCCTGCTGTGCTTTGGCTGGACTTCGACAGCATTTCTGAGGCAATGTTAAAGTAATTTCCTTTAAACAACAGCCAAGCCCATTCCTCAATTCTTACTTGAAAACTAAAGTTCCTGACAAGTTTATTCTGCTCAAAATTATCTTACATAGGAGGTTGTGAGAGAAAACTGCAGCTCTTACGCAACACACAGGCAAATCCATGCCTATAGAATCTATATAGGAGCTGCGGGTGGTTATTTCTGAGATACAGCGCCAGGCAGAAAAACATCAAGTTTTGGGAAGGAGCAACGGTCCTACACATGACCCACAGCAAGCACCGCTCACAGATTTCATCGCCCTACAAGCTGCAGCTGAAAATTACCTGAAAGAGTTGACTTTAAACCCAAATTATGACGTTCTTAGAGTGCATGGTTTCTCCTTACACTCATATAATCGACTCCACCATCAGGAATCTGGTACCCACCCTTGGAAACGCCGCTGCGTCGGCACGCCAGATGCTGCCAGCGCACGATAGCAACAGGCGTACCCAAAACCAGCTAAACTTTAGGCAGAGATAAAAAAAAAAAAAAAAAAAAACCACAAAACAAAACCTGGCATGGTTTTATTGGCACCGCGGCAATCGCCGCGATAGGGAAATCGGGGCGCGGGCAGGGAAAGGCGACGGTGCGCAACACCCAACCAAGGGGCAAGCCGGAGGAGCAGCACCGTGTTAACCGTGGGGGAAAAAAAAAGGCCAGAAAACCATTTTGCTGATTTTTATAAACCCGCTCTACGAGTCTCCACCTTCTCCCAAACCACCTCATGGCGGGGGCTGCCCACCTCACGCATGCCGAGGAAGCAAAGCGTGTAATTACGTGTAATTACACCGCGCCAATCAGGGCCGGACGCAGCTCTGGGGCAAGGAGAACGCACCAGAAGATGCCGAATTCTGACGATTTCCAGGCTGGTTTTGCCATATAATTATTTACGTCCCAATGAAGTCAACAAGGTGGGGAGAGAAGGAACGTTAATTTTTTTTTTTTCTTTTAAACACGATTTGAGAGAAACTTCTTGATGGGGGTGAAAAACCGGCCGAGCCCCTCGCACCGTGAGGGGCCCGACAGCCCCCCAGTTCCCCTCGCTTCCCCTCCCCAGCCAACTCCGGCCCTCGATGGCAGCCACCGTCTCCGTTTGCCCGTTCCCGGTGGCGGCAGGCAGGACGATCCCGTTTCCAGCGGTTTCTCTTATTTACATCACCCGGGCAATTTCTTAACGAAGGACAGAAAATTAATTACGAGGAACCGGGGAGTCCTCCAGTATTGAAGCCCCCCCCAGCTGACGGGAGACGAAGGCACGGCAACACCGGCAACCGGGGAACCACCGTGGAACTTTTTGCCTCCCGAGGGCCATTTCCCCACCGAGCCCCCCCTTCCCCCGCCGGAGCCGCGGCCACGTCGCACCGCGGGACCGCTGCCCTCCGCCTCCCCCCGCCACAAGCCCCGGTAACGACGAGAGCAGCGGGGCTGAGCGTGTCGTCCCTCGTCTCCCGTCGTCCCCCCCCTCCCCGCCAAACGCCGCGCAGAGCTGAGTCACGGCGCCGGGCTGCGCGGGAAGGCGGCCGGTACCGAGCAGCTCCGCCGGCCCGCTCCGCCGCGCCGAGCCGATCCGAGCCCCCTCCCCGCCCGGCGGCCGGGCCCGCCGGTACCTGGCCTGGGCCTCGTCCAGGCTCTGGTCGGTGATAGCCATGATCTGCTGTAGGACGTCGCCCGTGTCGTGATGCGCGGGCGGTGGCGGCGGCGGCGGCCCCGGTGGGGGCGCGGCGGCCGGATCCCCGGCGGCTGACGGAGGGGGCGGTGGGATTCCGCCGGGTAGGGTCACCCCGCCGCCGTGCGCCGCCGCCAGCAGCCGCGACGGATCCTCCATGGCGGGGGGCGGCGGGGCCGGTTCGCCGCGGACGGGCAGCGGCGCGGCCCCAGCGGCTCCCACACAACAGGGCCCAGCGCCCGCAGCCCCCCCGCACCGCCACCGCCGCCGCCGCCGCCGCCACCGGGCCCGCCCCGCCCCGCACCCCGCGACGTGCCCCGCCCCCGCCGGGCCACGCCCCCGCGCGCTGGGGGCGGAGCCGCCGAGAGCCCCGCGCTGGGTCCTAGAGCCTCCCGCCCTCTTCCCGGTTGCTGTCCCGCGGTTTCCCGGGCACGACCGACGGGCCCCGTCCGCTCCGTTTACCGGCGGAGGTTCCCGAGGAGCTGACGGGATCAAATTCACGCCGTCACGTCAGCGCGGCAATCGGCCATTTCATAAAACTGCATTCAGATAAGCTCTGGGGTTCCTCGCCTAATTGACCTCTAATTTGTCTAGGCAGACAATAAACAATCTTAACGTGCTAATACGCATTTAAATGCGGTGCAAGGATTCCGTTCTTTGCCCAGCCGCCATCGTTTTCGCGGGTACCTGATGTCGGGCCGAGCATCGAACAAACACAGCACTTTGTCTCAATTCTCCACTTTTTAGACTCAAAAAGAGCAGAATCATTCAGATCAGTGCTCGTGGAGCTTCATTAGTAAGAAACACAGCCGAAGGAAGAATTAGACTATATATTTCTTCTTTGTTGCTAATACCGGTCTCGTTTTTGAGTAACCTGAGGAAACCCTGTCACCTCTAAACGGATTTATTCTCCTCGGTCACCACTAAGCTACTGATCTTCTGAAACACCAACACCACGAGTGCCAAACAGCACCATAACTGCCTTCTTCCATCAGCAGGCAGCACAGGCTTCAGCCCCGGGCTCAGGTAGTATTCACTCATTGCTTTGTCCCCTTGGAAAGACACTTTAAGTTGACCATGCATGGCTCTGAGCGTGCAGAGGCTTCAACAGCAAAGCGGCTGTACATCTCATGTATTTGCAGCTGAATAAGGTTTGCAGGTACAAAGCAGTGCAGAAAAAGTTACTCCTCATAGAGGGTCACCCAGGCAGCTTTATGCCAATTTTGGTATCTTCCTAAGCTGCTAGTTTAAAGTTATAGCACTATAGCTAGACCTAGGGTTGCCTAAAAATAGAGGCTACAAAAGGAGAAAAACTTGAATTTAGATTAGGTATTTCCATGCTTCTGTGCAAGCACAGAGCTGACTGCATCAATCATTGTTCTTCACCTCTTTCAGCGTTTTACCTTCCAGCAGTGTAACACACTTACAGGATTTACGTCCTTTTACAGCTGCCTTTCAAGTAGAAGCACCTTCTACGCTCCTGATTGCTACCAGTCCAACGCTTGAATCTTCACCTCATGGGCAAGAGTAATTTAACATTCAGCGTTGCAGTTTTAGTGCTGTTTAAAATAACAATATCAATTCTGCAAATATGAAATGTTGCATTCATCCTCCAAAGCAGGCGTATGACATTCATCTTCTGCTTCAGAACACAAAATCCGAGTTCGATCCCTCTCTCAGACGCCTGGTGGCCAGGTCTCGGTGTCAGCCAGGCACGTCAGCTCCTCCAGCTGCTCAGCAAAATCTTTGTAAAGAAAACATTCCCTCCTAGACAACATGATGAATGATGAAAGTGCTGCAAACTGACCCAGAGCTTCCCCTCTGGGGATGTTCCCAGCAGAGTAAGTGCAGTGTATGGGCAATTGCTCGGCTGAAGTAGCTCTGCCCTGACAAAGTTAAAACACCTTTGCTGTTCCTCTGCAGTAAACGCATTGACGTTCTTGCGAAAAAAGTTTACTAAAAGCAGCAGTTATGGTAACATGCAGAGTCCTGATGACTCTGGAAGGCAGCAGGGCCCCTCGGGGGACCTGGCAAAGCCTGGCCGAGGGTCCCTTTCCAAATACAAAGCAGGGCAACCTCCTCCTCTTCCCCCATTTAGCTTGTTCTCTCCCCCATAACACCATGTACCTCTTAAACCCACTGACATTTCCAGGCACTGCTACAATCATAATCAATGCAGAGTCGTGGTCAGAAGTCTTAGCATACTGACATTCCTTGGGGGTGGGGGTGGGTGGGTGTAATTGTTGCATTTATAAAAAAAAGACAAAAATTTATTACATTAGAAAATTTCCAAGAAACTTCTGGTATCAGTGAACACAAACATGTAAGTACCGAGCTCCCAGAAATCTGCTCAGCTCCACCCAGATCATGAAATCTTGTTTCCAGGCAGAGCATTACCATTCTCTTTGTATCAGTGCATTTATTGATTGAACTCACTAAAGCTTTAAATCGTGGGGAACACAATAACCACAGTAACACTCTCAATCGACCTCATCTTGGCACATTCACTTTTTTTTTTTTTTTAATCATTGGGTAGTGTTTGGACCAGAAGCAGCATTAATGCCCAGAAACAGAACAGCTTTTTACTGTTTTAAGTATACATATGTCTCTGTGTGGGTATGGGTGTGTATATAGTCCCATTTATGGTTATCATGAAGCTTCAGTGCTCAAGCAACCCTGGCTTTGTATCTCTCTGGATTTGGTTCTACAGGGACAATGCCTGCATGGCCAAGCAGCACTTTTGCTCATGCTAATACTTTCCACTGTTACTACCACATCAGGGGATTGGCAGCAAACAGCAGCTTCTTTGTTAAAATTTCCAAATATGAATAATTCAAATTGAGCTCTAACGTTCATGTATAATGAAAACCAAGATCTATTCTGGTTCCAGACCTCTACGTTTAGATGTTCTACCTTTGTTACTTCAGGTAAAAAAATCTTAGCTAAAACTCCTGTGGAATAATACAGGAAGTGTCCTAAGCAAGGGACAACTTATTTGGAAAGGCATCAGAGCAGAAGCAGGGTGGGGGTGAAGACAGGAGAGACAGAGTGAGGCAGGGAAGAAAATGACAGTGACAGAGAAAACAGATGAACACTGCGAGTCCTAAGGTTGTGACTTGGCTCAGAACAACCAACCCCTCCTCCTTTGTTATCCTAGCTCACCAGTAAGCGATAATGACAGTGGTATTTAACTGCAGCTTTAGATAGATTCTAGCACATCACTTTGTAGTGGAAAAGTTCTGCAGCATCCAGCCACCTTCCATTTATTCCAACATAACACCACAGATCTGGGACCTTGATTTAGGCACATGCTTGGCTTTAGGAGCTACAAGTTCCCACTCAACTCAGTAAGACAGTGCCCCCCACACACACCTTTGCGACATTGAGAACACACATACAGGGGTTTTTTTCAGGTTTTATTTGAAGCAGGTTCTTGCATAAATGCTGGGGCCAAATCCAATTCTGAGTAACACCTTTTAAGACCCCAAAGGCAGCAAAACCTGGCTCCCTGCATTCACACTTGTCAGGTTTTCACAATGAGGGAACTAATTTTCCCATGTCACAGGGCTGAATGTTTATGACCCTGTGGCTCTGGGAATGCTGACTGATGAGATACAGAGCAAGCACCACTGAAGAAACGCTGTATTTCTCAGCGTTTTGCTAAAATGATTAATAAACCATCTTTTCTCATTCACAGGCTGACTATAGGGGGAAAGGGAGCTGGATTAAAAGATGACAAGAAATTAAATTGTCTTGCAAAAGTTCTTGCTGATGCAGCCAAGGGAATGGGGAGAGCTGTCTCCAGCTCTCTGATAAATTGCCCTGTGCATTTCGATTGGAAATGGACTGGGGTATAATTAGCAAGTGAATTCTCTCCTGTCAGCACAAAAAAAGGGGGGTTAGGGGGAAGAGTTCATTTTAAAACTGAAGCCAGGACTTCAGATGCCAACTGACAAGTTATAAACTGAGCCGGAAGCCGACAGAGCATAAACTCACAGGGAGATACACCCCCACTGTAGTCTATGCCTTACCTCTAGGCATTTCCATAGCAAGAGCTACAGCTCAAATAAGTGCTTGTGTTGTGATGGGATTAGATGAGCTGCTAGACCCATGATCCCTGCTTTTGTGAGGGAAGAGAGCAGCACACAGAAATGACAATCTCCCCAGCAAGAAGCTTGCATGGTCCGCAGCTGTAGTTCAGAGTTTACCTGGGCCAACAGACTTATTTGTCAATGCCTCTGCCCATAAGACATGTAAGTTATATGTACATGCGTGAAGATACCTGCCCACTACACCTGCACACTGTTCATATGGGCAGAAACTCTCGCCTTGCTCTTGTATCTGTGACTATTGCTTGCTGTCAGTGTCCTGTAAGTTGGAACATATAAACTTGGTTTCATGGATCAGTCCGAGGCTTTGCTCGGCCCCAAAACTAACCGGGAAGTTGCGGGAAACAGGCTCCACCGCCACAACTAACGTCACCCAACTCCTAGATTCACATACTGGTGACAGCACGGGTGGCACAGCCCCTCCATGGAGCATTGAGAGGTGCCAGTGAGAGCATTAAAAAGTGCCAATGGAATGATGGGAGCCTGTGCATCCCCCCTTCTCAGGGGAGAAGGGGACACAAAAAGTCAGAGAACAAGAGAACACACGGTGAAAAAGCTTGGCTTACATTGCCTCCCGGCGGACGAAGGCTACAGCACACGGCACAACAGCTACCCTCATCACCGCAGCAGCTGCCAAGGTTTTCCTGCCAGTAAGGGCACTCGTGAGCTACTTCCAACGAGAATCATACACTCACCATTTCAAAACACCACTCGTGGAGATCTCCCTAGGCTCTGGAGAGCTGCATCCCATCATGTGCACAGTCACACTGTTCCTGACCTGTGCTTGTGGTTATTCACGCACATGTCCTGCAGCTTCAACCTCAAGTTGCTTACGTACCCCTTGGCTGCCGCTGCAACAGCCTTGGGAACATCAAGCGCTGTTACAGCAGATGAAGATGACTACACGGTCCATGCCTCAGACCACATGCAGCACTGCAGTGACACATGTCTGGGATGCGCTGGCTTTGGCCTTCATATTTGTGAAGTGCCTCCTGGACTCACCATGATCTGTCAGGGTTTCCAAACACAGATGAGTTTCACTTTGATTTGGGCTGTGAGCTAAGTCACTTCTTACAGCCAGATTAAGGAAATGGTAAAATAAAACTGATCTAGCACTGAAAGCTGCTTTACACTCGCAACAGCCCATACCAGAAAACATCAAGATACAAGGATGCATCTTTGATCTCTGACTATTTGTAATAAAAAGTGCAATTTCCCTGACAGCCAGAGAGAAAATAACAGCAAGTGCCACTTCTGTGAAGGTCCCCAAGGCATGGAGACAGCAAGAAGAGAAAAGCAGCAGTGCCAAAAGCATTTCTGTTTCTCTGTCACCATACAGCACAGCAGCCAATTAGCCATTGGTACCTCCAGATACCATGCTGCATTACTCCTACCAAGACAAAAGTGGGTCGTAAGTGCTAAAAATCAGAGGTGGGAAGCACCAGATAAATAATTTTGTGAAAAATTACTACACCAAAGCAAAATCCAGCGTGCAAGCTCCTTTTACTTCCTGGTTGGTGGCACTGAGATCTAGATGACCCCATGATTATGAAACTTAGGAGGAAGATATTCTGCTGCCTTTGGACTTTCTTCCCCTGCAGTTCTCGGGACATCAAGGGTGTGATGGGGACACTGCAGCTTTAGAGACATCTACAGGCACATTCGAAAAATCTTTCTGAGAAATCCTGGGCACATTTTTTCTCAGTTTGTATTCCTTGCTTTCAATAAGCAGAGAAAAACCGGGAAAGTAAGACTGGTTCTCCCATTAAAAGGGTCAATGCAACTCAACCAAATGCTCCTTTCCAGATGTAAGCCAAGCAGAAGTCAGCTGAATGCTCTCTGCCACCACTACAGAAGAGGCTGAGGTGAGATTTGTCGGGAAATGAGTGCAAACAATTAAAGAACAGTTATTCTCCCTGCTGGGAAATGCAGGGAAATCAGAGCCCCTCCTTACCTCTTCCTTCTCATGCCTGCTGTATTCTCTGTAACAGTCACAGTGTAAGGACAACACCTGGTCAAGACCACCAGTTAGAAAAGAAGCATCTTCCAGAAAGTCCATCTGAAGCTAGACTCCAGGCTTTCAGATGAGATGAGACATAGGTTCTTCTCACTTTTGCTCACAGAAGTTACACTCACATATTGTGTGGGAGCGTGGACTTGTGAAACCCAACCTCTACTGCTAAACATTGTGCTTTTTATAGAAAAGCTTTTCACAGAAATACCACAGGAAGTAATTACTACACCATCAGTGTGATCCTCAGTTACCTTGGCTACACACATGCCAATCCACTGCAGAGAGATACCAGGCTTCACTTCACAACTGCACTAATGTATGTCCTAAGCCAAGAAGAACTCGCCCTATAAGAGCTTCTAGGTGCTCGCCATCTCCTTGCCGGCCTTCGGCAGGGGGAGCGCAATGCAAACGTATGGGTAGGCTCCTAAACTATCTACCACCATCATGCAGACCAGGGGCCCCAGGTGTCACACCAGTCACCCTTGCACATTAAAAATAAACTCTCAGTCATCATATTCCACTATTGCCCAAGACTTAGAAAAGCAGAACTGACTCCAAAAAGCTTAACTTTTGCATTGGCTACACTTACAGTCTAGCAGAAACTTTGATCTTCATTTTCTGTGTCTCAGTAGGTCAGAGAGATGACTAACTTAAGTTTAAAAACAAAGAAAAACCCACCATACCCAGCTTCCCCTTATTAATCTCACTTTTCCCCTTATTCTGTCCTTCCCCTTCCTGCAGGTTGGGTTTGGGGTTTTCTTGGGGGTTTGTTTTTTTTTTTTTTTTTTTTCTTCAATAAAATAAACTTTCAGAGTCCATCAGTCCCTACAGTATTAATCTCCAGTGCTACCCTCCCCAAAAAACACACCAAAATCCATATTACTTTTGGCAGCAGCTTGCTTAAGGAATTCCAACCAGTCAGCAAGGCATGACCTCTCATTCCTGGAACCATACGGCCTATCTTTGATCAAGTTGTGTGTTCTCACTTGTCCCACATTTGATCCCTTTAAAATAGTTCCTAGGTGTCTCTTCCTTCCTCCCACCCAACACACCCTAAGCCTAGAACAATCTCACATGCCTAAAAAAAAAAAAAAAAAACCAACCCCAACCCCCCCCCAAAAGACACACACACACTAATTTCAGGGAGATTTCCTCTTAAAAAAAACAAACAAACAAAAAAAAAAACCAAAAAAACCCGCTTGATGAAACCAGCAATGAACCTTCAAAGGCAATTTCATACTGTGATTTAAAAAAAAGGCAGGGGGTCTTCTCAAACTGAGAAGAGGGATATTGCCACATTTAAGCTAGACACACCATAGGTTATGGATCATGAATTAAAAAACAAGCTACCCCATAAACCTGGCAGCATCCAGCTCTGCATACAATGATAAAGTTATATTTAAAGTCTTCTAAGCAGCTTTGGAAAACGAACATGTAATCAGGTAACACCACACCCTTTTCTGCAGCATCTTGCTCAGGACACAAAACAGTGAGTGAAAAAAACACAGTGCAACGTGGTTCCTGCCTCCATGTAGCTGGGCAAGGCTTTTTGTTTCCAAATAAAACTAGAAAGTAAAGTCATGTGGAATACTGCACAGCCTAAACCCCTCTTTTTTGTGATATGTGTTTTATATACACCATTTATGTCTCCCCCTCTCCCTTCCCCCCCATGTTCATTGCTGGAAGGGCAGTTAAAATCCTCCTCCTATCTCTTCTGCCTCATTGATTCACCATTTCTTTTCAAATCTCACTGAAAACAGCACTTTCCAGGCTAGTTTCTATGACTCCTAATTTCCTGCTCTCTCATCTATTACAGCCAGCTGGAAACAACTAGAAATCTAAGGGTCCTGAGTCACTCGGGAAGAGAAATCTCACTGAAGAAATTTCAGGCAACCTGCCTCCAGTCCTGATGGGTGCCAGCCATCACTCAGAAACAAGCTCCATTAAAGGTTTGGGACTTTTTTTCCTCCTCCTTACAGTAATCAGTTGCTATTTACCTTTGTGAAATCCTGCATTTTGAAGACTGCTAGACTATAAGCTGCATTTGTACATTCAATTACCATTATTCAGCAGAGTCCATTTTTATACAAAAAGGGTTGACATCCTCCAGGGAGTCAGGATGTTCTGCCTTGGTACAAACTGGTCAAGTTCTTGATATACTTTCCATCAGTGTTGTATATGACAGTTCTTCAGTATTTACACTGGTTTGGCAGTTAGGATAAATTTAAATAAGGCATTTAAAATACTGGAAAAAAAACCTCAGATATGATCCTCTCTATATTGTGATTGTAAAGCATCAAGAGTCTGTTGTCAATGACTTAAAGTCTGCCTGTGTTGCGGGTACTTACAGGAAAGCGTTTGTCAGAGCGGGATCGCATTGCTGAAACGCAGCTCGACAAGCAGCCAGCAGAAGGCTGAGGTCAGGCTAGTTACCAGATCCCTCAGGGAAGAACGTGTACAGCTTATTAAAGACCCAACTGGGCATAAAAGCCAATTGCAGTTCTTCTAGGAGCCAAGCGTCATCTCACCCACTACAAAGATTCATTCACACCCCAATGCAGTACAGTCAATTCTTTACACACACCCCGGTTAAATCAGACTGGTATTAATCCCACACCGAGACAATATGAACTTTCATATTTTCTCCTTCCCCCTTTGTTAATAAAAGAAAGGCAGAGTTTGGCATGTATTTAATTGTAAAATTAGCTTTGCATGAAGTAGGATTTGTGCACTTCTTGCTCTAGGGATGTTCAGGAAAGCAGAAAGAAAAGGTCTAAGTTTGTTCTGTCCTCCCAGTAACAGCTTTCCAGGTATTCGCTATTACTGTCTTCCTCCAGCTACTGCTAATTCACCACCTGCTTCCACTGCAGTGTGTGCCTGTATCCCAATAACAGTATTTGCCAGGGAAAGTAAAAGTAACTAGAAGTCATCTTTGGCAATAAAAATAAAATTACGCCTTCTCTTAGCCCTACCACCTGGTATGCTTTAATAGTGTGAAATTTCCCCAAACCAGCCAAGTCTGGTGTTTGCAAGCAATGGACCAAGGCTGTGGCCTTACGCCCTGCTCTGGCTGCAGATGGCTGACTGAAAATTACTTCCTCCAGTTCTCTCCACGCTCTTTCTGGAGGCTATAACCCCTCCAGCCACACATGCACAGTCCTGCAAGATGCTCTCAAAGGCAACCTACCTAGAAGGCAGATCAGTAGCAGGGCCACTGCGCAGCAAGTCACAATGGATGCAAGCACACAGGCCAGTATCCCTCCCTTCCAGCATCACATCACACAACTGGAGGATGTTACTTTTCCCAGGGCTTCAGAGTGGGGACACAGGGGAAAAATTCCAAGTCTTTTCTAAAACCCAGGACAAAGTATTTATTCAAAAAGTCTCTGGGACACGGAGATGGGAACCATATTCCAAGACTGTTTTAGTCAATCCAGGAGACTGTCACCTCAACACTGTCACTTCCTGACCATGTTCTGCAAGAAAAAGTCCACACACCCACATCTGAGTAACAAAGCCTCCAGTAAGTTGTCTTCTCTGCAAAGCTAACTGAGGTGATCAGTCAGGAAGCTGATCATCTGACAGAACAGGGCTGTTTTATTAAAAAAAAAACAAACCAACAAAATTATAAATTTAGACAATATTCCAAAACCTGCCTTCTGTTAGCCTCTCCCTGCTCTCACAGAAGCCCATGGCAAACAATTAACTCTTGATTTTGGACTGGCACAGGCACATTCACACTGTTAAAGTTTAATAGGGTGAAGGAAACCTGGAGAAGTGTTTACAGTTTCTCAGCCACGAATATTCTTCCGCCAGCAGAGCCTCTGCCCTCCAGTCTGGCCTCACAATCAAGAGTGACAGTTTATATTGCATGTCAGATGCAGCCAATGGACTTACTCAGAAAACTAGATCCTACGTGCACTAATATTAATTAATATTGCTAATTTCTTATGGTGGTTTGCTGAGAGAAAGAGTACATTTGAACAGACTATTAACACATTATTTGGGCAGTTGAGTATTAAGGTACAAACTGCACATTAAAACCTAAGGCAAAAATGCTGATTGCCTTGGAATCCAACCTAAACCTGTCCCAAAGGGCTTTCAGTGAGTAGAAAGATGGTTTAATGGGAACATGACTCACTCCACATTTATGAATAGGCAATGAACTTGTGAATACCACATGGTATCACTTAGCAGAACACAAACACAACTGCAGTGAGTTACAGCACCACTCTCCATTTTAGGAAAGAATTAGGTGCTCCTAAGACATCCTCCAAAAGCCCAGAATACTTTGAAATTCAGTAACAGACACTTAGGAAAGCAGGAATCTGCTTCTCAGGAAACAATTCAAACAGATTCCTCTCGGAAGAGGCCTGAAGAAGAATATAATTTCTGAAGCAGGTGGAACACAACCTGAATAAGACTCTCTGGGGAAACACTAAGCAGCTCTGTTTAGGAAGCAACACATAAAGCTGAAGAGCTTTGGCTCTTCAGAAATAGTCATTCCTGTGGTAGCGTACTCCGAAGGCAGTAATACTGAAGTACCAAGAAAATACTTTGCTCACTGAGAGATCACACGAGATTCTTGTTGCACATAGCATACTTCTAGATGCTGCTAAATTAAATCAACTTTGCATTAGAAATAGCAGTCTTTAATAAGAATACTACTCAAAGTATGTTTGTCCTAAATAACACACCATCCAGCAGTTCCTTAAAAGCACCTTGTCCTTTATCGACAACAAGTTTCTATAGAAATATTTATGCTTGAGCACATAAAAGAAGTCTGTACTGCTTTAGAAGCAGGTCGCTCTTAGCCTCCGCTCTTTTGCTCAGAAAGCAGCCGCTGTTCAGCACCATGCTTGTCTCTGATCAAGAGCTAAATAGAGGAATCCACAGTAAAGTGCCCATTCTGAGAAAGTGTTCTGCGGTCTGTGGTGTTTAACTTCACCACCGTGGGGGTGTATTTAGAATTCCTATAACACACAAAGCAGAGGATCCTCCGGAAGGTGCTACGCATCTCGTTGTCCCTGTAAGAGTAGACAATAGCGTTTATCAACGAATTGATCTCTGCCAGCAAAAGGACGTATTTCTCCACCGCTAGAACATTGCAGCTCTTGCAGCCCAAGCCATCCAGGAGGAGCACAACTTGTCCTGGAGTCCAGCAGATAACAAAAGCACCTGGGGAGAGAAGAACCTCTGTTAGAGAAAAAGCAGGTTCCTGGCCCTGCCCAGTCATTCACCATAAAGATGTTCAATGGAATCACTAGTGGTTTATCTCGTGAAAAAAAAAGTTAAATAGGGACCAAAAAAACCCCCACTAGATTCACTATATTTTTGCTTTGGAGGAAGACCAAGGATTCAATCAGCAAATACTAAAAATGGAGGCATTGGCTTTCCCCTCCACCTTCCCTATCCCTTTCACTCAGAACAACACTTCCAAGTACTTTCACTTACCTCCTCTCGTCCCCATCGTTACATTTACAGAGTGAAGATAAAGTCTCCACATTTCCTATTTACATGCCACTCCCTCCAAAAAGGGAAGCAGGTCCTAAAATTAGGGAAGAGCCAGGGTGATACATCTTGACCAAAATAATCTCCACTGTCCATACGGTTTATGGGGGCTTTAGTTAACAGCATGAGTTTAGAAGAGTCCTGGCCAACACTTGGGGCACTCCAATGAAGTCTCTCTCACACAGCTATACGCTGAGCAGAAAATAGCCAAGCAATGGGCTGGCCAACACCAGGACTGAGCTGGACAAACTCCACCACTGATTCAGTCGGGCTGATACTATGTTCTTGCCACCACCTGGAAAGCTCTTTGGCAAAAGGGTAATTGCTGTTTTGCATGACGGAGTGGGAGGTGCCTGCAGCTCCTAAAGCCCTTTTTGCGGTCATGATTTTAAGGCTGACGTAAACAGAGCACTCGCCCATCAGTGCTCCTGGAAGTCATACATAAGGTTGTATCTCAAAGCACAGGAACTGCACCCTGCTGTGCCTTCTGGGAAAGGGTGGAAAAGAACAAGACTTTCTGGGAACTTTGCAACTACACCCTTTACTGAAAAACATCTGTCAGGAAAGAACAACAGCCAGAGGAGCTGCATCAAAACCGAAAGGCTGAATTTAAAGCTGTTATTGAGTGAAATGCTGCACTGGTGAAAAGTCCAAGGAACACTTGGGAGGGATCTCTGGGGTTTCTGGGAGCGTTCCCAGCCAATTTCAGGCCACTGCATCAGGTAACCCTTTTTATTTAAGCAAATCACGCTCCCAGAAGGTCAGCACAGCAGCCACGTATCTGGGCCAGGCAGCTTTCCCCACACTTGCAGACATGACTTTACCCCCTTTAAATTTAGCAAATATACAAAATAGATTCCTGGTTGTCATGAAGGAATGCCCAATACTTCTATCTTGAGTGAGCCTGCAGGAACGGGACTACCTTGTTTAGTGATGTAACTTTTTTTTAGCCAGGTTTTCAGCATCCACAAGGCAAGCCAGATTCTCTAAATAGTGGCTCCCAGCAGCAGTAAGTAAAGCCAGAGGAATAGTAAAGATGAGAGGGGAAAAACAAAAAGAGGCACCCAAAAAGTTTGGGGCCTTCGCCTGCAAATCCAGCTGATTTCCTTGCTCCCTAGTGGAAGCTAAAGTATTCAGAAGGAAGCCTGAACTCCTAATAATCTAACACAGCATGGTCACTAACAACTCTGCCCTGTGGTTTGGTGATCATCACATCCTGAGTCACTCAACTGGTCTGTGGGAAAATTTGCTCCTAGTTCCCAGATGTACCTTGGACTTATTACTGGTTTCCAGGTCAGCTCCTAGACCTGTTCTTTAATGCCCAGGACCTGCAGGATTATCAACCGCCGCTACCTTGCCTTGCAATGAAGTGGCACACAGACAGCTCCTACCGCACCCTCGACTTCCTCACACGCTCACCAACAGCTACACCCTCTGATGCATAAGGCGCAAAGTATTCCTCTGTGCAAAGTCCAAGTTTGCAGAAGGCTGGGGAATGAGAGGGTGGAGAAAGAATTACACCAGGGCTTTCACAGGGAAGGGAAAAAACCCTCTGCAGTCTCAACTTTCTGTACGCTGAATGCAAACAGAAAGGTATTTTCCCAGAGTTGAGCAATTCTCTCCCTTGTTCCCTCCTGTGCAAGGGACCCGTACAGAACCGACTGCTGCTTCTCTCCAACACTGCTCTGCAGAGGAAGGGAAAAACCCTTTGGTTACAAGAGTCCCAAAGGCCTGATGTACTCCTGAGTCTCCCTCAACTTTCCACATTAGGTTCCCTTCCCGCTCTGTCTGTCTTCAGACACCAGTCCCAACTCCCCGTGAAACCACAGCAGCTCTTCTGAGCCACCTCTGACCCAAGCTTTTTCCTCACTCAAGGCAGAAGACAAAGGCAGACAGGCCAAGCCAGAAGAGGGGACATCAAGAGGAAAGAGATCTCCCAAAACAAGGTGATGCACCAAGCGTGAATTGCTTTTTCCTTCTTGGCTGGCATCCCCATCCAGCCAACCCTCTTCCAGTTGATATTGTGAAGCCCCGTAAAATTAAGCAGTCCTGCTGACACCACAGGGTGACCCTCTGATACTGTTTGGGAAGGAAGGGGGAACAAAACAACTTCTCTCCACTGTGGACTGCTGTAAAATATATGAAGTGAATCATTCTGACCCTCTGTGCAGCATCTGATCAGCTCCAAGGCAGTAATGAACTCCCAGCTGCATGCAAGAGATGGGCAGATTGCGAGGCAGGGAAGACGACATCACAGGAAAGGCAGGAACAGGCAGAAAACATCCAGTTTCGATGCTCACAAGTTGCAACAGGACCCGGCAAGCCGGCATGCCCCCGAGCAGGGACACACCAAGCAGCCCGACAGCCCCCCCACACTGCTCCCACCCTGCTGAGCCCTGCTTTGCCAGCGGGAGTTCACAAGGGAGTAGTCTTTGTTTGCAGCTACAAGGTTTTCCTGACGGAGCAAATTCTGTGCTTATCAGGGAAGATTTGCAAGCAAGGGGTTGTGACCGTAGGCCCAGCGTCGAGCTGGGTTGCAGAAGATCTGAGCGCATTGATTTATTTCACTTTAAAGAAAGGTTGTTAGACCATTAAAGCACAAGGCAAAAAACAGATTAAAGAAATCATGGAGTCATAAGCTGTTGAAAGCGCAATACAGGCACCAGCCTCCGCTGTTAGATGTGCAGCACTGGGCAGAACAGTACATATCCAAAGAAAGTTAAATATCCTGCAGAGGCAGAGCCTGAGCACCAACCACTTCCAGTCACTGATCTGCTCTTATTTGCACTACAGACTGCAGATGCAGACAGACTGACAGGCAGTTAGCACTCTGCTGGAGATCCCAAGCTCACAAGAGCAGCTCAAACTAAGAGTTGAGAGTTCCCAGGGATGTATTTACCCAAGCAGATTGAGACCTTGTACTGAGCCGCTCCAAAAAAAAAAAAAAAAAAAAAAAAAATCTGAACAGAGTTCAGTGCTTTGTTCCAGTAAACAGTAAGGAATTTGGATGCAACTCCCTCATTCTCTTTCCCCATCACCTTGTAATATCTGCCCCAAGCCTCTCTCCATCCTTTAATAAAGGATGAACTAAGTGCTGTTTCTTGATCAAGGCCTGATTATAGCCCCTAATTCCATTCTACCCTTCTATGGGGGAAACATACTAGGAGTTGAGCACATAGAAATGCTGCTTCTGTGCCCAAAGCACCTGGACTTAGAGCAGTCAGATATTACCAAGTTCCTCTTGTCTCTGCTAACCAGAGGAGCAGCCATGTCAGAGGGCAAAAGATTCAGGAGCTTGCCCTCCCCTCTGTCTGCCAGGTTGCTCCCCTTACAGCTCACACAGAATTCATGCAGAGTCCTGAAACCGTTGAGTTCCTCAGCAGCCAAACCAAACCATCACCCCAGCAGCTTCAGAGACCAGGCAAGCAGAATGTCACTTCCCAGTCCTCCATGTTGTCCCGAGCACATTCACCTCACCAACCCCACACAACCCAGGATGGAGGATCGAAGCATCATTTAGATTGACTACAGCAAGTGGACTTACTTAGGATAATAGTGACCGTCTTGACAAGGCTGATCATGGTCTCCTTGTAGCGGGGGTGGAAGCTAGTGTGCTTGGACATCCGTGTCATCTTCCTTTTGACATAGATGAAGATGTGTGTGTACACAACCACCATGATCAGGAAGATGACCAGGTTGGAGATGGCCCAGAAGGTCAGGTAGCTCCTGCTGTAGAGGGGTGCCATGCTGGAGCACTTCTCCAGGGCGCAGAGGCAGTGCCAGCCATAGGATGGGATGAGCCCCAGGAGCAAAGCCGTGACCCAGATACAGAAGATGAGGATCATCACACGCTGGTTGGACATTTTGCTGTGTAACTGCATAGTAAAAACAGTCTGGTGCCTTTCTACAGCAATTGCCAGCAAGTTCACCACAGAGGCTGTCAAGCTGGTGTCCAGCAGGCTCTGACGGATGAACCAGGTCTTCAGGGAGAGCTCTGCTGTCCTAGGTCCCGTGTGGAACATGAGAAACATGTATGCGATGCCAGCAAAGAGGTCAGCAGCTGCCAAGTTCCCCAGCAGGTAGTAGATGGGGTAGTGGAAACGCCGGTTGATGATGATAGCAGTGATGACCAGCAGGTTGGTCAGGAGCACAATGACACTCACTGTCAGGCCCAGGGCAACTACCAGGACATCCTTCGTCCTCCAGTATGTGGTCAGCTCTTTGCGGCTGTTGTTGTAGAAGAACCCCACAGTCTCATTGTAAAAACAGTGCTTCATCGCTGCTGTCCTAAAGAGGGACGAGAGTTTCGTTAGCTCATTGTGCCCGCACACACACAACTATTACAAGCCAGGGAGATGCTGAGCATTACGATAATGCCTTTGACACAGATGGAGGCAGGGAGGAGCTTGAAACACAGAGGAACAACCACACGAGCAACAGAAAACCACTTCTGTATTCAAGACAGAGCTACACATCTCACAGGCCAAGTCCTCATCTGTCCTCAAAGCCATATTGAGGATGCAGCAAAACCTTGAACGTTCATGGGAGGAGATAAGGTTTGCCAGATCTGATAAGAGATTCTCCCTGTCCCGCCCACGCAGCTTCATGGGGATGACAGACAAAACTATTTCTGTTGTCCCAGATGTCCTACTTCAAAAATGTAAAAACAAAGCAGCAGCAAAGAAGGTTTATCAGTCAATCACTAAACAACACTCTGATGAAGACTCTGAGCCTCTGCAGCTGTTGCAGTCCCCAGGACTCCTGCTTCTGGTTCAGTGAGCACACATATCTCATCTTTCCTGGGTCGTTTTATTGCTTAAAGGCTAATGTAATGCACAGCTGCTTCCGAACACTGCTCTATGCGCAGCGCTTGCCGATCCTTCCAAAACAGGTGAGTACTTCCCAAACTTTGCTGAGAGGCAAAGAGCTGGGCAGAAACAAACTCCTTGGCCCTGAAAAGTAAACAGTAGCAAAAAGTCAGCACATACAACTGTGGGGCTGGATCTCTGGAAGAGCCGGATCATCTGGAACCCCTGCAGCACTTCCAGACTACACAACAGTGTGTGGGGTCAGCACCCACAGCATCAACTTCAGAGTATCACCCAGTAAGTCACCTGTGCAACAAGGGAGGCAACTCCCTTCTTCCCTTCCAGGTCTGGAACAAGGCTGCAATTCAAAACTCATTGAAGTCAGTGGAAAAACTTGATAGGAAAAGATGTTTAAGTCTCAAAAAGGACTTTTCACATTTCTTTGACACACTCGGCATTTCTGGGAGCAAGACCAGACAAGCCATTCATCTGGATCATAACGTTAAGCATTAATTTTCAAAGCCCATATACCTCTCGTAATCTAACTTCCTGTCCTGTGGACAGCCAAACATGAAGCAGCAGGTTAAGTTAAAGGACATTTTACCTTACAGAGTCAGAATTTAAACGCAGTAATTGAGCAGGTGTTAACTGTGTTACTTGTCCATAAAAAAAATGAAAACATGAAAAGATACAGCACCATGAACAAACCCAAGGGATGAGCAGAAGCCCGATCATCACACCCCACAGCAGATGTTCATGTTCCTTTCCTAACCAAGAGCTTGGAAATCTCAAGTCAGGGCTGGCTGCGGTTCCCGCTGGGATGGGCAAACCCAGTTTGGAGCCTCCTTCCTTGTGGCATTGAGGTGCTGAAAAATGACACAGTTTTTCCTTACCCTGGTGTGTTCCGCACATGAAGTCACTGGTTCTCCCTGTCCTCTCATGAGCTCAACTATCATCCTCATTTTAGAGGAAGCTTAACACAGACCACACAGCAAGAGTACCATCCTCTTCAGAGAGGGAGAAAACCCAAAGTGCCCGACTCACAATTCACTTTAATCACCCCCGAAACCAAAACACAGCTCAGGGGCTCTAATTAGTTGCGTGTTCCTCCACTCTCTAGGCAGCAGAGTTTTCTGGGACACTTCAGCAGGAGCTCTCGGCATAGCAGCAAGGTTGCTATTAGTAACAGGGAGGAGAGATCTTTGCAGGCAGGCCAGTTTGTTATCACCTGCACCGCACCTACCTCTGCCTGCACACAGGCCAAGTTGTGCAAACAAGATGGCTGAGCCAGGAAAACCCTATCATACCTGCAGCTGAACTTTTGATCTCCGCTGCCATAATGGGCTCTGTATCAGCCTGCTTCAACATATGGCTGTCTTTACCACAAGGCGAGAAAGCTACACAACTGAACTAATTCACTTTAAAGTCTGCTGAATAGGGAAATACTATTTTTACAAATATTGGTGGGGAAAAAAGGAAAAGGAGGCAGAAGAGGAATCAACCTGCCCCAGGGGATGGAGTCGTGGGCTAGTACTATGTTAACAAGTCCATCTTTCCTTTCTTTTCAGGTCATGGGATGTTTGTAGATCTCAAGCTGTAGAGCTGTTCAGGAGTCATGCAGTCCAAACGCAGCGCAGGAGATGAAGGCAACCAAATGGGATCTGCAGAGATACCATGTGGTGACTTGGTAGGTAAGTTGGGAGTATTTTGGCTCAAACAGGGGAAAGCGACAGAAGAACAAGGGAGGAAAGCCTCAGAACAGGACAAATGCAACCACTGCGAATCACAGGCAGGTGGGTGACCACCTTCATTGGGTGTATCTGGGGAGGCACCAAATCAAAGGCTAGGCCATTCTTAAGCAAAAGAGTTTCCTCTAAACATTTCTGAAAGCTTTAATCCCAAATAAAAAAGGAAATTACTGCTGAAGTTAGGTAAATCACTTCACCTTTTTAAGATTACACATGTGGATGCCCAGGGAAGAAAGTGGGAAAGAAACAAAAGTGGTATCAGGGTTTGGAGAACACTGTCCAGCCACATGAACAAGCAGGTTTCAAATGCCATTTAATCCCATTCACATTTTTTCTGTGGAGTAGCATAAGTGTTCCCCCCCCAGTTATAAAAGTTTAACTGATACAATGAAGATCGTAACGGAACAGGCACTTCCCTGTGCACAGTGTAGCACAAAGACAGCTCACACTACACTTCAGTTTTTCAGGAACATTAAAATACCACAGTGAAATAACATGTTGATGGATCTAGGTCTTAATCTCAGTAATTTTTGAGCTGACACCAAGACAAATTTAATCCAGATAAGACTAGCCTTAAAATTGCCACTAAGTTATGGAGACCAATCTTATTTTGTTGCAAATTTTAAAGATCCCACAGCTATGACAGGCCCCATAAACTTCCTCCTGGCAAATTGGGAACTTTTTTCAAAGCATTATACAAGTACTGGTTCAATGGTATGTTTACTGGGGGAGGGGATTAGAGCTCCCACAAAGGAGCTGTGTTCTGCATGTGTAATACTCAAATCTAGAGAAACAGCCCCTCAGCATTAATCCTAATGACAATGCCCGAAATGCTTCTTTAAGCAAGACCCAGTTAGAGCGCAGGGAGAAGCTTGAGAGTTGCAAATCCCTCTGCAATGTGCGTAGGTTACAAACTAAATCTGTGCAATACTGTGAGCTGGGTGGGGTCCAGGAGGAACTGACAGGTTAATGCTTGTGACTGGTTCTGGGAGCTTGTGTGCCATTTCACCGCTACCCTGCAATTAGAAAACTGACCTTGGAGCTTGGCATCAAGGGCAGACAATGCCACAAATCAAAATTTAACAGGCAGTGCCGGGGGAAGAGAAACACCCTGCCCAGAGCAGCAAGCAGATAGAAAGTCAGGCTGGTGCCATGATGCACAAAGGAGCTGGATGAGTCTATTGTTCAGTGTCCGAGCAACCCCCTTCCATGGCCTTACACTCCTCAGCAGGATCTTACAAGATTTTTCCTTACTAGCATTGTTTACTCGGTAAAACAAGACTCTAGTTATGTGCTGCAACAATTCAGCAGCCCCTTTCCTTGAGCAATAGGCAAACACAGCCTCTTCTCTAATCACACTACCTCAAACTCTGCTCAAGTCTCCCCCCCCTTAAAATCCAGTACAGCTTTTGCAGTTTGGTAGGAAGCAACCACCACACAAAATGAGCGCAGAACGCATCTTTTCTCCTTGCCAGCGTTATCCATGCGCATACACCGGCTCCCTTCTTACTCAGTTAATTACCACCCCAGGTTCACGGTAAGTTCAGAGTCCTTTTACACAGAAAGTAAAGGTGTAAGTGTCCTCCCTTCTCCATTTCCTCTTGCTTGCAAAAGTGGAATATGCTAGTCAGCTCCTTGAGATCTGGGAAGACATTCAACACTTGTTAACAAACCAACAGCCAGCCTAGTGTGGAAGTGAACAGGGATGAATGGCTGAATTTATGCTCCCACTAATAACCACAATCAGCGTTGATGAAGACAGAACAATGGATCTATGAAGGCTCACGGGGACTCAAATCCAACCTGTTTTGCCCATGTCCACTGCACACGGATTTACGTGGCCAAACATTCAAACCACTGCTATATTTTTAAGCCATAAACAGTACAAGCTTTTACTCCAAAGAATAGCGTTCTTACCTGAAAGCACAACCACCGCATCCAAACTTGACATTTAGCATTGGTCTCCCCACCACAGGCAACCAGAGCAGCTATCCAGCAAGGAGATCCCCATCTCCGGAGGGCAGAGGTGCTTTCCAAGCAAGGAGGAGGGGAAGGAAAAAAAAAAAAAAAAAAAGCCAAATGCCTTACAGGAAAGTTTCAGACAAGCGTTACAGCCTCAGAGTCCATCACGAACCGCTCCGAAACACTGGCTCCTGGGAGGCAAGTTTGCAAGAGCTCCGATGAGCCCGTCCCTCCTTGGGTCCTCCCCTAGGCGGGTCCTTCTAGGAGACCCAGGAGGTGTAACCCGAATCCTTGCCGCCTTCATGGAGGCCAAAGCCACTTTCCAAGCACCTCCGGTTCTGGCTGGAACGAGTTAGCTCCGATCCGCCAGCATCACCCTCGTGGACCGTTCCTGCCGGCAAGGTGCTGCTCTGTGGGAACTGGTACCCTCTGGTCCCAACGCTCCCGCTGCACCGGTTTGCCCCATGGTGAGGGTTCGCTCGTGCTCGCCTGCTGCCCCAGAGCCTTCGCCCCACCGCAGGAGGGGAGCAGATCTTCCAAATGACCAGGTGTCATCCCATGGTGGAGGAACCGTCTTCCCTTGGCAGCAGCAGGCTGTTTTCCTAGCCTACAACTACAGCACCCACATCTTAAGTGGACTGTCAGGTCAGGATCCGGCCCCCCACATCCCCTACAGCAGCCACACTTGCACAGTGCAGTGCAAGAAACCTTGAAACAGGGAGGAAGCAGGGAAAAGGAGATGTCGTGAGACACGAGAGAAACTGAGGCACAGACTGGAAAGGACTCTCCTGCTATAACTTGGTAAAAAAGTATGTGTCACTGCTAGAAAAAGAGCTCACATTTCTGATAAGTCAGTCTAGTCAGTCTAGCTAGTCCTTGACACATCTGAGATTATCTTACCTGCTAAGTACTATACAAATACCAACAGCACACTTAGTGCTAACAAGCCATAGCTGTATAAATTATGAAGGAAAAAAAACAAGTTTGCAACATCCATTCATTTTGATTTATGCCTGCTGCTCTTGCAAAGGCCCCAGCAATTTCCATTCGGCTCCAATTTCCTACTCTCCCACCCTCCTCCTACCATCATCTGTTCCCCAAGGAACAATGTTATCACCAAGCACAACCCTAATCTGCTGCCAGTCAGATACACAGTAGAGTTTGGCAGAGCCAAGTAATGTTATGTAAAAGAGGCAGAAGATTTACAAAGAGAACCCAGCACAAAGGGGAAAGAGATAGGGCCAAAGATCCAAGGACACATTAACAGAACAGGGCAGCCAATAAATGGAAACAGAGCAGTAGTGACACTGGCAGAAGAAAAGATGGATGAATAGGACAGGCTGAGAGAGATAGCAGAGGGGTAACTACTGAGTCCTGCAAAAATTGCACCAAGCCTCCTAAATTCTACCCCTACGTCCTGCAGCCTCCCAAGGCCAAAATCATGCTGGAAAGCTCACGACGGCTACAAAAAACTCAGAAAGAACCGATTATTGCCACCGGCTTACAAATTCTGCACCTTCAGGCCAGTAATGCCACCCACAAGACATTACCAGGCACAGGCGCCTTTCACAAGATTTCTGTACGCATTTGCAGAAGAAGGAAAAAGTTGCACTAACAGGTATCCCAGAGTCCTTTCTTGGGAAAAAAACAAAACAAAAACAAAACAAACAGCTATAGTTTAACAAGTTTGCTTTCTCATAGCAGAGAACAACCAACTTACCAAGAAAGCCAGTCCTAACACAGAGAGCCAGAAGTCCTTACTGCAGCTAGACAGAGTTACAACAATATTGTAGTTACAAGAAGTCATTTCAATTTGAAGCATCTTACTCAAGTGACACAGAGCAGATCCTTCACCTTCTCATGAGGCATTTATTATCCTTTTGGTTACATTATTAGTTTAAGACCAAAGAGACCCAAGTCCAAGCTGCAATAAAACAGCCCCCCCATTTCCCCACCCCACCCTTCGGTCTGCTCCAGCACTTGTGCTGCCAGCAACGGGTTTAAGTCACTGATCCAACTCTCCATGCTGGTGCACAAGAAGCAGAACCCAGGTCAGATCAACTGTTTGGCAGCAGCACGGGCTTCGATAGGCTTCAGACAGTTACAAAGCCGCACGTGCTCTGCAGCTGTGCAGTTTGGGATGGCAGCAGTCTAAAAATACTTTTGATTTACTCGTTCCTTTAAGGTTTCTAAGTGGCACTCAGCAAGTGCTTTAGAGGCAACGTTTTCATAAAGGAACACCCAGAGCAATCAGGAAAACAGCCCAGCATAACTGGTTTCAACTGAAGTGTCAACAGTCCATCACAATAGCTCAGCACGTCAGACAGACCCAGCGAGTTCAGAGCACCCAGTGCTGACAAAGGGTCAGAAGCGCTTTTGCAACTCAGTCCCCACACACCAGTGTCAGGACAAAGGGGGATACAAGAAATGTCAGACTGGATCAGGCCAGGGCTCACGTAAGCCTGTCACAGACTGTACCTGCGTGCATATGGAGGCAAGAGAATATTTCAGGTTTCAAAGTGCTGACCTTAATAACAGCAATTTTTCTAGTCCCTTTGTCTAGAAAAAAAACTAACTTTGCTTCTCTGCATAACAGAAATTTGGCGGTCTGTTTATTTTCAGGTTTGGGGAATATTAGAAGGAACCAAGACCCATTTAGTCTGTGTCTCTAACCACATGTTACATGAGTTTGGGCCCTGCACAGCCTCACCCTTTCAGGGTGCTACCTGCAAACCCAAAACTCACCACTCCTGAAAACCTCACATCAGCTTTTGCAGCCAGTGTAATGATTTCTTAAAGACTGAGCTCAGATACCTTCCAACAATACTTCTGGGATTGAGTACCAGATGCTGAACACAGGCAAGACCAAGGAGACCAGACACCCATCTTGTCCAGCCCCTCTGTCTCCCCCCTTCCCCTCCAATCACTTCATGAGTTTTCCTGTTTCCACCAGTTCAGAAGGGGCTCGTAGGGTGTTGTACAGCATTGTTGCCCCCCAAGCAGAAAGGCTGCTCAAGCAGAGTCACCAAGTAACCTGATCTTGATACAGCCAGCAGATCTGATCACATTCTGGTGCCCAGCAGAGAATTGGTAGAGAAACATTTCCAAAGACAACAGATGTTTGCCTCCCCTTTATTACACTTCTGTTTTTCAAAGTGAAGTTAATTGTTTTAGTAGATTCTGCATTTTCAAACAAGCCTAAAGCCAATATTTTTCTTTAAGCCTTATAGCTGTGACTGTTCCCATGGATGACAATCTGAAGGGTTGTTTGGTTTGGGGTTTTTTTTGTTTGTTTTTTTTTTGTTCCCCCCCCCCCCCCCCCCCCCCGAGACCCCTCTCCTGGAATCCAAAGAATGTTAAAAACCTTCTGGAAGGAGTCCTGTCATCATCTCTCCCCCAGCAGATCTCTGCAGAGAACCAGTTGTTCAAATTAATACTTCCCAAGTCCCAACTGGCCCAGAGATTCCCAAACCCTCAGGGAGGAGCACTCCCGCAAATACAACAAAATGACAACACGGTTCTTACAACTTCAGCTAACAGCCAAATCTTTCGATGGAAAGCAGCATATACATCAGTGTTAAAAATGCAGGAATTTCATAACACCCACTGCTGCTGAAATGCAGCCAACTCTGAGGTGGAGCAGAGCTGTTGTTTGCAAGCCTACAGCATCAAAGAGTACTTTTCAACAAAGAGGTAGGGAAGAAATCCATGCCCACTGCAGCCTTGCCTACAACAGGAATTTTCCTTTCCTCCAACAAGTTAGCAACCATTTACAATCAATTGCTCCAGAACAAATCCCAAGGAACCTGGAAAACTCCTCTCCCCCTTTCACCTTCTCAAGGTTTGCTCTGGCTGCGTTTGGAACACTTAGAATTAAAGCATCTTCCATATTGTAGACAACACCGTAAATTGAAGCAGGGAGACCACTGCAGCAAAACGTAACATTGGATCTCGTCACCTTTGCCTTGTTAGACAAGATGAAAAAACAACCGAGAACAAACGGCTGGGATATTCCCTCAAACACATCCATGTCCTGGCAAACCACCACTCTTACCTGCCCCAGGTAACTATCCTGGAAATGGATTTTGGTGGGCTAAACTTCCTTCTGCCCAGTTACTGGCTATCCTAGCACTCTCCAAGATGAAAACATTTGTTCTGCAGCAGTGGAGAGAAAACAGGGTAGGGGAGGGAAGAGAGGGTTATTTGCAGCGGTGTTTTGTTTGGAGTCGGGATGGTCTAGGGGCCCCTCTGCTGCTGCTCCTCCTAATTCACACAGGAAGAAGGAGATTATCCTACACAGAGACAAGCAATACCGAAGGCAGAAACAGCAGTTCAGAGAAAGAATAGCTTGGCCCCTGAATGATGTCACATTATTAGAAGCCACAGCGAGGTTAAAATCAAGTCGGGATGCTGTGTTTATGAAGCGGGACTCGGCCTCATCTTCACCCAAAGATAATTTCATCTGGCATTTCGCACTATTGTCAATAAAAACAAAACTGGGTGGAAATTCCCTTCCTGTGAACCACATGCAGGCAGCCCTCAGCTCAGTCTCCGTTTGCAAGAAGGCTGCACGCTGCCTTGCTCTGAACTCCTCTGATCTTGGCTGGCACCCAGCAAGATGAAGTCTCCCTGTTCAGTTGGCACTCGCTGGAAAGTCAGGGAACTTTACAGGCACTCAAGCTCCACATGCCTCAGCCTTTGCTTTTATAGGGATTATTTCTGAAAACCCACTTCCCCTGTGTCTCCATTTGGTTTAATGTCAGATGCCTGCAGCTTATGGCTGGAGAGTCATAAAAAGCATTTAACATGCCTTTCTGCTTAAGTCTAGAAAGAAAAAACAAAACCAATTCAGAAAAGCCTCCAGCTACAGAATAAGCAGATGCAGCACAACTGCAGCTTTATCTTCAACAAGAGCATCAGGGACTGACACACAGCTACTCTCCCTGAGCAAGAAAAGGGAATATCTGTCCCTTCGAAGAAATGCGACTTCCTCCAGAGAGTTAGCCTTTGGGGCAGTCTTGGTCAAGCAAAATTTGCAGCAACATGGCTTTTTCCCCAGTTAGGTGAAAATTCCAGCTCACTCCAGGGATGTTTCATTATGCCCACAACTGCTTCATCAATGGACTGAATCACATTAGCAAGTCTCACGTTTTTTCCTCAAGAATCAGCTCCCACAAGAGTGAGGTCATGGGGAAAAAATTACAACACCCCCACTTTAAACAAGCAAAAGGTATGTTCAGCACAACCCTTCCTTTCCAAGCCTCTCCCCCACCGAACCCCTTGAACACATTCAAGCGATAGCTAGCAAACCTTTCCTGTCCTGCCTTGGTCCTGCAATCCTGGTCTAAGCACAAGGTCTTTCCTAGGCAAACCCAGCTGCCTGGTCAGCAGCCAAAACCATTTGGTTTTCATTGCCTTCACCACCAGAGCCCTGATTCTGTTTGCCCTTTGCATATCAGTAAGCATGGGGTAACTAAAATGATTTCAGTAGATTCAGGCCACAGTCTGGCCCGTAACATTCAAGGTTTCCGTTACAAATGCAACAGTCTTTTCTGCTTTTGTTCACTTAATCCTGAACTTCTGATCATTTTTGGAGATATTTTACTAACTTCCTAAAGCCTTGAGCTTTTAGGCATGTTTCTAGTGGAAAAATACTTCAGTCGCTTGCTTCCATGCCTCTTTCTGTTGCAAAGGTATTAAAAGCAACAAGAAAGCTCTTGCTCCTTCTAAGAAAAATATTCCCTTAACCAAGTCATTCCTGTAAAAGGCATAGGAAGTCTACATGTTCCTTTATTAAACAGATTTATACTGAAAAATACAACTGCCTTGAAACCCGCTTATGAGATACCTACAAAACTGACCATCTCCAGGGCCCTGGATGCCAAGTATCTGAAACTCGCTGTCTAAGCAAAGCTTGAATTACAGCTCTACACATCTTTTTTTAAAATAAATGATAGAGGACAGCAGCCAGTGCCCTGAAAGGATTCCAGCCACAAGCTGTGGGCCTGTATGGGTAGACATGCATATTTGATTTAGTTCATTCCAGACTTTCCTTTGCACATGCTTTTCTTGAATGGCCTGAGGTGTATGACACCTATGGGTATGCCTGCCCTGTAATACAAAGGAAAGGATGGAAGCACATTGTAACTCACATCTTTAGCAAAAATTCCCCAAGCAAAGTCTTTTCTGAATTTCAAATGTGGGAGTTCAGCTGATCAGAAATTCATATACCTGATTTACTCACTCTCCCATCTTCCATATGTGATAGGTACTGTTACTCTGTAGATTCACAAAACCAAGAATATTACAAAACATACTGGGGCAGGAGGGAGAGAGAAGAAGAAAACAAAAGCTGTTTGTCTGCAGCAGCATGAACTCCCAGCAAGACATGCAGAGGAGCTCACTTTTCACTACCTCATCCACCCAGCACTCTGCCTCATCTGATCTGCTAATTGACTGTTGGAAGACAGCTTTCAAAGTAAAATAAAACAAGAACGCAATAATACTGACTTATTTTATACACTGCAGTATTCCAGATGTGTTAATGTCCAAGGTATAGATAGGTATCATTTCCTTTGCCACTAAACAACATACACAGCCACTCCTGCTGCTAAGCCACCCACTATGGTGCAAGACAACAAAACAGCTGAGAAGGAAGAATAAAAGTAAATTTAGTACCTACTGGTAACTGCTAGAATAGCAAGGCAGAACATAACGGCCTGTGCTGGTCTTCAGCAATAACTGAGCACAGAAGCACCCTGCGCAGGGGTAACGTTAATATTGCTCTACTTAAGGAATGAAATCTCCCACCCAAATAGAAGCCTGAATTGTGCCCAAACTAGCCTCTGGAAGACAGCAGTTGCCATTTTATAAATAGCTGCTTCTGCTGGCCCCTTCTTGACCTGGGGAAAAGCCTTTCCTACCTGCTGACATAAACATTCAGCAACAGATTCTCTCCTTGCAAACATTCATGCAACATACTCTAAGGGTGTACATGCATACACGCTGCACAGAAACCACAGAGATTTGGCTTGCTGGGAGCACATCTGCCCCAGTGACTCCTCTAAAAGCAAGCAGCAAGTGATCTACAAAGGGACCCCAATCTATAAACTGGCTTCTTGTGATGCTACCCAATACTTGCATTGGCTTTAACAAATAACAGACACTTTATCACATTTAACATCTTGAGAGGCACAGCCTGATAACTGAATACTTCTTACCCTTAGAGGATTGATTCTGCAAAGCATAAAAACTCCTAGAAAAAGCCTGCCCCAGGAAACCAGCAATAAATCCCACTGAACTCCCATACTTCTCCATCAAAGCCCCAGGCCATAAGCAGCCCCCTCATCCCTGTCTTTATATTCTAGGGAGGCAAATGATGAAGAAGTGCTAATGGTTCAGAAGGAAACACCTGTGAATGAAGCCTGTTTCCAGCTAATAAATGGCCTGAACTGTCTTTGTTTGCAAAGACTCTCCTTCTGGGGGTAATTTTAAGAAATATCTGACAGGTGTGTTTTAACCTCCATTTAGCTTCTCCAATTAGATAATAATAAACAACAGCATGGGGCAAAAGTTAAAATGGGGAGGAAAGAAAAAAAAAGGAAAAAGAGAAGGATGGGATCAAGAATTGGACCAAAGCCTCGGCCTGCTGAAAAGAAATGTAATGCCTTTTGCCTTGCTCTACCTTGCTTTTTTAGAACACCGTAAAGGTAATCCCTCAGCAGTCTCTGCTGGAAAAACCTGGAAAGTTTTCCCCTTGAGACTCCTGATACCTGCAGGTCTGTTTGCTTTGATTTTTTTTTTAGAAGGATAAAGGTAAATTAAAGAGCTCCTTTTTTTGAGGCCAGGAAATTTGGGGCAGAATTTGTCACTAGCCTGGTTACAATTAAACACTTGGTGATTAGCAAATTACAAACTCTGACTGGCTTCTCCAAGAGAAAGGAATCTCTTGGTCCCTGCCTAAAATTATCAGGTGCTTAAATTCCCCTAATTCAATCCAGAGTCCAGTGTATGCAGCCCAGCTGAGATCCTCATTTGTGAGGACCTGGGGCTTTAATTTACTTAATGACATGAGGAGTGACTGAAGCTCAGAAGCATGTTGACTGGCTGAGATGAGCTGGTTGCTTTGTGCTCTGAATTCACATTGGCCGATTTAAAAAAAAAAAAAAAAAGCTTGAAGTAAGAAACTTCTTTATTGGTTGTTTGGCTGATAAAAGGTTTATTGAGAGGGTTGCTATGGCTTTATATATCAATTACCCAGATAATGGTGCTGTTCTCTGTGGTGTAGCTCTGAGTGGGAGAATTAGACAGCCATTTATGTAAGGTGCTGCTGTGAAAATCAGATGTTTGTAAGATCTTCTCTGCCAGCACCACCCCCCCCCCCCCACCAATTTGAATGGGGAAATGAGGTTGTTCCTTGTTAGTGCTTCACAAGACTGTTGCCCGTCCCTTGCCATCCATAAATACAGCTGAGTCTGTTCCTTTGAAGTGAAGATGCAGCCTCAAGGAGGTGGGAAGAATTGAGGAAATGATGCTTCCCTCCCTGCCAAGTTTCTTCTAAAATTCAGTGTGTCTGTTTCCAAACCAAACCATGTTAGCTGTGGCTGGATGACAGAAAATCCCCATCCTGAGCAGGAGGAGTGATGTTTCAGACCCTGCATCCAAGCTTTCCCCACGCGAGCGGGACCTGGCAGCCGTACAACTCTGGCTGGAAGTGTTGCTTTGGCAGCTCCTACCCTCAACAAATTACCAGCTCTGCAGAAAGCAGCGAGTAATGAGGAGTTACAAGGTAAGAGTGAGTGTGTTTTCTCTAACAGCATTTTTGTATGTATTGGACCACTGGAAGGAAAAGCGGAGGGCAGAGGTGGATGGCAGGAGTTGTACTGTACAAGCCCCTAATACTTCTCCTGCGTAGAATGAATCTCCTATTTAAGTGTGCAGCAGGAAAAGGAAACTAGGGTTTTTATCAGGGATATTATTCTAGCTCTGCTGGTTCCTCAGATTATAAATTCTTGTGGGCAAGCGTTACCTTTGTTTTATAGAAACCTGTGTGCACTTGGCACTGTTAATAATAGTCTAGTGAGTGTTTACTTAAAGCTTCCCTATTCATGTTTAACAAATACAAGATAAGCTTATAATAAAACACACAGTAATTTATTACAGAACTTCTACAGTAAAAGATAATTTAGTATTCAAGAATTCAAAGCACTATATTAACAAATATACATTGCTCCAGAGATGCAAACTCTTTTTAGCCTGAACTGTACAAATACTAAGAATAGATCCTTAGCATTTCTTTTACAGCCTTGTTAAGAAACAGGACCAGAACATAGTCTGTTGATGAGACGAAAGAAATTTGTGAAGTAGTTTGCTTAACTTCTTGAGCTATTTGGGGAAAGTGTAATATTTTCCTTTAGCATTTAGCTCTGATGCCTTTATACATCTCCTAGTGTCTTTGCAGCTGACGATAATCACTGAAATCTGCCCTAGTGCAGAAATTTTTATGTTGTTATCTGACTTTCGTGCTGTATACACAACCAAACACCAAGGAAATCCGTATAACGCTGCCCATCCTATAACGCAAAGCTATTATCCCCGGAGTGAACAGTATAGGAAGCCTGTCTTCCCCGTGCATGCGTCACGAGATGGCACTACAGGACAGAGTTCTCCCTGTCCTCATGTTAAAATTTGGTGGACAGAAAATCTGCTGCAGGGCGGCAGAAAGGAGCATTGGGGCAACCCACGGGCAGGTGAGATGGAGACCCAACAAGTCAGAGCAACCTGGTCTTAGATCCAAGAAATCTTCTTCTCTGCTGGGGGTTCAGGGTTTTGCTGCTTTCACAACAGCAGCAGCTTCACGTGGAAGTATTGCAGAAGCTCAATGTGCTTTGAGGGGAAATAGAATTAATGTTTTGGAGAAATGGGGTCCAGCTCAGAGTACAGCAGGTTTTTTTTCCCTTTACAGAATGGCTTTGTGCTGACTAGCAAGTTGAAGCTCCAGCAACAGAAGCAGAAGGATCTAGAGTACATGAGCTTTGCCTGTGTACCCTGTTCTATTACAGTCAAAAAGTGAGTTACACTCAAAAATGCTGTGAAATAAAAATGACAGAAATCAGTGCTTGTTGCAGCTGCCAGAAAATGACCATTTGGGAATGTTTTATGTCCCATGTCCTATGTTTCAGTTGCCTCCTTCCTGGCAACATCTTTCTAGCCAGGCAATGTGTTCCCTCTACTTCTCGCATTGTCCTTCATGCTAAACAGGGCATGTTCCAGAGAGTGAGCCGTTGGGCTTGCTTCTTATCACTTTTATGGGTTTGGTAATGAATAAAGAGTAAATTCTGGGTTAGCTGAAAGCCTGCCAGGAAGTTCACAGCAGGTGCTTTTTCTCCAGCTTGCATGGTAAATACAAATAGGATGTTATTCTCACCATCGCTATTCCTTCGTTCAGCAGGTGTGGGATTTCAGTCCTCTCTCCCTTTCCATTGCTATTATCTGTTACCCTTAGGGTTTTTTCTATAAGTATGTCAGGTTGAGGTCCTCTGCTTTCTCAGTAGATCCTGTGCTCTCCAGAAAAGGTTCAGGGGATGCAGAAGTGTCATCGACTTTAAACTTTGAGACAATCCTGGCAGTTTCCTGCGTGATCTCAAAACGTTTGAGCTGCTGTCTCCCTCCTAAGCGCTGCTTGAGTGTGCTTGTGTCGGTCAAGCTGTTCCTGCTCCTGGTGCTCTCCTCCAGGACGTCCTTTGTTGGGGAGCTGCTGTCAGTGGTAGGGTTGCCTTCTGCACCAGGCTCCGTTGCCATGTTGGCTAATGTGGTAGTCCTCAAGGGCAAATTGGAAGACTTGGGAATGACTGGCTTCATTTTTGCCTGTGTTCGAATATATTTTACAGGTTGTCGGCTGAAATGGCATCTGGGCTGGGTCCCTAGGACCGTGTCCGAATCGCTGTCTGTCTTTTCCTGCACAGAGTCCTCCAGGTCCTCCAGCTCCGAGCCAATACTTGTATTCATCTCTGAACAAAAAATTAGACAGTTATCTTAGATCAGTGAGACAAGGTTACTACAACAAACAATTTTGGCTTATGGCTTCTTTTCCTGTTAGAAAGGATACTGACATCCCTCCTGCGTTAACAGGCTAAAATGGCTCCCTCTAACAGCTTTGTTAATCAAGAGCAATCACAAGATATGCATTTGAAAGACATATAAGATATGAATCAGGCTTATATTCTTAAAGCTGTCCTCGATGCCTTAAAGCCAGGAGAGCTGCCGATGGTGACTGGGCTTGAGAGCTGAAGCAGCAGCAGGGAAAAGCCCTTCATGAGAACAGGAGAAAATGTGCTTGTGCTTTCATGTGAGCCACGTGGCAGTTGCTCTGCAGTAGGTTATCTGCACAAAGACTGAGCAGCAATGTGGAAGAGGGCCCAGTTATGCTTTGCTGTGTAATGTAGAGGCAGATAGGGAGGAGGTGTGAAAACCAGCAAACATGCTACGAGACAACCTATAACAGCATCACGATCACCACTTTATTTACCTAGGGCATCCATGCTTAACGGACTGTGGGCTCCCTCCAGAGTCAGCTCATTGATGGCTTCCCTGGAAGACGAGTTATCAGACACACAGTCCACATTTAAACCGTGCTTGGAGGAGAAATTCTGTTGGAAAAAGCCATGAGTGTTTATACAGGACTCTTACTTGACAGGAGGATACTGTCAATGTCTGCTTTACCCCAACTGCTGTTAGAGCCAAGTGAATGGAGGCAACTGCTTGAGCTGAAAATGCCTTGATTTCTCTTAGATTATCTGTAACACTTGGGGGAATAGGGAGGGAGGTTGCAGAAGGTCACAGGGCAGGGCCATGAGAGAAAATTATGGTTCAAGACCTGCCAACTCCAGCATCCATGTTGGCAGAACAGAACTGCCACAAAACTCACCCCAGAAAGCAGACGCTGCTTTCTGTGGAGCAGCAGTGCGCTGAGACCAATTCCCATGTCCCATGGGACACTGAAGTAGCCCATTTCAGAACAAAAAGGGGAAATGTCAGAAACCAAGCTGTTAACTGGAGCACAGTAATTATCATCAAATGCAAATGGGAGGATGAATGAAGGACTTGGGAGTGCCTGGGAGTCGTAGTTGGTATGGATCCAGTCTGAGTTTGCACAAGGATCAGGTCACCTGGGCAGGGCCTCCAGAGGTCGGTTTTATTAATGGCAAAATGAGAGCAGCCTTAGAAGCAACTCCCCTTTTTAAAGGTTTGTGACACTGTCTGTGGAATTCAGTCACACTGCAGAAGCAGGTAAAAATGGCTTTGAAAATAGTCAAAGGCAATAGTTGTGTATATCTCAAAGGGCTTTCTGTGAAAGTTTATTAATCCTGTAGGACTTCCGCACACAAGAAGTGAATTGTGTCTACCCTGGTGATTTTATTTCGACTGTAATCATAGTTATTCTAATTTCTGCTTCCTCAGTGAGCTGGACCTGTAGAGAAAGCAGTGTTACTGCGTGCCAGACGTGGATAGGGTCACTGCAGGCACACAGTCTTGCACATAAGCATCTGTGACTCAAAAGCAGGAGGCAGAGAGTCCCTGAACCTGGATCTCGCTTCCTTTGGCTTAACTTTAGGAAAATCATTTCCTCTTTCTTGCTCATCAAACAACTCTGAAAAGGAGAAAACCCACCATGTCCCATCTCAGGGATGCTATGCCCATTTGTGTTTTTAAAGTGCTGTGAAATATTGCGAGGAAAGAGCCACGAAGCTTGGGAAGAACGCAGAACACTCAGTAGCAGGGCAGGCAAAACAGGGTCCGTGGCCACTGCTCAGGGATGCAGCAGAGCCCTGTAGGGCTGTAGCGGGGGATCTGCTGGGTCTTAAGTGTACGTAGCTGCTTCCAAAGTTGTAGAGCTGTTTACAGAGAGAAACAGCAGTATCCCAGGCTATATAGTATGGAGAACCCCACAATTTTTCCAGCATGACTGGAATCTAAAACATGGAGCAAAACCACTATCCAGATTGGTCTGAGAAGCTGCTGAGTGATCTGTAGCTTATCATTTTTTTCTGTTTCTCCCACTCCATGTGCAACAGGCTCTCTGCTCCTTCCTCTTGGAATAACCCTCTGATAGCAAATGGTTTTGTTATCCACGGAACAAGTTCTCTTTAATCGCTAGTCCACCTTCCTGTCTCTACAGCAGGGTCAGTAAGCCCAGCTCGGTGTCTGGGAGCTCTACCTCTAGGTTTATAGTCTGGACTGTGTTTGGGCTCTGAGGTCCTTCATCCTTTTCTGTCGATGCTTCTTGCGAAGGATTTTCACATCCAAGGGATAAGGATGAAGGCAGGTCATCCATCCCAAACACCCTTTCGTAGTTCTGAATGAGAAACTCCACAATCTGGGCTTGATACCCAGAGTCAACAAGGCATGACATTGAGACATCGCTCCCTGAGCCTGGCCGGATCAGAGTTGGCCCAAATACTATGCCCAGGTTGTTTGGGGACATCTTGTTCTCTTCGTATTTCTCTGCCACCCTGGGGAAGGGAAACAGGACTGTTAGGGGCTTCCCAGCTCTCAACCCAAATGCACTGAGTACACAGATGGAATGCACCAAAACCCCCATTTCCTAGTAGAGAGAGAACTCCCATCTTTTATGGGGAGCAGAGCTCTGGTCTGTGCAGGGAAACTCCAGAGAAAAATCTCAGAAGTTGCCTGGATCTGTCTGGATGGTGCAGCCCTACTGAGAGTGGCTGTTTCTTGTGACCTGTGTTCAGAGCTGGGTGAAAGAGGGCTTGATTCAAGTTACTCCTTGACCTCTTGCTCTGTGCTTTATGAAGCATTATCAGTAAGGACCTTCTGGTCCTTCTTGGTCATTGAGACTTTCTCCTAATTGCTGCAAGATGGTCCTTTCCATGAATGAAGTTTTTACCCTCCTCAACTGCCTGCTTGGCTCTCCCAGGTCAAGGAAGCCCAGACGCTCTTCTCGTACACATTTGGTGCTGTGCTAGCCGCTCCTCTGGCAGCGAGGTCTCAACAGGGATCTCCTGTGGTCGGACCTGACACTAACCAGCGTGACAACCAGCACGCTCCTCACCTGTACAAGTGTGCAACGAGGTGTCGCAGAGTGTTGTAGTTGCTTCCAGGCAATTTGCTCAGCAAGTCCTTCATGCTCTGGATGGGATCGGAAGGGAAGCCTGCACAGTCCAGCTTTTCCTCCCCAGGTTTTTGCAAATCTTTGGCAAGTGCAATGAGATCATTATAGAGGTGGGACAGCAGCACCGGTGCCGAAAGCTGCAGCAAGAGGGGAGGAAAACAGCATGTTACTTCACCCTGCTGGTCTGGCACTGAGGAATGCGGTCGGCTGAGCCCTGCCCTCCCGGCAGAGATTTGGTACCCACTTCCTTCAGGAAATGCTTCAGGACCCCAGTGATGTCGTGGGGGGAGTGCTCGGAGAGCTCCACCAGGCTCCGTCCGTTCTCGAACGCCTGGCACAACTTTTCCACCCGGGCTTTGGATCCACTTATCCGATAGATCCCCTGCATAGTTCAGAGGGGGAGAGGTCAGGAGTTTTGGATACAGAGAAGAGAAGACCAAAGCAAGAATAACTGACTACTCACCTGCACCCCGAGGGCACGGGCTTCAATTTCTGAGGTGCATTTCACCACTATGAAGGGAACTTCCTCTGGGAAATCTCGAGGAACCTGCGTGAAGTCAATGCCAAAAAGAGGTACTCGGTTGGGCAACTTCTTGTGGCCGCAGGTGATGAGCAGGTTCTCGAGACACTTCTTGTGGCAGGCTAGGCAGCACTGAAACGGCAGAACCGCCCCACGTTATGGTCTAGTTGTGGTCCAGCACTGCAGCGGTGGCTGAACTTCAAGGATTTCTCCTGTTCCCCCAACGACCAAAGTCCCACCAACCCCAAGAGGGTTGCTTCAGGAAAGTGGCAGCTGGTGGCTTACTCAAGGACAGAAAAACACGCCTTGTGTAATGCAGAGGAAGAAAATGCACAGAACTTTGCAGAGGGGCCCCTCATTCCTGCAGACCTTCAGCGACATGATGGTCACCCCAGGCTCCCATGCAAGGCATCTGCAATGACATCTTCTAGCCCTCACCTCCTCACACTCGAAGCCGCTGACCATGAAAGTGTCACACTCCCTGCATTTGGATGGTCCCCGCAGCTTCCGGAGCCGGTGGGTCTGCGCTGCACTGGAGAGGAGGATGTTCTTAAACTGCTGCTGGGATGTACCATTTTCTGTGGAAACAGCATTAAAGCATGAAAAGGAACTGATACGTAAGCACGGTTTCCACCTAGTGAGTCAAATACGTGTGTGGCTCACCATTTTCAAAAGTTTGCAAAGAATCTCTCTCTTCAAAATCATCTGAGGAGGACATGGTGCTGGTGGATGGAGCTTTCAACAATTTCCTATTAGAGTTTCCTTGAGAAGAGAGAAAATATAAACAGCTGTTCTCATCCTCATGATACACAAAGTGGGTCAGTGCAGACTTTATTCCCGTTTTAGGTTTTGGGGAAATATTAGGCAAGAATTTCTGCAGCTCTCACCTGGGCTAGAATTGGGAGAGTCCAGGGACCGGGATTCACAACTGCCACCAAGGCTTTCTGTGTCGCTCCAGAGGGATTTGTTTGCACCTGCGGAAGGTGGATACGATGACAGACCATCCCAAGCACTCTCAGGATACTTCAACACGGGGTTGAAGTCCACACCAAACTCCCAAGAAAATCCATAAATACTTGTCAATGTTTTCTCCCAGTCTGAGCAAAGCCTTAAGGACTGCCCTAAGAATTTGAGAACCTCTCCCACCTCTTTGGCTACTAATCTAAATTAAACTACAGTGACTTGAGAGAAAATTGGGTCATCTTTATTAAATTCAACCTACTGTGTTCACCGTTTGTGGAGAACTGTTTTCTGGATGTATCTTCTGGCATGCTTGTGTCCTTTGCTGCGGAAGAGGGTCCTGTGTAATGCAATGCCATCTTCTTTTTGCTGCTGGGAGGGGACCTGAGAAGGGGTTGCTATCAATTTTCCAGCAGTGAAGAATAACAGACAATATTGCATCACTGAGGTGCCTTATGGGTACCTGAGACAAAGCATCTGTTTCAGGCAGATTACAGGTGTAAGCTGAGTTTTCAAGGAGACTATAATAAACACTTGCACCAAACTAGGAAAACAAATTTGTTCAATATAACTTCACCTTTTCTATCCGCAGGAAAAATTTAGATATCAAACAGCACCCACGTGAGAAAAGAGCAATCCAAATCTTTGGCAAATGGTAGAAATAACTGAAGGGATGTGGTACAAAACTGCTGCCTGCGTTTCACTGATGTTGGTCCTGTGCTCAGCAGAAGGAACCAGGTACATCTTTAGGTATCTGTTCTTTATTAGCGGAGCTACGCAGAGAGAAAAGATCCTAACATCTGATGCTGTGGGCTTTTCTGTAATTAGCAATCATAACGCTGCAGCGTTGCTAGTGACTTTATAAATGTGTTTTAAACATTTTTGTTGTTGTTGTTCTGTGCACGATATATTTCTGACCTTTCAGGTAGGATGTGGGTTTTCCACTTTTTGTTTTACCTCTGCCCTCCAGAAGTGAATGGCTCGAATTCAAACACTTCCATATGAATGTCTTTCTTCTGCAGAGCCTGAATGAATTCCAGGTATTTCTCGCCTGCTTTGTATGGCTTGCAGACCTCGGACAGGTACTGGTATCCCACTGGAATCTGTTCTGACTGAGTCTGCCGCTGCTTGAACATCCTTAAAGTGACCTTACAAGGGAAAGAAAACAAAAAAACCATTGCTAGTCAAAGCCCAGGTGCTTTTTCCTCCCTTGGATCTCACAGTCATTCACCAGTCTTCAGTTTTTCATTACCCAAACTTGCTTACCTGCACTTCTGCTTATAGATAGTTCTACTTAACAGGTCAGATAAAAATTATTTGCCACTGTTTCTTGTTCTAGGATTTTTTTCCCCCTAGACCTTTTCTACGGACATCTGTGTCCTCAAAGCAGTAGCAATTGAAAATGTGATTGTATATCTGAGATTTTTTAGTAGCAGGTTGGTAGCAGAGCAATGTCCAGAGCCCTCCCCTAATTTCAGCTGCTTGAGAATGGTCAGTTATAGGGTGGTTCAACAGTGAAATGGTGAAGAGTCTAGAAGTCTTATTCCAAACAGCAGTTTCCCTGAAATGAGGATTGGAGGAGAAATTGAGACTACACGTACCCATGTCAGGACCTCATCCCCTTGGTAAATGAGCTTGCGAATATGTGAGACGATCCGTGCTCGCACTTTCTCCAGTTCTTGTCGCCGAAAGTTGGCATCGCTGATGCACATCTTGTACAAAGCTTCTGCTTCCTGAACCTGTGCATGACCAGAAACGGAGCAAAGGAGGACAAAGTCACCAGGACAGGTGAGAAGATGCCATAACATGGCGTGTGGGATGGCTGGGAATACCAGCAGCTTGGTCTGAACTCGTCACCTTGGCTTGTGCCTCCTCGCAAGAACGGCGTCGCTTCTCCAGCTGCTTGTTGGCGCTGCCGGGGTTGGTGATAGCTGCGCTCTGGTATTCGTCCTCTGCCTTGGCACTCAAGTGCTTTGCTTTCTCCAGCTCCTCGCAGCGCTGGATGTATTGCAGGCGGGACTTGCGCAGGGATGACAAGGATTCATTCTTGAATAGGAAAAGGAACAGGTTTAGGAAGCCTGGCGAGGCAGTGGGAAGAACAAGTCACAGCAGTACTCTGCTTATAAGGGAAGCGCCTGTCTCTTGGTTCAAATGGGTATTATCGTACAAATGGAGGTCGGTATTCTCCCTCCCTCTCCTCCCAAAGTTCAGGAGCTCTAAGGGAGCCCCTGGGTTTCCTCTACAGCTGCGTAGACACCTGGCCATCCTGGGTCATGTTCTGCAAGGTGCCCAGGAGCATCTTCCTCCCCAGCAGGAATCCCTGGAGAAAAAGGCTGATGATGAAGTGCTAGCACAGTTTGTGCAGCTGGGTTTTGGTAGGGGGTCACAAGCACAGAGCCTGCCTTTGCAGGGGATCCCTCTCGGCTGAAGACAGCCTAGTGCCAGCGTGTGCAAACCCAAGCTGGCTCCTCGCTCTGCCAGCCTCTGCTGTCGGCAGGATGTGATGGGATCCAGCAGGCAGCACAGGCAGAATGGCACAGGAATGCTGCCAGCACTCCCCCCTTGTACTCTTTAAAAGAGTACTTTTATTCAATAGCAGGATGCATATTACATTATTTAGTTACTGCTTGTCCATAAACATTTGTTTTCGGTGTTTTGAGCCGTGACTGGCATGAAGGTCAGGCCCATGTATCGGCCTCTTACCATTCTCTTTTGCTCCTTTGTCCACTGATCTTTGAATTCTTTCCTCCATTTCTCAATTTCATTCTTCTTTGCTGACAGAGGCTGCCAAGGAATAATAGTTAGGATGGCAACAGTTCCTCAGGAGGCAGGAAAAAGGATCTGACAGACGAGGGCGTGACATAAGAAAGCAAGCCCTGCAAGATGTCTCTTTTTCCCTTAAACTTGGTGTGCATTTCATTCTCTTATCCCCTCCACCCCCTGGACCAGGATATATCACTTCATTAGGTCTCTATGATCCTCCTATCTAATCTTTCAGCAAATTTGTCTAATCCACAGAGAAATGCAGTACCTGGTAGAATTCCTTCTGTTGGAGCAATCCTGCAGTCTCAGTAGCTGAATTTCCAACCTTTATGTCATGTTCCAGGACCATTGTATAGAGTGCCCGAAGAGGCATGTTGTACTGCAGAAACCAAAAAAGCAAATATAAAATGATGGATAATCACTGCAGCTTTCCTAAATTAAAGAGCTTTTGGTAGCCATGACTGAGATCTATTACGGAAAAGTGAGAGTGTCTACACTGGTTAAATGAAGGGGAGTTATTTCAGACAACACAGATAGTAGGATGCTGGAAGCAGAAGGGTTTTTATGCTGGGCAGTATTGTGCTGACTCCATGCCTTGCCTTGCTGAATATCTAATTGTCCAAACAATTATTCTGTGTTATAAGCCCTTGGAAAAAAAAAAGGAACTGTTCCTATACTGAGAGGTTTAGGAATGGCTTTGGAGGCAGGATTTAGGATTGCTGTAGGATTTAAGCTGGACTCTACAAGCAGTTCACATGTGCAGACAGCCTCACATTTCCTCTGCATAGGACTCCCATCCTCCTCCGAAGGGAACCCCATGCAGTGAAGTAGGAACATCGCTAGGACCCATACCTGTTGGAGGATGGCATTTCGTCCTGATTCTGCTATCTTCACCATCCCTTTGGCAAACTCTGTCTCTGTAGAAGGGCAGAGTGGATTAGACACCAGATTCATGGTCACAGAGTTGGGTTTGTCAAAGCCAGAGGTCATTCCAGTCAATTAGGACCATTCAGGGAAGAAGAAATTCTGACCCCATGTCTTTGTCATCAGGCAAAAGCAACCAAAAGGGTTGGCGTTTGGCCAGTTTCTAACCTGTATACTTTTGCTTGCAACTGTGTGTTCTCAGCTATGATTTTTAAAAAAAAAAAAAAAAAAAGCTATCAAAAAGTGTATGGGCTCCCAGCTGGTTCTGTGCACAGACTCACCGTAACTCAGACGTTTTTCAATCCAGCTGAGAAGCTCTTTGACATATTTACACCACATTTTGGCGTATTCGAGGGCTGCGTCAATGCCACCTTCACATTTTATCAGCATTTCGTCTGCCTCCTGAACTGCAACAGAATAAATCCAGGTTCAGAACAGCTCTGGCTGATGGCCTCCCCCAAAAGTGGCAAAATTGGAGTCTCAAGAGTTGGTGCTGTGAAATACTGAGATAACAGCCATAAAAAAGGTCTTTCAGTGAACAATGTCATCATGATCTACTTCATGGTGACCCCATGCAGTCCTGCCCGTGGAACCACGCAAGTTCCAGGTAATTTAGACATGTATGTTCCTCTGCCCTCTGCTTTTAATGAAATATTTTTATTTAGTTTGTTTTGAAATACAAACGTGAAGGACCTAATGGGTTACTGGGGAGTTGCAGGAAGTATTCTTATTCCTTAGTGGAACCTAATACAGATTCACCACACTGTGGTGAGCAAATTGAAACACATTTCAAGCTGAAATCTGTGAGAAAGCAGCTTAGAATTTTTTTTTTTTTCTTCATATGGACTTTATATGAAGAAAAAACAATTTTATGTTGCATTTTATGATGCCAGTGACAAGTACAGAGCTGGTGAGAACCCTCCCAGCAGCTCACAAAGTGTTTCAGAGTATCCCAAGTTTCACTGGGTTGATCTTTACTGTGCTTAAAACCAGCAGATGTTTGGGAATTGATGTCTCAGTATTTAAAAACCAAGACCTCATGAGAAGCTCCCTAACGAGATGTTAATGGATGAACAGGGGAAGATCCGTGTGCTGGAGGAAGCAGTGGGACTGCTGAGCTCAAACAGGCATCCGCATCCTTGCTGGGCATCAGCCCTAGCTCAGCTTGAGACCGATGCCAGCGGAGACACCGGCATTATTCATCCATGTCATTAGAAGGCTGCCAGGACTGTTGCCAGGTGACTAAGTGTTCTCATGTCACCTCTTTGATTTTTAATTAGCAATGTTACCTGTTACGTCTGCCTGCACTTGTCTCTCTGAACTGGTTTTGCTCTTGCAGAAACTTTCACTCAGCTGTGGGGGGAAAAGAAAAAAAAGAGGAAAATGCTGAAAGAAGAATGAGTATTCAGAAATTGGAGGATTTTTCAAAAAGGCCAGCTGGAGTGCTGATTTTGCTTAGCTAAGCAACTCAGTGCAGTTAAAATAGTAGCCTGAGATTTGACAGAGAGAAGGTAGCATGGTATAAAAGCCTACCACAGGCAGAAACACGGAGGAAACATATGATTAAGGCAGAGAGATCAAAGCTGGAAAAGGGCTGCAAGACCGAATGCTGGTAGCTCTTGTTTTACTACAAATCACAAAATAAAGATAAAAATCAAATAAGTTTAGCTCATGGGATAATATGATTACATGAGAACAGTTGCTGTCAGAGAAAAATTAAGTTCCTAGACCCTTTGTTTATACAGAAAAGCATGAAATGAGGCTGACAATCCCCAAAAGTCCCATACTGCTGAAAGTAAGCGAAAAAACATTAAGTTCTGTTTTGAAGGTCTCCTTAAGGCCAAAATTTTAGAGATTTTTGATGCATGACTCTCAAATGTATTCTGGGTTTGCTGTCTGGTCTGATCTTTTTCTTAGCACACAGAACTTAAACCAGCAATTTCCACATCTTGTTTTTCAGAAAAATATAAATCCAAACAGTAAATGCCTGAGTGTTTCCACTAAATATTATCTGCTCTGTTGCCACCTCCATCATTGTTATAACCAAGTGTTGTACAGTTCTTTTCTATCTATTCAAGTAAGAGCTGTAACTATTTTTTTTCAGATGATCACCCAAAACCCAACTTTAATAACATAGAATTTAATAACATAGGATCATTCACTTTGGCAATGGACATCGGTAATTTCTTTAATAAAATGGATCTCATTCTTTGCCTACCGGAACAACCTCTTTTTCTGTGGTCAGGTCTGTGTCATCAGTGCTGTCAGCATCACCAATGAACATATCAACCGTCCTGTATAGTGAAAAAGAATGCAATGAAATAAATTAAGGTTCCAAAGACCCAGAAAACTAGTTCAGCGCTGTTTCTGTACATACGCATTTCCAATTGAGATTTCTATGGCATCCAGGCTCCGGAATATCTCACTGTACCGCTTCCTATTTTCAGGTGTCCTCTCTTGATTGTCCAGACCTGGAGTTGGAGAAGAAATCATTTCACTGAAATGCCTGACCCAAAGCTCCCCAAGGTCAGCAGGATGGTTTCTAGAGGTGCAGGGGAGCGTGGCTGAGCCCCGCTGTCCTGCACAGATTCACAGGGAAGCGACAAACTGCGATGGCCTGGCAAAGCACAGCAAGGTGAGCTCGAGGGCGAGATGGGATTTGAAAAAAAACCTTAGGAACAGTAAACTCATCGAGGTTCCTTGGGCAGAACCCCCAGAAAATGAGTCTGCAGATGTCCAGGGGAGACATCTAAGCTGGTTTTAGGGCTTGCAATCAGACCCGAGATCAGCTGTGAAAACTGGGCAGAAACCTTTATCGTAGCCACTCTGAGCTGAAGTCACGCCACTGTCCTTAGTTTGGTACTGGCAGACCTGACGGAGCGGCTCGCAGGATGCAGCGGCATGCCCTGCACCTCGATCAAACCCACGTGCACGCCATACAACCTGTGTCAGCAGAACCATGTGCATAGAAAACAGCAGGCATTGCTGCAGTCCAGTGGTGCGTGGGCTGGGCTGTGTTGCAGAAGTTGCCCGTTCCTTGCGCATCATGTGTGTGTGTCGCAATGTTTTATGTGCGGGGACCATTTCTCAATATTGTACGTGCTTATTTATGGTGATAATCTACATTATGAAATCCTGCAGCTGATTCAGCCCCCAGCAGGTACAAATTATTGGGCATGCAAAGTATAAAACGGGCTTGTCCCTACTTGAGGGGCAATGCACTCCTGCCATGCACCTCTGTAAGGTCTAAGCGTATTTTGCCCACAGGGCAGAGGCGCACACATGCATTTTACATGGGGTTATTGATGCCGTTAATCTCACTTTCCACTCTGCCGTGTGTTTGTCACTGAGGGCTGAAACTAAAATTGACTCAGGCTGAAAGTTGCTGAAAAAAAAAAAAAAAGGAAAAATGTTTTAAAATATGAAATGGGGCACAATTGGTAAAAAAAAAAAAAAAACAAAAGAAAACTTCAGTCTTCTTTGTCCTTTTGACATTCCAGGAAACAGGATGTGGTTGACCTAAATCTAGAGTTGCTTCACTGATAGTTGACTTTTTGACAGTGAGCAAGTACTAGTAAATGTTGCTCAAATGATGGTTGGTAGAAAAGTGAGGTTTTTGTCTCATTTAGTTATAGCTACTCCTGGGCCTTGTCTCAGTCCTGAAAAATACAGATTTTTCAAGTCAGGTTTTGATTAGGAGCTGGCCTGCCATTAAGCCTACAAACAGCATTGCACCATTGCTGACCCCAGATTTGCAGAGCCACGTTGTCTTTGAGAGAGGCCAATGACTCTGGGAAACTCCCACCACGTGGGGGAAGACCCAGCTCCTGGGCACTTGCTGGGGGAGCGGTACAATCCTGGTCATCTTCCAGCCAAAATGGTGCAGAAGAGCAAGAGACTGGCTTGTCTGTACTGATAATAAGGGAGACTTTGAGCATGTATGTATGCATATGGTTTTTTTTAACTATATAAAGATGCCAAACAATGTGGAGAAAGTATGTGAACGTACAATTAAGAGAAAGACCGGGAAGTATTGGGCATTTTTTTCCACAAATCTCCTTGGTTGGTGTCAGATGAAAGTGCTGTCTGACAATCATATAGTTACAGTGTCCAAGCCTTGAACATCAACCAGTCTAACCCTATCATCAGCTTAAAAATAGAAATAAGTGTGAAGAAGGCTGGGTGGGACACTGAAGCTTCAATTCCACTCACAGTCAGCGCTGAGCAGCATGGGCCAGATGCTGCGTTCCCTTCTGCATCAAGAAATGAGCTGGGAACGCTCCTAGCTTAGTGGCCTTTGCTGAGCAGATAATTAATATTTATGCTGGCCTTGTTCTTTAAAAGTTTTCTGAACGAACGTTTTACTCCAAAGTGAAACAAGACACTGAAAATGTGTGAAGACACGCTTGTTTTTGTAAAACATAAGCCACTGAGGTCTGAAGGAACTGCAAGGAAGGGCTCAGACTGGCCTGGCACGCTTGGAGGACCTGGGGAAGGGATTTAAAAGCACCAATGATGCTAATAGAGGACTGCAAACTGTACCCAGTGCCTATCCTGCTTAATCGTGATAAATCAACATTTTGCACTTGGTGGGTGACCTCAGACAGGCAGTTTACCAAACATCTCATTCTGTTTTTTCTGTAAGAGACACAAGTTGTTCATAATCCAAGACGTAACAAATCCAAGGCATACTAATTTAATGTGAATCCTAACGACTCTTGTTACTTTGCAGGAGCAGATGGACAGCTTTAATTTCTCTTGTTTACCACTAGCAGAGGATTGTACAACAGGAAGAACTGACTCAACTTGAGCAGCACTGGTGATGGGCAAAATGAAACATTCTGCTTTTGAAAGCAGATATTGTGAGGTACTGTAAGATAAGCAAGAACCTCAGGTTCTCACAAGTCTTTTCCTTCATCTCACTAAGATAATATTATATGTAATACTATAAAAGTAGGAAGGTGGAAAAATTGGTCATAAAAAGTTTCCCTAGCCTTGCTGTAGCTGATGTTATTAGCTGCATTCTCACAAGTTTAAACATGTGTCTCCTTGTACGCAGCCCCTGTGTCATTCAAGGGCAGCACCAATTTGTCCCATCTATTTGAAGTCTTTTGAGTGGCTTTTTGGCATGTGCAGGTCTGGGCCAAATGATTCATGTGCCTCATATGTATTTCATCAAGGAAATGAATTGCCTCAAATGTATTGCTCTTCGCTGTCACAGCTGTCATCAGCCAGCCATCTGTTGGACACCTTCAAGATGTCCCTTCCTGATGAACCGTGCACTCCTGATTGCCCACCTGCTAAATATGTAAACATCTGTATACATTTTCCTGTACTAGAAGGAGAATGGAGCCCCTGTGCCTGGCAGGCTTGCAGAGGCTCCCAGAAATATCCATAAACTAATACATCTTTCAAATCCTGCTGAAAGCCCTTTCCTTTGACTAGTGAGGATTAGGTAGCAGAGCATCTGCTGCGGCGCTGCGATATAGGACCACAGGCCTGGAGGAGACTCTGGCTCAGTCCTTTGTCCGTTCACTACAGCTCTGCAACCTTATTTACAAATGGCTGCTTCAGTTTAAAGCCAGTTATCTTACTGGACAACCTAATGACAACTGGAAGGCTGATCTAGAAACTCAGTCTTCTGGAGATTAAAAGCCATCTATGTTTCTTGAAGGACAGTGTATCCTTTTTCTTCTTATCTTAGACAATTCCAGCAGAAACCTCTTCCAGCATCAGCACTAGACCTGCATCCTAAAGGGGAGCATCCCTGCACGGCCAACTCTCGCACTGGAGCCGGCCAGCTGTTGTGCGAAGTTCTGCCCCATCCTTGGATGGACAAGACTGTCACCTCATCTGCTCATCTACCTTCTGGAAAGCTCACCGCTCTTCTCTCCTTTTGCTGCCGTTACAGGGAGAGCAAGCTCCCACAGTGGTGGGTGTGCAGAGCGTTGAGGATATTTTTAGCAGGACAAGCTCTTGTTCTGCCATTCAGCAGAAGCATCACTTCCCTTTCAGCCGCAGTTACCGTGAAATGAGATAAATGTCTAAAACCCTAATTCAAAGCGTGGCACCGTTGCCAACCTTGGTATCACAAGCCTGTTCCCGGTAGCGCCTTCCTCTTCTCTGTGCTCAGTCTTGCACTTTGCAACACAACATCTGAATTTTTCCACCGGGGCAAATCTCCCATTTCTGCATAAAACGACACACACTTCTTAGCAGCATCTGTGTAAAATCCCCTGCTTGCTAAGCCACGACATGGTTCGAACCAAATGAGTCTGAAAACTCTCAAATTGTTGTCCGCCACTCCCGCAGGAAATCCTCCCTCTTTAACCAAGACATCCCTCAGTGAGACTCCAGTTATGGCTGGCAGCAAAGGACGCTGCTCCAGCTGCCCAGATCAGCATCTCTGTCTATGTGAGGAATAACAGTTTTGGAACAAAATAATCCAAGTTCCTTGACAACGGTTTTGCAAAACCAAGACCGCTTCCCATCTGTCACTCTGATTTCTCATCTTCTCTTCCTGCTTCAGTGGAACAAAGGTCCTGGCAAAAACTGAATTTACAAATCAGCTAATTTTTGAGGAGGTCGGAACCGCTACCAAACAGTGCGATCACCCACAACTGACAGGAAATACTAGCAAGGTCAGATGTCTAAAATAGTAGTATGTATTAATGAGGGGATTAATTAAACATGTCAGGGGGAGGAAGGGGAATTTCCACTTAATACATCAATTCATTGAAAAAGAAGGTGAGCACGCAGCAAATCTTTGAGATGTCTGACAGCAGAAACTGAGCACAGGTGCATTTAGTTTGCAAAATAAAAATGAGGTGATTGCCAGCTTTAGAGGAAAATATTAGTAAAACAGACTTGCCTTGATAGATGGCAGCCCCCTGCAGTTCTTAGCTAATAAACCTTGCTTTTTAAGTAAGAAAAGTACAACTACATGAAACTTCTGGCTGTTCATTTCTTCAATAAGAAAGAATAAGGAAATGTTAGCAATGGTAAGAAGAATTTAGACTGACAATGAAGCACAGCAGATGCTTCCAGTACTGGAAAACAGTAAAAGAACCCTCCCAATTAGCAACAGAAGGATGAATCTAGGACACTTACTGGCTTAAAAAATAAGACTGAACAAAATAATTTATACCAGTCATCTTTGTTTTGCAAAAGAGCTGTCAAATAAGCCTCCTTCTCCTTAACAGATGAGATTTTGTTGATAAAAGGCACTCTGTGGATACGGCACACTTGGATATATCAAGGGCATTTGACTTTTACAGTCATGTCACATTCTGGATGGTATTCTTGGTCGCACATTAAAAACTGTTTCACTGACAAACCTCAAAATACATCTTTAATCAATGTATAGGGTTGTTTCTAGAGGGATCTCAGAAAGAGATTCCTGCTCTTTGGTGGGTTTATTAAATGATCAGACTTGTATCATCATCTCTCCTGGTAAAGTGCTTGATGAGACCAAGATGGTAGGCCAAGAAGTAAGGCAGCTATTTATTACAGAGTCTTTAAGTGGCCTCAGAAATGGTTATGCTTCCACTGCAGCATATAGCTGAACATCCACAAATTAAGTGCAGCTATTATATCGCTAGTCTGGAAGTCTCTGCCCTGAAAAGCAGCAGTGGACACAATGGGTAGTTGCCTAACACGAGCTTCACATGCAATGTTGCGGAAAGAGGACCTCTGCAAGCTCTGGTTACGTACAAAAGGGGAACATTGAGCAGAAATAGGCTCTGCTTTTGCCTCTGCATGCAATGCTGGATCACGAGCACGTTAAATGTTAGTGTCAGTTCTGACAAAGGGTTGTGCAGATGTTGCTGAAGACATAAAAACATTCTGTAGGGCAAGAGTGGGCAGAAAACTAGTCTCTCAATACAGTTTCTAAACAAGCTCAACTTAGTTTATGAAAGACATTGAGACATCCTTTAACTATCTCTGTGTATGATCATGAGCTATAGAAATTCTGCTAATGGTTTTTCAATTTTCATGACAAAGACATGACAAGATCCAGCTGCTGAAAGACAAGCTGAAATAAAGAGTTTTCTAGCTACAGGGATAACAATGCATTTGAATGTGGCAGCAGGGAAAGGACTAATGTTGCTTGCTGTGTTTCCTTGATTACAGAGCCAGTGAGCTTCCCCCCCCGCCTCTGAAGCACCAGGGACCGGCCCCTGTTGAATGTGGGGCTCTGGCAGGAGGGATTCGTGCTCCCAGGAAGTACAGAGACCTCTTAGATGCTCAACTGGTAAGCGTTACTCCGATTTAAACTGATTATGTTCATAAATAGGGTTGTCACCTTTGAGAAAAAGGACTTATAGAAAATTTTTGTTAGAGGGACTTGAGCTGATGATGTGTAAGTACCAGCATTATGTACTTCCAATCTCTTAAGAGAAAATGCTGCGCATTCTGCCTCCTGAAAAGGAGGTTTGCATCCTTTCCTCTTACATAAGTCAGTGTCCAGTACAAATGCATCAAACAACTTCATCTGTCAGAGAAAGACTTAGAGAAGTGGACAGTCGGGATCTTCATGGAAACCCCAGTTAGAGGAACTTACAGCTGGTTTTAGCAGTCATATTTCCTAGGTGGCTTACAGGCTGATCTGTGTCATATGTCATACCATGCCCCAAAAGCTTACATTACAAAAAATATAAAAGGTTGTTTCAAATGCTGTCACATACCACTTGGTTCTGGGTCTCCCATGGCTGAATCTTCAGTGTTTTGGTCTGAAAGCAGCAGAATCCCAAATTACCCAGCTTTGAATCACAGCTGAATTAAGTAAAACACAAGTTCTTGGTCAGATCAGATGTGAAGAAATTATCCAAAGGCCCATGATAGCTGCATGTGAAGACGACCTGCACAAATTAACTGGCAGAAGCGCCCGTCGGTGAGTGTGGCTGCTGTAGCCAAATCTGCTTCCTGCAGACACGCTTCCGTGTGAGGAAACAGTGTGCAGCGTACATTTGTTTGATCGTGAAATTTGCATAACTCAGATGGGTCTTGGTAAATAGCAAAGAAGGGACCGTTTCTGAGTCCTCCTGGCTTCAGTGCTTGCAGCTATCGCAGCATCCCCAGTTTTTCTACCTGGAGAGCACTCTCTGCTTCCTAAGAAACACCCATGCTTCCAAATACACTGAACAAACCACTGAGAAACAGCTGGTGGTGAGGGGAAAGGGCTGTTAGGTTAAAAGAGGGGACAGAAGAAGGAAAAGGATGAGCATCTTGGGCAGGGATGGGCCAGCAGTGGTCCTTGCCTGAGCCACCGTTTCTCTGCTCTCTTCGCTGGCGCGTGGGTGTAATGGAGCCTTCTCGGAGATCACAGTCTTTCTCGACTAAAGCTCAGCAAAACCGAAATCTAAACTTTTAATGGTTTGCTTCTTAAATAAAAACAAGCCCTGATTCTGTAAGTTTTTGATGAGTTAGGGAAAAAGCCATCACTTGTGTCAAGATGTTTTTCAGCCTGGGAGCATTCTCTAGACGGTGGACTGGGATGTAAGGCTTTAAATCCAACTGCCCCTCCCGCTGTACGATATGCTTCAGCTCACAAGCGATTGATTTACTGGCTGCAAGCATGTAGCTAGCGGTGCCATCTTTAAAATTGGTGAATTTTGCCTTCAGTTTTGGAATACTGGTAGTGATTTAGTGATGAAACTCTGCTATGGGAAATAGAAAACGTTTATTCAAAGATTATAGATCAAAGTGAGCAGAAACTGAAGTGAACTTTTTTCTTTTGCAAATATTAGAGACGCTGGCAGCAAAAACATCAGAGTCAACAAACAAACTTGTGCTCAGCAGTGAAGCCATTGATTGTTCTTCGCTAAATAATGAATATTTAAAAAAAACTATGCTTTCTTATGCAACCAAAAAGTATGCTTGTGGCCCTGGAATCCCAAAAACCAGTTTCCCTTTCCTCAGCATCTGCTGGAGACTCAAGTAATGCTGCTAAATTTCTTCTGTGAAATCTCTCCCTCCGCTTGCACCACAGACTTCATGGCAGGCAAATCTACAGGCTCTTCTGTCCCACTAACTACAGCCAGAAACAAGTCAGAGTTAAGATTCAGCTGATCCTTCTATCATTAACACTTGTTTAATTAAAAAAAAAAAAAAAATCCTAGAATCTCAGAGTTACGCCTTCAGTGTTGAATGTTTCAGGCTTAAGTGAAAGTGGCATGTGTGACAGTTTCTGCTCAGACTCTGGAGGTAATGGTTGACTTTTAGAAGAAAGCAGGAGACCTGGGATGCATAACCATGGCAAAGTGCTGCTGGGATCAGCGGAAGGGCAGAGTGATGAGTTTCTCCTATCAAATCTTCCCTAGCCTGTGCCTCAGTTTTGTGTGTTCAGTCGGTGTAATTACAAGTACGTTTAGTATAATTAGCATACCCTATTTGCAAAGTGCTTTACTTACAGATAAGTGCTATAAAAAGTGTTTTTCTAGTGTAAAGGCATTTATAGCCAAAAGGATTGCAACGTAGTAGAGCAACACCCCTCCAATTAATTATATTAAAAAAAGCTAATGAAAGCTAACACAAAGCAAGGAGGGTGGCTCCTTATTTACCAGAAATGTAACTCAGGATCCCAATTGCCAGTCTCATGAGACTGTTTCCTAGACATTCTTGCTGAATGAGTATGTCCTTTTTTCGTTGGGTTTTTTTTTGGGGGGGGTAAAAGTCGAGATGGTAAAACCCTAAACTTTCTTTTGCAGATCAGAGGCTCACAAAAGGGAAGTACGGGAATTCTTGAGAAATGGCTCATCTTCCAAGGTAACACAGAGCTGTATACAGCATAATAACGTGGTTCTCTAACCAGAGGGAAGCTGTAGCAGCAGTCTCTCCGCTTGCCGGTGCAGTCAGATCGGCACTGGTCATGGGGCAGAAAGCTGCTTCGGCTGCTCTGCTGACACTGAGCTCCTTCAGCACAGCCTGCAAACTCCTCCTGCGTTTTGAACAGGTGAATTTTTTTTAATTACTATTTTAGAACAAGCACAATGGCAAGCTACTGCAGACAATACACAGGAGCAGCCCCCTATGAAGTCTCATTAAACTTCCCTTTACGTCACCACTGCTATTTTACAAGGCAAACGTATTTTCACATCGGCAGGTCTTTTGAAGGCATGGGAGGAAAGGACCCGGGGAGTGAAAGCGGCAGTGTGGTTAGTGCACTTTCCTTCCTTCCAGGTCCCTGCCAGGAGCCTCGTGCTGGTCCTGGCTCTGCTCATACACAGAATATTGGGATGGGACATTCAGTGCTTCCTCTTGAAGCTCATCTGACCCCCAAACAAAGGCCCGGAACTACCATGATTCTCTTCTGAGGAGGCTGAGACGAGTTTTCAGGTGAGGATTTTCCTCTAGATTTAAGTATATCTGAGCTCCCAAGAAAATAATGTGCAAATATTCAAACCATCCAACCAAGGTGGCATGGCATAGGACACTACCTTAACCTCCAAGGGCTATCACAACCTTTCTGTGGGTCAATCTAATTCTCCCCCCCACTGCCACACACTGACAAGCAAACACATGAAAACATTTTGCACAGGATTCTACAGGAATTCAGTGCTGGGAGAAGTCCTGACACATGCCTCCTCGCTCCAACAGACATAACCAAGCCATGAACAGCTCCCCGGAGCCTCGCGTTTCTGTCCTTTGGTTTCACCATCCGAACGCAACGTGTCTTTATTAGGGGAAAACAGACAGATAGGTGCAGTTTGCCAGCACGATTGCCAACCTAAATAAAAGGCTCTCGTGTCTAAGCCTTTATCTTGCCTTCGTGTATTTTAAAAGCACCATCTTCCCTAACGATGGGATCTGGATACGAATAAGCCTTGATGATCACTGACTTCTGCTCAGCTTCAGTACTGATGTGCTTTCTGTGCACGTGGACACCCGTGTGTGTCTGTGCTGAGCCTGGTTGAAAGCTTTCCATCACCACTGAGCAGAGGGCAATAACTACAGCGCTCGTTAGGTTCTCTAAGGTTATGCATTTACCATCGATATTGGCGATAAGGGTTGCTACGGCAGGCTGGATGGCATCCCCAGTCAAAGCAGGATATGTGTTCAGGAAGGTAGAGATGGCTTGCAGTAACTCTGCCAGTTTGGCTTCAACAGAAGCTGAAATAACTTCTCCTAAAATTAAGAAGGGGAAAAATTACGGGTTTTTTGCACGCATGAACTCTTATCCTCACCTCTCCCAGGATGAACTCACTTCAGCACAGTGGTACAGGTACCTGGCTGTTCCTAAATACTCGAGTTCTGCACAAACCAGAAAATAAAAAATGCTGAACACCCAAGCAAGCAGAAAGCCCCCATGCAGCGAAGGGACGGATGCGGAAATTGCCCCGTCCTTAGTCACCAGGGCCAGGACCCTCGATGAGGCTCCACGCTGCCTTTTGTCCAGGTTCTACTCCACGAGCCCAAGCAGTGGACGTCCCTGCTTCCTGCTGCAGGAGTGTTGCATATCTTTGTGTCTTTACAACCTGAAGGCCAACCTCTGAGACAAAAACGCAGTCCCAAGCTGGGCACTTGTAAAGATACTCGGCAAAGGAGAGGGAGCCAGCTCAGGCAGATCTAATTTCCATGTGCAGCCGGCATTGTTTGGGGGCTGTTAAAAGCAAACCTTTTGCAAAACTAAGAGCACCGCCATAGTTAGGAATTTGCTCGAGAAGCATGGCCAAACCAACTTGTTTGGCATGCCTGGGGTAAGGCAGTCACCGTGACCTGGAGCTACAGCTTGCGGCCGTGGGTGGGGAGACCAAGATCACAGGGAACTCCGGATGCCTTGGTGGAGAGGGTGGCATTCCTCCAGGAGGTTTCTTGTCCCAGCAAGCAGTTGAAGGGATTTTGTTAATGCTGCCATGCTGTACAAGGTTTCTAGAGCAGCACCGAGCCTGTGATGATTGTTTTCTTAAATCTCAGTTTAGGTCTATTTACTTGGGCTCCAGCCTGGAAAGTAGAGAGGCTGTCCTGGGAAAAAGGAGGAGAGAGGGGGAAGGTGCCAGCGTGCCGGAGCGGAAGGCATGGCACTTCTGCTGGAGCACATTTCTGGGCTGTGACACACGCTTGGGCTCCCACCACCACCCAGAGCATCACCAGCTTGAGCCTTTCTTCCACTCATGACATTTGGACTCCTTCCCGATGATGAATCCCGGTTTTCCCAAAGGGGACATCGCAGGCACCCTTTGTGCCGGCCAGTTTAACTCACTTGTGAGTAATTGCAGGTGCTGTCAATAGCACTTGAAGTGTTTTTGCATCACATTTGGAGGAAACCTGTGCACTTAGATGGTTAAGTGCTCTGAAACTTTATCTGTTGATGCAATTCATTATGGAAAAGATGTTTGCATAATTAAATATCCGCGCAGAGAGAAGCCACCATAAATTGTCTGAGCGCCATCTAAATTCATTGCTTTAAATAAATAATGCAGCAGGAATGAGACAGCATCGCTTTTGCTGAACATAATCTGCTTGTTTTGTAAGCAAACAAGTGGATTGAAAAATATTTACCTTTTCCGAAGAGCTCACGGAAGTTCTGAAATTTCCTGTCAATGTTCCTCAGGTGTTTGGTGATGCAGAGCACCTCGCCAGCTGTGAAGTCCACGCAGCCGGCACAATCACCAGGGACAGGGCTCTGGATCGAAGCCCAGGCAGCAGCCAGGCATCCAGCATCGCGCTCGTGGCCGGGTGGAAGGCGTCTGCCTGGGGATCCGGCTGCGATCTGAGCACGACTGGCACTGTCCCGGGCTCCCGGCTGGTTCATGGCGAGGTGGAGCACCCGCTGCAGAGCTTTCCCAAGTCCGGTGGGTGAGCCTTTTTCTCAGGCTATGTTTTTGGGTGCACACATCCAAGGTCCCGTGGGCTATGAGCTCGGCTCCCCCTCATCAAAAGGAGAAGCAGCATTCTGCAAAAGCAACTGGAGACGCAAGACAAAACACTCAAAAAAAAAAAAAAAAAAAAAAAGGAGGGTATGGGATGAATTCTCATGCTCTCAGCATTTATTCATTTTCTAATTCAGCAGAGTTGCAACCAGTGTTTTCTGAGAAATGACCAAAGCAAGTTTTAATTATCAAGTTTCTTCACACCCTTTCCAGCAAATGGAAACCCAAGTTTAGGAAACTTTTCCTTAGCAAGGCTTGGATATCAAAACCAAGCCCCGAATATCCATATGCAATAGTGCTGCATTTCCGTATCGGCCTCTCTTATTTACCATAACATTATCTGCAAGTAAAAATGTTGTTTTAGGCGAGCTCTAGAGAATGTCTTCCATCTCTTTCATTGTCCTTCCTCAGCTAAAACACAGATGAGGGAAAAGCCATCACCTCTCGTGAGAAATCTCTCGGTTTATCCAAAGTACCGTGGCATCTTGGTATTTGCTGGTGAAACCAGAAAATCGAGCCGTTGCTGGTGTCCTGGTGCAGTTGGGCTCCCGAATCTCCACTGGGCTGCCCTGTGCCTCTGCTGCGGGAAGCGACGCTACTTGCAGTCTGCGTGGGATGAGTCTGCAACCTCAGACAGGTGTCAGGCTGTGTGGATTTTCCACATTCCTCTTGGGAGCTGTGAAATTACTCACTTCCCAGGCTATCTAGGGGATCAGACCCATCCTCCTAACCGGCTTTCATTAACTCTGTGCTGCCTGAAACTCGTGAAGCATCTTTGTGATTCTACGTGCACCAGTATATTTTATTTTTACAAAACAGCAAGGCCCTTTGTAAGGAGATTGTGTGACGTAGCGAAAATGTAAAGCAAGAATTATGCAACTGTAAGGTAGCATGTTTGAAAAAGTAAATATATCGGAAATTGATTACTTGCACTGGCTCAGATACTGCCCTAAACATTCAAATGCCCTTTGTTCTGTGTCCTATAAATATAAATAATTAGCCCCATGCATGAAAGCAGAGCTAAATGTCTTAGTGCCATGCAATGCGTCCATCAGGAGGATTTTCTTCTCTGATGGAACCCGAGATGGAGAAATAATGCTTGCAGCGGTTGGTTTGTAGGATTTTTCTGCTCCTCGCAGCCAGCGTGCAGTGGAATACTGCGTTCACTCCCAAGGTAGAGCATCTGCCGGCGCTGCCTCCCCTTGTTCTCCCACCTGCAAAGTGACTCCTGCCTGCGATGCGGCTCATCGACTTTGCTTTCTTGGCTTCCCACGTACTGTGAAGCTTTATCGTAAGAAAAGAGCGGCTCCATCTCACGCTTTTGTCTAAAGCACACTCGTAAGTGTTATGGCTTCTTTTACTGGGGAAAAAAGTAATCTAGAAAATCAAGAAAAGAAACTAAAGCGCTTGTTTCTCTTTACAGTGATGACAGTGTTGGCACAGCAGCACTTTCCCGTGCTGGCAGATTCACTTTTCACTATTGTTTGGTGTCCCTTCCTTGGCCTGTTGTTGCGCACAACCACCAAGAAAAGGGCAACTTTTGGTTTGGAACAGAGGAAAAGATGATGGTTAAAAAAAGAAAAATGGGTAGGGCTGGTAAAAGTCCACATTTAATATTATTGAACTTTACATAAATTCAGGTGGAGAGTGTCCTTTTATTGACATCAAAGTTCCATGAGGACGAGGAGAAGCACCTGACTGCCAGTTAGTAACAGGTGAAAATGACACCCTTTGCCTCCCTCCCATTGCTCCAGGTTCCTAATTTGTGATTTATAGCTTCTTTTTTAAACACAGGCGTACTAGCTGCTGGACACTGCCCGAGGTAAATGGAATATTGTTTCATTAGCAACCATCAGCCAGTACTGCTTCACTCTGCCAGCAGGTATGTCACCTGAAAGCACTTTTGGGTTTTATTTGTGCTTTTTCACGCAGTGTCCATGCACCACAGAGCATCCTGAAGGAAGTGCCCTTCTTGTTCTCCCTAACGCAGTGTCCCTCCCAACTGTTTATTTTACAGGACTTCTCCTTCCCTGATCTACCTGATAAACTTGCTGGGTGAAGAGAGAGAGGATTAAGTGAGAAAACAAGTTGAACAAGCTGGCCTTGCACGGCCTCTCTGTCTGTCTTCAACATGCGCTTTCCTTCCCAGATCCTTCACGGATCCAGCAAAGCTTTTGTAAATCCTCTGCTCACCTCCCCAGTGATACAGTGGAGAACAGGGGACCAGAAACGAGCAAATTAATGGTCCTTTTCCCCCTTCTCCGGCTTTTCAGACCCCTTGATTACGGAAAGTGGGGGATGCGCGCAGCAGGATTTCCCGCAGGCTCAGTAAACGAGATTTTTTGGCTACAGAGCGTGTTCCCTCTCAGCTGTTCAGCGTGTCGGCTTCACACAAATCTGTTGAATTTGACAGGACGGAGCAGAGCGGTGTTTAACTAAGGATATGTGCTGCCCTGGCAGGTTTAGGACAGGCAGATCTTCCACCCGGGATGGGACTCAAGCTTCCCGGTGGATTGCTGCCGTCTGCAGCGCTTGGCACTCTGCAGCAGCAGATGGCAACCGCGATTAGCAGATAAAAAGAGGTGGCTCACGCTCGGCGAGGCAGGTCACCGGGGCAGCTGCTGCACGTTGTAATTCCGATCATGGAGCAACCTGCTTCTCTGCGGGATTTGTCCGTAATGTAAATTTTCAGCAGTGTAACGTGAGCAGCGATGTGGGAGGTTTCTCAGGACTTGCTCACTTAGCGGGTGGGTGCCTGTCTCCTGAAAAAAAAAAAAACCCTACATGGGTTTATCGTAGGGATTCAGTTCCCACTGTTGTTTGCCACAGCTTCTCTGTACCTCCATAGCAGCGCCTGGGCATGCCGCCGTTTTTTTTTAATGCGATTCCCATTGAAACTGTTCAGCGAGTCATTCACTGAATGCTGGTCTCTAGCAGTTAATTTTCTTCTCACTTTTTTGCTAAATAAATGACAAAGATGTCACTGTGAGATTTTTATTACGCTAGGTCCTAGGGTGATAAAAAGGAAATGTAATTTAGTCAGGGTCAGACTATCCTTATTATGCTAACCAATTTTCCAGATATGAAAACCTTTGCCTTAAAACAATTCACCTTTTGGAAAACAAACGTGATTTTAGTGGATTTCTACAACACAGACAGATGTTGCTGTTCTGGAGATGTCGGGTAGGGACAGCGACCTGAGGGACGTCCCCAGCCAGCGCAGCCGCAACCTCCCGAGTCCCTAAGGAGACTCTTCACCTTCCTCTTTCCTTTCCCTGTTCTTCGCCTCCGTCTTCTTGTCCAGCTTGTACTTGAGGCGGCGGATGGGGTCGGTGATGCTTCTCCTGGTGCAGTCGTCAAAATCCTCTGCCAAGAGAAAATTTCGATCTACCAGCTCGGCAGCCTCCTGCCAGTTTCGGAAGCAAGCGGGGCCCATGCGTTGGATCTCTTCCACAGCATTTCCGACGATTACCTCCCCGTTTGGCTTCAGCACCACCACCGCGGGCACCTCGGACACGGCAAACCGCAGCTCCAGCTCCCTGCAAGGCAAAGGGGGAAGGAACCTCAAATGGGGAAGGGTGTAGCAGTCCTCGCCGCTCATCGTCTTTGCCGCTCCTCATCCTCACCATCCGGTAGGATTCCTGCGGCTTTCCTGGTGCGGACAGAGCTATGCGGAGCCTATTTGCTGAATGTAACCCGCTCGTTTGTCCGTCGCTGGTAATTAGAGCCTGATGCGGATCCCTGTGGGGCCAGTAAAAGGGGATTTGGGCGTCAGCCCCCCGGGGTACGGGAGATGCAGGACGGCTGCTGGGACCTGTTTTACAGGAGCAGCGGTTAAACAGCAGCAGGACCCTTAAAATTTTAACGTCCTCCAGTTTGCCCTCAAAAGGAGCTGGGAATAATTCTCGGTATTAATTGCAGCTCGTTCTGTCACTAATGAGGTTACAGTAAATGCGTGAGTGCCTCCAATCCGCCTGGCTGCGTCCATCTTTCACGCTACGTGTTCTGCCCAGAGGGCCGGCTGACGCGTCTTTAAGAGTTATAAATAGTGTGTTATAAAATTGGAATACAAATATATCAGCAAAAAGCGAGATGGAAGGAAGAGGAAATATTTTTGCCTTATAAATAGGTGCAGCCAAAGAGCTTTACTGTTTTTTTCCATGAACGCACCGCCCCGACTGCTCCAGCGGGGACTGAATATGAGAGAAAACATCTGGAAAAGAGTTTAAATATCTGAAAATACAGGCGGGGGCCCTTTGCAGCACGTGGGGTCTGCCTCCCTACTTCACCGGGGGCCGTACCTTTTGAAGGCGTCCCCGAAAGGTATGGCCAGCCAGCGTTTCGGCATGGACCTCAGGAAAGCGCTCTGCTGCTCCTCCGTCTCGTCCCGGGACACGTACACCAGGACCAGTTGCGAAGCTCGTTCCACGTAAAACTCGTCGGTCAACCGTAGGAAGAAATCCTTGAGGAGCGGGGAGAACTGCCGGCACCGCGGGCACTGACCGGATCCGAAGTAGAGCAGCAGCACCTTGTTCTCCAGCGTCCGGCCCAGCTCCCGTTCCGTCTCCACCTCGTCCCGTTCCCGGTTGGCCATCAGGACCTTCCCGGTGAAGAGGGCGGCCATGGACGGACGAGGCCGACTGAGATGGTGGGACGGACCGAACCCACCGTTCCCGGTGAGTGCTCGGCGGTGGGAAGGGGTTGCAGAGCCCCACGGATTCCCGGCAGCTCCTCGGCCGCCCCTGCTGCCAATCCCGGCTATTAACGATCCCGGATTCACGGGAGCGTCCGGTAATCGGCTTAAACGGGGAGGTCGGGGCCTGGGGGGCAGTGCCGGTCCCGGGCTCAGGGGGTCAGTACCGGTCCCGGGGAACCCGGGTGCTGCTGGTCCCGGGTGTGCGGGGACTGTGGGGTCCCGGGCCGGGGGTCCCGGGTGTGCCCGGACCTGGGCGGTGGGAGAACCGGGCGTGCGTGTCCCGGGTGTGCATGTCCCGGCCGGTGCCGGTACCGGGCCGTGGAAGTCGAGCGTGTGAGTCCCAGCTGATGCCGGTCCCGGGCCGTGGGGACCCGGGTGTGCCCGGACCTGGGCGGTGGGAGAACCGGGCGTGCGTGTCCCGGCTGACGCCGGTCCCGGGCCGTGGAAGCCGGGCGTGCGGGTCCCGGTGCGGACACGAACGCCGGTTTCCCAAACCGCCCGTTAACCCCCGGGCGGGCAGAGACCCTCCCCGGTCCCCCTCCCGGTTCTCTCAGTCCCGGGACCGGAGCGGCAGCGGCACCGAGGGGGCGGGGCGCAGCTCAGCGGTGACGTGTTGACGCCTCGCGGGGGCGTTCCCCACGCCTCTCCTCCTCGCCCAATCCGAAACCGGCAACGGTTCCCTCGACCAACAACATCTCGCGTTTCCCCTCCGTTCCGCCCCTCGGAGGGCGGTGGCGATCGCGTCCGGGGCGGGGCTAAACCTGAGGCGGCGGCGGCGGCCGAGGCGGGCGCGGGCGCGGGAGCTGCCGGCGCCGCCGCTCAGGTAACGGGGCCGGGGATGGGGATGTCCGGCCCGGCCCGGCCCGGTCCCCCGGAGCGCTGATCCCTGCCCCTTCCCTCCGCAGCATGCACCCGGCGGGGGTCTGCGCCGCCTCCCTGGGCTCCCTGGGGCTCCTGCGGTTCCTGGGCGCTCCCTGGTCCTGGAGCTTGGCCGCCACGTTGGGCGTCTGCCTGGGCAGCGGGGGATGGCGGCTGCTGCGGCTGGTCTTCAGGACGGCTCCGCGGGATCTCTTGTAAGTGTTGTCCCCCGGGATCCCTCCGGAGGCAGCCCCTCACGGCCACGCGTGGGAAGGGGTTGAGGGTCGGTGGGTTCGCCGCTTTGAAGCCTGAAGCGACTCGGGTTTTAACTTGCCCTGCCTGCGCACAGGCGGGCGGTTGGAAAGGCTCAGCCTGCAAGGGAGCGAGCGAAGGGACGCGGGATGCCCGCGGGATGCCCGCGGGATGCGGGTCCCGGTTCACCCGTGGAAGGAGTCGCGGGGCGACGCTTGTCGTTACACCCCCCCGAGCTTAAAGAGAGGGTAGAGCTGTCGGAAAACGCGTAAGCCGAACGAGGGGATCGCAGCGTAGAGATCCAGCGGTAAGTCTCCGGCAGCTTCTCCATCTCCTGGGAGTCCGTCACCGCTGTCGCATTTAGTTCCGCGGTTTTTAGGCCTCCGTGAGGATGTGCCTTTATTCCAAAGGATTTAGGGCTCCTGCGATTGCCAGCTTCGCTCTGGCTGTCACTGTACTTTGAAGAGCTGTTTCCTCCCGATTGCCCGGCAAGCTGGGAATAATGGCAGAAAATAAACCGGGCAGAATAAAGCCCTTTAAGTGCCTGGAAAGTGCAGCTCAGCAGTGAAAAGGCTCCTCTGTTCTGTATTTGGCACAGCGCGGTGTAAGGTCACTGTGAAAGCCCAGCTCGGCCTGACCATTGCCAACAACTTGTTACTGAAACGCACCCTTCCCCCTTCTGCGAGGCTTTGCTGAGCGAGGCTCTTGCTCTTGATGTTCAGTCGTGAGAGTCGCGGGGGTTTTTAACTGCTAATATTAAATGACCTTTCAAGTTTCTGGGGATTCTTCCAAACCCTTGTTGCACAACAGTTTCCTATTTTAATGGTGGAAAAGTACTGCCTCCATCTTCCTACCTTCAGGAAGGAAACCGGATCCATTACGTTTACCCAGACCTGCTGTCCTCGTTTTGGTGGTGGTGTTATGGTAGCGTACTTTAATAAATTTCTTTTCGTATCTAAGTTATAACTGATAGCCAAAGCAAGAGACCCAGCGCGCCCCTAAAGATAGTTTCCTCCAGGACAACGTAAGCGAGACAGTTGAAGTTCAGACAACAGCTTTTGCCGCCATCCAGCTTGAACTCTGTCAAGGTTTGACTTGCAGCTGCTGCCTTGGAGACTTAAAATAATTATGTAAATTATGGAAGGCAAAAACCAAAAAGCCTCGTTAGAGCAGTCTGGTTTGTTCTTTTATTGAGCAGTCTTGATAAGGCACAACGTCTTTAAAGGAGCTTGCCATCCAAGAATAATTATTATTTATTAATTATTATTAAAATCTGTGGCTTCTGCCTGGTAGTGTCTCAATAGCCTCACTTCCTATCGTCCCAGGACTGCGGCAGAGACTGACTCACAGGAAAATGCGCCGGCGAGCGACATGCTGGCAGTCGTCTCGTGGGTGAAAGGGGAAGCCTTTGGCTTTGTTCTCTTAGAGCTGAGGCCGTGCGTTGTTATCAAAGGGTCAGGCTGTCTTTGTTGTTTAAATGCTCTTGGATCCTGAGGGGTATAATTTTATGAAATAGCACAAAGATGCTGCAAAATGTCCTGACAAGAAAGGTGCTTCCCACGTGAAGTACGTTTGCTTCCTTTTGAGGTAAAAGCAATGGTTGGCAAGTCCTTTTTTTTTTTTAGGATGGCAGAAGACATTGTTAAAGGATGTAATTTACCCTCTTTAATATTTTCTGTAGGCTTGTTTGAACTGGTATCGATGTGAAGATGGATTCCCTGTGTTTCATAGTGTGGAAAGTACCAGAACAGTTGCTGTTTATTTACCATACTGGTAAAATAGCCGTCATTTGCTGTAGAACAGCAGTGATTAAAAGTTCTGGTTTCGGGGTGGCGCTTCAGCTGCCCAAGGACAGGGGGATGCCGGTGGGACGCTCGTGCAGAGTGCGTGCGTCCTGCCCGCGTCCCTTCTAATTTGGAAATTGTGCTGAAAATTAAGCTGTTACTCTCTTTCTTTGCTGCAGCGGCCTCTCGGTGCTGTTACGAGTCAAGTACAAGTTGCGAAGGCATCAAAAAGCCAAAAGCACCATCCCCAAGATGTTCCAGGATGTTGTCCGCAGGCACCCCGACAAAGTGGCCCTGATTTATGAAGCCACCGGTGAGCAGTGGACCTTCAGGAGGCTGGATGAGTACTCCAATGCCGTGGCTAACTACTTCTACCAGCAAGGTTTCCGTCTGGGGGACGTCATCGCCATCTTTATGGAGAGCCGTCCCGAGTTTGTTGGCCTCTGGCTAGGGATGGCGAAAATCGGCATCGAGGCGGCTCTGATCAACTTCAATTTGCGCTTGGATTCTCTGGTTTACTGCGTGATGACTTCGGGCGCGAAAGCCGTGATCTTCGGAGGGGAGCTGTCTTCAGGTGAGTCACTCGGGTGTTCGTGCGCCTTATGGGCAACTCGTGAACTGTTCGCTTGGTCCTGAGAAAGGCAGAGTTTGAGTAAATTAAAAACAAAAAGGCAGCTGGCTGTATGAAAAGCTAGGGAAGATGGTAAATCTCCTGATTACAAAAGGCAGAAGCGTTCAGTTAGTATCTGAGGCTAAAAGAGGAGCGGTGTTTTGAGCAGAGCGGTCAGTAGCTCGGTTTCATCTGCCGGCATCTTCCTGATTTCCTGGTGCCTGAACTGAGCTCCGTGATTTGCTCTTGTTTCGTTGGATCTGGAAGAGCTGCTTCAGGAGCCTCGTGCTTCATCGAGAAGTGGCGATACGTGCCACAAGGCGTGTTTCTCAGCCGCAAGGCCTGTTTTTCTCTTTTGCTGTGTTAATACTCTTTGCCTAATGCCATGCTTTCTGCCACAGGATGGGTTTGTCAACGGATGCTGGTTTTAAATACATCCCTGCTTCTTTAATGAACTCTGTTCCGATGGTTGTTGTTAGATCTGGTGGTTTACTATTCTGAATCATCTCCTTGAAACCATTTTAGATTATTTGAAGATCGCGATGTGGTCATGGGGAGAGGCAATTTCACGTAGTTTTTTTGTTAGTGTCTTTACTGGGCCCAGGTCAGTCTGACCGCACTGATGGGGATGTTATCTGGATGGGCGTGACGTAAGTATTTTAAAGGAGTCCCTGGTTCTTCAGGTCCTTCCGTGGTTTTGGGGCACAATAGGATGTTATACAGGTTATTTTTGCCACTGCCTAGAGCGTTACGTTTGTTGCAAAAGCGACTTGCTTTGTCTTACAGCAATATCTGAAGTGAATGGGATGTTGGGGAAGAACATGGCAAAATTCTGCTCTGGCGACTACAACCCGGATGTCGTTCCTGTGGAGACCAGACATCTTGATCCTCTTCTGAGTACTGCATCGAAATCGCCCCCGACTCAGATTCCAGTCAAAGGTTTAGATGGTAATTTTATCAACGATTTTTATTTCTCAATGTGATGTGCGTGAGATCTGGACTAGGTGACAGCAAAACAAGAAAACTAAGCAAGATGGATTAAATCAACCCAGTTTGGGGTCACAAGTAGAAGAAAGGAGAAAAAAAAGAGGAAAAAATGTAAGATCCTGGTTGCAGGGTACTCGGGGTTAAGTTTCTCATTGTCTGAGACTCACAAGCTTTACGTAACTAATGTATTTAGTACCTGAAGGAGGGAGATTGGTGCCTTCCCAAAGACAACCCTTTGGTTACGGGAGAGTAGCCGCTGGAATGCGTGTAGGGTGAAGCAGCCGGCGTGCGAGGACTTACCCCGTGCTTCACTAGCTCTACGAATCTGTCTGGTTTGTCTGTAGCTTTAACAGCCTGTATTCCCTTCCCCCACAGCTGACTTGTGTGTAATTAAAATCTTTCCTTGCCTGTGGTGAGGATGAGTGGTAGGTTTGGCATTCAGGAGAGGAAAGGAAGATGCTGACTGGCCTCCAGTCTGTATTTCGTACTTTAAGACAATTAAGAGCCTCTGAGATCCCGAGGCGTGAGGCTCCATTTTGGTACTTTGTTTACAGTAGGAGGAACGATGCTGCGAAGAGGCTTTTCCTTTAGATGATATTTTTTAATCATAGAGTTAGATACCTGCCCTACCTGCAGGGACACAGGTTGAGACCTTTCTTCTCGATTGATTTGGAATTCATCTCTGACCTGCCGAGCTAATCTAGTCCCAGGAAAATTTGCGTAAAGGTATAGAGGTCGTGTCCTCCGAGCTCTGCAAACTCTTCGTACATGTTCCTGTTATGGACAACGTGCAGGTTCTCTGTCAGGCTGCAACTCTGCCTTTGTGTCGGCCTTCGCAGCTCACCGTCCCCTGTTCTTCAGCCGCTGCGAACAAAGCCTAAAACACAAAACAAACCCTGTGGGGATTTTCTCGGGCAGTTGAGAACAGTCTGACGCCTGTTTCCGTTCTTCTAGATCGACTCTTCTATATCTACACTTCAGGAACAACAGGAATGCCCAAAGCTGCCATTGTGGTGCACAGCAGGTTAGGACCTGAGGAGGTTCTTCCCTCTTGAGGCGCGTTTCTCATCACGAAACCCCAAGCTTTACCCGTCTCGCTCGCTTAGCGTGTGCTGTGTTCTTGCAGGTATTACCGGATCGCTGCCTTTGGTTACTACGCCTACAAAATGCAGCCGGAAGACGTCCTCTACAACTGCCTCCCCCTCTATCATTCCGCAGGTAAGCGTCCTCCTCCTCGGAGGCAGAGGCAAGGCGTTGGCCTCCCCCGTGCCTGCTTCTTTGTGTGTCCTTGTGAGTGAATGGAGCCAGGATGGCCGGAGCTAGCCCCGTGATCCTTGTTTTCCAGGTAACATCATGGGAGTCGGGCAGTGTCTGATCCATGGCCTCACCGTGGTGATCAGGAAGAAGTTCTCGGCCAGTCGCTTCTGGGACGACTGTACAAAATACAGATGCACGGTGAGGGCTCTGCGGTCGCCGTCTTTGGTGCTCGACTCAAGAGCACCAGGTTCCCCCCTTAATTACTGATCTCCAGGTAATTCCCCGTCCCTTGTTGGATATTGAGGTGCCTGTGCCATGGCGTCTTCAAATTGCCAGTGCTGCTAAATTGGTCATTAGGAGTGGCATGCACAAAAAGCTGGGTAAAATCTTACCTTGTGGGTGAATTTGCCTGTTAAATGGAAAGGGAGGAAAGATCCGAGAATTCCCAGAGGACTCTAGAAAAGGTCTTTCATCCGTCTTAGGATCATAGAATCGTTTAGGTTGGAAAAGACCCTTAAGATGATCGAGTGCCATCGTTACCCTGGCACTGCCAACTCCACCACTAACCGTGTCCCCAGGCGCCACGTCTACGCGTCTTTTAAATCCCTCCGGGGATGGTGACTCAACCCCTTCCCTGGGCAGCCTGTTCCAGTGCTCGACAACCCTTTGGGTGAAGGAATTGTTCCCAATATCCCAGCTAAACCTCCCCGGGCGCAACTTGAGGCCGTTTCCTCTCGTCCTGTCGCCTGGGAGAAGAGCCCGACCCCCACCTCGCCACAACCTCCTTTCAGGTAGCTGTAGAGAGCGAGGAGGTCTCCCCCCGGCCTCCTTTTCTCCAGGCTGAAGCACCCCGGTTCCCTCAGCCCCTTCTCTTGTCCTCCAGACCCTTCACCAGCTTCGTTGCTCTGCTTTGGATGCGCTCCAGCACCTCAATGTCTTTCTTGTAGTGAGGGCCCCAAAACTGAACACAGTATTTGAGGTGCGGTCTCACCAGTGCCGAGTACAGCGGACCGATCGCCTCCCCAGCCCTGCTGGCCACACGATTTCTGACGCAAGCCAGGATGCCGTTGGCCTTCTTGGCCACCCGGGCACGCTGCCGGCTCATATTCAGCCGGCTGTCAACCAACACCCCCAGGTCCTTTTCTGCCGGGCAGCTTTCCAAGCGCAGGACCCGGCATTCAGCCTTGTTGAACCTCAAACCGCTGGCCTCGGCCCATCGATCCAGCCTCTCCAGATCCCTCTGTAGAGGGATCCCTCCGGCAGATCGGCGCTCCCGCCATACTTGGTGTCATCTGCAGACTTACTGAGGGTGCGCTCGACCCCCACATCCAGACCGTTGATAAAAGATATTAAACAGAACCGTCCCCAGTACTGAGCCCTGGAGAACACCACTGGTGACTGGCTGCTAACTGGATTTAACTCCATTCTCCACCACTCTTTGGGCCTGGCCAGCCAGCCAGTTATTTACCCAGCCAAGAGTACGCCCATCCAAGCCATGAGCAGCCGGTTTCTCCAGGAGAACGCTGTGGGAAATGGCGTCAAAGGCTTTGCCAAAGTCTAAGTAGACAACATCCAACATCTTCTCCTGCTTCCTCTTTGTAAAGTTGTCAAGACGAGCTTTTAAAACACAAGTTTGCATCCGTTACTGTTGCAGGAAAGCTCTGCCAGGATTCATCCACGTTAGGAATCGCTGCAGAGGAATTCTCTTGGCAGTTCATAGCCAATAAACATCTGTTTGTGTATATGTCAACACCACCTTCTAATTTAAGCAGCTCTTTCTCCTCTCTGGTGTTTATCTTGCCCGTCCCCCACCAGCAGTATTTATAGCTGGTAATTGGATCTCCACTCCGACTGCATTTTGCTGGGTCAAGCTGTTGGTTTATGATTGAGCACCCATTCCCCTAATCTTCCTAGAGGTCTTTCAGTGCATCTATTAAAGCGCGAGGGTTTTTTTCTTTATACGAGTCTCTTTATTCACGCGGAGGGATCCCTCCCGTGCTCTTTTCTGGTGCTAACGTGCAGGTTCCAGAGGGCAGTAGCCGTTTTACCTTTGCCTCTTTTTTCGTGGCAAGAAACCCCGACTTGAACTTGCGACCGCTCACGGTTTATTAAAATTCCTGATGTGTCTCGTTCCACGAGGTATGCTGACACCAGTGGCCTCGTGGTCGGCTTTTTCCAGGGCGTTGTAAGGGTCACCTGAAGCCTGAGCTATTTTTTTGTGTTTACTGCTTCAGATTATTCAGTATATCGGGGAAATCTGCAGGTATCTTCTGAATCAGCCGGTCCGAGAGTCAGAAACCCAACACTGCGTGCGGCTGGCGGTGGGCAATGGTTTGAGACCCACCATTTGGGAGGACTTCACAAAGCGCTTCCGAATTAAGCAGATCGGAGAGTTTTACGGAGCCACGGAGTGCAACTGCAGCATTGCCAACTTGGATGGAAAGGTGAGGAGGAAGAGGGTGCCGCGACGGCTGGGAGGGGTGTGGAGAAAGAAGAAAAACCTCCGCTGGCTTCTCTGACTCCTAGTCCTCTTGCGATGGGTGGCAGGGAGAGCTAAATTGGTCATTCGGAGTGGCATGCACAAAAGGCAGGGTAAAATCTTACCGTTTGGGTGAATTTGCCTGTTAAATGGAAAGGGAGGAAAGATCCGAGAATTCCCAGAAAGCGGTAATGTGAAACCCAAGCTGTTCCCTTCAGCATTTTGGTTTGGTTTTTTTTTCTTTCCTGTCTTTTGGAAGGTTGGTGCCTGTGGTTTCAACAGTCGGATTTTGCCCAACGTTTATCCCATTCGTTTGGTGAAGGTAAATGAGGACACGATGGAGCTGATCCGGGATTCTGGTGGGCTGTGTATCCCCTGTCGCCCAGGTGAGAGTTAACCCGAACAAATAAATCGCAGCTTTTTGTTCTAAAAAAAAAAAAAAAAATATATAAAAAATAATCTCTGGCTGGTTTAAGGGGTTTCTAGTGTCGTGTACAGGTTTTCGCTTCCAGTTCTCTCCTCCAAAGATGGGTCGGTTCAGCAACGGAACATCCTTTGATGTGCACAAAGTTTAGCTTGTCGTGAAATATCGCCGTCATCTCGTGTTGATCCCGTTTCCTGCAGGAGAGCCGGGATTGCTCATCGGTCAGATAAATCAACAGGATCCCCTGCGTCGGTTCGACGGCTACGTCAGCGAAAGCGCCACCAACAAGAAGATCGCTTACAACGTGCTTCGGAAAGGGGACCAGGCGTACCTTTCAGGTACTGTCGGTACAGATCGCGGGCGTTCCTTGTGCAAAGGTGGTCTCGAGAGAGCTAAATCTGGGATTTTTGAGAGGAGTCGATGATCTTAAAGGTCTTTTTCAACCTAAATGATTCTATAAACGGATGTGTTAGTGTTTTGAAGTTGCCAGCTGTCGAGCTGCTCTGGATTTAATAAAAAAATTAACATTTCATAGAGGGAGAGGTTTTTTTTTTTTTTCCCCCTGCCCTTTTCCTACTGCTGCCTGTCTCCCATAAGGAGGAGATGCAGCGTGCGGAAGTCACCAAGGGATTTCTGCGCTTCTCTGGGAAGAAAACAGCGCAACGCTGAGTGGAGGGTGGTGAGGCAGCCCTGAGCGCTAACGAACTTGAGTCCTGAGGTGTTTTTATTCTGGTGTCTCCTCTCTCCCTCCCAGGAGATGTGTTGGTGATGGACGAACTGGGTTACATGTACTTCAAAGATCGCAGCGGGGACACCTTCCGATGGCGAGGAGAGAACGTCTCTACCACGGAGGTGGAAGGAACGTTGAGTCACATCCTCAACCAGACGGATGTTGCAGTGTATGGAGTGGAAGTACCAGGTAAAACATCGAGTCGGAGCTCTCGGGACCTCGGGAGAAAGAAAAATATTAAGCGAACGTGTCAGAACGGGTGGAAATCGGTCGCCTCTGTTGTAACCACGCACCCGACAATGAAAAGATTGAGTCAAACAGCAGAGTTTGACGCATTTATTCTGAGCAGTAGAAATAACCGGAGACCCAGCGGTGCAATCTTTGCTTGTGTCTTAAAAAGGAGGGTTTTTAGGTGAGCTTTGCAGAAGGTCTTGGTGTGCAAAGACCGTTCCGTGAGTGTGCAGGCCCGTAAATCTTCAAAGGGTGGAGGAACAGGGGTCGAGGAGGGCACAAGGATGGAACCGAGCGTGTGTTGTGGGCATGTTGGCCAGAAAGGTGCCCGTTGCGGCACTTTGCCCTGAATTCTATCACGGCGTATGTGAGAGAAACCTGACGAAAAGAAGATTTGGATTAGCTTTCGGGTGCGGCCTCGACTAAGGGGCGCGGGGACGCGTTGGCGGCGGACTCGCAGCCTCTGGTATTACGTCGGGTTTTCCTCAGCGCGTTTGCGCTTCGCCTTGAAAGAGACACGGGAGGAAATACCTGCGCTCAGCGTCTGCTAAACGTTTCCTGCTTCTGCCCTCTCCACCCGAGCTCCGCTCTTCTGTTTCAGGGGTGGAGGGCAAAGCTGGGATGGCGGCGATCGCAGATCCCAAAGCTAAAGTCAACCCCAACGTCCTGTACCAGGAGCTGCAGAAGGTGTTGCCTCCCTACGCCCGGCCCGTCTTTCTCCGGCTCCTACCCCAGGTTGACACCACAGGTACGGGTGATCCGGCTGCTCTCCGGGGGGGAAATTTGGATCCCGAAAGGAGTTTGGAAGCGTTTCCGCCTGCTTCGGGGCGAGAGAACATCCCAACTTTTGAGTACGGCAGGCGCAGAAGTAACGGCATTGGTAAAAATGCCTAAAAAGTAAGGCGTTAGTAAAAATGCGGATTGTAGTTATGTCTTAAAGAAGAAATCAGCCGGTTCCAGGCCCTTATCAAAAAGATATCTGTAGATATAGATATACAGGAATGTGTACCCTTATCAAGAAGATATCTATAGAGATATATATATAGGAATGTGTACCCCCTTAACTCTCCCGTACGCTGTCCGTTGCCTTTCCTGGGACTTTGTCCCAGTACGACGAATGGCCAAGTCAGCTGCCGCGCTTTCTGTTTTCAATTTCCCAGGAATTTTACCGCGTCCTTTTACCAGCCTCGCGTGTGAGGAGAAGTAAAAATTGCGCAAGGTCTGTGTAAGAACTCCGGTAACGATCAGGAGGGTTAACGAGCATCGAGTTGCTAAAATTCTTAGGCAAAACTGTGAAGCAGAAATGAAATGCCACCTGTGACCTTTCGTCCTCGCTCTGATGCTTAAGCAGGCTTTTTGAGGCAAAGTATTTTTAATTTTTTTTTTTTCCTTCTCTTTTTGAAGGTACGTTTAAGATTCAGAAAACCCGCTTACAGAGGGAAGGATTCGACCCCCACCAAACCTCAGATCGGTTGTATTTTTTGGATCTAAAGTTGGGAAAATACGTTCCTCTGGATGAATGCCTTTATGAAAGGATTTGTTCTGGAAAAGCTGCTTTATGATCTAGTCGGATTCAGCCTTTTTCGAGGGAAAACGATGACTAATCGGAGGGACAGGAGGCTGGCGGATTCCTTACGCTCGGGGCGGCCTCTCCCTCCCCTGAAGCACATTTAACCCCTCGCCCGCTCCCTCCCCGAGCGCTGACATCCCATTAACCTGCCCTTACGCCTCTAGAGAGAGTATTTTTATAACCACTACCCGCTTAGGGAGGAGTTCCGTGGCCATATTTATTTACGGAGATACCTGTGCCCCGCCGGGGGCTTCTCTCTGCTCCGTCTCTGAACTTTACTTAACAAATTTAGATGATTTTTTTTTTTTTTTTAACCTCACTTGCGTTAGGTCACGTTTTAACTACCCGCGGGCCGTGCCCTTAGGGTTGGGGATGTGAGGACATTAAAAAAGGAAGAAAAAAAATAATAAATAAAAAGCCTTCGATGGGTGCTGTGGTGGAGGGGAGAGCGGCCTTCGCCCTTACCCTCCTTGCGCGGGTTCCTGAGGCCTTACGCAGCCCGGCTGAGGGAAGAAGGGCCGGGGCTTTGTGTTCGGGCGGTGGAAAAGCGAGGCACGGGGTGAAGCCGCCTGAGCTCTGCCCGCCTCCTCCTCCCTTCTTCGGCCTGCGCCGCGACGCGAGGCCGGGGCCCCGGGCAGAGGCCTAGGCCGCGGGGAGGCCTAGGCGACGGGTTGCTAGGCAACAGCGCGGCGCGCCTGGAGCGCGTCACTTCCGGCGCGCCGCTTCCCCTACCCGCCGCCGCCGCCGCCGTCATGGCCGCCACGACCGGCCCCGCGTCCCGCCGGGTCTCGGTGTTCCCCTCCCCGCAGGAGCTGGGCCCGGCCCTGGCGCAGCTGGTGCTCGAACGGGCGGCGGCGGCCGGCGGCGGCGGCGGCCGCCGTTTCGCGCTGGGTCTTTCGGGAGGGAGTTTAGTGGAGATCCTCGCCCGGGACCTGCCCCCCGCCGTCGCCTCCGCCGCCGTTTCCCCGGCCGGCTGGCTCTTGGCCTTCTGCGACGAGCGGCTCGTTCCCCCCGAGCACCCGGACAGCACCGCCGGGGCCTACAAGGTGAACCGGTGGCGGGGGGGGAGGAAGGTCTGCCGCCGTCCCGTGTCCCGGTCCGGTCCGGTCCGGTCCTGACCGCCCCCCGTTCTCCGCAGGCCCAGCTGCTGCCGCGGCTGCCGGTCCCCGGGCCGCGGGTGCTGACCGCCCCCCCCGGGCTGCCCCCCGCCGCCGCCGCCGCCGAGTACGCCGCTCAGCTCCGCCAGGTACCGACCCCGGGGGCGGGGGGGGAGAAGCGTGTACCCGCCCCGGGCTCCCGTTCCCATTCCCGTTCTTTCCCTAGGTTTTCCCGGGTGAGGACATTCCCGTCTTCGACTTATTGGTGCTGGGGGTCGGACCGGACGGGCACACCGGCTCCCTCTTCCCCGGTCACCCTCTGCTCCAGGTAAGCTCCGCCGCCACCGCCACCACCGGTATTTGCCCCCCACCCCGGGAACGCCGTCGCCCCGGTACCGTTATCAGCGATAGCCCCGATGGTGTAGTTTGACAAAGAAAAAGGAGGGGGGAAAAAAAAAAAGAGCCTTTGGGGTTGAATTATTCCTCTGCTTGTTTCTTTTTAAATTTCTCCCTCTTTGGGGAGGGTTGGGGACGGGGGGGCAATAAAAAAGGAGCTCGGGGCTCGAGCGGAGATGCGGAAGGGTCGAGGAGCCTCGGTCGCCCTCCGCAGCCATCGCTTACCTCAGTTCTGGTCAGAGGCTGGATTGTTCCCCTGTTTCATGGGGTTTGGGGTTTTTTTTGCTTTTTTTCATGTTTTTTTTTTTTGTTTTTGCTCCGATAGGAGAAGGAGAAGATCGTCGCTGCTATCACCGACTCTCCGAAGCCGCCGCCGGAGAGAATAACGTTGACCCTGCCAGTGCTGAATGCCGCGCGGATGGTTGTGTTTGTGGCTACGGGGGAAAGCAAAGCTGCTGTTTTAAAGGTTTGGACCCAAACCGTTCGTCTTCTTAACAAAAATCCAAGGTGTTCGGGGCAGGGAACGAGCGATCGTGAGGGTTCAGTCAACTGCCAAAGCGTTTGGGGCACGCTTTGCGGTTCCCTTTCGCCGACCGCTCGGCCGCGACGCCGTTCCCTCTCTCCCAACAGCGCATTTTGGAAGGCGACGAGGAAAACCCCCTTCCCGCCGCTCGCGTCCAGCCTCGCTCCGGGCAGCTGCGCTGGTTCCTGGACGAGTCGGCAGCCAAGGAGCTGACCATCCCTGTTGAGAAACATTCCGTCTTGTAGAGCCGACTGCCGGCCGGCCTCGGGTGACGGTAACCGCGGCACCAGCAGCGTGATGTTCCAGGTGAAGAACGCCGTGTTCGATCGTAGCGCTCGGTTGTGGCACAAACCACGGTTTTTTGGTTTTTTTTTTTTTCCTCCCTACTTTCTGGACCAAACGGTGCTTTGCCGAGCACAAATTTTTACGTAATAATCCCTTCGGTTCGGTGGGGGCTGCGTTGGAACCGCGCGTGGTGACGGCGTCGCGCGGTTCGTTTCGGTCGCTGTGACGTGAAAGGCGTGCGCGACATTAAACAGACGGATTTCAGCTCTTCTGCTCGACATTAAACAGATGGATTTCAGCTCTTCTGCTCCTGGTTCTTTTTCCACCTGGCCGCGCTCTTCCCTAAACGAGGGACTTGGGGAGCCAGGCACGGGGTTTGGGGTGTCGCGGTGTCGGCGACGCGAGGACAGACGGACGGACGCTTGTCCAGAGCAGCTCTGGCCGTAGGGTAACGCTCAGTTTCCCTCGCTGGTTTGTTAGATTTGTCTTTGTTAATCCTGACTTTAACTGCACATCAGTTTTTGCCTGAAACTTGGTGTCGGTGGCTCCTTCCTACCTTGTTTTTTCACATCCCTGCGTGCGTAGCGGTAAGGTTTAAGGTTTTAGCTTTTGGTAGCAAAAAGCGCTTTGAGATCGCACTGTGTCTGTCGGTGCAGTGGGAAAGGAACAGCGTTCCTGTGTCTTTTACGCTCTAGGAAGCGCAGCGCTTCTGTGCCAGATTTGGGAAAAAATCCCCAAGAATTGAGGTTCCTGGGCTGGACGTGGATATTTACAGGTACATCACAAAGCAGTTGGACAGGACTTGGAGCGTAAAAGCCCTGAGCCGGCAGTACCGGGCGCAGCCGTCCCTCTCGACGGCATCTTTGAGCCGTGGAGTCGGCGGCTACCGGACTACGAGCGATTCAGCCTTCGTCAGCGACGTACCCGGGGTTTGTCGCTGCCGTCCGTAGTCATCTTTAGCGTCGCCTTCCCGGGGGTCGCGTATAGATTCTGGTGGGAGCTGCGAAGCAGGGCTGTTCTTGGTATCTCCGAAATCGCTTTTAAGGAGATCCAGGCACAAAGCGTCGGGGTTTGTGAGTTAAACGTGAACGTGACTAAAATCACATTTTGTCTGCCCGATAGCCAAGCTCCACGTCTTAAAAACGCAAAGTAAACTAGCAGAGCAGATACGCGCGGATGAGACTTTGAAACTAAAATCTAACGCAAATTATTGAAAATAACGCAATTCCCTGTTCTAGGACCTGACAAACAATGCAAGTTTTAATGAGGTGGTTTTGGCAAACGTGAGTCCAAAAACACACAGTGGTAAGTTTCCACGTGTCGGGTCCGTGGTGCCGTGTCTGTAGAAACCCGTTTCTCTTGCGCGGCCGCACCGTGTCATCCCTCCGGTGATTCCGGAACGTTTTTCCACTCGGCTTTATGGCTTTTTCTAAACTATCGCCCACTGATTTCTTTCTATTAAAAGCGTTTGGGCTTTTTGACCACCCCGGGGCTGATGCGAGTGCCGGATATTTCTGCTCAGAGTTTCCTGTTTCTACACGTCCCGTGGGGTGCGAAGGGTATCAAAAACCACCGGTTGCGTAACGGTCAAAACGACAGATTTCGTTCAAGCTTGATTAGGGAAGCGAGAGCAGGTGCAGAGCACAGCAGCGAGTAGGGCTGTTTCCGTGATATGCTCTCAAAGTTGGAAATAACTCAGAAAAATCCCCTCGCTGTATCCCACTCGGTTGCTTCTGCGTCGTTCCCGAATTCCTTACCCCCTTCCTTTGGTTTTGGGGTATCTCGTGCTGGCGGTAGCCGAGACGGGTATGAGGTGGGCAGAGCATGGAGCACTGAGAGCAAATTTGGATAAACCCGGTTGTGCCTTTCGTAGCGTCATGTAAATTTACACCTGAACCGCTTTAGCATCCTAAATCTAAATTCCAGCGCGCGCAGTCTCATCTTGAATATTCTGTGTTAATTAACAGTAACCGGCAATTGTTTCTAGGATGGAAACGGCACGTGTGGGTGAGCGAAGAGACGGCTAGTGCCGTCCTGCTGCAAAAGCAGGACCCCCTGAGCTGGGATGCGGCTGAGCACAAATTCACCCGGTCTCAAAAATAAATCGGAAACGAAATCGATGCCGTTTTAGCACAGAAAACCTGGGGGGAAAGTGGTAGAAAGGGGTGGGAAGCCGCAGAGGTGCCGCTGCCCCTTTAAGGCTTATTTTGTGAGGGGGAGGGGGTTCGATACGAGACTTTATTTGAATATTTATGAACCGATGATCTGGAGGGGAGAGAGACGGAAAAGCGCTGCCGGGCGGAGAAGCCGGCATGTGGCACGTCCCCTCACCACCACCGAGCCCGGCCTCGGAGCCCGGCCGGCAGCGAGCGCGCTGAGGCCGAAGATGGGAGGAAGGTGTTCGAGCCCTCTGAACGGGAGACAGCGCAGGTATCTGAGAGGTGAGAAAGGACTTTGGCTGTCTCCGTTGCTTTTTTTGGGGGGGGGGGAGAAATACAAATTCTGTTCGCAGCGAGTCATGGCAGGGCTCCCTTGGCGGTGTCAGCCCTCCTTCCGCACCGCAAGGCTGCCAGCACCGGGTCGGTGCTCGCTGAGCTCACGTTTGGGCTTGGTGAGATGTGAAATCTGATTTAGCCGTTGGTTTTAAGGCGTTAGTTGGACAAAAACCAACGGAGCGGGCGAAAGGAGTCTCCGAGCCCTCATCTCTGGTACCTTCCTCTTCGGATGGCTCTCGGAGACAGGGTTGGGAAACGCCTCGTCCTTAGAGCGTCGGCTCGCCGCGTTCCCTGCCTTCTGCGGTGTCTTGAGCGACGCGTTTCTCTGGGCCGTAAGATGCCTCTGGAGCTTCAGACTGCGGCTTTGTTGTCCGATTCTTTCAAGCCTACAGGGCGTGACATTTCAGTAACTCTGCTATCGATGAATTTGCTCTCTTGTTTCCATCTTCCCAGCTGGCGGAAGAAGCGTTTGGAGAAGCAGTGGCACATAAGAAGCCTTTTTAAATTTTGATTAGCATCGGACCCTCTGACATTTCAGATCCTTTTTTGACCAGGCGCCTTCCCGGGCTACGCTGACCGCATTCCCGGGGTGACAAAGCGCCCGCGGTTTGGGAGTGGGGTCCAGCAACAAGTGCAAGAAAAAAAAGAGCCGTAACTCTTTATTTCCTGAAATACGGAGGGGTTGCTTCATGCCTCAGTGCTCACCTTCCGCTGCTGTCCTTAGAGGATAGTAAAAAAAAATGTTAATTAAAAGGAGCGAGCAGCCTCCTCTGGCAGGAGGGTGCCCCCCAAAATGGCCTCTGTCCTTGCTGTGCCCCCAGGTCGTGCGGACGCCACGATGAAGAATTTCGTGCCCTATTACCGGAGGCAGCTGGCGACTGCCCTTCTGACACGGGTCTCGGGGGAGCTGGACCCCCAAGGGAAACCGGCCCCGCAGCTCCTGCCGAGAGAGGTAAAAGGCTCCGCGACGAACATGAACCTGCTGAGGTCCATCTTGCCTCAGAGGTGCCTGGGAAGACGCGGCTGCTGTTCCCCGTCTCGTTGCAGCTTCATTGTGTAATTGAACGTTACGCAGAACAGCGACCTGTTGCTAGGGAAAACTTTTATCTTTTGTGGCTTAGAAGTAAATATTTAGGAGCGTGTTTTAAGAGAGACGAGAAGACGGGATCGACAGCTGAGGGTCTAGCTCACAGATCAGTGGCAAAGACCGTCGAAGCCCTTACAGCAGCACCGTGGTTTTGTCACGGAGAGTGACAACCCGGTTTCTTAGCTTTCCACCACCACTAGATGTCCATGTCCCACTGCCTCTCGCTATTATTTTCATAACCCTGGTAGCAAAAGGTCTGGCCGGGTCCAGCTCGTACGCGCCGGGCGATGGGTCTGTCTCCCTGCAGCGCTGACGCTTTGTACCTTTTCCAGCTCTTTTTTCGTGTGTCCTCAGCTCCGGGGGCCGCCCGATGCCGCTCTGCACGAGGGATTGCTCTCCCAGTATGACGGCGATTCCCGCAGCTGGCAGGAGAATTACTTCGTTTTGCTCGGAGATTTTACCCTGCGGTGGTTCGAAAGCGAAGAGGTAAACGTGCTCCCGCAGCTACTGCTGCAGAGGTCGTAAAATGGAGGATTTTTTGTGGCCAAACCTCGTGAAAACCTCATCCCTTGCAGGCAGAGGCGAAGGTGGGCACGGCGCCGTGCAGATACCCCTGCCCAGCTGCTTGTGTAAAAGCCTGCCGCTTCCCACCCGCACGGCTGAGCAACGGTTCTCTTTGCACAGAGAATCCTTCCACAAATATATTCCATTTGCTTTAAAATTCACCCTGGATCACCGCGTTGCATTGGATCCTTCTGTTGTTTTAATTGTCGGTACCTCTTTTGCGCGAAAGAGGTACCGAGTTCTGCAGCTGGTGTAAGCGAAGCCACGAGAAACAAACCCGCTCGCCGTTGCCAGCCTCTCCGCGGTCGGTGTGAACAATTAAATCGCCGCCCGCAAACCCTCGCTGAGGACTCGCCCTTTGATTTCTTTTCCAGGCCCTGAGGAAAGGCTGCGAGCCCAGAGGCTCGACCGCTCTCTCCGGCTACCTGCTGCTGTCTTCGCCGAGCGAATACGCCGAATCGCTCGGCGATCTGTGCCAAGGACTCGCAGGTAATTCTGTGACGCGTCGACGGTTAAGAAATAGGTTGTGGCTGGGGTAGGAGCGGAGTCCGGTTCGGCACCTTGGAGCGTGACGGAGGAGGATGAGGTGAACGCACGAGGCGGGTTCTGTGTCCGGCCAAGAGACCCTGCGCCAGAAGGCACCCGAGAAACTTCCTTACATGTAGGCAGGGCCGTAACGCTTGGGGCTAAACTTTCGGTGTTGCCCAGAGTTGGCGCTTTTGAGATCTCCTGCAGCTGAATCTGTTGTTTTCCTTGTTTCTCTGCATCCTCTGGCATTCTCCCCCGGCAGACAGCTGTGCTCGGGGCTGCCGGCAGCCTGCACGGCTTGACTCGGCCAGCTGGAAAGTGAAAATCTGAAACCCGAGTGGCACGAAACCAGAAGCAGCTGCAGAGAAAATTTGCCAGTGACTGAACTTCATTTCAAACAGTTTTCTCTGTTCAGCTCTTCAGCATGCAGCCTTCTGGTTTTTATTAGAGAGCTGCCTACTATAAAAGAGTTTATATCTGGTTGCGAACACTTGTAAATTACCATTGTTGTTTTAAAGTACGGACGGCACCGTTTAAAATAAAAAATGTAATGGAATTGGGATCTTTCCAGTCTGCTGCAGATACTGGTTAAAAAGGAGGCGAGCCTTTACCAATCTGCTCTTGGAACAAAACATTCATACTCCTCCCCTGTGAATGGTTCTTGGTGTTTACCACGCTGCGCCAAAACTCCTGTTAGTTGCGTCTATTAACGCTAAAAAAAGGAAAAGCCGCCCACCTCGGCAAGGCCGCGCCAGCTGATCCCATCCCTTTGGCGTTTCCCCGGCTTGTCGGCCGACATCTGGCGGGGCGTGATCCCCCTCGTTTTCTAACGAGCAGCTGAGACGCGGCGGGGCCTTGGATCGTTCTCGAAGGACGGCGTTTTATTTTATCCGTAAACCGGTATTCCTGAATGAAAATACCAACAGCAGCCTTACCGCTAGGGAAGCTTGCAAGAGTTTATAGAGAATTAATTCAAAATTGTTGCAGCGCCAGCGTACATTGCGCTCCTTCCTCTCTCCTTCCTCCCCGAGGTGGCAGCCCCTTCGCCGACCCGCCGGGAGAGTTTCTGTTTTTCCTCTACCATCCCTTTCGGAGGCATTTCTGCTTCTGCGCAGACTCGGCAGAATCGCGACGGATCTGGAAGGCCGCTCTTCGGGACGGCATTCGTTACCGCAGCACGGGTGAGGCTGCCGAAGCGGGTGGGTGCCGCCTAACGAAGCGGCGAGGTCCGAGAGCATGAGCTCTTCGCCCTGGGGATCTTTTCATAGAGCGGGCAGCGCGAGTGGAGTCTCTCCACGTTTGTGCCCGGAGGGCGAGCGCCGCTTGCGGCCTTTATTCTCGCTCAGAATAGTTTTTAGCCACTGCGTTCCCGTGGTTTGGTGGGAATTGCTCTGAGCGTCCTCGATTAAACGTCGCCGGGACTAACCCGTCCTTTGTCCTCAGAACTACAGAGGAGGGATTCTCTGGAAGCGGAGGCGTTCCTCGAGGCTGTGCGGTTTTACAGGCAAGAGAGAGGCCGCTATGGGGCAGGGGATCTTCTCCTGGGTCCGGAACCTGAGGTCAGTAAAGCGTTCCGAGACCGGAGCTTTTCCAGCGAGGTTGTTGCTCCGAGGTGGTTTCAGCCGCTCGTTTTGGGTTTTAGATCCTCGGAAACGTGCTGATGGAGGATTTGCTGCCGGTGCTGCGCTCTCAGGTGCTCCCGAGCATCAGAGGGTCAGAAAGGAGGCGGCAGCAGCTGTGGCTCCAGGTGAATGCCCGGGGCGTCGCTTGCACCCGAAAGTCAGGGCTGTGCTGACGCTGGCACACGCGGTGATGACCGGCGTGCTCGGAGGGAGAGCGGAGCATCGTGTGTAAACTTCTCAAATAAAGAACAATTGGGACAAAAAAGGCTCGTTCCGGGGCCGCTTCCCGTGGAAGCGCTAGAGTGAAAAACGGGGAGCGTTGCGGCCTGTGAGCGGTGTGGCTGGTTCCACGTATCGGCAGCGAGGGGATGGTTGTAATGGAGAGGGACGAAGTAATTACTTGATATTTGGGTTGGGTGAAACGAAGCGGGATGAGTCAAGGAATTTTAGGAGCGTGACACAGATGGGAGGTGGGTTTTTGTTCAGTGGTGAGCCCAGTAACCTGGCCAGGAAACGGTAACGTTCCCAAAAGTTGTGGCTCTTACCTCTCCTTTGTTCCTTCTCTCTCTGGTTCACCCGCTCCTCATCGGCCGCCCAGTTTCTCCAGGAAGTTTACGCCCTGATCCTCAGTGAAATCGCCAGTGAATTCGAAGGTTTTCAGAAGGAGAAAGAAAAACTACAGACGGAGCTGGAGAAGAAAATTCGCCCCGATCTGGATCAGATGCTGACTCTGAAGGATCAGATAGCCAGCAAACTCCAAGGTTGGGCAAACGGGGGGAGACGTTGGGATAAAAGGCAAAGACACAGGTTCAAAAATAAAAAAGACCTGGACAAATCCGTGAAATTTGTCCGCCTCTAGTCGCAGGCCTTAGTTTGTGAAGTGCTGGCTTGGATAGCGTCGGTTTGGGAACCGCCGACCAACAGCTATGTCAAATTTGGGTGTAATAAAGAGGGGCTGTGGGCAGGAGATCTCAGGTGGCGTTTTCTACCTGAACCTGAGCCCCACGGGTGTGACTGTGCCTCGTGGAGCGCGGCGCGGCGTGGAGCACGGTACGGTCCGTCGGGCGACCCACAGCTTTCGCTCTTGGCAGCCGCGGTGCAGAGCCCGGCGGAGTCGTGCTGCGACCGGAGCGTGGAACCTCACCTGGAGTGCGTGATGGAGGAACTCATGCGTCCCGTCAGCTCGGGAGTCGAGGCGGTTCGCTCGCTCTTTGCCCAGAGGGTTGATGAGATGATCGGACTCGTCCGGAGCTCTCCCGTCGCGGTCCTGCAGAAAGAGGTAACGCGGGAACGGGACGGCAAAGGCGGCTGCTCTCTTCCAGCCCCGCTGCGGCCGTTGTAGGTGCGGGACCGATTCCTGAGGCGGTGTCGGCGTCGCAGTGCGGCAGCTCGTTTGAATCGGTGTCGAATCCCAGTAGGAGGGTTCTCACGGGGTTGAGCTTTATTAAGCGTCAGGTCTCTCGGCCGCTGGGGAGATGTCGGAGGACGCTTTGGGCTCACGCTCTTTCCCTGAGCACGTGCTGGTGGTCCGTGCTCCGGAGAGGGAACGGTGGGGCGGAGAGCGGGAATACGGAACCGGGGATCCCAACAACCCCGGGGAGCAAACGTGGGGACGCCGCGGGCCGCCTGAGTGACGCGTTGCTGCTCTGATGTAGCTTCTGACGCTGGGGAGAATGTCCTGGCAGCCCCAAGTCATGCACCTGTGCTACGAGGAGGCCGACCTGTATCGAGAAAGCCTGCGAGGGCTGGAGGAGCGGTTCGGCTTCCGCGGCGTGACGAGCCTGGTCCTCGGCGCGCAGAACCTCATGCAGCAAGTAGGTGCTGAAGCTCGGAGTGGCGGGGGGGGTCCGACGCCGGGGGCTCTGGCTCCGGCCTCAGCCGCTCGCTTCCCCGCCTCGTGCTCCGTTTCTCCTTGGGCTGCTCCAAAGGCACGAAGCAAAAATCTGCAAATATTTTCTTAGTTTAAAAAAGAAAAACAAACCCCAACGAGTTGGCTAACCAAGGAGGAAGGGACTCGCAATGGGGCTGGGGGGGGTGAGATGCGGAGCAAAATCCTGGGTCCCGCACGCCCTGTATCGGCTCAGCGAGGTGGTTTTTTTTTTTTTAATCTTGCAGCTGATGGAGAATGCCACCCACACCTTCCTGCAGCTCTCGCAGCAGCACCTCGGCCAGGCGGCCGGCCGGCGCCGGCTCACCCAAATGCTGGGGAAAGTCAAAGAGCGGGTGCTGAAGGTGAGGCGGGGGTCGCTCTCGATGGGTTTATTTAGGTGAAGTTTGGGGTTTTTTTTTTTCTGTTGAACCCCCACCCCGCTTCGCTGCGTTTCCTTGCATTTCTGCGTTGCTCTCACGCCGCAGACGTGAGGTTGTTGCGACGGGACCGATCCTCTTTTTGAATTGACTTGCAGAAGTTTGACTACGACAGCAGCTCCGTCCGGAAGCAGTTCGCTCAGGAGTGGCTGGTCCAGATTTTTCTTCCTTTTCTGCTGAAGCATTTGGAGTCCGGGTGTAAGCTGGTACGGTCGTGCCTGCGACAGGCTGGGGGGGGGCGGGGAATGGGCTCAAACAAGTGGGTTTTAGTTCAGCAAGAAAAAGCGACTCCTTCCCTCAGCGTCCTGGCGCTGAGGAACCGTCTCTCCGCAGAAAAGAGCTTTTAATTCAAGCCGCCACGGTGCAGGCTGCCAAACCGCAGCTCTCTCCTAGACGGCATCCCGAAAATCTCCTCCAAACGGACACAAGTCATGTTCTGTTCCGTGCCGCCGTGGGTGTGACCGTCCTTTAGCTGTTTCCCAGAACAGAACATTCTCCTTTATTTTTATTTTATTCCTTTTTTTTTTTACGTCTTCCCATTCGCTGTGCCGGAACGCTGGCTGGAGCGATTCCCTCCGTAGCGAGTCCCAGGGGTGTTTTTGGAGGTGAAGGGCGCTCTGCCATGGGGAAAAGGGGCTCCTCTGGGATCCGAGGGCGCTGCTGTAGACTCTGGCCTTGCTCTGCCCGATTTTTTTGGGGGGAGGCTTACCCAATTCCCGTCAATTCTTCCCATCCTGGCTGCCGGTTTCCCGGCTTGCTGGGAACACAAACGGTGACGCTGCCCCGCTCTTCCCTCCCCCACCGCGTAGGAGCTGCCGCAGTACGAGAGCTTCGTGTTCGCCGACTTCAGCGGCATCATTAACCTGGAAAATATTTACGAAGAAACAGTCCTGGCCGTGCTGCTGCGGGCTGTCGGCAGAGGTGAGGGGGGGCTGCGTTGCCCAGGGAAAATATTTCCCCCGTCAAAATATTTCCAGTCGCCAAATCGTCGCTACCGCTTTTCTGTACCCGGCTGAGATTTGGAGGGGGGTGTGTGGGTTTTTTTTGGTTTTTTTTTTTTTTAAGCCGTTAGATGGTGATTTCCATGTTTGTACATTCAAGTTTCTTTCCAGCTGTTGCCCTTGGTCCGTTCCAGAATCCCAAGGCTGAATTATTTTCTTCCTGCCAGTTTTCTTTCCCTCCCCCCCTTGCTGGTTGGAACCTCTAAACCTCCCGCTGGCCAAAGCTGAGGCGGGGGGGGGGTGGAAAATCATCTCATTTTACAGGCGTGATGTCATGGGAGGGCTGCGTGTTCATCGCCGCCTCATACAGCGTCGAACAGGGGAGCTGTTATGGGCAGTGAGCGAGTGGGGAACAGCCGCGGGCGCCGCTTTAACCCTCGGGAAAGAGCAGGGGGAGGGCGGGCAAGAAGGGGACTTCACCCGCTTGTAAAACTGTTGGCGGTTTTCCATCGGCCAAGCGTGAAACTGGGGTGAAAACAGGCCGAGATGGGTCCGTGTGGTTCTCCTGAAAGTCGGATTTTGAGAATTTTACTTGAAAACTTGCGAGTAGGATTTTGAAGGGAAAATACCTGAAAGTAGCATTTTGAAGGTGAAAATACTTGACATTTTGAAGGTGAAATACTTGAAATTTTGAAAGTGAAATATCCAAAAGTGAGATTTTGAAGGTGAAATACTTGAAATTTTGAAGGTGAAGTACCTGAAAGTAATATTTTGAAGGTGAAGTACCTGAAAGTAGCATTTTGAAGGTGAAAGTACTTGAAAGTGACATTTTGAAGGTGAAGTTTAGCGCTGAGGATGACTCCCGTTCCCTCTTCCAGCGCTGGCCGAGGCCTCGTGCCGTAACAGACACAACCTCTACGCTGACGGCTTCTCCCTGCCGCAGAGCACCGAGGAGCTGCTCTACGAGGAGATGGGCTGAGGACCTGGCGCCGCCATACCGGCCGTGACCCCCCTCGCTGGTTGTGACCCCCTCCCCTCCCCGGGTGGGGGTCAGCGGGGCCGTGTCCCATTGCGGGGGCCGGTGGGTGACTCCGAACCCCTTTGGCCCCACCGGGAGCGGGTTGTGTCCAGTGAAGAACTGAGTGATTGGAAGTGGCCGACGTGTGCGGAGTGTGCTGGGGGGGGGGGGAAACAAAGCTGTGGGGCTTCACAAAGGGTGGGGGGGGAGAGAGATGGGGCAGAGGAGGGGGGAGATGGGGGCAGGGGAAAGAGGTGTGGGGCAGAGGAGGGCAAGATGGGGCAGGGGGGGAGCTGGAATGGAGGAGAGGGGGCAGAGGAGAGGGAGATGGGGGAGTGGAGGGAGGTGGGGCAGAGCCGTGGGGCAGGGGAGCAGAGATGTGGGGCAGAAGGGGGTGAAATGGGGCAGAGGAGGGGGAGATGGGGCGGGAGGGGGAGGCTTCGCCGCGGGGTGGCGCGCCAAAAGGGGCGTGGCGCGCCAGAAGGGGGCGTGGCGCGCCAAAAGGAGGCGAGCCCTCCGTGCCGCCGCCGGGGAGGGGGCGGAGCCTGGCGGGGCGGGGCGGGGCCTGCCCAGGATGGCGGCGGGGCGGCCGTTCCCTCCGCGGCTGCTGCTGCCGCTGCTGGTGCTGGCGGCGGGGCCGGGATCGGGCCCGTTCCGCGTCCGCGGGTATTTCCCCGAGGAACGGTGGAATCCCGAATCGGGCCTGAGACCCCCCCGGGTGACGATCGCGGTGCTGGCGAGGAACGCGGCCCACGCCCTGCCCGCCGCGCTGGGAGCGCTGGAGCGGCTGCGGCACCCCAAGGAGCGGACGGCGCTCTGGTGGGCGAGACACGCGTGGGGGGAGCGGGGGGGGGGTGCCGGGTGTTTTGGGGGGAGCCGGGGGACTGATGGCGGCGGGGGGGGTGTGTGTGTCGTGTGCGGTGTCCGCGCAGGGTGGCGGTGGATCACAGCGTGGATAACACGACGGCCGTGCTGCGGGAGTGGCTGGGGGGGGTGCGGGGGCTCTACCACCGCGTGGAGTGGCGGCCCATGGAGGAGCCGAGGTGAGGGGGGGGCGATGGGAGCCGGGGGGGGGGACCGGGAAGGGTGGGGGAAAGTGGCCACGGGGGAGCCCCGTGGGCTGCGGGAGCCTGGGTTTGGGGGGGGGGGTGTCCCTGTGGGCTGTGGGTGCCTAAGTTTTGGGGGGGGTCCCTGTGGGTGCCTAAGTTTTGGGGGGGGTCCCTGTGGGTGCCTGGGTTTGGGGGGGTCCCCATAGATTGTGGGTGCTCAGGTTTGGGGGGATCCCTGTAGGTGTCCAAGTTTTGGAGGGCGTCCCCCGTGGGCTGTGGGTGCCCAAGTTTCATGGGGGGGTCCCTGTGGGTGCCTGGGTTTGGGGGGGTCCCCATAGGTTGTGGGTGTCTAGCTTTGAGGGAGTCCCTGTGGGTTGTAGGTGGCCAAGTTTTGGGGGGGGTCCCCTGGGTGCCCAAGTTCAGGGGGGGCCCTGTGGGTGCCCAGGTTTGGGGGGGGGGTCCCCGCGGGCTGTGAGTGCCTAAGTTTGGGGGGGTCCCTGTGGGTTGTGCGTGTCTAGCTTTAGGGGGAGCCCCCGTGGGTTGTAGGTGCCCAAGTTTGGGGGGGGGTCCCTGTGGGTCCCCAAGTTAGGGGGGGGTCTATGGGCTGTGGGTGCCCAGGTTTGGGGGGGGGGTCCCTGTGGATGCCTGGGTTTGGGGGGGAGCTCTGTGGGTGCCCGAGTTCAGGGGGGGTCCCTGTGGGTCCCCAAGTTAGGGGGGGTCCCCAGGTTTGGGGGGGGTCCCCATGGACTGTGGGTGTCCAGCTTTTGGGGGGGTCCCTATGGGTTGTAAGTGCCCAAGTTCAGGGGGGGTCCCTGTGGGTGCCCAAGTTTGGGGGGGGTGCCTGTGGTGGGTGCCTAAGTTTGGGGGATCCCTGTGGGCTGTGGGTGTCCAGTTTTGGGGGGGGGTTCCTGTGGGTTGTAGGTGCCCACATTTGGGGGGGGCTCCTATGGGTGCCCAGGTTTGGGGGGGGTCTCTGTGGATGTCCAGTTTTGGGGGGGTCCCTAGGGGTTGTAAGTGCCCAGGTTTGGTGGGGGGGTGTCCGTGTGGGTGCCCAGGTTTGAGATGGGGTGTCCCCCTGGGTTGTGGGTGCCCAAGTTTGGGGGGGGGGGGGTCCCTGTGGGTGCCCAAGTTTCGGGGGGGGTGTCCCCCTGGGTTGTGGGTGCCCAAATTTGGGGGGGGTGTCCCTGTGTGTGCCCAGGTGTGGGGGGAGCCCCACGAGCTGTGACTGCCCAAGTTCAGGGGGGGTGTCCCCTGTGGGTGCCGGGTCTCAGGGGGTCCCCGTGGAGCGGGTGGGTGGGTGCAGGGGCTGGGGGGGGTGTCTCTCAAGGCAGGAGGGCAGCGCGGACCCCCCCCCCCAGGTGGTACCCCGACGAGGAGGGCCCCAAGCACTGGTCCCCCTCCCGCTACGAGCACGTGATGAAGCTGCGTCAGGCGGCGCTGGAGTCTGCCCGCGCCAACTGGGCCGACTACCTGCTGGTAAGGGGGTCCCGGCGCTCGCGGCGGGGGGGGGGCCACAGCTCCGCGGCGACGGTTTCGGGGGCTGACGGCGCCGGTCGGGCGTCTCGGTGCCGTCGGGCAGTTCCTGGACGCCGACAACGTCCTGATCAACCCCGACACCCTGGGGCTGCTGATGGCGGAGAACAAGACGGTGGTGGCTCCCATGTTGGACTCGCGCGCCGCCTACTCCAACTTCTGGTGCGGGATGACGGCGCAGGTGAGGGCCGGGTCCTCCAGGTGCTCTGGGTGCTGGGTTCTCCAGGTCCTCTGGGTGCCAGGTCCTCTGGGTGCTGAGTCCCCTGGGTGCTGGGTTCTCCAGGTCCTCTGGGTTCTCCAGGTCCTCTGGGTGCCGGGTCCTCTGGGTGCTGGGTTCTCCAGGTCCTCTGGGTGCTGGGTTCTCTGGGCACAGCGTCCCTTGGGTGCCACGTCCCTTGGGTGCCACGTCCCTTGGGCACTGAGTGCCGCATCTCCTGGGCACTGGATCCCCTGGGTGCCAGGTTCTCTGGATGCCGGGTTCTCCACGTCCTCTGGGCGCTGGGTTCTCTGGGCACTGCATACCTTGGGTGCTGGGTCCTCTGGGTACTGGATTCTCCAGGTCCTTTGGGTTCCAGGTTCCCTGGGCACTGCGTCCCTTGGGTGCCATGTTCTCTGGGCACTGGGTGCTCCACATCCCCTGGGTGGCACGTCCGCGGGGTGCCGCGTCCTCCCATCCTGCCGCTCCCCGGGGCTGAGCCGAGCCCCCAGGCGGTTCCTGCCTCCGCCAGGGTTACTACAGGCGGACGCCGGCCTACCTGCCGATCCGGAAGCGGGAACGCCGGGGCTGCTTCGCGGTGCCCATGGTGCACTCCACCTTCCTGGTGGACCTGCGGAAGGAGGCCTCGCGGGCGCTCGCCTTCTACCCGCCCCACCCCGACTACACCTGGGCCTTCGACGACATCATTGTCTTTGCTTTCTCCTGCCGGCAGGCGGGTGAGGAGCCGGGGGGGCTGGCGTTGGCCTTGGCTTTGGGTTGGCGTTGGCCTTGGCATTCGGCTGGCGTTGGCTTTGGGTTGGTGTTGGCTTTGGGCTGGCGTTGGGTTTGGGTTGGACTTGGCCTTGGCTTTGGGCTGGCTTTGGCTTTGGGTTGGCGTTGGCTTTGGGCTGGCATTGGCTTTAGCTTTGGCTTTGGGCTGGCGTTGGCTTTGGGTTGGTGTTGGCTTTGGGTTGGTGTTGGCTTTGGGCTGGCCTTGGCCTTGGCTTTAGGCTGGCGTTGGCTTTGGGTTGGTGTTGGCTTTGGGCTGACCTTGGCCTTGGCTTTAGGCTGGCGTTGGCTTTGGGCTGGCTTTGGCTTTGGCTTTGGGTTGGCGTTGATGTTGGCTTTGGGCTGGTGCTGGCTTTGGCTTTGGGTTTGGGCTGGGTTTGGCTTTGGCTTGGCGTTGGCCTTGGCTTTGGGCTGGCGTTGGCTTTGGGCTGGCGTTGGCTTTGGCTTAACTTTGACTCCGGCCCGGCTTAATTTCAGAAGTCCAGATGTTCGTCTGTAACCGGGAGGTGTACGGGTTCCTGCCGGTGCCGCTGCGGTCGCACAGCACCTTGCGGGACGAGGCGGAGAGCTTCCTGCACGTCCAGCTGGAGATCATGGGTGAGCAGCGAGGGCCAGGCCTCACTCCCAGTGCCTCCGTGCCCAGATCCAGTGGTTTATCCCAACTTGGCTCCGGCCGTGGCCCACCCTGGCTCCCGGGAGGCTCCGGCAGGAGCTGCGCGAGCCGGGTTTCTCCCTCCTTTCCCCCCCGCAGTGAAGCACCCGCCGGCGGAGCCATCCCCACACGTCTGGGTCCCCCCCAAGGTCCCCGACAAGATGGGCTTCGATGAGGTGAGCGCCGCGCCCCAGCTGAGGCTGCCTGCGCTGCCGGGTGGGATTTGGGGGATCCCCCTGCTTCTCTTCTGGTTTTTGGGGGTCGTCGTTCCCCTCCCTTCAGGATTTTGGGGGATTCCCCCCACCTTTCTGGATTTTGGGTGGTTTCCCCCCCCCTCTCTTCTGGCTTTGGGTCCTGTGTCGTTCCCCCCATAGTCTGGATTTTGGGGTGGTTTTTTTTTCCTCTTCTCTGAATTTGGGGTATTTTCCTTCCTTTTCAGGTTTTCATGATTAACCTGCAGCGGCGGGCGGACCGCCGGGAGCGGATGCTGCGGACGCTCTACGAGCAGGAGATCGCCTGCAAGCTGGTGGAGGCGGTGGACGGCAAGTGAGTCCAAAAATCCCGGAGGGTCCAGGAAGGGGGGGAAGCGGTGCTGGGTCGACCCAGCGGAGCCGCTCTCCTGGCCGGGGTGGGGCGGTTGGGATTTTCCTTTGGGATCGAGCCGGTTGGTTTGCAGAGCCATGAACAGCTCCGAGGTGGAAGCGCTGGGCATTCGGATGCTGCCGGGGTACAAGGACCCCTACCACGGGCGGCCGCTCACCAAGGGGGAGCTGGGCTGCTTCCTCAGCCACTACCGCGTCTGGCAGGAGGTGAGGGGCTGCCGGGGGGGCTGGAACGGATGCGGTCCAGGGTGGGGGGGCCCGATCCCGATGGGAAGGAATGGGTTGAGATCCTAATCCTGATGGGAAGGCGGCAGATGAGGCCTTAGTCCTGGCAGGAGCAAAGGGGGACGAGTCCCTGATCCTGATGGCAAGGAGAGGGACAAATCCCTAATCGCGATGGTAACGAAGTGGATAAATCCGTAATCCCGATGGGAATGAGTCCCTGATAGCAAGGAAAGGGAGAAATTCCTAATCCTGACGGTAATAAAGGGGACAAATCTGTAATCCCAATGGGAAGGACGGGAACAAGAAGTCCCTAATCCTGATAGCAAGGAAGGGGAGAAATTCCTAATCCTGATGGTAACGAAGGGGATGAGTCCCTAATCCCAACAACAAGGAAAGGGAGAAATCCCTAATCCCACTGGGAAGGAAGTGGACGCGTCCCTAATTGCAATATCAAGGAAGGGGACGAGTCCCTAATCTTAATGAAAGAGATAAGTCCCTAATCCCAACAGTAAGAAAGGGGACAAATCCGTAATCCTGATGGGAAGGGAGGGGACAAGTCCTGGATCCTGTGGGGAAGGACGGGGACAAGTCCCTAATTCCATCGGGAAGGAAGGGGCCGAGTCCCTAATCCTGATGGCAGTGAAGAAGACAAGTCCTTAGTCCTAACGGTAATGATGGGGATGAGTCCCTAATCCCAATTTCAAGGAAGGGGATGAGTCCCTAATCCCGAAGTGAAGGACTGGGACTAATCCCAAGGGGAAGGACGAGGACAAGTCCCTGACCCCGAGGGGACAACAGGCCCGGCCCGCTGTCACGCGCCGGGAGAAGGTGTCGGAGGTGGCTGGTGCCGACGCTGGTCCTGCCGGGCACCGCGTTGGCCCTGGAGCCGCTCCCGTCCCTCCGGCCTCGCGGGAGAACCGGGAGGATTTCCCTTTTCCGTTAAATCCCAGATCGTGGCGAGGGGGCTGGAGAAGTCGGTGGTGTTCGAGGACGACCTGCGCTTCGAGATCTTCTTCAAGCGACGCCTGATGAACCTGATGCACGACCTGGAGGCGGCCGGGCTGACCTGGGACCTCATGTGAGCCTCGTCGCTAATCACCCCGACCGGGAACCGACTCGTCGCCGTTAACGAAGGCGCCGTCTCTCCCGCAGTTACATCGGAAGGAAGCGGATGCAGGTGGAACGTCCGGAGAAATCGGTGCCGCGGGTGAGGAACCTGGTGGAAGCGGATTATTCCTACTGGACTTTGGGTTACGTCCTTTCGCTGCGGGGCGCTCGCAAGCTGCTGGCGGCCGAGCCGCTGGGCAAGATGTTGCCCGTCGACGAGTTCCTGCCCGTCATGTTCGACAAACACCCGCTGTGAGTCCGGCGGGGGGGGGTGGGATGGAATCGGGTGCCTGGGTCGGGGGAGAGCATCCATGTGCCGCCAGGGATGGAGCGGTTTCCCTGCGGAGCCCGTTTCTTGTCCCTTTGGGGATGTTGCTCTTGTCCCCGGGGATCCATTTCCCCCTCGGAGGGGGCTCTTGTCCCTCGGGAGAGGCTTTTCTTGTCCCTTCGGCTCTGTTTTCCCTTGGAGACAGTTTCGTGTCCTGTGGGAGATGGTTTCACGTCCCTTTGGATCCATTTCCCCCTCAGAGCCAGTTCCTCGTCCCTTGGGAACCACTTTTCGTGTCCCTCAGGATCCATTCCCCCTTGGGAGCCATTTTCCGTGTCCTCTCGGAGCTGTTTCCCTGTGGTGACAGTCCCTTGGGAACCAGTTTCTTGTCCCTTGGGAGCTGTTTTCTTCAGATCTGTTTCCCTCAGAGCATTTTCCTTGTCCCTTCAGCTCCGTTTCCCCTCAGAGACAGTTTTGTGTCCTGTGGGAGATGGTTTCATGTCCCTTTGGATCCATTTCCCCCTCGGAGCCAGTTCCTTGTCCCTTGGGAACCACTTTTCTCGTCCCCTTGGCTCTGTTTCCCCTTGGAGACAGTTCCTTGTCCCTTGGGAGCCATTTCCCTCGGAGCGATTTTCTTGTCCCTTCAGTCCCCTCGGAGACAAGTTTCTTGTCCTGTGGGAGATGGTTTCATGTCCCTTTGGATGCATTTCCCCCTCGGAGCCGGTTCCTCATCCCTTGGGAACCACTTTTCTTGTCCCTTTGCCGTCGCTTCCCTCGGCGCCATTTTCTCATCGTCCCAAATCCCGCCGGCATCCCGGGACCTCCCCTCCCTGTTCCTCAGGACTGCTTCTCTTTCAAAAAATCCCTTTGCATTCTGCCGGGAAAAACCCTTTCCCTGGTTGGTTTTTTTTTTTTTTTTTTTTCCACCCCTGACCTCTCCTCTCTCCTCCCCGGCAGCGCCGACTACACCAAACATTTTACCAAGCGGGATTTGGTGGCGTTTTCGGCGGAGCCGCTGCTGGTGTTTCCCACCCACTACACGGGGGAGGAGGGTTACGTCAGCGACACCGAGACCTCGGTGGTGTGGGACGACGAGGCCACCCTCACCGACTGGGACCGCGCCAAGTCCCAGAAGATGAAGGAGCAGCAGGAGCTGCGGCGGGAGGCCCAGAATTCCGACGTGCTCCAGTCCCCGCTCGACAGCGCCGCGCGGGACGAGCTATGACCCGGCGCGGGGGGTGGGGGGTGGGCGGGGGTGGGGTGGGGGGGCATGGATGTCGCTTTTAAATTCTATTTTTATTTTTATTTCTCGGTTTGGAGAGTGATGGAAGCGGCCGCTCCCCCCCACCCCCCGCCTCCCCACTACGGGGAAGAACCAGTTATTATCGCCTGTGGCCCCCCCACCCCCGGCTCAGTCACAGTGTCGTCCTGTGTGCCCCCCCCACCCCATAAAGGTCCTGGCAGGGGGGTTGTGGTCCCTTGAGGTCCTGGCAGCTCCCACAGGGCTGTGGGCGAGGGAAACTGAGGCAGGGACCATGCTGTCAGCCCCCCCTGCCCTGCCGGGGACAAGAGCAGCAGGGATTGTCCCCCTGAGGGAACGGTCGTCCCCCCCCCGGGGAAACAGAGGCACAGCCAGGACACTGCGGCCGTGCGAGGGGAGTCCTCGTGCGAGGTGGGGGGGTGGGGGGGGCTTCCCCGTGCCAGGTGGGTGTCCCCTCGTGCGAGGCAGGGGAGGGGAGGTGTGCGTGTGGACGGCGGTACCCGGGGTCAGAGCTCGTCGTGGTCCTCGTGCGAGGGGGGCGTGCGACACGCCGCGGGCGTCACCAGCTCCATCAGGTACTCGCAGCGGCTGGGCTCCGTGGTGGCCGTCACCGCCGTGTCCGTCCCGCAGGACAGCTTCACCTGCGCTGGGGCTCAGTGGGGGGCCAGGGACACCCCCCCCCCTTGGGGACACGGGGCACCCCAAGGGCAGAGGGACACCCCCGGGGATGGGGGAACCCAGGGACAAGAACAGCCCAGGAGGCTGGGGACACCCCAGGGGACCCCAAGGGGACAAGGACCCCACCCCAGGGGACCTGGGGCACCCCAAAGGGACAGAGACCCCCCCAGGGGATGAGGACACCCCCTCGGGGGCTGGGGGAACCCGGGGCACCCAGGGACAAGGACACGCCAGGAGGTTGGGGACACCCCAAGGGGACATGGGGCACTCTTGGGGACGGGGGGACACCCGGGGGGGGGGACACACACAGGGGATGTGGGGACACCCCGGGGGACATGGGGACAGCCTCACCGTGGTGGCCCGGTTGGGGCCCTGCCAGCAGCCCGTCCCGTGCTCGTACTTCATGGCACTGAAGCGATCGTGCTCGGGGCCGGCCCAGGCGCCCCATGTCCTGTGGGGGGGGGACACACATGGGGGGGACACGTGAAGTGGGGGGACAGGGGCCACTGCCAGGGTCCCCGGGGGTCCCCTTACCCCAGGTTGGTCTCGGCGCCGCCGTGTTTGGGTTTCTGGGAGACGCGTTTGAAGGGGCAGAGGCGGTAGATGTACCTGGGGACGGGGGGGACACGGTGATGGGGGGGCATGGGGGGGCGACCCCAACTCCCCTGTGTCCCCCAGAACCGCCCCCCACATTCCCCATACCTGGCTTCCCCCGTGTCCCCTGTACCCAGCCCCAGTGTCCCCACAGCTGGTCCCCAGTGCCCCCCCAGCACCCCCACAGCCCCCCCCATGTCCCCAGACTGGTCCCCCATAAACCCCCCGCCAACTCCCCTCTCCCCAACCCCCCCGATGTCCCTTCTGTGTCCCCCCCAACCCCTCCCCAGCTTGCCCCCCCCATCCCCTATAACCCCCCCAGTCCCTCTCTCCTGTCCCCTGTAACCCCCCTCATGACCCCCCCATCCCCCTGATGTCCCCCCTACCTGGCTCCCCAAGATCTCCCCCCTGTCCCCTCTCCCTGACCCCCCCCTCCCATCCCCCCAGCACCCCCCCATGTCCCCCGGCCCCCCCTTACTCGCTGGTGCCCAGCTCATAGCACTGGTTGTACAGGTAGGAGAACTCGCCCTGGGGGCCAAAGTCGAAGGCCAGCTCCTGTTCCAGGGCCCTGCCGGAATGGGGGGGTCATGGGGGGGGAAGAGACACCCCTAGCCCCCCCCCAGACCCCACTCCCACCCCCCTCAGCCCTGGGGGAAACTGAGGCACGTGGCACAAAGGGAGACACAGAGGTATTCAGGGTACTACCCCCCCCCCCGAGGGTTTTTTTGCAGTATTCCCCCTCCAGAAGGATTTCTGGGGTGTCCCCCCCACCCCAATGGGAGGGGACAGAGGTTTTGGGGTGTTGTCCCCCCCAAAGGGGGGCTCGGGGCGGGTACCAGGCCCCCGCCCTACCTGATGGACTCCTCGGCCTCCTTGAGGGCTCGTTCGGCCTCTTCCAGCTCCTCGCGGGCCTGCTGGGCAGCTGGGGGGGCACGGAGGGGTTGTGGGGGGCCCCCCCAGACAGGGAGGTGGCCCCCCAAACAGGGAGCAGCCCCGGACCCCCACCAGGGGGGAAAGAGAAGGGTCAGCCCCCCCCCAGCAACACAGAGACACCCTGCTCTTCCTCCCAGCATTCATACCCCCCCAGCCCCCTCAGAACCCTATCACTCCCCCCAAAAAAACCCCTTTCCCCCACAGGCCCCCCCCCCCCAGATACACCCTGACCCCCCCAAGACCCCCAAACCTCCCAGGGACCCCCCCAACCCCCCCGTACCATCAATCAGGGCCTGAGTGGCAGCATCGAAAGGGGGTGCCGGGGGGGGCTCCTCAGGACCCTTCTCCTCGGGGTGCTGCGGGGGGGGCACCTGGGGGGACAGTGGAGTCAGGAAGGGGGGCCCCAACCCCCCCATAGCAGGGTGGGGGGGGCCCCGGCTGCACCCCGTGCCCCCCCCACCTTCAGCTCTTCCTCGGGGCCTTCACCGTCGTCTTCTTCCTCTTCTTCTTCAGCCTCTTCTTCCTCCTCCTCCTCCTCCTCGGGGGGAGTCTCCTCCAGGGGGGGCTCGGGGGGGGGCGGGGGGGGCTCGGCTTGGCCCTGCACATGGTGGTGGGGGCAGGGCAGGGGATCAGGCTCTGTCCCTCCCCCCCGTGCCTCAGTTTCCCCATACCAACTTCACGTAGCACCTACCCAAATGTGGGAGGCAGCAAGGCTTCCCACCCCCCCCACAAAACCCTGGAGCCCCCCCAAAAGCCTGGGGCCCCCCCAAACCCACCTGGGGCCGGTAGTGGTGCTTGATGGCAGCCCAGAGACGGTCACGGAAGGCAGCGGCATCCACCGGCGCCGGGTCCCCCAGTAGCGCCTGGGGTGGGGGGGACACGGGGGGGGGTGGGTGTGTGTGGGGTGTGTGTCACCTTCCTGGACGCCTGGGTCCCCCCAGGCCCTGGGGGGGGGTCCAGGGGGGTCCCACCTGGGCCTCCTCCTCCGAGACGGCGCCGTCCCCGTCGGCGTCCAGCTCAGGGCGGGCGCGCAGCTCCGCCGCCGTCACCCTGGGGAGGGGTCGCGGGGTGAGGGGGGGTCCTGGGTGCTGCCCCCCCCCGCCCGGAGACCCCCCTGTGCCCCCCCGCAGCTCACCACCCGTCCCCGTCGGCGTCCAGCTCGGCGAAGGCCTCGTCCGCCCGCGCCGCTTCCTGCGCTGCCGCCGCCGCCGCGCGCTGCTCTGCTGGGAGAGACGCTGTTGGGGGGGGGACACCCACGCGTCTGGGGGACCCCCACGGTCACCCATGGGACCCAGGAGTCCCAGAGACCCCCTTACCCCCACCCACAGGACCCAGGCGTCCAGGAGACCCCCACCCATGGGACCCAGGCGTCCCAGAGACGCCCTCACCCCCACCCATGGGCCCCAAGCCCCCCCCCCCGGGGGGTCCGTACCCTCCCAGCGCCGCCGATGCTCCTCCTTGGCCGCCCGCTCGGGCCCCTCGGCCGCCTCCTTGGCCGCCCGCAGGGTCCCCACGCGCTGCTCCAGCCCCCGCCGGGTCTCCTGCAGCCCCCCCAGCCGCCCCTGCCGGAGGGGTCAGCACCCCGGGACCCCCAAAACCCCTCCTGCACCCCCAAACCCACCGCTTCCCAGCCCAGGCCCCCCCACGCGCCCCCCAAAACCCCCCACATATCCCCTCTACGTTCCCCAGGACCCCGTGTCCCCTGTGCGACTCCTACGTGTTCCGTGTCCCCTCTGAGACACCCGTGTGCCCCCCCACGTCCCCCAGGACCCCCTACACCCCCATGGGACCCCCACGTGCCCCCCAGCACCCCTATGTCCCCCATACGCCCCCCGAGACCCCCTACATCCCCCATGGGACCCCCATGTGCCCCCCAGGCCCCCCCACACCCCCCAGGACCTCTGTGCGACTCCCACACACCGTGTGGGCCCGCCCCCCCGTCTCCTCAGCTCCCCCACATACCCCACACACCCCGAGGGACCCCCCCACACCCCCATGGGACCCCCACCTGCCCCCCCTACGTCCCCCACGTGCCCCCCAATAACTCCTACGCCCCCCACGTGCCCCCCCCAGGACCCCCTCCATCCCTCAGGGGACCCCCACGCATCTCCCAGCTCCCCTACACCCCCCCATACTCCCCCCCAAGACCCCTGTGTGACTCCTACACGCCAACTGGGCCCCCCCACGTACTCCGGGGGGCCCCCCCACGTGTCCCGCGTCCCCCCCCCGCCAGGTACCTGCTTTTCCAGGCGCCCGGCGGCCGCCTCCTGCACGAGCTGCTGTTTGATGCGGAATCCCTCGCGTGCCACCTCCGCCCGGCGCTGCAGGGCCTCCCGCTCCCGCCGGCCCAGCTCCCTGCGGGCACCGGCACGGGGAGGGTGGGCACGAGGCGGGGGGGGCACCCCGTCATGCAGACGCCCCCCCCATGCCCCCTCCCTGTGGCTGAGACCTTCCTCCCCCCCCCGCTGCCGCCTCCCAGTTCTTCCCAGTTGCTCCCAGTCTCACTTGCAGGTGTTCTCGCAGGCGGCTCCGCTGTCGTACTCATCGGTGGCATCGCAGCAGTCTGGGGGGGGGGAGTGTTCAGCATCCTGGGGACCCCCAGAACCTCCCCCGGGACCCCAACACCTCTTGGAGACACCCAAGAACCCCCCCAGGACGCCCCTGCACCCAAGAGCCCCCCCGGGACCTCCCCTCTCCACCCTCTGAGACCCCCAACCCCCCCCCAGGGACCCCAACACCTCTCAGAGACACCCAAGAGCCCCCCCCTTGGGACACTCCCACTCTCTGGGACCCCTAGAAACCCCCCCTGGGACCCCAACACCTCTCAGAGACACCCAAGAGCCCCCCCCTTGGGACACTCCCACTCTCTGGGACCCCTAGAAACCCCCCCTGGGACCCCAACACCTCTCAGAGACACCCAAGAGCCCCCCCGGGACCCCCAAAAACTCCCCTGGGACCCCACCACCTCTCCCCGAGGCCCCACAGGCACCTTCCTGCCCCCTCTCTCAACCACAGAGAGCTTTGGGGGGGCCCCAGTTCCCTTCCAGGAGCCTGAGACCCCCCTCAGCGATACCCCAGGGATGCCCTGACACCCCCCCCGGCGACCTCCGTGTCCCCCCCACCCCCCCGAAGCCCCCCCAGGGACCCCGACCCACCGCAGACGCCGTCGTTGACGTGGGCCGAGGGGATGTTCTGGGGCCGGTACCCAGCGTTGGTGCAGTGGAAGCGGCCGTTGGGACACGCCGCCGTCCCTGGGGGGGGGGGGAGGAGCAGGGGGGGCCATCAGGACACCTGGGTCCCCCGGGGGGGGTCCCCGATGTCCGGGGGTGGGGGGAGGGGGCTCACCGGGCTCGTCGGAGCCGTCGCGACAGTCGCAATAGTCGTCGTTGACCCAGGCGAAGGCGATGGTGGCGGAGCCGTCCAGGCAGGTGAAGGGCTTCGAGGCCTCGTAGAAGTGGTGGTCTGGGGGGGGGGGGGCGGGGGGGGGATGCGGACACATATGGGGGGGGTTTGAGGGGGCCCGGATGCCGGGATCATCCCCCCCCCAACCCATCACTCACTGGAGAGGGAGACGCCGCGGGGCCGCGTCACCTCCACGGTGCCCGGCAGCACCGGCACCAGCACCGGCACCAGCAGCAGCAGCGGCAGCATGGTGGGACGGCGGGGGGGGGCTGGGGGCTCGGGTCAGCCCTCCTGCTCCCCCCCCCGCCCCTATAGAGCCCCCCTATAGGAGCCTGCCACACCCCCTCAGAGCTCTGCCCACACCAGGGCTTCTTATGCCGCCGTGGACCCCCCCATAAGCCCCCCAGGGAGCCCTACAGCCCCCCCGGGCCCCTACAGCCCCCCTAGAGATGCCCCCAGCCCCCCCATAGGCCCCCTCGCCTCCCAGAGCGCCACACAGCCCCCCACAGCTGCCCCCCCGGAGCTCCCCACAACCCCCCAGGACCCTCCATAGACCCCCCAGGACCCTCTATATGCCCCCCAGGACCTCCTATACACCCCCAGACCCCCCCAGATTACCCAAGCCCCCCCTTACGCCCCCCCGGCACCCCCTAGAGAAGCCCACAAGCCCCCCTCTAGGCTCCCCAGGCCCCCTATACAACCCCCAGGCCCCCTTACACGCTCCCCCGGTCGCCTATAGCCCCCCGGGGCCCCCTATGGCCCCCCAACCCCCCCATGTGCCCCCCCAGTCCCCTATAGACCCCCCCGGTACCGCGGGGGCCGTCCGCGCGCAGGCCGTTCAGGGTCCACACGGCGGAACCGGAAGGGGGTGAGGCGGAACTTCCGGGCGCCGCCGCCATCTTGGGTGTGGCGGCCCCGCCGGCCTCCCCCCGTGCCGCCGCCATCTTGGGAGTGGCGGCTTCCCCTCCCCTCCCGCCGCCATCTTGAGTGTGGCGGCGCGGGCCAATGGGCGCCCGCGCGTCCGGTTGCCGTAGCGACGGGGTGGGCGGGGCCGGGCGCACGGAGCGGCCAGAGCCGGGGCGGCACGTGCGTGCGGGGCTAGGGGGTCCCGGGGGGGGGGGGAGGGGGTTGGAGCCCCCCATGACCCCCCCCCGACCCCCCCCCAGGGACCGGGAGCTGCTCCGGGACCCCCCCCCGCCCCGTTCCGCCATGGCCGCCCCCCGGCCGCCGCCGCCCCGGGGCAAGAGCCAGGACGCAGGTACGGGGGCGGGGGGGCCCGGGGGGGGTCCGTGTGGGCGCGGGGGGGTCGCTGACACCCCGTGCCCCCCCCCTAGAGCCCCCCCCGGGCCGGGGGCTGCGGGCCGAGCACCGGCGGCTGCAGCGGGACCTGGCGCAGGCCCTGGCGGTGAGGAAGGGGCCGGGCGGGGCGGGGCGGGGCGGGGCGGGCGTGACCCGGGCGTGACCCCGGCGTGACCCCGGCGTGACCCCGCAGGGGGAGGAGGTGACTCTGCTGGAGCTGCTGCGGCGCCGCCCCGAGGGCCGGGGGCTGCTGCGCCTGCGCGACCCCGGGGTGCGCGCGGGTCAGGGGGTCAAGGGGGGGGTCACCGGGGGTCGCGGGGGGTCAGAGGGGACTTGGGGGGGATTTGGGGGGGTCAAGGGGTCATGGGGGGGTCGGGGGATTAGGGGGGACCTCGGGGGTCACGGGGGGCAGGGGGGATTTGGGGGTCACGGGGGGCCATGCCACGGCTTGGGAGGTCATGGGGAGGTCACAGGGGGGTCGGGGGTCAGAAGGGACTTGGAGGTCATGGGGGGTCAGGGGGGATTTGGGGGTCACGGGGAGGTCAGGGGGGACTCGGGGAGATTTGGGGGTCAAGGGGTCATGGTGCAGCTTGGGGGGTCACGGGGTCAGATGGGACTTGGGGGTCAGGGGGAGGTCGGGGCGATTTGGGGGGTCACAGGGGTCATGGCGCAGCTTGGGAGGTCACGGGGAGGTCATGGGGGGTCAGAAGGGACTTGAAGGTCATGGGGAGGTCATGGGGGATTTGGGGGTCACGGGCGGGTCACGGCGCAGCTCGGGGGGGTCATAGGGACTTGGAGGGGATTTGGGGGGGTCAGGGGGTGGCGGGGGTGCTGGGCCTGCAGGGTGACCCCCCCCGCCCCCCCCCAGCGGGCGCGGGCGCTGCTCTGCCGCCGCCTCTGGGGGCAGCGACGCCGCCTGGACGCGCTGGGCCCCCCCCCGGCCCCGGGGGGGGCCCCCCCCGACCCCCCCCCGCGCCCCCCCGCCAGCCCCCCGGCCACCGACCAGGTGGGTGCCCCCCCCGCCCCGCCCCACAGACCCCTGCGGGAGATTTTTGGGGGGGGGGCACCCACCCCCCCACCCCCCTGTGCCCGCAGGCGGGGGGGCTGCGGGGGGGGCTGGGGCGGCTGCGGCTGCGGGTGGAGGAGGCCGAGCGGCTGACGGGGCTCTACCGCTGCCTGGGGGCACATCTCCAGGTACCCGCGACCCACAGCGTGACCCACACCGCACCCCGCACCCCACACTGCGCCCCACGCTGCGCCCCACCCCACACCCCACCCCACACCCCACCCCACGCCCCACACCACGCCGCGCGCCACGCCTCACACCGCACCCCACGTATCTGCCCCAAACCACACCCCCATACCTGTGCCCCACACCACACCCCACACTGCACCCCAAATCTGTGCCCCTCGCTGCGCCCCACACCTCTGCCCCACACCCACATGGGGACTGGACCGGGAAGGGGCGTGGGCTTTGTCACCCCCGGGTGGGGGTCCCACGGGTGCTGGCTCCCACCGGTGGGGAGGGTCCCACGGGTGGGAGCCCTATGGGTGCTGGGCCCCACGGGTCTCATTCCCCCGGGTGGGGGTGTCCTGTGGGTGCTGGGCCCCACGGGTGTGACTCCCCCCGGGCGGGGGTCCCCTGGGGTGGTGGTGGGGGGTCCGGGTGGGGGTCCCGGCCCCCGGCTCCAGCCGCGCCGTGGGGCAGGAGGAGGCCGGGGCCGCCCAGAGCCGCCTGGAGCTGCTGGAGGCCGAGCTGGGCCGGCGGCGGCGGCAGCTGCGGGACCTGCGGGCCAGCGGCCCCCGGCCCGGGGGGCACCGGGGGGGGCCAGGCCGGGAACGGGTACGGGTACGGGGGGGCGGGGGGCAGGCCGGGTGTCTGTGGGGCACAGTGGGTCCCTATGGGGCGGGCTGGGTGCCTGTGGGGCAGGTCGGGTTCCCGTGGGACAGGGCGGGCTCCCGTGGGGCAGGGTGGGTGGCCGTGGGGCCGGGTGGGCTCCTGTGGGGCAGGTCAGGTTGCCGTGGGGCAGGGTGGGCTCCCGTGGGGCAGGGTGGTTGCCCATGGGGCAGGGTGGGCTCCCGTGGGGCAGGTCGGGTTCCCGTGGGGCTGGGTGGGTGGCCATGGGGCAGGGTGGGCTACCGTGGGGCAGGGTGGGTGGCTGTGGGGCAGGGTGGGCTCCTGTGGGGCAGGGTGGGTGGCCATGGGGCAGGTTTGGTTCCCGTGGGGCAGAGTGGGTGGCCGTGGGGCAGACCGGCTGCCCGCCCCCCAGCACCCATGGGTGCCCCCCACAGGAGGCGGGGGCCCGGCGGGCGCAGGGGGCTCGGCAACGGGCACTGGAGCAGGAGCGGGGCCCGGAGCCGCCGGAGCCGGTATGGGGGGGTCGGGGGGGGGGCCGAGGGGGCTCAGGGCAGGGTCTGGGAGGCCGGGAGGAGTTGGGGGACAGGGGGCTCCTGGGGGGCTGGGGGGGACCTGGGGGGGCACATAGGGGGCTGGGGGGGCCCGGGGGGACCTGTCCCCGTGCCTTACCTGCCCCCCTGTCCCCCCAGCCCGCCCCCCCCCAGGAGTCCCCGGAGCCGGAGGAGGGGCCGGAGGGGGCCCCCCCCAGCCCCCCCCCCCCGCCGCCCCCCCAGGCCCCACCGGAGCCCCCCGGCTGCCTCCGCGTCCCCCCCCCGGCCAGCGCCAGCCCCCAGGTGAGGACCCAGGCGGCCGGGCCCCCCCCGTATCCCCAGAGATGGGGGGTCCCCGTGCCCCACGCCCGGGCGTGGCCCCACGGCCCCCCCACGGCCCCGTGGCAGGCTGGGGGCAGCGGGCGGCCTGGCGGGTCCCCATGTCCCTGTGTCCCCACGCCCCACACCGGTGTCCCCACGTCCCCATGCCCCCACATCCCAATGCCAGTGTCCCCATGTCTCTACATCCTCGTGTCCCCACATCCCACGCTGGTGTCCCCACGTCCCTGTGTCCCCGTGTCCCCATGCCCCACGCCGGTGTCCCCACGTCTCCATGTCCCCATGCCGCCACGTCCCCACATCCCCATGCCTGTGTCCCCATGCGCCATGCTGGTGTCCCTACATCCCCATGCCAGTGTCCCCACATCCCTGTGTCCCCACATCCCTGTGTCCCCACATCCCCACGCCAGTGTCCCCCATGCCGATGTCCCCACGTCCCTGTGTCCCCACCTGCCCACGTCCCCATGTCCCCGTGTTCCCATGCTGCCATGTCCCCACATCCCCACGCTGGTGTCCCCACGTCCCCACACCCCCCATGTCCCCACACTGGTGTCCCCATGCCCCATGCCAGTGTCCCCACATCTCCACGTCCCCACGCCGCCGTGTCCCCACATCCCCGTATCCCCACGTCCCCGTGCCCCACGCTGATGTCCCTGTGTCCCACACCGGTGTCCCCACATCTCCACATCCCCACATCCCCGTGTCCCTGTGCCCCACGCTGATGTCCCCATGACCCTGTGTCCCCACATCCCCACGCCGGTGTCCCCATGCCCCACGCCGGTGTCCCCATGCCCCACGCCGGTGTCCCCGTGTCCCCGCAGCGGGCGGCCCGGCGGGCGGTGGGCCAGCGGCTGGCGGCGCTGGCGCGGGGGAACGCGCTGGCCCTGGGGCGGCTGCGGGCCGAGGCGGCGGCGCTGGGCGAGCGGCTGCAGCACCTGCGCTACGGCGGGGAGGGCCGGCGGGCAGGGTCAGCCGGGGGGGGACGCCGGGGTCCCCTGCGGGTGGGACGCCGGGGGTCTTGGGGGCTCGGGACGCTTGGGTCCCTGTGGGTGGGACGCCTGGCTTCCATGGGTCCTGGACACCGGGGTCCCCAGGGGGTGGGACGCTGGGGTCCCCATGGGTCCTGGACACCTGAGTCCCCAGGGGGTGGGACACCGCGGTCCCTTGGGTGCCAGACACCCGGGTCCCCATGGGTGGGACCCCTGGGTGCCTTAGGGTTGGGACACTGGCGTCCCTGGACACTTGGGTCCCCAGGGGTGGGACATCTGGGTGCCCTGGGGGTGGGATGCTGGGGTCTCTGGGGCTCGGGATGCTTGGGTCCCCATGGATGGGACACCTGGGTCCCCATGGGTCCGGGACACCTGGGTGCCCAGGGGGTGGGACACCGGGGTCCCTGGACACCTGGGTCCCCACGGGTGGGACACCTGGGTCCCCATGGGTGGGACACCGGGGTCCCTGGACACTTGGGTCCCCACAGGTGGGACACCTGGGTCCCCACGGGTGGGACTCCGGGGTCCCTGGACACTTGGGTCCCTGTGGGTGGGACCCCTGGGTGCTGGGGTTCCCTGGAGGGAAGGGAGCAGTGTGGGGGGGGTGTTACGTGGGTCCCGGAGGCGGGGGTCCCGCTGACGGTGGGCGTCAGGGCGCGGCGGCGGGCGGAGGAGCTGCGGCAGCGGCTGGGGCAGGAGCAGCGGCGGCGGGAGGACGCCCGCCGGGACCTGGCCGGGGTGACCAGGGCCCTGGTCACCGCCGGCACCGGGCTCCGGCACCTGGCCGGGCGCCTGCAGCACATGGCCCTGGTGAGCTGGGGGGCGGGAGGTGGGGGGCTTGGGGGGCAAGGAGGTGTGGGGCAGGAGATGTGGATGGCCGTGGGGCGGGAGGCGTGGGTCCCTGGGGGTAAGGAGGCGTGGGGCCCTGGGGGGCAGGACGCCTGCATCCCCATGGGGCAGCACACCTATGTCCCTGTGGGGCAGGACACCTGGTTCCCTGTGGGGCAAGACGCCTGGGCTGCTGTGGGGCAGGAGGCGTGGGTCCCTGGGGGGGGCAGGAGGCGTGGGTCGCCGTGGGGCAGGAGGTGTGGGTCGCCGTGGGGCAGGAGGCGGCGGGTGGCTGCGTCCGTGCCTCAGTCTCCCGGCAGGAGGACGGGGGGGGGCAGCCGCCGCCCCCCCCGGGGGACCCCCAGGCGCTGCCCCAGCTGCTGGCGCAGACCCGGGCCCGGCTGGCGGCGCTGCAGAGGGGGCTGCGGGGGCACCCCCAGGCCCAGCGCCCCCCCTCCAGTGCCCCACACCAGGTGGGCACTGGAGGGGGGGGCCGGGGGGGCCCCTGAGCCCATCTGGGGGGAACTGAGGTGGTTTGGGGGGGCCCTGACCCCATCTGGGGGGGCCCTGAGCTGGTCTGGGGGGGCCTGGGGGGCCCCGAGCCCATCTGGGGGGGCCCTGAGCTGGTTTGGGGGGGCCTTAAGCCCATCCAGGGGGGTCCTGAGCTGGTTTGAGGAGGTCTGGGGGGGTCCTGACCCCATCTGGGGGGGCCCTGAGCTGGTTTGGGGGGGGGCCCTGAACTGTTTTGGGGGGGCCTGGGGGGCCCCGAGCCCATCTGGGGGGGCTCTGAGCTGGTTTGGGGGGGCCCTGAGCTGGTTTGGGGGGTCTGGGGGGGGCCCCGAGCCCATCTGGGGGGGCTCTGAGCTGGTTTGGGGGGGCCCTGAGCTGGTTTGGGGGGTCTGGGGGGGGTCCTGACCCCATCTGGGGGGGCCCTGAGCTGGTTTGGGGGGGCCCTGAACTGTTTTGGGGGGGCCTGGGGGGGCCCCGAGCCCATCTGGGGGGGCCCTGACCCATTTCGGGGTCCCCCCCGGCCCCCCCCCAGCTGGAGGCCCTGCTGCAGCGCAGCCACCTCAACACCGAGGACCCCCTGGCCCTGCCCCCCAGCTCCGACGGTGAGGGGGGGCTATGGGGGCCTGGGGGGCCATGGGGGGTCTTTGGAGGGGGCTGGGGGGGGCCCTGGGGGTGTGGGGAGGGTTATGGGGGGCTGGGGGGGGCTATGGGGGGGCTGGGGTATCATGGGGGGCCATGGGGGGGCGCTACAGGGGCCGGGGGGGTCTGAGGGCCGCGGGTGCTATGGGGCAGCCGTGGGGCAGCCGTGGGGCAGCCGTGGGGCAGCCGTGGGGCTGACGGCGGGTCCCCGCAGAGGAAGGAGCCGCCCCCCCCGCCGGGGCCCCCCCGTCGCGCGCCGCCATCAAGCGCCAGTCGCGGCTGATCCTGGAGGGGCGGCGGGGGGGAAGGGGGGGAAGGGGCCCCCCCCCTTGACCCCAGTGCCCCCCAGTTACTCCCAGTATCCCTCAATGTCCCCCCCGTACCCTCGCCGTTGCTCCCAGTATCCCCTAGCGCTCCCCCAGTGGCCCCCCAGTTGCTCCCAGTGCCCTCCAGTTGCTCCCAGTATACTCTGCAGCTCCCCCGTACCCTTCCGGTTGCTCCCAGTAACCCCTAGTACCCCTCAGTGCCTCTCAGCGTCCCCCAGTACCACCCAGGGCCCCCCAGTTACTCCTAGTATCCCCTAGTGCCCCTGCAGTTGCTCCCAGTGCCCCGCGGTTGCTCCCAGTATTCCCCAGTGCCCCCCCATACCTTCTCAGTTACTCCCAGTATCCCCTAGTGCCCCCCAGCTGCTCCCAGTATCCCCCAGTGCCCCTGGGTACCCTCTCAGTTACTCCCAGTATCCCCCAGTGCCCCCCAGCTCCTCCCGGTGCTCCCGCAGGGCCCCCCAGGTGCTCTCAGTATCCCCTAGTACCCCACCAGTTGCTCCCAGTATCCCTCAGTGTCCCTCCTGTCCCCCCCCAGTTGCTCCCAGTACCCCCAGTGCCTCCTGTGGCCCATTAAAGCCCCCCTTCCCCTACCCTCGCCTGGTCTCTGGGGGTCGTGGGGGGGGTGGGGGTGGGCCCCTGTTCGGACCCAGGCGCCGGGGCCCCCCCTTCCCCCCCGGGGCCCTTATCTGCCCCCCCAGACCGGGGGGGCTGGTGCTGTGCCAGGGCCCCGCCCCGGGGGGGGGGGGCGGGCCGGGCCTTATCAGCGCGGGGGGGGCGGCAGCAGCACCCAGAGCAGCACCCACCCACCCACGCACCCACCCACGCACCCGCCATGCCGGGCCCCGGGGTGCTGCTGGCCGTGGGGGGGCTCCTGGCCTGCGCCCGGGGGGAGCCGGGGGGGGCCGGGGACTTCGAGGTGGAAGGTAGGGGGGCGTTGGGGAGGGGGGGGTGGCGTGAGTCCTTGTGCAAACCTTCGTGCGACAGTCCTTCGTGCACCCCCCCGTGCAAGACCCCGTGCAACCCCCCGTTGTGCAAACCCCCGGTGCACCCCCCTGTGCAAACCACCCCCCCGTGCGACCCCTCCGTGCAAACCCCTTGCGCAATCCCCCCGTGCAAATCAGCCCTCGTGCACGCCCCCCATGCAACACCCCCGTGCAAACCCCTTGTGCAAAGTCCCCCCGTGCAAACCCCCCATGCAACCTCCCCCCGTACAACCCCGCCCGTGCAAACCCCTCGTGTAAACCCTTGTGCAACCCCCCCGGTGCACCCCCCCGTACAAACTCCCCTCGTGCAGACCCCCTGTGCAAACCCTCGTGCAACGTCCCCTCGTGCAATCCTCCCCATGCAACCCCCCCGTGCAAACTCCCCTTGTGCAATCCCCCCCGTGCAACCCCCCCATACAAACTCCCTGTGCAATCCCCCCGTGCAAACTCCCCCCGTACAACACCCCTTGTGCAAACCCCTGTGCGAATCACCCCCTCGTGCAACCCCCCCGTACAAACTCCCCTCATGTAACCCCCGGTGCAACTCCCCCCCCGCCCCCCAGTGCAATCCCCCTTGTGCAGTCCCCCCTCGTGCAAACTTCCCCCCCGTGCAAACCCCTTGTTCGATCCCCCCCCACCCCCTCATGCAACCCCCCCGTGCAAACCCCTCGTGCAACCCCCCCGTACAGCCCCCCTTGTGCAAACTCCCCCCATACAACCCCCCTTGCGCAAAGTCCCCCTCGTGCAACCCCCCCCGTGCAAACCCCTCGTGCAAAGCCCCGGTGCAAACCCCCTGTGCAAACTCCCCCCATACACCCCCCCCGTACAAATCCCCTCGTGCACCCCCCCCGTACACCCCCCCTTGTGCAAACTCTCCCCCTACAACCCCCCTCGTGCAAACTCCCCCTCGTGCAACCCCCCCGTGCAGACTCCCCCCGTGCAACCCCCCTCGTGCAAAGCCCCGGTGCAAACCCCCTGTGCAAACTGCCCCCGTACACCGCCCCCCGTACAAATCCCCTCGTGCAACCCCGCCTCGTGCAAACTCCCCCGTCGTGCGACCCCCCCTCGTGCAAACTCCCGCCGTGCAAACTCCCCTCGTGCGACCCCTCGTGCCCCCGCCGTGCCCCGCTGACGGCGGTGCGTCCCCCCCGCAGCGGAGGTGCTGCTGGCGGAGGAGCCGCGGGACCCCAAGTGCTTCTCGCGGCGGCTGCTCGACCTGACGTGCTTCTGGGAGAGCGCGGCCCCCCCCGACCCCCGGCCCTTCCGCCTCCAGTACCGCCTCGAGTGCGTGACCTGCGACCCCGCGACCCCCACCCGCCCGTGCCGCCCCCACGCCCTCCGACCTTCGCCCCCCGCCCCCCGCCCTTCGCCCCGGGTGCCCCCGACCCCAATACTCCCTGACCCCTGACCTTCGCCCCGGGTCCCCCCGACCCTGGTGCCCCTGAGCCCGCCCTCGACCCTGGGTACCCCCGACCATGGTGCCCCCTGACACCGGTGCCCCCTGCTCTTTACCCCTGGTGCCCTCTGACCCCTGCCCTTTGCCCCCGGTGCCCCCCAGACCCCAATATTCCCTGACCCCTGCCCTTTGCCCCCGGTGCCCCCTGACGCAGGTGCCCCCTGACCCCGGTGCCCTCTGCCCTTTTCCCATGACCCCCCAGTGCCCCTTAACACGGGTGCCCCCAACCCTTGCCCTTTGCCCCCAGTGCCCCAACCCTGGTGCCCCCCGACCCCTGCCCTTTGCCCCTGGTGCCCCCTGACCCCCGCCCGCAGGCAGGAGCCCCGGCAGGGCTGTCCCCTTGCCCCCTGACCCCCGACCCCCGACCCCTGACCCCAGACAGGAGCCGTGGCAGGGCTGCGCGCTGTCGGCCGCCCGCACGCGCAGGAACCGCTCGCGCTTCTGGTGCTCGCTGCCCCCCGCCGCCGCCGTCCTCTTCGCCCCCCTGGAGCTGCGGGTGCTGCCGCCCCCCCCCGGGCCCCCCCTGCACCACCGCACCCTCTTCATCGACCAAGTCGGTACGGGGGGGGGGACACACGGCGGGTTTGGGGGGGACGGGGGGACGGGGTTGAGGGGGCTGGGGGCGGCCTGGGGATGGGGGGTCACAGCAGGTTTGGGGGGTCAGGAGGAGCTGGGGGGGCCAGATACTGGGCCCCCCCCCCCAACGGCAGGGGACTCGGGGGGGCCCAGACGTGGCGGGCCCCCCCTCACGCCGGTGTCTGTGTCCGTCCCCCCCCCCCCCCCCGCAGTGCTGCTGGGCCCCCCCGAGAACGTGTCGGTGGGGCCGGGGGGGGCGCGGGGGCAGCTCTGTGTGCGCTGGCAGCCCCCCCCCAGCCCCTACCTGGAGTCCAGCCTGGCCTACGAGCTGGCCCTGCACGCCCCGGGGCTGCCCCCCCGCACGGTGGGTATGGGGGGGCCTGGGACCGGGGGTGGGGGAGCCCCCCCCGGGGAAAGGAGCCCTGGGCATCCAGCGGCTTCGGGGGGGGCCCCGGGGAGGGGGTCAGGTGGGTCCTGGGGGGGGGTCAAGTGGGTCCCAGTGGATGGGGTGGGTCCTGGGGGGTGGTCAGGTGGGTCCCAGGGGGGGTCAGGTAGGTCCTGGGGGGGTCAAGTGGGTCCTGGGGGGGTTAGGTGGGTCCTGGGGGGGTCAGGTGGGTCCCAGTGGGTCGGGAGGGTCCCAAGGGGGGGTGTCGGGTGGGTCCCAGGGGACAGGGTGACTCCCAGGGTGCCCCCCCCGCCTGCCGAGGCCCCGGCCCCCCCAGTGCCGGGTTGGGGGGTCGCTGGGAGACCCCCGTGCCCCCCCCCCCGGCGCTGACACCCGTCCCCAGGTGGGGGTGGGGGCCGGCCGGCGGGAGCAGCGGGTGGGGGCCCTGCGGGGCAGCACCCACTACAGCGTGAGGGCCCGTGCCCGCCCCGACGGCCTCAGCTACAGCGGCTACTGGAGCCCCTGGTCCCAGCCCGCCACCGCCGTCACCCCCCCCGGTGAGTGGGGACACGGGGGGGGACACGGGGGGGACGTGGGGACACGGGGATGGGGGGCTGGGGGGGGAACAGGGAGGGGTGGGGGGACTTGGGGACATGGGGGGACACGGGGCGGACGTGGGGACACGGGGCTGGGGGGCTGGGGGGGGACAGGGAGGGATAGTGGGACTTGGGGACACGGGGACAGGGGGCTTGGGGGGCACAGGTGTCACCCCCCAAGTGAGTGGGGGGACATGGGGGGGGACTTGGGGGGACAGGGGAGGATTGGGGGGCATGGGGGGGGCAGCTGTCACACCCTGAGCGGGGACACGGGGGGACACGGGGGACGTGGGGAGATGGGGGGGGACGCGACACAGCCCTCACCCCCTTGGTGGAGGGGGGGGCCGGGGGGACACACCGGGCTGTCCCCCCCCCCCGCAGAGGGGCCGGGGGGGGGCCCCGACGCTGACCCCCCCTGTCCCCAGACGTGGACCCGGTGACGCTGGGGCTGTCCTGCCTGCTGGCCCTGCTGCTCCTCGGCCTGGGGCTGCTCGGCCTCCTGGGCCACCGCAGGTACGGGGGGGGGCCTGGGGGGGGTGGACTGGACTGGCCTGGGCCTCGCACGAGGCCTCGCACGAGGCCTCGCACGGGGCCTTGCACGAGGGCTGTGCCCGCAGGCTGCTGCAGGAGAAGCTGTGGCCGCCGGTACCCGGCCCCGAGCGGGAGTTCGAGGGGCTCTTCAGCGCCTACGGGGGCAACTTCCAGGTGGGGGGGGGCCCTGGGGTGGGGGGGTGTTATTGTAGGCCCTACAGTAATGGTGGATGGGGACGGGGGGGCTGCAGTGAGAGGGGCTGGGGGTTCGGGGGGGTTAGGGTGGGCCCGTCACTAATTAGGGGGTGCTTGGGGTGTTTGGGGGGGGTTAACCGGAGGGGGGGCAGGTGTGTTATTGTAGGTCCTACCCCAGTGGGGGGGGTCTGGGGGGGTCCGGCCCCAACGGCGGGGTGTCTGTCAGGGGGTGGGGGGGTTCATCTTAAAGGGGGGGTGTCATTACCCCAAAGGGGGGTGTTTGGGTGTGCCTGGGGGGGGTGTCCCCCTCTAGGGGGTGCCTGACCCCGTGTGTCTTCCCCCCCAGCTCTGGCTGTGCCAGGGGGTGGGGGCTCCCTGGGCCCCCCCCGGGGCTGGCACCGAGGTGGAGGAGCTGCCCAGCACCGTGGAGGAGGTGGGGCCCCCCCCGGGCAAGGGCCCCCCGCTGGAGGAGCCCCCCCCTGCCGCCGCGCCCCCCGCCGGCCCCTCGCCTGCCTCCAGCTTCGAGTACACCCTCTTCGACCCCGGCTCGGCCCTGCTCTGCCCCCGGGGGCCCCCCCGCCACCCCCCCACCCCAAGGGACCCCCCCGGCAGCCCCCCGCCCCACGGGCCCTACGCCAACCTGGCCCCCCAGAAAGGGGCCCCCCCCGACGTCCCCAAATGGGCTGCCCCCCCTGACGGGGGCACCCCCGGCGACGGGGACCCCCCTGGGCTGGGCCCCCCCGCCCCGTCCCCCCCCTACGTGCTCTGCTCCTAACGGGGGGGGGAAGGGGGGCCGGGGCCGGGGCCACCCCCGCGGCAGGGACAGGGGAGCGCGGGGAGGGGACATGGGACACCCCGACGGAGGGCACACGTCACTCTGATGTCACTCGGAGACACCGTGATGTCATGACGGAGGGGCGGTGGCACGTGGACACGCCCTGACGCCACGATGGAGAGGACACGTCGTGCTGATGTCACACGGAGACGCCGTGACATCGTGACGGAGGGGACGCGTCACACGGATACACCGCAACACCAGGATGGAGGGGACGCGTCACGCAGACAACCCCGTGACACGAGGACGCAGAGGGGACGCGCCACACGAGACACGCTGCGACACCCCCAGGGAGGGGACACGTCACGCCGATGTCACGCGGAGACGCCGCGACATCACGACAGAGGGGACGTGGGACGTGGAGGTGCTGTGCCACCACGATGAAGGGGACATGTCACACTGATGTTACACGAACACCATACGACACCGAGACAGAGGGGACGTGTCGCTCTGGCATCACGCGGAGATGCAGCCACATCGTAACAGAGGTGACACGTCACGCCGGTGTCACACGGACACCCCGTGACACGAGGGCACAGAGAGGACACGTCGCCTTGTGACACAGAGGGGACACGTCATAGACAGGCTGCGACACCCCGGTGGAGGGGGCGCATCACCCTGATGTCACATGGACACCCCGTGACATCACCAGAGAGGGGACGCGTCACCACGGGACATGAATGCCTGGGGACACGCGGAGGCAGAGGGGACGCCGCGACGAGAAGGTGCAGAGGGGACGTGTCGCCTGCATCCCGCTTGTGCCGTGTCGCATGGACACACGGAGGACACATGGACGCTTGGCGACACACACGCAGGCAGAGGGGATGCGCCGTGTGGGGACTGTCCCCACGGCCGGTGTGTCCTGGGAGGGGGAAGGAAACGGGACAGCCTGTCCCCCGGCGGGGGGCACTGAATTTTCTTTGCTTTGGGTTTTTTTTTAATGCCTTTTTTTACAATAAAGCAGCCTTGGGCTCAGCTGGATGCCTGGGTCCCTTGGGGGCGGGGGGTGGCGGGGCACTCCGCTGGGGCGCCTGGGTCCTGCGCCGGCTGGGGAGGGGCTGATAAGGCTTATCAGGAGCCCCCAGGTGCCAGCCGGGGGCCCGTGGCAGGGGCCACCTGGCACCCATGCGTCACTGTCCATGTCCCCAAGGTCAGGGACTGGCGCCGCCCTTGGGGTCAGTGTCACCCCGATGTCCAGGGTCTGGGTCGGGGTGACATCAGGGTCCGTGTCACCGCAGCGTCCGGGGGTCCGTGTCGCCCCAACTCCCGGGGCAGGTGATGGCTGAGCTCACCCCCAGGCCTCGGCCTCGTCCCCGTCGCCATCCTCATCAGCATCAGTGTCCTCGTCCCCCTCGCTGTCCCCGTCGGCGGGGGCCACGCGGAGCTGCCCGTGGGGGCCGAAGTGCAGGCGCCAGTGGCGGGGGGGGACCCCGGGGCGGGTGAGGCGGGCGCGGAGGCGGAGGGGGACCCCGGGCACGGGCCGCAGGCGGCACTCGGCGGGGAAGTAGCGGCGCAGGGCGGGCAGGACGTGGGGGCTGGGGGGCGGCAGGCGCAGGGAGGCCAGAACCTGGGCGGGGGGCCGGGGGGGCCCGGGAGAGCGAGCAGCCTCCAGCAGCAGGGCGGCCAGGCGGGCGGGTGCCCCCGGGGCCCCCCCCAGGTACCGCTCCACCCCGTCCAGCAGCAGCAGCCCGGGGGGCCGAGGCCGGGCGGCCACTGCCCCCAGCTCCCGGCCCAGTGCCCCCAGGGACGGGGGGTACCGGAGCTCCAGACGCTGGGGAGGGGGGGGGGAACGGAGGGGGTGTGTTAGGTCACGCCCCTCAGCGGTAGGCCCCGCCCTCTCGGCGGCAGGCCACGCCTCCCCACAGCATATACACCCCCCCCTTAGCAGCATGGATAGGGATCAGCAGAGCCCCGCCCACAGGAGGAGCCCCGCCCCGATCGCAGGCCCCGCCCACACACTCACGCCCTGCCCCCGCGATTCGTGCCCCGCCCTCTGCTGCAGGCCCCGCCCCCACGCGGCACGTCCCTCCAGACAACTCGGCATGCTCGCCCGAAGTCCCGCCCCCGCTGCGGGCCCCGCCCCCACGTGCTACGCCACGCCCTCTCCAGAAAAACCCGCCCACGTGCAGAGCCCCACCTCCTGCCCCAGGCCCCGCCCCCCGGACAGCACAGCATGCTCACCCCGAGCCCCGCCCCCGCTGAGGGCCCCGCCCACACCCGCCCCGCCCCTCTGGAGCCGAACGCGCAGCAAGCCCCCGCCCTCTCCAACAAACCCCGCCCACGCGCGGAGCCCCGCCCCCTGCAAAGAAACCACGCCTTCACGCCGCGCTGCCCCCTTCAGCACGCCCCGCCCACTCGCCGCCGGCCCCGCCCCCGCCCCACAGCCCGCCTCGCCGCCCGCGCCCCCCTCACCTGCAGCGCCCGCAGGTCGTTGCCGCCGCCGCCGTCGTCGCCGCCCGGCAGCCGCGGGAGCGCGCTGGGCGCCAGGAAGAGCGCGCGGGGCCCGTCGCCGCCGCCCGCCAGCGCCGCCCGCAGCAGCAGAGCCGTCCGGCCCGAGCCCTCCGGGCCCAGAACCAGCACCGGCACCGGCATCGCCGCCGCCGCCGCCTCCCCCGCTGTCACCGAGCCCAGCGCCCGCTCCAGCGCCGCCGCCATCGCGCCCCGCGACCGATCCGCCGCTCGCGCTCCCCGGATGGCAGCCAATCAGGTGAACGTCCCTCGGCCGCGCCCCAGCCAATCGGAGGGGAGGTTCCCTCAGCGCCGCTCCCGCCCACCGCGGCCGGCGAGCGCCTCAGCCAATCGGGGGGGAGCTTCCCTCAGCGCCTCTCCCGCCCACCGCGGCCGGCCAGCGCCTCAGCCAATCGGGAGGGAGGTTCCCTCAGCGCCGCTCCCGCCCACCGCGGCCCGCGAGCGCCTCAGCCAATCGGGAGGGAGCTTCCCTCAGCGCCGCTCCCGCGCATGGCGGCTGGCTCGCGCGCGCCTCAGACAAACGGGGGCGTGGCGCGACACCCTCCCCGCTGCCCCGCCCTCCCCCGGTTCCTATTGGCCGCTCGGGCCGCCGATCCAGCGCCGACCCATCTCCTAGTACGATTCAGCTCACCGTCCCTTTACGCGCCGTCCGGCCAATGGGGAGGCGGCTGCCGGCCGGGGGCGTGGCCAGGCGGGGCAAGGGCGGGTGGTAGCCGGGACTGTCAGTCACCCGCTCGCTGCCCGGCAACGCGTTGCTAGGCGACGGCGGGCGGTTGCCGGGCGACGGCGGGCGGGACGACGGGGGCGGGGCTGGCGCGCGCGAGCGCAGGCGTGGGGGGGGGCGTCAGGCGCCGAGCCCGCGCGCGCGCACACGCCTGTGCAACGCCGCGTGCGCCGCCCCTGCGCGTGCAAACGCGCCCGCGCGCGCGGGTCTTCCTCCCCCCCCCCCCCGCGTGCACACGCGCACCGCCCCACGCGCTTGTGCACGCGGCCGTGCGCGCGCGCACACGGGCGTGCACACCCTCGCCCTCGCTCCCCGCGGTTGCGCGCGCAGCCTCGCGCGCGCACCGATGCACGTGCCGACCCCGCGCACGCCCCCGGTGCACGCGCTCACCCCGTTCGCGCGCGCACGCGTGCGATGGTGCGCAGCCTTGCGCGCGGCCTGGCGGAGCGCGCGCGCGCAGGCTTGCGCGCGCTCGCGTGCGCTCGGCACGCGCGCGTGCAGGGCCGCGATCTGGGCTCTCCTGCGACCCCGGAGACAGCGAGGCCGCACGAGGGTGGCACGAGCGTGCATGAGGGTCGCACGAGGATCGCACGAGGATGCACGAGGGTCACACGAGGATGCGTGAGAGTGCGTGAGGGTCACACGAGGATGCGCGAGGGTCGCACGAGGCCTCACCGGGATGCACGAGGGTTTCACGAGGGTTTCACGAGGGTTTCACGAGGGCCGGGGCGGGGCGTCCCCTCGGCTACGCGTATTCTCAAGCAATAACAGCGTGTCCGTATTATCCGCCCGAGAATACCCGTCGCCGAAGGGAGCGGGGGGCCGGCGAGCGGGGGGCGGGGGGGACGGACACGGACCCAGCAATTTGGGACACACACACACACACACACACGGGAATCCGGGGGGGGGACCCCCAGGTGCTCGGGGGGACCCCCAGGAATTTGGGGGGGCCCCCGGCGGCCGGGGCTGCCCCGCCCCTTTCAGCACCGCGGACAGTTCCCCGGTGCCCAGGCCCGCGCCGGTGGGGCTCCGCGGGGGCTGCCCGGGCCCAGGGGCTCCGCTGTGGGGTGGGCGGCCCCACACCGCCCCTTGCAGCATCATGGCCCGGACATAGGGGTCCCCCCCCAATACACCGGGGCCATAGGGCCCCCCCAATACACCCCGGCCATAGGGCCTCCTCCTATACACCCTGGCCATAGGGCCCCTTATAGATCCTGGCCATAGGGGCCCCCCCCCAATACACCCTGGCCATAGGGCCCATCATAGACCCCGGCCATAGGGCCCCCCCCCCCAATACACCCTGGCCATAGGGTCCCTTATAGACCTTGGCCATAGGGCCCCCCCCCAATACACCCTGGCCACAGGGCCGCCCCAATACACCCTGGCCATAGGACCGCTCCCCCTCAATACACCCCCGCTATAGGGCCCACCCTATACACCCTGGTCATAGGGTCCCTTATCGACCCCAGCCACAGGCCCCCCACTATACATCCCGGCCATAGGGCCCCCCCCCAATACAACCTGGCCATAAGGCCCCCCCCTCAATACACCCCAGCCATAGGGCCCCTTATAGACCACGGCCATAGGGCCCCCACACACACACCCCGGCCATAGGGCTCCTTACAGACCCCGACCATAGGGGCCCCCCCCCCGATACATCCCGGCCATAGGGCGTCCGTACAGCCCCCAGCTATAGGCCCCCTCCTATAGGCCCCAGCCATAGGTCCCTCCTATAGCCCCCGGCCCCCCCCCGCACTCACCTCCGCCGCCGCCGCCGGAGCCGCCGCCCGCCCCGCCGCAGTCCGGGGGGGGCGGGGCCGAGGGGGCGGGACACGCCCCCAGCACAGCCCCGCCCCGACACGCCCCGCCCCTTCGCCTGGCCACGCCCCGCCGCAGTCCGGGGGGCGGCGAACGCCCGACGCGCCCCCCGCCTGGCCACGCCCCGCGGACCCCTCCCACCCCCGGCCGGCAGCCCCCATCGGCACCCTATGGGCACCCTATAGGCGCCCTGCAGGCACGTGGGCTGCGGCCACACCCTTCCCTCCCTATAGACTGACACCCCCAGCCCCTATAGCCACGCCCCAACCCCTACGGACACCCTACAGCCCTATAGACAGCCCCCAGGCCCTATAGACACCCCACAGCCTCATAGGCAGCCCCCAGGACCCACGGACACCCATCAGCCCCTATAGACACCCTCAGCCCCTATGGACATCCCGCAGCCCTATAGACAGCCCCCAGACCCTATAGACGCCCCCAGCCCTATGGGCACCCTCCAGCCCCCATAGACACCCCACAGCCCCATGGGCAGCCCCCAGCCTCTATAGGCACCCCCAGCACCTACATCCACCTGTCAGCCCCTATAGACACCCCCCAGCCCTTATAGCCACCCATCAGCCCCTATAGACACGCCCAAGCTCCTATAGGAACCCCCCAGCCCTATGGACACCTCTCAGCCCCTATAGGCACCCCCAGCCTTATAGGCAGCCCCCAGCCCCTATAAGCACCCCCCAACCCTACAGGCACCCCCACAGCCCCTAGTGACACCCTAAAAGCCCCTATAGGCCCCCCCCACCCCCCAGATCCGTGTCCCCTATAGCCACCCCCTATACAGACATGGGGACACGGGAACATCACACGCAACCACTTTATTCCCCTGGGGGATGCCCCCCCGCCATGTCACAGTATGTGCCCCCCCCGCACACGCGTGTACCCCCCCAGCCCCCCCCGCACACGCGTGTGCTAGGCAGGGGCTCTCCCCTTGTCCCCCCCCTCCCCGTGCTTGTGTTGCTCGTGCAAGGGGGGTGACGGCTGCCCCCCCCCCGCAGTGTTGGGGTGCCCATGGGCCCCCCCCGGGTGGGGGACGCTCAGGTGACAGCCGGGAAGTCGGCACGACGTGCCTGGGGGGGGCACGAGGGGGGGTCTATAAGGGCTGCACAGCCCCCTCTGACCCCCCCAGAACCCCCAAAATATCGGGGTCCCCCCACAACCTCCCCACCACCCCCTATGGGGCTCAGGACCCCCCCGGTGACCCCCCCAATGAGGTTGGGGTGCCCCCATGCCCACACCCAACAACCCTGTGGGGCTCAAGATACCCCCCAAGCCCCCCGCCATGGGTTTGGGGTCCCCCCACGACCCCCCCCAATGGGCTCAGGATCTCCTCATGCCCCCTCCCAGTTTTGGGGTGCCCCCCCAACACCCCCACAGGGCTCAGGACCCCCTCTGTGCCCCCCCCTCCAGTTTTGGGGTGTCCCCCACCCACCTGGGTCACGCTGATCTCCTCCAGGGGGGGCTGGGGGTGGGGCAGTTCAGGGGGGGCTCTGGGGACCCCCCCCCCAACCCCCTGCCCCGACTCCCCCGTGCTCTGGAAGTTCCCCACCACACAGGTCACCTGGGGGGGCGGGCAGGATTTTGGGGGGGCCCTTGGAGTTATGGGGGGGTGCAGGGAGTCCTGGGGGGTCCTGAGTGAGTTTGGGGGGGGCCTGGGGGGAGTATGGGGGTCCCAGGTGGCTTTTGGGGTATCGGGGGGGATTTGGGGGTTTCAGGGGGGTCCTGGGGAGGTTTGGGGGGGCCAGAGCACCTTGGGGAGAATCGCAGGGAATTTGGGGGCCAGAGAGGGGTTTTAGGGGTCCTAGAAGAGTTTGGGGGTTCCAGTGGGGGGGGTTGGAGTCTGGGGGCAGGTTTTGGGGATCCCAGGGGAGGCGGTGGTTAGGGTCCCTGCCGGGGGGGTGGGGCAGGTTTTGGGGTACCGAGGAGATTGGGGAGACCCGGGGGGGTTTGAGGGGCCTTGGGGGGGGGGGTTGGAGACCCCCGGGGGGGAGTTTGGGGTCCAGGGGCAGGTTTTGGGGTACCGAGGAGATTGGGGAGACCCGGGGGGGTTTGAGGGGCCTTGGGGGGGGGGGTTGGAGACCCCCGGGGGGGAGTTTGGGGTCCAGGGGCAGGTTTTGGGGACCCCAGGGGGGTCTTGGGGTCCCAGGGGGCATTTGGGTGTCCCAGGGATCTTGGGAACCCCCAGAGCGGGGGGGACGGCGTTGAGGGGTCCCTGGGGGGTTCGGGGATCCCCAGGGGGTGTTGGGGACCCCCCCGCGGGGGGGGTGTTTTGGGGTGCTCACCAGGAAGGCGGCGATGGCGGTGCCGGTGAGGAAGCCGGCCAGGACGTCCCCCCAGTGGTTGCGGTGCTCGGCCACCCGCAGGGCCCCCAGCAGGAACGGGGGGGCTGCGAACCCCAAAACCGCCGCCGGCTTGGCCAGCCGCGAGCCCCCCCCCCGCCAGGCCAGCGTCACGTATAGCTGGGGGGGGGGGGGGGCAGGGTCACCCCAAAAGACAGAGACACCCCAAAACGCCCCCCCCCAGCGCTCCTGTGGACCCCCTGAGCCCCCCTAACCCCCCCCAAGCACCCCCAACCCCCCCAGCACCCCAAAAGCTCCATGCCCCCCCCGGGGTCCCCTGCAACCCCCCAGAGCCACCCCAAAAGCCTCCGAAGTGACCCCAAGCCCCCCCAAACACCCATAGCTCCCCCCCAAAGGACCCATTCCCCCCCAGCCCCCCTAATTTGCCCATTTCCCCTGTATTTCCCCCCATTCCCCCACAGCCCCTCATAACCCCCCAAAAGTTGCCCATTTTCCCTAGATTTTACCCCAAACCCCCCCTATAGGCTCCCAATCTCCCCCTATAGCCCCCCAAACCCCCCCTATAGCCCCGCAACTGACCCATTCCCCCCCCAGCCCCCCAATTTGCCCATTTCCCTCAGATTTCACCCCATTCCCCTTCTGACCCCCACACTCCCCCCGAATTTGCCCGTTTCCTTCAGATTTCACGCCATTCCCCCCACAGCCCCCCCAAACCCCCTCCAAACGACCCTTCCCCCCCATAACCCCCCCTAGAGCCCCCCGATTCCCCCTCCGAACCCCCAAATGACCCATTCCGCTCCCCAGAGTCCCCCCTTAACCCCCCCAATTTGCCCATTTTCCCCGAATTTCACCCCAAACCCCCCCCCCGGACCCCCACCCCAGCATAGGCCCCGGCGTAGGCCCCCAGCGCAGCCTCCTTGCAGGGGAAGGCCCTTCGAGCGGCCGCCACCAAGGGGGGGTCCCCGGCGCAGGGGGTCCCCCCGGGGGGGACGAAACGGGGGGGTGCGGCGGGGGGGGCGCAACCCAAAGCGCTGTAGTTGGGGCGACAGACGGCCAGAAAATGGGGGGCCGGGGCCCCCGTCACCACCTGGCCCGCGTTGGCAAAGATGGCGGTGGCCAGCAGCCCGAAGGAGAACACCCCTGGGGGGGGGGCAAAATGGGGGGGGCGCGGGGGGTAAAAAAAGGGGGAATTGGAAAGGTAGGGGGGCAAATTGGGGGAGTTAGGGGAGTAAATTGGGGGGGTTGAGGGGGGCAATTGGGGGGTTGGGGCAAAAGGGAGGGGCAGGGGGCAAATTGGGGGGGTCGAGGGGATAAATCGGGGGAGTTAGGGGAGTACATTGGGGGGTTGAGGGGCAAATTGGGGGGTCGGGGGGCAATTGGGGGGTCAGGGGCAAATTGGGGGGATCAAGGGGGTAAATTGGGGGAGAGTAGAGGAGGTAGGAAGGCAAATTGGGGAGACGGGGTAAATTGGGGGGGTTAGGGGAGTAAATTGGGGGGTTGAGGGGGCAATTGGGGGTTAGGGGGCAAAAGGGAGGGGCGGGGGCAAATTGGGGGGGTCGAGGGGATAAATTGGGGGGAATAGAGGAGGTAGGGGGCAAATTGGGGAGTTAGGGGAGTAAATTGGGGGGTTGAGGGGGAAATTGGGGGGCCAGGGGGGGAAATTGGGGGGAATAGCGGAGGTAGGGGGGCAAATTGGGGGAGTTAGGGGAGTAAATTGGGGGGTTGAGGGGGCAATTGGGGGGTTAAGGGGCAAAAGGGAGGGGCAGGGGGCAAATTGGGGGGGGTCAAGGGGATAAATTGGGGGAGTTAGGGGAGTACATTGGGGGGTTGAGGGGCAAATTGGGGGGTCGGGGGGCAATTGGGGGGTCAGGGGGCAAATTGGGGGGATCAAGGGGGTAAATTGGGGGAGAGTAGAGGAGGTAGGAAGGCAAATTGGGGAGACGGGGTAAATTGGGGGGGTTAGGGGAGTAAATTGGGGGGTTGAGGGGGCAATTGGGGGTTAGGGGGCAAAAGGGAGGGGCGGGGGCAAATTGGGGGGGTCGAGGGGATAAATTGGGGGGAATAGAGGAGGTAGGGGGCAAATTGGGGAGTTAGGGGAGTAAATTGGGGGGTTGGGGCAATTGGGGGGTCGGGGGGCAATTGGGGGAGTTAGGGGGCAAATTGGGGGGAATAGGGGAGGTAGGGGGGCAAGTTGGGGGGACGGGGGAATTGGGGGGTGAAGGGGGCAAAAGGGGGAGTTAGGGGGCCAAAGGGAGGGGCAGGAGACAAATTGGGGGTCAAGGGGGCAAATTGGGGGAATAGGGGAGGTAGGGGGGCAAATTGGGGGTCAAGGGGAGAATTGGGGGGGCCAGGGGGGCAAAAGGGAGGGAATTGGGGCGGTAGGGGGGCAAATTGGGGGGGCAGGGGGGGAATTGAGGGGTTAAGAGGGTAAAAGGGGGCAAAGAGGGACAAATTGGGGGTTTAGGGGGCAAAAGGGGTTGCCCCCCTTGCCCCCCCTGCCCTATTGCCCCCCCTTTTTTGCCCCAGCTCCATCCTTTGCCCCCCCATTTGCCCCCCCCAGAGCCCCCCATTTGCCCCCCCCAGCCCTTCATTTACCCTCTGGACCCCCCACTTACCCCCAGAGGCCCCCCATTTGCCCCCCAGAGCCCTTCATTTACCCCCCAGAGCCCCCCCATTTGCCCCCCCCCAGCCCTTCATTTGCCCCCTGGACCCCCCACTTACCCCCAGAGCCCCCCCTTTTGCCCCCCCCCAGCCCTTCATTTACCCCCTGGACCCCCCACTTACCCCCAGAGCCCCCCCATGTGCCCCCCAGAGCCCCCACTTACCCCCAGAGCCCCCACTTGCCCCCAGAGCCCCCCCATTCCCCCCCCTTTGCCCCCCCAGCCCCCCCTCACCCAGGAAGCGCAGGAGGCGTCGCAGGGGGGCTCCCAGGTAGCAGCACTCTCCCCAGAGGATGGTGGGGTCGCGGCCCCCCCGGGCCCCCCCCAGCCGCCCCAGCAGCTCCCCCACCACGATCTGCGCACCCCTGTCAGCGCTGGGACCCGGACCCCCGGGGACCCCCCCGGGAGGCTCCCAGGGACCCCCCCCGACACCCCTTAGGATCCCCCAAGAGACACACACCCCCCCAGGGAGTCCCCAGCCCCCCCGGGACCCTTTGGGACCCCCCCCCCCAAGACTCCTTAGGACCCCCCAAGGGAGCCCCCAAGCCCCCCCAGCCCCCTTGCGACCCCCCCAAGGGACCCTCTAGGACCCCCAGGGAGTCCCCAGCCCCCCCCCGGACCCATTGGGACCCCCCCTTAGGCCCCCCCAGGGGAGCCCCCAAACCTCCCCAGCCCCCTTGGGACCCCCCCAGGGAGTCCCCAGCCTCCCCAGGACCCTTTGGGACCCCCCCTCGGACTCTTTAAGACCCCCCCGGGACCTCCTCAGGCCCCCAAGGGACCCCTTAGGACCCCCCCGGACCCCCCCCAGGGTCCCCCTAGACCCCTTGGCACCCCCCCCGCCCCCTTAGGACCCCCCCCAGCCCCCTTAGCACCCCCCCCAGGGACCCTTTGCCCCCCCCCAGCCCCCCTTAGGTGCGTGCGTGTCCCCCCCCACTCACGGTGAGGACGGGGACGGCGGTAACGAGGGCGTAGACGAGGGCGGGGGGGGCGCGGCTGGCGGCGGGGGGGCCGGGGTAGGGGCGCCCGTAGGCCGGGTCCCGGCAGAAAAACCCGCCGTCGTGCACCGGGAAAGCGTCGGTGAACTCCAGCTGGTAGGCGAGGGCCGCCGTGCCCCCCAGGATACCCAGCTGGGGGGGGGACACACGCTGGGACCCCCCCCCCAAATCCCAGCTGGGGGGGGACACACCCATCCACTGGGACCGCCCCAAATCCCAGCTGCCCCCCCCTCTCAGTGCCAGGCAGGGGACCCGCCGTGCGGGGTGGGGTGTACCCCGGTGTCCGGGGGGGGAGTGTACCCCGGTTGGGGGGGGGGGGTACCCCGGTGTCGCCCCCCCCCCCCCCCCCCCGCCGTACCTCCACGAAGAGGAAGCAGGGGACGATGGATCCGCTGCGCTTCACCTCCCGCCGGGGGGCCGCCATGGTTTGGGGGGGGGGCACGGGGGGGGGCACCCCGGGCACGCGCTGCAGGGGCGGAGGGGGTGTCAGTGCCACACCCACCCCCGTCCGTGTGTCCCCCCCCGGACACCGGAGTCCCCCCCAAATTGGGGGGGGACACCCCCCCCTCCCGCACACCCGGGTCCCCGTTATGTCCCCCCCCCCAAAATAAAGGTGTGTGTCCCCCCGGACTCCTGGGTCCCCTTTGTGCCCCCCCCGACCCTCACCCGCCTCCTTCACGCCGCCGCCATTGCCGGGGGGGCGGCGGGGGGGCGGTGGCGCTGTCGCGACAGAGACATCGCGATACTGCGGGGGGGGGGGGGAGGAGAGGCGGCTGCTGATTGGATGCCGTCGGCACCCGCGCCCCTCCTCCCTCTTCCCCCCCACCCAATGCGGCAGCGGGGGGGACCCAGGCGTGTGTCGTCCCCCCCCCCAATAATGAACCCAAGCCTTGGAGCCGCCCCCCGCAGGGCGCATGCGCGAGGGGCGGGGCGCTAGCAGGTGCCTGAAGGGCGGGGCCCCAGCAGGTGCTCGCCCCGCCCCCTCCCCACCCAAGCCACGCCCCCTGACCGCCAGGTGTTGGGCGGGGCCAGCGCGCCCAGGTGCGGGGCGGGGTCGGGTCACGTGGGCGGGGGCGGGGCGGACGGGAGCGGCCGGAGCCGACGGGAGCGGAGCGGGGCGGTGAGCGGGGGGGGGGGGAACCCCGGCGATCGGGGGGGGGGGGCCAGGGGGGCGGGGCCAGGGCGTCACCCCCCGCCCGCCCCCCCCCCCCAGCGTGGACCTTGACCCCGGCCCGGCCGCCTCGGTCCTTCCCGAGGGGCCCCACGGGGGGGGGGGGCCAGAATTTCGGGGGGGGGGGGCATAGGGGGGTCCCGGGGGGGGAGGTGAGTGCCCTGGGGGGAGCCTGGGGGGGTCCCAGAGGTGGTTTTGGGGGGGGTTAGGGTGTCCCATGGGAGTCGGGGGGTCTAAGGGGGTATTTGGGGGGGGTCCAAGGGGTATTTGGGGGGGTCCCGGGGGTATTTGGGGGGGGGCTCGGGGGGGGCCCTGACCGTGTCCCCGCAGCCGCAGGAGCCCCGGGGCCCCCCCGCCGACGCCCCGCCATGGCGGGTGCCCCCCGCCTCGCCCTGGCCCTGGCCCTGCCCTGCCTGGCCCTCGCCCAGAGTACGTACGGGGGGGGGACAGGACGGGGGGGACACACACACCGAGGTCCCTGGGGGGGGGGGCGGGGGGCACATGGGGGGGCCCGGACACCGGGGTCCCTCCGCTGCAGGTGTCAGGGAGGGGGACAACACCTGAGTCCCTCCGTGGTGGGGGGGTTATGGGGGGACCAGACACCTGGGTCCCTTTCCTGGGGGGGGCATGGGGGGGGCAGATCTTGGGGGGGGGGGCGGATTTGGGGTGACCCCGGACACCTGGGTGCCCCCCCCGGGGGGTGCGGGGCTGGTTTCGGGTGCCGGGACAGGGTGGGGCTGTGACTCAACGTTGGGTGTCACAGGTGGATATGGGGGGGGGCTAGACGCCTGCGTTCCCCCTCTGACCCCCCCCCCATTTCATTCCCAGCCTCTCCCAGCATGACCAGTAACAGCACCAGTAACAGCACAGCCCCCAGTGGCGGTGGTGGCCTCTCAGTGAGTTGTTGGGGAGGGGGTTCATGGGGATCCCCCCAGGTTTGGGGGGGGCCCACCCTGGCTGGTTGGGGGGCTCCTGGGATGGTTGGGGGGGGTCACTGGGGGTCCCCAAGGGGGCCTCGGAGGGGTCCCCGGGGCATTTTGGGGGTTCTTGGGTGTCTCCAGGAAGGCTGGGGGGGGCCCAGGGTGTCCCTGAGAGTATTGGGGGGTCCCCAAGCTGTCCCTGGGGGGTGTGGGGGGGGGTCCTCAGGGGCTGTCCAGGTCCCCAGGGTGCTCTTTGGTGTCTTGGGGGGGTCACCAGGGTGTCCCCACTGGATTTGGGGGGGGTCCCCAGGGTGTTCCTGGAAGTATTGGGGGGTCCCCAGGGGCTGGGGGGGGGCCCAGGGGGTCCCTGCGAGTACTGGGGGGGTCCCTGTGGGCGTGGGGGGGCCCCAAGGTGTCCCTGGGGGGGTCCCCAGGCTGTCCCTGCATGACTTGGGGGGGTCCCAAGGGGCTTCGGGGGGGTCCCCAGGGTGTCCCTGCGAGTACTGGGGGGGGTCCCTGCGGGCTTTGGGTGTCCGGGGGGAGCAGTAGGTCTCCCCATGAGCTTTAGGGGGTCCCGGGGGCTCCCCATGTGCCCCCCCCGACCCTTGTCCCCCCTCCCCCCCCAGGTGGCGGGGGAGGTGGCGCTGACGGTGGTGCTGGGGGGGCTGGGGGCCTTCGGCCTCGTGGGGCTCCTGCTCTTCCTCGCCCTGCGCCTGCGGGAGAAACGTCGCACCGAGGGCTCGTACCGGCCCAGCCGCGAGGAGCAGGCGGGGGCCCGCGCCCCCCCCCCGGCCCCCCTGCGCCTGCCCCCCGAGGAACGCCTCATCTGACCCCCCCCCCCCGCCCCGGTGCGCACGCACGAGCGGCCCTCGCACGAGGGACTCGCGCCGACGCCTCGCACGAGGGCGGCTCGCACGAGGCTGGGGGGGGCACCGCTGTGCCCTTGTGCACCTTGTGCACCTTGTGCCCCCCCCCCCGGCCTCGTGCAAGGGACTCGCGCTGCTGCCTCGCACGAGGGCGGCTCGCACGAGGGGGGGGGGGTCTAGCATCACGGCCTTGCACGAGGCTGGGGGGGGCGTCTCGCACGAGAGGACTCGCACACCGCCCGGACGGTGCTACCCCCCCCGGGGTGGGGGGGGGCAGGCAGGAGAGGGGGGAGAATTTCTATAATAGTCTATTTTTGAGATAAAAACCTGAAAAAACGGTGGTTTGGTGGTTGCTGCACCCCCCCCCCCCAACCCACGTGCAACCGCCCTTGTACGACCTCCCGGCCCTCGTGCAACACCTTGCACGTCGGTGTGACCCCCCCCCAGATGCCTGGGTCCCATATAAACACCTTTAATAATCACACAAATAAAAGCCCCCCCCGGGGCACCCATGGGTGGGGGGGGGGCAGCTGAAGCAGGTGAACACGCTGCAGGGAGCGGGGGGGGGGTATCTGGGGGTGCCCCCCCCAATCCTCGTGCGAGGACTTTGCACGACTACGTGTACATCTGCTGGCGGGAGAGCTGCGGGCAGAGCACAGGGTCGGGGGGGGGACCTGGGGGTCCAGGGCCTGGACCCCCCCCCCCTCCAGGGGTGGGGGGAACCCAGGTGTCCAGGTTTGGGGGCTCACCCTTGTGTTACTGGTGTTACTGGTGGCACTGGTGAACTCGGAGTAGCGCTTGGTGCCGGGGCAGAAGCAGGCCCGGTAGGCGTCACGCACCTGCGCACGGGGATGGCTCACACGGGGGGGCCTCGCACGAGGGACCCCCCCCTCGCGCGAGGGACACCCCCCTCGCACGAGGGGTCCCTTGCACGAGGACCCCGTCGCACGAGGGCGGCCTGACAACCCCGCTGGGGGGGGGGGGGATTTGGGGGGGTTGTTGGGGGGCAGTAGGGGGGGGGGGGTGCTGGGTGGGATTGAAGGTGCTGGGGGGGGGGTGGGGACCCCAGGGGGTGTTTTGGGGTGCTGGGGGAGATTGGGGGACACTGGGGGGACACACGACACCCCAGGGGGTGTTTGGGGGTCGTAGGGGGGGTAGGGGGGGATTTGGGGACACTGGGGGGGGGTGGGGACCCCAGGGGGTGTTTTGGGGTGCTGGGGGGGATTTGGGGGTCCTGGGTGGGACTGGGGAGACTGTGGGGGATCTGGGGGGGATTTGGGGACACTGGGGGGGGGGGACACACAACACCCCAAGGGGTGTTTTGGGGTGCTGGGGAGAGATTTGGGGGTCCTGGGTGGGACTGGGGGCAGTGGGGGGGGGGTTGGGGACACTGGGGGGGGGACATGACACCACAGGGGGTGCTTTGGGGGGATTTGGGAGGATTTGGGGGTCCTGGGTGGGACTGGGGAGAGCGGGGGAGGATTTGGGGACACTGGGGGGGGGACACAAGACACCACAGGGGGTGTTTTGGGGGGATTTGGGAGGATTTGGGGGTCCTGGGTGGGACTGGGGGGATGGAGGGGGACTGGGGGACACCGGGGGGGTTTTGGGGTGCCGGGGGGGGGTCCCGGGGTGCCGACCTGGGGGTGCGCGAGGCAGTGGCAGAGGAGGATGAAGAGCCCCTGGGCCGCGTTGAGGGCGCAGAAGAGGAGGGGGAGGGGCGAGAAGGGCCCCCCCGGCCGGGGCAGCCCCCCCCCCAGCCCCAGCCCCAGCGCCCAGCCCGTCCCCAGCAGGCAGAGCTGCCCTGCCGCCGTGGCCGCCAGCACCCTGCGGGACACCCCCCCAAAAAAAAACCCAAAAAAACAAACCACACGCGCCGGTGCCTCGCACGAGGGTCTGCGCACGAGGACCCTCGCACGAGCACCCACCGGGGCGGGGCTGGAGGGCCCCCCCCCCCTTGTACGAGGAGGGCGCTGGCGCACGAGGGGTCTCGCCTCGTGCGAGGGCGTTCGGTGCACGAGGGGTCTCCTTGCACGAGAGGCCCCCCCCTTGTGCACAAGGCCTTTGCACAAGGGCCCTCCAGCTTGCACGAGGAGGCCCATTGTGCCCCCCCGTCCTCATCCCAGTATCTCCTGTGTCCCCCCCATGTCCCCTCCTGCCCCCCCCACCCCCCGCAGGCGACCCCCGTCCCCCGGCGTGTCCCCCCCCCGGCCCCCACCTCATCTTGCGCAGGTGCCCCATGTCGGGGTTGACGTCGTTGAATTTCTGCACCAGCTTCCAGACGGTGACAACCAGGATGACGGCGTTCAGCTGGGGACAGGGGACACGGTGACACATGGGGGGGGGACACGGACACGGGGGGGTGGGGGGGGCACAGGGTGACACGGGGATACGGGGGATACGGGGGACAGGGGGTGACATGGGGGACACGGGGGGATGGGGTGACATGGGGACATGGGGGGACAGGGGGGACACAGGGGACACGGGGACATGGGGGGGACAGGGGGTGACATGGGGGGGACACAGGGATGGGGGGACACAGGGTGGCAGGGGGTGAAATGGGGGACACGGGGATGGGGGGACACAGGGTGACACGGGGACGGGAGAGGGGGGACACGGGGGGATGTGGGGGGGGACAGGGAGATGGGGGACGGTGACACAGGGGACCCTGGGGGCGGACATGGGGATGGGGGGGACACAGGGACATGGGGGACAGTGACACAGGGGACACTGGGGGGGACGTGGGGATGGGGACGTAGAGGTGACATGGGGATGGGGGGACACAGGGTGACACAGGGACATGGGGGACGGTGACACGGGGACCCTGGGGGGGGACATGGGGACAGAGGACAGGGTGACAGGGGGATGGGGGGGACACAGGGACATGGGGGACAGTGACATGGGGGACAGTGACACAGGGGACACTGGGGGGGACGTGGGGACACAGGACAGGGTGACATGGGGACAGGGACATAGAGGTGACATGGGGATGGGGGACACACACGGAGTGACACAGGGACATGGGGGGACACAGGGACATGGGGGGACACAGGGACATGGGGGGACACAGGGTGACACAGGGACATGGGGGACGATGACACGGGGACCCTGGGGGGGACATGGGGACACAGGACAAGGTGACATGGGGATGGGGGGGACACAGGGACATGGCGGTGATGTGGGGGGACAAAGGGACACACGGGGGACGTGGGGGTGACACACGGGACAGAGACATGGAGGTGACCCTGGGGGGGACGTGAGGGGACATGGGGACGCAGGGGTGACACACGGGGTGACGTGAGGGGGAGGGACACGGGGGGACATGGTGTGACATGGGAGTGACACCAGGGGACACGGGGCTCAGTGGCACTGGGGGGGGGGACACACACGGGGACATCAGGGGACATGGGTGGCACAAGGGACACGGGGGGGTGACAGTGGGGTGACAGCGGGGCTCACCGCGATGACGAGGCAGACGGGCGCCTGGAAGCTCCAGCGGAAACCTCGCTCCAGGGAGAGCCAGCAGCTGGGGGCGGGGGGGGGGAACTGGGAGCACTGGGAGGGACTGGGAGCACTGGGAGGGGGAACTGGGAGGGAGGGGGAGGGGAACTGGGAGGGACTGGGAGCACCGGGCAGGTGGGAACTGGCCCGTACCGGGAGGAAGAGGGCAGCACACGGGCTGCGGGGGGGGCCCCCTCTCGCACGAGGACGGGCCCCTTGCACGGGGGCTCTCGCACGAGGACCCTCCCCCAATCCCCCTCTTGCACGAGAAGACGTTTCGCACCGGGAGCGCGCGCACCCCCCCTCCACCCCCCCCCCCCCCCGCATCCCCCTCTCCCGGTGCCAGAGCCTTTGCGCGAGGGCCTCGTGCGAGGGCCTCGTGTACTCACTAGCGGGGGGTGCCGTAGCCCCCGGGGAAGGCGGCGGCGGCGATGGCGACCAGGAGGGCGGGCAGCCCGTAGCCGGCCAGGAGAAGGTGTCGCACGCGTAGCCACGAGGGCACGAAGACTCGCACGAGGAGCACGTAGAGGTGCAGCCCCTCCAGGCACATCCAGCAGAACGCCGCCAGGAAGGAGAAGTGCAAGACCCCCGCCACCACCGCGCACGCCGTCTGCACGGGGGCGTGCGGGAGACGGGGGGGGGGGGGGGGGCTCGCACGAGGGGCGTGCGCGGGACCTCGCACCCCCCGGGCACAAGCGGTAGCGCTTCCCTGCTCGTGACACCCAGCGCCCGCGTGCTCGCGGGAGGAGCTGCTGGGCCTCGCACGCCCTTGCACGAGCGCGCTCGGTGCCCTCCCGCTCGCCGCCAGCCACGTGCGAGGCCCCCCCCCGCGTCCGCTAGCCCTCACATGCTTTCGCACGAGCGCGCCCACCGCCCTCCCGCTCGCCGCCAGCCACGTGCGAGGCCCCCCCGACCCCACTTCTTCCCCCTCAGCCCACCCAGCACCCCCCTGCCCTCGCACCTCCTTGCACGAGTGCGCCCACCACCCTCCCGTTCACTGCCAGCCCCGTGCAAGGCCCCCCACGTCCCTCCCCAGTGCCCCCCCGCCCTTGCACGAGTGCACCCACCACCCTCCCGCTCACCACCAGCCACGTGCGAGGCCCCCCCCGCAACTGGCCCTCGCACGCTCTTGCACGAGTGCACCCGCCGCCCTCCCGCTCGCCGCCACCCACGTGCAAGGCCCCCCGCGTCCCACCCCGGCCCCCCCCCTTCCCCGCCAAGCCCCCCCCCCGGCCCCCCCCCTTGCCCCTCACCGGGTGCTGGGTGCGATCGATGCCCAGCAGGAAGGTGGCGTGGGCCAGCAGCAGGCTGAGGCTGAGGTGCAGGTGCAGCGTCGTGCGAAGCCCCTTCAGCGCCCGGCACAAGAGGAAGGTGGCGGCCGCCACCACCAGTGACACCACCGACACCCCCAGCCCCACTTTTGTCACCAGGTCCAGCACCCAGTCATCCTTGAGGGGGGGGGCAGGATATGTCAGACAACCCCCCCCCCCCAACACCGCTGATGGCAGGGGGATGGGTGCACCCCGAGCCCAGCCGTGCCTCAGTTTCCCTATAGGGATGGGGTGACCCAGGTGCCTGGGGGGGGGGGGCTGGGTGGTGGCCCAAGGTGGGGGGGGGGGGGGAAGCTGGGGGCATACTGGTGGAGGGATTGGGGGGGTCTCAGTAGAGCCCTGGGGGGTTCTGGGGCTCCAGGGGCATCCTGGGGGGGTGTTGGGGGTCTTGGGGCAGTCCTGGGGGTCCCTGGGGAGGGGGTGTGTGAAAGGGGACTTGGGGTGGCCCAAGGGGGGGGGGCAGGAGGGTGTTAGAGGGGGTCCTGAGGGTGGGTTTGGGGGTCCCAGGGGAGCCCTAGGGTGTTCTGGGGGGCACTGGGGGTCCCATGGAGTCCCTGGGGGGCTTGTGGCGGGGCCCAAGAGATGGGGGGACCCCAGGAGGGGCTCACGGGGGTGGGTTTGGGGGTCCCAGGAGGGAGTTTGGGGGCTCTGGAGGGGTCCTGGGGGTCCCAGGGGTTCCTGGGGGTATTGGGGGTCCCCAGGAGGGTCCTGGAGTGGGAATTTGGCGTCTCAGGAGGTTTTGGGGGTCCCTGAAGGGGGGGCTGGGGGTTCCTCCAAACCTCTGGGAGCGTTTGGGGGGGGAGGTGAAGGATTTGGGGAGTCCCTGGAAGGGTTTGGGGGTACTTGGGGGGGGGGGGGTCCCAGAAGGGTCCTAGGGGGGTGGGGAGGTCCCAGAAGAGGCTGGGGGGTCCCTGAGGGGCTTTGGGGGTCCCCAGGGGGTTTGGAGGGTCCCAAGGGGGGGTTGGGGGGGCTGTACCTCAAGCTCGTAGAAGGCCATGAGGACGGCGAAGCTGGTGAGGTGGTTGCAGGCGCAGGTGGTGCCGGGGGGGCCCGGGGGGGTCCCGGGGTGGGGGGTCACCTCGCGACACCCCGCGGTGGCCCAGACCTTCTCCTGGGGGTCCCAGAAAGCGCAGAGCACCCGGCCCCCCAGCTGCGGGTCCTGGGGGGCAGGGGGGGGTCAGGGGGAGCATGGGGGGGGGAGGCATGTGTCACACACCCCCCCAGGGCTCCCCAAAGCTCTGGGGGGGTCCCCAGCACCCTCTTTGGGGCTCCCCATCCGTCTGGGGGGGGGGGTTCCAACACCCGGGGGTGTCCCAACACCCTGGGGGGGGTCCCTCCATTGCTCTGGGGGGGGGGCAGGTCTTCTTTGGGGGTCAATGTCCCCCCAAGTGTCCCCATCCCCCTTGGGGGTCCCCAACCTCCTCCCCCTATGTCCCAAACCCTTTTTGGGGGTCCTCCTCCCCTTTGGGGGTCCCCACCCCCCCAGTAACCCTTTTGGGGGTGTCTGGACCCCCCCTCACTCACCGGGGGGGGGTGCTGGAAGCGCAGGGTGACCTCGGAGGTGCCGGGGGGCCGGGGCCGGGTGACAAAGGCGGTGGCCACAGGGGACAGGAGGTGGTAGGAGGGGCGAGCCCCCGCCCGGGGGGGGGGCAGGTCCCCCCAACCCCCCCACTCCACCTTCAGAGCCCCCTCCAGTACCTGGCCCAGCCCCTGCTGGGACAGCAGGGCCACCAGTGCCCGGCCTGGGGGGGACACACACACACACACATGCGCTGGCACCCAGACCCCAGCAGCCCTGATCCCCCCCAGTGACCCCCCAGCATCACCCAGCAGCCCCCAGTAAACTCCAGACCCCCCCAGACGCCCTACCGGCCCTCAGGTTCCCTCAGTGACCCCAGGACCCCCCCCCGCCAAGAAACCATGGGACACACAGGACCACCCCCCCCCCCAGTCCCCCTTGGGGACCCCCAGAACCCTCCTAAGACTCATTGGACCCCCCCAGTGACCACTAAAGACCCCCCAGGACCCCCCCAGTGACCCCAGGACCCCCCCAGCACCTATAAGACCCCCCCAGGCCCCTTTAGTGACCCCCAGGGACCACACTTGCACCCATGGGAGCCCCCCCATGACTCCCAGGACCCCCCCAGCCCCCATGGAAGCCCCCCAGTGACCCCAGGACCCCCCCAGTGACCCCCCCAGACCCCTTCAGTGACCTCCAGCAACCCCACCTGCACCCATGGGAGCCCCCCCAGTCCCCCTTGGTGACTCCCAGGACCCCCCCAGCCCCTATGGACCCCCCCCAGTGACCCCCCCAAAGACCCATGGGACCCCCCCCCATACCAGTGTCACTGTCCCAGGCCACCTCCTCGGGGACGTCCAGCTGCACCCCGGGGACCTGCAGGTGCACAGGGCCGGGGGGGGGACCCTGGTGCACGGCCAGGCGCAGCTCTGGGATGGGGGGGGGACAGGAGGGTGTCACCCCCCCATGCGGGGACACCCCCAGGGACGGGGACACTGACACCCCCGGGGATGGGGACAGTGTCACCCCTGGGGTTGGGGACACGGAGTGAACGGGGGGGGGGGTAGTACCTGTGGCATTGGAGGTGATGGAGGTGACGGTGGGGGGGGGCAGGAGGGCCCCCACCCCCCTCACCAGCCCCTCGGTGGCCTCCAGCAGCATGGTGGCCCAGTGGTGACGCTTGGGGACAGCCCCCACCTCCCCCCCAAACGCCCCATCCAGGATGGCCAACAGCTCCTGGGGGGGGACACACACAAATGGGGGTCACCCCCGGCACCCCCCCCCCGTCTGGGAGCCCCCTGAGCCCCCCCAACCTTCCTGGGACCCCCTAAATGCCTCCTCAAGCCCCCCAGGCTCCCCCCCCCAAATCTCTGGGACCCCCCCCAAACCTCCCTGGCACCCCCTAAATGCCCCACCCAGGGACCCCCATGAGACCCCCCCTTCTGACCCCCCCATGGTCCCAGGACCCCCCCAAAACCTCCCTGGCACCCCCTAAATGCCCCACCCAGGGACCCCCATGAGACCCCCCCCTTCTGACCCCCCCATGGTCCCAGGACCCCCCCAAAACCTCCCTGGCACCCCCTAAATGCCCCACCCAGGGACCCCCATGAGACCCCCCCTTCTGACCCCCCCATGGTCCCAGGACCCCCCCAAAACCTCCCTGAGACCCCCTAAATGCCCCCCCAACCCCATCAGGACCCCCCTAAACCTCCCTGGGACCCCCTAAATGCCCCCAAGAGCCCTCTTGATCCCCCCCCCCGAATCTCTGGGACCTCTATGGGAGCCCCCCCCAAGCTCCCCAAACCCCCCCATGGTCCCAGGACCCCCCAAAACCTCCCTGAGACCCCCTAAACGGCCCCCCCCCGAGCCCCCCCTCCCCCGGGACCCCCTGAGACCCCCCCCCCGAACCTCCCATGGCCTTTAGGACCCCCCCCAATCCTCCCAGGGACCCCAAAAGCCGCCCCCCCAGACCTGCAGGATGTGGTGGGGGTCGCCCCCCCCCCGCAGCAGCCCGTAGAGGTGGGTGAGGGCCTCTGCCAGCCCACAGTCGCTCTGGGGGGGGGGGGGGGGCAGCAGGATGGGACCGGCCCCCCCAATATCCATCCTGGGGACCCCCCCGGAGGAACATGTGTCCCCCCTCCATGACCCCAGGGACCCTCCCCAGGTGACACCCTCCCCCATGTCCCCAAAGCCCCCCCCCAGGACTTGGGGACCCCCAAAGTGACTCATACCCCCCCCTTATGTCCCCAAAGACCCCCCCATGAGGTGACAACCCCCCCCCCCAGGACTTGGGGACCCCCCCAAGTTGCCACCCTCCCATGTCCCCAAGGACCCCCCATGAGGTGACCCCCCCCCCCAAGTCTTGGGGGCCCCCAACGTGACCCATAACCCCCCCATGTCCCCAAGGACCCCCCCCCATGAGGTGACACCCCCCCCCCAAGACTCAGGGACTCCCAAAGTGACCTGTGCCCCCCCCCATGCCCCCAATGCCCCCCCCAGGACTTGGGGACCCCCCTAGATTTGGGGGTGTCCCCCCCCTCTTACCTGGTCATCAGAGCAGAGCGGGGGGGGCACTGTCACAGCTTGGGGGGGGGGAGCAGGGAAAAGCATCAGCCCCCCCCCCACCCCGTGCAAGGACCTTGCACACGCGTGTGCAAGGACCTCGCCCTTATGCAAAAGGGGGGGGGGCAGCACACAAGCGTGTGCCCGCGGGGGGGGGCAGCCACAAGAGGAGGAAATGGGCTGGGCTGGCACTTCCCCCCCCCGCCACTTCCTCCTGCCATGGAAACGCGGGGGGGGCACCCCATAACTTATAGGGTTAGAGATTTGGGGGGGGGGGTAGGGGGTTTTGGGGGGACCCTGTTGGCCTGGGGGGGGTCCGGGGGGGGGTTGCGGGTGGTGGTGGGGGGATTTAGGGGTCACGGGGGGTTGGGGGACTGGGGGGGGACTTCAGGGCATTTTGGGGGGTCGGGGGGGACCCCTTGGGAGATTTGGGGGTCCTAGGGTGTTTTGGGGGGGGTTGGGGGGGCCCCGGGGGGGGGTTGAGGGGTCCCAAGGGGGTCCTGGGGGGGGTTGGGGGGTCCTGGGGAGTTTTGGGGGGTCCCGGAGGGGAGTTGGGGGGGCACCACAAATGATCTGGGCTTCCTGGGAGGTTTGGGGGGAATGGGGAGGACCCCCGGGGGGGGGATTTGGGGGTCCCGGGAGGGGGGGAGGTTTTGGGGGGGTCACTCACCGGTGCAGTTGCCATCGGGGGTGTCCACGTAGCCGGGGGCACAGTGACACTCGAAGCTCCCGGGGGTGTTGAAACAGATTTTCCCCCCCCCACATCGCTCCTTCCCCACCTCCGCACACTCGTCCACGTCTGCGGGGGGGGCACCATCAGTGGGGGGGACCCCCACCCCATAGGGGACCCCAGCATCCAGGGACCCCCCCCCCGCTGCAGGGACCCCCCTCCCAACATGGGGACCCCAGCACCTGCCCCCCCCAAAAGACCCAGGCATTTGGGGGACCCCCCCATGTCATGGGGGGGGGGGCATTAGGAGCACTAGGGGGGTGTTGGGGTTTTGGAGGGGGATTTTGGGGTCCCTGGGGGGGGGATATCCCTAGGAGGGTTTGGGGGGGGGGGTCCTTGGGTGGGGGGGGGTGGAGGGGGGTGCGCAAGGGTGGGGAAGGGGTTCAGGGGTCCTGGGGGGGGGCGGGGGGGGGGTGTTGGGGTTCCTTACCGACGCAGTTGCGTGAGGCAGGCCTCGGGGGGGTGTCCGGGGGGGTCGTCGCGGGGGGGTTCGCCGTGGGGGGGGCAGGTCGGTACCCCTGGTCGCAGCTGCAGTTGAACGTCCCCGGGAAATTGCTGCAGGTCTCGTGGGGGCCGCAGGGCTGGGGCTGCTCCAGGCACTCGTTGATATCTGCACCGGGGGGGGGTGTGCGGTGTGTGTGTCACATATGACCCCCCCCCCTTCCCCAAACCCTGGGACCCCCCCCCAAAACCCTACCCCACAGCCTGGTGGGTGCCCCCCCCCCCCATCACCCATGGGCTCCATTCTCCAGCCTCCCTCCCCAACCTCACTGTCCCTGTGTCCCCCCCCCCCATGTTTTCTCCCTGCCCCCCCCCGGGCCCCCCCCTCACCGTCGCAGCTATCGAAGATGCCACGGGGCCAGGCGGGGGGCCGGTAGCCGGATTTACACCCGCAGTGGGTGTCGTTGAGGCAAAAGGCCATAGGGCAGTCTTCGCAAAATGTCAAGTCTGGGGGGGGGACACGGCCAAGCCTGAACCCCCCCCCCAACCCCCCTATAAACCCCCCTAATCGCCCCCCCTCAGTCTGGGGGGCACCTCTGGCCCCTCAACAGCCCCCAGGGAGCCCCCCCCGCTCCCCAAATCCTCCCTCTTCCCATAGCACCCCAATAACCAGCCCAAGTCCCCCCCCAGCCCCCCCAATAGCCCCACTGAGCCCCCAGACCCCCCCAAATACCCCCCACCCCCAATCTACCTCCAGACACCTCCAACAGCCACCCCCAGATCCCCATAGCCCCCCCAAATACCCCCCAGCCCCCCATAGCCCGCCAAGAGCCCCCCAAACACCCCCCAGCCCTCAAGCATCCCCCAGCCCCCCCAAAACCCCCAGCCCCCCAAACGCCCCCTATAGCCCCCCAAGAGCCCCCCCAAATACCCCCCAGCCCCCCCAAAACACCCCCCACTTCCTCCCCCCCCCCCCTTCCGACTCACTCTCATGGGCAGCCCGGGACAGGCCGCTCAGCGTCAGGCACAGCCCTGCGGCAAAGGGGGGGTTAAATTTTTTTGGGGGGGCCCTTGGGACCCCCCCCACGGGCCCTTCACCCCCCCCATCCCCCAGCCCAAACTGGGAGACACTGGGGGGGGGCACTGGGAAACGCCCCCCCCCCCTCATGGCACTAAGGGCCCTGAAACACACTGGGGGGCCCCCAAAACATACAGGGGGGCCCCCCAAAACTGGGTGACAGTGTCCCCCCCCAGGGTGTGTCCGTCACCCCCCCCCCCGTGTTGTGACAACTAGCAGACGTCACCAGGCACCCATGGGTGCCCCCCCCCGCACCCGCTTCTGCCCCAACCCACGCGAGGAGGCGGGGGGGGGGAAGGGAGGGGGCACCGGGGGGGGGCACCCAGGCGTCCGAGCACCCCAAATCCCCCCCCCCCCCGGGGGTGTGTGTATGTGTGCGTGGCCTCAGGGACCCCCCCAAAGTTATGCCTCCCCCCGCCCCCGTCCCGCTACTCCCAGTAACCCGCAGGCACTGGGAGCGCGGGAGCTACTGGGTGTGGCCGCCCCCCCCCCCCAGAGGGGACCCAGGCGTCCTGCACCCCCTCCCGAGGGGGGGGGACCCCCCCAAACACCTAAGGGTGGAGCCAAAGAGGAACCCAGGCGTCCGGGGGGGGGCCCCCCCCCTCCCAAACTTCCCCTTCCAGCCCTGGGAAAGGGATACAGGCGGCCGAACTCCCACGCCCCCCCCCCCCTCCACGCGTGGGGGACTCAGCACCCCTCCAGCAAGGCAACCAGGCGTCCGGGGGGGGGGGGGGGGGGAAGGGGGGAGGCAGGAGGGTCGCAGGTGTCCGCCCCCCCCCCCCCCGCCCAGTGCAGTGGGGAAACTGAGGCACGGGGGGATCCGGCAGAAACCGTTATCCCCGGGGGGGGGGGGGCCGGACCGGGGGTGTGGGGGGGTGTCCAGGTCTGGGGGTGTCTTGGGGGGGGTGTCGGGGCTGGGGGGGGGGGGGGTGTCGGGGCCGGTGCGGGTCTCACCGAGAAGCCGAGCGAGTCCCATCGCGGCGGCGGCTGCGGCGGGGTCGGGGCCGCGGGGGGGTGGGATTTATAACCGCGGGGGGCGGAGCCTGTGACCTGGGGGCGTGGCCTGGGGTACCTGGGAACGCCCGGCTCGGGCGGGGCAGGGCCAAGGGGCGTGGCGCGCGGTTGAAGGACACCCCCCTATAAGGTGAAGGGACCCCCACCACCACCGCCACGGGGGCGTGGCCACGGGGAGGAGGCCCCGCCTCCTGGGCGGGGCCTGAGGGCGGAGTCAGGACACGGCGTGGGGAGGGGCAGGAGGCGCCGCCCTGGATCCCTCGCAACCCCCCCCCGGCATCTCTGCCCCCCCCCCGGACCCCTGTCCCCCCCCCAGGGCCACCCTGCCCCCCCCCCCCGGACCCTCTGGCCACCCTGTGCCACGCCCCCCCGGGACCCCCACGTCCCCCGTGTCCCCCCCCCCCCGGACAGAGAAGGTGGCTCCGACCCCGCTCCAAGAACTGGTGTCACCTTTATTGGTTCCCGTCCGCGACTGTCCCCATGGTGGCCATGACAGTCCCCATGGTGGCCCTGACCCCATGGTGGCCCTGACCCCGTGGTGGCCATGACCGTCCCCATGGTGGCCCTGACCCCACGGTGGCCATGACCACCCCCACGGTGGCCCTGACCCTGTGGTAGCCATGACCGTCCCCGAGGTGGCCCCGTCCCTGCTGGCAGTGCCCCTGCTAGTGGCCATCCCCTCGATGACCACCCGTGGTGGCCCTGGCGGTGGCCGTCCCCGTGCTGGCCCTGCTCATCTCCCCGGTGGCCTTGGCGGTCCCCGTGGTGGCCTGGCCACCCCCTCAGTGGCCTTGGTGGCCCTGGCTGTCTTCCGGTCCCTTTGGTGGCCCTCACCCACGGCGACCATCGCTGTCCCTGTGGTCACCTCGGTGGCCCTGGCGGTGCTTGTGACTGTCCCCATGGTGGCCCTGACCAGGCTCTTGGTGGCCCTGGCTGTTCTCTGGTCCCTTTGGTGGCCCTGGCAGCGGCCATCCCTGTGGTGGCCCCGGCCCTCCCTTTGGTGGTCGTGGCAATGGCCTCAGCCACCTCCGCAGTGGCCCTGGATGTCTCAGCGGTGGCCTTGGTGGTGGCCGTCGCTGCGGTGGCCCTTCTTGTCCCCAAGATGGCCTCGGTGGCCCTGGCCATCCCTTTGCTGGTCCTGGCAACGGCCTCGGCCACCTCCGCGGTGGCCCCGGCCACCCCCTGGCTTCTCCTGTGGTGGCCCCTTGGTGGCCCTGGCTGTCCCCTGACTCTTCCTGTGGTGGCCCTGGCTGTCCTGGTGGTGGCCCCGTGTCCCCTCTGGTTCCTCCTCCGGTTTCGTTGGTTTGACGCACTCGACCCAAAGTTGGTTTGGCAGAATTGGGGGGGGGGGGGGGGGAAGGGGCCCCCCCAAACCCCGGGGGGGGGCGGGGAGAGGGGACCCCAAATCCAAGGGGGGGAGAGGGGGGAAAATCCCCCTCCTCCCCCTAAATTTGGGGGTCCCCAAGTGGGTTGTGGGGTGCCCCCCCCTCTGCTAAAGGGGGGAAGAAGGGGCACCCCAAAACCTCGGGAGGGGCTGGACGCCCATGTGCCCTCCCAACCCAACCCAGGGGGTCCCCAAAACCTGGGGGGGGTCCCTGATACCCTGGGGGGGTCCCTAAGATATGGAGGGGTCCCCCAAAGTATGGGGAGAACCCCAAAAGACGGGGACCCTAAATATCGGGGTGGGTCCCCAAATTCTGGGGGGGGTGTCCCCAGACCCTGGGGGGGGTCCCCAAAACTTGGGGGGAGTCCCCAGATCCCGGGGGGGTGTCCCCAAAATATGGGGTCCCCTAAATACAGAAGGGGGTCCCCAAATTCAGTGGGGGTCCCCAGACCCCAGGGGGGGTCCCCAAGCCCTGGAGGGGGGGGTGGGGTGGGTCCTCATCCCTTTACCCCCCCCACCCCCCCCCCATTTTTGGGGGTCATTCCCGGGGGGGTCCCCCCCATCCCTATGTACAGCGCGGCGAGGCCCCCCCAAGCTGGGGGGGGGGGGGCGCTTGTGCTTCAGGGGGGGGCCCCGCCGGGATGGGGGGACCCCCCGGGGGGGGGAAGGGGGGCAGTTTGGGGGGGGGGAGCCCCCGTGCCTCAGTTTCCCCGGGGGGCTGGTCCATTTACATCTATATTACAAGGAAAATGTGTCTCTTTTTTTTGGGGGGGGGGGTGGTTTTTTGGCAACAAAAGTGTCGGCCGGGGGGGGTCCCCATTTTTTTGGGGGGGCCCCTCAGTTTGGGGGGGGGTGTCAGCTCCCCCCTCCCTCCTCACCCCGGCTTGCTGCTGCCAAGGACACGGGGGCCCCCCCGGATGGCTTTTGGTGGGGGCCCCCCCCCGAAATGGGGCTGTCGGACCCCCAGCTCTGGCTGGGCCCCCCCCCAATATCCCCCCACTCGGGGGGGGGGGGCCCCCCCATGTCCAGGGTGGGGGGCATGAGGAACCCCCCCCCCGCCATGTCCGGTGTTGGGGGGGGGCACGAGGACCCTCGTGTCGACACGGGGCGGGGGGCACGAAGGGCCCATGTCCAGCTGGGGGGGGGGCAGTGAGTTGCCCTCATGCGAGGCCACGTCCTCGTGCAAAGCCGGGTCCTCGTGCAAAGCCGTGTCCACGTGCGAGGCCGGGTCCTCGTGCGAGGCCGGGTCCTCGTGCGAGGCTGGGGTGACGTGTGAGGGTGGGTCCTCGCGTGACACCGGCTCCTCGTGCGAGGCCGGCTCCTCGTGCAAAGCTGGGTCTCCGGGTGAGGCCGGGCCCTCGTGCGAGGCTCGGTCTCCGGTTGAGGCTGGGCGCTCGTGCAAAGCCTGGTCCCCGTGCGAGGCTGGGTCCCCGTGCAAGGTGAGGACGACGTGCGAGGCTGAGTCCCCATGTGAAGTGAGGCCCCCGTGCGAGACCGGCCCCCGGTGCAAAGCCAAGCCCTCGTGCGAGGCCGGGTCCTCGTGCGAAGCCAGATCCTTGGGCGAGTCTGGATCCTCGTGCGAGGCCGGGTCTTCGCTTGAGGCTGGATCCTCCCGCCAGGCCGGCTCCTCGTGCGAGGCCGGCTCCTCGTGCGAGGCGGGATCCTCGTGCGAGGCCGGCCCCTCGTGCGAGGCCGGCTCAGAGGCTGGTGACCAGCTGCATCTGCCCGTCGGGCTCGGCCCCCCCCGGCCCCTCGACCCCCCCGAAGGCCTCGGGGCTGTGGCGGCGGGCGGGGGGGGGTGCCCGGGGGGGCCCCCCCAGATAAGGGGGTGCGGGGGGGGGCACCTCGGGGCTGCTGTCGGGATAGGCCGAGTCCCGAGGTGGGGGGGGGGCGGGCGGGGGGGGGTGACGGGGGTCCCGGGGGGGTTCGGGGGGGGGTCCCAGCCCCCCTTGGGCTCGCGTCAACTCTTGGTAGAGGAGTCCCAGCTCGGGGGCGCCGGGGGGGGGCTCGGCGGGGGGCGGGGGGGGCGGAGGGGGGGTGGCGTGCGAGGAAGATCCCCCCCCGTGCGAGGAAGAGCCCCCCCCGTGCAAGGAGGAGCCCCCCCCGTGCGAGGCGGCCGCCCGCAAATTGTTGTGCACCAGCTCGGAGATGATCATCTTCTCCAGGGCGGCGGGATCGGGGGGGCCGCGGCGGCTCTCGGGGGGGGCCCCCCCCGGCCCCCCCCGCCCCGGGCCCCCCCCGCCCTCGGGCCCCCCCCGCAGGCTGTAGCTGTTGTTGAAGTTGCCGTTGAGGGGAAGAGGCTCCGGTGGATCGCGGGGGCCCCCCGGGGGGGGCTCTGTGGGGAGGGGGGGGGCGTCAGCGGCATGAATTTGGGGGGGGTATGGGGGGGCGGGGGGTTGGGGTGAGGGGGTACGAGGGGATCTGGGGGGGACAGGAGGGGATGGGGGGGCAGAATAGTGGAGGGGGGGCATAAGGGGACTTGGGGGGCACAAGGGGGGCGGGGGGGCACGCAGATGTGGGGTGTCAGCTGGGGGGGGACAAGGGGACGTGGAGGGTAGGGGCCAGAAGAGGACTGGGGGGGGGGCACGAGGAAGTGGGGGACACAAGGGGACTCTGGGGGGGGCATGAGGGGACTGGGGGGGGCACAAGGGGGACACGGGGGGGGGGACACACACGGGGAGGGGCACTTACTGGTCTCGCGGAAGCTCCCTGCGGACAGAGACAGCAGTTAGGGAGGGACCCTGCCCCCCCCAGCCCCCCCATCACACCCCAACCCCCCCCCAGCCCCGCATCACTCTCCCATGGCCCCCCCAGCCCCTGAGGTGGGGGGATTCAGGGTGATTTGGGGGATGGGGGGGCTCCTCTGCCAGAGAGATGAAGGTGGGGGGGCAGTTGGGGAGATGGGGGGGCTTGGGGGGGTCAGTACCCCCGTATCTCCCTGGGGAGGTGAAGGTGGGGGGCACTTTAGGGTGCATGGGATATTTGGGGGTGCCCCCCCAATTGGGCAGTTGAAAATGTGGGGGGTATGGGTGGGTCCAGGGGGTTTGTGGGAGCACAGGGGGAGTTTGGGGGGGCTGAGCCCCCTCATACCCACCTGGGGAGCTGAAATGGGGGGGTACGTGGGGGGGACACATGGGGGTACAGGGTCAGGACCCCCCCCCCCCCAAACCTACCTGGGCAGTTGAAGGAGGGGGTGTGGGGCTACGGGAGGATTGTGGGGCTGGTGGGGGGGTGTCCTAGGGGGTTTGTGGGGGCGTGGGTGGAGTTTGGGGGGGCCGGGCCCCCCCCATACCCACCTGGGGAGGTGAAGGCGGGGGGCGAGGCGGGGGCGAAGCCCACCGACTCGGCGATGAGGGTGTTGTAGGGGCTGGAGCCCCCCCGCGGCTGCAGCACCGGGTTGGGCAGCAAATGGTTCCCCATCGTCCCTGTGGGAATGGGGGGGGTCAGCGCCCATCTGGGTGGGGGGTCCTGGGGGGGTCCCAAGGGTGTCCTGGAGGGGTCTCATAGGGTCCTGGAGGGGTCCCAGGGCATCCCAGGTGGGGTCCTAGGGGTCCCAGGGAGGGCCAGAGGAGTCTGGGGGGTCACGGGGGGGGGGGTTCTGGGGGTCTTGCCTCAGGCTGGGGAGCCCCAGAGGGATTCAAGGGGTGTCTCGTCTTGGTTGGGGGGACCCAGGGTCTCACCTGGGCTAAGGGTGGGGGTCCCAGGGGGTCTTGGAGGGGTCTAGGGGGTCCTGGGGGGGTCCCAGTGGGGATTCTGGGGGTCTCACCTCAGGCTGGGGGACCCCAGAGGGATCCAAGGGGTGTCTTGTCTTGGTTGGGGGGGTCTCAGGGTCTCATCTGGGTTAAGGGTAGGGGTCCTGGGGGGGGCCTGGGGGTCTCACATGGGTTGAGGGCAGGGGTGGGGGTCCCGGGGTTGCACCGTCATATGAGGGTGGGGGTCCCAGGGGGTCCTGAGAGGGGTCCCGGGGGTCCCACCTCAGTTAAGGGCAGGGATGGGAGTCCTGGGAGGGGGGGGTCTCACCTCGGTTGAGGGTGGGGGTGCTGTTCAGGTCCCCCGCCATGAAGCTGGACTCCGTCTGCTTCCGCACAGTGTCGTTCCACATCCTCCGGATCCGGCTCTGGGGACGGGGCGTGGCTGGGACCCCTGGGACCCCCACCCTGGGGACCCATCTCCCCCAGGGACCCCCCCCACCCTGAGGTCTCCATCACTCCCCGGGTCCCAGCACCTCCCGGGTACCCCGTTGTCCCCAAGCACCATCACTATTGGGGACCCCCTTCCCCTCTTGGAGACCCCCACCCTGTCACCCCGCAGCCCCCACGCTGGGAACCCTACAGGCCACCCCCCCGTGGGTGGGGGACACCCAACACCCTGGGACCCCCCACCCTTAGGTGCCCCCCCCCATCCCAAGGCCCCCCACATCTGTCACCTGCACCCCAGGGCAGTGTCACCAATGGGGGGAGAGGGGGCAGGGTCTGGGGGTGCTGGGGGGGGGAATCTGTGGGTGCCATAGGGGGGTGTGGGGGTGCAGGGGGGGGTCCCACCTGGGTGCCAGTGTAGTAGCGGGTGTTGGTGCGGATGGCCGAGGTCTTGAGGGCGCCCAGGGTGGTCCCGGGGGGGCTGCGCAGGCAGCAGGACGTGTGCCGCAGGCACTTGCTCAGCTCCCGGTGCACCTGGGGGGGGGGGCATGAGTGTGGTGAGGGGGGAAAGTACCCCAAGGACCCCCCCTACAGGGGACACCCCACCCTGGGGAGCCCAACTTCTGGAGGACTGATCCCTCACCCCTGGGTCCCCCCACCCGCAGACACCCCAGGGGTCACCCCCCCCCCACCCAGAGCCCCCAAATCCCTGGGACACCCCCTCCCCCCCTCTTTCTCCTGAGACCCCCCCACCAGTGTACCCCCCACCCAGGGCCCTCCATATTCCTGAGACCCCCCACCCATTCTGAGCCCCCTGCCCCACATACCTCCACACTGGGGTGCTCCCAGGTGCCCCCCCCCTCTCCAGGTGCCCCCCCAGGGTACCCCCCCCACCCCTGGGTGCCCCCCACCCACCTTTTTCCAGAGAGCTCAGAGGAAGACAAAGGTGCCCCACGCCGACCCCCTGCCCCAGGCCGCCACCCCTGGGTGCCCCTCAGTGTGCCCCCCACCCTTGGGTGCCCCCCCCCCCACCTTTTTCTGGAGGGCGCAGTGGAAGACGAAGATGAAGGTGCCCTGCAGGGCGTTGCAGGCGGTGAAGAGCGAGGCCGTCAGCACCGACTCCCGGGTGACGAAGAGGAGGCCGAAGGCCCAGGTCAGCCCCAGCAGCAGCAGCAGCGCGATGGCCCCCAGCGCCCACGACCTGGGGGGGGGACGGACACACACAGGACACCAGGGGGGTCAGGGTGGGGGGCAGAGACCCCCAGCACCCATGAATTGGGGGCAAAGTTGAGCAAGGACCCCCAGCACCCATGAATTGGGGGACAAAGTTGAGCAGGGACCCCCAGCACCCATGATCTGGGGGGCACGGGGGGGTCAGGGATCCCCAGCACTTATAATTTGGGGGGCACAGGGGCGTTAAGGGGGCACAGAGACCCCCAGCACCCACAACCAGGGGCAAAAGGGTTTGGGGGGGGCACAGGGACCCCCAGCACCTGTGAATTGGGGGGGCATGGTGGGTCAGGGACCCCCAGCACCCATGACTTGGGGGTACAGGGTTTGGGGTGTGGGCACAGGGACCCCCAGCACCCCCAGCCTGGGGGGCCCCAGAGTTTGGGGGACGTGGGGGGGTCTTGTCTGTGTTTGTCCCACAGGGAGTTCCAATTTTGGGGCATCTCTCCCCACTCCGGGGTACAGTTTTGCACTGCTGGTGTGGGTTTTGGGGTGTCCGTCCCTGTTTTGGGGCCTCATGGAAGGGGGTCCCAATTTCAGGGACCCTTCCTCATTTGGGGGGGGCGTGTCCTAGGGTCTCTTTTTGGGGGGGTCCCCCATTTTGGGGCCTCACTTGATGCTGTCGAGGCGGCTGGAGTCGGGCTTGAGGGCAGCGGAGCTGCGCACCATCTTGTGCAGCGTCACCAGCAGGAACACCAGCGTCACCTGCGGGGACGGCCCTCAGCACCCCACAGCAGCACCCCCAGCCCCACGGCAAGAGCCCAGCCCGGGCCCAGCCCCCCCACCCCCCCAGCATCCTCCATGGGGCACCCCAGGCCCCACGGCACCCACCACCCCATGGGGGGACCCACAGCACGTCCTGTGGAACCCATGGTGGGACTCACAGCACCTGCTGCCCCATGGTTGGGGTCCCCAGCACCCACTGCCCCACGGCGGGACCCCCCCCACACCCCCCACCCATCGGTGGGACCCCCCAGCCCCCCTGGGCCCCCCCTGACCAGGATGACGAAGGCCACGGGGCCGATGAAGCTCCAGATGAAGTAGTTGTCCACACGCAGCCAGCACCTGGGGGCGGGCGGGGAGTCAGGGAGCCACGCCCCTCCCTGGGAGGGAGACCACGCCCCCAGAGCCCAGGTACCATCCTCAGGGCTTAGATTAGACCACACCTCCTGGTCCGGGCCCCGCCCCAAAGGCCAGGCTCCGCCCCCACAGACTAGGCCCCGCCCATGCACCACAGGCCCTGCCCTAAGGGCTGAGGTCCTGCCCCTAGGGCTCAGACTCCGCCCCCAGAGGCCAGGCCCCGCCCCCAGAGGCCAGGCCCCACCCCCAACGCTGAGGTTCCACCCCAGGGACCAAGCCCCACCTCCGGGAGGCAGCCCCCGCCCCCAATATCCCAAGCCCCGCCCCCTCATCATTGTCAAGAGCAGCAGCCACAACCTCAACAGTGGTGAAAGCCCCACCCCTATGGCTCAGACTCCACCCTCAGGGCTCCAGCCCCGCCCCCCCAGCCCCCATTGGTCAGTGCCCACATCAGCACCCATGGCCGCCATGACAGCAGGGAAAGCCCCGCCCCTACGGCCTAGGCCCCGCCCCCAGCCCCCCCCTTCACACCTGGTCAATGCCCACAGCACCCATGGCCACCATGACAGTGGGGAGAGCCCCGCCCCTATGGCCCAGGCTCCACCCCCAAGATTCAGGCCCCACCCCCAGTACTCAGACCCCACCCTCAAGGCTTCCATTCACACCCGCTCAGTACCCACAGCAGCCGCCATAACAGCAGGGAAAACCCCGCCTCCAAGGCCCAAGCCCCGCCCCCAGCCCCGCCCCCTCCCCACTCACGCCTGGTCGGTGCCGTAGCTGCGGTGGTCGACGGCGGCGGCCACGGCCACCACGACGGCGGGGAAGCAGTAGCCGCCGGCGTAGTAGTACTTGCGCCGGGAGAGATCGCTCTCGAAGACCTCGAGGAGCAGCAGGTAGAGATGGACGCCCTCCAGGCACAGCCAGGAGAAGGACGCCAGGAAGAAGTAGTGCAGCAGTCCCGCAAAGATGGGGCAGGCCACCTGTGGGGTGGGGGGGACATCGTGGTGGGGACGGGGGGGGAGACACAAGGGATGGCGAGGGGACCCCGTGATGATGGGGGAGGACACCTGCGGGGATGGAGGTCCTTGGGGTGTTGTGGAGGTCCCTGGGGTGCACTGGAGGGTCCCAGGGGTGCCATGGGGGGGGGGCCCCAGGGGATGCAGGGGGTTCCTGGGGGTTGCAGGAGGCCCCAGGGGTGCTTGGGGGGGGGTGCAGGGGGTCCCAACGGTTCCTGGGGTCCCGTGGGGGTTGCAGGAGGCCCTGGGGTGCTGTGGGGTGCTACGGGACATCGCAGGGGTCCCATGGGGTTCCCGTGAGGGTCTCAGGAGCCCCCAGACCTGGTACTGGGTCTTATCGATGCCGACGAGGAAGACCAGCTCGGCAAGGAAGAGGCTGATGCAGAGGTTCTTGTGGATGGTGGTGCGGTCGGAGGGCAGCCCCCGCAGGCAGCAGAAGGCCGAGATGCAGACGCCCAGACAGACCAGGGCCACCACGATGCCCACCCAGGAAATCACCGACAACAGCACCTCGTTCAACCGACCCTGGTACTATAAAAAAAAGGGGGCGTAACCATCCGCCGCCCCCCCAAAGCGTCCCCAAACTTGTCAGGTGTGTCCCCCCCGCCCTCGCCAAGCTCACGCTCTCGCGGTGGGCCATGAGGACGGCGAAGTTGGTGAGGTGGCTGCAGGCGCAGGAGGTGTGGGTGGCGTTGGTGTCGAGCAGGCGGCAGCCCTGTGTCGACCAGTGCCCCGTCATCGACCGCTCCGAGTAATTCCAGAAGGAACAGTTGGCGTTGAAATGGTTCTTTGCCTGGTGGGAAAGAGGGGAGGGGGGGTGTTGGGGGGGGTGTCTGGGGCTCGGGGGGGGCTGTCCCTGGGGTTGGGAGGGGGACCAGAGGAGATCCCAGAGGGCTGGGTGAGGGTTTCAGGGATCACAGGGGGTCGCAGCGGGGTCCCTGGGGCTACGTGGGGTTTTCCAAGGAGAGGGTGATGGTCCCAGGTGGGTGCCCGGGGCTGGGTGAGGGTCCCAAGGACAGGGTGAGGGTCCCAGGTGGGTGCCCGGGGCTGGGTGAGGGTCCCAAGGACAAGGTGAGGGTCCCAGGCGGGTGCCTCGAGCTGGGTGAGGGTCCCAAGGGTGTGCTCAAAGCTGGGTGGGGGTCTTAAGGGGTAAAGGGACCCCCCAGGGGGGAACTGGGGCTGGGTGGGGGGAACCAGGGGAGATCCCAGAGGGTCTTGGGGGGTGAGTGAGGGTCTTGTGGATCACAGGGGGTCACGGTGGGGTCCCTGGGGCTGGGTGGGGGTCCTGGAGTGTTCCCGAGGCTGGGTGGGGGTCCCAGAGAAAGGGTGGGAGTCCCAGAAAGGTCCCCCAGCCTGGGTGGGGGGGTCCCTGGAGCTGGGTGGGGGCCCCAGGGTGTCCCAGGGGGCTGGGTGGGGGTCCCACCTCAAGGTGGGGCAGGGTGAAGACGACAGGGTCCATGAGGAAGACGCGGCTGGACTCCTTGTTGATGGAGGCGGCGATGACCTGGGAGTTGACGACGAGGGGGGGGGCGCGGGCCCCCACCTCTCCCCCCAGCCGCACCGTCGCGTTCTCCGTCGAGAGGAACAGCCCCAGGTTGTTGTAGAGGATGAAGACCACCTTCACCACCCCTGGGGGAGCTGCCTGTCAGACCCCTGCCCCGCCGACACCCCCCCAAATCCCCCCCTGGACCTCCCAAATCCCCCCCCCAAAGACCTCCGATCTCCCTGGGACCCCAGGGAGCCCCCCAAAGCCCTTCTGACATCCCCCAAATCCTCCCCAAATATACCCAAGATCTCCTCAGACCTTCTTGGGACCCCCTAAGTCCCCCCAAGACTGCCCCCCAAATACTCCAAATCCCCCCCGGCCCCCCTGAGACCCCTCCCAGAGCCTTCTGATCTCCCTGGGACCCCACAGAGCCTCCCCAAACCCTTCTGACCTCCCCCAAATCCTCCCAAAATATCCCCAGACCCTCTTGGGACCCCTGAGGTCTCCTGGGACGTCCAAAGACCCTCCCCAAAACAGTCCAGGTCCTCCCTGGCCTCTTCTGGGACCCTCCAGATCCTCTCAAATTTCCCCTGATTCACCTGAGCACCCCCAGATCTCCTCAATGATCCCCAAGACCCCACCCAAATCATCACAGACCTCCCCTGGAGCCCCCCAAAATCTCCCCAACCCCTCTCAAGACCCCTGAACCCTGCGCTCCCCCTCCTCAGACTTCCACTGACACTCCCAAAGTTCCCCCAACCCCCCCAATACCCTCAAGACCCCTGTCGGTCCCCCCCTGGCCCCCTGAGACACTCCCCAGGACCCTCAAGACCCCCCCAGGTGCCCCCCTGGACACCCCCCAGCCCCTCACCGTTGCGGCTGTTCTGTTTGAGGGTGTTGGCTGAGAGTTGGATGAAACTTTCGCCCCCGAATTCCTGGGGGAAAACCAGCTCCTGGACCTGCCCCTCCGTGTTCAGCACCGTCACCTCCAGCACTGGGGGAGAGCACATGCGTGTCATCGCACACGCGTGTCCTCGCACACGTATGGGGCTCTCTCGAGGACCCAGCTGCCCTTTGAGGACCCAGGTGTGTGTGTGGGGGTCTCCCCCACTCTGCTTGGGATGGCGGGGGAGAGGACAGGGGATTGGGGAAGGACCCTGGGGACCCAGGTGCCCCTTGAGGACCCAAATGTGTGTGGGGGGGTCTCCCCCACCCTGCCAGGGACCCTGGGGAGGGGACGAGGACCCCCGCCCAGGGGTCTCACCCAGGTTCTGGCGGGCGGCGAGGAAGCGGGCGGGCTCCTTGACGTTGTCGGCCAGGAGGAAGGCGCCCTCCTCCAGCACGTCCAGCAGCATGGTGGCCGTGTGCGCCTGCTCCGACCCGTTCATGTCCCGCCAGGACTCCAGCGCCTCCGGCCGCAGCAGGTTGTCCACTGCCTCCACCACCGCCTGGAGGGGAGGGGCAAGGGTTAGCCACGCCCACTCCTTACCCCACCCCCGACACAGGCCCCGCCCACTGCCTCCACCAGCTCCAGCTGCAAGGAAATGCTGGGCCATGCTCACCCACAGGCCCCGCCCATGGACACACCCACCCACCCAGTCCCTGCCCATCTTCCCCAAGCCCCGCCCATCACAGACCCCACCCACAAGCCCCCCACCCTGACACCCACCCATCCACACCCCGCCCATATCCCACAAGCCCCACCCACCAGCACAGCCCCCACCGCTGCCTATTACAGGCTACGCCCATGCAGAGACCCCGCCCCTGGACACACCCACCCCCATGCCTGTCTACCGCAGGCCCCACCCCTGGGCCACACCCAGACCCCGCCCATCTCCCTCCACCAGCAAAGCCCCTGCCTATCACAGGCCCCGCCCCCCTGGCCACACCCCCACCCTCCCAGACCCCACCCACCAGCTTCCCCACACCTACCACAGGGCAGGCCCCACCCCTGTCACAACCACACCCCGCCCACCAATAGGCCCCGCCCACTCTCCCCCCGCCCAGCTCACCTTGATGTAATCCTTACAGGTGCGCTCCCGCTTGTGCATCTTGGGGGGGGGGGGAAATGGTGGCATCAAGGTGGGGACCCCCACGTATGGGGCTGCCAGACCCCCATGTATGAGGCTGTGGGACCCCACCATTTGGGGCAGGGACCCCCACATATGGGGCTGCAGGACCCCCATATCTGCCGCTGGAGAACCCTGATGTCTGGGGCAGGAGGACCCCAATATTTGGGGCAGGAGGACCCCAACATTTGGGGCAGGAGAACCCCAATATTCTGGGGAGAACCCCAACACTTTGGGCAGAAGAACCCCAATATTTGGGGCAGGAGAACCTCAGCTTCTGGAGCAGAAGGACCCCAACACTTGGGGCAGAACCCCAATATCTGGGGCAGAACCCCAACATTTTGGGCAGGAGAACCCCAATATTTGGGGCAGGAGAACCCCTATATTCAGGGGAGAACCCCAATATTTGGGCAGGAGAACCCCAATATTCGGGGGAGAACCCCAACATTTGGAGCAATCGCACCCCAACTTCTGGACACAGAAGAACCTCAGGATCTGAGTATGGGAAGACCCCAGGTTTTGTGGCCGGGGGTTCCCCCATCTGTGGGGTCAGGAATACCCCATCATCTTCCGAGCTGGGCGTACCCCAACTTTGGGAAGGGGTGTACCCCCATGTAAGGTATTTTTTGGGGGTTCCCCCCCACACACACACCTTGTTGTAGTTCTTGCCGGCGGACTCGCGCTCGACGGGGCGCAGGGCCTGCAGCTGGGCGTCCAGGATGTCCAGCAACTGCTCCAGCAGCCGCACCGCCGAGCTGACGTCCCCGGCGTAGACGGGGCCCCGCGTGTGCCGCGCCAGCTCGCTGGCGATGTTGGCCGCGTTCTCCCCGCTTTTGATCTGGGGGGGGGGCCAACACACGCAGATGGGTACCCCGATATCCCCCCCGGGGGTCCCCAGGGGTGGTGGGGGGATCTTGGGGTAACCCCCTGGGTGGGGATCACCCGCCCCGGTGGGTCCCTGAGGGAGGGGGACATGGTGATGGTTCTCTGGGGAAGGGTGTTGAGGGGGGCACAGGGGATTTTGGGGGGGGTCTGGATGGGTGGGGGTGTTGAGGGCTGTGGGTGGGGGTCTCAAGGATGGGGGGGATCTTGGGGTAACCCCCTGGGTGAGGATCACCCACCCTGGTGTGTCCCCGTGGGAGGGGGACGTCACAATGGTTCTCTAGGGAGGGGTGTTTGGGAGTTATGGGGGGGGTTGAGGAGGCACAGGGAATTTTGGGGGGGGGTCTGGCTAAGGGGGGTGTTGGGGGCCATGGAGGTGGGTCCCCAGGGGTCCCAGGGGTGTGGGGGGATCTTGGGGCAACCCCCTGGGTGAGGATCACCCACCCTGGTGTGTCCCTGTGGGAGGGGGACGTCACGATGGTTCTCTAGGGAGGGGTGTTTGGGGGTTATGGGGGGGTTTGAGGGGGCACAGGGAATTTTGGGGGGGGGTCTGGCTAAGGGGGGTGTTGGGGGCCATGGAGGTGGGTCCCCAGGGGTCCCAGGGGTGCGGGGGGATCTTGGGGCAACCCCCTGGGTGAGGATCACCTGCCCTGGTGGGTCCCTGTGGGAGGAGGATGTCATGATGGTTCTCTGTGGAGGGGTATGGGGGGGGCACAGGGGGTTTTGGGGAGGCATGGGGGATTTTGGGGGGGGGTCTGGCTAGGTGGGGGTGTTGGGGGCTGTGGGTGGGGATCCCAGGGGTTGTGGGGGTCCCTGGGGGTTGTCACTGGGGCAATGGGGGTCCTGAAGTGGGTCCCCATTTTAAGGGGAGAGTCCCTGTTTTGGCAGGAGTCCCCATTTGGGGGTGTCCCCAGTTTTGGAGGGGTCCCCTTTTTGGCAGGTGTCCCCATTTTGGCAAGGGTCCCCATTTGAGGGGGGGTCCTTGTTTTGGGGAGGAGTCCCCATTTGGAGGGGATTCCTGTTTTGGGGGGTCTCCATTAGGGGGTTCCCTCTTTTAGGGAGAGTCCCCATTTAGGGGGAGACCCCATTTTGGCAGGGAGGGCTGTTTTGGGGGGTGGGGTGGGAGAAAAGTCCCCATTTTGAGAAGGTCCCCATTTTGGGAAGTGGGGTGTCCCATTTTGGGGGAGCATCCCCACTGAGGGGTGATCCCCATTTTGGAGGAGTGTCCTTATTTTGGGGGGGGTGTACCTGTTTTGGGCCCCCCCCCCCAAGTACCTTCTGGGCCACCTGGTTGACCCAGGGGCTGGTGCAGTTGCTGAGGTCGGGCCCCCGCGGGTTCCAGACCCCCAGGCCCAGCAGGCACTGGAAGGAGGCGATCCCTGGGGGGGGGGGGGGGGCACGGGGGGGGGCAGGCGTCAAGGACACCCCCAATCCCATGGCACCCCATTGCCCCCCCCCGCCCATCCTGCAGCCCCCGGCCCTGCCATGGGCCTCCTGGGGGGGCAACCCCCCCATCCCATAACAAGCCCCCCAGAGCCCCCAACCCCCCCCAGCCCCCTGGTCCCTTATAGTGCCCCCCCAAACCCCATGGCCCCCCCCCATCCCCTACAGCCCCTGGCTCCATAGCCCCCCCCCAGCCCCCCCCGGATCCCCCCTGGCCCCCATAGCCCCCCAAGACACCCCTCAGCTCCCCCATAACCCCCCCATCCCTCCAGGACACCCCCCCAGCCCCCCTGGACCCCTCCAGGATCCCCCCCACAGCCCCCAAGCCCCTCAGAACCCCCTTGACCCCCCAGGACACCCTGACCCTTGGTCCCCCAGTACCCCCACAGCCCCCCAGACCCCCCCCCAACCCCTGTTGCCCCAGTACTCCCCTGGCCCCCCATAACCCCCCTGGCCCCCAGGACACCCCCAAAACCTCATAGCCCCCCCAGGACCCTCCCAAACCCCCATAGCCCCCCAGAACACCCACCTCGACCCCTGTTCCCCCAAGTACCCCCCTGGCTCCCCGTAACTCCCCTGGCCCCCAGAACCCCCCCCCGACCCCTGTTCCCCCATGGCCCCCCAGGACCCCCCCAGCCCCCCAGAACTGCCCCCCCATACCGCGGGTGCCCTTGGGGCAGGGTCTCTCCACCACCACCCCTTGCTGCGCCGCCGGCCACTGCACCCTCCGCACCTCCCGCGCCTCGCACAGCCTCGCCGGCCCCCCCCCGGCCCCCCCCCCGGCCCCCCCCCCAGCCCCCCCAGGCGGGCGGCGGGAGGTGGCGGGGGGTGGCGGTGGGACCCCCACCCCGTTATTGGGTGGTCCCGGGGAGCCGGGGGGTCCCCCGGGGGTAGCGGCACTGTGGGCTGGGCCAGGGCCAGGGGGGGGCCCGGGGGGGGGTCCCGGGCGGGGGGTGAGGGGTCCCCGTCTTGCCGTGGGGGTGGGGCCAGGTGCTGCCGAGCTCCGAGCTGCCGTGGGTCGCGCCGGAGCTGCGCTCGGGGCCGCCGTCGTCACCGGACCTGGAGGGGGGGGATGAGAAGGGGGGGGGTCAGGGTGTGGTGGAGCCCCCCTGAATCCCCCTACAAGGGAACCTGGGCATTGGGGTGCCCCCCATCAGCCCCAGCCCCCCGACCTCAGGGGGAAGGGAATCCAGGTATGTGGGGCACCCCCAAAGTGAACCCGGACCCCCAGATATCTGGGGCTGCACCCCCAAAGTTAACCTGGACCCCAGGGCTCCCCCCAAGCACATGGGGCTGCACCCCCCAGCAAACCCAGACCCTCAGGGCTCCCTCCCAGTGACTGGGGCACCCCCAAAGTAAAATGGGACCCCCAGGGCTTCCCCCAGGCATTGGGGCTGCATCCCAAAGTAAACTGGGACCCCCAGGGCTGCCTGCAGGTATCTAGGGCACCCCCAAAGTAAAATGGAACCCCCAGGGCTGTCCACAGGTGTCTGGGGCACCCCCAAAGTAAACCAGGACCCCCAGGGCTGCCCGCAGGTGTCTGGGGCACCCCCAAAGTAAACCAGGACCCCCAGGGCTGCCTGCAGATGTCTGGGGCACCCCCAAAGTAAACCAGGACCCCCAGGGCTGCCTGCAGGTGTCTGGGGCACCCCCAAAGGAAACCGGGTCCCCCAGGGCTGCCCACATGTGTCTGGGACACCCCCAAAGTAAACAGGATCCCCCAGGGCTGCCCGCATGTGTCTGGGGCACCCCCAAAGTAAACCGGGTCCCCCAGGGCTGCCCGCATGTGTCTGCGGCACCCCCAAAGTAAACCGGGTCCCCCAGGGCTGTCCACAGGTGTCTGGGGCACCCCCAAAGTAAACTGGGACCCCCAGGGCTGCCCACAGGTGTCTGGAGTGCCCCCAAAGTAAACCCAGACCCCCAGGCCTCCCCCCAGGCATTGGAGTTCCCCCTTGAATGAACCCAGACCCCCAAAACTCCTCCCAGGCATTGGGGCTGCACCCCAAAGTACCTGAGGCTCCCCCAGGGCTGCCTGCAGGTGTCTGGGGCACCCCAAAGTAAACCGGGACCCCCAGGGCTGCCTGCAGGTGTCTGGGGCACCCCCAAATTAAACCCAGACCCCCAGAGCTCGCCCTAAGCACCTGGGGCTCCCCCCAGGCATTGCAGCTGCACCCCAAAGTAAACTAGGACACCCAGGGCTCCCCCCAGGCATTGGGGTTCCCCCTTGAATGAACCCAGACCCCCAAAACTCCTCCCAGGCATTGGGGCTCCAACCTAAAGTAAACTGGGACCCCCAGGGCTGCCCACGTGTGTCTAGGGAACCCCCAAAGTAAACCGGGACCCCCCAGGGCTCCTCCCAAGCCCCCAGGGCTTCCCCAGAAGAAATCCAGCCCCCAGGGCTCCCCCCAAGCCACCCATCTCTCCCTCCCACCACCACCCCCCGTCCCCATTTTCCCGCCCCCCTCACCGGCCCCCGGATCCGGCGGTCCGAACTCCAAGCCGTATCGCACCACGAAGTAATTATTCCAGACGTAAAGCTGATTATCGCGAGGGTTGTAATCGACGGAGGAGACGTACTGGTAGGGGTTGGGGAAGGCCATCTCCACCGCCTCCCCCCGGTTGGCACGGGTGTTGAAGGCGTAAGCCACCCGATTGCCGGCGGCTTCGCTGTCATCGTCCACGTAGACGCTACGGATGACGTAGAGGACGCCGCAAGCCATGAAGGCGTTGGAAGCCGCTCGTTTGTCGTAGCCGGTCTCCCACGTGCCCTCAAAGCGGAGGGTGTAGGGGTTGAGTTGGCTGACCACCAACCGGCCGCCATTTCCCTCCGTGGCGTAGATAACCCACAGCCCGTCTTCATCCACCGCCAAATCGATGTCGGTTTTACCGCCCCAGCGATACGGCGAGGTGTCGTGGTAGTTGGCAGCGCCCACCACGGTTTCACCGCTTTTGATCCGGGTGCGGAGATCATATTTAACGATGTTACGGGTTCGTTCTTTGTTGTAAAAGACGGCGCCGTCGTAAACGACGAAGCCGGTGCCGTCGACGCGGTTGGGGAGGCGGTAGGTGGTGGTGTGGCGGGCGCCCACGTAGTCGTCCCAGGAGGCGTATTCGGTGAGGGTGTCGGTGCGGTACGGCACCCACGGCATGACATAGAGGCGGTCACCGGCTTGGAGGGGATCGCGGCACCAGGCGCCGGCTTGGTGTTGGGATTCGTGGCTGGAGGTGGGGGAACCGATGCGCTGCAGGGTGCCCGGGCAGACGAAGACTGCGGGGCGAGGGGGGGGGGACACACGGGGACAGACAGAGGGACAGAGGGAAGGACAGGAGGACATGGCGACAGACGGGGGACACGGGGATGGACACAAGGACAGACACAGGGATGGGTACAGGGGCACAGAGATGGATACAGGGAAGAGGAACCAGAGTGGGGACATGGGGACAGGCAGAGGGACAGAGAGAGGGGCACAGGGACAGACACGGGGACAGACAGAAGGACGGGGGGACATGGTGATGGACATGGGGACAGACGCGGGACACGGGGATGGACACAAAGACAGACACAGGGATGGGTACAGGGACACAGAGACAGACAGAGGGCCAGGCACAGGGGCACAGGGACAGACATGGGGACAGACAGAGGGACAGGGGACAGATATGGGGACATGGGGATGGGCACAGAGACAGACATGGGGACACAGAGATGGACAGAGGGACAGGCACAGGGGACAGGGACAGACAAAAGGACAGACATGGGGACAAAAGAATGGATACAGGGGACAGCAATAGACAGGGGGACACAGGGACGGATGTGGGGACAGACACAGGGACAGACATGGGGACGGAGGGACACAGGGACAGGCACAGGGACACAGCAGTGAACACAGGGATGTGGAGATGACATGGGGACAGACAGAGGGACAGAGAGCCGGTGGGGACAGCCATGGGGACAGAGGGGGGATGACAGGGGGACAGACGGACACAGAGCCAGCCGTGGGGCCGGGGGGGGACAGACAGACACAGGGCCAGCCGTAGGGATGGGGGGGACACAACAGGGGGACAGACGGACACAGAGCCAGCCGTGGGGTTGGGGGGGGACAGACAGACACAGGGCCAGCCGTAGGGATGGGGGGGACACAACAGGGGGACAGACGGACACAGAGCCAGCCGTGGGGTCGGGGGGGGACAGACAGACACAGGGCCAGCCGTAGGGATGGGGGGGACACAACAGGGGGACAGACGGACACAGGGCCAGCCGTGGGGACAGGGAGGAGACGGGGGGGGACAGCAAGAAGCAGGAGAGAAAAGAGAAGCGGTTCATCAGTGGCCAGGGGGGCCCCACGGGGGGGGGGGGATTGACATTGGGGGGACCCCAACCCCGGGGGGGGGACATTGGGGACCCCAGGGGGGGAAGGAGACGGGGGGGAGGGTCCCTTGTCCGGGGAGGGGACAGAGGGAAGGAGACAAAATGGAGGGGGGGCAGGGGTGACGGGGGGACACACACCCACCCCATCTGTACCCCCCCCCACCGTGGGGACAAGGGGGGGCCATGCCCCCCAGCAAACCCAGGCGTCCAGGCCCCCCCTTTTGGGGAGGGGCAGCACCTTGAGGGGGGGGGCAGCTCTCCCTGGGGGGGCCCTAAAATAGGGGAGCCTTAAATTGGGGGGGCCCTAAATTGGGGGGGCTCTTCCCACCCCCCCCCGGGCCCACAGCCAGGGTTGATTGAGCGCGACGGAGACATGGGGGGGGGGGGGAAGACGGGGGGACCCCCCCAGTGTGGGGAAGGGGTATGGGGGGACCCCCCCGGTTTGGGGGTGCGGTGGGGGGGGTCGGGGGGGGGAGCGCGTGGTCCTGCTGTCCGGCGCCGGCTGCAGAGAGGCTGGGGGAGAGAAACGGGGGGGTTAGCGCTGCGGGGAGAGAAAGGGGGGGACACGGCGGGGGGGGGGACACGGAGGGGGGGAACGACACACGGGTGGGGGGGTGAACCCCCCCCAGGGCAGAGACCCCCCCCCCCCAAATTTCCCCCCTCCCCTACAGCGGGGGTCTCTGCGCCGGGGGGTGGGGTGTGGGGGGATGGGGGGACGTGGTGGCCCCCCCCCCCGTGGTGGCCGGGCCAGGCTGGGGACCCCACTGGGGGGGGGGGGGGGCGTGATGTCACCCCGGGTGTCGTGTCCCCCCCCCGACCCCCCCTTAGGGGACCCAGGTGTCTGGGTCCCCTATTCTGACACTGACACCCCCCCCCCCCCAAAAGGCACCCAGGCATCTGTGTCCCCCCCCAGGCTCTGGGGGGCTCCAGCCTGACCTGACCCCCCCCTGCCTGGGGCATATGCACACACGCGTGTGCAAGGGGAGACCCCACGTGTCGCACACATGTGTGGGCCAGCGGCACTGCCTGCACACACGTGTGCGGAGGGGCTGTGGCGAGCACACGCGTGTGCGGGGTGGCTATGGGTGTGCGCACAGGTGCGTGCTCGCACGTGTGGGTGCGTGTGCACGTGGCCGTGTGCTTGCACATGGGTGCGTGAGCTGGAGGCACGCACAGGCGTGTGCGTGTGGCTGCACATGGCCATGCACGTATGAACTTGTGCGCACGCGTGTTCATGTCTGCACACGCGTGAGTTCAAGGGGTGCACACGTGTGTGTGTTCACACACCTGTGCGTTTGCACGCACGCGTGTGAGGTTGAGGTGTGCACACGCATGTTCATGCAGCCATGCGCATGCACATGTGTTAAGTCTGCGGCGCGCACACGTGTGTGGGTGCACGTTCACCTGGTCATGCATTTGCACACAAGTTGCATGTGCACGCGAGTGTCCACATGACCGTGCATTTGCACATACACGTGAGTGTGCACACGTGTGGACGTGAGTTCGTGTGGTGCCCACACGTGTGCAAGAGCCCACACATCCATGTACTCCCATGTGCATGTGCTCGCGTGTGCACGCGTGTTGCCAGTGTGCGTGCCCACTCACATGTGAGTGTTGGTGGGGATTCACGTCCCACGTGCGTGCCCTTGCACGGGTGTGTGTGCACTCATGTGTGTGCTGCTGTATGCATGTGGCTTACACACGCGTGTGCCTCCACCTCCCCACGTGCTCACCCATGTGTCCCATTGCACACACGTGTGCACGGCAACGCAGGTGCCCGCCACAGTGCAGTGGGGCTGGGGGTGCACGAGGGCCACGTGTGCACGAGGGCTGTCCACGGGACCCCACGTGCGCATGGCGGCTGTGCACGAGGGCTGTGTACACACAAGGTCCACGCAGGCCACGGCAGCACAAGGACTGCGCATGCACGAGACCCACGTGTGCACAAAGTCCCACACGCACACAAGAGCACACTTGGATGTGCACGAGGGCCATGAACGCACGAGGACCCATACGCGCACGAGGAACTACATGTGCACGAGGACCTGTGTGTATGCGAGGACTTGTGTGCACAAGGACCCACACACGCACAAAGGCTGTGAGCGCACGAGGATCCAGCTGTGCACTTGGGCCATGAAGGCATGAGGACCCACATGTACGTGAGAGTCGTGAATACACGACGGCCCACATGCACACGAGGACCCAGGTGTGCACGAGAGCCGTCAATGCACGATGACCAACCTGTACACGAGAAACCACACGTGCACGAGGGCCGTGCATATACCAGGACCCGCCTGTGCACGAGGCACTGCAAGTGCACCAAGACCCACGTGTACACGAGGACTCACGTGCGCACAAGGATCCACCCGTGCACGAGGAACCGTGTGTGCACGAGGACTCGTGTCCATGAGGGCCCAGGCGTGCACGAGGGCTGTGAACACATGAGGACCCAGGTGTGCACGAGGACCTGTGTGCGCACGAGGGCTGTGAATGCACGAGGACCCGTGTGTGTGCACAAGAACCCTCGTGTGTGCACGAGGATCCGTGTGCACACGAGGACCCACACGTGCACGAGGTCCCGTGAATGCACAAGGACCCGTGTGTGTGCCCAAGAACCCTTGTGTGTGCCCGAGGACCCGTGTGTGCATGAGGACCTGTAAATGCACGAGGTCCCGTGAATGCACGAGGACCCAGGTATGCACAAGGACTCGTGAATGCACAAGGACCCGCGTGTGCGCACAAGAACCCTCGTGTGCGCACGAGGACCTGCACGTGCACGAGGGCCGTGAACGCACGAGCCCCCCCCTCCCCGTGCACCCCCTTTCTTTGCCCCCGGGGGTGGGGGGGGGCGGGGGGGGAGGGGCGGGGGGTCCCCGCGGGGGGAGGGGGGGGCCGGGGGTGGGGGGGGGGAGGGGAGACTCACAGGCTCGGGGGGGCCCCGCGGTCCGGGGGGGCGAGGCGGGAGGACCGCGGCCCTGCGGGAGGAGGAGGAGGAGAGAGAGACGTTAGGGGCCCCCCCGCCCCCCGGCCGCGGCCCCGCTCCTGGGGCACCTGTGGGAAGAAGCCGCCGGCCCCGGCCCCCCCCGCCCCCCCCCCCACCCCCCGCCCCCCCCCCGGCCCCCCACCCCCGCACGAGAGAGAGAGAGAGAGACATGGGGGGGGGGGCTTCAACCCTGGCTGTGCCGCCACTGCCCCCCAAGTGCCCTGGCTGCCCCCCCAACTGTCCTGACTGCCCCCCAACTACCCCTCTGCTGCCTTAACTGCCCCCAACTGCCCTGACTGCCCCCCAACTACCCCCCCACTGCCTTAACTGCCCCCCAACTGCCCTGACTGCCCCCCAATTACCCTGCCTTAACTGCCCCCTAACTGCCCCCAAGTGTCCCCCCCAACTACCCCCCAGCCACCCTGACTGCCCCCCCTGCTGCCCCCCAACTTCCCTAACTGCCCCCCAACTGTCCTTCCAAATGCTCCCTGCCCCCCAACTACCCCTGACTGCTCCCCCCCCCCCCCCCCCAGTAGCCTGACTGCCCCAAAAATGTCCTGGCTGCCCCCCAGCTGCCAATGCTGCCCCCCAAGTGCCCCCCCCAAACAGCCCCAGGCCCCCCCTGGCCCGAGCTGCCCCAGGCCCCCCAAATTGCCCCAGGGCCCCCCCGAGCTGCCCCGGCCTGTCCTGCCCCTGGGCTCGGCCGGGGGGATGGGTGGGTTTGGTTTTTTTTGGGGGGGGGAGGGTGGATTTTGGGGTGCCTCTGCAGCGTCTGGGGGTCTCCATGGCTGGCGGGGGGGAGGGGGGAGGGACAAGGGGGGGGCGCGGGGCTACTGGGTGCCCCCCAGGGCCGCCCCGTCCCCCCTCCCACCAGCCCACTCCCCCCCTCCGTACTTACGGCGTCGCCCCAGGGGGGGCCCCCCCGGCCCCGGGGGGGGGCAGGAAGGGGGGGAAGGAGGGGAAGGGGGGGAGGGGAGGATGTGTCACCCTGGCCTGGCCCCCTTGCCCCCCCCCCCCCCAGGCTCTGGGGACACTTTGGGGGTCTCCATGGGTCCTTCAAGGGGACTTGGGGAGTCCCTGGGGGGGTCTGAGGGCACCTTAGGGGGTCCCTGGGGACACTTTGGGGTGTCCCGGTGGGTCTGGGGGTGACCCAAGGGGTCCTGGGGTCCCTCGAGGGGACACTGGGGTCCCTAAAGGGGGTGCCGGGGGGGGTCCCAGAAGGATTGGGGGGTCCCCAGGGTCCCTCAAGGGGACATGGGGAGCCCCAAGGGGTGCTGGGGGGGTGTCCCAGAAGGTTCTGGGGGCACCCTGGGACTCTGGGGGGACCCTGGGGGGGTCTGGGAGGTCCCAGGGCACCCTGGGGAGTCCCTGGGGTCTGTCGAGGGAACCAGGAGGGTCCTGGGGGGGTCTGGGGGCACCTCAGGGGGGTCCCAGAGGGTCCTGGGGACCCCCAAGGGGACACTGGGGGGGCCCAGAGGGATCCAGGGAGCCCTGGGGGACACCAATTATAACTAATTAAGATGGGGGGGCAATTAACCCCCTCCTGCCCCTGTGCTAACAGGGACCCCCAGCCCAGGGAGAGGGGGAGCAAGGTGGGGGGGGGGGGGGGTGAGGCCTGGGGGGGGGGAATGGGACACAAGGTGGGATTTGGGAGTTCAGGGCAGGATCGGGGGGAACTGGGGGAGGGGGTCGGGTTTGGGGCAAAACCGGGGGAAATTGGGGGTTCTGTGATTTTGGGGGTGTGGGGAGGTGAGGGTGTGGGGGGATGTAGAGGGATTTGGGGGTTCGGGGGGGACTGGGGGGGTTCAGGGGGATTTGAGGGTGTCTGGAATGGGTGTCAGGATCAGGGAAGGGGTTTTGGGGGGGCTGGAGGAATTTGGGGGGGTCAGATGGGAGGGTGGGGGGCAGGATGGGGGCACAGGGATTTTGGGGTGCAGACGGGGGTTTGAGGGTGCAAGGGGGGGACATCGGGACACGGGGAGAAGGAGTGGGGGGGATGAGGCTGACAGGTTTTGGGGGGCAGGATCAGGGGAAGGGGGACAGGATTTGGGGCAAAAATAGGGGATTTTGGGGTGGAGGACTGGTGGGATGGGGGTCAGGTTTTGGGGTAAGGATGAGGGATTTTGGGGTGCAGTGTCAATAAGATGGGGGTCAGGATTTGGGGCTGGGTTAGGGGAATTTGGGGGTGCAGGATCGATGGGATGGGGGGCCAGATTTGGGCTGAAGATGGAAGATTTGGGGACTCAGGATCAGCAGGATTTGGGGCCACTTTAGGGGATTTTGGGGTGCAGGTCAGTAGGGGGTCAGGATTTGGGGCCACTTTAGGGGATTTTGGGGTACAGGATTGGTCAGGATTTAAGGGGGTTGGGGGATTTTGGGGTGCAGCATCTATAGTACAGGGGGGTCAGGATTTGGGGTGAAAACAGGGGATTTTGGGATACAGGACCAGGGGGGAACAGGGCTCAGGGATGCTGGGCCAGGGGGGTATTGGGGGTGTTTGGGGGGGGTGTTGGGGGCTCAAAGGGGTCCGGGGGGGGTCCAGGGGAGCTTGGAGGGGTCAGAAGGGTTTTGGGGGGGTTCTGGGGGGGTTTTGGGGGGCCGGGCGGTCCCAGGGGCCGGAGCGAAGGGTCGTGTTACCTTTTTGTTCCACTTCTACTTTTAGCACCGGAAGAAAAGGCAGGAAGAGAGAGCGGGGGAGGGGAGGGGGGGGAAGGGGGGTGGGGGGGGACAAGGGGGTGCGGGGGGGGGATGGGGACACACGGGCGGGGGGAGGGGGGGGCGAGAGAGGAGACAAAGAGAAAAGAGATTAAATGGCTTCGGCCCCCCCAGCCCCGGCCCCACTGCTTGGGGGGGGCCCGGGGGGGCCCTGGGGGGGGTGACAGCCCCCCCCACCTTGGGGACAGTGGGGAGCCCCTGTGCCCCCCCCACCCCCGGCCCCCTGGGGCACCCGGGGTCCCTGCACCCCGTTTTTGGGGTCCCTGAGCCCATTTTGGGGGTCCCTGTGCCCCCCACCCCCCCGGGGTTTTGGGTGCCCCCGGGGGGGAAGGACGGACGGACACGGAGCAGGGGGGGACGACACACAGATGGACAAATGAAAGGATGGGCTGACGGACAAAGGATGTGTGAGAGGATGGACAGAGGGATGGCGGAGAGGAGGAATGGATGGACAGAGGGACAGATGAAAGGGAGGATGGACAGACGGATGGGGGAATGAAGAAACAGACAGATAAAAGGATGGACAGACAGACACTTGGAAGGATGAGTGGGAGAACAGGCAGAGGGATGGACAGACAGACACACGGATAGGTGAAAGGCTGGGCGAGAGGATAGACAGACGGACGAGGGAAAGGGGAAAGGAGAGGACAGCTAAACGGATGGATAAAAGGAAGCTGAATGGAGGGACAGATGGACAAAAGGCTGGACAGAAGGATGGAAAAAGGGCCAGGTAGAAGGAGGGACAGACGGAGAGACAGATGGACAGCTGGGGGGAGAGAAGAGCCAATAGAAGAAGGGACAGACAGACAGACAAACCCATGGATGAACAGACAGACAGAGGGCTGGATGAAGATGATGGACAGACGGGGGACTAGAGATGATGGACAGACGGGGGACTAGAGATGATGGACAGACGGACGGACGGACAGACAGACAGGGGGCTGGAGGGGGCACAGGGCTCCCCCCCCGCACTCCTGACCCCAGCTCTAGTGGGGGGGGGGTTGGGTCCCCCCCCAGGCCCCCCTCCCGCCCCCCCCCAGCCCTGGAGGAAGGAAGTGAAGGAGAGAGAGAGACGGCGGCGACGGGGGGGGGGGCGGGGGGGGCTCTGCCCCACGGCAGCGATGGGGGGCTCTGCCCCACGGCGGGGCTCTGCCCCACGGCGCAGACCTGCAAAGGAAGAGGGCGCCCGCACCCCCGCCCCACACCCTGCCCCACACCTCCCCCTGCCCCACAGCCCCCCCCACTCCGCCCCACACCCCCCACAGCCCCCCCCCAAACCCCACAGCACTGTGGCACACGGCACCGGAGGGGACGGGGTGGCCGGCATGGGGGAGCGGGCGCTGGGCGTGTTCAGGCTTGTGCTTGGCGTGGGGGGGGCGGGATGGGCCAGCACGCAGCAGGCGTGTGCTTAGCATGTGCACTGGGCATGCTTCACGTGGATTAGAATGTGCCAGGCGTGTGCTTAGCATGCGCTAGGCATGTTCACTATGTGCCAGCAAGCGCAAGACACCAGCTGCATGTGCACAGGCACATGCTTAGCATGTGCTAACATGCCTGGCATGTCTTTGGCATGTACAAATGTGCTGCAGATGTGTTTAGCATGTACTGGCATGTGCCAGGCATGTGTGTGCGCTTGTACTTAATGTGCTAGTTCCTAACAAACGTGTTTAGCATGTAGAAGTGTACCCCAGGCACTCAACTAGTGTGCTGGTGTGCTTAGCATGTGCTGACTTGCACCAGGCGTGCATTAATTCTTAGCATGTACAGGGCTGTGCTTAGTGCATGCCAGCTTGCACCAGTCATGTATTTAGCATATTCAGGCTTGCTTAGCGTGTGTGGGGCTTAATTAGCACACACCAGCTTACACAAGGTGTGCATTTAGCATGTACGGTGTGTTTAGCATGTACTTAGTGTGTGCAGGTGAGCTTAATACACACCAGCTTGCACCAGGCATGTATTTAGCATGTATGGTGTGCTTAGCATGTGCTTAGCATGTGCAAGGCTTCCTTAGCACACACTAGCTTGCACCAGGCGTGTATTTGGCATGTAGGGGTGTGCTCAGTGTGTGCTTAGCGTGCGTGAGCATGCCCAGCGTGTGCTTAGCGTGTGCCAGGCGCCGTCCCCATGTGTCCCGGTGCCACGTGTCCCAGTGCCGGGGGCTCCGGCGCTCTCCCTCCGGCGGCTTCAGCGGCGGCTGCAAAGCAAAGGGGGGGTGAGGAGGGTGGGGTGGGGGTGGGGGTCCCGCGACGGCACCTGGGGAGAGATGGGACCGACCCCCCCGTGGGGACGGACCCCCCCAGGGGGTGACACGGGGGATGGAGCCCCCAAATGGGCCCCCTAAGTGGGGGGAGGGAGGGACAGAGCCCCATGGGGGGGCCCTGGGGGTCACAGCCCCCCCAAACCAAGGGGACGCAGGGGCCAAACCCCAAGTCGGGGGGACATGGCAGGGGGTTCTCCACAAGTGGGGGGACATGGGGGTCAGGCCCCAATTTTGGGGGACACACACAGGGTTTGAGGACCCCAAAGGGGGGGGGGACTGAGGGCCAGACCCCCCCAGATGGGGGGAGGGAGGCTGCACCCCCAAATCTATGGGGGGGAGGACTTGGCAGCCCCCACATATGGGTGGGGCCACAGGAGTCCCTGGCAGTGCCCCCCCCCCACCTGGGGGCTCCCACAGTGCCCTGCGGCACAGCTGGGGCCGGGGGCGGGGGGTCGTGGCCATCCCCCCACCTCTAAAAGGCCCATGGGCCTGGGGGGACAACAGGACTTCCTGTTTTGCTCTGTCTGTGGGGGGGGCCCCCCGCCCCCCCAAGTTCCCTTCCCCTCCCCGGGCTGGGACACCTCCCCCCCCCCACATGAGGACCCAGGCGTCCGGGTGCCCCCAGGGTTGGGGGGGGCTGTGGCAGGGGCGGGGGGCATGAAGGAGGTGGCCCTGGGGCAGAGGGAGGGACTGGGGGGCACAGTGGGGCTGGGGGTGCCATGGGGTGGGGTGCTGTGGGTGCTATGGGGCTGGATGATGTGAGCAATGCGAGTGCTGTGGGTGCTGCAGGTGCTATGGGGTGCTGTAGGGCTGGGTGCCACGAGGCGCCGTGGGGCAGGACTCCTTGTAGGGCACACAAGGCCCGCTGCACCTCCAGGTACTTGGGGGTGCCGGGATGGCGGTGCTGTGGGTGCTGTGGGGCTGGGGACGCCATGGGGCTGGACTTGCTGTGGGGCTGGACTCGCTGTGGGGTGCACAGGCCCACTGCACCTCCAGGTACTTGGGGGTGCCAGGACTGGGGACGCCGTGGGGTGGGGACGCCGTGGGGCGGGGCAGGGGGACGCCGTGGGGCAGGACTCACTGTAGGGCACGCAGTCGTACTGCACCTCCAGGTACTTGTAGGTCCCCGGGCAGGGGTCGGGGAAGGCGTCGGAGCCGGCCACCACCACGCACTGCGTCCGGTTGTTGCACCTGCGCGGGGACAGGAGAGGTGGGACGCGGCGCTGGGGACACGGGGGACACGACACAGGACGGAGGTGGGGACTTGGGCCCAGGGGACCTCTCACATGGGCAGGGGATGTGGGGACACAGGCATGTGGGGACATGGCAGATGTCCCTGGGGGGGGGACAGCCTGTGCGGTGGGGACATGGGGATGTCCCTGCGTCATCTCCATTGCGTCCCCATGTCCCCACACCAGCCTGTATCATTGTGTCATCCTCACGCTGTCCCCCATGACCCTGTACCACCCTGCATCAGCCTGTGTCCCTATGCCACCCAGTGTCCCTGTCGCCGCACTGTCCTGTGTCCCCATGCCACCCCACGCTGTCCCCTGTCCCCATGTCACCCCCAAGTCCCCATGATGTCCCCAAGTCATCCCCATGTCCCCAGTCCCCACGCTGCCCCACGGCCCTGTGTCACCCTGCACCTACCTGTGTCCCCATGGCCCCATGCCTCCCCCATGTCCCCTTATCACGGTGCTGTCCCGTGTCCCCATCCTCCTACGTGTCCCCATGAGTCCCCCATGTCCCCTACATGTCCCCACACCTCCTACTTGTCCCTATATCTCCTACATGTCACCATGTTGCCAGGTCCCCAAGCCTCACCCATATCCTCATGTCCCCACACCTCCTACGTGTCCCCATGTCTCCTACATGTCACCATGTTGCCAGGTCCCCAAGCTTCACCCATATCCTCATGTCCCCACACCTCCTACGCATCTCCGCACCTCCAACCTGTCCCCATGTCCCCTACACATCCCTCCATGTCCCCATCCTCCTCCATGTTCCATGCCTCCTACCTGTCCCCGAGTCCCCATCCTCCTACCCGTCCCCAAGTCCCCTACACATCCCCATGTCCCCTACCTGTCCCTATGTCCCCACACCTCCTACATGTCCCCACGTCCACAGAGTGTCCCCCCCGCCCCACCTCTGGGCCATGATCTTGAAGGCGTCGGGCAGGTAGCACTGGACGTTCTCCATCTGGAAAGGGTCGGCGTCGCAGATCTTGTCGTCGGTGCGCCCGTAGTTGGCGTTTTCCACCATCACCACGTCGCTGCCCGGGCACCGCAGCTCGATGGGGTACCCCTCGCACGCCAGCTCCCGCCGCACCAGCCCGAAGGGCAGCCCGGCCCGGCTCAGCCCTGCGGGGGGCACGCCTGGGTCCCTGCATGCCCCACGGCCGCGCCAACGGCCCCCCCCACCCCACCGCTGTGCCCCGGACGCCTGGGTCCCCCCTAGCTCAGATGCCTGGGGACCTGCACACCCCACGGTTGCGCCAACGGCCCCCCAGGTCCCCCCTAGCTCACGCGTCTGGGGCCCTGCACGCCCCACGTCCCCCTGCTGCACCAATGGCCGGCCCCCCCAGGGCTCAGGGCGCCTGGGGCCCCCCTAACTTGCACGTCTGGGTCCTCTGCACGTCTGGGTCCCTCCTGCCCCGAATGCCTCGATCCCCCAAGCGCCTGGGTCCTCCCTGGCCTGGACGCCTGCGTGCCCCAAGCTCCTGGGTCCCCCAAGCTTCAGGGTCCCCCCTGGCCTGGACACCTAGGTCCCCCCAATCCCAGACACCTGGGTCCCCTTGTGCCCTGGGTCCCCCCAGTGCTGGACACCTGGGTCCTCTTGTGCCCTGGGTCCCCCCAGTGCTGGACACCTGGGTCCCCCGTTCTCCAGGACACCTGAGTTCCCCCTAGTCTGGACATTTGCGTCCCCTTGTGCCCCGGATCCCCCCATCCTGGACGTCCTGTTCTCCAGGACACCTGAGTCCCCTTATGCCCTGGGTCCCCCCAGTCCTGGACACCTGGGTACCCCACTCTCCAGGACACCTGGGTCCCCTTGTGCCACGGGTCCCCCCCATCCCGGACACCTGGGTCCCCCCTGTTTCAGGGTCCCTCCCGCCTCAGACACCAAGGTCCCCCACTCTCCAGGATGCCTCCCCCCCCCAGGAGAACATCTCCATGCACACGCTTGTGCAAGGCTTCTTCAGCCCACTGTGCACATGTGGGGGGGGGGCAGGTGCGCTGTGCACACACATGTGCAGTGCCGCAGGGAGAAAATAGCAGCTCTGGCCCTCGCACAAGCACTGTACAAACATCGCACGCCCCTTGTAGACCCTGGCATGGGCTTTGCACGCCCCTCGCACAAGCCTGCACACCTCTTGCATAAGCCTTGCGTGCTGCTTGCTCAAGCCTCATACAAGTTTTGCACGAGCGTTGCAGGCCACTTGCACAAGCCTTTGTGCCCCTCGCACGGGCCGTGCACAAGCATTGCACAGGCCTCCCAGACCCCTCATATGGGCATCGCATGCCCCTTGCACAAGCCTGTGCACCTCTCACATGGGCATTAAGTTACCCTTGTGCGGGCCTCACACTGGCTTTGCATGCTGCTTGCACGGGCCTTACACAGGCCTCGGACAGATGTGCGCCCCTCGCACAAGCCTTGCACGAGCCCATCCACCTCTTGTATGTTGTATAGTCCTCGCACGAGCCTTGTACACGCCTTCCACAAGCCTTACACAAGTCTGTGTACTGCTTGCTTAGGTATTATATAGGCCTTGCACACCCTTTGCAGACCCCTTGCACAAGCCAGCTGGAACGGGCCTTGTACGAGTCTGTGCACCTCTTGCATGAGCCTTGCACGCCCCTTGCACAAGTCTGCCTGCCTCTTGGCCAGGCGTTATATCGGCCTTGCACACCATTTGCACGAGCCAGCTGGAATGGGTCTTGCACAAGTCTTTGCACCTCTTGCACACCCAGGGGACCCAGGCATATGGGCACCTCCCAGGGCCACCCCCCCCCACCCATGAGGGACCCAGGAGTCCAGACGCCCCCCCTGCCGCCAGCGGACCCCAGCATCTAGGTGCCCCCACTCCCACCCAAGAGGACCCAGGCATTCGGGTGCCCCCCCCCAATGGGTGCCTACCTTGGGTGGCAGAGGTGACGAGGACAGCGGTGACGAGGAGGCTGCGCAGGGCGGGGGCGGGGCGGGCCATGGCGGGGGAGGGGCGCTGCCAGCCCCCCACGGCCTCACCGGGCACCGACCTGCGAGAGAAAGGGGGGGGGGTGTCAAGGGGGGAGGACCCAGACATCCGGGGCTGCCCAGCCCCCCCCTCCCCCCAAACCGCAGGGGAACCCCAGCTTCCGGGGGCTGCAGGGCGGGGGGGATCAGGACGCCATTGGGGGGGTCCCAGTGATTAACAGGGGGATTAAACAACTCTGCCAGATGGGGGGGGAGGACCCAGGCATCCGGGCCAACCCCCCCCCCCCTCCCCGATCCAGACGGTACCCAGGCGTCCGAGCCCCCCCCCCCTCCACCCCCCCCTTAATCCGCGGCTCAGCAGCCCCCGGAGGGGGGGGGTTAAAGCCGATTACGGCCCAGAGCCCCCCCCCCCCAGCTAGAGGAAGGACCCAGGCCTCCAGGAGCCCCCCCGACCCCCCCGCAGGGAACCCAGACGTCCTGGTGTCGTGTCCCCCCCCCCGCCCCACCGCGCTCACCCCTTGCGGGGGATGGGGCCGCGGTGCATTGTGGGAAGCTCAGCCCCGGCCGGGCAGCTCCCATCCGGCGCGTTGCCAGGGAGACGGCGGCGCAGTGCATTGTGGGAAACTCACCAGCCGCCCCCCCCGCTTCCCCCCCCCACCGGCGAGTGATGGGGGAGGCCGCGGGGCATTATGGGAAGCAACCGGGGGAGAGGAGGGGGGGTCCGCACCACCTTCCCAGCATGCCTTGCACGCCGCCATCGCCCCCCCCGGGGGGACCCAGGCATCCGGGGGGGGGGACCCAGGAGTCCAGGGACCCCCCCCCATCGCCCCCCCCCCCGGGGACCCGCCCCAGCTCATGGGGAAACCGAGGCACAAGGTGCCGGGGGGGGGGGAGCTGGCCCCCCCCCGGCCGCCTGGGTCCTTGGCAGGGGCCTCAGCGGGGGGGGACGGGACCCCCTACCCCGTGCCTCAGTTTCCCTATGGGGGGGGCAACCAGACACCCCCCCCAAATAATAAGGGGGGGCTGCCCCCCCCAGCAACCCGGATGCCTGGGTCCCCAGTGGGGGGGGAGGAGCAATTTGGGGTTGGGGGGCGATGATCCCCAACAACGGGGGGGGCAATGAGAGCACGGTGCCGATAGTCCCCCCCCTGCACAGACACCCCCTCCCATTTTCATGCCCCCTCCCAGTATGCGCGGGCCCCCGCCCTATTCCACAGCCCCCCATTATTGCTTAGGGCCCCCCCCAGTTACACGGTGCCCCCCCACTTATTGCACAGACCCCCCAATCGCACGGGCCCCCCCCTTATTGCATAGACCCCCCCCCGCAATTGCACGGGGCTCCCCGGTTTGCACAGCCCCCCCCCGTTTGCACGCCGCCCCCCGCATTGCACGACCCCCCCCATTTCGCACAAGGCCGCCCCCCGCAATTGCATAGACCCCCCCCGTCAGCATTGCATGACCCCCCCCGGGTTTGCACGGCCCCCCGCCGCCATTGCACGGCCCTCCCCGCTTAGCACAGCCCCCCCCGGTTTTCACAGACAACCCCCCCCCCCATTTTGCACAGGGCCCCTCTCACTTCACGCCCCCCCCCCGTATTGCACGGTGCTCCCCCAGTTTGCACAGACACCCCTCCCCATTGCACAGCCCCCCCCCCAGCATTGCACGACCCCCCCGATTTGCACAGTACACCCCCCCCCCCATTTCTCCCCGTACCTGCGGGGGCGCGCGGGCCCGGGGGGGCAGCTCCATGCGGCGCGCGGCGCGGGCGGTGCGGGCGGCGCGAGCCCCCCCCCCTCCCCTCCCCTCCGCCCCCCGCCGGCAGCGCCCCCCCGCGGCGCGCGCCCGCCCCGCCCGGCCCCGCCCCTCTCTCCCCCCTAACACCCCCCCCCGCCTGTCAGTCACCGCGGGGGCGGAGGGGAAAAAAAAAAAAAAAAAAAAAGGGGGGGGGGTTGAGCGTGAGGAGACGTTAACGGCGAGGGGGGGGGGGGAGCGTGTGAGGGACTGAGAAAGAGCGGGAACGGTCTGAGGTACCGGTAATGAGAGAGTTTTGTGTGAGGGGCTAAAAAAGGGCGGGAACCATGTGAGGAACCGGTAAGGGGGGGGGTAACGGACACCGTGTGAGGGATGGAAAAAAGGGTGGGAAAGGTCTGAGGAGCCGGTAACGGGAGAATCTCATCTGAAGGCTCGGTAATGAGGGGGAAGGGTACCGGTAATGAGAGAGTTTTGTGGGGGGGACCGAAAAAAGGGCGGGAAGACTGTCAGGAGCCGTTAACCGGGGGGGGGGCAACAGACACCGTGTGAGGGACCGAAAAAAGGGTGGGAAGAGTGTGAGGAGCCGGTAAGGGGGGCGGGTGTCATCTGAGGGACCGGTAATCTGCCGGGAAGTGAGTTGAGGGGCCGGTAAGGGGGGGAGGTGGTCTGAGGGACCGGTAATGTGGCGGGAAGTGAGTTGAGGGGCCGGTAACAGGGAGGGGGGGGACCGTGTGAAGGACCGAAAAAGGGCGGGAATCCTGTGAGGGGCCGGTAATGGAGGGGGGCGGATTGTCTGACGGGGTGATGGCGGCGGGGGATCAGTACCTGGTGGCGGTGGGTCGGGGTCCCGGTGACAGTGAGGGGCCGGGGGTGGCTGCCCCCTCCTCCCCACCCCGAGGGTGCCCGGAGGGAACGGGGGGGGGCAGAGCGGTCGTCCCCCCCCCCCCCCCGGAGGTAAAACCCGGACTGGATCAGTCCCGGGCACGGACTGGGGGTAAAACCCGGACTGGGGGGGTAAAACCCGGACTGGATCCACCCCGGGAACGTACTGGGGGTAAATCCCGGACTGGATCAGTCCTGGGAATGGACTGGGGGGTAAAACCCGGCCTGGATCCCAAAGGGTGGGGGAGCCCGAGGCTCATTAGGCCAATTAACTGGGGGGGCCATTCCCTGCTAATGAGTAATTAAAGGCAGCCAGTGCAGCAGGAGCCCTGCTAATGACTGTAATTAGCACTAGTGCTACTTAGCATATGTTAATGAGCTGGGGTAATTAAGTAGCAGGCTGATGATGAGCTCATTAATTGAAGGGGGGTAGAATTAATTACAGGGCTCATTAAGGCACAGGGGACAGAGCCCTGCTGACGAGCTTGGCTTAATTAAGGGAGGGGCAGGTTAATTAACGGAGTTTGGGGTGTGTCTTGGGCGGGGGGGGGTGGCGGCCCTAGTGCAAGGGCAGAGCACGAGGCTGCGTGTGCAAGGCCCGCCCCCCCCACCGTGCAAGAGCCCCCGCGCATGCGCAGGACGCCGCCTGCGCACGAGGCGGCGCGTGCCCGGAGCCCGCCGCGAGGCCGCGGCCCTCCCGCAGGGCGCATGCGCGCCGGGACTCAGGCGCAGGTGGGTGGGGACGCTCTTTTCGTCCCGCCCCCTCGCCTTTCCCATTGGCGGGGGTTAAAGGAGGTGTGGGGCGGGGCTTGGGCCCTGCGGGCCGGAACCGGAGCTGGGGAGCCCCGCCCGCTTCCGGGGCCTGTTCCCGGATGGGGAGGTGCGGCCGTGCGGTGAGGTCCAGGCCCGCCCCCCGGGGCTACCGGAAACTCCCCGGAAGTGATAGACACCCACCTCCCCGGGCTACCGGGACCCCCAGTGGGGCTTCCGATCTCCCTCCCCGGTTGACAGCCTCTCCCCGGGGCTACCAAGGCCCTCCTCCGGGTGGCAGCCCCTTCACCGGGGCTACCGGGACCCCCTCCCGGGGACTACGGCCCCTGTCCCGCCTGGTCCCGCCCCCCTGCCAATCTCTCCCTAAGCTCCTCCCACCGTATATCAATCTTCTGCCCCTGCCCACCTCGCCGCTTGACCACGCCCCATTCTCCTGGCCTCGCCTACAGCCCCGCTTGTTCCCGCCCCTCCCGGCCGAAGCCCCGCCCCCTCCGCAGCCCCCGGGTTCTATTTTTATCCCGGTACAGCCAATGGGCGGCGGGCGGGGGCGGGCCGAGCGCCGGAGGGACGGCTTCCCCGACCAATGGAGGGGCGGTGCCGCAGCGGCGGCCGGGCCCAATGGCGGTGTCGGGGGCGGGCGGCAGGGCCGTGATGTCCAATGGGACGGCGGCGACTGAACGGCGAGACCAATGGGTGGCGAGGGGCGGGGCGGGGCGGGCCGCCGGGAGCGGGCGGCCGGGCCGGGCCGGGCCGAGCGCGGAGCCGACGGGGCCCGACATGGGCAACGCCGCCGCCGCCAAGAAGGGCGGGGAGCTGGAGAGCGGTGAGCGGCCGGGACGGGGACCGGGTCTGGCCGGGGGGGAGCCGGGTCCAGGCCCGGCTGGGGCGAGCGGAACCGGGTGGGGGAGCCGGGATCGGGCCCGGCTGAGGCTGAACCGGGCTGGGGGACCGGGCCGGGACGGGACTGGGGAGGGGGGAACACGCTCCGGGGGGGAGGGAACTGGGTCAACCGGGGAGGGGGCACCGGATCAGCTGGGGGGGGCTCACGCCGGGCAAAGGGAGGGGGGGGCTGCATGGCGGCACCGGGGCCGTTTGCCCCAGGTGGGGGGCAGAGGGGTCTCCGGGGGGTGGGGGGAAAGGGGCGGCCTGTCCCGTGTCCCCGTCGTCCCCCCCCCCGCGGAATGGGGTGGAGGATCCCGGGGGTGTCTCCCCCCTCCCCAGAGCGGGGAGCGTGGGGGGGAGCGCGGGGGTGGGGCTTGAGGGAAGGGGCGGGGCCTGCGCGGTTGCCGCGGTAACAGGGGCAGGCCCTAGGGACAGGGGCAGGGCACGTGGGGTTGCCATTGGGGCAGGGGCGGGGCCTGGAGGAAGGGGCGGGGCCTGCGCAGGGTTGCAGTGGGGACAGGGCAGGGCCAAGGGGCGGAAAGGGGCGGGGCGCTGGGGGTTGCCATGGGGACAGGAGGGCGTGCCTGGGGAAAGGGGCGGGGCTTGGGGGAAGGGTGGGACCAGCTGGGCGTTACCATGGGGATTGGGGCGGGGTCTGCGGGGAAGGGGCGGGGCTTTGGCAGGTGCGGAGCTGGAGGGCCCCCTGGGTCGGGGGGGGGGGGGGGGTGTGGGTGTGCAGGGCCCAGACGCCTGGGTTTCCCCGGGGGGGGGCAGATGGGGTGTGGCTGGTGCAGGCCCGACCCCCCATTTCCCCGGGGGCTCTGTGAACAATAGCTGTGGGGATGCAGGCAGTACCGGGGACACGGCGGGGGGGGCACCTGTGAAGCCGGAGGGGACCCGGGGGGGGTTTTAGGGGACCTGGGAGGGACTGAGGGGGTATTGGGGGGACCTGGAGGGGTGTATTGGAGACCATGTCCTAGCCCAGGGTCTATTTGGGGACTCAGGGGACACTTTGGGGGGGCTGGAGAGGGCTGAGGGGTGATTGAGGGGACACCAGGGTGGTATTGGGGGGCTGAGGGGTCACCAGGGGGGTTATTAGGGGACCAGGGGGGTACTGGTGGCTATTGGGGTACCTGGGACCATCAGGGGGACCTCGGGGGGGGACATTGGGACCCCAGCCCGGCTCAGGCGGGTTTTGGGGCCCTGAGAGGCCACCGAGGGGGGTGATGGCCCCCAAGGGGACAGAGTGGGACTGGGACCCCCCCTTCCAGCTGTGGGTGCAGGTGCTGCTGTGGGGGCTGCTGCTGGGGCGGCTCCTTCGCTATAGGGGGGCTGGGGGGAGCCGTGAGAGAGGAGACCCCCCCAAAGAATAGCTCGGGTTAGGGGGACCCCCAAAGGGGGGGTCGTGAGGGTCAACCCTGGTTGAGGGGGGGCAAAGGGACCCACACACACACTCTCAAGGGTCCCCCCCCAGCCTCCTCAGATGCCTGGGTCCCCCCAACAGGCCCCAGGGTTTTTGGGGGGGTGGGCAGGGGGCTCACCTGGTTTGCGGGGGGGGGGGTTGCTCCCAGATGCCTGGGTCGTCCGTCCATTTGGCTCCTCCCTGCCTCAGTTTCCCCTGTTCAAAGAAGGGAGCTTATTTTCTCTCCCCCCCCAACTCCGGGTACTGGGACATTCAGGCCTTACTGGGCCATACTGGGAGGGGCGGGGGGGAGCTGACCTCAGTGTGGGCCACGTGTGCCCCTGGGGACAAAGTCTGTCGTCCCCCCCCGGGGTCATCGCCTGGCGGCAGCTCCCAAACACCTGGGTCCACAGCATGGAGGACGGTGAGGGGGGGGACGACAACATGGTGCCCGGACACCTGCGTCCTTGGCGGGGGGGGGGGGGATTTGGGGGAGTCTTTGGGGGGGTGCCGGTGCTGATACCCCACCCTGTGTGTGTGTGTCCCACCCAGTGAAGGAGTTTTTGGCCCGGGCGAAGGAGGATTTTCTCAAAAAATGGGAGAACCCAGCCCAGGTATGTGTGTCCCCTCCTGGGGGTCCCCTGTTCCCCCCGCCCCCAGCAAAGGACCAAGGGGGTCCCATGTCCCCTCCTGGGTGGCTGGGGGGTCCTTTGTACCCTCGGGGGGGGCCATGTCCCCTCCCGGGGGACTGAGCGGGGACCCTTGTCACCTTAGGGGGGCTCCTAGTCCCCTCCCATCACCCAGGGTCCCTTGGGGGGGTCCCATGTCCCCTTTGGGGTGTCCCACATCCCCTCCCATCACTCAGGGTCCCCTTGGGAGGGTCCCATGTCCCCTTTGGGGTGTCCCACATCCCCTCCCATCACTCAGGGTCCCCTTGGGGGGGTCCCATGTCCCCTTTGAGGTGTTCCCAGTCCTCTCCCATCACTCAGGGTCCCTTTGGGGTGTCCCACGTCCCATTTGGGACAGTCCCATGTCCCCCAGGTGGGTCCACAAGCCCTCAGTGCCCCTCTGGAGCCCCAGGGGGGGACGCTGCTACCCCGGGGGGGGTGACACTGCCTTGTCCCTGTCCCCAGAACACAGCCAGCCTGGAGCAGTTCGAGCGCATCCGCACGCTGGGGACGGGCTCCTTCGGGCGCGTCATGCTGGTGCGGCACAGGGACACGGGCCACCACTACGCCATGAAGATTCTTGATAAGCAGAAGGTGACGGGGACATTCTGGGGGGGGCTGCGGTGGCACCTGGCCACCCCCTGGCATTGAGGGGGACCAGTGGTGGCAGCTGTGGGGGGATATTGGCATCCCCAGGGTGGGGGGACATCGTGTCATTGTGTCTGGGGGGACTTTGGTGTCCCCAGGGTGGGGGGACGCTGGTGTCATCGGGTCTGGGGGGACTTTGGTGTCCACAGGGTGGGGGCACACATGTTGATGTCATTGGTCTTGAGGGGACCTTGGCGTCACCAACGGGGGGGGGGGGCATTGGTGTCCCCAGCATGGGGTAGGACACTGATGGCATTGGGTCTGGGGGCACCTCAGTGTCCCTAGTGTCCCCAGAGTGGGGGGGGACCCTGGTATTCTCAGTTACAGGGGGTGATCATGGTGTCCCCAACGCGGTGGGGGGTGTCCCTGATGTCCCCAATGTGGTGGGACCTCAATGTCCTTGGTCCTAGGAGAACCCAGTGTCCCCAGCATCGGTGGCGGGGGGACATGCTGGTGTCCCTACTGTTCCCAGCCTGGTGGGACAGGCTGTCCTCAGGGGTGTCCCGGCTCTCCCTGGAGGGGGGGTGTGACACGGGGTGTCCCCAAGGGTGACGGGGTGTCCCCGCAGGTGGTGAAGCTGAAGCAGATCGAGCACACGCTGAATGAGAAGCGGATCCTGCAGGCTGTCACCTTCCCCTTCCTCGTCCGCCTCGAGTACTCCTTCAAGGTGGGGACCGAGGTCACTGTTACCCTCCCAAGGTGGTCCCTGTCCCCCCAGGGTGTCCCCAGGGCCCCTGGATCGTCCCCGGGGTGGTCCCCATCACTCTCATGATGGTTACTGTCACCTCCAGGATGTCCCCATGGCCTCAGCATGGTCCCCTTCACTCCCAGTTTGCCCCCGCTACGGTGTCCCCATCTCCCTAAGATGGTCCCATCGCTCCTAGAGTGTCCCCTGTCCTGCCAGGGTACCTCCCAAGTCCCCTGAATGTCCCTCCATCACCCCTGGGATGTCCCCACCTTTGTGGAAGGTTCTCCAATACCCCACGGTGTCCCATTGGGAAGTCCCCGGGGTGTCCCTTGTCCCCCTTGGATGGTCCCCAGGGTGCCCCCCATTCCCCTTAGGTGCCCCCCATCACTCTCAGGCTGTCCCCTCGGGTATCCCCTGTCCCCCTCGCGTGGTCCCTGGGGTATCCCCCATCCTCCTTGGGTGGTCCCCAGTGTGTCCCCCATCCCCTTTGGACGTCCCCCGTCCCCCCCGGGCTGTCCCCAAGGTGTCCCCTGTCCCCCGTGGACGTCCCCCGTCCCCCTCCGGCAGGACAACTCCAACCTGTACATGGTGATGGAGTACATCCCGGGGGGGGAGATGTTCTCCCACCTCCGCCGCATCGGCCGCTTCAGGTGAGCAGAAGGCTGGGGGGTCCTGAGGGGGTCCCAGGGGAGGGTCAGAGGAGTCCCAGGGGGTCTCTGGGTCATCCTTGGGGACTTTTGGGGGGTCCCATGGAGGGTTTGGGGATGGTGGGGGTCCCAGGAAGGGTCTTGAGGGGTTTGAGGGGTCCCAGGAAGGGTGTTGGGGAGCTCTGAGGGGTCCTTGAGGGGGTCTCAGTGGGGATTGGAGAGGTCCCATGGGGTCTCTGGGTGGTCCTTGGGGACTTCTGGGGGTTCTCAGGGGGGTTCTGGGGATTGTGGGGGTCCCAGGAAGGGTGTTGGGGGGGTCTGGTAAGGGGTCTGAGGGGTGTCCTTGGGGACTTCTGGGGGTTTTCAGGGTCTCTGGGGGGGTCTCAGAGGGGTGTCTCTGAGGGTTGGGGGGATCCCAAAGGGTCTCAGGGAAGGGTTTTGGAGGGTCCGGGGCAGGGGGTCCTCAGGAAGGATCTTGGTTGGTTCTGAGGGGTCCCTGGAGGGTCTTGGGGGTCTCCGGGGTGTTCTGGGGGGGTCTCTGGCAATTGTGGGGGTGACAGTGGATGCAAGGGGGTCTTAGAAAGGGTCTTCAGGGGGGAGCTGGCAGGTCTCTGGGGCCTCCCAGGGCATCCTTGGGGACTTCTGGGGATGTCTGGAGGGTTTGGGGGGGGGTCTCAGAAGGGTCCTGGGGTGCTGTGGGGGGGTCTCAGCCCCCTCCCGTCCCCCCCAGTGAGCCCCACGCCCGATTCTACGCGGCCCAAATCGTGCTGACCTTTGAGTACCTGCACGCGCTCGACCTCATCTACCGCGACCTGAAACCTGAGAACCTGCTCATCGACCAGCAGGGCTACATCGAGGTACCCCAAAATAGCCCCCTGCACCCCAAAATAGCCCCCTGGACCTCCCAAATCCCCCCACACCCCTCTCGATACCCCCCACTGCCCCAAACCTCCCCCAAAGCAGCTCACGACCAGCAGGGGTGTGTTGAGGTACCCGAAACAGCCCGAATACACCCAAAAACCTCTCCTGACACGCCCTTTAATCCCTTCAAGTACCTCCTAGGCACCCCAAAATACTCTAGGCATATCCTGGAGTAACACACAGCCCCCCCAAGGTACCAAAACCACCCCAAATACATCCCAAAAGCCCATTGACACCCCCCCCCCCGGTACCCCTGAATCCCCCTAAATACCCACCCTACACCCCCCAGGGCACCCAAAGCACCCCCCCCCAAATTACCCAAAGCCCCCCAAATACACCCCAAAACCCCCTTGTCCCCCCTCCGATAGCCCTTAAAGCCCCCAAATAACCCCCCAGGGCACTCCACAACCACCCCAAGTTACCCCTAAGCCCCCTTGCCCCCCCCCAGATACTCCTTAATCCCCTCCAAATCCCTCCCTCAACCACCCAAATCCCCCCTCCCAGTCCACCCCATAGCCCCCCAAACACCCGATCGCCTCCCACCCACCCTAACCTGATCCCCCCTGCCCCCCCCCCCTACCCGGGGGGGGTCCCTGTCCTCCCCCCCTGCCAGGTGACAGATTTCGGCTTCGCCAAGCGGGTGAAGGGCCGGACCTGGACGCTCTGCGGCACCCCCGAGTACCTGGCACCCGAAATCATCCTCAGCAAGGTAAGGCGGGGGGCGTGTTAACCCCCTTGGGGACCCCTCCCAGGTTTTGGGGACCCCCCCGTCATCCCATGTGTGCGTGTGTTCCCCCCTCCAGGGGTACAACAAGGCTGTGGACTGGTGGGCCCTGGGGGTCCTTATCTACGAGATGGCGGCCGGGTACCCCCCCTTCTTCGCCGACCAGCCCATCCAGATCTACGAGAAGATCGTCTCGGGGAAGGTGAGGGGGGGTCCTGCCTTGGGGGGGGTCCCCGGAGGGGTTTGGGGGGACCTTAGTGGGAGGGTGGCTCCCCTGGGGGCTGCTGGGGGGGGTTATGGGGGTGATGGGGGCGGTTTGGGGGCTGTGGGGTTGTGGGGGGCTTGGGGTGATAGGGAAAGGGAGAGGAACTGGGGGGACTGGGAGGGGGACTGGGAGAGGGACTGGAAGCACTGAGGGGACTGGGAGAGGTTCTGGGAGGATGGGAGGGATTGGGGGAACTGGGAGTGGGACTAGGGGGACTGGGAGAGGGATTGGGGAGCTGGGAGAGGGACTGGGAGTAAAGGGGGGGACTGGGGAGCTGGAGAGAGGGTCTGAGAGGAGTGGAGGGACTGGGAGCACTGGGAGTAATGGGTGGGGACTGGGAGAGGGATTGGGGGGATTGGGGAAACTGGTAGAGGGACTGGGGAGCTGGGAAGAGGGTCTGAGAGGAGTGAAGGGACTGGGAGCACTGCGAGAGGGACTGGGAGTAACGGGTGGGGACTGGCAGAGGGATTGGGAGGACTGGGAGCACTGGGAAAGGGATTGGGAGAACTGGAAGGACTTGAGAGTACTGGGGGGACTAGGAGAGGGTCTGGGAGGCCTTGGAGAGGGACTGGGAGCACTGGGAGAGCTACTGGGAGAGGCACATGGGGTACTGGAGGGGGACTGGGAGCAGTGGGGGGAACTGGGAAAGAGCCTGGGGGCACTGGCAGGGACTGGGAAAGGGACCAGGGATATCGGGATGGAGACTGGGAGCACTGGTGCCACTGGGAGAGAGCCTGGCGGTCACTGGGGCCTTGCTGGGCACTTCCACCCCCCCGCAAAGGGATCCCAGGCGTCCAGCCCCCGAGCATCCCCAGGTGTCCAAGCTCCCCCAGGACACCCCCCACCCCCTCTAATGGGGACCCAGGCATCGGGGCCCCCCCAGGACAACCCCCCCCACCCTCTCCAGTGGGGACCCAGCTATCCGCCCCCCCCGTAGAGCATCCCCAGGTATCCGCACCCCCTCCCAGAGCACCTCCAGGCATCCAAGCCCCCCCGGGACATCTCCCCGCTCCCTCTAACGGGGTCCCAAGCATCCAGTTCCCCCCCCCCACCAGGGACCCAAACGTCCGGGGGGGCCCCCCCACCCCGCGGCGCTGGGGACCCAGGCGTCCGGCTGACCCCGCGCCCGCAGGTCCGGTTCCCCTCGCACTTCAGCTCGGACCTGAAGGACCTCCTGCGCAACCTGCTCCAGGTCGACCTGACCAAGCGCTTCGGGAACCTCCGTAACGGCGTCGCCGACATTAAAGGCCACAAATGGTTCTCCACCACCGACTGGATCGCCATCTACCAACGCAAGGTGGGCTGGGAGGGCTAGGGGGGTGGTCCTGGAGGGTGTATGGGGGTCCTGAAGGGGACGTGGGGGAACTGGGATAGGCTTAGGGGGTCCTAGGAGGGGACATGGGGGACCTAAGATGGGCTTAGGGGGTCCTAGGAAGGGACATGGGGGACCTAAGATGGGCTTAGGGGGTCCTAGGAAGGGACATGGGGGTTCTAGAAGGGGACATGGGGGATCTAAGATGGGCTTAGGGGGTCTTAGGGGGGGACATGGGGGATCTAAGATGGGCTTAGGGGGTCCCAGGAGGGGACAGGGGTCCTGGGAGCGGTCTACAGGGTGCTAGGAGGGGACATGGGGCATCTAAGATGGGCTTAGGAGGTCCTAGGAAGGGACATGGGGGTCCTAGGAGGGGACATGGGGGATCTAAGATGGGCTTAGGGGGTCCTAGGAGGGGACAGGGGGTCCTGAGGGGGTCTACAGGGTCCTAGGAGGGGACATGGGGGATCTAAGGTGGGCTTAGGGGGTCCCAGAAGGGGACAGGGGGACTTGGGGGGGGGTCTATGGGGTCCTAGGAGGGGACATGGGGGATCTAAGATGGGCTTAGGGGGTCCTAGGAATGGACATGGGGGATCTAAAATGGGCTTAGGGGGTCTTAGGAGGGGAGATGGGAGATCTAAGATGGGCTTAGGGGGTCCTAGGAAGGGACATGGGGGTCCTAGGAGGGGACGTGGGGGATCTAAGATGGGCTTAGGGGGTCCCAGGAGGGGACAGGGGGTCTTGGGGGGGGTTAACAGGGTCCTAGGAGGGGACATGGAGGATCTAAGGTGGGCTTAGGGGGTTCTAGGAAGGGACGTGGGGGACCTATGGGGTCTGGTGTGGTCCTAGAGTTCCTGGAGGAGCGTGAGGGGACATGGGGGTCGGGGGGGGGGGGCTGTGGGGTCCCGGGAGGGGACGTGGGGGTCCTGGGGGGGGTCTGTGGGGTCCTGGGAGGGGATGTGAGGGCCCTACAGGGTGCTGGAGGGAGCCATGGGGCTCCTAGGAGCATCTCGGGGGGGAACACGGGGGTCCTGGGGGTGGCAAAGCCTCCTCTCTGGGGACCACCATGAATTTGGGGGGGCTCTGGGGAGTGGAAGGGGGGGTCCCATGGAGGGGACCCAGGCATTCACCCCCCCCCCCCCCCCCCCCAGGTGGAAGCCCCCTTCGTGCCCAAATGCAAAGGCCCCGGGGACACCAGTAACTTCGACGAGTATGAGGAGGAAGAGATCCGCGTCTCCCTCACCGACCGCTGCGCCAAGGAGTTTGCCGACTTTTAGCCGGGGGGGGGGGTGGCCCCCCCCCAACCTGCCCCCCCCCCCCGTGGGGGGGCTATGACACCCCCTGGGGGGGGTAAAACACCCCCCCCCGGGGTGGGGGAGCAACAACCTCGCACTGGTGAGCAGTGGGGCTGTCAACCCCTGCCTGGCAGCACTGTGCCCCCAAGGGGGTGGGGGGGTGTGATTTGGGGGTGCCCCCCCCTCCATGGGGTAATTTGGGGGGTTACCCCACCCTGGAGTACTCAAGGGGCTGCATTTGGGCCCCCCCCGGGGTAATTCAGGGGTTGTATTTCCCCCCCCGGGGTAATATTGGGGGGCACTTGCTCCCCCCATGGTAATATAGGGGGAGGATTTGCCCCCCCCCGGGGGTAAGTGGGGTGGTTTACTACCCCTGGGGTAATATATAGGTTGTATTTACACCCTGGGGGGCAATTTGGAGCCCCCCAGTTTTTTTGAGGGGAGGATTTGCCCCCCTGGGGTATTTAGGGGGGGATTTGCCCCCCCCCAAAGGGTAACTAAAGGGGGATTTGCCCCCCCCAGGGGTAATTCAGGGGTAAATTTGCCCCTCTGGGAGGTTATTTGCCCCCAGGGGGTGCTGGGGGGGGGCAGCCCCCCACTTTTACCCATCAGGGGGGCTCCAAGCCCCTTTTTTTAATGGCGGGAGGGGGGGGCAGGGTTCGACAACCCCCCCCCCTTCCCCTCAATTTTAATGGATCGTTGCGGTTTTAGCCCCAAAATGTGAGGGGGTGGTGGGGAGGGACTGGGGGGGGGCAGGATTGGGGGCTCCCTGTAGGGGGGCATGACATGGGGGGGGGGGTGTCCCTAAAAGGCCGGGGGGGTCCCCAACCCTCCCTGCCCCCCCCCTCCCAGGGCTCCGTTGTAAACATATTTGAGACAAATCCAATAAAGTTTTGTTTAAAAATCCTGCTTTAAAAATTGGGGGGGGTGGGGGGGTGAATTGGGGGGGCCCTGTGGGTGGGAGGGGCCCCACTGATGTGGGGGGGACCCCGTAAATATAAAGGGGGGGGCATTGATGGGGCAAGGGTAGAGGGAAATGGGGGGGTGCCTGTGGATTTAGGGGGGGGTCTAAGGAAAGGGGGGGGGTCCCGTGGGTTTGGGGGGTCCGCAGAATTGGGGGGGCCCTGTGGGCTTTGCGGGAGACCCCATGGGTTAGGGGGGGATTGGTATTGAGGGGGAGGCCCTATAATTTTGGGGGTGCTCCAAGGAAATGGTGGGAACCCCATGGGGGTTTGGGGGGGCCCTGTAGGTTTGGGGACCCCCATGGTGGTGAGGGGTACCCCGTGGGCTTTGGGGGGGGCCCTGTGGGTTTTGGGGGGGACCTCATGGGTTTGGGGGGGCTTGGACTTGGGGGGGGCCTTTAGGTTTGGGGGGACCCCATGGGGGTTTTAGGGGGGTGCCCCTGGGGTCTTGGGGGGGGGCTTGGAATTGGGGGGGGCGCCGTGTGGGGTGGAGCCTCATGGAATTGGGGGAACGCAAGGGGTGCCGGGGGGCGTGGCCCCGGGGCGGGCGTGGCCCCGGGGCGGGCGTGGCTTTGCTGCCTGGGCGTGGCTTGCTTCTTTTTTTTTTTTTTTTTTTTTTTTGCTGTCTGGGCGTGGCTTGCTTTTTCTCTCTGGGCGTGGCTTGGGGGGGCAGGAGTGGGCGGGTCGTCCGGTGCCGCGCGCGGCGGGGCGGGGCGGGGTTGCGGCGAGCGGGCGGGCGGGCGGCTCCACCTTAAGGCGCGCGCGGGGCGCGGGGCGCGCGGCGGCGGCGGCGGCGGCGGCTCCTCCTTAAGGCGCGCGCGGGCGGGCGGGCGGGCGGCGGCGGCCGGTGCGGGGCTGCGGCGGGGCGGGAGGGGGGGGGGCGGAGGGAGGAGGAGGAGGGAGGCAGGAGGCGGAGGGAGGAGGAGGAGGAGGAGGAGGAGGAGGAGGAGGAGGGCGGGGGCCATGGCGGGGCCGCCGCCGCCGCCGCCGGGCCCGGAGGCACCGCGGTACCAGGAGTGGATTTTAGATACGATCGATTCGTTACGATCGCGAAAAGCTCGACCCGACCTCGAACGGATTTGCCGTATGGTTCGAAGGCGGCACGGACCCGAACCCGAACGGACGCGGGCCGAACTGGAGAAGCTCATCCAGCAACGGGCCGTGCTCCGCGTCAGCTACAAGGGCAGCATCTCCTACCGCAACGCCGCCCGCGTCCAGCCGCCCCGCCGACCCCCCCCGCCGCCGCCGCCGCCGCCGCCGCCCCCCCCTTCCTCCTCCTCCTCCTCCTCCTCCTCTTCCTCCTCCTCCTCCTCCTCCCGCCGCGCCGAACCCCCCGTCAGCCTCCGCGACGCCGCCCGTTACCTCGGCGGCGACGGGCGATTAACCCGCGGACGCCTTCAAGGATCGGCTTTACCGACCGACGGGGGATTGGGAACAACCGGAGGAGGACCCGGGAGCGGTGGAGGTGGCGGTGGTGGCGGTTCGGGAACCGGCTCGGCGGCGGGAGCCGGCGGGAGCGGCGGGGGGCGGTTGGAACGAACCCGCCTCGCCACCATCGCCATGGCCCGCGCCGAGCGCGGACGTGGGGCCGCCGGCAGGGCCCGAAAGGTGAGGGAACGGGGGGGGGGGACGACGACAACCGGGGCCTGAGGGGACCGGGGGGGGGGGTGGTGGAGGGGACCGGGGAGGGGACCGGGGAGGGGGGGGGGGAGCTGAGGGGGAGGGGAACGGGGGGGGGGGGGGCAGCGCTGAGGGGACTGTGAGGGAATGGCGGGAACCGGGAGGGGGGGGCTTGAGGGGACCGGGAGGGGGGCTGAGGGGACCGGGAGGGGGGGTTTTGAGGGGATCGGGAGGGGACACAGACGACGATGGCTTGAGGGACTGGGGGGGGTCCTGAGGGGGACACGGGGACCGTGAGGGGACGAAGGGGGGGGGGCCGTGAGAGGGTGATGAGGGACCTGAGGGGACAGGGGGGGTCGTGAGGGGACAAGGGGGGTCGTGAGGGGACAGGGGGGGCCGGGGATGACCCCTGAGGGGATTGGGGTGGGGGGGGTTGTCACTGAGACCCGGGGGGGGGGCTGAGAGGTTGGGGGGGGTCCCCAGGACCTTGGGGGGGGGCTAAGAGGTCTTGGTTTTGGGTGGGGGGAATCTGTGGGGTTGGTTTTGGGGGGGGACGATGACGACTGGGGGATGGTTTATTTGGGGGCTAAGGTTCCTGTTGGTCTTTTTGGGGGGGGGCACTGCAAAATTGGGGGGGGTTCCTGGGTTTAGGGGGGCCCTACAGGACTGGGGTGGGGGGTTGTTTTGGGGGGGGTGTCCTGGGTTTTGGGGGGGGGGTCATGCAGCATTGGGGGTGAAGTATGGCTTTGGAGTCCCCAGCCTTTTTGGGGGGGCTGTGGGTTTTTGGGGGGGCTGTGGGTTTTTAGGGGGGGCTGCAGATTTAGGGGGACCCTGTGGGATCAGGGTAGGGGTGCAGGTTTTGGATGGGGGGGTGTCTCAGATTTAGGGGGACCCTGTGAATTCATGGTAGGGCTGCATTTTTGGGGGACACCCCCCTCTTATTCCCATGCCCCCCCCCCAGCCCCCCTGCAGCAGCACCGAGGCATCGGCGAGAGAGGAAGAGGAGGAAGAGGAGGATGAGGAGGAAGACGGGACGGGCTCGGAGGCCTCGGAGGATGGGGGGGGCCCCCGGCAGCTGAATGGTGATGGTCGGGGGGGCCCCCTGCTTCGCCCCCCTGGGCAGCCCCCCCCTGAGCGGCCCCCCCAGCCCAAGGCCTGCTCGCCAGGGGAGAGCGCCTGCCACCACCTGGCCCCCCTCAAAAAAGAGGGGGCCTTTGGGCAGCCCGACAGAGCAGGTAACCCCCCCGGGGGGGGGGTATCTTGGGGGGCTGTTTGGGGGAGAAGGTCCTGAGGGAGTTGGGGGGGCATAGGGGCTGATGGGGGGGGCAGTTTGGGGGGGGGTAAGGGCATTGGGGGGGCGGTTTGGGGCACTTAGGGAGCAGTTTGGGGGGGTCAGAGCACGGGGGGGGAAGTTTGGGGGCCGAGGGAGGCAGTTGTGGGGATCACAGTTCTGTGGGGTTAGTTTGGGGGAGCTGGGGGCAGTTTTGGGGGGGTAGTTACGGGGCACTGGGGGGCAGTTGAGGGGTATCAGGGCTCTGGGGGGGCAGTTATGGGGCACTGGGGGACAGCTTGGGAGGGGTCAGGGCTCTGAGGGGGGCAGTTTGGGGGCTGAGGGGGGCAGTTTGGGGGTGCTGGGGGGGCAGTGGGGGGATCAGGGTGTGGGGGGGCAGTTTGGGGGTGCAAGGCATGGGGAGGCAGTTAGGTGGCACTGGGGGACAGCTGAGGGGGGTCGGGGGGGCAGTTTGGGGACAGAGGGGGGCAGTTTGGGGGGTCAGGGTGCTGTGGGGGCAGTTTTGGGGGGTGCAGGGATTTGGGGACAGTTTGGGGGGGCGGGGGGGGCCAGTTAGGGGGCAGCTGCGGGGCGAGGGCCCGACCCCGCTGTGTCCCCACAGTGTCCCCAGCCCTGGCGGGTGCGGAGCCCTCGGTGCCCCTGTCCCCAGGCCGGCCGGGACCCCAGGCCGCCGACGGGGCCCCCTTCAGCTGCACGTGAGTCTGGGGGGGCCCCGTGTCCCCCCTCTATGTGTGACACCCCCCCCCGCCCCCCCGGGGTGATGCTGTGTCATCCTCCTGGCCCCCACCCCGGTGACACTGTCACCTCTGTCCCCAGGGCCGGGAAGAAGGAGAAGGCATCCGACCCGGTGGAGTGGTCCGTGCGGGACGTGGTGGATTACTTCACGGAGGCCGGCTTCCCCGAGCAGGCCACTGCCTTCCAGGAGCAGGTGGGTCCCTGTGTCACCCCCCCGCACCCATCACACCCCCACCCGTGTCCCGTTCCCCCCCCCGTGTCCCCTCTGTCCCCCGTGGGTGTCCCCGCAGCGTCCCCAGGAGTGTCCCTGCTCGCTCCATCCCTGTCCCTGCTGATGCTGTCCCCAGCTGATGCCCCCCATCTCTGGGTGTCCCGCTTGCCCCTGTCCACTCAGGGAGGGGGGGTTGCTGGGGGGGTTCCCCTGTCCCCATGAGTGTCCCCTTGTCCCCAGGGGTGTCCCCAAGAGCCCCCCCCATGTCTGCAGGGTCATCTCCACAGGTGTCCCCGCTGATGCCATCCCCAGGCTGGTGTCATGTCCCCCCCCCATCTCTGGGTGTTCCTTGTATCCCCTTAGGGTGTCTCTGGGGGTGTCCCCCTGTCCCTGGGGGTGTCCCCAAGGTGCACCGCCCCCCCCAGTCCCCCCCATGGCTGCTCCCACTGCTCCCATCCCCATCCCACCCCCCCGCCGTCCCCTCAGGCCACCCTGGGGTGGGAGCCCCCTATCCTAGAGTAGGTCCCCCCCAACCCACAGGTGCCCCCCCAATCCCAGGGGGTGTGTGTGTGTGTCCCCTTCTCCCCAAGGTGTGTGTCCCCTCCCCGGCCACCCCCCACTCCTCCCCATCCCACTCACCACCATCCCCCTTGGGCCACCCTGGGTTAGACACCCCCCCACCCCATGGGGATGCCCCCCCAATCCAGGGGTGTCCTCCTGTCCCCAGCTGTGTCCCTTTGTCCATGAGGGTGTCCCCAAGAGCCCCCCCCCTCCCACTCCTACACCTACTCCTCCCCATCCCACTCACCACCATCCCCCTTGGGCCACCCCCCCACCCCAATTCCACGGGTCCCCCCCACCCCAGGGGTACCCCCCAGGGGTACCCCCCAGGTGTCCTGCTGTCCCCATGAGTGTCCTCATGTCCCTTTGTCCCTGGGGGTGTCCCCAAGAGCCCCCCCCCCCCCCCATCCACACCTACTCTTTCCCATCCCACTCACCACCATCCCTTGGTCCACCCTGGGTTAGACACCCCCCCACCCCAACTCCATGGGTTCCCCCCCACCCCATGGGGGTGCCCCCCAATCCAGGGGTGTCCCGCTGTCCCCATGAGTGTCCTCATGTCCCTTTGTCCCTGGGGGTGTCCCCAAGAGCCCCCCCCCCCCCCCATCCACACCTACTCTTTCCCATCCCACTCACCACCATCCCTTGGTCCACCCTGGGTTAGACACCCCCCCACCCCAACTCCATGGGTTCCCCCCCACCCCATGGGGGTGCCCCCCAATCCAGGGGTGTCCCGCTGTCCCCATGAGTGTCCTCATGTCCCTTTGTCCCTGGGGGTGTCCCCAAGAGCCCCCCCCCCCCCCCATCCACACCTACTCTTTCCCATCCCACTCACCACCATCCCTTGGTCCACCCTGGGTTAGACACCCCCCAACTCCATGGGTTCACAGGTCCCCCCCACCCCATGGGTGCCCCCCAGGTGTCCCGCTGTCCCCATGAGTGTCCTCACGTCCCTTTGTCCCTGGGGGTGTCCCCAAGAGCCCCCCCCCCATCCACCCCCACTCCTCCCCATCCCACTCACCACCATCCCTTGGTCCACCCTGGCTTAGACACCCCCCCTCCCAACCCCCCACCCCCCAAACTCCATGGGTGCCCCCCACCCCATGGCGGGGGGGGTGTCCCCACTCCCCCCCCCCACCATGTCCTGTGTCCCCCCCCCCCCGCCACCTTCCTTCCCCAGGAGATCGACGGGAAGTCGCTGCTGCTGATGCAGCGAGCGGACGTGCTGACGGGGCTCTCCATCCGCCTCGGCCCCGCGCTCAAGATCTACGAGTACCACGTCAAACTGCTGCAGCGCAGCCACTTCCAGGAGGAGGAACCCCCCCCGGAACCCTTCCCCGCCTAGATGGAACCCCCCCCCCCCCCAAATTGGGGAAGGGGTGGGGGAAGAGGTACACCCTGCCCCCCCCCCCCAAAAAAAAAAAAAAAAAAAAATTGGCGTGGGGTGAGCACCCCGGTATCCGGGTGGGTTCCACCTCACCCCAAGGTTGGGGTATTGTCGCAACCCCCCCGGCCGCTGCGCACAGAGACTTTGGGGGGGGGGGTTGGGGGTGAGGGGGGGCACCCCTCTTTTGGCAGGGGGGGCTGCCCCCTCTTTTGGGGGATCACCTCTTTTTTTTTTTTGCGGGGGGTACTCTCTTTGAGGGGTCTACCCCTTCTCTAGGGGGTCTACCCCTTCTCTAGGGGTCCACCCCCTCTCTTTTGGGGGGGGTCACCCCTCTTTTGGGGGGCTACTCTCTTTGAGGGGGGGCTCACCCCATTCTTTTGGGGGGTTCTCTTTGAGGGGGGCTCACCCCACTCTTGGGGGGGCTCACCCCACTCTTTTGGGTGGGCAGTCTCTCTTTTGGGAGGGGACCCCTCTCTTTGGGGGTCCACCCCTTTTTTTTGGGGGGGGGGCCCTCTCTTTGGAGGGGGTCACCCCCTCCTTTGGAGGGGGGTACTCTCTTGGGGGGGGCACCTCTCTCTTTAGGGGGTACTCTGGGGGAGTCACCCCTCTCCTGGGGCGGGTACTCACTTTTAGGGGGGTCACCCCTCTTTTAGGGGGGTCACCCCTCTTTGGGGGGGGCCACCCTCTTGGGGGGGCACCCCTTTTTAAGGGGGGCCCCCCCTTTTCTTTCGGGGGGGGGGAATTTTTATCACGAGGGGATGGGTCGGGTTGGGGGGCGCTGCCCGGAGATGTTTTAACCTGCCCCAGCCTGTGCCCCCCCCCTTCCCCCCCCTTTACCCAAATTGGGGTGCAGCCCCCCCTCCTTTGCCACGAGGGGGGGGTCTGCCCTCCCCCCACCCCCCCAATCGTGGTCTGTGCCCCTACCCCCTTCCCCGGGCCTGGCTTGTTTTGGGGTTTTTTAAATAAAAATGGAAAAAAGCAGAGGAAAAAAAAAAAAAAAGGTTATGGGGGGTTAAAAAAGGGTTATGGGGGGGTTGGGGGCCCTTGGGGGTGGGCTGGGGGCCCTTTTGGGGGGTGATGCCCCCCCCATTTGGAGGGGTCCTGCCCTTTTAGTGCCCACCTCCCCCATAAAGCCCCCCCGGGGGTGGGGGGGGCGTGGGTGTTGGGGAGGGGGTCTGGGGGGGGTCCTCAAGGTGGGAGGGTCCCCAAGGTGGGGGGGTCAGGGCGGTTTTTTGGGGGGGTGGGTCCTCTACAGGCCCCTGGTGGGGAGGGGGCTCCGTGCGCATGCGCCCCACCACCCCCCCACTAGGTGGCGCCAGCGCCGCCAGTCCCTCGCAGGTACCGCGCATGCGCGGTCTCCATCCCGAAGCACCGCCCCGCCGCGCCCCCCCCGCCCCTCAACGGGCAAGACGGTGGCCGGCATTGACCTTAAATCCGTGAAAAGCGCGCTTCGCGCCGGACGGTAGCCCGGTTGGGTCAGGCCGCGCATGCGCTTTGCGCTGTTTGTGCATTCTGGCTGCGCGGCGGCGGCGGCGGGGCTGGCTGAGGGGGAAGATGGCGGCGTCCTCGCTGGAGCAGAAGCTCTCCCGGTTGGAGGCGAAGCTCAAGCAGGAGAACCGCGAAGCCCGCCGCCGGATCGACCTCAATCTCGACATCAGTCCTGCCCGGGCCCGGCCTAGTAAGGCGACCGCCGGGGGAAAGGCGGGGAGGCGGTGGGGGATGGAACCAGGCCCAGGCCCGGGCGGGGGCGGCTGAGGCGATTTGGGGAGGGGGGTGGGCGGGTTTGCTGGGTTAGGGGTGCCCGCATTGTTGGGGTCTTATTAAGGGGTCTGGGGGCTGCTTTAGGAGCTCGGGGAGGGGGAGCTTGAGGCCGTGCTGTGGGGAGTGGGGGGCTGTATTGGGGGGAGTGGAGGGGGGGGTTGAGGCTGTTTTAAGGGTTTTCGGCGGTGGTGGAGGGCGTTTTAGGGGGTGTTGGAGGCAGGTGGGGCTGTTTGAGGAGCGCTGGGCGGCTGTGGAGGCCAAGATTGGAGTATTGGGGGGAGGCTGAGATCAACTTCGGGGTATTGGGGGGGCGGCTGAGGCGGTCTTAAGGTTATGGGTGGTAGTTACAGCAGTTTGTCGGCTATTCGGGGGCATTTTAGGGGTACCGGGGGGCAGTTACGGCTGGTTTAGGAGCGCTGGGGGTCTCTTGGGGGCAGTTATGGCTACTTTAGGGGTATTGTGGGGCAGTTATGGCTGCTTTAGGGGTACTGGGGGGTAGTTATGGCTGGTTTAGGGATATTGGGGACAGTTGAGGCTGGTTTTAGGGGTATTGGGGAGCAGTCGAGGCTGGTTTATGGGTATTGGGGGGCTCTTAGGACAGTTGAGGCTGGTTTAGGGGTATTGGGGGCCAGTTATGGATGGCTTAGGGGTATTGGGGGGCTCTTGGGACAGTTGAGGCTGGTTTAGGGGTATTGGGGGGCTCTTGGGACAGTTGAGGCTGGTTTGGGGGTATTGAGGGACAGTTGAGGCTGGTTTATGGGTATTGGGGGCTCTTGGGACAGTTGAGGCTGGTTTATGGGTATTGGGGGGCTCTTGGGACAGTTGAGGCTGGTTTAGGGGTATTGGGGGGCTCTTGGGGCAGTTGAGGCTGAGTTTAAGGGTATTGGGGGCAGTTGAGGCCATATCGGGGGGATATTGGGGGGCAGTTCGGGCCGTTGTGGGGGTATTTTGGGGGGAGCTGAGACAGTGGGAGGGTTTCTGGGGGGCAGTTGAGGCTGTTTTAGGGGTGTTGGGGGCAGTTGAGGCTGTTTTAGTGGTGTTGAGGGGCAGCTGAGGCACTGTGGGGGCACTGGGGTGTCACTGTAGTGATGTTGGGGGGCTGTTGAGGCCATATTATGCAAAACATGAGGGTATGGGGGGACGTGGGGGGTATTTTGGGCTGTATTGGAGTTATTTGAGGGCAGCTGAGGTGGGTTTGGGGGCATGAGGGCTTTACTGGGTGAAATGTGGGGGGCACGAAGGCTTCACTGGGGGCAACGGAGCTGTACTGGGGACTGCTGGAGGCAGTGCAGGAGTTTGGGGGTTACCAGAGGCATTTTGGGGTGCTGGGGGGGGGGGGGTGGGGCGGCGGGGAGGTCACCACCTCAATTAGCACTCTGAGGAGCCGCTTTGGGGGTACCAACCCCTCCACACCAGGTAGGACCTTTATTTGGGTGTGGGGGGGCGGGACGGACACAAACAGACACGGGACCCCTCAGCGCACAATAACTGCCAGGCAAAGATTTTCCAGTGTTTCCCTACAATTTCACAAAATTAAAAAAAGGCATTTTCCGGGCCGGGGGGGGGGGGTCCAGAGCCACCTGGCAGCCCCCCCACACCCCCTTTACCCACCCCCCACCCCCCTCCCACCCCACAGTTTAAGTTCATTCTGGTTCTTTTCCCCCCGTTCTCCCCCACGGCGCCTTGAGTTTATTCCTGTTGTGATTTATGGTGTTTTTCTTTCTTTTTATTATTTTCTTTCCCCCCTTTTTTCCCCGTTTTTTTATTTTCTCCATCCCCCCCCTCCATTCCCCCCACCCCCCGTCCCCCCCCAATCCAGTTATCGTGATCACCCTAAGCCCCGCTCCCGCTCCGTCCCAGCGAGCAGGTACCACCACATCTCGCCGCCGCTTGGGTTTCTCCTGCATCCCCCACTTCTAACGCTCCCCCCCGGCCCCCCCGCCACCTCGCTGACACTCACCCTGTCCCCCCACCTCGGGGACATCCCTGTGTGTTCCCCCTGCCCAGCGCCCACCCGAGGCAGGTCGGGCCCCCCCGGCACAACTTAAACCCTCCCGTGCCTCAGTTTCCCCACTCAGTGGAGCAGCTTTTCCCCATCGGCTTCTCTCCGCTCACCCTGTCCCCGCCCCTTGAATGTCCCTATCCCCCCCCCTCGAATGTCCCTGTGTGTCCCCCCCTCGCCGCGTGGCTGTCCTGCCTGTCGCATGGAGTGTGGCCCCCGGCCCGGCCCCCGCGGGGTGCATGGCCCGGCCCCGCGGCGCATGCGGCCGCGGCACGGCATGAGACGGGGCCGCGACAAAAATTGGGGGGGGGGGGCGGTGGTGCGGGATGGGGGGGAGTGGGGGAACGGACACAAAATGGGTTGAATTGTGGCCAAAATGGGGTTGGGAGAGCTGAGATGGGTGGTGGATGAAATGGGGCAGGAATGGGCAAAATGGGGCTCAGCCAAAATGGGGCAGGAACAGGAAAACGGGCAAAATGGGGGTGAGCTGAAACAGGGCAGGAACGGGCAAAATGGGGCAGGAATGGGCAAAACAGAACTGAACCGAATTGGGGCAGGAGCAGCTGAATTGGGGCAGGAGCAGGCAAAATTGGACTGAGCCCAAACAGGGCAGGAATGGGCAAATTGGGGCAGGAATGGGCAAAACAGGCAGGAACAGGCAAAATGGGGTTGAGCCCAAACAGGGCAGGAACAGGCAAAATGGGGCTGAACCAAAATGGGGCAGGAGCAGCTGAAATGGGGCAGGAATGGGCAAAATGGGCAGGAACAGGCAAAATGGGGCTGAACCAAAATGGGGCAGGAGCAGCTGAAATGGGGCAGGAACAGGCAAAATGGGGCTGAGCCCAAACAAGGCAGGAACAGGCAAAATGGGGCTGAGCTGAAATGGGGCAGGAATGGGCAAAATGGGGCAGAAACAGGCAAAATGGGGCTGAACCAAAATGGGGCAGGAGCGGCTGAAATGGGGCAGGAACGGGCAAAATGGGCAGGAACAGGCAAAATGGGGCTGAGCCCAAACAAGGCAGGAACAGGCAAAATGGGGCTGGAATGGGCAAAATGGGGCAGAAACAGGCAAAATGGGGCTGAACCAAAATGGGGCAGGAGCGGCTGAAATGGGGCAGGAACGGGCAAAATGGGGTCTGAACTGAAACGGGGCCGGAAAGCTCCAAACTGGGGCTGAGCCCACCTAGGGCCGGGCATCTCCCAGCAGACTGGGGGCGCGTGGGCTTGCCCCCCCCCCCCCAACCTGTGTCACCCCGGGGTGCTGTGGGTGGGTTGGGGGGGGGACACCCCCAGGGTGCTTCCCCTCCCCGGGCGGGAGTTGGGGTGGTGAGGTGGGTGTTTGGGGCGGGGGGGAAGCTGATGGGGTCTCTCTGTTGTGTGTGTGTGTGTCCCCATGTCTGGGGGGGCTGACGGGGTCTCTCTGTCCCCCCCCCAGCTCTGCAGCTGCCGCTGGTGAGCGACGGCGGGGGCCGGGCCGTGCTGCCCGAGGGCACCCAGCACCCGCCGCCCCCCTCCCGCCCCCGCAACATGCTGGGGCTGCCCCAGCCGCCCTTCCTGGTGCCCCGCAGCATGGAGAGGTGAGACACCCCCCCCGGGACCCCCCAACCGCCGCAGCTCATTGGCTGGGTGGGCAAGAACGGGTGCCCTGATTGGCCAGCTGTCTGGGGAACCTCCTGGGCTGGGTGGCTGGTGCGCTGTGATTGGACAAATGGGTGGGGGACTCTGTGTGCCGGTTGGCCAGAGGTCCAGGGGGATCACGCGTGCCGATTGGCCAGAGGTCCAGGGGGATCACGCGTGCTGATTGGCCAGAGGTCCAAGGGATCACTTGTGCTGATGCTGATTGGCCAGAGGTCCAGGGGATCACTTGTGCTGATGCTGATTGGCCAGAGGTCCAGGGGGATCGTGTGTGCTGATTGGCCAGAGGTCCGGGGGATCGTGTGTGCTGATTGGCCAGAGGTCCAAGGGATCGCGTGTGCTGATTGGCCGGAGGTCAAGACGGAAATCATGTGTGCTGATTGGCCAGAGGTCTGGGGAGTAATGTGCACTGATTGGCCAGGCAGGAGAATTATTATGTGCTGATTGGCCAGGGGTCTGGGGAGTAATGTGCACTGATTGGCCAGGCAGGAGAATTATTATGTGCTGATTGGCCAGAGGTCGAGAGGGAATAACGTGCACTGATTGGCTGATTGATTGGCTGGAGGTCTCGGCGGTTCCTGTGTGCCAATTGGCCAGGCAAGAGATTTGTGATACACTGATTGGCTGGTTATACAGGAGCCTGCATGTGCTGATTGGCCAGTCAGGCAGGAGAATTATAGGTGCTGATTGGCCAGACGTGCAGGAGCCCGTGGGGGCTGATTGGCAAGAGATCTGGAGGATCCTGGGTGCTGATTGGCCAGGCAGGCAAGGGAGTTGTGTGCTGATTGGTCAGATGTGCAGGGAGGAGATGCATGTGCTGATTGGCCAGACGTGCAGCAGACCGTGGGTGCTGATTGGCCAGGCAGACAGGATCCCTTGTGTGCTGATTGGCTGGATAGCTGTGATTTTTCACATGCTGATTGGCCAGGCAGAGAGGAAAGTTCCTTGTGCTGATTGGCCAGGTGACCAGAAGTCCATGGATGTTGATTGGCCAAGTAGGCATGTCCCTCTCAGTGCTGATTGGCCTGGAGACCCTTCCTTCTGTTGATTGGCCACATGGGCACCCTCCTCACATGTTGATTGGCCAGGTGCCTGTTATAGTGATTGTTGGCCAGATGGGCGGATACCCCCAGCTGCATGCTGATTGGCCATGTGGGCACACCCCTCATTCCCCAGTGTGCTGATTGGTCAGGCTCTCCCCAACCATGCTGATTGGTCAGGTGACCCTCATATTGACTTGGTCAGCCCCCCCCACCCCCCATGCTGATTGGCCAGTTTTGTGGGTGAGTCCCCATGTGCTGATTGGCCAGGCAGCTCCCACCCCCTGTGCTGATTGGCTAGTCACCCCCCCCTTGCCCTATGCTGATTGGCCAGGCCTCCCCCTTGCCTCATGCTGATTGGCCAGGACCCCCCCCTTTTTCTCCCCAGCATCGAGATCGACCAGAAGCTGCAGGAGATCATGAAGCAGACAGGCTACCTCACCGTGGGGGGGCAGGTAAGCACAGAGGGGGGACAGTGGGGGACACAGGGGGGACCCTGAGCCCCCCCCCCCCCCACCATGTCTGTGTCCATTCCCCCCCCCCTCGCAGCGCTACCAGGCGGAGATCAACGACCTGGAGAACCTGGGGGAGATCGGCAGCGGCACCTGCGGGCAGGTCTGGAAGATGCGCTTCCGCAAGACGGGCCACGTCATCGCCGTCAAGGTGAGGACCCCCCCACCCCCCCCCCTTAAATACCGGGGTCCTTCCCCTCCCCGCCCCACAGCGAGGCTGGGATCTGGCCCCGAAATCCACCCCCCCCACCTTATTTTTTGTGCCCCCTCCCCAGCAAATGCGGCGCTCGGGGAACCGGGAGGAGAACAAACGGATCCTGATGGACCTGGACGTGGTGCTCAAGAGCCACGACTGCCCCTACATCGTCCAGTGCTTCGGCACCTTCATCACCAACGTGAGCCCCCCCCCAGCCACGAGGGTCTGGATACAGCTGTGCCCCCCCCCCCCGGCCCCTCCAGGGTCTGGATACGACCACAGCCACCCCGTCCCCAAAGTCTGGATCCAGCCACAAGGACCGGACCCCCCACCACCGCCCCGGGGTGATCCGGCCATCGCCCTCTCCGTCCCCTGTCCCTGCCGGACTCTCTGTGTTGTCCCCATCGCCCCAGCCATGGCATGAGATGTCCCCAGTGTCCCTCCCTGGCTCTGTGTCCGTCCGTCCCCCGCCCACTGACCCCTCGTCTTCTTCCTCAGACCGACGTCTTCATCGCCATGGAGCTGATGGGCACCTGCGCCGAGAAGCTCAAGAAACGCATCCAAGGTCCCATCCCCGAGCGCATCCTGGGCAAGATGACGGTGGCGGTGAGCGGGGAGGGGACCCTGGGGGACACTTGGGGACACCGTGAGGGTCCTGGTTGGGGGGCCACCGCTGCTGACACCCCTCCCCATAGATTGTGAAGGCCCTTTTCTACCTGAAAGAGAAGCACGGGGTGATCCACCGTGACGTCAAACCCTCCAACATCTTGTTGGACGAGCGGGGTCAGGTCAAACTCTGCGACTTCGGCATCAGCGGCCGCCTCGTCGACTCCAAGGCCAAGACCCGCAGCGCCGGCTGCGCCGCCTATATGGCTGTAAGCACCCATGGGTGCTGCGGGGGGTGTGGAGGGGGGGAAGTCCTCCTGGGGGTGTGCTGCTGTGTGGAGGTGGGGGGTGCCAGTGAGTTGTCCTTGGGTGGGAGTGGCAGTGGGGCTACATGTCGTGGAGATGGGCGCTGGGGGTCTCGTTGGGCTGCAGGTCCCCTGGGGCTGTGGGTGCTGCACCCCAGGGGTGGGTGCTGCACCCCAGAGGTGGGTGCTGTGGGTCCTGCTCCCCCTAAGTGGGTCCCCCAGGGCTGTGGGTCTCCAGGATTGTGGGTCCTGCTCCCCAGAATTGGGTCCCCCAGGGCTGTGGGTCCCCCAGGAGCATGGGTGCTGTGGGTCCCCCAGGGCTGTGGGTGCTGTGGGTCCCAGACCCCTCGGTGCCCCCCAGCCCCTGCAGCCCCCCTTCTCCCCCAGCCCGAGCGCATCGACCCCCCCGACCCCACCAAGCCCGACTACGACATCCGCGCCGACGTCTGGAGCCTCGGCATCTCCCTGGTGAGCTGCGGCCCCAACGTGTCCCCAACCCCTCCCTGGGTCCCCAACGTGTCCCCAACCCATCCCCGGCTCCCCATGGTGTCCCCAGCACGTCTCTGGGTCCCCAACATGTCCCTGGGTTCTCACCATGTCCCCAATGTGTCCCCAACGTGTCCCCAGCATGTCCTTAACCTGTCCCCAGGTCCCGCTGTGCCCCTACCATGTCCCCGCTGTGTCCCCACTACGTCCCCGCGATGCCACCGCATCCCCGCAATCCTGTATCTCCTCACCACATCCACCTCCATTGCTGCTACCGTGTCCCCCCACCGTGTCCCAGCCCCATCCCTGTGGCACAGCCACATCCCTGTCCCATGTCCCCCCCCTCTGGTGACAGCGGTGTCCCCATGGTGTCCCCGCAGGTGGAGCTGGCCACGGGGCAGTTCCCCTACCAGAACTGCAAGACGGATTTCGAGGTGCTGACGAAGGTGCTGCAGGAGGACCCCCCGCTGCTGCCCCCCGCCATGGGCTTCTCCGGGGACTTCCAGGCCTTCGTCAGGGACTGGTGGGTGACAAGCCACCGCCCTTGGGCTGGGGACACATCCCCGGGGTGTCCCCAGGGTGTCCCCAGGGTGCTGACCCCCCCTCCCCTCTCCCGCAGCCTCACCAAGGACCACAGGAAGAGACCAAAGTACAACAAGTTACTGGTGAGTCCCCGGGGCCACCTCCCGCCGGCTGTCCCCATCACACGTGTCCCCAGGGAGGGTCCCCGTCTCCGTCCCAGGGTCCACACGTGTCACCTGCCTGGGTGGGCACGTGTTGACATCCCTGGGGGGGGTCCTGAGCCTCCCTGTCCCCATTCACATCTACGACACTGTCAGGTGTCCTCGTCTCCGTCCCCATGTCCTTATCCCTGTCTCCATGTCGCTGTCCCCATACCCATGCATGTCTCTACACCAGTGTCTGGTGTCCGTGTCCCTATGTCCGTGTCCCCATCCCTGTGTCCTTGCACGTCCCTGCTTCCATGTCCTGGTGCCCATGTCCTTGTGTCCCTGTCCCCATGTCCACGTCCCCCTGCCTGTGCCCCCATGTCCCTGTGCCCATGCGTGTCCCCATTCCTGTGTCCTGGTGCCTGTGTCCTTATGCTTGTGTCCCCATGTCCCCACGCCTCTGTCCTGCTGCCCATATCCACATCCTGATGCTCGTGTCCATCTCCCTCTGCCCCCGTGTCCCCGTCCTTGTGTCTCTGCGCCCCTGTCCCCATACGCGTCCCCACACCTCTGTCCTGCTGCCCATATCCACGTCCTGATGCTCGTGTCCATCTCCCTGTGCCCCCGTGTCCCTGTCGTTGCGTCCCCATCCCTGCACCCATCTCCCCACGCCCCTGTCCCCCGTCCCTGCGACCCCGTGTCCCCACGTCCCCGCCGCTCACCCCCTCCCGCCCCGCAGGAACACAACTTCATCAAGCGCTACGAGACGCTGGAGGTGGACGTGGCCTCCTGGTTCAAGGACGTCATGGCCAAGACAGAGTCCCCTCGCACCGGCGGTGGCCTCAGCCAGCACCACCTGCCCTTCTTCACCAGGTAGCACCCGCCGCCCGCCCCCGCCCGCGCCGGCCGTGACGCCCGCCGTGGCCGTGACGCCCTCCCGTGACGCCCGCCGTGGCCGTGACGCCCGCGACGGCCACCACGTGCCCCGGCAGCCACCCGGACACCCGCGGCACGACGCGTCCTGGCGCGTCCCAGCGTGTCCTGGCGCGTCCCGACGTGGCCCGGTGCGCCCTGGCGTGTCACGGCGTGTCCAAGCCTGTCACGGTGTGTCCCAGGACATCCCGGTGTGTCCCAGCGTGTCCCCACGTGTCCCAGCACATCCCAGTGTGTCCTGGTGTGTCCCCGGTGTGTCCTGACGTGTGACGGCACGTCCTGGCCTGTCCCAGCACATCCCAGTGTGTCCCAGTACATCCTGGCACGTCTCCAGTGTGTCCCAGTATGTCCCGGTGCGTCCTGGCGGAACCTGGCACGTGTCCTCATGGATCCCAGTGTGTCCCAACACGTCCCAGTGTGTCCCAGTGTCTCCTGGCGCATCTCGTTGCATCTGGGTGTGTCCCCGTGTGTCCCCCCTGATGTCCTCATCCCCCTTACAATGCTGGGGCAGGGGGACGCCCGTGTCCCTTCCATGTCCCCCCTCCGGGTGGCCTGTGCCTCAGTTTCCCCCGTGGCCAGCAGCTCCTCGGCTTCCGAGCTCGGCTGCCGCTGTCCCCGTCCCCAACCCCGGTGCGGGGTCCCCGAATAGGGACAGGGATGGGGACAGGACCTGGCGGTGGAGCACTGGCAAGGGACGTCACCGGAACGTGGCACCAGGATGTGACACGAGGACGTGACACGCTGGGATGTGACCCGGGGACACAGTGCGGGGACGTGGCACGCTGGGATGCGACACGGGACGCGGCACAGCGGGATGTGGCGTGCAGATGTGGCACGGGGACACGGCATGCGGCACGGGGACGTGGCACACGGATGCGGCGCAGGGATGTGACACGGGGGCACGGTTTGGGGACGTGACAGGGATGTGACATGGGGATGTGGGCACGGAGATGGCACGGGGATGTGGCACACGGATGTGACGGGACGGAGGACGATAACGTGGGGACACTGCGGGGATGTGGCACACGGATGTGACGGGACGGAGGACGATAACGTGGGGACATTGCGGGGATGTGGCACACGGATGTGACGGGACGGAGGACGATAACGTGGGGACACTGCGGGGACGTGGCACGGAGAGACGGCACAGAGGGACGACGAGATGGCACAGGGATGTGGCACGGAGGTGTGACGTGCACGTGGCATGGAGGTGGCACGGTGACACGGTGCAGAGATGTGACATGGGCATGTGGCACGGGAGATGGCACGGGAATGTGGCACAAGGACACGGCACAGAGACGTGGGACGGGACAACATGGAGATCCAGCGTGGGGACGTGACACGGAGGGACAACGTGGGGACACGGCAGAGAGGTGACATGGAGAGATGGCATGGAGATGGCACCGGGATGTGGCACAGGGACACGGCACAGAGATGGCACCAGGATGTGACACGGGGACACGGCGCTGAAGGATGACATGGAGAGGTGGCTTGGGGACACGGCGTGGGGACGTGGCACGAGGGATGACACGGAGCGGTGACACAGATGGCTCGGGGACGTGGCGCAGAGGGACGCAGTGGGGACATGCCGTGGGGACACGGCCCAGGGACACGGCACGGAGGGACGCCACGGGGCCGCGGCCCAGGGACACGTCACGGGGACGTGACACAGAGGGACGACGTGGGGACGCGGCACGGGGACGCCATCCACAGAAGCCACCGGGGTGATGGTGGCCCTTGCGTGACGGTGACACGGGGCCGGCACGAGGCCACGCAGCGACAATCAGGGCTGGGGACAGGGCGCGGGGGCCACCGCGGGGACACGGGGACACCTCGTGCGTGGTCCCTGCCTGTGTCCCCGTGTCCCCCAGGGTGGCAGCAGGTGCAGTTTTAGTGCATTGTGGGCGCGGGCGGCGGCTCCCCCTCGTTATCGTCATTATTATTATTATTATTATATTATTATTATTATTATAATTATTATTATTATAAATGCGCATGTGGAACCCGAGGGGCCGCGTCGGCGTCAGGCTCTGGGGGACATTGGGGGTTTGGGGGGGGGGGGGTGTCATGGGACATGGAGGGGACGGGGACACATTGGGACGTGGACACGGGAAGATGGAGGATGGGGACATCAAGATGGGGGACACGGGGAACATTGGGGAGATGGGGACAGGATGATGGGGGACAGTGGGATGGGGACATTGGTATGAGGGATAGTGGGGACATGGGAGGACAGGGATGGGGGACACTGGTGGCATGGGGGGGACAGGGAGACATGGGAGGACGGGGATGGGGACAGTGGGGACACGAGGATACAGGGAGTCCGGGGGGACGCTGGGGACAGAGGAAAGTGGGGGAGGACAGGGATGGGGACATCGCTGTGGGGGACGGCGGGGGGATAGTGGGGACACTATGGAGGGTTATGGGGGGAGATGGGGACATTGGGGACACAGGGACATGAGGAATGGGACAGTGGGGACGTGGGGGGACATCGGGGGGATAGAGGGGACACGGGGGGGGGACATCAGGGACAGGCGGGGGTGCCCCGATGCCCGGGTCCCTCCCCGGGGTGACGTCCCCGCAGCCCAAGGCCGAGCGGGTGTCACCGGGGAGACGGTGGCCTCGGGGGGGGGGGGGGGCCTCCCACGCGTGGGTGGGACCCGGGGACGGCGCTGGGGACACGGACACGACCCGCGGGACCTGCCACCTCCTGGGGAGCCCCGGGGACACGCGTGAGGCCCCCCCGCAGCCCCCACTCCGCGCCATGGCGGCGTGCTGGAGCCCCCCCCTCTTCCTCCTCCTCCTCCTCCTCCTGCTGCCCGGGGGGGGGCCTGCAGGTGGGTGTGGAGGGGGCACGGGGGGGTCCCAGGTGTCCTGGGGGGGGACAGGGGACAGGGAGGGGTCCCAGGTGTCTGGGGGGGGACATGGGGTGGTCCTAAGTGGGAGTGGGTCACAGGAAGACCCAGGTGTCCTGGGGGGGGGACATGGGGGGGTCCTAGGTGTCCGGGGGGGGGGGACGTGGGACAGGGAGGGGTCCCAGGTGCCTGGGGGGGACACAGGCGTCCGGGGGGGGGACACACCCAGACGTGCCACCATCCGCAGGGCCCCCCCCGGGCTGGCCGTGGGGTGACACTGAGGATCCGGGGGGGGCCCCGAGCCCCCCGAGGCCGCGCTGCAGCGGGGAACGGCCCGGGGTGAGTGGGGTGGGGGGCACTGGGAGCACTGGGGGAGGGGGGGGGAACTGGGTACTGGGGGGGAACTGGGAGCACTGGAGGGTCACAGGAGTAACTGGGTACTGAGGGGGGGTGGTTGGGAGTACTGGGGGGTTACTGAGAATGCGGGGGGGAGTAACTGGGTACTGGGGGTGGTAACTGGGAGCACGGGAGGGTCACCGAGGGGTAACTGGGTACTGGGGGGGGGAGTTGGGAGTACTGGGGGGGTTACTGAGAGTACTGGGGGGGTGTAACTGGGAGCACCCGGCAGTAACTGGGGGCACTGAGAGGGATAACTGGGAGGCCTGGGGGGGCCCTGGGTGCATTGGGGGGGGTGACTAAGTTCACGGGGGGGGGGACTAACTGGGAGCACTGGGGAGCAATGGGAGGGGGAATGTGTGTGAGTATCACTGGGGGTGACTGGGAGCACTGGGGGGGGTCACTGGTGTGCCCGGCCGGTGCCGCAGCCCCGCTGCCCCCCCGGCCCCCCCCGCCTCCGCCTGGACGTTTCCGCCTCCCCCGAGTTCCCGCCCGCCCCGGGGCTGCGCGCCGTGCCCGCGGGGGGGCGAGTCTTCGTGCAGGTGCGGGGGGGGGGGTGGGGGTCCCCCGTGTCGTGTCCCCCCCAGTGACACCTCCCCCGGTCCCTCCAATGCCCCCCCGATGATGCTCGGTGTCCCCCCGCCCCGGTCCCCGACTCCCCCCCCCCCCATCCTCCCCGTTACCCCCCGTCCCTCCCCGGTGTCCCCCCACCCCGGGACCCCATCATCCCCCCCCCCCGGCTCCCTACCCCCCTCCCGGTGCCCCCCCCCGGTCCCCATCACCCCCCCCCCCCGGTGACCCCCTTCCCACCGTCTCCCCCCCGTTCCAGGTCTCCCTCTCCCGTGCCCCCCCCGGGCTGGGTTTCTCCCTCCGCCGTTGCTTCGTGTCTCCACGTTCCTCGCCGGGCCCCCCCGATCCCCCCCCGCCCGGTCCCGGTCCCAGCCCGCCCCCACGACCACTCGTGGTGTTGCGGGGGGGTTGCGCGGCTCCGGGGGCGGCGGCGGTGGTGACGGGACCGGGGGGGTCCGGAGGGGGGGTGAGACGGAGGTTGCTCCTCTCTTTTTTCTGCCCCCCCGTTTCCCGGAGCCGCTGCAGTTCCTGCACTGCCGCCTCCGCCTCTGCCGCGCCGGGGGGGCCCGAGGCCACGGGGATGGGCTGCCGCCGGTACGGGGCTGGGGGGGGGGGACGACACCGGGAATAGGGGACACCAGAACACGGGACCGGGGAAGGAGGGGGGGACGACACCGGACCCGGCCAGTCCCCGGTAACGGGAGGAGGGGAGGCGACCCGGGAGAAGAACCGGGGGGGGGGGGGGGGGAGTTGTGGGGGGGAACTGGGAGCGGGGAGGGCACCGGGAGTGGGGCGGAATGGGTACCGCCAGTCCCAGTACGGGGGGGTTACTGGGAGTGGGGGGGGAGTGAACCGGGGGGCACCGGGACGGGAGTGAAGCGGTGTCCCCCCCCCTCCTTCCCCTCACCCAGTGCCGGGCGGAGCCCTGTCCCCGTCGGAGGGGCGGGGCCTCCGGGGCAGGCTCCGCCCCCCGGCCCCGCCCGCGGCCCCACCCCGGCCCCGCCCGCGGCCGCTCCCTCCGCACCGTCACCCGCCCCATCGTGGTGACGCTCGGACCCGTCGGCACCGCCGCGCCAGGTCCGGCACCCCCAAACCCCGGGACCCCCAAACCCGGACACCCACCCCCCCCGGGACCCCCAAGCCCCGGGACCCCCCCCGGGACCCCCAAACCCGGACACCACCCCCCCGGGACCCCCAAACCCCGGGACCCCCCCCGGGACCCCCCCCAACCCCCAGGTCCCCCCAACCCCGGGACCCCTCGACCAGGACCCCCTGGGAACCACGGGACCCCCCCCTCCCGAGCGAGACCCCCCCCAACCGGGACCCTCCGGGACAGGGACCCCCAAACTGGGACCCCCCCCACCGGAATCCCCCTGGGAACCTGCAACAGGGACCCCCCCCCCAAGAACCCACAACCAGCACCCCAAACCGAGTCGCCCCCCCCCAACAGACCCCCCCCAATTTGCCCCCCCCCAACAGTAGGGACACCCCATCCCCGGTGTCCCTTCCCCGTGACGCCCCCCCGTAACCGCCTCCCCCCCCCCAGGTGCCCCCCCGGTGCCGTTCCCACCGCCCCCCACCCTTCTGCGACTCCCCCCGCCCCCCCAAAGGGACCGGCCCCGGCCCCCCCCCACGGGTGAGTGTTCAATTTTTTTTGGGGGGGGGGGCACCCAGACACCTGGGGCCCCCCCGGGGGGGGGCAGGGAGGTTTGGGGGGGGTGTCCTGGACGCCGGGGTCCCCCTGACCTTGCCCCCCCCCCCAGAGCCCGCCGTGCCCCCCGGGGCCGTGGCCGCTGTTTCCTTCGGGGCCTTCGTGGTGGGGGCGGCCCTGGCGGGGGGGCTCTGGTTCGTCCACGGCCGCACAGGTGAGGCCCCCCCCCCCGTGACTCCCCCCCCCCCCCCCCCCAGGAATAACCCCCCTCTCCCAATGGACACTCCCTGGCCCCCCCCGAGGGTGACGCCCAGTGGGGATTCCCCCACCCCCCCCAAATGATACCCTACCCCCCCCCGGGACCCCCATCATTGAGGACCCCCCCAGACACCCCACTGGGACTCCCCCCCCCCCGGGCTGTGCCCCCCCCAAACACCCTCTTTAACCCCCCCCCCATTCCACCTTGGACTCCCTTACCCCCCCCCATTCCTAACCAAGGACCCCCCCAAATCCACCCAGTACCCCCCCAAAGCCTCCCTGCCCCTAAATCCACCTTGCCCCCCCAGCCTGCCCCCCCAATCCACCTGCCCCCCCCAACCTGTGCTGCCCCCCCTCATTGCTGACGCCCCCCCCCTCCACCTCTGCCCTTCCTCAGCTGCCCCCCGGCCCCCCCCGGCTCCCCCCAGCTCCAGTGCTGCCCCCCAGCCCGGGGGGGGCCAGGTAGGGGAGGCTGGGGGATACTGGGAACACTGGGAAGGGGGTACTGGGAGGGATGGGAGGGGGGAACTGGGAGGTAACTTGGGGCACTGGGAACTCAAGAGGGGGCACTGGGGGGGTTGTAACTGGTAATATACTAGGGGGCACAGGGGATACTGGGAGTACTGGGGAGGGGACTGGAAAGGGATACTGGGAGCACTGGGAGGATGCTGGGGCACTGGGAAGGATGGGGGGGAACTGGGAGGTAACTTGGGGCACTGGGAGCTCAAGAGGGGGGCACTGGGGGGCACAGGGAATACTGGGAGTACTGGGGAGGGCACTGGAAAGGGATACTGGGAACACTGTGGGGGGGGAATGGGGTAACTGGGAGGATGCTGGGGCACTGGGAGGGATGGGGAGGGGAAGTGGAAACATGGGGGGGGACTGGGGGTGGCACAGGGGATACTGGGAGTACTGGGGGGGGCACTGGAAAGGGATACTGGGAGCATTGTGGAGGGGAACAGAGGGTAACTGGGAGCACTGGTGGGTATGGCAGGGGGGCACCAGCCTCTTCCCGCTCCCCCCAGCTCAGGACCACCGACCCGAAGCCGCCTCCAGCCAGGACCCCCCTGGCAGCACCCTGAGCCCGGGACCCCTCACCCAGGACCCCCCCCCCCCAATTGCCTGCGTGCCCCCAGGGACCCCCCCTCTTTCCCAGGGGCGGGGGGGGGCAAATAAAGGTGCTGCTGAACCCCCCATGTGGTTACTGTGGTCCCCTTGGGGGGGGGCAGGCTACTTTGGGGTGAATTCCAGGGGTTTTGGGGTCCCAGGGGGCCATTTGGGGGCCAGTCTCAGGGATTTGGGGGTCCCAGTAATTTTGGGGGGGGCAAATTCCAGGGATTTTTGGGGTCCCAGCAGATTTATTTGGGGTGGATTCCTGGGGTTTTGGGGTCCCAGGGGAGCCATTTTGGGGTCAGACTCAGGGATTTTGAGGTCCCAGGAATTTTTTGGGGGGGAAGTCCTGGGATTCTGGGGCCAATCTCGGGAATTTGGGGGCCCCAGTATACTTTTGGGGGGGGCCAATCTCAGGGATTTTGGGAGTCCCAGCTGATTTTTTGGGGGTGAATTTGAGGCTTTTTGGGGTCCCATTTTGGGACCAGTCTCAGGGATTTGGGGGTTCCAGTAATTTTTTGGGGGTGGGCAAATTCCAGGGATTTTGGGGTCCCAGCAGATCTTTTGGGGGGTAAATTTGAGGCTTTTTTGGGGTCCCGTTGTTCCACAGCGTCTGTATTTCTCTGTACAGGATATAAACAGCGATGGGGGGATTGCGGGGGGGTGCAGGATCCGGCCCTCTCCTGGGCCAGGCCACGTCAGGGTCGTGTCCCCCCCCCAAAATGTCCAGGATCGGGCCCTGCCGCTGGCCGTACCGGGGGTGTCGTCGTCCCCCCCATGTCCAGGATCCGGCCGGGGGCTCAGGGTTTTTTTGGGGGGGGAGGGGTGTTGGCTGGCTCCAGGATCCGGCCACTGTCTGGGATCGCACCATATCCAGGATCCCTCCGTGTGCAGGATCCGGCCGTGTCCTGGGGATCTGGGGGGGGTGGTCTGGGGGTGTGCAGGATCTGGCCGTGTCCTTGGGGGGTGTCAGGGTTGGAGGGGGTGTCCCACTGCATCCAGGGGGCCACTGGATCCAGGATCCGGCCGTGTCCCAGGATCCGGCCGTGTCCGGGATCCGGCTGTGTCCCAGGGTCCGGCTGTGTCCACGATCCGGCCTTGGGCTGTGTCCTGGGGGGTCCCGTCGTGTCCCAGGGTCTGGCTGTGTGCAGATCCGGCCATTCAGGGATCCAGCGGTGCTCTGGGATCCCTCCGTGCGCAGGATCCGGCCACTCAGGGATCCAGCAGTGCGCAGGATCTGGCCGTTCAGGAATCCAGTTGTGTCCTGGGATCCCTCTGTGCGCAGGATCCGGCTGTTCAGGGATCCAGCAGTGTCTTGGCATCCATCTCTGCGCAGGATCCGTCCGTTCAGGAATCCAGCGGTGTCCTGGGATCCCTCTGTGTGCAGGATCCGGCCGTTCAGGGATCCAGTGCTGCCCCAGGATCCAGCAGTGCCCCAGGATCCCTCCGTGCGCAGGATCTGGCCGTTCAGGGATCCAGCAGTGCCCTGGGATCCCTCCGTGCGCAGGATCCGGCCGTGCTCGGGATCCTGCCGGGAGCTCGGGGCACCCCCAGGCCCAAGACCTCGACCTTCCCCCCCCCCCGGCCAGATCCTGCCCTGGGGTGCTGTGGGGCCCACGGGTGTCCCTTGGGTGTGTTATGGGTGTCCCTTAGTGTCCTCTGGGTGTCCCCAAGTGTCCCCTGGGTGCTCTGGGACCCACGGGTGTCCCTTAGTGTCCTCTGGGTGTCCCCCGGGTGCCCCTCAGTGTCCCCTGGGTGCTCTGGGACCCACGGGTGTCCCTTAGTGTCCTCTGGGTGTCCCTCAGTCTCTGCTGGGTGCCGTGGGTGTCCTCAGTGTCCCCCGGGGGACCCTCAACGTCCCCTGGGTGCCCCCAGGGTGCCCCCAGGGTGCCCCGGGGCTGGCAGGTCCCCCGATGTCCCCACGGGTCAGGGTCCCCGGGGTGGCCCCTTGGGCTCACCGTCACCGCTGTTCCCCACGTTCCCAACGTTCCCCCAATGTCCCCGTGGATCAGGGTGCTACGGGTGCCCCCTCGATCTCGCCGGTCGCTGTTGTCCCCCACGTCCCCGATGTCCCCGTGGGTCACGGTGCCGTAGGTGCCCCCTCGGTCTCGCTGTCGCTGCTGTCCCCCATGTCCCCGAGGTCCCCGATGTCCCCGTGGGTCAGGGCGAAGGGTGGCAGCTCCTCGTCGGAGGAACCCAGCGAGTCCTCGTCCCCCAGGCGTGTCCCCAGCCCCACCGCCCCGAAGGCCAGCGGCCCCCGCAGCAGCCGGATCTGCGGGGACAGGGGACAAGGGGACAGGGGACAAGGGACATGGGAACACGACGGGTGATGGGACGAAAGGATGGGGACAAGGAGAGAGGGACAGGGAACAAGGGACACGGGAACACGACGGGTGATGGGACAAGGGGATGGGGGACAAGGGGACGGGGAACAAGGGAATAGGGATGGGGCCGAGGGGACAGGGGACAAGGGGACGGGGACAAGGGGACGGGGACAAGGGGACGGGGACAAGGGACCGTGATGGGTGATGAGACAAGGGGATGAGTGACAAGGGGACATGGGATAAGGGGACAGGGAACAAAGGGATAGGGATGGGGTCAAGGTGACAGGGACAAAGGGATGAGGACAAGGGGACGTGGGGACAGGGAACAAAGAGATGGGGATAAGGGGACAGGGGATGGGACAGGGGACAAGGAGGCAGGGGACAGGGACGAGGGCATGTGGGGAATGGGACAGGGAAGAAGGGGATGGGGGACAAGGGAACAGGGACAAGGGGACATGGATGGGGGACGAGGGGACATGGAGAGGGGACGAGGGGATGGGGACAGTGATGAAGACAAGGGTACAGGGACAAGGGACAAAGGGACAGGGAAGGACCAGGTGATGGGTGGAGGACAAGACAGGCAGAGGGGTGGGGGAGAGGAGGGGACAAAGGGACAGGAGAGGGGACAGGAGGGGACAAGGGACAGCAGAGAAGGGGAGGAGGGAGGAGAGATGGGGAGAGACATTGTCACCAGCTGTCCCGGTGCCACGTGGCTCTGCGGGGACATCGCCGATGGCACCCAGGGGACGTCACCGATGGCACCAGCGCCCAGCACAGCCCTGCTCGGGGACTGTCCCCGACGTGTCCTGGCCTTGGGGACATCGGGGACCCTTCCCCGGGGGGGGTGTGGGGGGGGTGACCCCGCCACGCCAGGGACAGGGGATGATGTCCTCTGTCCCCAGTAGGCAGGGTCACCCCCCGCCCCAGGGAAGGGTCCCCGAGGCATTGCGTGGGTGCTGGACCCTGTATGGGGGTCCCCCAGCACCCGTGGGTGCAGGGCACGGATCCCCCAGCACTTGTGGGTGCAGGACGTGGGTCCCCCAGAACCCGTGGGTGCAGCACATGGGGTCCTGCAGCACCCGTGGGCGCAGGACGTGGGTCCCCCAGAACCCGTGGGTGCAGCACATGGGGTCCTGCAGCACCCATGGGTGCAGGGTACAGGGTCCTGCAGCACCCGTGGGCGCAGGACGTGGGTGCCGCAGCACCCATGGGTGCAGGATGTGGGTCGCCCCAGAACCCATGGGTGCAGGGTACAGATCCCACAGCATCTGTGGGTGCAGGATACGGGTCCCCCAGCACCCGTGGGTACAGGGTACAGATCCCCCAGCACTTGTGGGTGCAGGACGTGGGTCCCACAGCACCCATGGGTGCAGGGTACAGGTCTCCCAGCACCCGTGGGTGCAGGACGTGGGTCCCCAAGAACCCGTGGGTGCAGCATACAAGGCCCTGCAGCACCCGTGGGTGCAGGGTACGGGGTCCGGCAGCATCCGTGGGTGCAGGGTACGGGGTCCTGCAGCACCCGCAGGCACAGGACGTGGGTGCCGCAGCACCCATGGGTGCCTTACCTCGGCCTTGAGCTCGTCGATGTGGTCCTTGAGCTGGCGGATGTACTGGGCGGCGTCCGAGTGGTTGAGCTGCCCCTGGATCATGCCCTCCTCCCTCTGCGGGTGCGCGCGGGTCAGCGGGTGCCCGTCCCCCTCCTGTCACCCTGTCACCCCGTTTCCCCCCCTCCCTTGTCCCCCCCACCCCGTCCCCTCGTCCCCGCTCACCTGGATCTCCAGCTCGGCGACGCGCTGTCGCATCTCGGCCAGGGCTGCCATGCTGTCGGCCTCGCGCAGCCGCACTGCCATCACCTCCTCCTTGCTCTGGGGACATCCGTGTCAGCCGGTGCCACACCAGTGCCACCCCTGTGTCACCCCCCCCCGCCCCCAGGGGAGGGTCTGGTCCCCCCCCAGTCCCCAGGGACAAGGGAAGGCCGTTGGAGGGGACGTTGGGGGCGATGGGAGCCCGTTGGAGGGGACGTGGGGACACTATAGGAGGGGACACTGGGACCCCATGCGAGGGGACATGGGGTTCCTGTTGGAGGGGACATGGGGACCCCAAGGGAGGGGACATTGGCACCCCATTGGAGGGGATATGGGGACACCATGGGAGGGGACATTGAGACCCTCTCAGAGGTGACACATTGACCCCTTTTGAGGGGATGTGGGGACCCTGGTGGAGGGGACAGGGGGACCCTGTGGGAGGTGACATTGGGACCCTCTCAGAGGGGACACACTGACCCCGCTGGAGGGGACATGGTGGCCCTCCAGAAGTGGACACGGTGACCCCAGGGGAAAGGCTGTTGGTGTCCCTGGGGAGGGGACAGCGGTGTCCCCACCAGGAGGGGACAAGGGAGGGTCTGCGGGTGTCCCTGAGGAGGGTCTGTGGGTGCCCCAAGGGACGGGACAGGGATATCCCTGGGGAGGGGACGGTGAGCACCCACGGGTGCCCCCAGGGAGGTGACAGAGGAGGGCTCGGGGTTGTCCCCGAGGTGTCCCCAAGCGTCCCACCTTGCACTGGGCCTCGGCGTGTTTGCGGTGGCTCTCGCTGAGCTGCGCCTGCAGCCCCTTGCTCTGCGCCGCCGCCAGCCGCAGCTGCTCCCGCAGCCCCGCGCAGGTCTGCTCCGCCCGGCCCAGCACCGTGCGCTGGATCTGGCCCTGCAGGGAGGGGACAGGACTGTCACCATCCTCTCCCCGGTCCCTGTCACCCCCCCTGCCCCCCCCCAGCTCCCATAGCTCTGCGCAGGTCTGCTCTGCCTGGATCTGGCCCTGGGTGTGCAGGCACCCAGCACCCATGGACCCAGCACCCCCAGTCCAGCACCCACAATGCCAGCACCCCCCAGTTCAGCACCCCTAGACCCCGTACCCGCCAGTTCAGCCCCCCCTAGCCCCCCGTCAGGATGCGGCCCAGGCTCTGACCTGCGTCTCGAGCTGCAGCACCCGCTGGCGCAGCGCCCGCAGCTCGGCCTGGGCCTGGGCCTCCCGCAGCCGCGCCGCCACCACGGCCTCTTGCAGCGCGTTGGCGTTGCTCCGCCGCGGGGACTCCTTCCAGCGCCCGCCCGCCCGGCCCGCCTGCGCCCCGCACCCATCAGGCACCCGCCAGGTGGGTGGGGGGACCCGGGTGGCCCCCGTGGGGACCCCGGGTGGCAGGGTGAGGGACCCAGGTGGACAGGAAGGGACAAAGGCGTTGGGACGAGGGATACGGGTGGCAGGGAGGGGACACGGGCGTTGGGACAAGGGACCCAGGTGGACAGGAGGGGACCCAGGTGGACAGGGGGGAACCCAGATGTTGGAACAAGGGACCTAGGTGGCCAGGAGGGGACCCACATGTCTGGGAGGGGACCTGGTGTCAGGACAAGGGACCCAGGTGGCCAGGAAGGGACCTAGATGTCGGAACAAGGGACCTGGGTGGCAGGGTGAGGGACCTAGGCGGATGGGAGGGGACGGAGGCATTGGGATGAGGGACCCAGATGGCCAGGAGGGGACCCAGGTGGATGGGAGGGGACCCAGGCATCAGGACAAGGGATCCAGGCGGCCATGAGGGGACCCATATGTGGGGACAAGGAACCTAGGTGGCCAGGAGGGGACACAGGTGTCAAGACAAGGGACCCAGGCGGACAGAAGGGGACCCAGATGTTGGAACAAGGGACCTAGGTGGCCAGGAGGGGACCCACGTGTCTGGGAGGGGACCTGGTGTCAGGACAAGGGACCCAGGTGGCCAGGAGGGGACCCAAGAGGGACCCAGGTGTCAAGGTGAGGGAACCTGGTGGCCAGGAGGGGACCCAGTGTCAGGACAAGGGACTCAGGTGACCGGGAAGGGACCCAGGTGGCTGGGAGGGACCCAGGCATCGAGAAGGGACCCAGGCATCCAGGGGGGCACCCAGGTGTCTTGGGGGGGACACCCAGGCATCCAGGAGGGGACCCAGGCGTCCGGGTCCTTACCTGCCAGCTGTCACTGAGGTCCTTCACCTGCTGCTGCAGCTCCGTCAGCGACTTGACGGCCTCGGCCTCGCGCAGCGCCAGCGCCTGCAGCTCCTCCTGCAGCCGCACCACGTTGTCCTCGTCCGGCAGCAGGCTGTTCCTCTGCGGGGACACGGGGGACATCAGTGGGGACACCCCGGGGTGGGGGCAACCCAGGGCGGGGGCATCAGATTATCAGTGGGGACAGGCCAGGGCAGGGACAACCCGGGGTGGGACATCCCGAGGCAGCGTCACTGGATGTCATCGGGGACACCTTGGGGCGGTGGCACTGGTCATTGGTAGGGACACCAAAGGGTGGTGGCACTGGGGGCTTGTCCCCCTCTGCCAGGTGGAGGTGGGGAGACTCGTAGGGCGTTGGGGGAGATGATGGAGGACACTGGGGACAAAGGATCCCCCAAGGACATGTGGCACAGGGGATCCCTGGGCACAGGGGGAACCCTGGGGACACTTGTGTGGCACTGGGGATCCCCAGGGACAGGGGACACCAGGTCCAGGACCCCCCAGGGCCCCTTGTGTGACAGTCCCTGTCCCCAAGACCACTTGTGTGACACTCCCCAGGGCCACTCGTGGGACCATCCCTGTCCCTAAGGCCACCAGCGTGACACCCGCGAGCTGTCCCCATCACCTTCTCCATGTCGAGGACTTTATCCTGCATCTCCTTGAGGGCGCTGAGGGTCTCGCTCTCCCGCAGCCGCGACTGCTCCAGCTCCGTCTCCAGGTGGGTGACGAACTCCTCGCTGAAGCGTGGGTTCCCCTGCCACCGTCCCCAACGTGTCACCCACGGGGCACAACGCCTGTCCCCGCCTTGCCCACGGCGGTGGCACCCACCACCCGCACCCGAATCTGGGCTGCAGCGGGGCGCGAATTGAAAGGGGGATGTGTGGGGGCGATGGGCACGCCTGGGGACATCTGGGGACATTTGGGGACACCGACCTGCTGGTCCTGCAGCTGCCGGATGGTGGTCTGGGCACGCTGCAGGTTCTCGGTGGCCGAGGTGCAGCGTTGCTTCACCACCGCCAGTTCCCGCTTGATGATGTAGTTCTCCTCCGCCTCCTGTGCCCGTGTCACCTGGCCCTGGGGACAGCGGGGACGTGTCACCACCACGGCATGGCGTGACCAGTTCTCCCCGCAGCGTGTAACTGGGAGGGGTGTGGTGGCAGTGGAGGGGTGGTGGGGACAAGGGGGTGATGCTGGGGACACGAGGTGACGCTGGGGACACGGGGCGATGCTGGTGATGAGGGGGTGACACCAGGGACGAGGAGTGACGCCAGTCCCACAGTGGGTGAGGCTGGGGACAAGGAAATGACACTGGGGACAAGGGGGTGATGCCAGCAATGGAGGGTGACGCCAGCCCCACAGCAAGGTGATGACAGCAATGAGGGGGTGACGCCAGCCCCCTCCGCAGAGGGTGACAGCAGGGACGAGAGGGTGACACCAGAGTGATGCTGGCCCTGTGGTGGGTGACACCAGCCTTGTAGCGGGTGACACTGGGGACAAGGGGGGTGACATTGGGGATGAGGGGTGTGATGCCAGCCCTGGGGGGTGACACCAGCCCCACAGCAGGTGACACCAAGGACAAGGAGGTGACACCAGCCCTGTGGGGACCTCCAGGGACATTTTGTCCCCTCTGAGCCGCTTTCATCCCACGACCCACAACCTTCCGCTCAAAATCCACCTATTTTGGTCAAACTCATCAAAACGGCGGCTTTCACCCCATCTTGGCCAAACCCCACCCCCATATGCCACCGCGCCACCCCCCACTTTCCACCGAGCCCCAAAATGGGCCAAACCCCCCCATTTTCACCAACCGCCCCCATATCCTCCTTGCCCCCCACCCCCCAAAGCGGGGAAGGTGCGCGGGAGCCTCCGGAAAAGCAGGAAAAAGGGCAAATCTTCCCCAAACGAGCCAGACGCAGGTGGGCTGGGAAGCAAAAGGGGGAAGAAAAGGGTTAAAACGCAGCAGAAAAGAGAAAAATAGCTATTTTTGACGCTACCTGGATGAGCCTGTCGGCGAGAGCCGCGCTCTCCTGCGGCCGCCGGCGGAGAAGAGAGAGAAAGAGAGGAGAGACGTAACGAGATAAACGAAGGAGACGGAGGCAGCGAGAGAAGCCACAAGGCGGAGGCACCCGGCAACCTTCCCGCGCATCATCGGTTCCCGTTTTGGGGTGTTTTCCAAGGATTTTAGCTCTTTTCCCTCCGTGCCGGGGGGAAAACACAGCGATGGTGGTGTTTTGCGCTAAAACAGAGCATTTCCCACCTCCTGGAGGGAGACTTTGTGTGGAAAAATGATGAAGCAGGCGCTCGCTGGACTTAAATGTCTTATTTTTGCACCAAAATGGTGCTGGGAGGGGAGATTTTGGGGGTGTGGCCCATAAAAGGGGTGCTGGAGGTTGCGGGGTTGCACCCATGGGTGCCATGATCTCTGGGCAGTGGTGGTATAGGTGCCTCGGGGGAGTTTGGGGCGCTCCGGGAGACATTTTGGGTGCTCCGGGGGGGGTTGGGTGCCCCCAGGGGGTTTGGATGCCCCCAACGGGGTTTTGGGGTGCTCCCGGGGGGGGGTTGGGGTGCCGGCCGTGGGGCTCACCTTCTCCAGGGTTTCAATGCGCTGTTTCAGCAGGCGGTTCTCGGTGCGGAGGCGCTGGGGGGCAAAAATGGGGAGGAATCAGCCCTGCGGTGGGTTTGATGTCCCCGGGGGGGTCACTGAGCCTGGGGACAGCTTGGGGGCAGGGGGACTCAAGGTAAAGTGGCCCCGGGCATAGGCTAAGCTGTCCCCGAATGGCTCCAGTGGCCTCAGGTATGGGTCAAGCGGCCCTGGGATGGCTCGAACAACCCTGAAGATGGGACAAAGTGGCCCTGGGATGGCTTACATGGCCCTGGGGACAGGCTAAGTGGCCTTGGGGACAGCTTAAATAGCCGCAGGATGGGTCATGGTGGCCCCAGGATGGCTTAGATGGTCCCAGGGATAGGCTAAACGTCCCCAAGGATGGGTGAAAGCGGCCCTGGGATGGCTCAAACTGCTCTGTGACAGGTCAAGTGACCCTGGGGACACTTTAAATGGCCCTTGGGATAGGTCAAAGTGGCACCAGGATGGCTTAAATGGCCCTGGGAATGGGCTAAGCTGCCCCAGGAGGGCTCAAGTGGCCCTAGGGACAAGTCAAGTGGTTCCAGGGAGAGGCTAAGCCACCCTGAGATGGCTCAAGTGGCCCCAGGAATGGGCTACATGGCCCCAGGATGGCTCAAAGTGACCCCAAGGATGAGTCAAAGTCGCCCTGGGATGGCTTAAATGGCCCTGGGGATGGGCTAAGCCATCCCAGGATGGCTCAAATGGCTCTGGGAATGGGTCAAGTGACCCTGGGATGAGCCAAAGTGGCCCCGGGATGGCTTAGATGGCCCCAGGGATGGGCCAAGCGGCCATAAGGATGGCTCAAGCGGCCCCAGGATGCCAACACTTGACCTGTCTCACCTTGATCTCGATCTGCTCCTCCATCTCTTTGTTCTTGATGGCAGCGTACTCCTTCTCCAGCCTGCTCGGGACATGGGGACAGGCTGGGACACGAGGACGGGGACCAGACCCCCTGGCCCCGCGCCCCACGGCTGCTGGGGGGACCCCATCCAAGTACAGGAACCCATCTCCTCCTCTCACCTCTTCATCTTCTTGGGGTTGTACTTGACCTGGAAGGCCCTGAGGATGAGCTTGTCGGGGCAACTGTCGAACTGGTGTGGGATCACCTTCTGGAAGTACTGTGGGTGCGGAAACCAGCCATGAAACATGGCCCCAAAATACAGGCCATCGTGTAAACCAGCCCCAAAGTAGGGCCCGTTGGGTAAAACCAGCCCCAAAATAGGGCCCGTTGGATAAATCTGCCTCAAAACACACCCTTGCTGCGTAAATTCACCTCAAAATACAACTTATTGCATAAACCACCCGCAAAATATGGCCCATCACGTAAACCTAAAATACAACCCATTGCACAAATCCACCACAAAATATGGCCTGTTGCATAAACTGGTCCACAAACACATCCAGTTGGGAGAAACCTGCCTGAAAATACTAAATGTGGGGCTAAATCTGCCCCAAACTACGTCCCCTTGGACAAATCCGCCCAAAAATAGATCCCCTTGGATGCCCTGTTGTACAAATCCACCCCAAAATATGTCCTGTTGCTTAAATCCACCCCAAAACATGTCCCATTGGACAAGTCTGTCCCCAAATACATCCTGTTGGATAAATCCACCCCAAAACATGTCCCATGGCCATGGGCACGTACCTGGGACATGCCCTCCATGTCGAGCTGGACAAGCTCGGCCTGGTTGAACTGCAGCAGCGCCATCCCCACGCGGAAGACGATCTCCAGCCCCTGCGGGAAGGGTCCACGCTTGACCCCACGCCATCACCTTTCCCACCCGGGGTTTGGGGTTTTACTTCCCAAAACCAGACCAGCTGGCGTGGGGAGAACATTTCCACATCCAAGTGGAAAACGTGGTTGCGGTCCCTTTGTGATTTATGGTGTTGGCCGCGGCCCCGTTACCTCGTACATGAAGATGTCGAAGACACGTGTGGCCACAGGAAGAGGGAAGGTGGTGAGGAAGAGGGTGAGGAACCAGGACGAGGCGTACATGGAGGTGAGGAAGCTCTGTGAGCGGAAGTGGATGTTCAGCTCCGGCAGCTGCTCCTGGATGTGAGAAATGGGGGAAATGAAGAGAAACAGGGAATGGTGAATGTTTTTAGGGGTCATTCATGGCCGTTGAGGTTTGAACAGGTCCACGAGGTCTTGTGGGGGTCTCATGGAAGGTCTCCTGGTGGGGGGGGGGGCTCGTGGATGGTCGCCAGGGGCTCATGGATGTCCCTCAGGGCATCTTGTGGATGGTCCCTGGGGCGTCTCAAGGCCTGTTCCTTTGGGTGTCTCACTGGTGGGCCCCAGGGTCTCACAGATGGTGCCTGGGGCACCTCATGAAGTTGTCCTGGGGTCTCATGGATGCCCCCAGCATATGTTGTGGACATTCTTGGGGACTCACTGATGTCCCCCTTGAAAAATCATGGATGGTCCTCAGAGCATTTCATAGACAGCCCCAGGATCTGTGTCGCTGGACACGAGTTCCATTGGAAGAACCCATTTCTCCCAAGAGCTGCCACTTCACTCCTACCTCTCCCTGTCCTTGTCCCCCAGATCCACCCACCGGTTCTCGCCGCCCTGAGAGTTCTGGGGGGCGTGGGGTGGTGCCTACCTGCAACATGTACTCAAACTGGTAGATGCAGAGCCCCAGCTCAGCCATACTGGGTTTGAAGAGCTCCCGTAAGCGGTATTCCTGCATCAGCCTCACAAACACGCAGAAGGCCTCCTCCTCGGGCATCTGGAGACCCAAAGGGACATGAATTCCCCCTTGAACCTCTGCTGGCAGCTCCAGATGCAGAGCCTCTTCCCATTAGGTGATGGGATGGGATGTGCCAGAACCCGTCCCTGGGTGAAGGGGAATGCGAATGGGGGATTTTAAACCCATCAGGAGTAAGTGGGATGGTGGAAACGAGTCCATTTTGCTCCTGAGGATCAAGAAAAAGGCTCCCATTTCCCAACCCCATTCTACCATGTCTCTGGAGGGTGTTAAAAACCCATTGGCAGCCCCTCCTCGCCCCGGAGTCGTCACAAACCTGCATTAGCAGCAGTCCCACGATGAAGGCACTACCCTGGCAGTATCCGACCTCCCGATCCACCAGTGAATAGGCCTAGAAGGAGGAAAAAAATTCAAAATAAATATATGCGTGAGCAGGGGGATTGGTGGGGCCACCATCCCTGCTTGCTGTGGGAGGCCAACAGTGGAGGGAAGCCTTGACCATGACATCAAAAATAGCTTTTTTTTGGTTGACAACACCTCCTGTGAGCACGATGTTGCTGCAAACTTGAATTTAGACCCCAAAATACTCAACTATTTGTTTCTTAATTCAGAGTAAAACTCAACAGGAAAAACGAAGTCTGGGGAATGAGGTCGCTTTGCAAGGAAAGACCTGTCACGCTGCAAGAAGTGATGGTTCCAGGAGTTTGTGGTGGAAACCAAACCCATCAAAAATTAATATCCACTTAAAACAGCTTCAAAACCCAAAGCAGTGTCTGGGCTATGGCCAAGATCCATTGACGTTCGAGGAAAGACATTACCTTCATGACATTGAAGAGCACCTCCTGGCCCAGACTGTCCTGTCCCTTGAAGAACTCGTGCTCCGGGTAGGTACGGGCGATATCCCGTCGGATGAGCTTCTCACAGGGAGAGGACATCTTGAGCAGCTCCGAGTATTGGTTTTTGACAGGCATGTCGGTGGCACTGCAGAGCAGCTGCCAGACGATGGCACGGAAGTGGTGGGGGATCCCTTTGCGGATGAGCTCCTGTGCAAAAATGGGGCAAAAGCCTGAGAAAATGGGTTTCAAGAAGATGTGGAAGCTCCTCGTGGATGGGGAGACGTCCTGTCCTGGCACGGCAAAGGTCATGCTGCAGATTTTTGCAGCGGGGTTAAAATAGAGTTAAAAATAAAGCAGTTTCCTCACCTTCAGCAGCTTCTCTTTCTTCTTCCGCCACTCGTCCCACTCGTTGACAATGCGGCCCCAGAGGATCCAGGTGTCTTCCTCGAGGTGGCTGAGGTTGGAGGAGGCCGAGGAGCTGGAGACCAAGGAGGAGCCGCTGTTCCTTCGTGAGCCGTTCATGGAGCGCATCGACTTGGAGTCGGCCTCCAGTAGCCTGCAAGAGACCAAGATAGCCCCCAAAAAGCCCCAGAGGAGGAGACAGCCCCCAAAACTGCCCCAAACGAGGAGATATTCCTCCAAAACAGGACCCAAGGAGAAGAGATTCCCCCAAAATGGTCCCGAAAAAGGAGATACTCCCCCAAACCAGCCCCAAACGAGGAGATATTCCTCCAAAACAGCCCCCAAGGAGAAGAGATTCCCCCAAAATTGTGCTAAAAGACGAGACATACCCCTCAAACAGCAGACATTCCCCAAAAATGCCCCAAAGGAGGAGATATTCCCTGAAAACTGTGCCAAAGGAGGAGATATTCCCCCAAACAGCCACAAAGGAGAAGAGTCTCCCCCAAAACAGTCCCAAAAAAGAAGATATTCCCCCCCCAAAAACCCAAAAGAGGAGAGATTCCCCCAAAACCATGCTAAAAGAAGAGGGATTCCCCCCAGAGCACCCCAAATAAGCAGAAATTCCCCCAAAACCACCCCAAAGGAGGAGATATTCCCCCAAACCACCACAAAACAGCATCTGGATGGGCTATTTGCCCCGGCCAGATGCTGACAGTTGCCCGGGGATGGTTTCTTTAATGAATTTGCTTAAAAACCAGATTTCCAATGTTTTTTTTCCAAAAGTAAATTTGCTTAAAAATGGCTTTGCAAGGAAATTTGCATTTCAGGGCTTGATTTTAACACTGGTTTAATGCCAGGGATGGAGCTTTTTGCCTGGTATTTCGGCAAAGTAAGCCTCAGGGCTCGTTTCCTATCAAGAGCAAGTTTAAAACCCACCACCGAAGTGGGTGGGTTTATTATTTCCAAACAGCTGCCTCCTTCCAGAAATCCCCTTTGCCTGCCTGAACGAGCAAACCCTGCTGCTTTCAAAGAGAAAAATATAACCTTGAAAATAATAAACCAGAGTGTTTTTATCCCAGCTGGAGCAATGCTTGGGGGAAACGGCTCGTTGTTGTCCAGCGCCTTTGATTTTAAGGGACATACTTGAAAAAAAAGGACGATAAAAAGGCCAAATGGGGCAGATATCTGCTGGCACTCACCGATTTTGCTCCTCCAGCTTCGCCAGCAGCTCCAGTTCGTCGGGGCTGAGGTTTTCCGAGTCGGAGGTGGGAGAACACGCCGGTGCTGAGTTGACGGAGGAGAGGGCTTCGTGGGAGGACGAGTCGGGGCTGACGGCCGGCGACGCCATGGCGGCAGGGGCTGGCAGCGTGCCGAGCCCGCGGGGATTTCGGGGTCTCACCTGGAAAGCCGAGCACCAGCATGAGCGGGATGTGACCCCCCCATCTTTTCCTCCTAACCACATCGCTTCAAATCTCTTAAAAACCCCCGTTTTAGCTAATCTGATAGAAAACAGGATGTGAGCATCGCTCGGTTTGCAGCCTACCAAGATATTCACTTAATTCCCTAAAAAAAATCCCATTTAAGCCCAGTTTTCATGTCAAGCTAGTTCTAAGTAAGTGCATCGTCCTGTGTTTGCCCTAAATTAGTTGAATTAAATTAGCCTAAAAACTGGAATTAAGCCCAATGTACCCTCATTTTGGGAGGGAACAGGCCAATATGGGAAGAGAGGATTTACAGAAAGCCGTCCTCACTGTGCTTTAGGGGTTGATGTCGCCCAGTTTGCCCACTTTGGTGGTGTTTTATGGAAAAATGCCTCCCTGGGGAAGAATGAGTCCCAGTTTGGGACTGCAGGGACCGGCAGAAACGGGGTAGAAAATGATGGGTTGAGGAATGCTGCAAAAAGAGAAGTTCAAGTGGTGCCTCCGGTGGGGATTTGCTGGAGGATGAGCAGGGACTAGGATCCCTCAAGGCAGCTCTGGCCTTTTTTGAGCTGAAAAACTTTCCTTTTGGTAAAAAAATGCAGCTGAAGATTGGCAAAATGAACCCTCAGTCGCTGCTGTGGCCAAAGGGGATGAAGAAAGTGGAGGAAAGAAATAAAAAGCAGCAGCGCCTGAAGGATGCACTGTGACTGTGTGATTTACCTGATTCGGGCTTAGTTTGCTCTCTGTGCAGATTAAGCTATAAATTGGGGAGGTTTTAACCAAAAAGCCACATTTCCAACCCCTTTTTTGGGAGGAAAAATTGGCCAGTGGAGCAAAACAAAAATCCCTGGCTGTTTGGTTAACAGTTTTCCAAAACCAGCAAAATTTAACAGAGCGGCTTCGGGGCAAGCGGGGAGAATCAGGTCAATCGTTAACGGGATCAGGCAGATTTGCTTATTAAGCAGGAAATTTTATAAAGGAGGGGAAAAAAAAGCCTTGATTATATTTGATTCAGGCCCATGCTACTCATCGTGGGACAGGGCTTGTCCAGCAGTGCCTTCATCTCCAGGAGAGCTGTTAATTTATTTTCTATAATTAATATTTCCCTGCAAGACCTTGCTGGCTGATATCACCCAAAATACTGTTTTAATGAAAAAAAATAGTGAGCGCCATCGGTGGCTTCGCTGCAAGTTACCAATCAAACAGCGGCCGCAGCACAACCTGTCAGGGTTCAATGGGCTGCGAGAACGTCCTGAAATGGCTTTTTAGGAAAATGCTCATTTCCATGTCGATGTGTGCGGGGGGAATGAAAGCAACAACCACATCTGGATGAGCACGGGATGGCCAAAATGCATGATTTCAACCCCAAAATGAGGTAGGCAGATGGCAATATTGTTTATTAGACCCATAAAAAACAGGTGGAAATGGGAAAAGAGGAGAAAAGGCAAGCTGAAATTTTTCAGTGGGTTTTTTGGGGTGAAATCCTGTTGGTTTTCCAACATGGAGGGAAGGAGCTGGTAGCTGCCGTCCTTCAGGGGTTCCTGTCATGCCAAGAGCTTTTTCCAGGGCGATGGGTATCAAAATTTGCTGAAAACGCTTGAATTTGGAGGAAAAAAAAAGTCTAAGGGGTTGTCAAAGGTGCTGAGAAAATTTGGGGAAAAAATGGTGGAAATGGTCCTGGAAATGCCACCATGGTGCCTAGACTCTGTTTTTAGGAAACTGGCCCAAAAAGTGGCTCACACAATCCCGATTTCAGCCCGTTTGTGATGGTGGGTTAATAAAAAATAACTTTCCAGGTGCGACGGGGCACTGCAGAGTCCTCAAGGTCCCCATGTGTCCCCGAAGTCCCCACATCTCGCTGTCACATCCGCTCATTTTCCCCCAAAATACCATTGCTTAATCAAGATGCTGTAAAAAAAGCCCAATTTCAGCAGGATGTCAAGATGCCGACCTTGAGCCGGAGTGTTTTGGGAGGAAAACGTTAAAATTTCCCCTTTGCGCTTAAAATCTGCCAATTTGTAGCTTTTTCGACCCATTTTCGCAGCTTTTCAGTGGAGCTTCATACCGTTTCTGTGGTGTTTTGTGTCTTTTCTGCCCCTTTTTATGCCTTTTATGTGTCATTTTATGCCTTTTCCACCCATTTTTGCAGCGTCTCTCGGTGCTGTTTTGCACCTTTCCCACCCCGTTTTCACAGTATTTTCTACACTGTTTTCTCAGCGTCTCTCAGTGCTGTTTTGCGTCTTTTTTGCACCATTTTTGCTGTGTCTCCAAACTCTTTCTGCAATTTTTCTGTGTTGCTTTTGCCGCCTCTTAAAAGTTCATCAAAGCAGGGATTCACCCCCAGTTTCAGCAGCAATTTTTGGAGGCACCGGCTAGTGACGCTGACTTCACATCGAACACAAACCATCAAAAATCCACCAATTTGCCAGAAACCCCGATTATTGACATGCAAAAGGAACTGGATAAGGAAAAAAAAAATATTAAACCACAAATATTTCAGCGGGACCTTCTCAAGCTTCAACAACATCTGCAGTTTGCAGAAAGAGGAGGAAAATGGATAAAAATGGGTTTAAACATCGCGGGTTTTACCACCAGTAGGGATGAAGCAGGTAATTTTAAGCTAATTTTAAGCTAAAATCCCACCAAAATGCCACCAGGTTTAAAACCGACCAAAACCCACACAAAAACAGGTGAAAATTGAATTCAGCACCAAAACGGAGCGAGGAAACTGCACCCCCCTGACGCTGGCCACCAAAATGCATTTCCAAACGTGGCTTTTTGGGGAAAAACTACCCAAAATGCCACTCGGGTGGTGATTTTTATGTTTTGCGCAGTCCTAAATTGGTTGAAATGTGCCCAAAACTGGGAGGGTTTGGGGTCTTTGGGGATTTTTCACTGAAATAGGGTGGGTTTTTTTCCCCCCATCCAGGCTGCTGGTGGCAGCAGGTATTAAACACTGCCGGCAACGCTGCCAGCGAAGCCCCTATTGATGGAAAACCAGCAGAAAAAGGGGAAAAATCAAAAAGGGAGGATGAATCTGGGGGAAAAACCTGTAATTTGATAGGAAACCTGAGCCGTCCCAGTGTAGCTAAAATCTCTAGGTTTGAACCCAAAAGGAGAGGCGCACCGGGGACGGCACAAAGCCGCGGCTCCAGGGGCTGCAGCCGTGGTTGCTCCATCTTCTAGGCGGCTGCGGGGGTGTGTGTGTGTGTGTGTGTGTTTTTGGGGGGCACCCAGGGACCCCCCCAAGCCTCCTCCCCAAGAATGGGGGGCACAGGGATGCTGGTGGAGAGGGTGGTTGTGCATTGACTAGGTGTGGGGGGTGTGATAAAAGCCTCCCTCCTCCCCAGTAAATGACATTTGGGGACCGTGGCTGTGATAGGGGGGAGCTCAGCTGCCTGCTGCAGACTCCCCCCCCCCCCTTTTTTTTTAACCAAAACCTCATTATTTTACGGGAAAAAGAAGCAAGGGACAACACCCTCTTTGCACACAGGAGCACAGCCCTCGGCAGGCTGCGATGGTGGGGGGCCCCAATAAAGAGGGGAATAGGGGGAGACCCCCCCCAATGTCCTCCTCTATGGGGGGGGCCACCCCTAATGCGTCCCCATGGCATGGTGGGGTACCCCCAATGCCCCCCCCCGCAATATAGCCCTGAATTCTCCATGCTGTGGCATGCTGGGGGGCACCCCCGTGGTTTCCTCGGGGGGGGGGTAAACCCCAATTACCCCCCAAAAGTGGGGAGGAACCCCATTTACCCCCTTAGCCCGGGGGGGGTAGAATCCTCCAGTTACCCTATAGTCCTGGGGGGTGGGTTTACCCCCAGCTACTCCCATAGCCAGGGGGAGGATTATCCCAATGCCCCCCCATGGAGGGGGTACCCCCAAAAACATGGGAGGTACGCCCAATTACCCCCCAGCTGGGGGGGGGGTGGCAACCCCAATTACTCCCCCCTCCATAGACTGGGAGGGGGGGAATATTTACCCCAAATTACCCCCCCCAGCATTACCCCCATAGACACCCCCTCCTCATAGCCTAGAGGGGGGCTTTACCCCCAATACCCCCGCCCCGGGGGGGGTCACCCCCAAATACCCCCTCACTCCGGGGAGGGAGGGTTACCCCCAATCCCCCCCCTAACCTTAAGGGGGTGATTATCCCCGATCACCCCCCATAGCCCCCCCCCGGGGGGGGGTTGTCACCCCCCCCATTCCTGAGGGAGGGAGCCCCCCCCCTCCTGAAGGGGGGCGGGCCGCTCCTCCCGGCCCCTCCTACCTGCGAAGCGCTGCCATGGCGACCGCCGGCTGCCTCCGAGGGGGGGGCCCGCGGCGTCCCCCCGCCGCCACCGCCGCTTGGAGCCGAGCGGGAGCCGCGGCCGCCGCGGGCCCCGCCGCTGCCATGGAGGGGGGGGGGGGACCGCCGCCGCCGCCGCCGCCGCCGCCGCCCTGACTGACACTGACAGACAGGGGGCCCCGCCCCTCAGCCAATCAACGCGCCGCCTCCGCGCCTTCGCCCGCCTCCCCGCGGCGCCACCGCCAATCGCCGAGGTCCGCCCGGGGATGAGCCGCCGCGGGGGACCCGGCTACAAACCGCGCCTACTGTCCGGTGAACCAATGGGCTGGATCGCCGGTGGTTGATGGGCAAGATGCCTTTCCAATGAGATTCAAGAAGATGCTTCCCCACCGAGGGAGGGAGGGCACCGCCTTGCTGAGAGGCGAATGGCAGGCGCAGGTGGTGATGATAGATAGGTAGAGCAGCCAATCGGCTGCCACATCTCTCTTGGAGTGGCACCTGGCTGACAGACGAGGACAACAAGCCCCGCCTGTTAGCTGAAGTGGTTGGATTTGATTGACAGGAAAATCTACCAATCACTGGCGCAGGAGAAGGTGAGGCAGCCTATGGGGGCGCGGAGACTAAGCGGCATTCACCCCTCCAGCACAGGTGGCTGAACCCGCCTTCCTGGGGAGAGTTGCGGCTCTTATTGGCTAACGGGGATGATAGGCAGACGCCTCCACCTACGGAGCGTCGAGTAGCTGATCGCAGCTCTGTGGTAAGGGGTGCAGAGTGGAGTCACCCTCGGTTACCTCAGGGAGGGTGCCCGGGTAGGGGGACCCGGGATGAAGGTCCCCAGTTCCCCAGGGACAAGGGTGTCAGGCAACCCTGGTTACCCAAAGATGGGGGTGATGGGGGGGTCCCTCATTCCCACAGGGACCGGGGTATGAGGGCCGTGGGGGTCCCCGGTTCCCCAGGGACAAGGGTGTCAGGGTGACCAGCATCCCCAATCCCACAGAGGTCCAGGGATAGGGACACTGGGAGCTCCTGGGATCTCCAGGGATGGGGAGAATAGGGACCCCAGCTCCCCAGAAATGGGGGTAACGGGTCCCACGTTTCTCAGGGATTCAGGGCTTGGGGCACTAGGGGTCCCCAGTGATGCCAGGGATGCAGGGACACTAGAGTCCCCAGTTCCCCAGGGATAGGGGTTTGGGGGGCATTGGGGATGTCCCTAAGGACAGGAGTGCTGGTGCACGGGGTATCCCCAGGGACAGGGATATGGGGACACTTAAAGAGCCCAGGGATGGGGGTGTGGGACTCTGGGGGTGTCCCCAGGGCCTGGGGGTGCTGAGGTGCCATTGGGGATATTTTTAACAGTGCTGAGAAGTGTTTTTTTAGGAGCTTAAAGGGATTTTCAACCACTCCAGCTTCAGTATTTAAAAAATAAAAAGATAAAAAACCCTAAAAAAGGTTAAAGAGATAAGGATGTGGGAGGTTGAGGGGTGGGAGCTGGTGGTTTTGGTCCTCTCTTGACTTTTATCTCAGTTTTCAATTCTTTCAGCTTAAAAAGCACCAGGACAAACTGCATGCTGTCAGCAGAGAGAGGAACCACCGTGAGAGCATGTGGGCCAAATTCATAGCGTTGCAACCCAAACCCAACTCCATTGCCTCTTGGAAAGTGCCGGAGCCCCAAGGGCATGAGCGGCCACCCCAGGGAGAAGTTTGGCCTCGACTTCCCCTAAATTCGGGATCAAAAAAAGGGAAATTGGACAAAAGGAGGAAGCTGCTTGCCCCAAGAGCAGGGGAACCAGAGTGAGGGACGTTCAACTTTTGGCTATGTTTGCTTTTCCGAGGGTGCCTCTGTGAAACTCAGCTGAAATCGGTCAATGGTGAAGTTATTCATAAGTTCTAACTTTCGTTTACTGTGGTAGCCAGCCCAGCGGACACCTAGCTCAAAGCCCTGAGGGCATTCAGGCAATGAAAAGGATCTTCTGGAGAAGGAATGAAGGAAACGGTACTCAAAAAAATGAGGATTTTCACAACGCTAAGTTTCTTGCATTAAAAACACAAGAAATCACAAAAACGCTGAACAAAATGCTAAAGAATTCCCACCAAACCAAAGAAAAAAAGTTAAATTTAGGTGCTCGCATTTGAGAACACCGGTCACCGTTTAGGCATGAAGCATCCAAAAACTGCCTCCTCAGGCAGGTGCTGGCCTCGTTTGAGAAGAGCAGAGTGTGTTTTTTAATGAATTCTTCTGAAAATCAACAGGGAAACGGGCTGCAACACGTGGCGAGGGGCTGCCCAAGCGTATTGGCCGCTCCAAAGCTCCTGAGTGCGCAGATTTTTTTTCTAGGAATCAGAATTATGAAACGCAAGCATTTCCTTCCCCCCAGGATGAGATGACGTGTGTTCCCCTCCGCATAAATTGGGGCGATATCAAAAGAAAAAGGATCAGAGATGTCACAAGGCGAAGATGCCGTCGGCACCTACGAGAAATGGGATTTTGCCGAGGGGACGGAGTTGGAGAAGGAAGAGCAGAGGAAATCTAAAGGAGGTATTGGGGCAAGGGAGTGGCTTTGGGGATCCAGAGACATGAAACTGGAGGGTTTCAGCTCTTCAAACCAGCCTTTTTCTGAAGTTATAGCCAAATTTCAACACCTGGTTCCTTCGTCAGGTCACAATCTAGGAAAGAGTTTTGAGCATGGAGAACAGGGGGTGGAGCCACTCAAGAGGTTGTTTTGGGGGGATCTCTCCTCTTTGTGCTCTTCTTTAAGAAAATACCCGTTGGGGAGCAAGTTATTTGGGGCTGCCTCACCCCATTTCACCCCCGGCAATGCTGTCCATCCTAGCCTTGTCTCCTGAGAGAGCTGTTGTGCTGCTGTACGTGCTTCTGGCCCTCAGCTTCGTGCTCTTCATGGCTCTCACCATCGTGAACCTCCAGAGAGGTGAGTCCGCCATGCGCCCCTTGCTCTGATCGCCAAGCATGGGGCGGGCACAATTTGGGGGAAAACACCAGCAGATGGAGCAAAACATGCCTCCAAGTTAGGATTGAAGGCTCTTTTGCAGCCTGTGAACTCTCCGGGGCTGGATCCGGAGTGAAGGCAAGTGCTCTCCTCTTCTCCTCTCCAGTATCCGCGGCGTGGGAGGTGTTGGAACAAGCCCGGATACGGAGCGAGAACAGCCACACGACGGTGTGGCACAACCTCTCGGAGGTCCAGCGCGCCCTCGGTATGACATCACGCCCCACAATGGCTCCCTGGCACCCGCAGCATCCTTGATACCTATATGGATTTCCCCCCCGGCGCTTCCCAGGGTGCTTTCTCCGGCAAAAAAAAATGAACCAAAGCTGCCTTCCATCAGGACAGAGATGGTCAGGGCTTGTTTTGAGCTTTCTCCTCTTATTTTCCTCTTAGATAAACAGCTCTCTGGTGAGCTCAAGGCGATTCACGGCCAACTTCTGAATGGTACGCCAAGGAAAAGGTGGTTTCAGGGAAATTTGGGCAGAATCCCGAATACTGGGTACAGGCAATGGTGAGACGGGGTCAAAAGCAGAGTTTTTCCTCCTTCCAGTGTCGCAAGAAGTGGAGAATGTGCGGTGGAAGATGACGCAGTGCAAAGAGGAGTGCGGGAAGGAGCTGTCGGATCGCCTCCGTGTCCTGGGTGAGAGCCTGATTTTGATGGAAAACTGTTAAAAATTCAGTCCTTCTCCTCAATTCCCAAAACACGCGGTATTGGGTAGATGCTCCAAAGATTCCTAAAATGTGCACCAGGAGTGCACAAAGCCAATCTTAATGAGTTTGAGATAACATTAAGTGTACATTAAAGGAAAAAAAGCCTTTCTCAGCCTGTTGACAATAAAAAGCTCATTTAATGAAAGGGCTTTGAGGTTTTACTGCCTGAATTTTAGAGAACGGTAACTCGCACCAGGAAAACACACAGCTAAAGCCATGGTGTAAGTTAGGATGGAAAGGAAAAGAGGAAAGGAGACAAAAATGGGTTTTTTTTAGATCTTTGCGGCAGCTAACTTACCTTTTATTCTCTCCCTGGCAGAGGAAAGGGACAGGCTGGAGCCAGTGCTGCGGCAGCTGGCAGAGGTGAAGCAGGAGCAGAGCCGCGCGTCGGCGCTCCTCGACGCGGCGCTGGAGGAGACGCGCAACCTCTCAGGTGAGGGGCAGCAGTCGGGCTGAGCCCGTGGGTGTCCCCCTGCACTTGCCTACGCATTCTCCTTTTTCTTTTTTCCCCCCGTTTTCCCTCAGAAATTATCTGCACGAGGTGTCCCGCCGGCTGGCAGCAGTTTGCCAAAACCTGCTATTTCTTCTCCTCCACCACCAAACCTTGGCTGGCTGCTAAAGACTTCTGCGCCAACTTCAATAGCCATCTGGCCATTGTCAACACCGAGCAGGAAAATGTAAGCTGAGAAATCCTGTAAAAAGTGAAAAAAATCCCGATTTCATGAGTTTAGAAGAATATTAGACTCCAGTTCCCCAAACAGAAAGCTGGAGGTTAAGCACAGGTGACTCAAGACGCCTGCGGAGGGGGGAAAATGCAACCATTCAAGGTTCCCACTTGGTTCTGAAGTGATTTGGCCAAATTGCATGAATCTGTCCCCAGAATGGCTGGGGTGATTTAAGGATTTTTCGGGAAAAGCCGGGGGAAAGCGGCTGCCCTGCTAGGTTCTTGTGTGACTCCAGAGGCCTCCCGGGGTACGAGAGGTGCTCACCTGAGTTTGGGGTGGATACGCCATGGCTCCATGGTGATCCCTTCTTGCGATCATATAGAAATTACAGAATTTATTTAGAAATTACAGAAATTATTTAGAAATGACAGAAGTTATAGACTGAATTACAGAAATATAACCCAAACCCTGCACAAATTAGCATTTCTACCCCAATTTAGACGATCTCTGCCTCCCATTCAGAGTGGTCCTTTCACCAGCCCGGCTTTTAAAAAGCACATTGGGTCTGAAAAAAATCTTCTTTCTCCAGGTATTAGAAATTTCAGCACTTTTTTCCATTTGCAATGGGAAACGTTGCATTTTTCGTCACACTTGTGGCACGTTACGGTTGTTCCCTGCAAGGGACGGGCTCCCTGATGTCATGACTCCTGGCGCTGGCCTCTGCGCCACTGAATCCCTTTGCCGTCGTCTTCCGCTTCCGCTCATGACGCTTCATTTTTCTCCCCTCCACGTTTGCAGAAATTTCTGGCAAATCACATCATGGACAGTCGGGTGTTTTGGCTAGGCCTGACCGACATGCACACAGAAGGCAACTGGCAGTGGGTGGACGGCCACATCCTCTCTCTCTCGTACGTTTTTAGCCTCATCGGAGGGTAAATTGCCCCCCCAAATCAACTTTGTTCTCCCTTGGCCCCTTTTTTACTCAAAAAAAGGCGCCGCACTCTGGTTTAGTGCTTGAAAAGCATGGAAATAAGTGTCATGCTGCCGCAGTACCTGAAAATGCCAGGTGGGGGGAAAGGTAAGAGGAGCCACCCTGCTGCAGGCAAGATTTTGGCTTCCCCCCCACCCCCCCCAAATTCACTTTGGTTTTGGGGCTGAAAACCCAGGTGGGAACGTGCAAGGTGCCGCAGCACCTGCTTGGTTCCCCCTCCTCGGGAATGGCCTGAGACCCTGCACCGAGTCAAAGGGGTTATTTTGAACGGATCTCCTCGTTCTTGGGATTTGGGGAAAAACACCGCGATCAAAGTGGAGCCGTTTTCCTACATTAAATAGGGTGAAAACAGGAAAAATCACTGAAATTGCATTGCTACGTTAAACAGGGGGAGGTGGTTTTTCTGGGGGCCTGTTGCCCTCCTCGAAAGATGTTGTGGGGCTAGTGTGCTCTCCACCTGACTCCCCCCTACTTAACACCCCCGCCCCCAAAACCCAACAAGTTCCCAAATGGAGAGCTTTCCACCCAAATCAGTGTGCCCCCCTGCTCCCCGCAGGTTCTGGAACAGCGGGGAACCCAACAACGTGGGCCAGCAGGGCGAGGACTGTGCCACCATCTATTCCAGTGGCCACTGGAACGACGTTAGCTGTTCCAACGCCGAGGCCTGGGTCTGTGAACGCAGCTGCTAGTGGCTCCCCTCCCCGGGCCGCCTGCTTACCTTGCCGGGGCTTAAAAAACGGGAGAAAAAACAGTAAAAACCTGGCAAAACCAAGCACAGGGTGAAAATATGAGACTCTGGGGGGAAAAAGGTATCCAAAAATGGGTACCTCCACTTCCCAAAAGCGGGGTGCGCTGCCTGAGGTGGGCACAGCACTGTCGCGGAAGGGTTAAACGGTCTGAGAGGGTCACTTTTTGGGGGTGGTGAGGGGGTGGGTTTAGAGATTTTGGGGGTATTTGTTAACATTTTTTGAGCTGTTTACCTGTTGTGCTGAGGCTCAATGTATCGCTTGCCTTGTTAATCAGGAAAAACCACCTCATAAATAAAGTGCTTCAATTGTGATTCGAACCAAAACTCACGTCAATTGAGCCGACGTGGCGCCGAGGAGGGTCGGTGCGCACCTTTTTTTCCCAGGGTTTAGGTAAAAAAAAAAAAACCAAAAAGGGAAGAGAGACCGGTGAAGATGAGGTGCAAGCATGTTTTCAGGGCGCGTATGCAAATCTCCAACTCGCGGGTGCTGAAGCGCGACGCCTGTTTTGCCGAAAGGCCTTGCCACCGGATTCCCCTCCTGGTGCGGGCAGCAGCTCCGCTAGAAGATTTGGGATTTCACTGGTGTGGTGTTTAACACCCGTAAGTGCCACTGTGGCAGTTTTGTTTATAATACCTAAAAAAACCCCGCAAACCCGTGCGGGAGCTGCCTTCAAATTCTCCTTGGTGGCAGAGCTCTTATGGCGTCACCGTTCCTCCCCCCGAAACAAATCCGTCATCCCCACATTCACCAAATCCCATGGTCCACGAAAAAGGCCTATTTTTTGCACGGGGAAGAGCGCAGTCTTGCCCTCCTTTCGCCGCTCATTTGCATGTCACCACCGCCCCGTCGCGGAGAAGGAACCGAAAGCTCAGGGCCTAACCACTGGCCAAAATGGGGTGCCGGAGGCGGTGAGGGGTGTGCCAGGACGCGTGCCGAGGGGTTTAGCTCTCCACCGGGCGCCTGCGCGGCTACTCTCCTCGGCAAAGCATGGCCCGGCAGGAGACCTACGGCAACTGGTTGGGTCCCCCGCTGGCACCCGCCAAGCGGCTGGTGAGACAAGCAGGTAAAATTGGGGAGACCCCCCTGCTCTCCGTGTCCTCGGCGTGTCCGTGGCGTGTGTTTTTGGGGCTGGCGGGTGTCTCGGCACAGCGCGGCGGTGTCCAAATATGCTGGTGGGGCACTGCTGTTGTACGGAGCCTTTGGGGTGCTCAGAGTCATGCGGGTCCCGCTCTGCGCTCGAGAGCCTCAAAATCTCCAGGTTTGGCCCCAATTTCATGTGTAAACTCCACGCCGGGCCTTAAAAAAAGTCATCGGCAACTTCCTTGCTGGTGGCAACAGAGTTGAAGAAGCGCTAGTGGTGGTTTTGAAGATCCTCCCCTTATCCTCAATGCTCTTTTACTTTCCTTTTCTTTTTTTTGGCAGGAATTTACTCCGTTGCTGGGAAAATGACACCCGTGGGTGACTTCAGACCAGGTAAATCATCATTTTTTCACCTTGTCAGGCTTTTTTGTAGCGTGGATGGAAAGCAGAACTCCCCGAGGTGCCTCCCCGAGGCCGAACTGGGCTTTATTTTCAGCTCGGTTGGTCAAATGTCTCGCTATAACGCAGCGTTTCTCTCCAGATTTGGTTCCTTCTGTCAAATGAGATCAAATAGCCCCCAAAATATCCTGAAAGTCCATGCTGGGGGATTGAGAGGGAATTTATCTCTCTATCCTCACTCTTGGAGCCAGTGTTTGCACCTTTGCAGGCTCAAATTCATCCCCTCCCGCCATGGAGAGCTTCAAGCTTCACCAGAATTGCTTGGATTTGCAGCCGAGGGGAGAACTCGGCTCTGAAAGAGTGGAGCAATGTTATATATAAAAATGATAAAATCAATATAGATTGAGAAAAGGGTGTAAAAATCTTGCCAGAGGTGCTGCAAATTTAGGTGCTGCAGATTTACCAAAGGGGAAAGGTGAATTGCCTTTTTTTATGCTTTCCAAAGAATCCAGCTGATCATTAACGGACAGGATTCCCAGTTGGCCTAAAATCCCAATTTTCATCCAGTTTTCTTTTTGCATAGCATCCCCAGACAGCTTCGAGGACGATTACGACGACGTGTCCCTGTCGGAGATGGATCGTGGCCACAAGACACCGGTGACTGATGAAGATCTGCAGAGCCAGAGGAGCAAAGGAGGGACAGGTAGCACCCACCTCCTCTCCCCACATCGCCTGTGTGCTTGAGGAATTCCGCGGAGCAGGATTTGGCCCTAAAATGCCCCCAAAACATCACCCAGTGACTCCTGCCTTCCTCCCAATAGGGGTTTACATCCTTGCGGGGAAACCGGCATCTCCAAATCCTTCCCAAAAAGGTGAGTTGCTCTTGACCGATGCTGCTAACCCACATCGGAGGCCTCAGCCAGATCTAGACCCGGGAAACTGGGATTCCTCCCCGATTTCTCCCATGCTGCTCTCCACAGGTCACTTGGACCCCAGAGGTGGCAGGGGACAGAGCCGCAGGGTGACGTCGGTGGCCATCCTCTACATCCTGGTAGCGCTGAGCTTTGCCGCGTGGGTCCTGCTTTTCGCACTGGCCATGGTGAAGCGTAAGTGTCCCCAGAAGGGTCCCCGCTGGGCCGGGAAGCAGCTGGTTTGGTTAAAACACCCAAAAAAAAGCATTTTCACTGTTAAAAATAACACGTGGCTTGTGCCCGTGATGCTTTAAGTGTCTGTCCACGTGGAAACTGGCTAAAGCCTGTCTGTTGTCACAATTTGGTTTTAATTCTACCTTGGTAGGTGAATTCTAGGGTTTTATCCCCAAATTGCCCCCAGCATGCTGTATCTGGCTGCCGCCTCCTTCTGCCTGCACCAGCAGCACTCCCTGTTTGCTACAGGGTGTAAATCCAGAGTGAATCCACTCCGGAATTCCCCACTCAGCCCAAAAAAAGCCATAAATTGGGCAAATTTAGAATCTGCTCTGGAATTCCCCACTCGGCCCAAAAAAAGCCATAAATTGGGCAAATTTAGGTGCCGCTTGAGATTCCTTGGTATGATCCATCCACATTTTTTCTTTCATTTTCATTTCAGAGATGGAAATCATGGCGGAATTAAAGCTCTTGAGGTCAAACTACTCGGAGAATCAAGCCAACGGTAGGTCCTCGGACTCACATCCCCGCAGTGAAGTTTAACAGCGATTGGGAGACACTGATTTTTTGGTGTTTGGCTCTTCCCTGGCACCGGTTTTGCCTTTTGATGTAAAATAAGGAGAAATTGAATTGTCTTTTCGAGCGGCTCCTGGTTCTGCTCCATCTCTTAGTGAAGCAACACTGACTTTGCCTTGTTTCTGATTTCCACCGGAAATTACACCGGGGTAACGGTGTGGATTGGACACCGACTGAGCTCATGCCCCAATCCCAAATGAATTAGCTCCAAAAGGGTGCAAGTAGGAGCAAATCAGCCCTTGGGATATCACAGGATTTATCCTGATTAGGATCTTACTGTGGAGAAAATCCACCCCGTTATCTCTGTTAAAGGTTATGGGAAGGGAAGGATGTAAATCCTACAGAAAATTCTGCAAAAGTCAAATATAATGGGCCAAATCCTTAACTGCTGCCAAATGAGTGATTAATTAAATTATATTATGGGTGATATTGCAGCAAAATGTCACCCAAATAGAAAAAAAAACACGCAGCAAAGCTGGCAGCTGGTGATGTAAGAGCTTTTACAGCCCTGATTGAGATTTCTCCATGTGGAAAAATAGTAAATCCTGGGGGAAAAAGCTCAAGATTTGGGTAAACTGAACTGGGGAAGCAGGAAAAAGTCGAGGGGACGGGGCTGGCGGTGGTTGCTCACCCTGCTGCCCTCCCCAGTGCTGCAGAAGCTGTCGGACACGCAACGGGAACAGACGCGGATGCGGACTGGGATGCACAAATACTATGAGGAATTGCAGGACATCGCAGGTAAAGCCGCGGTCACCGTCTTGATGGTCTCTCATCGTTGCGCACCAGGAGAGAAACCTCCTGGTTTTAACCCAGAAAGACCACAGCGGTCTTAGGGATGGAAAATTTGGGTGATTTATGCCGATTTTGAGATGTCACCCTACCAGGGAAGCCGTGGAGGTTTCCCCAGCAGAGAAAAACTGATTTTCACCCCCGCGTTTGGGGGGGTTTCTCGTCCCTCCAGCGCTGATCTGCAGATCAGTCCTGGACAACAAGAAGTGCTCGGCTGGCTGGAAGATCTTTGAGAAAAGCTGCTACTCCTTCTCGACAGAGACGATGAGTTGGCTGGATGCAAAGGAGATCTGCGCCGACCAAGGTGCTCACCTGGTCATCATCAACTCGGAGCAGGAGCAGGTCAGTTGGCTGCTAGAAAGTGAAAAATAACCAGTTTCTTGGCTTACACAGTGCCTAAAATACCCCTTTTCTTGGAGAATTCCTACTCCAGCAAACAGAGGAACTCTAAACTCTTTTTTTTTGGCTCAAATTCACCAAGATTGGCCATCAGGCTCAGAGTTATTTGGAGGCAGAGAGAAGCGCTGATGGCCAAACTGAGTTCAGTCAACTATGACTTCCCGTTTTTAGGAAAAAGTGCTAAAAATGGAGCAAAAAGGTCAACATCTCCTTTCCGGAGTGCTGTGTATGCACTTTTTGCTTCAATACACCGAAATTCTTCACTATTTACCAAAAAATACTGCTCAGGTATCATGGCGACGACCTCACCTTAAGTGCCAAAAGCCTCAAGATTCTCCGTCTTCCCTGGAATTATTGTTCCGGGGCTGTTTTAACTAATTCTGCTTTTTTAGAAGTTCCTGAAGGACAATATTAACAGCAGCAGCACGTACTGGCTGGGAGTGACGGATCAGCTGGAGGAAGGCAGCTGGGTCTGGACTAATGGCGAACATACAAGTATTAGGTAAAAATTCCCTCCAGAGATTCCCCCAAAATGGAAAATAATTAGAAAATAAATGGAAAAAGGTGAAGTTGACCCACCGAAACATTGGGTTTTGGTAGTTTTACGTAAGTCAAAGGGTTTATGTTGGAAAAATGGTATTATCAGAGTGTTTTCTTGCTGGTGGTTAAAAAAAAAAAAAAAAAAAAAAAAAAAGGAGTTTAGTCGTTTCCTTCCCTCGAAATACAAATTTTGCCTCTTCCTGAGAGAGCTCCGCTGCTGTGGGGCTTGTTTTAATTTTTTTTCTTATTTTCTGTTTTCCTTTTTCTCCTTCTTTCTCCAGCTACTGGAACACGTGGACAGAGAACAAAGACAAGGACCAGAAGGACTGCGGCAGCATCGGACCTGGCGGCATCTGGAACGACGACAGATGCTCCCACACCAACCACTGGATTTGCGAAAAGTCCTGGAACTGCTGACTTCAGCATTATTTTTTCCCATTTCCAGATAATTTTCAGTGCGCCTATAAAAAAAAAAAAAAAGTACATTTCAAACTTCCTGTGCAGGAGCTGGATGAATTTATGTGGCTCCGGGGGGGGAGCCAGAGGCTCCACGCTCCCATTTTTTTGCCTATTAATGATGTGCAAATCCCTAAAAATCAGTAGAATCCCTGTGAACCCCAACCTTGCAAGCCTGACCCACAACCTATGGAAAAAAAAGGGATTTTTCAGTTAAAATAATCACTGTAAAAAGGTTAAAAATCCACTCAACAGTGCAAAACCAGTTCCATTCCTCAGCGCCGCTGAATTTCTCCTTCCCCCCCCAGCTCTGCTGCTGCATCGCGGTTTCTGCTTAACTCTCAGAAAAGACAATGTCAGTAAAATCTTCATCTTTTTCCCATTTCCTAAATATTTTTTTCCACATTTATCCTTTTCTCCCCCAAACGTCAGCCCCCATCTGTGCCCCACAGCCAAAAAACCCTCCAAACCCCAATTCTGCTCATTTATACATTTCTTAATTCAGCACACCACCACCCAATAAAACTTTTTTTTTTTTCCCTAAGAAACACAGCACGCGCCGTTTGGTCTTTTTTTGCCCCAAATAAATTAAACAGCCCCACCAGAGTCATCCTGGTGCCTGAAAATGTCTGGAATCAAAGGAATCCCGTTAAAATGGTGGTGTGATGTTAACTCTTGTTTTTTAAAGGGTTATAAGCTACAAAAATCGATGTTTTGGGGGAATTTATACATTATTGATCAGTAGAAACGCAATGATTCGTTACGGGTAATGAAATTCCCTCTCTGGGTTGAAAATTAACCATGGGATCTCCCTTCCCCCCCAAAAAATTAGGAAACTTGAGCCAGGCTTAAGAAATTTGCTGTAAAATCAATAAAAAAAGGACCCAGGGCAGAAAGTGAAACTGGTTTTAGGCTAGTTTGGGCTGGTTTTCAACACACAAAAAATCAATTGGTGGCAGAACATACATGAAGAGACACTTCTGCCCTCAACAAAAATTTCTTAATTTAACCAAAATACCCATTTCTAGCAGGGAAATGGGCTGGTAGGGGGGTGATCCCTGCTGATGTGGGGGATCATCAGAGCTGTAGGCTCTGGTGATGGCGACTGGGGGTTACTGGGAGCACTGGGGCTGAAGGGTACTGCGAGGGCAGTGGAAGCATGGACTGGGGGTTACTGGGAAGGCACTGGGAGCTCTGGGGCCAAAGAGGGTACTGGGAACACAGGAAGCACTGGGCTGGGAGGTACTAAGAGGCTACTGGGAGCACTGGGAGTACTGGAGCAGGGAGACAGCCCAGTCCCAGCATTGGGGGGGTACTGGGAGGGAACTGGGGCAGGGACACAGCCCAGTCCCCTCACTGGGGGGGCAGTGGGGCAGGGAGACAGCCCAGTCCCAGCACTGAGGGTTACTGGGAAGGCACTGGGGCACGGACACAGCCCAGTCCCAGCACTGGGGGGGCACTCGGGGGGCACTGGAAGTGTAAGGGGGCAGTTCCCAGGGCCCCCCAAAGCCACCATCCCCCCTCACCTCTCCTCAGGAGCCTCATAGGCGTTTCTCGACGCCCCATTGGCTGAGCCCTGCTGCCCATCTCAGCTCACAGCCAACCACCACCTTCTCTGTGCTCTGGGGGGGGGGGGGGAGGTGGCTTTTCCCCTTAGCACCGCCTCCCAGGCCCAGCGCTGCCCATTGGCTGGCACCACCACCGTTCAGCCCACCCAACCGCACGATAGGCCTCCTCCTGCTCCCACCTCCTGGCACCGCCCAACTCCCACCTCCCACCAATCAGACACCTCTCTGGCTCTTGGGGGCGGGAAAGACACCCTCAGCACCCTTGGCTGCCATCCCCTGTCAATCAAGAGCTAGCCAGAAGCTAATTGGCCTCGGGGGGGAAGTGAGGCGGGGCTTGACTGGCTCAAGACCCCACCCACTCTTGTCTCTAGGCCTCAGGGTGGGGGGGGCACCCATGCTCCCCTCCTTGGAGTGGACCCAGGGATCTGGGCCCCCCCTTCCCAGACCCCCAAGTGGACCCATGCGTTCCCCTCCCCGGCCACATCCAGCCTGACTCCTCAGGGATGAGCCACATGCCTTTAATCAGCTTTTTTCAGCCCAAAAATAGCCGCTGGAGCTGCGGGGCGAAGGCAGCCGGAAAAGGCCGAAACCAGAGTGATCCCAAGGGAAAACACACTGGAAGTGGGTCACTCTGCAGGAAAAGGTCAGAAATGGGGCAAGCGTGAAGGGAAGCAGCTGGAAAAATGGGGCAAAACTGCTGGGAAAATGGTGGAAATGGGTCGTTCCATGGAAAAATGCTGGAAATGGGTCAAGTGTCGGGAGAAGAATGCTGAAAATTAGGTGATCCTTGGAGAAAATGCTGGAAATGGGTCAAATCTGCAGGAAAAATGCTGGAAATGGGACATCCCACAGAAAAATGATGGGAATTGGTCGTTTCTTAGAGTAAGTGCCGCAAGTGGGTTAAAACCAACCAGTGGAACAACTCTGGAAATGGGTTGTTCTGTGAAAAAATGCTGTAAATGGCTCAGTCTTGAGGGGAAATACTGGAAATCGGTTGTTTCTTTGGAGAAAACCCTGGAAATGGGTCAAATCTGCAGGAAAAATGCTGGAAAATGGTCATTCCACAGGAAAATGCAGGAAATGGGTCAATCCTGGGGGAGGAAGCAGCTGAATACAGATTGATTCCAGAGGAAAATGCTGGAAATTGGTCATTTCTTGGCGAAAATGCTGGAAAATGGGTCAGATATGTGGGGAAAATACTGTAAATGAGTTGTTCTGCAGGAAAATGCTGAAAACAGGTCAGACCTGTGGGGAAAATGCTAAAAACAGGTTGTTCTGCAGGAAGAAGCAAGCTGGAAGTGGGTCAAATCAGCAGGAAAACTGGGAAAATGGGTTGGATCTGCAGGAAATATGCTGGAAGTGGGTCAGATGTGCTGGAAAATAGCTGGAAATGGGTTGGATGCACTGGAAAACTGCTGGAAATGGGTTGGATGTGCTGGAAATGGGTCAATCCTGGGGGGCACCCGCTGTCACTTCTCCCACGTGCAGCCCTGTGCTGTGCTGTGGCTCTGCGGCCTTTCCCCTTCCTGGGGACAAAAAGGGGCCACACTGGGGTGAAACGAGGACAAAATGGGGCAAAAATGGGGCAGAGGTTCTGGTGGTTTCTTGCCAGACCCCCAAGCACCCTGGGGTCCAGGCAGCCCCCCCTGTGCCACCCCTGGCCCCCACCTCCTTTTGGTGGCAACCAGAAGACCCAGATGTTTGGGTGCCCACCCAGCACCCCACAGGGACCAAGGTGCCCACTCAGCACCCTACAGGGACCCGGGCGATGGGGTGCCCTTACCATGACATAGGTGACATGTATCTCCGTGGTGGGCATCTCCTGGGGGTGTGCTCTTTGCCCCAGCGCCCTAAACCAGCGCTGGTACTGCTCCGTCACCTGTGGACGGGACCCACAGTTGTGTCCCGAGTGTCCCTGTCCCCTCTGACGGATCCCACACCTGGGTCCCCCCCCATGGTACCTGCCGGTTGAGGACGCAGTGCACAAGGAAGATGAAGGCTCCCTGCAGGCTGTTGACGATGGTGAAGATGAAGGCCACCGCTATATTGTCCCCCCGCGCCTGCAGGAAGCCCAGACCCCACGTGCAGCCCAGGATACAGATGTGCGCCAGCGCCTTGAACGTCATCAGCCTGACGGAACACTCATTTTGCTCTTTTTTCCACCCAAACCCCATCCCAGATGCTCTTCATCCTCCCCTCAAAACCCGACATGCTTCCCACCAACGCAAAAACCCACCGGGTGTTTTTTAGAGCCGTGACATCAGCATTGAGGGAGGAGAGTTTGTCCCGCAGCGTCCAGAGGGTGGTGAGAAAAAATAGCAAATTAACCTGTGCAGAAAGCAGAAAACCATCATTTTGCAAGACAGGGTCCACGGGGTGTAAATTTGGGGTGGAAAAGGGTCAACGGTGCAAAACCGTGCACCGTGGCATGACCTTCACCGAGCACACCCAGCCCGTGGGATGTTTGCTTAATACCGTCCTTAAACAAACAAATGCATTTGTTCTTTTTATGCAAATCTTCAAAATTCTTCAATTTGGGGTCTATGGGGGAAGAGCCATGGCCACGATCATCGATTTGGGGTGGAAAAGGGGCCAATGGTGCAAAAAACCCATCATTAACACACTGTGGTGCAAACTCTGCTGAGTACACCCAGCCCATAGAAGGTTTGCTTAATACTGTTCTTAAAGGTAAGTCTAAGTTTGCTCTTTTTTCTCCCAATTTTTCCCCCTCCGCCTCCTTTCAGCGGCAAGACACCCACCAGGATGATGACACAGACAGGGCCGAGGAAACTCCAGATGAAGCCTCCCTCCGTGCTCAGCCAGCAGCTAAAAAAGGGAGAAAAAGGGAAGAATAGCCCAAAACCCTGATTTTGGTGGCATGAAAATACCCACGAGCTGGATGCTGTGGCATCTTTTTTGGGGGCGATTTAGGCAAAACGTCCGATGTTCTCCATCTATGATCCCACCCCACTTGGTTGACCCGAGCCTTGGTGCTGGTGGGACTCACTAGTGCTCGGTGCCGTAGCCATCAGGATGGACGGCGGCGGAGACGGCCACCACGATGGCCGGCACGCCGTAGCCCACGGGGTAGATGTATCTTTTCCTGAAGCGACTGGCACTGGTGTAGTTGAGGACACGCAGGTTCCTGACAGTGAGGAAGAGATGCAAACCCTCCAGGAACATCCAGGCAAAGCAGGCAAGGAAGAGGTAGTGGAGAAAGCCTGCCGTGATGGCACACGCCAGCTGGATGGGGAAAATGGAGGCCGTGCTGGGCTTCCCAGTGTGACCACAGTGTGGTCCAGGGAGGTGGTGACATCTCCAGCACTTGGAGATGTTCCACACACCCGAGCATGGCCTCAAGGAACCTCAAGAAGGTGGAGATGCTGGGGGCAGACCAGAGACATCCAAATGTCTCTTGCAAGCTGAGCTATCCTGTAGTTCAGTTGGCTCCACCCACCCAGAGGAAAAAGGGACCCAAGAGCCTTGAGGAACCCCAACTGGGTGGACCTGCTTTGAGTTGGGGTTGGTCTGGAGACCTCCAAACATCCTGTTCAACCTTGGTTATCCTGTAATTCAGGTGCTTTCACTCACCTGGAGAGAGATGAGACCCAACAACTCTGAGGAACCTCAACTAGTTGGACCTACTTTGAATGGAGATTGGTCTGGAGACCTCCAAACATCCCGTTCAACCTCATTTATCCCATAATTCAGGTGCTGACACCCACCTGGAGCAAGAAGGGGACCAAGAACCTTGAAGAACCTCAACTAATTGGACCTGCTTTGAGTTGGCGTTGGACCAAACCTTCCAAACTCAGTTATCCCATAATTGGGGTGCTTTCACCCACCCAGCATGAGATGGGACTCCCAGCAGAAGGTCTGCTGGAGCTGTTAGGGTAGAGGCTACAGCCAAGAGCCATGACCCTGGCTTCTTTTCCCCACAAGCTCCCCAAAGACCTTGAGGAGGTCCTGGGGAGCTTGAGGAGGCTCCAAAGACCTCGTGGAGACCTAGAGGAGCAAAATAAGATGCTGAGGAGCCCCTGATGCTCCCAGATGCTCAAGGAGACCCTGAGGAGCACAGGGAGACCCCAAGGAGGCTCAAGGAGCCCCTGAGGAGCATGTGGAGACCCCAAGCAGGCTCAAGGAGACCCTGAGGAGCACATGGAGACCACAGGGAGGCTCAAGGAGCCCCTGAAGGCTCCAAGATGCTCGAGGAGCCCCTGAGGAGCATGTGGAGACCCCAAGGAGGCTCAAGGAGCCCCTGAAGACTCCAGGATGCTCGAGGAGCCCCTGAGGAGCATGTGGAGACCCCAGGCAGGCTCAAGGAGACCCTGAGGAGCCCCTGAAGGCCCCAAGATGCTCAAGGAGACCCCAAGGAGCCCATACCCTGTTGGCAGTGTGGGGCATGGCCACGAGGAAGAGGAGGTTGGCAGCAAAGAGGCAGATGCTGAGCTGCAGGTGGAGAGTGACGCTGACACTCCAGAGCGAGTGGCACAGGAGGAAGGTGACGATGGCGAGGAAGAGGCAAACCAGCGACACCGACATCCCCACGTAGGTCACCACCGTCAGCGCGAAGCTGTCCTGTGGGCGACGTCACGCTCACGACATCGTGCGAGCCCCATCCGGCACGTGGCCCCACAGAGCCGTTTGGGAAGGAAGAAAACACCTCAAAAATGGGTATTTTAAGGGTGCAAATGGGATCTTACCGTGATGGGGTGGATGGCTGTGAGGATGGCGAAGGCGGAGAAGTGGTTGCAGGCGCAGATGGAGTGGAGGGTGTCACCCCCGACACGGGTGCAGCCTGAGGGCGTCCAGTGGCCTTCGGTGCCCATCAGCTGCCAGGACATGCAGCGCGGCTCCTCACCCGCCCGGAGCGCCTGCAGAGCACGGCCTGCTCAAGACATGTCCTGCGGCCCCAGGGAGGGGCTGCACCACCCCTTCCCACCATCGGTTTGGATGTGGAACGGGATGGGGATGTGCTGAGCTTGAATTTGCACCAGGATGGGGATGTGCTGACCCCGAAATTGCACAGGATCCAGGTTTGCACCGGGATGAAGATGTACCGACCCCAGATTTGCACAGGATCTGGATTTGCACCTCGATAAGGATGCACCAAACCCAGATTTGCACGGGATCTAGATTTGCACCAGGACTGGGATGCACTGATCCCAAATTTGCATTGTGTTGGGGATGCAGTGACCCCAGATTTGCACAGGGTCCAAATTTGCCCCAGGATGGAGATGCACCAAACCCAAATTTGCACTGTGATGGGGATGCAGTGACCCCAGATTTGCATGGGATCTGGATTTGCACCAGGTTGGGGATGCACCGACCCTGAATTTGCACAGGATATGGATTTTCATGAGGATGGAGATGCACGAAAACCAAATTTACACTAAGACAGGGATGCACCAACCCCAAATTTGCACGTGATCCAAGTTTGCACCAGGACAGAGATGCATCAGATCCAAATTTGCGCTGGGATGGAAATGCACTGAATCCCAGTTTGCACTGGATCCAAATTTGCACCATCATGGGGACGAGCTGAATCTTGCAGCAGGACAGGGATGCACCAAATGCAAATTGGCATCAGGGTGGGGATGCGCCAAATCCAAATTTGCATCAGGGCGGGGATATATGGACCTGAATTTGCACAGGATCCAGATTTGCACAGGGATGGGGATGCACCAAATCCAAATTTGCATCAGGATGGGGATGCACCAAGTCTGGATTTACACTGCATCCAGATTTGTACCAAGACAGGGATGCACCAAATCCAAATTTGCACCGGAACAGGGATGCCCCAACCCCAGATTTGCACAGGAGCCCAATTTGCACCAGAACAGGGATGCACTGACCCCAAATTTGCCCCGGGATGGGGATTCACCCCCAAAGTTCACCATCACCACGCTCCAAATTTGCACCATCACGATGCCCCGTTGCCAGCCCCACCATAATTTGGACCAACGCACTTGATGCAACAAACCCTGTTGTCCTTCCTCGTGCAAATCCTGATCCCGCGCACCCCTCAGCAGACACCCCCCCCCCCCCCAAACCCCAGGGCAGCCCCCCAGCACCCACCGTGCGGTGCTGCAGGGTGATGTTGAAGGTGGCATCAAAGGTGACGCCAGTTTTCCCCACGGTGCCGCTGACTACGTGGGAGTTGAGCTTTCCCTGGTGCAGCTCCGTGACGCTGCTCAGCAACTCCTTGTAGACGATGAAGGCCACCACGTGCTTGCCTGCCCAGAGAACTGGGTCAAAAAAACCACCCCCAAAATACCAAATTGGTGGTGGTGGTGGGGGGGGATGTTTGAGCTTTTTGTTTCTTGCAGCGGCGTGGTGGCCATACCTGCCTGGGTATGGCTCACCACCTCATGGCAGCTGATGGTCAGGTTCTCCTCACCCACCGCCAGCACCAGCGTGGTCCGGGGGCAGTTGTCATGCACCACCTCCACCGTGGCCTCTGATTTGGGGTGAAAAAAGGCTTTTTTTAGGGTCTTTTGCCTGCCTTGGGTGCCACTTGTGCTCTTGCAGAGCTCCGGGGAAGGGATGCGGTGATGCCACCAAGCTGGTTCTTGGGGTGTTGCAATGCTTTTGGGGGCATTGCAATGCTTTTGGGGGGCCTTGGGGGGGCACCCATGGGTGCTGGCGTACCCACGGTGGAGATATTAAAGTTTTGGGTGCTGGAGCCAAGGCCTTTGAGGGCCATCTGCAGCACCACGGCTTCGGTGGTCTGCAGCAGCAGGTCCATGGCTAGGGCGGTGGAGTAGTGATGCGTGACTCTCTTTATCTGCTCCAGCGCGGCCTGGGGAGGGGACAAGGGAGGGCACACGCGTGTGTCAGGGCACACGCGTGTGTTGGGTGTGCAGGGATGCACACAGGGATAGACACGTGTAGGGGACAGACACGGGACATGCACACGTGTAGGGGAGGGACGCGTGTGCAGGGGGTGCACACAGAGATACGCATGAGTAGGGGTGCACATGTGATGGACGCACGTAGGGGATGCACGCAGGGCATGGACACATGTAGAGGGTGAACACAGAAATGCACACATGTAGGGGATGCATGTGCAGGACAGACATAGGCCATGCACATATGTAGGAGACAGACACCGGGACGGACATGTGTAGGGGATACACGCTGAGGGGATTCACAGGAGGATGCACACGCGTAGGGGCTGGACGTGGGGTTGCACAGACACGTAGGGGATGGACACGGGACGCACGTGTGTAGGGGTTGACACGGTGTTGCACACGTGTAGGTACATGGGAGCGCACGCACGTCTAGGGGCTGGACACGGGATGCGCACATGTAGGGGATGCACACATGTGCAGTGGGTGGACGCACACGGGGACACACAGACACCCCCACCCCTGCGTCACCTGCAGGTTCTCCTCCGTGGCCTGGGTGCAGGCAGTGTTCAGGCGCTCCTGGGTGACCTGCAGATGGGCGCAGCGGGTGGCCTCCGGCAGGGTCTGGGGTGCAGGGGTGTCAGCATCAACCCACACCCCACAGGTGTCTGTCTGTCTGTCCCTCCCTGCCTCCAGCCCACCATCCCTCCCTCTGTCCATCCAGCCCTCCATTCCTCCACCCCTCGTCCATCTACCTGTCCCTCCACCCCTCCCTCCATCTGTCCATTTATCTGTCTGTCCCTCCCTTGCTCCAACCATCTTTGTCCCTCCCTCCCTTTGACCATCCATCTGTCCATCCCTCCCTCTGTCCATCCATCTGTCCCTCCATCCCTCCCTCTGTGCCCCCATCCATCCATCTGTCCCTCCATCCCTCCCCGTCCATCTGTCTGTTCCTCCATCTGCCCATCCCTCCCTCCATCCTCCCTCCCTCCCTCCTTCCATCCGTCTGTCCATCTGTCCTCCCCTCCCTTTCCTCCTACCTGCCCTTGCCCCCCCCCAAACCCCACCTTGGTGTCCCTGCACGCCTTCCTGGCTTCCTCTAGACTGGGGATGGTACAGGTGGACTCTGGTTTGGGACCAAACTCTGCAGATTTGGGTCAGTTTGTGGCCTGTCAGGGAGGGGGGTGCCCCATCCTGCCCTGCCTGTGTGGCTCAGGGGGGGCTCAGCACCCCCAGAATGGGGGAAAAAAAGGGGGTAGAGGGTTAAAAAGGGGGATAAAGGATTAAAAGGGGGGGTAAAGGGTTAAAAAGGGGAGATAAAACAGGGGGGAAGTGGTAGAAATGGGGTGTTTGCCCCCTTACCCTGGCAGGAGATGGTGGAAGAGTTTTGGGGGGTGGGGACCATGCCAGGGGGGCACCCACAAACCCAGGGTTCCCTCTGGTCCCCCACCTTGTGATGACCCAGGCAGCAGCTGTTGATGGAGCAGAAGTGGGGACCACAGGACGCTGTGGGGAACATGGAGTGGGGGGGGGGGGGGGGGCGAGGGTGGAGACAGGACCCAGGTCTGAGCCTGACCCCCCTGATCTCCCACTGTGACCCCCAGATTCACCCCCCCCTTCACCCCCCCCCCAAACCCCTTACAGCCCCCCCAACCCCCCCCACTCACCTGTCTGGTCACCCTCGGTGGGGGGGAGGTGGCTCAGGAGGTGACACAGCACTGGGGACACACAAGGGGACATCAGCACCCCAGGACCCCCCCCCCCTCTTGAGGAGTGACCCCCCAGGATCAACTTCCCCATAGGGCTTAAACCCCACTTTTGGGGGTCAAACCCTGTATCAGTGCTCAAAATCCTCTTTTGGGGGTCAAACCTTAATTTTGGGGGCTCAATCCCCCCTTTTGTGGCTCATTCTTCCCCCATCAGGGCTCAGTGCTCCCTTTTGGGGGTTAAACACCCCCTTTTTGGGCTTCACACCCCCATCAGAGTTCAAAATCTTTTTTGGGTGGGCCAAATCTCCCCTTTTTGGGTCGAAACCCTCCTTTTAGGGTTCATCCTACCCATACGAGAGCTCTGAACCCCTTTTTTGGGGCTCACCCTCCTCCCCTCAAAGCTCAAATTTTTCTTTTGGGGGCTCGCCCCCCTGCCATGAGGTGCCAAAACCCCCTTTTGGGGCTCCACCCTCCCCCATCAGGGCTCAAACCCTTCTTTTGGGGGCTCAAGACCCCATTTTGGGGCCTCAACCTCCACCCCCCCTAGGCTCAAACCTATCATTTAGGGACTCAACTCCCCATTTCAGGGCTTGACACCCCCCTCCTAGCTCCAGAAGCCCCATTTTGGGGCAATTTCAGGCCATTTGGGGCTGCTTTGCACTGCAGCTCTTACAGCCCCGACCTACTTCCGTCCCTGCCTCAGTTTCCCTTTTCCCATTTCCCTCCTTTTCACCCCAATCCCCCCCCAGGGGGGCTGGTGCACAACTCACCCCAGAGGCAGGTGGCAAGGAGGGGGCACCCCATGACAGGAGACAGGACAGGGGACGCAGGAGCCCCGCGGCGCCGGTGGCAGAGGGGAAGTAGCACCGGCCAGCCCTGAAACCACCAAACAGCCCCACAAACCGCTTCCCCCCCCCTCCCCATTCCTCCCTTCCCCACCCCCCTCCTCCCCCCCCCCCCCCCCAGTGTGGGCTGAGGCCTGAGGCCGCTCATGGCACGTAACAGCGGTGATGGGGCTCCCCCACCTGGATACCTGGGTCCCTTCTTGGAGGGACTGACCCCGTGGCCTCGTCCACGTCCCCACCTTGGATGCCTGGGTTCCTTTTTGGAAGTGTTGACCCCATGACCTTGTCCCAACCCGGACGCCTGGGTCCCTTCCTAGCAAAAGTGACCCTACAACCTCATCCATGTCCTCTGCCCGAATGCCTGGGTCCCTTCTTGGAGATGTTGACCCCATGGCCTCATCCCCACCTGGACAACTGGGTCCTTTCCTAGTGAAGGTGACCCTATAATCTTGTCCGTGTCCCCTCTCTGGACACCTGGGTCTCCTCCTGGAGACATCAACCCCATGGTTTCATCCCTGCCCAGACACCTGGGTCCCCTCCTGGAGACATCAATCCTGTGGTCTCATCCCTGCCTGGACATCTAGGTCCCTTTCCGGAGACATCAACCACGTGGCCTCATTCCTGCCCGGATGCCTGGGTCCGTTCCCAGAGAAACCGACTGCACAACCTTGACCTCGTTGCCCGCCTGGATGCCTGGGTCCCTTCCCGGAAAAAACCAACCCCGTGACCTCATCCCCCACCCAGACGCCTGGGTCCCTTCCTGCACAATCTGACCCTGCAGCTCGTCCTCATCCTCATTTATTGTCCCTCCTGGGCGGGAAGAGGCATAAATTAATAGGGGCTGGGAAGGATGGGGAGGGATGTGGTAGCCTCGGGGGGGGAGACGACACAGGTGGTGGGACACAAGGTGGTGGATGGGATGGGGTGGGGGTCCATGGTCAGCAATACTCCGAGTAATCTTCCTCCACGTAGTTTGCAGGGAACCATCCAACCTGGGAGAAGGAGGACACGTTGGGAAAAGGTGTGAGGAGCTCGGGGGGGGGGGGGGAGCTTGGGGTGGGGAAGGTGCCATACCCGCCCGTAAATCTCTCCTTTCCACCAGCCTGGATGGCCCTTCTTGCTGAGGACACGGATGATGTCGCCCTCCCGCAGCGTCAGCTCCGTTCGGTCCCGGGCGCAGAAGTCATAGCGGGCTTTGGCAGAACCAAAGCTGCGCACGGCTCCTGGGGAAGGGGAAGACATGGACATGTACGAGTCCCCCAGGTCATCCCCCAGGGCTGCCCAAGTCCCCTCCATCTGGTCCATGTGGCCATTTGTGCCCCCTTGAGTGTTCCACGGTCCTTCCCTCAACCCACCCCTTGGCCATCTCCATTGACATGTCCCCAGAACCTAGCTGTCCCCCTTGGCCCAATCCCAACTTGTCCCTCTTGGCCATTCATCCCTCTTTGACTCATCCCATCGCTGATCCCTCTACCCATCTCTTGGCCATCACCAATGACTTGACCCCATGACTCAACCACCCCCCTCATCCCTGTCCCTTCAACTTATCCCCCTCGGCCATTTGTCCCCCTCAACCCATCCCATGGCTGCTCCTCTCCCTTGACCTCAACCATTCCCTTGACTCATCCCTTGGCCATTGCCCTTGTCCCATCCCTGTGACTCAACTGTACCCCTCAGCCTGTTCTCTTCACCATGACCAAAAGAGGACCCCACCATGTCCATCCCACCACCACTGCATCCACCCCACCACTCTCATTCTGATGGGGGACTCCACCACCTCCATGCCACCCCATCCCTCAGGTCCTACCAGGTGGCCGGGGACCAGCCCGGCTCTCGGGCTCCTTGAAGGGCACCACAAGTGCCGTGTCAAGGGTTTTGAAGCAATCCTTGAGCGAGCTGTGCTGGTAGAACTCCACCAGCTCCTGTGGACATGGTCAAGCCTTGGGGTCACCACTAGCCCCCAAACTCAATGTGATGGGGACCCAGAGATCTGGGGCGGGGGGGGTTGGCAGAGAAGGGGGCTCCAATGCTCACCACCAGCCCCTTGAACGCCTTCTTCTCAGTGACGCGGTAGAGCCCCTCTGCCGTCATCACCTTGATGTGCTTCACCTCCCCGCGGTACCTGGACAGGGGAACATGGGGGGCTGAGTCAGGGACCATCCTGTGTCCCCCCCCGGGAAGCGTCCCTGGTCCCTACTTGATGCTGATGGCGAATTCGCCGGCGTCCTTCACCCGCTGTCGCACCAGGAAGGCGCCGTCGGAGCGGGGCATCAGGAGCTGCTCGGCTTCCCCCCGCTCCATGGGACCAGCGTACCTAGGGATTAAGGGATGGGGGTCCTGAGCCCCAAAACAGGCATCCCCTGCCCCTCCCCGGGGCGATTCGAGGGGATGTAGGGAGGGAGGGGGAACTGGGGGCTATGGGGCAACCCAGATGAAGGATTTGGGGGGGACATGAGGAGGGTTGGGTACCCCTGCGGAAGGATTTGGGGGGGCCCCTGGGAGCTACGGGGTGATCACAGGAAGGATGGGGGGCTCAGAGGCAGATTTTGGGGGTCCTAATGCCTATGCGGTAACCCTGAGGAAGGATTGGGGGGGGAGCAGGAAGGATGGAAAGTTCAGGGGAGGATTTGGGGTGACCCCAGGAGGGATGGGGGACCCTGGGAAAGGATTTGTGGGACTCTGAGGGAGGATTTGAGGGGCCCCAGGAAGGACAGAGGGCTCAGGGAGGATTTGGGGGGTGGACATGGAGGAGAATTTGGAGTGACCCCAAGAGGGATGGAGGACCACAGGAGGGATTTTGGGGGCCCTAGGAGCAATGGGGTAACTACAGGAAGGATGAAGGACTCCAGGAAGGGATCTGGGAGGTCCTGGAGGACATAGAGTGACCCCAAGAAGGATGGGGTGACCCTGAGGGGAGATTTGGGCTGACCCCAGGAAGAATAAGGGCCCCAGGGGATGATTCATGGGGTCCTGGGGGCTACAGGGTGACCCTGGGGGAGGACTGGGGAGGTCCCCAGGGGTTATGGGAGCCCAGAGGAGGATTTGGGGTGCCCCAGGGGCAATGGAGAACCCCAACACCGACCAGGGGTAGACGGAGAGATCTGGCAGTGGCACCTGGGGGAGAGAAACAGAGTTGGGGATCAAGGGGGGACAGAAGGTGACTCCTCTGAGACCCCTGTGTATCCCACAGACACACCCCCAAATCCCAGGACACCCCAGATATCTTGGGGACATCAGGGTGGGTGCAGGGGCTCCTGGGGATGTTTTGGGGTCCCCATACTCACGCAGATGAAGGGTCTCACAACGGCGCAAGGGAACCAGCCCAGGTCACCGTTGGCCACGTTCCTGCCCTAGGGATGAAGGACCAGGGGGGCCATGGGGGTCCAGCGAAGGACCACAGGAGGCCCAGCCTGGCCATGGGGGTCCAGCCCATCTCCATTGTGGGGGTTCAGCATGGCCACAGAGGTCCAGCCCCATCATGGGGGTCCAACCTGGTTGTGGGGATCTGGCCCAACCCCATCGTGGGGGTCCAACCCAACCATGGCTTCCCAACTCATCAAGGTCTAGCCCATCACAGCCATTGTGGTCTGAGCTCACTATGGGGGTCCATCCCAGCTCATCATGAGGGTCTATTCCAGCATGACCATAGTGGTCTGCCCCCATAGCAGAGATCCATCCCAGTATGGCCATAGTGGTTTGCCTCCATAGTAGAGGTCCTTCCCAGCATGGCCATGAGGGTCTGCTCCCATAGTGGAGGTTCATCCCAGCATGGCCATAGTGGTTTGCCTCCATAGCAGAGGTCCTTCCCAGTATGGCCATAGTGGTTTGCCTCCATAGTAGAGGTCCTTCCCAGCATGGCCATGAGGGTCTGCTCCCATAGTGGAGGTTCATCCCAGCATGGCCACAGTGGTTTGCCTCCATAGCAGAGGTCCTTCCCAACATGACCACGAGGGTCCCATCCCCACCTGCCACCAGAGCTGCTCAGCCTCAGCCACGGTGACCTCCACAACGTCCCCAGGGCTGAGACGTAGGGCAGGACCCAGGGCCCCCGGCGGTGGGGGGATGCCGCTGTAGTGCTGGCTCGCCTCCATCTTGGGCAACCCTGGAAGGAGGACACACGATGGGGAGTGGGGGTGGGGGTGAACCCACCATCCAGGGCACGGACACCCCCTCTACCCCCTGAACATGCGGACCCAGGTGTCCGGGCCCCCCACGTTGTCCTCACCCAGGTCTCCCCTCTTCTTCTCAGTGCCCGGCCGCTGCGACTTGTTCTGGGGAGCAACGAGACCCCAGTTAGTCCCAGGGGGGTGGTACATGACACCCCCCCAGGGCTTCTCCACTCCCAAATTCAGGGCATTTCAGCCCATTTTGCTGTTACCTTCCTTGTGCCAGAGCCTAGATCTGTGGGGTGGAAGAGGAAATACTCATTAGTTGGGAGTATTTAACCCCTGCCCTGATTAACACTTGGTGCTAATTAGGCTCCTGTGGGGGTGGGTGGCCCTCGTTAGGGTATCCCATAATGCTCTGCTCTGCCTGGGCCACCCCTTAATGCATTGCTCCACCTGGGCCACCCCTATCCCACAACACCCTGCTCCATGTCGGCCATCTTGTATCCCACAATGCCCCACTCCCCATCCCACAGTGCCCCACTCCCCAAAGCCATGATGCTCCTCTCCCCATCCCACGATGCTCCCCCCCCCACTATCCCACAATCCCCATCCCCGCGATATCCCATGATGCCTCTCACCGGCGCCGCCCCTGCCGCAGGTTCCCAGCCGCCCCAGACACTCCTTGTGCGCGGGGGCCCGGCACCGGCTGCAGCGGTAGCCTTGGTAGAACGTGCCCCTGGGGGAACACCAGGACGTGAGGGGACACCCATTGGTCCACCTGCACCCACCTACGTCGGCCCACCCAGGACTGACCCAATCCTAGACCCACCTGGGCCTTGGGCCAACCCAGTTCTTGACCCACCAGGTCTTTGGCCCATGTTGGTCTTGGCCCCTCCAGGATCAACCCTCCTTGGTTTCATCCCACCCTGGTCTTGACCCACCTTGGCCTCCACCCAATCCTTGACCCACCTTGGCCTTGGGCCACTCAGGGCTTGACCCACCAGGTCCTTGACCCACCCAAGACTTGACCCATGTTGGCTTTGGCTTACCCAGGACTCAACCTACCCAATCCTTTACCAGCTCAGACCTTGACCCACCCAAGGCTTGATCCACCTTAGCCTCAACTCACCCAGACCTTGACCCATCGAGACCTCGTACCACCTCCAATCACCGAGACGGGGCCTCCCCTTCTCCCAGAGACTCCCAACCCCATCTCCCAGGTCACCCTGTCCCCCATTGTCTCCCCAAGAGAGTGGGGGACATAATTTTGGGGTCCTACCTCAGCAACATCTGGCAGGCCCTGCACGATGTGGTGTCCTCAAAGGAGAACATCTGGAAGTCATGCCCGTCAGCCAGGGCATGCTCAGGGAAGATGTTGGAGCTGGCAAGAGATGGAGGGACCTGGGTCTGGTGGGGGCAAATTGCCCCCCCCGGGGCCACTCAGCCCTCAGTGGGGCAGGTCCCCCCACCCCTGGGTGCAGTGGCACCTACAGGGCCATCTCAAACTGCTCCAGCCACTTTTTCTTCAGCTCACGGGTCTTGAAGAAGAGCTCGTAGCCCTGCAGCCCGGCCGTGTCGATGAGCAGGAAGGTGTGGGTCCACTGCGGGCATGGGTGGGACTCAGTGGCGCCCAGATGCCTGGGTTCACTCCCACCCGGATGCCTGGGGCCACTGGGGACCACATTCCTGGGGCCGCCAGGCTTCAGTGTGTCCGCTAAGGACCTGGACAACTTGGGTAGACCAAGAGCCTGGATGCTTGGGTCCACCAGACCTGGACAATTGTGTCCACCAAAGACCAGGATGCTGGGATCCACCAGATTTGGATGCCTGGGTTCATTGGGAAAAGGACACCTGGGGCCACTGGGAACCGGACAGGTGGGTCCACTGGGAAATGGACACGTGGGTCCACCAGGCTTCAATAGGTCCACCAAGGACCTGGACACTTGGGTCCACCAGACCTGGATGCTTGGGACCACCAGGGACCTGGACATGTGGGTTCTTAGGGAACACCTGGGTCCCAGGGTACCTTCTTGCCATCACGGGGGCCGAGGTCACCATCCCGCAGTTGGTGGCTTTGCAGGTCCACAACGTCTTTGGCCTCGTAGGAGTCCCCACGGCGCTTACAGATGATCAGGGCCTTGTCCAGGAGGAAGCCGTACCTGGGGACAGGGATGGGGGTGGCACTGGGTTCCCAAGGCCACCGTGAACCTTGGGATGTTCCCACCACTGCCCTGGAGTGGCCCTTGCTCTGTCCCCCCTGCTCTGTGACAAGGGTGTCCCCAAGGTGTTCCCGTGTTCCCATCCTTATGTCCCTATGGGTGTCCCCATGGGGGTGCCTGGTTTCCGATGTCCCCATGGTGTCCCTGTGGTGTCTCCATGTCCCCAAGGGTGTCCCCACATCCCTCTGTTTTCCTCATGTCCACATGGTGTTCCTGTGGTGGTCCCACGTCTCCATGGGTCTCCCTGTTGTGTCCCCATGGTGTCCTTGTGGTGTCCCATGTCCCCACGGGTGTCCCTGCAGCATTCCCATGGGTGTCCCCATGTTCTTCTGATGTTCCCATGTCCCCATGGGTGTCCCCATGGGTGTCCCCATGGTGCCCCTTGCCCTGTCCCACCTGTCCACCTTGGAGCGCCGCTCGGTGCTGGAGACCTTCAGCTCTCCGTCGATTTTGGGCCGTCCGAACTGTGCCAGGGACTGCGGCTGTGCCAGACATCAGCAGGGATGTGGGGGACATGGGGGGGACATGGGGGATTTGGGGGGACATGGGGGGGTCCCAGTGATGCTGGAGGGGTTTGAGGGATCCCCACCATGTTGTGGAGGCAGAACTGGATGCTTAGGAGGATTAGGGAGGGTCTGGGGGTGCAGGGGGAGCCGGGGCAGTTTGGGGGTGCCACAGGGTGGTTGGGGGGTCCCAGGGGAGGGGTGGGGGGGGTGGGGGGGAAATCGGGGGGGTCATCACCATGTTGTGGAGGCAGAGCTGGACACTCGTGAGCTGTTTCAGGGTCTCGTTGTCCCGTTTGACCTCGTTCACGCACTGCGCCAGGTCCTGGGGGGACACCAGTCAGGCACCCCCAAACCCACAGATACCCCTGGGGACACCCCAATACCCCCCAGCCTCCCTTGACCCTCAAATACCCCCCTGACCCCAAAGAGCCCCTCAGGAACCCCCAAATACCCCCCTAGGGCACCCACATTTCCCCCAGCACCCCCAGACCTCCCCGGGTACCCCAAGACCCACCCAGAACTCCCAGAACCCACAGGGAGCCCTTCAGGACCCCCCAGCCCCCCCAACTCCCCCTTCACCCCCTCAGGACCCACCCCAAGACCCCCAGGACCCCCTCAAGACCCCCCCAGACCCCCCAGAATCCCCTCAAGACCCCCCTGGACCCCTCTAAAACTCCCCAGGACCCCCTAAGATCCCCCAGGATCCCTCCAGACCCCCCAGACTCCCCCCAAGAGCTCCCTAGGACCCCTCTAAGACACCCCAGGAGCCCCTCAGGACCTCCCAAGGCCCTCCAGGATCCCCCAAATCCCCTCCAAACATCCCCAGAGCCCCTCTAGACCACTCCAAGACCCCCTAGGATCCCACCCAGCCCTCCAGGACCCCACAGGGCCCCCCAGTACCCCCTCCCGGACCCACCCTCATGGCATCCAGGGCCACCCGCAACCTTTCCCTCTCGGCCGGTTCCGGGGTCAGCTTCACCAGCTCCTGGGGGGGTCAGGGCTTGTCCCCTCCCGGCAGGGACCCAGGCATCCGGGGCCCCCAAGGGACCCCAGGTATACCCCCTTGATGGGATCCAAGGCTCCCCCTCCCCAGGGGGGACCTAGATGTCCCCTAAGGGACCCAGACATGCCCCAGGGGCCCCAGGTGTCCCCCCACCTCCCCAAGGGACCCAGGCGTGCCCCAGGGGACCCAGACGTCCCCCCACCTCCCCAAGGGACCCAGGTGTGTCCCAGGGGACCTAGATGTCCCCTGAGGGACCCAGGCATGCCCCAGGGGCCCCAGGTGTCCCCCCACCTCCCCAAGGGACCCAGGTGTGTCCCAGGGGACCTAGATGTCCCCTGAGGGACCCAGGCATGCCCCAGGGGACCCAGGCGTCCCCCCACCTTCCCAGGAGACCCAGGTGTGCCCCAGGGGACCTAGATGTCCCCTGAGGGACCCAGGCGTGCCCCAGGGGACCCAGGCGTCCCCCCACCTTCCCAGGAGACCCAGGCGTGCCCCAGGGGACCTAGATGTCCCCTGAGGGACCCAGGCATGCCCCAGGGGACCCAGGTGTCCCCCCACCTTCCCAGGAGACCCAGGTGTTCCCCAGGGGACCTAGATGTCCCCTGAGGGACCCAGGCGTGCCCCAGGGCACCCAGGCGTCCCCCCACCTCCCCAAGGGACCCAGGCGTGTCCCAGGGGACCTAGATGTCCCCTGAGGGACCCAGGCATGCCCCAGGGGACCCAGGTGTCCCCCCACCTCCCCAAGGGACCCAGGCGTGCGCCCGGTGAGCAGACCTGGAGCAGGAGGTGGTACTTGAGCACCCGCTGCATCGGCACCATCAGGAGGTCCCGTAGGGAGAAGCGCCCGTTGTTGGCTCGTTGGGAGCACTCCTGGGGGTCATGGGGGGTCAAAGAGGTCATGGGGGGTCACAGTGGGTCATGGGGGGTCATTGGGGTCAAAGTGGGTCATGGGGATTGGGAGGGTCTAGGGGACATGGGGGTCACAGGAGGGAGTCAGAGGGGTCATGGGGGGACATAGGGTCATGAGGGATCGGGGGGTCCCGGGGGGGGCTGGGAGGGTTCCAGGGGGACTGTGGGGGTCCCAGGGGGGTGTCAGGGGGTCCCGTGGAAGGGACTCAGGCATCTGGGTCCACCTGCAACTTCATGCGGAGGTCGGTGTTGGTTGCGAGCTGGTCGAGGCGCCGGGCGGCTGCTTCCACCTGGCTGCAGTAGCGGCCGTACAGCAGGAACCTGCAGGGATGGAAACTACCCAAATCCACCTGAACGCAGCCAAAATACAGCCAGAATCTGCCCCAAACTGAGCCAAAATCAAAGGTGACACCAGACCCGGAATCAGACCCAGAATGGACCCAGAATGGACCTGAAGTTGGACCCCAAATAGGCAGAATTGGCCCCCAAATGAACCTGAAGTTGGAGCCAAAATGGACAGGATTGGAGCTGATATCAGACCCAAAATGGGCAGCGTTGACCCAAAAAGGATCTGAAATTGGACTTGAAATGGACAGATTTGACCCCCAAATGGATATGAAGTTAGACCAAAAATGGACAGAATTGCACCCCAAACCAGACCTGAAATTGGACCCAAAATAAACTCATATTGGACCAAAAATGGATCCAAAATTGGCCCCCAAATGGACCCTAAAATGGGCCTCCCCCCACCTTTACACCCATTGCCCCCCTCAGGACCCCTCCAGGACCCCCCATCACCCCCCCCGGACCCTACTAGGACCCCCCCCCCCAGGTCTTTCATTGCCTCCCGCCCCCTCAATGCCCCTCACCTCTCCTTGTAGGCGAGGAAGAGGGGGGGCAGCCCGCGGCCCCCCCCGGACACTGTCAGTGCCCCCCGCAGCTCCCCCAGGAAAAGCCGGTGCAGCTGCAGCAGCTCCTGTGGGGTGAGGGGGGGTGTCATCCACTGAAAGAGGGGGGACCCCCCCCCTCCAGGACCCTTTTCAGATCCCCCAGACCCTTCCAGGACCCCCTGCTGTGGTTACTGGGGGTTACTGGGAGCACGGGGAAGGGTTACTGGGAGAACTGGGAGGGCTTACCAGGCATTTCTGGGAGCAGTGGGAGGGGTTGGTTGCTGGGAGGAGTTACTGGGAGCACTGGGAGCTCTAGGGAGTTACTGGGAGGAGTGGGATGGGTTACTGGGCATTACTGGGAGCACTATGAGGGGTTACTGGGAGCACTGGAGGGTTACTGGGAGGAGTGGGATGGGTTACGGGGCATTACTGGGAGCACTAGGAGGGGTTACTGGGAGCACTGGGGGTTACTGGGGTCACCTCGATGTTGATGAAGATGCTCTCGAGGTCTTGGGGCTGTAGGAAGTGCCGAAGCGGCCGCAGGAAGTGCTGTGGGCACTGGGGTTACTGGAAGCACTGGGAAGGGGTACTGAAGACACTGGAAGAACCTGTCCCAGTGCCCCATGTCCCTGTCCCCTGCATTGCCATCTCCACCCGTGTCCCACATGTCCCCCAGTGGCCCCAAGTGCCCCACATCTCCCATGTCCCCGTGTCCCCCCATGTCCCCTCATGTCCCCAATGTCACCCATGTCTCCATATCCCCCATGTCCCCCTGTCCCGTTATTTCCCCAATGTCCCACATGTCCCTCCCTGTCCCCAACAGCCCCTTATTTCCCCAATGTCCCCCCACATTCCCCATATTCCCCCATGTCCCCCCATGTCCCCATACTTCCCCAATGTCCCCCCATGTCCCTTCATGTCTCCCCATGTCTCCCATATTCCCCCATGTCCCTCCATGTCCCCCATATCTCCATATCCCCCATGTCCCCTTATTTCCCCAATGCCCCCCATGTCCCCTACATCCCCCATATTCCCACCTGTCCCCATGTCCCCTACATCCCCCATATTCCCACCTGTCCCCATAGTGCCCCAATATCCCCCCACATCTCCCCATGTCCCCCATATTCCCCCTTGTCCTCTAATGTCCCCCATGTCCCCTTATTTCCCCAATATTCCCCCACATCCCCCCTATTCCCCCATGTCCCCCCATGTCCCCAGTGTCCCCCCCATGTCCCCAGTGTCCCCCCCCATGTCCCCATCCCACCTGGCAGATGGACTCGAGGGTCTCGGTGTACCTCTCCTCCGTCTGTCTCAACTCCTGGAGGCAGCAGAGCCTCCGATCCACCTCCACCTTCTGTGGAGACAGTGGGATCCAGGTGTCCGGGGGGGAACGGGACCCAGGAATCCAGGAGGGGATGCAGGAATCGGGGAGGGGACCCACCATAGCCTGGGGGGGCTCCACCCGCATCAGGTCCTCGTAGATGTCGTCTCCGTCGTCCCCTTCGGCTTCGACGCAGTCGTAGAGGTCATCGTCCTCCTCTGCCGTGTCGCTGCGTGGGGACAGCCCGGTACCCCCCTGCACCCCGAATCCCCCCAGATCCTCCCCAATACCCCCTGGTGTTCCTCTAATGCCCCCCAATACCACTGCTACTCCTTTAATATCCCCTAATACCTCCTAATGTCCCCCAATAACCCTCTAACGCACCCCCAAACCCCCTGGTACTCCCCTGATATCCTAATACCTCCTGGTACCCCTTAAATACCCCCAGTCCCCCTCCACTACCCCTCTAGTACCCCCAGGTACCCCTCTAATACCCTTGATAGCCCTCTATTGCCCCCCAATAGCCCCTGGTGCCCCTCTGCCCCCCCTCAAATCTCTATAATACCCCCAATTTACCCATAATCCCCCCTAATGCACCTCTGTTGCCCCCCATACCCCCTGGTACCTCTCGAATACCCCAATACTCCCTAGTACCCCTCTAATACCCCCAAATGTCCCTTGAGACCCCTTATTAACCCCTTACACACCCAGGAATTCATTTAATCTCCCCCAATACCCCTGGTACCCTTCTATACCCCTTAATAACCCCCTAATGTCCCCTATGCCCCCAGTACCCCCCAAAACTCCCCTAGTGCCCTGCTAATGCCCCCTGGCACCCTAATACCCCCCAATACCTCCCCACTGCCCCTATAATGTCCCCGCACCCCAATACCCCCCAATACCTCCCTAGTGCTCCCTAATGCCCCCTGGCACCCCAATACTCCCCAATACCTCCCTAGTGCCCCCTAATGCCCCCTGGCACCCCAATACCCCCCAATACCTCCCTAGTGCTCCCTAATGCCCCCTGGCACCCCAATACTCCCCAATACCTCCCTAGTGCCCCCTAATGCCCCCTGGCACCCCAATACTCCCCAATACCTCCCTAGTACCCCCTAATGCCCCCTGACACCCCAATACTCCCCAATACCTCCCTAGTGCCCCCTAATGCCCCCTGGCACCCCCTAACCCCACCAGTACCTCCCAATACCCCCCTTAATACCCCCCGTGACTCTTAATACCCCCCTAATACCCCCCCAATATACCCCTAATGCCCCCTATCCCCCCAGTACCCCCCAATATCCCCCTAGTGCCCCCCCAATCCCCCCTCGCACCCTCAAATCCCCCCAATACCCCCCTTAAAACCCCCCTGAAACCCCTAACCTGTCCCCAGTACTCCCCGGTATGTCCCTAACACCCCGCAATCTGCCCCACTCACTCGATGAGGTCAGAGAGGCCGCTGTAGATGTCATCGTCCCCAATGCAGTCCTCGGTAGGGAAGGGCCTGGGGGGGGGACACAGCCCGGATGCCTGGGTCCCTCAGGGACCCAACGCCTGGGTCCCTTTGGGGAGGGGGCCCGGGGGCGGGTCCTCTGCACTCACGTGAAGCCTTTGCTCTGGGCGATGGGGGTCCAGGAGAGCGTTGAGAGGGTGTCAATCACCTGGGGACAGACAGGGGACATTTTGTTGTGAGAGGGGGGTGGAGCCGGACACCTGGGTCCCCCCCAGGTCTGACCCAGACACCTGGGTCCCACCTTGCCGAAGTCTTGGACGTCGAAGAGGTCAAAAGCGCCGAAGAGCCGGTGCTTCGGGAGCCCGAACTTGTCGGCGCAGGCGGTCAGGAAGGTGCGGATGTTCCTCAGGCACAGGAACTGTGGTAGCACCGTATCACCATCACCAGCACCATCACCACCCCCCCCATTGTCACCCCTATCGTCTCTATCACACCCATCGTCACCATTGCCATCATTGTCACCACCACCGTCATCCCCATCAGCACCATCAACCCCATCATCTTCTGCCATTTGTGACCACCGTTGTCACCACCATTGACACTGGCACGTCCATCATCTCCGTCACCAACACTGTCCTCATCTCTGTCACCTCCATCATCAACATCACCAACACTGTCACTCCCATTGGCAATGTCACCACCATCATCATCATGATCGTCACTGTCACCAACACCATTGTCACTGTCCTCCTCACTGGCACCAGCACCATCATCATCGCCACCATTGTGGTCATGGCCTTCGTCACCCCCATGGTCACCGTCACCATCAACATCACACCCATTGACACCATCATGGTCACCCCCGTCATCACAAACATCATCGTCACCACCGTCACCATCACTGTCACCCCCATCATTGTCATTCTCACCATCATCATCATCCCCATTGTCAACAGCATTGTCCATTGGTACCATCACCATTATCCCCATTTTCACCATCCGTCATTGTCACTATCAGCCCTGTTGTCAGTGTCATCATCATCCCCATTGGCACCAGCATCACCACCGTCATCATCATCACCCCCACTGTCACCATCACCACCATCGACCCCGTCATCATTGCCATCACCCCTGTTGCCATCAACCTCATTCACACCAGCGCTGTCATTGTCACTGTCACCATCATTCCCACTGGAACCAGCACCCCCGTACCCTTTCCTGGGGCAATCACCCCCCCGCACCAGTTACCCCACCCGGGGGCAGTTCCAGTCCCCTGGTGAGTATTTGCCCCTGGTCGTACCTGTGACATCTGGGGACGGGGACAGATGTCGCGGGGGGGCACGGCGCGGGGCAAGAGGGCGTTGAGGAGGTGGCAGAGCAGCACCCCGTCCCGCAGCGCCTGCGCCAGGTCCCACACCTGCCCCGCGGGGCTGCTCGCCCGGTGCCCTGCGGGAAGCACCCGTGCCGCCACCAGCCAGTGGGCACACTGCCGCCATGCCTCCATGGCGCCTGCTGACTGGGGGAGACAATGCCGATGGGGTTCCGGTGGGATGGGGAAGAGGGAGGAACCAATGGAGATGGGTCCAGGTGGGACCACTTCTGGGGAGGAGTCGATGGAGATGGGGTCCTGGTGGGACCACTTCTGGGGAGGAGTCGACGGAGATGAGGTTCTGGTGGGACCACTTCTGGGGAGGAGTTGATGGAGATGAGGTTCTGGTGGGACTACTTCTGGGAAGGAGCAGCAGAAGATGAGGTCCTGCAGTGCAACCACTTCTGTGGAGGAGCCAGTGGAGATGGGTCCTGGTGGGACCACTCCTAGGGAGGAGAGGCAGAAAATGAAGTCCTGCAGTGCAACCACTTCTCGGGAGGTTCCGATGGAGGTGAGGCCCTGGTGGGATGACTTCTGGTGAGGAGCTGATGGAGATGAGTCTTTGACCGCTTCTGGGGAGGCTCCTACAGCAAGGGGGGGGGTCTTTCCCCACCAAGAACCACCACGTCTGGGGAGGAGCTGGTGGTGATGGGGCCCCACGGCGCAGCCGCCGGCGGTGAGAAGTGGCTGGCGTCGGTCTCCTTCCCACCGCTGCCGTCACGCCTGGAGAAGACCGGGTGCCGATGGGCTCCTTTCCCCCCGGCACACCCACGTCTGGGGAGGGTCCGGTGGCCTTGGGGACCCCCAGGTACAGGCAGCAGCGGCAGTGGGACCCGGCCGAGCCTGGGGGTTCTCGGGGGTGCCGGAAGCCGGCAGTGCCGCGCCTGCGCCCTGGGGTGTCGCGGGGGACAATGGGAACGTCGGTGCAGCACCCGGATGCCGTGGTCCTTCCCGCCCCGGCGCCTGTGGCTGGGGAGGAGCTGCTGCCCCTGGGGGGGCCCCTGTGGTCATGGCCTGCGGTGGTGGTGGTGGTGGGGAGAATGGGGGACCCATGGGGGGACCCAGGCGTCCGAGGCCTGCACCCACACCGAGGGTCCCATGAGGGACCTAGGCATTGGGGCATGGTGACCCAATGGGTCCCATGAGGCGTCCAGGTCCTGCCAAGGGTCCCGGAGGGGCACCCAGGTGTCCGGGTCCTGCCAAGGGTCTGGGGGAGCACCCAGGTGTCCAGGTCCTGCCAAGGAGACCCAGGTGTCCGGGTCCTGCCAAGGGTCCCGGAGGGGCACCCAGGTGTCCAGGTCCTGCCAAGGGGACCCAGGTGTCCGGGTCCTGCCAAGGGGACCCAGGTGTCCGGGTCCTGCCAAGGGTCCCGGAGGGGCACCCAGGTGTCCGGGTCCTGCCAAGGGTCCCAGAGGGGCACCCAGGTGTCCAGGTCCTGCCAAGGGGACCCAAATGTCCGGGTCCTGCCAAGGGTCCCGGAGGGGCACCCAGGTGTCCAGGTCCTGCCAAGGGTCTGGGGGAGCACCCAGGTGTCCAGGTCCTGCCAAGGGGACCCAAATGTCTGGGTCCTACCAAGGGTCCCAGAGGGGCACACAGGAGTCTGGGTCCTACCAAGGGTCCAGGAAAGGACCCAGGTGTCCAGGTCCTGCCCACCCCCACCCCACCGCCCAGGAGGGTCATGGGTTTCCCCTGGTGTCCCCCCATTCCCCGTCGCGTTCCCCCCTCTGGTGTCCCTCCCTCCGCGTCGCGGTGTCGCAACTCCCCGTGGCCCCCCGCCAGCCGCCTTCCCCGAAATGAGGAAGGACCCAGGCGTCCGGGCAACCCCTCCCCCATCCCCATGGGGGTGGACCCATGCATCCTGTGGTTCCCAGCCCCCCCCCCCCCAGGTGGATTCAGGGGTCTGGGGACCCCCCCTCAATGGGTCCCAGACTCTGTTGGCTTGGGTGGACCTAGAGCTCTGGGCAGACCCTCCCTAACCCCCCACCCAGGTGGACCCAGGTGTCTGGGCCCCCCCCCTTTGTATATGGGTGGACCCTGGCATCCGAGGCGCTGGTGTGGGTGGACCCAGTCGTCTGGGCGCTGGTTACCCATTAACCAGTGGCGCCACCATAAAGGGACCCCCCTGGACCCCCCCCGTCTCCATCCCCCGCTACAGCCATGGGGGCTCCGGTGCTGCCCCTCTTCCTTGGCCTCCTGCTGCTGCATGTGGCACCCACCTATACCCAACTGTGAGTCACAGGGACCCCCCCCCCCCTCAGGATCCCCTATGGGACCCAACCCACCCATCAGACTCCTCTTCTGGGACCCCCCCCACCTTGGGATCCACCTTGGGATCCCCCATGCACCCATGGGACCCCCCCCCCCCAACCAATTGGACCCCCTCTTCTGGGACACCCCCCTACCCCACCCACGGGATCCCTGCACCCTGAGATCCCCTCACCCATGGAATCCCCACCCATAGGACCCCCCTGGCTGGGACCCCAATGGCTGAGACCCCCTCCCCAACCAAGACCCCCTGCCCCAGATGGAACACCCGTGATGGACCCCCCCCTCCACGGCCAGGACCCTCCACCCTAAATTGAGCCCCCCCATATCCAGGACCCCCAGAACAAAGACCCCTGTGTCTGGGACCCCCCTGCCAGGGACCCCCAACCTACCGGGAGCCCCCTGACCAGCACAACCCCCCCAGATGGGACCCCCCTTTCCAGGACAACTCCCCACCCAGGGGTGGGTGGTGGAGGGCAATGGGGGGGATATTGGGGTGCAGCGGAGGATTTGGGGTTGCTTCAGGCCCATGGGGCACATCGGGGGGGGGTCTCTGGGGTGCCATGGGGTCCCCAGGGTGCTGGGTGCTGTGGGGGACAGATCAGGGGGTCCCTAGGGTGCTGTGGGGACAGATTGGGGTGGGGTTCTGGGTGCTGTAAGGTCCCCAGGGTGCTGTGGGGGGGCTCTGTAACAGCTCTCCATGATGGCCGGTGTCCCCAGGGTGACGATGGTGACACCAGCGGTGCTGCGGCTGGGGACGGAGGAGCGGGTGGTGCTGGAGGCACCGGGGTTGACCGCTGCCACAGAGGCCACCCTCACGGTGCAGGACTTTCCCCTCAAGCACCACGTGCTCTACCAGATCCGCGTGCCACTGAGCCCTGCCGAGGGCATGCTGGCCACCACCACCATCAAGGTATGTCACCACCACCCCCCCCCGTCACCTCCCTACCGGTCACTGCCCCCTCCTGCCTCGGGAAGCGTGGCCCATGAGGCTCAACCCTATACGAGATGGTGGAGAATCTCCACAGAGCTGGTGGGACCTAGGGGGGGATGGCCACCATGGGGTCTTTGGGGATGGCCACCACGGGGTCTTTAGGGATGGTTGCTCTGAGGTCCCTGGGGACAGTCACCCGAGGACCTTGGGAACAGTGACCCTGGGGACCTTGGAGATGGTCACCCTGTGACTAGAGGATGGTCACCTGTGGGTCCATGGGAGTGGTCACCTCTGGATCTTTGGGGACAGTCACCCTAGGGTCCTTGGAGATGGTCACCCTATGATTAGAGGACGGTCACTCCTGGCTCTTTGATGATGGTCACCCTGGAGTCCCTGGGGACTGTCACCCGGCATCCTCAGCACCCTTCCCTGGGCATGGGTGCCATCTGGTGTCCCCTGCCCGGTCCCTGTGGTGCAGGTGCCACCCGGTGTCCTCTGTCACTGCAGGTGTCGGCCAAGGCACTGTCTCAGAGAACGGGGAAGCAGTTTGTCTCGGTGATGGCACGGGTGGCCCAGGTGACCCTGGAGAAGGTGCTGCTGGTGTCACTCCAGAGCGGCTACATCTTCCTGCAGACTGACAAGCCCATCTACACCCCCAGCTCCATCGGTGTGTTCTTGGGGTGCTGGGTCTCACCATGGCATGTTGGGGTGCTGGTAGCACCTTGGGGTGTTGGGTCCCCTCCACAGCACCTTGGGGTCTTGGTGGCATTTTAGGGTGTTGGGTCACCTCCACAGCACCTTGGGGTGCTGGTGTGATCTTGGGGTGCTGGGGTCTAGCACCCGTTTGGGGACATTGCCCCGGCATCTCCACTGGGACCCAGCACCCATTTTGGGGTCCAGCACCCGTTTCTGGATGTCCCCGCACCATCCCTGCTCACCTTGTCCCCCATGTGCCCTCCCAGTGCTCTGCCGCTTCTTTGCTCTGGGCCACCTCATGGAGCCACTGCCCAAGACGGTGATTGTGGAGATCAAGGTGGGTGCCCACTGGGGACACAGGGACATGGGGACACAGCCACCCATGCCACTGTCCCCAACCACTCCATGTCCCTTCAGACACCTGATGGTATCATCATCAAGCAAGTGCCTGTGTCCTCGCCAATGAAGACTGGCATCTTCTCCCTCAACCACAACCTGCCCGAGGTCGTCAGGTGGGTGCCACCTCCCAGGGTGGCCTGGGGACATCTGTGGCCCCAGGACTGTCCCCTCACCCTGTACCCTGCCTTTTCCAGCCTGGGGACATGGACGATAACGGCCAAATTCGAAGATTCACCAGAACAGGTCTTCAGCACCCAATTTGAAGTCAAGGAGTATGGTAAGGTGGGGTGGGGGTCCCCAGGCACCTGGGTCCCTTGTGCCTGTCCTGGATGCCTGGGTCCATTGGGTGTCCACCCCACAGTGCTGCCAAGCTTTGAGGTGGTCCTGGAGCCGGAGGAGAAGTTCCTCTACGTTGACCAGAAGGAGGATTTCCGAGTGTCCATCACAGCCAGGTGCGATGGGGACCCCAAAAGTGCTCGTTTTGGGAGTCAAACCCCCATGGGCGATGGTGTGGGATGACATTCCTGCTCTGCTCCTGTGCAAAGTCCCCAGGGATGAGAGGGTGGCACGGGTGCAAGGTGACAGGTTTGAGGGTGATGGGGATGTGGGGAAATGGGATGATGAGAACAGGGGGTGAGGAGGACGCAGGGTGATGGTGATGGAAGTGGCAGGGCTTGATGGGATGACGGGGACATGGGCGTGTGGAGGGACAGGGTGATGAGGACGTGGGGCAATGGGGTGACAGTGTTGCATGACGAGAGGATGTGGGGACGTGGGGTGACAGTGATGTGGGTGTGATGGGGACACGAGGACGGGGGTTGACGGTGACAGTGGTGGCTTGTCCACAGGTACCTGTATGGGAAGCGCCTGCAGGGGACAGCCTTCGTCCTCTTCGGTGTTATGGTGGACGACGAGAAGAGGAGCATCCCCCAGTCCCTGCAGCGTGTCAAGGTGACCCTGTCCTTGTCCCTGTCCCCATCCCTTGTCCCTATTCCAGTCCCCTGTTGAGCTATGTCCCTTGCTGAACCCTGTCATCCCCATCCTCATCCCTGTCTCATACTGAGCTCTGCCATCCCCTGTCCCCATTCCCATTCCTGTCCCCGTCCTGGTCCCCGTGGCTGTCTCCTGTCCCACTAACTCCATGCCACAGGTGAGCGATGGGGACGGGGAAGCCGTGCTGTCCATGGCCATGCTGCGGCAGCGATTCGCCAACCCCCAGGAGCTGGTGGGACATTCACTCTACGTCTCCGTCACCGTACTCACAGAGTCAGGTGTGCAGGGGGGTCACGGGGGACACAGGGGACTTGGAGGGATAGGGACAGCAGGGATGCGTGACGCCACGGGCTGTATGTCACTGTCACAGTTTTCAACGATTTGGGTGGGTGGGGGACACCTGGGGACATGTGGGGATATAGGGGGATGGGGACAGCAGTGACGCATGGGGCTGGGCACATCTGGGGTTGGGGACAGCAAAGGATGGGGAGACACTGGGTTGGGGACTGCAAGGATGGGGACGCGTGGGGCCACCCAAGGTCAGGCAGGGCTGTCCCTGGGGGGGACTGGATGCTGGTGCCGGGTGACGTGGCCATTCTCGTTGGCCACTGCAGGCAGTGACATGGTGGAGGCACAGCGCAGTGGCATCCGCATCGTGACATCCCCGTACACCATCCACTTCACCCACACTCCTAAGTACTTCAAGCCAGGGATGCCCTTCGATCTGACGGTAATGGCATCTGGGGACAGGGATGGGGACGGCGGTGGCATTGGCCCAGGACCCCCATGGTACCGGGGTCCCCAGCATCGCAATGGGGACAGGGCAAGCCTGGGGGTTTGTGGGTGGAGGAGACTTGGGGACCAGAGTCTGTCCCCATGTCACATCACTGTGACACCTGGAGAGGGCCTGGGGACCATGGTCTGTCCCTGTGTCACCTGGATGGCACCAGGTGACATGTCCCTCATGCCACGTCCCTATGTAATGTCCTCACGTCACACCACATCCCCTGCAGGTCTATGTCACTAACCCAGATGAGTCCCCGGCTGCACGTGTCACCGTCAAGGCTGATGGCTTCCAGGGTCTTGTCTCCACCCAGCGTGATGGCACAGCCAAGCTGGTCCTCAACATGCCGGCCAACAAGGACACCGTCCCCATCACTGTGAGTGGTGATAGGTACTGGGGTGACCTTGGGACTGGGGTGGCTGAGGTGGCTGGGGACAGCGGTGGGTGAAGTGACCTGGGGATTGGGGAGACAACCAAGGTGGCTGTGGTGTCCAGAGCGGCCAAGGGTCAGGGCCACCCCAGTCACCACTGACCAAGGACCAGGATGGCTGTAGTGATCAAGATGTCCAGAGTGACAAAGGACCAGGGCTATCCTGGTCACCGTTGATCAAGGAGCAGGGTGACTGGTGTCAGGGCATCCATGGCGGCCAACACAATTGGGTTGACCAAGATGTCTAGGGTGATCAAGGACCAGGATGGCCAGTGTCACGAGACTGGCAGAGATGTCCATAGTGGCCAAGTTGTCCATGGTGGCCTGCAGCCAGGGTCAGCATGGTTCACCAGTGACCAAGAACCAGGATGGCCAAGGGCAAGAGGATGGGAGTGGCAAAGATGTTCAGGGTAGCCAAGGGCCAGGAGGGCCAATGTCAGGGGGACCAAGGTGGTTGAGTTGACCAGAGTGGCCAAGACATCCAGGGTAGCAGAGATGATCAGGTTGACCAAGGAGATGATCACCATTGTCCAAGGACGTGGGGTCAGGGAGACCAGGACAGCCAAGACCTCTACGGTGGCCAAGGCCTCCGTGCTGACCCCTGCCCAGGTCCACGCCTCTCCTTGTTGACCAAGTGCCACTGTGTCCCCTGTGTCGCAGGTGCGGACGAATCAGCCGGGGCTGCCTCCCGACCGCCAGGCCTCGCGGCAGATGACAGCCGAAGCTTACCGCAGCCAGAGTGGTTCCGGCAACTTCCTCCACCTGGCAGTGGGGGCCACCGAGCTGCAGCCTGGTGACAACCTTGCCGTGAACTTCCACCTCAAGAGCAACAGCAATGCCGTCCGTGACTCCGTCCCCTACTTCACCTACCTGGTGAGCGTGCTTGGCCTCTGCCAACCAACTGCCCCCCATCTTGTGGACCTAGGTGTCCAGATGCCCGCCAACCCTGCCTTTCCTTGCCTGCCACAGATCATGAGCAAGGGACGCATTGTCCACACGGGGCGACAGCGGCACGAGGCGGGCCAGAGCCTGGTCACCATGTCGTTGCCAGTGACAGCCGAGCTCATCCCCTCCTTCCGCATCGTGGCCTACTACTTCGTGTTGCCCGGCGAGATCGTTGCCGACTCCATCTGGGTTGATGTCAAGGACACTTGCATGGGCACCGTGAGTGTGTCCCCGCTGTTCCAGGGATCCGGGAGGACCCTGGGGGCATCGGCTGGGCCTCGGTGGTGGCTTGAGTGACCCTTGAGGTGGCTCTTGAGGGGCTTGGGGGGCCCTTGGAAGGGCTTAGGTGGTCCTTTAGGGGCTTGGGTGGCCCATGATGGGGACTGGGTGTCACTTAGGTGGTTTGGATGGTCCATGAGGGGCTTGGGCATCTCACGGGGGGTCTTGGGTGGCCCACTGATGGTCCAGGTAGGCCATGGTGGACACAGCCCTCAGCTACCCCTGGAGGACTCCAGCACCCTGTGGGGTAGGGGTGCCCCCATGGGGCAGCTCCTGGGGGTGTGGTGAAGGTTTTTTTGGGGCATGCCGTGGACATGACCCCCCCCCGCCCCATGTCCCCGGCAGCTGGTGGTGAAGGGAGCAACGGAGGCTGATAACCGGGTGCACGAACCAGGGACACCCATGCGGCTGCGCATCGAGGGTGACCACAATGCCCACGTGGGGTTGGTGGCCGTGGACAAGGGTGTCTTCGTCCTCAGCAAGAAGAACAAGCTCACCCAGTCCAAGGTGGGTGCCCGGTCCCCGTCCCCACTGTCCCTGGGTGGCAGCAGTGGCTGCCATGGCTGTCCCCTGTTGGCCACAGGTTTGGGACACAGTGGAGAAGTGTGACATCGGCTGCACCCCGGGCAGTGGGAGGGACAACGTGGGTGTCTTTGCTGACGCTGGCCTCAGCCTGGTCACCAACATGAAGATCGCCACGCCACAGCGACGGGGTAGGGGACATGCTGGGGACTGGGACAGCCTGGTGTGGCACCTGGGGGATGGGGTAGGTGACACCTTGGGGATGGGGATGTGGCACTTCAAGGATGGGGGAGCGTGACACCTCAGGGATGGGGGATGTGTCCCCTGAGCTTTGGGATGTGACAACTGATGTCAAGGGGATGTGACACCTGGCTTTGGGGCTGTGACACTGTGGGGTCCTGACCTGTGTCCTTGCTGTCCCCAGAGGTCCAGTGTTCCCAGCCTGCAAAACGCAAGCGCCGCTCCCTGCAGCTCATCGAGTACAAAGGCACCAAGAGTAGGTGGCACTGGGATTGTCCCATGTCCCCAAGAACACTGGAATGTCCTGTGCCCCTGGGGACACCAGATTGTCCCCTGTCCCTGAAGATGCCAAAGTGTCCCATGTCCCCAAGGGACACCAGAGCATGCCATGTCCCATTCAGTACTGGTGTCCCATGTCCCTGAGGGACACCAGAGTGTCTCATGTCCCCAAGGAACACCAGAGTATCCCATGTCCCATTCAATACTGGTGTCCCATGTCCCCGAGGGACACCAGAGCATCCCAAGTCCCATTCAGTACTGGTGTCCCGTGTCCCTGAGGGACACCAGAATGTCCCATGTCCCCAAGGAACACCAGAGCATGCCATGTCCCATTCAGTACTGGTGTCCCATGTCCCTGAGGGGCACCAGAGTGTCCCATGTCCCCAAGGAACTCCAGAGCATGCCATGTCCTATTCGATACTGGTGTCCCATGTCCCCGAGGGACACCAGAGTGTCCCATGTCCCCAAGGAACACCAGAGCATCCCACGTCCCAATCAATACCAGTGTCCCGTGTCCCTGAGGGGCATCAGAGTGTCCCATGCCCCTGGTGATACCACAGCATCCCATATCCCAAAGGACACCAGAGCGTCCCGTGTCCCTGACAGCCCTCAGGCCAGGGGCTTGGGGACTGGGTGCCAGTCGTGTGCTTCGGTGCTGACAGTGGCTGAGTACACGGACAAGGTGCTGCGCAAGTGTTGTGAGGACGGCATGAAGGAAAACCCCATGGGTCACAGCTGCGAGCAGCGAACCAACTACATCCAGGATGGAGAAGCCTGCGTCCGGGCCTTCCTCGACTGCTGCAACTACATCAAGGGCATCCGTGACCAGAAGCAGCGCGAGCTCCACCTCGAGCTGGCTCGAAGCAAGTGCTGGGCAATGGTGGGGAGATGGTGGGGTTGGTGCTTGGGTGAAGCTTAACTGAAGCTTAAGCGAAGGTCGGGTGAACCTCAGGCGTTGCTTGCGCTATCCTTGGGCAATGCTTGGATGAATTTTGGGTGGAAGTTGGGTGATGCCTAGACGATGCTTGGCCAAAACAAGGGTGATGCTGGGGTGATAGCGGCTCCGCCCAGGGGCTGGGGCCCTGAGGCCATGGTCGAGAGGGATGCTGCCACCCCCAGGCGAGGCGGACGATAGCTTCCTGTCTGACGAGGACATCACTTCACGGAGCCTCTTCCCGGAGAGCTGGCTGTGGCAGGTGGAGCCGCTGACGGAGCAGCCCAATGAGCTGGGGTGAGCCCTGTGCCCTTGTCCCACTACCCCTCCACTCCATGGCTCAACCTGGGAATCATTACCTCCTCCCTGTCCAGCTCTGGACACTGCCTTGCCCAGTCTGGAGACCAGCTATGGTCCCCAAGTCTAGACAAGGGCCACTTTGACCCCCTGGTGCTGCCTCGGGATCAGCTGTGACACCCTGGTCCAGCTCAGGGGTCATCTACAACACCCTGGTCTAGCTTGGGGACCAGCTATGATCCCTGGTGCTCCAGCTTGGTGGCTGGTTACACCTCCCTAGCCTGGCTTGGGGCCGGCTCTGATCCCTTGGTCGTTCCCATGCTCTCCAGAATCTCCACGAAGACTCTGCCTGTGTACCTGAAGGACTCCATCACCACGTGGGAGGTCCTGGCCGTCAGCCTCTCACAGACCAAGGGTACGTGATGGAGTAGGAAGGTGTCCCTGGGGATCCAAGGAATCACCCCATACCTTGGGGGTGGTCCCTGGGACTTGAAGAGTCCCCTAAAGCCTGGCAGGTTTCCTTGGGGTTTGAGGGATGTCCAAAATCTTAGAGGGGTGCGTACCACTGGACAGGTGTCCCAAACTTTGGGGAGATCCCCCAAAGCTTGTTGGCAGTCCTTGGGACTTGAGGGATCTCCTAAGCCTTGGGAGGACTCCGTGGGACTTGAAGGATCTCAGAAAGCCTTGGGGATGTCCCTGGGACATGAGGGGCCCAGCAAGCCCCTAAGCCTGAACCTCATGTCCCTGGGGGTCACCCCGCAGGTCTGTGCGTGGCTGACCCCTATGAGATCACGGTGATGAAGGAGTTCTTCATCGACCTGCGCCTGCCCTACTCCGTGGTGAGGAACGAGCAGGTGGAGATCCGTGCCATCCTCTACAACTACTGGACGGACGAAATCACGGTTGGCAGGGGACCCACGCCCGGGCTTTTGGGGAGCCTGTGGCCACCTGAACCCCACGGCCAACATCTCTGTGCCCTGCAGGTGCGCGTGGAGCTAATGCACAACCCAGCCCTGTGCAGCGCCTCCACCTCCAAGATGCGCTACCAGCAGATCATCCGCCTGAAAGCCCAGTCATCGTGGGCCGTGCCCTTCGTCATCGTGCCCTTGCAGCTGGGGCTGCATGACGTCGAGGTGAAGGCAGCCGTTCGGGGCAAGTTCGTGGCTGACGGTGTCAAGAAGAAGCTCAAAGTTGTGGTGAGTGGCCACTGCTGCTCATGGCGTCTCTACCACGTGGTGCCACCTCCATCCCTGAGATGTCGCCAAGCATGGTAACCCTGTGACATCTCTGTCTCCACTTTCATCCTGGTGTTAGTACCCAGGGATGAAGGATCCTCCCCCCAGGATTCTCAAGTGTGGTCTCCCGGGGTTCTCCCAGTTTGTCCCATGACCTGGGGGTGCTGGTTTCCTGGACAGCCCAGAAAGGCTGGGAAGGGAGGTCCAAAACCAGCCCAACCTTTAGCATTGGACTCTCACCTCTGCAGCCCGAAGGGATGAGGTTGGAGAAGACGGTGAAGATAGTTGAGCTGGACCCGAAGAAGAAGGGAATCAGTGAGTGGCCCTGGCTGGTCTTGGGGATGTCTCAGCCCCATGGAGATGTCCCACTGAGGGAAGGATCTGGGGCATCTCAGGGGACAAGGGAAATCCCACTGTGGGTCTGGGACATCTTGGGGGGTGGACCAGCAAGGGTAGGACTGGGGCATCCTTGGGGACAAGGGACATCCTACTACGGAGCTGGGGCATCTCAAGGGAGGAGGGACATCCTGGTATGGCTCTGGAGCATCCTGAGGGACAAGGGACATTCTGCTGCATGTGTGGGGCAGGGCTGGGTCACCTCAGGGTGGAGGGGGATGTGAAGGATTTGGGGTCACCCATCTCCGTCCTGGCCTCCCTGCCCTGCAGATGGTGTACAGGAAGAGAAGGTGAGGGCAGGAAACCTCTCTGACATTGTCCCCAACACTGAGTCGGAGACCAAAGTCAGCATCCAAGGTGAGAGCAGGGGAAGGGACACACGTGGGGACAAGCTGGGCGGGGATGGGACACTCCTGGCTTGATGTCTCCCGTTCTTACGGTCCAGGCAACCCTGTGTCCATCATGGTGGAGAAAGCCATCGACGGGAACAAGCTGAAGCACCTCATCATGACGCCTGCGGGCTGCGGGGAGCAGAACATGATCGGGTTGACGCCCACTGTCATTGCCACCCACTACCTGGACAGCACGTTGCAGTGGGAAAGCCTTGGTGTTGACCGCCGCACTGAGGCCATTACCTTGATTAAAAAGGGTAGGAGCATCCCCCAAAGGGTGGGAGCATCCCCCGGTTTCCTCTCTTGGGGGGGAAAAAATGTCGCCATCATCCAAGGTGCGGAAGCAACTTGCACCTTTGAAGAAGACAAGGGTTGGATGCTACCAGTTTGCGGATTTCTAGAGCTACTGGTTTGCACTGGAATGTGCTCCGGAGCGGGTTGGTGGCCTGAAGCTATCTCAGCTTGGCTGGGTGCTCCTTGTGTTGGCCAACCACCATCTCCTCACCAGGTTACACCCAACAACTTGCTTTCCGGAAACCCGACAGCTCCTATGCCGCCTTCAAGGACCGCCCATCAAGCACCTGGTGAGGGTCACGTTGCCACCACCACGTGGGTCTGGGTGACAGGGTTGGACATGATGCTAAGGTCCTCCTGTCCCCAGGTTGACAGCCTACGTGGCCAAAGTCTTTGCCATGGCCATCAAGCTGGTAGACGTTGAGCCTGAGGTGGTTTGTGGTGCCGTGAAATGGCTCATCCTGGAGAAGCAGAAGCCGGATGGGATTTTCCAAGAAGACGCTCCTGTCATCCATAAGGAGATGGTGGTATGGGGGGATCCAAACCCTGTCCCTGCTGGTGGCCAAGGCCCTGTTGGCTCTTTTGGAATGAGCTGTGGGGAAAGGACTATCTTGGGTGGACAGAGCTTGCTGTGAAAACCACGATCCTGAGGTTTTTTCCCCTCCATTTTGTTATGCAGGGTGGCTACCAGGGTGCCGAGCCCGAGGTGTCACTGACAGCCTTTGTACTCATTGCGCTGCAAGAGTCCCGGGAGGTCTGCAAGGACCACGTCAACGTGAGTGGCCCAGTCCTCAACCCCGCATGGGGAGAGGGGGTACAACTGGCACCTGTCACGTAGAAGGACAGTGCTTCAAGACGAGGTGCCCTACCCTTATAGCAGCCACCTGAGAATCCAAACTTACCGTCCTTTCTACCCAGAGCTTGGATGGGAGCATCACCAAAGCCGCCGAATACCTTGCCCGGAGGTACCAGTCACTGACCCGACCCTACACGGTGGCACTGACCTCCTATGCCTTGGCCCTGACAGGGAAACTCAAAAGCGAGAAAGTTCTCATGAAGTTTTCCAAAGGTGACGTCTCACCAGGGGGGACAAAACTGGGGGGTGGGGGAGGTAATTATGGGTTACCTGGTGGGGGGAGAAATCATCCCTAGAGGGTGCTGAGGGACCCATGTCACCCCAGAGAGCAAACGCTGGGAGGAACGCAACGCCCATACCTACAACATCGAGGGGACGTCCTATGCGTTGTTGGCCTTGCTGCAAATGGAGAAGCCGGACCTGACGGGGCCAGTGGCCCGCTGGCTTGCCCAGCAGAACTACTTTGGTGGTGGCTACGGATCCACTCAGGTGGGCTACTGACCCCCCTGGCACCCGTAGGTGCTGTCCTGGCACCTTCTGCCATGGGGAAGGGGGACAGGGAGATAGGGGTTGGGGGCTCTGTTGAGGGTCGAGGGGTCACCGTGTGGCCCTGGGGACTCCAGGGACATGGCATGTCTCCTGGGGGGCACCTCTGGTCCCATGGGACCCCTCAGGGCTTGGGGGTCACCTCAGGGCCCTTGGGGTGCCCAGGGACATGGCATGTCCTTGAGGAACACCCCTGGTCCCACAGGATCTAAAGGGCTTTGTAAAACCCAAAAGGTCTGTCCCTGGGGGACACTCTAGTCCCTGGGGACACCTCCAGATGCTGGGGACCCTCAGGGACACATCCTGTCCCTGGGGGACACCTCTGCTCCGTAAGACCCCCAAGGGTATGTTCTAGGTGATATCAGGTGGCCCCAAGACTTGGGGTCACCCTGGGCTCAGGGCCACCCAGGGGACTTTGGGGATGCTCCGGATGGTGTCCCCAAGCCCTGGTGACACAGGTGTCCCTGCAGGCCACCATCCTGGTATTCCAAGCGTTGGCCCACTATGAAGTGGCAACTCCGCGGCAGCTCGACCTCAACCTCGATGTGTCGGTGCTGCTGCCGCGTCGTGCCAGCGCCATCACCTACCGCATCGAGAACCGCAACGCCCTGGTGGCACGCTCCGCTGAGGTACCGGCACCCTTGTCACTGTTGTCACTGTCACCATCAGGACGATGGGGATGCAGCACTGCTCGCCCTGCTGTTGCTGTCCACGGGATGTCCCTGTCCCTTCTGTGTCTCTTCATGTCCCAGGACAATCTTGTCCCCTCGCTATGGCCTCGGGTGTCCCTGTCCCTCTCATGTTCCCTCCACGTCCTGTCCCCTCTGCGTCCTTCCAAGGCTTGGGAAGTCCCTGCCATGTCCTTCCATGTCCCAGGCTGATCTTGTCCCCTCCCTTGCTGTGACCTGGAATGTCCCTGTCCCCTTTCTGTCTTGCAGTGCTGTTGTCCCCACCTTGTCCTGGGATGTCCCTGTCCCTTCTACACCCCTCCATGTTCCCACATGCCTCCATGGCCTAGGATGCTCCGTTCCTTCCGTGTCCCTCCCAGGGGATGTCCCTGTCCCTCCCCAGCATCCCTTCTTCTTGCAGACCAAGTTCAACGAGGACTTCACGGTGAAAGCTGAGGGCACAGGCAAGGGGACAATGACAGTGGTGACCGTCTACAATGCCAAGGTCCCTGACAAGGACAACAAGTGTGAGAACTTCGACCTGCGGGTGCAGGTGGAGGATGTGAACAGAGGTGAGTCCCCCCCATGTCCCCCCCATGTCCTTACTATGTCCACCTGTATCCCTCCCCGTGTCCTCGATGAGTACCCTCCATGGCACCCCATGTCCCCTTCGATGCCCCCAATGTCCCCTCATTGTCCCCATGTCCCCCCACAGGCAAGGAACAGGATGGTGTCCTCCGCTCCATCAAGATCACCATCTGCACCAGGTAGGACAGGCTGGGGACGGTGGGGACATCAGGGACATTGGAGATAGGGAGAGGAATGGGGATACTGGGGACAGAGACATCAGAGAAAAGGATGGGGACGTTGGGGACAAACAGGGCTCAGCCCCACCTTGTCCCATAGGGATCCTTGGGAACAGGGACATCAGGGATGGGGATGCTGGGGACAATAAGGCAGCTGGGGACAGGCGGGTGGCCTCAGCCCTGTCCCCACAGGTACCTGGACAACGTGGATGCCACCATGTCCATTCTTGACGTCACCATGCTCACAGGCTTCTCACCTGACATCCAGGACCTGAAGAGGGTGAGTGCGGGGACATGGGGACACATGGCACGGGGACATGGGGACACACGGCGGGACCTGGCAGAGACACAGGACCTTGCATCTTTGTGCCATCGTGTCTCACCGCGTCTCCACATCTCCCTAACCCCCATGTGTGTCCCCCATGTCCTTGTGTCCCCACATCCCCATGTGTCCCTATGTGTCACTGTGTCCCCGTATTCCCCTGTGCCACTGCATCCCTGTGTCCCTGCCTTTCCCTCCATGGCTGTGTGTCCCCATGTCCCCTGGTGTCACTGTCCCTGCATCCCCATGTCCCCCTGTGTCCCCAAATCTCTGCAAGTCCCCTGCATCCTGCCATGGCCATGTGTCCCTGCGTGTCCCATGTGGCCAGCATCACTGTGTCCCTGTGTGCCTGTACACCCCTGTATCCTGAGGCGGTTGCGTGTCCCCACGTGTCCCTGCGTGTCCTGCTTGCCCAGTGTCACCGTGTCCCTGTCCCCAGCTCACAGATGGGGTGGACAGGTACATCTCCAAGTTTGAGATTGACCAAGCACAGTCGGACCGCAGCAACCTCGTCATCTACCTCGACAAGGTGGGGACATGGCGGGGCGTGGGGACAAGACGGGACAGGGATGGGGACATGATAGGACAGGGACAAGATGGGACAGGGATGGGGACGTGATGGGACAGGGATTGGAACAGGGAGAGGGACAACGACGGGCAGAGGATGGAGTTGGGGACATGGGCAGGGACGGGATGGGGACAAGGATGAGGATGAAGCTGGGGACACGGGTGGGGACAGGACTGGGACAGGGGTGGGGATGCAGGTGGGGTTGGTGACATGGATAGGGACTGGAGCAGGGACAGAGATGGGAATGAAGTTGGGGACATGGATGGGGACAGGAAAAGGGACCCAGGGGTGGGGACAAGGACAGAGATGGGTCCAGGTCATGGATAGGGACAGCATGGGGACATGGCTGGGGACTGGGCCAGGCTGGGAGTTGGGACACTGACCCCCAGCCTGGCTGACTGCCATCCCCATCTCCCTGTGTCCCTGTGCCCAGATCTCGCACAAGACCGAGGAGTGTTTCTCCTTCAGGGCCCACCAGCGATTCCAGGTGGGCTTGATCCAGCCCGCGGCCGTCACCGTCTACAGCTACTACAAGATCGGTGCGCCCCATGTCCCCTTGTGTCACCCTCAGGTCCCCTCCACCCCTGCACTCTCCTCTGTGCCCCCCCTGCTTCCACAAAGTCTCACCTGTGTCCTCCCTCTGTGTCCCCTCCCGTCCCTTTGTCCTACCATGTCCCTGCTGATCTTCTCCCCATGCTTGTGTCCCCATGTCCCCCTATGTCCCCTTGCATCCCCTGCTGATCCTCTCCCTCCACGTGTCACCGCTCTGTCCCCATGTGTCCCACTGGTCCTTTCCCCTTGTGTCCGCCCCCCACCTCGTGTCCCCCTCATGTCCCTGTGTCCCTGCAGATGACCGCTGTACCCGTTTCTACCATCCGGACAAGAACGGCGGGCAGCTGAGCAAGATCTGCTATGGGGATGTGTGCCGCTGCGCCGAAGGTGACGTGGGGACACAGGGACATGGGGACAGACTGGGTCAACACCCCTACCATGATGGGACCCATCATGGCCATGATGGGACCCATGATTGCCGTGATGGGACGTGTCATGGCCGTGATGGCACATGTCATTGACAAGATGAGCTGTGTCATGACTGTGATGGAGACGTGTCCCTGCCATGATGGGACATGTCACTACCACAATAGACCTTGTCATGGCCGTGTCCCCGTGTCCCTGCAGAAAACTGCTTCGTACAGCACAAGCAAGACGTCCCGATCACCGTCAACCAACGCATTAAGCGCGCCTGCGAGCCGGGAGTTGACTACGGTGGGACATGGGGGACGTGGGGATTTAGAAGGACATGGGGAGGACGGGGGGAGGACAGAGGGCCCCCCACATGCGGAGGGGCCACCCTGGAGTGAGGGTGCTGTCTAGGGGTGGGGGTGACACGGTGATGTCCCCCTCTCCAGTGTACAAGGTGAAGCTGATGGCAATGGAGCAGTCGCCGACCCATGACAACTACATCATGACCATTCTCTCTGTCATCAAGATGGGTACGAGCACCCCAGGGGTGGGGGACAAAGCCACCCTGAGGGACATGGTGGGGGTCACCTAGGGATGGGGACAGCCAAGGGGAGGGACACCCAGGTGGGTTGGTGTCACTAGGGTGGCTTGGGGGCCCCCAGGTGGGTTGGCATCAACCAGCGGTGCTGGGGACACCCAAATGGGTTGGTGTCACCCAAGGGTGCTGGGGAGAGCTGAAGGGAACTGGTGTCACCCGTGGCTGATGACACCAGTGGGGTGGTGCCACCAAGGATGCCAGCAGCTCTCTGGAGATTGAGAGTCCCCATTGCGGGACGTGGGTGTCCCTGTTGTGTTGGGGTGGAGGTGACCTGTCACCTGTGTGTCCTCCCTTGGGACAGGCACCGACGAGGACCCAGCAGGAAGCAACCGGACCTTCGTGAGCCACTGGCAGTGCCGAGACGCTCTGAAGCTCCAGATCGGCCAGGACTACCTGCTCTGGGGGCTGGCAACCGACTTGTGGGCCACCGGCAGCCGGTAGGGACATGGGGACACGTGTGGGGACATGGATGGGGCCGCATCTGTGGGGACATGGGAACGCAGGAGAGGCGTGGGACATTAGGGACATGAGTAAATGGGACATGGGGACACAGAGACACATGGACAAGGTGACACTGACACCTGAGTACACAGGCACATCCCCCCCCCCCAAGCCCAAGATTCTCCAGTGTCTTTTACAGGGTTGTGCATCCCATTGTCCATCCCTGTGTGTCATCCCCCCCCCTCAGGGTGCCACCCCCTTCTGACCCATGTCCCCTCTGTCCCCTCGCTGTCTCCAGCTTCTCCTACCTCATCGGCAAGGACACGTGGCTGGAGGCATGGCCCTCGGAGGTGGCATGCCAGGAGGCCGACCTGCAACCCCTCTGCCAGGACTTTGTTGAGTTCTCCGAGGCCATGACCATGTTTGGGTGTCCATCCTGAGCGTGTACCCCCCACCCATGGGTGCCCCCCCCTCCTCCGCCCCCTGTTGCCCCCTCTTTTTTTTTTGGGTTAAAAAAGTCCTTTCTGACAGCCTGGCTCTGGATCTGCATGGTGAGGGTGTCAGGGGGATGTGGGGACACTGTACGGGACAATGGGTCATGGGGACACCATAGGGGACACCAGGGTGGTGAGGCCTTCATAGTTGTCGTGGGGACTTTGTAGGGGACAAGAGGGTGGCAGGGGGGACTCCATAGGAGATGGTGGAGTCTTGGGGACACCATAGGGGCCATGGGGACTTTGTAGGGGACAACAGGATTGGGGGAACTCCATAGGAGATGATAGGGTCTTGGGGACACCATGGGGTCCATGGGGACTCTGTAGAGGATGACGGATCTATGGGGATCCTGTAAGGGATGATGGGATCATGGGGACCCCGTAGGGGACAACGGGGTCGTAAAGACTCTGTAGGGGACAACAGAGTTGTGGGGACTCCATAGGGGTCATGGAGACTCTGTAGGTGACAATGCAGTTGTGAGGACCCCATAGAGGACGTGGGGATTCCGTAGGGGATGATGGTGTCATGGAGACTCTTTGCGGGTGTGAGGACCCTGTAGGGGATGACAGAGCCGTGGGGACACCGTAGGGGACAGCGGGGCTGTGGAGACTTCATAGGTGTCATGGGGACTTCATAGGGGACAACAGGATCGTTTGGGCTCTACGGGGGACATGGGTACTCCATAGGGGACGACAGGGTCTTGGAGGTACCGTGGGGGATGTGGGGACTCCGTAGGTGATGACAGGGCTGTGGGAACCCTGTAAGGGGTGACGGGGACTCCGTAGGGAACAATGAGATTGTGGCCACCCTGTAGGGGACAACAGGGTTGGGAAAACTCCGTAAGGAACCACAGGATCATGGGGACCTTATGGGGAATGATGGGGTTGTGGGGATTCCATGGGTGACCACGCATTCTTGGGAACTCCATAGGGGACCGTGGGGTCAAGAAGCCTTGTGGGGCCGTATAGGCCTCTCTGGGACCATATGGGCACCTATGGGACTGTATGGGGCCATACCGGGGGGCTGGATGAGACCCTCAGGGTTCAGCACACGGCGCTCGCTGCGTGGTGCTGCACGGCATCCAGCGCCCGGCGTTGCATGCCGCTCGGTGCTGGACGGTGTTGCTCGGTTGCATAGTCCTTGGTGCACGGTGCTGCACGGCTCCCACGGCCTGAACCTCGCTGCACGGTGCTGCAGGAAACTCGGCGTGCGGCCTCACCGCGTGGTGCTGCTCGGTGCACGGTGCTGCACGCCGCCGGGTGCACAACCCTCGGTGCTGCGCGACACTTGGTGCATGGCTCTTGGCGCTCGGTGCACAGCGCCGGACACCTCCTGCTGCTCGGTCCTCAGCGCGCGGTGCTGCACGCCGCTCGGTGCACGATGCTGCGCAGCCCTCGGCGCGCGGTGCCGCACGCCCTCGGCGCGGGGTGCGGCACGCCTCGCGGTGCACGGTGCAGCACGGCCTTCGGTGCACGCTGCTGCACGCTGCTGCACGGCGTTTGGGGCAGGGTGCTGCTGGGCACCCAGTGCTCAGCACCCAGCCCAGCACCCGGTCGCGGTAGGCAGGGTGCCGCAGCCGGTGGTTTCCTGCCTTCCCAGCAAGGCCTCACACGGGCGGCGCTTTCCGGTGACTTATCAGGCGTCCGCAGCCAGAGCAGCCCCGGGCACGGCGGTGCACACGCGTGGGGCGCGCGCGTGGGCGCAAACGTGGGCGCAAACGTGTGGGCGCGCGCATAAGCGGGGCTGCACGCACCCGCGCGGCTGCGAGCGCCCACGGGCGCGCAGACGCGCGTGGGCGCGCGCACGGGCGCGTAGCAGGGGAGTACGAGCGCTTGCACAAGCGTGTGCGCACAGCGCCGGTAGCACGAGCACGCGCCCGCGCGTGGCGCAAGCGGGCGGCGGCGCAAGCGTGCGTGCGGGCCGCGAGTGCGCGTTAGCACGCGTTTGCGCGCTAGCGCAAGTGTGCGTGTCTGTGTGTGCACGTGCACAAGTGTGTTCATGCGTGGTGCAAGCGTGCAATAGCCCGAGTGTCCGTGAGCGTGCACGACACAAGCGTGTGCGTGCACGACGGGCGTGTCCGCATGCGTGCAAGCGTGCACGTGCCTGATGCCTGTGTGCAACGGCACAAGCACACGTGAACGTGCACACGCGTGTGCCGGCCTGTGCGTGGTGCAAACGTGTCGCACACGCGCGTGAACACGGGCACGAGCGTCTGCCAGCGTACAATCAGCCAAGCACGTGTCCCCCTCGGCTCCACGGTGTCCCCAGTGCTGGGGACAAGGTGTGTGTGGGGGGGGTGGCCGGGAGCCCGTGTGTGTGGCGGAGGGTGTCACCCGCCCCCCGTGTCACCCCCCCCCGTGTCACCCCACGTCCTGCCGCTTTCCGCATCGGCCTCGCCTTGGGGACATGTGACAGCTGGGAGTGTCCCCAAGCTGTCCCCAGCTTTCCCTAAGCTGTCACCCAGGCTGTCCTTAACTTGTCCCTCCGGAGCATCCCCAAGTTGTCCCCAGCATCCCAGGGCCACCGTGGGGACAGGGTGACAGTGGTGTCCCTGATGTCCCCAGCTGCAGTAGCCCCTGGGGATGGCGACCCCCCCCCCCCCCCCAGTGGCCCTGGGGACACCGGTGACCCTCAGGACATCCCCAGTCCCGGTGACACACGTGGAGTCACCAATGTCCCCAAAAGTGGGGTGATGCGGTGGCACCTCTGTGGTCCCCATGGGGAAAGTGCAGGGGACACCGCAGGGGGGCCACAGCGTTGGGGACGTGGTGGTGGTGGGGACACACACACACAGAGACCCCCCCCCCCCCCGGGGACACAAAGGGGGTGACACCATGGGGACTCTGCGGTGGAGGGGACAAGGACCCTTTAGGACAGCGGTGGCACCGGGAGGGTGGGTGATGCCACGTGGCCATGTCCCCCCCCCGCCGTGTCCCCATGACAGGGGGAGCCACCCCGGGGTGGTGACACCGACGGGTGACGTGGGCCCCGTTTCCTCCGGGGCCCATAAAGCGGGTGCAGGTCCCCAGGACGGCGGGTGACACGGCGGGTGACACACCGGGGGTGGCCCATGGGGGACGGCGTCTTCGCCCTGGCGGGGCCCTGGCCACCGCTACCCCCCCCCAGGGCACCCATGGGTGCTGCCACCCCCCCCGTCCCGGCGTGGCGGCGACGAGTCCGGGGGGGGGCTTGGGGACGCTGGGTGTTGGGGACACTGGTGGCCCTGGCACTGGTGGCGGTGGCGGTGCAGGGCTGGGTGCTGGCGGGGGTCCGGGGGGAACTGCAGAGGGTGACAGCGCGGCTGCAGGTGAGAGGGGACATGGGGGGAGACACACGCACGCATGGGGGGGGGCTTGGGGGACGTGGGAGTGGGGGGGGGACTTGGGGCATATGGGGACACGGGGACGTGGGGGGACGTGGGGGATATTGGGATGTACAGGGACACAGGGACATGCGGGGGACATGGGGGGACATGGGGGGATATAGGGACATAGGGGGACATGGGGGATGTTGGGGACATGGGGGTCATGGGCATATACAGGGACACAGGGATATGTGGGGGACATGGGGGATATTGGGGACATACAGGGACACAGGGACACGCGGGGGACATGGGGGGACATGGGGGATCTGGGGGGATATAGGGACATAGGGGGACATGGGGGATGTTGGGGACATGGGGGATATTAGGGACATGGGGGATATGGGCACATACAGGGACACAGGGACGTGTGGGGGACGTGGGGGACATGGGGGGACATGGGGGATGTGGGGGACATAGGGGATATTGGGGACATACAGGGACACAGGGACATGTAGGGGACATGGGGGATGTTGGGGACATGGGGGTCATGGGCATATACAGGGACACAGGGACATGTGGGGGACATGGGGGATATTGGGGACATACAGGGACACAGGGACATGCGGGGGACATGGGGGGATGTGGGGGGATATAGGGACATGGGGGATGATGGGGACATGGGCAACGGAATATGGGGGGATATGGGGGTCATGGGCATATACAGGGACATGTGGGGGACACGGGGGATATGGGGACATGGGGGACGATGGGGATGGGGACACCTCGTACGTGGGCAAGACATGGCTGGAGGGACACGCGTGTGCGTGTGGCAGTGGGTGACACCACGTGTGCCTGGGAGGGGGCCGTGGCGGTGCACATGTGTGTGCGTGTCCCCTTGTGCGTCCCGCTGTCCCCTCTTCTGTCCCCGTGTATCCCGGTGTGAGCGTCCCCATGTCCTCTTGTGTCCCCTCGTGTATCCCCAGGTGTCTCCCTGTGTCCCCTCATGTCCCCTCGTGTCCCCATGTGCACATCTGTGTCCCCCAACGCGTGTCCCCCTACCCAGGTGCGTGTCTACCCACGCGTGCCCCCACATGTCCCCGTGTCCCCCTGCGTCCCACTTCGTCCCCGTATCCCACCATGTCACGATGTCCCCGTGTGCCCTCGTGTCCCCGTGTGTCCCCTGACCCATGTGGGTGTCCGCAGGCGAGCGGGGACCGGCCGCTGTCAGAGAAGGTGCAGCAAGGTGGGTCCCCAAAACTGGGTCCTGGGGTACAAGGGTGCCACCACCCTGGGGATATGGGTGCCATTGCCTTGAGGACATGGGTGCCACCACCCTGAGGATGTGGGTACCACCACCCTGGGGACATGGGTGCCACCACCCTGGCAATATGGGTGCCGCCACCCAGGGCCATGGGAACCCCCCCCCCCACCATGAGGACATGGGTACCACGACCTTGGGGACATGGGTTGCCACCACCCTGAGGACATGGGTGGCAACCACCCTGGGGACATGGGTGCCACCACCCTGGGGACACTGGACCTCGCCTTGGGTTCCCTTTGCAGATCGCCCCCCAACCAAGAAGCCAGCAGCTCATCTGATAGGTAAGGGGGGGGCGGGGGCGGGGGGGGGCCCGGACACCTGGGTCCCCAACCGGCGGGTGGGAGTGGGTGGCCCAGACGCCTGGGTCCCTCCGTGGGGGGTGGAAAAATGTGGGGGGTGCTGGAAGTTTCCGATGGGCGGGGTGGGTGGGAGCCAGGACGCCTGGGTCGCTCTGGGGGGGGAGTTCCACTGGGGGGGTTGGGGACCCAGATGCTTGGGTGCCCCTATAGATAGGTGGGTGCTGGAAGGTTTTGGGGGGGGTCAGCACCCTGGATGCCCCTATAGATAGGTGGGTGCTGGAAGGTTTGGGGGGGTCAGCACCCTGGATGCTCCTATAGATAGGTGGGTGCTGGAAGGTTTGGGGGGGTCAGCACCCCGGATGCCTGGGTGCCCCTATAGATAGGTGGGTGCTGGAAGGTTTGGGGGGGTCAGCACCCCGGATGCCTGGGTGCCCCTATAGATAGGTGGGTGCTGGAAGGTTTGGGGGGGTCAGCACCCCGGATGCCCCTATAGATAGGTGGGTGCTGGAAGGTTTGGGGGGGTCAGCACCCCGGATGCCCCTATAGATAGGTGGGTGCTGGAAGGTTTGGGGGGGGGTGCCGGGGCGGGGGGTCAGCACCCTGGATGCTCCTATAGATAGGTGGGTGCTGGAAGGTTTGGGGGGGTCAGCTCCCTGGATGCCTGGGTGCCTATATAGATAGAGGGGTGCTGGAAGGTTTGGGCGGGTCAGCACCCTGGATGCCCCTATAGATAGGTGGGTGCTGGAAGGTTTGGGGGTGCTCAGCCCCCCCCAACGCCTCGTTTTCCTCCCCGCAGCCGGCGCCGACGTCTCATCCCAACCCAACGGGTCCCTTCGGTGGGAACCCGGCAAATCGTGGGCCTTCATCCGAGGTCTGGGCTACCGCGGCGGCTCCCTCGTTTGCCATCAGCCCGGTCTCTACTTCGTCTACGCCAAGGTGCAACTGGGTGCTCCCGGGTGCCCGACGCGTGCCGCCACCCTCCACGGCATCCACAAACGAACGCCCCGTTATCCCGGCGTCCTTGATCTCCTGGTGAATAAGGTGGTTTATTGTCCCCAAGCCCATGGGGTCCCCTGGGCCCGGCACAGCTTTTTGGGGGGACTCGTGCGCCTCGAAACGGGGGATGAGGTCTTCACCCGGGTGCAGGCACCCGAGTTGGTGCGGGCAGTGGACGGCACCCGTTCCTATTTTGGGATGTTTATGGTGTAAATTGGGGGGGGGGGGGTGTATTGGAGGTCTGGTGGGACCTTGGTTGTCACCCCCGGCATTCCTGGGGTGGGGAGGTGGGGGGGATTCTCCAGTGGCTCGTATAGGGTTGGGCAAGGGGTGTCAGTGGGCTGATACCCCCAAACCTGACCCATCCGGATGCCTGGGTTGATTTTTGGAAGCCTGCTGGAATCCCATTATCCCTTCTGGGATCCCTGAGGTCCGGGGGGGGGGGGGGGGGGGGCGCGGAAACCGTGCTGTGGATTCTCCAGTGGCTCCTATAGGATTGTGCGTGGGATGCTGATGACCTGGACTCTCCAGACTTGGACCCTGACCCACCTGGACCACTGGGTCCCTCACTGGAATCCTGAGGAGACCCCTTGGACCACCCCCCCAACACCCCTGAGGCTCAGGACTGGAGCGCAGTGGGGATTCTCCAGTGGCTCGTATAGGGTTATGCATGGGGTGTTGATGACCCGGACCCTGCAGACCTGGACCCTGACCCACCCGGATGCCTGGGTCCTTCTCCGGACCCCCAAGGGACCCCCAAGACCCTTTTTGCTGCCCCCCCCCCCCCCCACGGCCGAGGTCCCTGACGCTCTGGACTGCAGAACAGTGTGGATTCTCCAATGGCTCATATAAGGTTGTGCATGGGGGGGCTACCGATACTAAGAGCAACCCCCCCATACCCCTGGGACCTCTTTTTACCTATTTATTTGTGGAGGGGTTTAACCCTGATATTCAGGGGGGGGCCCCCAAATCCCGATCCCATCCCCAGGATTGCCCCCTGACATGTGCCTGGGTCCCTCACCCAGCATCATCTCTGCTGTGTCCCAGTTTCACCCCAGGTGGGGCCAGGCAGGGGTTGGGGGACCCCCCCCAAATTGTGGGGCCCCCCCTTGGGAGTCCCCCACCCTGACCCCCCCCCATTCTGAGCTAAAAATAAAAGTGAAGAGAAACTGTTGGGTGCCAGAATTTGATGAAGGGGTGGTGCAGGGGCAAACTGGGGGGGGGGCAAGGGCAAATTTGGGGGGGGTCTGGGGTATATCGGGGGGACTGGGGCAAATTGGGGGGGGGCTGGGGCAAATGTTGGGGGTGCAGGAGTAAACTGGGGGATGTCAGGGAAAATTTGGGGGTGCAGGGGCAAATTGGGGGGGCTGGGGTGTATTGGAAGGGTCTGGGGTAAATTGGGGGGGTCTGGGGCAAATATTGGTGTTCAGGGGCAGATTGGGGCAGTCTAGGGCAAATTTGGGGGTGTCAGGACAAATCTGGGGGTGTAGGGGCAAAGGGGGGGGCTGGGGCAAATTTGGGGTGTCTGGGGGATTTGGGGGTAAATGTTGGGGGTCAGAGCAAATCTGGGGGTGCAGGGGCAAATTGGGGGGGGACTGGAGTATATTGGGGGGGTCCGGGGAAGATTTGGGGGTGCAGGGGCAAATCTAGGGGTCTGGGAGGGGCAATAGGGGGGAAAAAATGGGGGTTAGGAGAAATTCGGGGGGCTCAAGGGCAAATTTGGGAGGATCAGGGGCTATTTGGAGGGGGGGATTGGGCCAAACCAGCCCTTCCCAATTCCCAAGCGTCCTTTACCCTTTGGAGTGGGGATTCTCTGCTGGCTGCTATGAGGTTGTGCCCCCCCTTTTCTCCCTGCTCTGGGGGGGGTGTGTGTGTGTGTGTGAATCCAGGATTTGGGGGGGGGCAATTGAACCCCAGATACGTGCCGTCATCCCCCCAACCCCCCAGGACCTGGGTCCCTTCCACCTCCTCGTGCAAGCGGTGCACGGCCCTCGTGCGAGTGTGACACGGGGAGGATTTCCTGCTGCTGGAGGCCGGATAAGGCCACAGCGGTGGGGGGGGGAACTGGGACTGGGGGGGCCTGTGGGGGTTGGGCCCCCCCTTGCAAAACCCAGATGCTTGGTTTTTGGTTTGGTTTTTTTTTTTTTTTCCTCTAAGCAGCAGGACTGCGGCACCTAAGAAAGTGGGGCACGGGGCGGGGATTGCCCACGCGTGTGCTTATGCACACGTATGTAGATTGGCGTTTGCAGGTGTATTTGCATTTGCACACGTCTGTGCGTGCACACACGTATGTGCATTCGCACGTGTATTTGCGTTTGCCCATGCACGTGCATTGCACATATATGTGCGCGTGCACATGTACGTGTGTTTGCAAACGTTCTTGCTTTTGCGCATGCCTGTGCGCGCGCACACGCATTTGTGCGTGCGTGTGCACGGACACACGCGTGCACCCGCACCTGCCCGTGTGCTCACGTATGTGTGTTTGCACGCGCACACGTCTGTGCGTGGACACGTATGTGCACGTGTATTTGCGCACACACACGCAAGGCTGTGCGCGAACATGTGGCAACCCGGGCGGCCAGACCAGTGACACCCCTGGGAAGGGGGGGGTGGCTCCGGGGGGGGGTGTCCCACTTTTGGGGGGGCAATTAAGGCCATTTTAGGACACTGGGAATCATAAATAAATTTATTAAACAATAAATAAAGTGGCTACGAGCACCGGATAATAATTTAGGGGGGGAGGGGTGCCCCCAGGCCGGCTGGGGGGGGGGAGGGGGTTGGGACCAGCAGGGACCCCCCACGTCTCTGGGCACGGGGGTCTCCACGGTCCCCAGTGTCCCCAAAATGGGGGTCTGTGAGGTCTCTTGGTGTCCCCAAGTGTCCAGCATTGGGGTCCCCAAATGGCCAGCATGGGGGTGTCCAAGGTCCCTTGATGTCCCCAGGTCTCCAGCATGAGGCTCTGCCAAGTCCCTTGATGTCCCCAACCTCCAAGCGGGGGGGTCTTGGGACCCAAATCTCCAGGCATGGAGGTCAGCAATGTCCCCAAATCCCTGGTCATGGGGGTCTTGGCACCCAAATCTCCAGGCACGGAAGTCAGCAATGTCCCTTAATGTCCCCAAATCTCCGGTCATGGGGGTCTTGGCACCCAAATCTCCAGGTATGGAGGTCAGCAATGTCCCTTAATGTCCCCAATTCTCTGGTCATGGGGGTCTGGGGACCCAAATCATCAGGCATGGAGGTCAGCAATGTCCCCAGATGTCCCCAAATCCCTGGTCATGGGGGTCTTGGCACCCAAATCTCCAGGCATGGAGGTCAGCAATGTCCCCAGATGTCCCCAATTCTCTGGTCATGGGGGTCTGGGGACCCAAATCTTCAGGCATGGAGGTCAGCAATGTCCCCAGATGTCCACAAATCCCTGGTCATGGGGGTCTTGGGATCCAAATCTCCAGGCATGGAGGTCAGCAATGTCCCTTGATGTCCCTGGATCTCTGGTCATGGGGGTCTTGGGACCCAAGTCTCCAGGCATGGAGGTCAGCAATGTCCCCAGATGTCCCCAACCTCCAACCAGGAGGGTGACCAGCCTCAGACCCTACCGGTCACCCCCTTGCCACTCCACGCATCACCCCCCGGCGATACGCAGCAGCCCTACAAAATTGCTTTCCCGGTCGTCCTGTGCCAGCTGCCACCCGTCCCCAGACAGATTCCCAGCCAGCGCCAGGCTGAGGACATCCCCACGTTGGAGTTGCCCGATGGCTTGGGCCAAACCGGAACGTGCCAGATGGGATCCCGCTTCGTCGGGTAGCGCCAACGGCACGGTGAGCAATGGGCTCGGTGAACCAGCACGCTGGAGCCGGAGGGTGACGGTGCCGGGGGGACAGGTGGATGCCGTGCAGGTGACGGCAAATTGGCCGTAGAAGAGGTAGAGGCCACCCGCTGTCACCTGCAGCTTCCCGGCTGTCATCTGTACGTCACTGCTGAGGAAGACGCCGTTGATGCCTTCCTCATAGCGCCAACCGAGTCCTGGTGGCACCACCAAGGAGCCTGGGGGGGGGAGAAGAAGGGAGAGGGGTGGTGGGTGATCCTGGTCTGTGATGGGTGCTCCTGATGGGAGATGGGCGCCCCAATGGGAGATTGGAGGTCCTTGATGGAATATGGGGTGACCCGATGGGAGATGGGGTGACCCCGATGGGACATGGGATGTCTCCAATGGGAAATGGGTGCTCCTCCTTGGTAGTGGGTGCCCCCAACGGGAGATGGGTGCTGCAGCCCTCCTCGATGCCCCCGAGGCACTGCAGCCCACCCAGGGGTACCTGGGATGGGACCAGGGGATGAGAGGGACAGAAGATGCCCTGTGAGACCCCGGGGACAGGGGATGCTCTGTGACACCGCAGGGAGGGAGGATGCTCCGCAACACCCTGGGGACCACAGGGACGGAGGATGCTCCATGACACCCCAGGGACTAGAGGGACGGAGGATGCTCCGCGACACCCTGGGGACCACAGGGACAGAAGATGGTCCGTGACACCCTGGGGACCACAGGGACGCAGAATGCTCCGTGACACCCTGGGGACCACAGAGATGGAGAATGCTCCGTGACACCCTCAGTACCACAAGGACACAGGATGTTCCGAGACACCCTGGGTACCACAAGGACACAGGATGTTCCGAGACACCCCGGGGACCACAGGGACGGAGGATGCTCTGTGACACCCTGGGGACCACAAGGACACAGGATGCTCCGTGACACCCTGGGGACACTCCGTGACGCTCTGGGCACCGCGGCCGCCCTGCGACACCCCCAGATGCTCCAGGCCAGGGGTGACGTTTCCTCTCCGAGGGCGGAAGGAGGAACCCGCGCGACATTTTCGAGATGACTGGGCGAGCCGCCTATGGAAGGAATAACCCCCCCCCCCGCCGCCTCGCTCTGTCGTGTGCCCCCCCCCCACCACCGCTTTCCCTGGAGCCCCTCACCGTGGCCTCAGGCCTGGGGGACTTACCAGCACTCAGCAGCATGTGGGCGGCCGTAGCAGCCTGCGAGGAAGAGGAAAGAGTGTCAGCGGTACGGGAAGGAGTCGAGCATCCTCATCTCCATGAGTCGTGTGTCCCCCCGCCCCGGTGAAGGGGAAGTTGGGTGTCGCATCGGGATTTGGGGACTTTCCAGCACCCCGTTGGGTATTTTGGGGGGTCCCCAGGGGAGGGGGTGACCCCTGGATTTGGGGGTGGGGGAGGATTTGGTGCCTTTGGGGATGGGAAACTGAGGCACGGGGCGGGGGGTGGGGGTGTTGGAGGCCTGATGCATCTTCCTTCCTTCCCCCGCCCAAGCCAGGTGGATGGACACCCCGTGGGTCCCCGGGGACAGATGGACACCAGCAGGATGTGCAACGCGGATGGACGCCCGGACACGCGGAGGAACGGACACCCAGAAGGATGGGGGGGGTGGGGCGAAGCCCGGATGGACAGACACCCAGATGGACAGACGGACACTCAGAGAGATGGACACCCAGAGGGACACTTGGGCGGATGGATGGACCCCTGGGCAGACAGACGGACACCCAGGTGGATGGACACCGGCGCAGACACCAGGACAGAGGGACACCCAGACAGGGGGATGGACGCCCGGACAGACGGACAGGTACACAGACAGATGGATGGACGGACAGCCAGATGGATGGACACCTGGACACCTGGAAAGACAGACATGTGGAGAGACGCCTGGACCGATGGACACGAGACAGACAGACAGACAGGCCCCTGGGCAAGAGGAACACCCAGATAGATGAACACCTGGATGGACATCTGGACAGCCACCTAGATGCACACCCTGACAGACAGACGGACAACTGGACGTCCAGGTAGACACCGGGATGGGTGGATAGATGGACACCCAGACTGATAACTGGACACCCAGACAGATGGACACCTGGACAGACAGATGACTGGACACTTGGATGGATGGACACCGAGACAGACGGACACCCAGAGTGATGGACAGACAGACTGATGGACACCGGGACGGACAGATAGACGGACACCAGGACAGACAGACACTGGGCCAGATGGACATCTGGACAAGATGGACACCTGGACAACCAGACAGATGGATGGATGGAGACCAGGACAGACAGTTGGACAACCAGAGAGATGGACAACCAGAGAGATGGACACCTGGACAGATGGACAGGCAGACACCAGGAAAACTGGACAGACGGACACCTGGATAGACAGACACTTGGACAACCAGAGAGATGGACAACCAGATAGATGGACACATGGACAGATGGACAGATGGACACCAGAACTACTGGGCAGACACCTGGACACCTGGACAGATGGACATTTGGACAACTGGACAGATGGACACCCAGACACCTGGACAGACAGACACCTGGACAACCAGAGAGATGGACAACCAGACAGATGGATGGACAAACACCTGGACAACCAGACAGATGGACACCTGGACAGAAGGACACCTGGACAACCAGACAGACGGACAGACAGACACCTGGACAACCAGACAGATGGACACCTGGACAGAAGGACACCTGGACAACCAGACAGATGGACACCAGGACAACCGGACAGATGGACAACCGGACATACAGACCCCCGGACAACCAGACAGATGGACACCCGGACAGACGGACACTTGGGACAACTGGACAGATGGACGCCCGGACACTTGGGGCAACCGGACAGACGCCCGGCCACCAGGACAGACAGACAGACACCTGGCCAACCGGATACCCGGACAGACGGACGGACGGACGGACCCCCAGCGCCCCTTCCCGGTGCCCACCTGCGGCGGGGTCCCCCCGGGGCTCACCCCCAGGATGACCGTGACCGTTGCGGCGACGGCGGCTCCGAGAGCGGCGGCTCCGAGAGCGGCGAGAACCGGGAGGAGGAGGCGACGACACCGGCTCCGGTACCGGCACCGGCACCGGGATGGACACCGGCACGGGCAGAGAGGCAGCGGGGGGGTCTCGGGGTCGACGAGCGGTGGCATCGTGGCGGGGACCGAACGGCGGAGCCGCCTTATAGAGGGACGGGGAGGGACCGGGGGGGGGGGGGGACGGGACCGGGGAGGGGACGGGGACACCGGGGAGGGGATGGGGACACCGGGGGGAGGGACAGGGGAGGGACCGTGGGTGAGCGGGCGGGGTCGGGGAGGGACCGGGGAGGGACAGACCGACACCGGGGAGGGACAGATTGACACGGGGGGGGGACAGATTGACACGGGGGGGGGGACAGATTGACACCGGGGGGGGACAGATTGACACTGGGGGGGACAAATTGACACGGGGGGGACAGATTGACACTGGGGGGGACAGATTGGCACCCAGGGGGGGGGCTGATTGACACCGGGAAGGGACAGATTGACACCGGGGGGACACAGATTGACACGGGGGGGACAGATTGACACCGGGGGGGGGCTGATTGACACTGGGAAGGGACAGATTGACAGCGGGGGGGGCTGACTAACATCGGGAAGAGACAGATTGACACTGGGGGGGACACAAATTGACACCGGGGGGGACAGACTGACACCGGAGGGGGGGCTGGTTGACACCGGGGGGGGACAGACTGACACCGGGGGGGGGGGGGGCTGATTGACACCGGGGAGGGACACACTGGGTGGGACCGGGGCGGGTCCGGGTGACACCGGGGAGGGGCGGGGGGGTAGGGACAGACCGGCACCGGGGGTGGGGACAGACCGGGGAGGAACCGGGGGCGGGGGGAGCCCGGGGGACACCGGGAAGGCGGGGGGGGGGGGGGGAGCTGGAATTGGGACCCAGGGGTCCGGGGGCTGCCCAGCCCCCCCCCCCCATCCTTGGGTGCCCGGACACTTGGGTCGCTTTAGCACCCTAGGGAGCAATTTGGGGGGGGGGGGGGGCGGGAGTTGGGTGCCCGGCGGTGACGTCACGGCGGAGGGGAAGTGCCCCCCCCCCCCGCCTCCCCTCCCCACGGGGATTTCGCCTCCCCCGGTCGTGACGGAGCCACGGAGTTTCCTGCCACGGAGCCGGGCCGGAATTTCTGCCCCCCCCCCCCCCCCAAACCCCCGGGTGGGGTGAGGAACGGGACCGGGACCGGGAAGGGGTTTTGGAGGGGGAGGCAGGTTCCCGGAGGGTGCAACGCCCCGTGGATGTGCCCACGCGTGTTTCTGCAGGCGGTTGTGAGCACCCGTGTGGGGTAAAGCCTGAGACCCTCCCCCGCCATGGGAGACACCCACTCCCCCAAGAAGACCCATGGGAGACCACCCCCTTTGTTAGCCCCCCCCCCCAATGAGAGACCCCCACGGGAAACCCCGTGGGAGACCCCCCCCATGTGAAACCTCCCAAGTGGGACCCCCCCCAAGAGAGACCCCCGTGGGAGACCCCCCCCCAAGTGAGACCTGCAAGCAAGACACCCCCCCCCATGGGACACCCCCCAAGTGAGACCCCCAAATGAGCCCCTCATGTTAAACTCCCCCGAAATGGGACCCCCATGGGAGACCGCACCCATGGGAGACCCCCATACAAGACCCCCCCTCCATGGGAGACCCCCCCAAGTGAGACCTGCGAGACACCCCCCTCATGTTAACCCCCTCAAAATGGGACCCCCATGGGAGACCCCACCCATGGGATACCCCCCCCATGTGAAACTCCCCAAGTGAGACCCCATGGGAGACACCCCCCCCCATGGGAGACCCCCCAAGTGAGACCCCCCAAATGAGCCCCCCCATGTTAACCCCCCCCAAGAAATGGGACCCCCATGGGAGACCCCTAAGTGAGCCCCCCCCCCCACGTTAACCCCCCCCCCCAAGCGAGACCTCCACGTAAAAGCCCCCCATGGGGGTTCCCCCATGGGAGACTCCCCTGCCAGGCCCCGCCTCCCCCCCGCCCCTTCCTCTGGCCCCGCCCCTCGCTAGCCCCGCCCGCCCCCCAAAGACGAGAGTGGCCCCGCCCCTCCCCACGACCCGCCAATCAGCGCCCCCCGCTGCGGGGGGGCGGCGAGGGCGGCGCGCGGACGAGTGACGCCAGCGCGCCCGCGGGAGGAGGAGAGGGCGGGGCCGGAAGGTCGCGTCACGTGACTCAGGCGCCGGGGAACGCTGGGAGGCGGCGGGCTTACACCCTCCCCCCCTCCCCCGCCCTTCTCCGACGGTATGGGGGCGTGGTCACGGGTGGGGATTGGGCGGGGCTTAAGAATTGTGGGCGGGGTCGACAGGTGTGGGCGGGGTTGTGAGGCGCGGTGCTTCCGGGAAGGGCAGGTGGCTGCGGGGGGGGGGGGGTGATCCCGGACCCGGGGTGGGTTATTGGGGGGGGGGGGCTGGGACAGGGGGTCCCCTTGGTAGAGGGGGGTGTCCCATTGGTGGAGGGGGGTGTCCCCAGGCCCTGGGGGGGGTCATAAAGTTGGGGGGCGGGGTCTGGGGGGGCACAGTAATGGGGGGACTGGGGTGAGCAAGGGGTTTGGGGGGGTCCCTGGGGTGTCACAGGTCTGGGGGGGGACGACACACTAGGGATAGGGGTGGATGTGGGGGTGGGACAGGGCAGGGTGGACATGGACGGGTGGGGGGTGACAGCAAGGGTGGGGTGGTCATGGGGGGGGGGCACAGCGAGGATGGGGTGGCCATGAGGGGGGGAGACAGCAAGGACAGGGTGACCACAGGGACAGGAGTGACCGTGCAGAGAGGTGGCCGTGGAGGGGGGGGGGACGACACACACTGCAAGGGTGAGGTGGCCAGAGGTTCAGGGTGACCATAAGGACAAGGGGGGGGACACGCTAAGGATGGGGGGGGTCAGTTGGGACGGGGTGGCCGTGGGGACAGAGGGGACAAGCGGGATGGGGTGGCCACAGTGTTGGGGTGACCATAAGGAGAAGGGGGACACCAGGGATGGGGGGGGACACACACGACATAGTTGGGACAAGGGTGGCCACAGGGATGGAGGGACAATTGGGTGGCCTTGGGGACAATCGTGCCGTGGTATCGGGGTGACTGTCAGGACAGGGGTGGCCTTGGGGACAGAGGGGACGAGGAACCAGCGGAACAACCAAAACGGGGTAAAAAACCCCAGGATTGAGCTTGTCCCCTTTGTCACAGGGACCCGTCGTCACCTTGCCGTCACCGTCACCCAGCAGGTACCGCCGTCCCGGGTGGGAGGGGGACGACACACACCGAACCCCCAAACCGCCCCCCAAAATGGGATTATTTTGCCCAATTTGAGCCTTTTTTTGCCCCATTTCGCTCTTGCGTTTGCCGCTGGTGAGCTGCAACACCCACACACCTTTTTTTAAGCCCCAAAAGGGGGAAATTGGGGTTTAAGGAGAAAATCCAGCATCCGAATCTGCTCTGGGTGTGGGAAGTGGCTAAAGCCATGCGTATTTTGGGGGAAATTAGGCTGGGTTTGGTATCATCCACCTCTTCCCTTCGGGTCATTACGCCCGCGCCAAGAACTGCGGCAGACTGACGCCAGGGCGCTGCCGCCGCCACCACCTTCGTTAGGGGGTAATTATGCAAACGAGCTGGGTTTGGACTGGTGCCCAGGTTGAGCTGGAGAAGTGGTACTGGGTTCAATTAAACTGGATCCAATTCACTGGGTTCAATTCATTGGGTTCAATTAAACTGGGTTCAATTCATCAGGTTTAGTTAAACCGGGCTTGATTAAACGGGGTTCAGTGAATCAGGTTTGATTAAACTGGGTTCAATTAAACCAGGTTCATTTAAACCAGGTTCAATTCACTGGGTTCAGTTAAACTGGGTTTGCTGGGTTCAATTAAACTGCGTTCAGTCAAACTGGGTTCAATTAAACTTGGTTTCATTAAACTGGGTTCAGCTGAGCAAGTTCAGTTCATTAGGCTCAATTAAACTGGGTTCAGTTCACCAGGTTTGATTAAACTGGGCTCAGTGAAACCAAGTTCAATTCACTGGGCTCAATTAAACCAGGCTCAGTTAAACTGGGTTCAATTAAACTAGGTTCAATTCATTCCGTTCAATTAAACCGGGTTCAGTTAATCCAGGTTCAATTCACCAGGGTCTGGGGATGGTGGCATCATGCCGCGGTGGTTTTGGCACATCCCCAGTCGGTGCAACCCCATCTCATGGGTTTGGTTTTTTGGTTTTTTTGCCTCCATCCTGGCAACATTTTCCAGCTCCTGGCACACCGGCATCCCCATGGATCTCCTCGCTGGCATCGGCTACGCCTGTGCCGGGCTCCTGGCGGTGCTGGCGGCGGCACTGTTGGGGGTGGCATATCGCTTGGGGCTCCTCTACCAGCTCTGGCATAAGGTAGGATGAAACGGGTGAGAACACCGCGGTTTTGCCAAAAAACGCCTCTTTTTTAAGTGATCCCAGCCAGCGGCTCGGCAAAGGGATGGCGACACCGCGTACATCCTCCCGGTGATCTCCTCACCGTGCAGGTAGATCCCCGAAGCCCCCGGCACGGTGGTGAGCTGGTGGCGGAGGTGCTGAAGGCACACGGCGTCCGTTTCCTCTTCGCCTTGGCTGGTGGCCACATCTCACCCATCTTGGTGGCCAGCGAGAAGGTTGGCATCCGCGTGGTGGACACCCGGCATGAGGCCACTGCCGTCTTCGCCGCCGATGCTGTCTCCAGGCTCTCGGGTGCGGATATGGATGGGGATCCCATGGCCAGCACCTTCTCCTTCTCCAACAGATGGAGGATTTTGGGGTGTCCCAGCTTGGTGGGGTTCTGGTTGAGTGGAGAAGCATTCAAAGACTTTGTGGGTGTCCAGGGTCCCTCCGTGGTGGGTTTAGTCCCCATTTATCTCTCCCACTGGAGCTAATTTGGCAGCTCTAGTGAGGAGAGGATGAGGAGAAGGTGACCCCATGGCCAGCACCTTCTTCTGCCCCAATGGATGGAGGATTTTGGGGTGTCCCAGCTTGGTGGGGTTCTGGTTGAGTGGAGAAGCATTCAAAGACTTTGTGGGTGTCCAGGGTCGCTCCATGGTGGGTTTTGTCCCCATTCTTCCCCCCCGCCCCGGAGCTAATTCAGCCGCTTGCGTGCCAACGAGATGAGCAACCAAACGTGCCCGGAATCCCCAGCCAAAAAGTGGGGTGCAGAGGGACCCACTTCCACCCCCCCCCTCCATTTCCCTGCAGGTCGCATCGGTGTTGCCGCCGTCACCGCCGGTCCCGGCGTCACCAACGCGGTGACGGCCGTCAAGAACGCCCAGATGGCCGAGTCACCGTTGCTGCTCATTGGGGGAGCAGCCGCCTCGCTGCAGAAGGTGGGGGGGACCAAAGAAATTCCCTCGGACTCATTTTTTGGGGGGGTTCCCCCGTTTTGGGGGGTTCAAGGCTCATTTTTCTCGCAGGGTCGGGGAGCGCTGCAGGACATCGACCAGCTCTCGCTCTTCAAGACGCTCTGCAAAGCGTGCGTCTCGGTGCGCGCCGTCCGTGACATCGTCCCCACCCTCCGCAAAGCCATCGCCACCGCGCAGTCGGGGACCCCCGGTAAAAAATTGGGGGGGTTCCCCCAAAAACACCCCCAGAACGCTTGGGCGATGGGTTTCTTTCCCTGCCACGGGTCACCTGGTGTGGTTTACAGTGGTGTTTTGGGGTGCCGCTGTTTAAATTGGGAGGGGGGGTTTAGCCCCCAAAAGCAGTTTTGGGGTGACATTCGGGGCACCATCTGCACCCCAATTTTTTAGGACCCGTCTTCGTGGAGCTCCCCATCGACGTGCTCTACCCCTTCCACGTGGTCGAGAAGGAGATCGGTGGCACCAAGAACGCCCGGGGGCTGCAGGGAAAAGTGGTGCAGTGGTGAGTTGTGGCCCCCCCCCCAGCACCCTAGGGTGCTGCTGGCACCCCAAGGGGTGCCAGCACCCCAATATCCACCCCCCTGGTAGGTACCTCCAAAACTACATCCGTAACCTCTTCGCGGGTGCCTGGGAGCCCCGGGACGTGTCCCCGTTGCCCGTGCAGGTGCCGCTGGCCACCGAGGATGAGGTGGGTTTTGGGGGGGATTGGGATGGGTTTGGGGGCTGGTTGGGGCAGGTTTGGGGTAAGGCAGAGCTGGGGTTTGGGGTGAAAACAGCTGGTTTTGGGGTTCAGCTGAGCCGGTTTGGGGGCTAAACTGGGCTGATTTTAGGGCTTAGTTGAGCCAGTTTTGGGGGATCAGCTGAGCTGATTTTGGGATCAGCTGAGCTGGTTTTTGGGGCTTAGCTGAGCCAGTTTTGGGGCTCAGCTGAGCTCTTTTTTGGGCCTGACTTGAGCCAGTTTTGGGGCTCAGCTGAACTGGTTTTTGGGGCTCAGCTGAGCTGTTTTTTGGGGCTGACTGAGCCAGTTTTGGGGCTCAGCTGGACTGGTTTTTGGGGCTGACTTGAGCCAGTTTTGGGGCTCAGCAGAGCTGATTTGGGGATCAGCTGAACCAGTTTTGGGGTTTAGCTGAGCCGGTTTCAGGGCCCAACTGAACGGGTTTTGGGGTTCGATAGGGCTGGATTTTGGGGCGAACCTTGCCAGGTTTGGTGCCCAACTGAGCCAGTTTTGGTGCTTACTGAGCTGTTTTTTTGGTGCCCAAATAGGGCTGGTTTTGGGGCTGACTGAGCTGGTTTTTGGCACCCGACCGAACCCTTTTTTTGGGACTGATTGAGGTGGTTTTGGGTCGCACGCAGGTGCAGCGATGTGCGGAGCTGGTGAGCCGGGCCACGAAGCCGCTGGTGCTGGTGGGCAGCCAGGCCATGCTGCCGCCCACGCCGGCCGAGGAGCTGCGGTGAGATGTTTTGGGGACGGATGAACTGGTTTGGGGATGGATGAACCGGTCTGGGGATGGTGGAGCCAATTTGGGGGCTGCTGAGCTGGTTTGGGGATGGATGAACCGGTTTGGGGACAGTTGGGCTGGGTTTGGAGACCAATCAGCCAATCTGGGGGCTGGTGAAATGATTTGGGGACAGCTGAGCCAGTTTGGGGGATGGATGAGCCGGTTTGGGGGATGGATGAACTGGTTTGGGGACAGTTGAGCCAGGTTTGGGAATGGTTCAGCCAATTTGGGGTCTGGTGAGATGATTTGGGGACAGATGGCTGAGCAGGTTTGGGGACAGATCAGCCAATGTGGGGACAGATGAGTGGGTTTGGGGTCAGATGAGCTGCTTTAGGGATTGATCAGCCAGTTTGGGGACAGATGAGCCAGATTTGGGTCTGACTGAGAGTTTTTGAGCTCAACTGAGCCAAGTTTTGGGGCCAAGCCAAGCTGGTCTTGGGCCAAACTGAGCCAGTTTTGGGGCTCTGACAGAGGTGGTTTGGGGGCCAAACCAAGGCAGTATGGGTCTCCAACTAAGCTAGTTTGGGACCCCAGCCAAGCTGGTTTTGGGGGCCAAACCGAGCCATTTTGGAGCCCGACCGAGCCGGTTTTGGTGCGTGCTGATGCCCACCTACCTGCAGCGCGGCGCTGGAGGCCCTGGGCATCCCCTGCTACCTGGGGGGAGCGGCGCGGGGGCTTCTCCCCCCCGGCAGCCCCCTCCTCCTGCGCCAGAACCGCCGCGACGCCCTCCGCGATGCCGACCTGGTGCTGCTGGCAGGTACTGGGATGGGACACACATGCGACACCCGCTGTGTCCCCGTCCCCATCCTGACACCCTGTGTGTGTCCCCAAGGCGCCGTCTGTGATTTTCGCCTCTCCTACGGGCGCCTTTTCAGTCGCCGTGCCGTCATCGTGGCCGTTAACCGGGACCGGGCGCAGCTCCTCCGTAATTCCGATGTCTTCTGGAAACCCCGGCTCGCCGTGCAAGGTGAGACCCTTACCCCAGCCCTGGCTCCCCATCCCCTGCCTGCAACGGGTGGCGTGGGGTGCGATGAGTTGGGCGTCCTCGGCAGGAGACGCAGCCTCCTTCGTGGTGCGGTTGGCGCGGAGCCTGCGGGGCTACGCCTGCCCCGGTGACTGGGTGGAGGGGCTGCGCGAAGCCGATCGGAAAAAGGAGCAGGCTAACCGGTGAGCGCACGCGGGATGGGGACGGGGACGGGGATGAGGACAGGGATGGGCACAGGCGTGGGGACTGGGGTAGGGACAGGCACAGAGATGGGGACGGGCATGGGGACAGCGGTAGGCATGGGGACGAGCACAGGGACAGGCACAGATGGGGACAGGGATGGGGACAGGCAGGAGGATGGGAATGGGGACAGGGAGAGGCTCAGGGACTGGGATGGGGACAGGGACAGGCGTGGGGATGGGGACAGGGATGAGCATGGGGACAAGCATGGGGACACAGGGATGAGGACAGGGACGGGCACAAGAACAGGGATGGTGTCGGGGATAGGGATGGGCATGGGGACAGGGACTGGGATGGGGACAAATGTGGGGATGAGGATGGAGATGGGGATGAGGATGAGGACAGGGATGGGCACAGGCGCGGGGACAGGGGTGGGGACAGGGATAGGCAAGGAGATGGGGACAGGGATGGGGACAGGGAGAGGCTCAGGGACTGGGATGGGGACAGGGGTGTGCACAGGCGTGGGGATGGGGACAGGGATGAGCATGGGGACAGGGACGGGCACAAGAATAAGGATGGCGTCAGGGATGGGGACAGGGACTGGGCTGGGGACAGGGAGGGGTATGGATGGTGGCCTGTTTGGGTGGGGGGATCCCAGCCTCTTTCTGGGGGCTCCCCATTCCCAGTTTTGGGGGATCTCAACCCATTTCCAACTTGGGGGGGTGGGCATTCCCAGTCCTTGGGGGATCCCAACCCATTTCCAACTGGGATGGGGGAGTCCCCATCCCCATTCTTTGGAGGATCCCACCCACCTCTTCCTTGCCCGGTGTGGGGTGTCTCCCCCCAACAGGGAGAAGGCAGCGACCCCCACCCCGCAACACCTGAACCCCCTGGACCTGCTGCACCGCCTGGATGCGCTGCTGCCCCCCGAGAGCCTCCTCGTAGCCGACGGGGGGGACTTTGTGGGCACCGCCGCCTACATCGTGCGTCCCCGACGTCCCCTCGCCTGGCTGGACCCCGGTAAGAACCCCCTCCCCGCCCCCCAACCAGCCCCAGGCATGCTGTCACCGTAGCGGGGACACACACGGGTGACGCCGCCGGCTGTTGTCTCCGCAGGAGCTTTCGGCACGTTGGGAGTCGGCGGAGGGTTCGCGCTCGGCGCCAAGCTCTGCCGTCCCGACGCGGAGGTACGGGGCTGCGGCGGCCCATGGGGACGGCGACCACCGTGCCACCTACTACGTGGCCTCATGGTGTTTGTCCCCTCCCCGGCGCCAGGTTTGGGTCCTCTACGGTGACGGCTCGCTGGGCTACAGCTTGATGGAGTTCGACACCTTTGTGCGGCACAAGGTCAGATGGTGCCAAAAACGGGGTGAGGTGGGGGGGAAATGGGGTCTTGTCACTGTCCCGGGGTGTCACCGGGGCGCGGTGGCCCTGTGCTTTGTCCCCTACAGACGCCTGTCATCGCGCTGGTGGGCAATGACGCGTGCTGGAGCCAGATTTCCCGGGAGCAAGTGGCTTTGCTGGGAAGCAACGTGGCGTGTGGCCTCGAGTACCTGGGTGAGTACTGTCCCCCCCCCGCTTTGTCCCCAGATCTGGGGACACCTGGGTTGACCCCATGTCATCTTAGGGTAGATTGAGCCATGCCTGGTGTCACCACGTCACCCTGGGGAGGATCAAGCCATGCCTGGTGGCATCATGTCACCCTGGGGTGGATGGAGCCATGCCTGGTGGCATCACGTCACCTTGGATCGAGCCATGCCCGGTGGCACCGTGTCACCCTGGGGTAGATTGAGCTGTGCCGGGGGGTCACCACATCACTCTGGGGAGGACTGGGCTGTGCCTGGTGGCATCACACAGCTTTGGGGACCGTCACCTCCAGGGACCATTACATGGCCACGTCACCTCCAGGGACGATTGGACTGTGCCTGGTGGACCTGTGTCACCCTTGGGAAGATCTGGCCATGCCTGGTGGCACCATGTCACCCCAGATCAGGCCATGCCTGGTGGCACCATGTCACCCCGGATCAAGCCATGCCCGGTGGCCCTGTATCACCCCAATATCAAGCCAGTCCCATGGAGGTGACAAGGCCACCACCGCTGTCCCCTCCCTACAGACTACCACTCGGTGGCCGAAGCTCTGGGTGGCAAAGGCTTCGTGGTGGGTCGCCAGGACCGTGAGCGGCTGGACGCCGTCCTCCGTGCTGCGCAGGACGCGTGTCGCCAAGGCCACCCCGTCCTCATCAACGCCCTCATCGGCAAGACCGACTTCCGTGACGGTTCCATCTCCGTCTAGGGACAGCATCCCCAAAATGTCCTGGCCGTGTCCCTGGCGGGGCAGGGGGGACCAAGGAAAGGGGTGGGTTTGGGTGACGCCGGTGCCGCGCACCCAACCCAGGGGACAGCTGCATGTCCCCCCCTCCTCGGCAATAAAGCAGCACCGTCTGCCCCCACCCGTGGTCCTGTGCCATCAGTTTGGGTGCTGACACCCTAGGGACACCCTAAGCGACACTTTGGGGACTGTCACACACACACCCACCCCCCCACCCCCCGAATCGAGACGGCATCACACCAACACACGCAGAAGGCCTGGCAGCGAGTGCAGCTTGTGTCATTTATTGCTGGTGACGGTGACAAGGCAGTGGCAGGGCAAGGGGGGGGGGTCAGGCCACCCCGGGGGGGGGGTCAAGGGACAGCTTTGTCACCCCTACCCCCCCAGGCCTGCCTGCACCCCTTGCCCGGGCGCTTTAACACTGGTGGCTCAGCCCGGCCGGGCCGGTGGTTTCACATTCAGCTGGTTCCTTTAAGGCTAATACTGAGCAAGGCTGGTTTTGGGGAGGGGGGGGTGTACTTTGGGGAACCCCCCTCCCCGTTGTAACACTGGCAGTGGGTTTATTTTGGGGCTAAAAAGGGTTTTTTTGGTTTTGTTTTTTTTTTTTTGTTGCAGGCTGCAGTGACGGCATCTGCCGTCCATCCACGCGTACACACGCACACAAAGCTCGAGTAATAAATAAAGCTCAGCGCTCCCGTACCGGCAGCCCCCACCTTGGGGTGGGGGGGGGGCTAGAAAATGGGGCGGGGGGGGGGCTCAGTGAGGGTGGGGGTCCCCACTGCCACCCAGGCTGGGCACAGGTGGCAGGAGGGAGCCCCATCGCCCTTCTTGGGGTGCACACGCAGCAGGGAAGAGGGTTTGGGGGAGCATGGAGGGGGGGCATCCCCCCCCCCACCAGCCTGAGTGATGGAGGTCATAGACCCTTGTCAATATTTCCTAATACTGGTTTGGGGTTTTTTTTGGGGGGGGGGGGCAGCCTGGGGGGGCCACCAGGGAAGGGAGAAGGGGGTGAACAGGCACTTGAGGGTAAAATTTGGCCATATAAAATAAAAAAAAAGCCGAGCAAGAGGCAGCGAGCCCCACATCCCCCCTCTTCCCCCCCCCCCCAAAAAAAAAGCAATGGGGGGGGGGAATTGGAGCTGGGGCTGTTTGGGGGGGCCCTCACCTCACCAAAGGCGGCATCACCCTCGCCGTTGGGGTCCCTCCTACTCGGCGCTGTGCAAATCGAAGGCAACTAGAGGCAAGTGCTGCTTTTTTTTGGTCGCTCTCGCACCGGCGGCGGCATTGGCACCGGTATCGGTATTGGCATTGGTACCGGTTTCGGCATCGGTACCGGTTTCAGCATCGGTACTGGTATCGGCATCGTCACTGGTGTCTGCATCAGCACCGGTATTGGCATCGTCACTGGTGTTGGCATCGGCACCGGTATCGGCATCGTCACCGGTGTCGGCGTCGGCACCGGCGTTGGCGCCGGTCTCACAGGCAGACGTTGATCTGCTTGGCAAGCTCCCGCTCGAGGTCGAGGATGAGCGCGTCGAAGTCCTTGAGGTTGAGGCGGGGGCCGAAGGGCGCCTCAGGCTCCTCACCCAGGGCGAAATCAGCCACGAAGAGGGTCCGCCGGTGCGGGGTCCGCCGCGCCGGCACCCCGGTCTCACCATCACCGGCTGCCGCCTCGTCGTAGTCGGCGTCACCGGCTGCGCCGGGTACCAGTAGGAATTGGTGGTCGCAGATGCTCCAGTCACCGGCGTAGCGGTTGCTGGGGGGGCTCTCCGGTCCTCGGGGACGGTGACGGGCCACCACCGCGCTCTCCAGCAGGTCCAGTCGCAGTGGTGGCCCCCGTTGCTGCTGCGGGCAACTGGGCTGTGCTCCCTCCCGAAATTGGGGGGCTGGGGCCAAGCGGGGGGCTGCAGAGAGAGCGGTGAAGGCAGGGGGTGGTCACCAGGAGGTTTGTTGGTGTTGGGGGGGGGGGGAGGGCAATGGCAGGGCCACAGAACTTTTGCTGGGAATGGGAGGGGGAGCAGACCAGCAAGAAACTGGGAGACCCCAGGAGAGGTGTTGGATGTGGGGGGGCCATTGACCAGCTGCTGGGAATGGGGAGGGGGCGCCCACGGCAGCAATGTGGGGGTCACAGACCCCTGGAGCAGCTGCTGGGGATGGTGACACATGGCGGGGGGGGGTCACAGACACCTTCCAGAGCCAGGGGGCCCCCCCCAAGAGCAATGATATGGGGGTCAGAGACCCCTGGAGCAGCTGGTGGGGATGGTGGCACATGGGGAAGCCATGGTGGCGGGGGTCACAGACCCCCCAGAGCAGCTGCCACCAATGGTGGCCCAGGTAGTCGCTGTGCAAAAAGACCCCTCAAAGTGTGGGGGGGTGCAGGTGTCCCCCCTACCCCGCTCACCCGGCCAGGCCTGCAGCAGGTAATGCAACACCTCGATGTGCCTCTTGAAGTCAACGGCGCTGGCGATGTCCTCGCTGTGGGCGTAGCTGCGGTTGCCGGTGCCGGTACCGGTGCCGGAGCGCCGGGGCTCCTGGTTCTGGGTGAGCAGGACGGGCCCGAAGCAGACGGCGATGTTCTGCGAGTTCATGCGGTTGAAATCGTGGAAGGAGGCCACCAGGCTGAGGTGGTCCAGGAGCCGCGTCAGCGTGGCCTGGGGGACAAGGTGGCATCAACTGGGATGTCCTCTGATGCCACTCCGTTGTCCCACACCCTCCCGAAACAGAGCCGAGGGGAATCGCCCCAGGGGACTTGGCTGCGGATGGTCCCTGGGGCTGAGTCACACAGTGAATGCAGAGGTGGAAATAAATGCTTAAATATCGGAGGGATGTGAAGACACCCCCCCCCCCCAAAAAAATTCCTGGGGGGGTCCTGAGTAGGGAGGTGACACAGGGACGTGCCCCATGTCACAGGTCAAGAAATAAGGACCCTCTGCAGTGGCGAGTTGGGCTGTGGGGAGACCACGGGGCTGAGCAGCAACGGGATCCCCCCCCGTAATCCCTCACCACGACTGGGCACCCCCTTTTTTGGTGCTGGGCACCCATCTTTTCGGCACTGGGCACTCACCTTCTCAACGTCGGGCAGGCAGTCGAGCAGGGTGACAGCATCCCGCTCTCCTGGGGGGGTCCGGGGGGGTCGCTTGGCCATGGCCTCCAGCACAACGTGGTAGAGCGTGGGGGTGATGAGCGGCGTGGGCAGCTCCCGCAGGTAATCCTTGAGGATCCCTGCAGGTGACAGGATGCGGGGGGGGGACGGGACATCAAGCGTGGTCCCGTGGGGTGCACGGGAATCTGCAGGGGCACCCCCACCCCAGGACGAGCACCCACCCGTGATGACGTTGATGTCGGGGTAGAGCTGCTCCGAGAGCGTCACGGCCGCGCTGTCCCTCTCAAAGGCGTCACGAAGCTCTTTCTTGACGGCGGCCGAGCCGCAGAGCCGGTACAATCCCACCACCTGCAAACGGGGACACCGTCACTGTGGTTTTGGGGGGGGGTTCATCCACCGCAGCCCCCTACAGCCGTCACCGTAAGTCCCCGCTCACCTTCAGCCCTCGTTTCTCTATCTCAGTCACGCATTTCTGGATGAGCAGAGGCACTTTGGTGGCTGTCTTCTCCCTCTCCACCAGCTGGCCCAGCTCCACGCCGAAGACACGGGGTTCCCGATCACCGGGACTGTCCCACTGCTCCACCAAGGTGAATTTGGAGTAGAGGATACCACGAGGTTGCAGCCGCACCGCCAGCTGCTGGGCCCGGCAACCTGTGGAGCCGAGCGGTGCCGTCAACAGGGTGCCGAGTCACCAAAACCCAAACCGACCCCACCACCCGGCCGTACCTCTGAAGATGTGGGGCAGGACCACAGTGCCGTGGCAGCAGAGACGGTTGCGGCAGGAGGTGGGATCCCAGGAGAAGACGATCACCTTGAGGTGCCGGGCACCCTCCAGCTCCAGGTTGAAGGTGTGGTTGAGGCCGAGGAACGCCGTCTTGCAGGGCAGCAAAGCCGTGCGAGCTCGGTTGGCCGCGTCCACCTGCAAGACGCAGAAAACCTCCCGGGCTTCGGCCCGTGGTGGCTTCAGGTCCCGCACGCCGTGGAGGTGGACGCTCACCAGCCCCGAGATGTGTTGCCCGCACCGTGGCGGCATCTCCCCGCAGCTGTAGGGGCGGAAAGCACCCACGTCCAGCCCGTTTTCCCCATCCTCCAGTTCGGGACGTGCCCCGGCTTTAGCCGGCAGCTCCGGGGAGTCGCCGTCACTCAAGTAGCCGCCTTTGCCAGCCGCTTTGGCTCGCGGCAGCCCCGGCCGTGAAGCCACGCTGCTGTCTAGGTGGTAGCGGCTGATGACGTTGCTGGATTCCTTGCGGCTTTCGGAGGGCGAGGTGCCACCCTCTTGGCCCCGGGGACGGGGGCTGCGTAGGCTCAGCTTCCTCCGTAGCTCCGGCAGCTTCTTCATCTTCATGGAGAGACGACGTACGGTACCTGGGGACTTCACCTTGTTGAGGGAACGGCCCTTCTTGGGGCTGGTGGGGGGCGAGGGGGTGGTCAGCCCTGTCCCCGAGCTCACGCATGGGATCGGCATCTTCACTGTGGGGGGGGAAAAAGGGGTGAGTGGGTCCTGGGGGGGTGCACTGGGAAGCCTGGGTGGGACAGGGCTGCTTCCCGGAAACTGCTGTGGGGTGGAGGGAGGGTCCCGTGGGATGGGGTGGCGGTGCGGGGGGACAATGTCCTGGGGGATAGGGAAGAGATGGAGACTGCAGGGTGTCGGGACACTCCCCTGGGGTGGGGACAGGGTCTGTGGGGTCCGGGGCACGCTCTCCTGGGGGATGGGGAAGGGATGGGGACTGTAGGGTCCAGGAGACACCCTTGGGGACAGGGATGGTGAGGTCCTTTCTGGGAAGGGACAAGAACCACTGGCCTGGGGACAGGGAAGGGATGGGGACCATGGGATCGGGATGATGCTGTCCTAGGGGACAGGGACCACGGGGTCCGGGGGACACGGACCATTGGGTCTGGGGACCATGGGGTACAGGGGCCACCAGGGACAGGGACTATCAGGTCTGGGGACCACAGGGTCCAGGAAACCTCATGGGGGACAGAGAAAGGACAAAGACCACAGGGTACTGCAGATGGAGACAGGACTGTGTCCAGGGAACACTCTCCTGGAGGGGTGACAGGAGGACAAGGGCTTTGGGGGTCTGGGGGCCACCACTGTCCCACCTCTCCCTGACCCGTAGCCACGTGCCGCCCCTCACCACAAGCCTGGGTCCTGCCGGCTCCCGGCTCCTCTCCTCGGCCAGCCGTGGACAGCGCTGGGGCCGTGCCGCTGCGGGGTCCGGAGCTCTCTGCCATCCCCAAACCACCGCGGGGGGGGTCTTCCCTACCCGTCTTCGGGGGTGACTCCCCACCACGTCCCCTCTCGGTGTCACGACTCCCTCCGCTCCATGTCTTCCAGGAGCTCCCAGGCTGGGGGTCCTCATCTTCGGGGATGGGATTGTACCAGATCTCGCCCTCGCTGCCGGCAGCGCCGGCATCCGCCTCAGCTCCACCGCCCGGCTCATCCAGCCCTGGTCCCTTCACCGATGACAGCACCCAGTGCCGGCTGCTCCGCTCCAAGCTCTGCAGGTAGGCACCGTGCCCGGGGCTCCTACTGAGACCACCCAGCTCCCCAGAGCCGTTCACCGCCTCGGCTTCCTCCGCCGGCTCCACGTCTTCCTCACTGGGCTGCTCGATGCCGGGCCGGGGACTGCTGGCAGCAGGGTCCGGCTCGCTGGCGTTTGCCGGATCTGAGGAGGCTTTGGGAGGCAGTAGCTGCCTCTCTTCGCGGCCGCCGCAGGAAAACCGGGCCCAGTTTTGCTTGCGGGATGCTGCCGGCACCGGCTCCGCCAATGCCGCCTCGGGGTCCACCGGAGAATCGGGGCTTGGCGGAGGATGCTCTGCGGGAGGAAGGAAAAGAGCTGGTCTGAGTACGGGGGTTCACAAAACGCCAACAGGGAGCCCACTGGGACAGAAGGACCTCTCTCTTGTCCCCCCCCGAGCATTCCGCCACGCCACCCACTGTCCTCACCCTGAATCCGTTGCCGTCCCGAATGGGACCCCCCTTCCCCATGCCGGCTCTGCCGGGGCGGCGGGCAGGCGCAGGCAGCTGCGCGTAGCCCCTTGCCAAGCGGGATTTCCGGTTGTTTACTGCTGGCCGGACCCGTGGCCGTGCTCCCACCGCCCCGGTGTGGGCAAGGGGAGCCCCGGCAAGGAAATGGGGGGGCATGGCTGAACCCCTCTGCACCCCAATGGGGACAGGGCTGCACCCCAATAGGGATGGGGGTGGCTCTGCCCGTGTCCCTTGGCTCTGTGCCGCAAGGCAGGGTCCTGTCCCCCCTGCCTCACACACACACAGGGGAGTCACCCCAATAGTGCACCCCCATTCCCCGCACCCCCCCCCCCAGTTCATTTGTGGCCCCCCCCGGGTTGTCTGCATCCCTCCAACTTGTGCATCCCAATCTCCCCTGCACCCCTCTACCCTGTGCAGCCCAAACTCCCCTGCCTTGTGCACCCCAATCCCCCTGCACCCACAGCCCCCCCACCGTGGCACCCCACGGACCCCCACAGTCCCCAGGATCCCCCCCCCAGCCCCATGACACCATGGCTCAGTGTGGGGCTCCCCCAGCTCCCCAGAGATGTGGGGTGGGGGCAGGAGGGACCCAGGGGGGGGACACCCCCAATTGCTGTAGGGTATTGAGGGAGCTGGGGTGATGGGTGCCCCTTTCTTGGGGGGCAGGAGGGAAAATGGGGACATGGAGGGGGGGGGCTTGCTGGGGGAACAGGACCCCAGGGTAATGGGAGACCCTTCCTGGGGGGGGGTGGGAGATATCCCTTCTGGGGGGGGGCAGAAGGGACCCCAGGGTGATGGGGGTCCCTTCCATGGGGGGCAGGAGGGACCCTGGGTGATGGAGGACCCTTCCTCGAGGGGTCCCTTCTTGGGGGGGGGGCAAAAGGGACCACACGGTGATGGGGGCTCCCTTCTTTGGGGTATATAACCCCGAAGTGATGGGGGTATCTTCCTTGGGGGGGGGGTCCCTTCCTTTTTTTTTGGGGGGGAGTGGGCAGGAGTGACCCCAGGGTGATGGGACAGGTCTCTTCTTTAGAGTACAGGACCCCAGAGCGATGGGGGTCCCTTCCTTGAGGGGGGGGACGGACGCAGGAGGGACCCCAGTGTGATGGGGGGGTCCCTTCCTCGGGGGTGGGGGTCCCTTCCTTGAGGGGGGGGTCCCTTCCTTGAGTGGGGGGGTCCCTTCCTTGAAGGGGGGGGTCCCTTCCTCTGGGGGGGGGGGTCCCTTCCTCTGGGGGGGGTCCCTTCCTTGAGGGGGGGGTCCCTTCCTTGAGGGGGGGGGTGTCGAAGGGACCCTGGGGTAATGGTTGGGGGGGGCTGTTGTCCGTACCTCTGTCCTTGGCGTCCGACTTCTTCCCCCGCGGGCGGTCGCGGCCCCTCAGGCGGGAGAAGGTCCGCCGCAGCAACGGCTCCGCCATCTCCCGCCCCGCTCCCCCCTCACCGGGGTCTCCTCACACCCCTGAGCAACCCCCCACCCCTCCACCTCCTCGGCCTCGTCCACGTCCCCCTTCAGTCCGTCTCGGTCCCCTCAACCCAACCCCGCTCCCCTCAGGCCCGTCGCCGTCGTCGTCGTCGTCGTCGTCCCCCGCCTTCTCCCCTCCTCACAGCGGCGGGGCCTGAAGCGGCGGCGGCGCCGCCATCCCGCGGCGCGAATTCCTGGGATGCCGCCGGCAGCGCTGCCGGGAGCTGTAGTCCGGAACCACCGGGACCCCCCCCGGTACAGAGACAGCCCCCCCCCCCCAGCTTGAACCGGGAACAACCCCTCTGAACCGGCAGGACCCCCCCAGGAGCGGGAACAGCCCCCCCCGAAGGAGAGAGATCCCCCCCCCCCCCCCCGATCCCGGCCCGCAGCCAAAGGGTGAGGGGATGTGGGGAGCTTTGGGGGGGTCTGGGGGGGTATTTGGAGGGCTTGAGGGTATTTAAGGGGGGCTGGGGAGGTATTTGGTGAGTCTTAGGGGGTATTTGGGGTCTGGGGAGTATTTGGGGGGAGGGGGGTGTCTGGGGGTATTTGGGGGTCTGGAGGGAGGTTTAGAGGGGGTATTTGGGGGTCTAGAGGGGGATTTAGGGGGGTATTTGGGGGTCTGGAGGGGGACTTGGGGGGTATTTGGGGGTCTGGAGGGGGATTTGGGGGTATTTGGGGGTCTAGAGGGGGATTTAGAGGAGTCTGGAGGGTATTTAGGGAGGTCTGGGGACTACTTGGGGGAGCTCTAGGGTGGGGTGTTTGGGGGTCTGGAGGGCATTTTAGAGGGGCCTGGGGGTATTTGGGGGAGACCTGGCAGGTATTTGGGGGTCTGTGAGGCATTTAGGGGGGTCTAGGGGTATTTGGGGGTCTGGAGGGGGATTTAGAGGGGTCTGGGGATATTTGGGGGTCTGTGTGGCATTTAGGGGGGTCTAGGAGTATTTGGGGGTCTGGAGGGGGATTTAGGGGAGTCTGGGGGTGTATTTAGGAAGGTCTGGGGGGGTAATTGGGGGTCGTGGGGAGTACTTGGGGGAGCTCTGGAGAGGGGTATTTGGGAGAGCTCGGGGGGGTATGGGGGAGATTTAGAGGGGTCTGAGGATATTTGGGGGAGACATGGCTGGTATTTGGGGGTCTGTGAGGCACTTAGGGCAGTCTAGGGATATTTGGGGGTCTAGAGGGGGATTTAGGGGAGTCTGGGGGTATTTGGAGGAGACCTGGCAGGTATTTGAGGGTCTGTGAGGCATTTAGGGGGGTCTGGAGGTATTTGGGGGAGCCGTGGGGGCTATTTGGGGGTCTGGGGGTGTTTGGGGGAGACCTGAGCAGTATTTGGGGGTCTGGGAGATATTTAAGGGGGTCTGGGGGGTATTTGGAGGGTCCTGGGGGAGTTATTTGGGGGTCAGGGAGGTATTAAAGTCTGGGGGGCATTTGGGGGAGCACTGAGGGGTATTTGGGGGTCTAGAGGGGGATTTAGGGGGTCTGGGGAGTACTTGGGGATCTGGGGGGTATTTTGGGGGGCCTGAAGGTAATTGAAGGGATCATGGGGGATTGTGGGGAGCCTGGAGGCCCAAGACCCTCCCGCCCCAATCCTCCATGTGGCATCACCCCCCAAACCACCGCTGCTCTGCCGAGTGACCCCAAAACCCAGAGCCAGGAGCCGCCCCGCACCCATCCACCCCACACCATCAGGGGTCCCCCATCCCACGCAGCCCCTCCCTCCCCCGTCACCAGAGCAGGGCCTCACTCTGCATACGTGTTTATTGCCCTGCAGGGAACCCCACTCCACCCCGTACCCCAAATTTTCCCCAGAGATCCATCCATGGACCCCAAACGGATGTGCTGAAGGTCAGGGCTGCATCCTAGAGTGCTGCAGGTTAGATGTGGCAAGTGGAAAGGGGCTGGGGGGAGTCCCTGGAGGGGGTGGTGGGTGCTGGGTGGGGGGTCGGGCGTCTTGGGGTGTCCCTTGCATGCTCAGGGGTGTCCCTCGCACACCCAGGGGAGTTGACTCGTGCAGGGGTAGTCGTACCACTCGCCATCCTCCCTCACCACCGCGCAGTTCTCCTGGTGCCCGCCGTTGGGCTCATTCCTGTGCCAAAAGCTGCAACGAGATGGGGGGGGATCGGGACAGCTTAGGGGTGTCCCCCTGCGTCCCTAAGCCCCCATCCCCTTGTCCCCAGTGCCCGCTGGGCTGTACCTGCTTTCCCGGGGTAGGATAGTCCCGTTTGCCCGCTTCCAGGTACCCTCGACCTCTTCATCCCTGATGCTGAGCCAGGAGGACGTTTGCAGCATGGTCCGGATGTGATCCTGGGGGCAAAGGCAGCGTCACCCCCATGGCAGAGCCCCCCACGGCCCCCTGCCCACCCTTGGGGACAGCGAGGGACTGCAGGTCACGGTGGCAGGTAGGACCTGATGCCATATCCCCCCCCTCAATACCCCACATCTCCCCACTGCTGACACAACCTCTGCCCTGGAGTGGGGGGATGTGGGGGGGAGTTTGGGGGTTTTTTTGGTATCGGGGGACAGTTCAGAGGAGGTTTGGGGTCGGAGACAGCAGGGTGAGGGTCCATGGGACACTAGGGCTGGGGTTAAGTTCGGGTTATACACAGGTTTGGGGTCGCAGTTATGAAAAATGAGGGTTAGAGTTCAAGTTAGAGCCCCATTGGGGTCTGGACTATCTTAGGGTTGGTTTAAGTCCTATATATTTAGGGTTAGGGCTGGGTTAGAGCCTCACTGGGGTCTGGAGGATCTTAGGGTTAGCTTAAGTCCTGTGTATTTAGGGTTAGGGCTGGGCTAGGGCCCTGGTGGGGTTTGGGCTGGCTTAGGGTTAAGTCAAGTCCTATAAATATATGTTAGGTTTACGATAGGGATAGGATTATAGTTATGGATAATCAGATTAGGGTTATGGTTAGGGACAGAGTTAAGGTCAGGGTTACCATTAGGGTTAGGGTTAGGGTCAGAGTTATGGTGAGGTTTAGGATTAGGCTTAGGGTTAGGGATAGAGTTAGGGATAGGTTTCAGCTGGATTTGGTTCAGTTAAATTAGGGTTACAGCTCTCTTAGGAATGGGGTTGGGCTTAATTGTAGAAATATTAGGTCCTAGAGTATAAATTTTGGGTGAAAAGGACAAAATTTGGGTAAAGCTTAGGGTGAGGTCTCAGCAGCACCCACTTGTGGGAAAAGTGAGGTGTGGGGTGACCCCAAACCTGTCGTAGGGTTCAGGACAGGGTTTAAGGGTTTCCAGCCGCTCCCCATCCCACAGAAGATCATAACCTCCCCACAAAGCCCAGCTCAGTCATCACAGTGTCCCCCCTCCCCATGCCCTTTCCTGGATGCCTGGATCCGTCCCCCCTTCACCTTCTCCTCGGGGCTGTCCACCTCCAGGAGCCGCATGCCCAGGACCGAGCAGAAGTGCTGGGCCTTCTCCCAGGAACTCACCGTCTTGGAGTAGAAATAGCAGGACTTCCCAAAATAGGTCCAGCCTTTGGAGCAAGGAGGACAGCCTGGGAAGGGGGGACACAGAAAAGTGGGGGGGTCACCCCTCAGCTGGGGCTGCGAGACCCCATAAACTGGGGACAGCCCTAGCCGGAGCCACGACCCCAGCTGCTGAGCATCCCCACTGGGTTAGCGTCACAGCTGGGTTAGGGTTAGAGCCCTGCTGGAGTTTGGGTTAAATGCTATATATTGAGGGTTAGGACTGGGTTAGGGTCCCATTGAGGTTTGGGTTTAGCTTTAGCCCTATATGTTTAGGGTTACAGCTGGGTTGGGGTTAGGACCATGCTGAATTTTGGGCCAGATTAGGGTTATCTTAAATCCTAGATATTTAGGGCTATGGCTGAGTTAGTTAGGACCCCACTGGGATTAGGGCTTCTTTAGGGTTTATTTAAATCTTATATATTTAGGGTTAGGACTGGGTTCAGATTATTGAGGTTTGGGCTAGATCAGGGTTAGTTTAAATCCTACATATTTAGGGTTACGAATGGTTTATGCTTAAGGCCCTGCTGGGGTTTGGGCTAGCTTAGGGTTAAGTTAAGTTGCATATATTTAGGGTTAAGTCTGCATCAGGGTTAGGGTCCCATTAGGGTTTGGGCTCAGTTAGGGTTAGGTTAAGTCACCTAAGTCACCCTAAAGGTAGGGTTAGGGTTCCATTAGGGTTTGGGCTCAGTTAGGGTTAGGTTAAAAGTCACCTAAGTCACTGTAAAGGTAGGGTTAGGTCAGGTTTAGGGCCCTGTTGCAGTTTGAGTTTAGTTTAAGCTGTATCTGTGCCAGGTTAGGGCTGAACTTCGTCCAGTGTAGGGTTAGGCGAAGCCCTAAATATTTGGGATAAAGGTGCCAGGACTGACAGGAGTGGGAACAGACGTCGTCCTTGCTCCCGTGGACGACCCAGCGGCTCCACTCGCGGTTCCCGGTGTAAAGCATCACCGTGTGCTGCGGGTGGTTGCCGTAATTGAAGTAGAGATCGTAGCCGACAAGTGCCAACAGCCCGCCGTCACGGCACTCCCACTGCTGCAGCTCGCTGTCATCCCGGCACGGCTCCAGCCCCACGACTGCCCAGCTTTGCCCGTGGGTTGCCGTAATGCAGCGCTGGCTCCCCCAGCCCCGTAGCCGGCCCCCTTGTAACCACTGGAACCGTTGTGCCGTGGCATCGGGCCGGCACGTCGTCACCATCAGCTGTTGCCCCCTGGCCTCCACGCACTTGCGGTGGTCTTCGTTGTACAGCAGGAAGGGGCAGGAGGCTGCAGAGAGGTTCCCGGTGAACCACGGGGACACACATGGAGATTGGGGACACGTCCGTGGGTGTCACCGCGGAAAGGAAGGGGAGGTGGGGAGACACACGGCATGGACACGCACCCACATTCGGCACCTTCTTCGCCTTCTCTGCCTCCAGCGCCTCTGTCAGGGCTGCAACTGGGGAGGGGACACGCATGGGGGGACACACACACACAGGTCACCCTGTCACCGCAAGGCACAGGGTGTCCCAGAGCCGTTGCTGTGGCAGGGGTGGGAGAGGGGCTGGTGTTGAGGGGTGCTGAGGACTTGCACCCCCCGTGGAGACCCCCAACACCCCGATAACTTTAACTCTGCCCCCCAGCAGCCCCGGCCTCGTCTCCCCAGGTGGAAGGGGGCTCCCCCGAGCCCCGCAGAGCCCCGCTACTCACTGTGCCGTGAGCCGACGGCGAGAAAGAGCACGTTCATCAGCACCGAGACCCCCAGTGCCACGGTGCCCACCAGCACCAGCTTCTCCCTGGAGCAGCACCCTGACGCTGAGGAGGGTGGGTGAGTGACGGCCAGCCCCTGGTTTGGGCAGAGCCGGGTGGCACCGGCTTTAACCGCAGCGTGGTTTTGTCCTTTTGACGATGCTCTTGCCCTTGCCCATGCCGTACCTGGGGGGTCAGGCACGTGCTTCTGGCTTGGCACGGCGATGGCGGAGTCCAAGGGCTCGTACGGGTTCTCCTCTGTGGGGCACAGGTCGCTGCAGGCTGGGGAGGGGATAGCGGTGACGGCACTTGCGGGGGATCTCCCCCTCCCAGTGCCACCATGATCCCTGGGGACTCCCCTCGAGCACGAGGGTGGGGGATTTGCCCTGGTGCCACTTCCCTGGGGACCCCCCCAGGTGTCTCCGACCTCCCCAGGGATCACCCTTGGGCACCAAGGGTGGAAATGGGGGTCCCCTTCAGTGCCACTGTCTGCCCTGGGGACCCCCTTCTTGGACACTGGGGGTGGGAGAGTCTCCTCGGGGGTCACCAACCATCCCAGGGACGCCCCCTCGGACACCAGGCATGGAAACGGGGATCCCCCTCACTGCCACTGCCCACCCTGGGGACACCCTTCAGGGACCAGGGGTGGAGATGGGGGTCCTGTTCGGTGCCCTCTTGGGTGCCTTCTAGGTGCCACCACTTTCCCCGGGACCCCAGTTGGGCACCAGGGATGGGGATGGGGATCCCTCCCTGGTACCACAGTCCATCCTGGGGACCCCCCCTCACTCACCAGGGATGGGGGAACCCCCCCTGGGTGCCACCACCCACCCTAGGATCCTCCCTTGGGTACTGGGGACAGAGACAGGGGATGCCCCCCAACACTGTGAGACCCCAAAAGTGACATGGGGTGTGCATTAGGGACTGCTGGGCTCGCCCCCACCCCATCCAGCACCCTGGGGTGCTCCCTACCTTCCCCGCGGCTGAGCTCCAGCGCCCACATTTGCCCCTGCCCAGCTTGGCTGGACTCGATGTTGCCGTACATCGTCCCTGCGGCACCGAAGAGCTGTCCCCAGTGGGTGTCCCCACTGATAAATCCTCCGGGAAGCTGGTGAGGGGGGGTGCCGGATGCACCCTCGCCCCGGGGACGGGCCTCGAAGGGGCCCCCGAGCACCCGGCAGCTCCCTCCCTGCACCCCAAAGCTTGGCTGGAGGTGGCACCACCAGTGACAGTCCCCAGTGGGTGCTGGCAAAGACCCCGGTGTCCCTAGGGTCTCGGCGCAGGAAGGCCCTGTTGGGGCGGGGGGGGGCCAAGGGTGCTGCCTGCTTGGGGGGGGTGCTGGGTGGCATGTGGGGGACTCGGGGAGAGCAAGGGCTGGGTGTCCCCATGGCAGAGGTGTCCCCATGGCAGTGCCCGGGGTGTCCCTGTCACCAGGGTGTCCCCATGCCCGGCACATCCCTGGCGTCTCCCCACACCTGGGTGCCCCCACACCCATCCCAGCACCCATGGGAGAGCCGGGTGGCCCCGAGACGGGTGCTGGCCCCACGCCGGCTCTGGCCGCGCAGGAAGAACTGGGTGCTATCAGCACCCACCAGCCCCGGCCACGGCTCCCCGGCCGCCCGCCGGCACCCGGCTTATCGCATCCGGTGAGAGCGGGCACCCAATGCTGTGGGGCGGGCATAGGGCTGGCCGTGAGGCCGTGGCAGAGCCAGCTGTGCCGTGGTGGTGCCGGGTGTGTCGTGGTAGGGTTGGGTGTGTTGTGGTGGTATCAGGTGTGCCGTGGCTCTGCCAGGTGTCCCATGGTGGTGCCGGCTGTCCCGTGGTAATACCAGACGTCCTGTGGTGGTGCCAGATATCCCACTGTGGTGCTGGGTGTCCCGTGGTGATGCCGGGTGTGCCATGGTTGTACTGCCTGTATCGTGGTGTTGCCAGGTGTCCTGTGGTTGTGCCAGGTGTGCCACAGTGATGCTGGCTGTCCCATGGGGGTGCCAGGTAGCCCATGGTGGTGCCGGGTGTCCCATGGTGGTACTGAGCGTCCCGTGGTGGTGCCAGCTGTCCCATCGCGGTGCCGGCTGTCCCGTGGCCATGCCAGGTGTCCCGTGGTCGCGCCAGGTGTGCCACACTGATGCTGGCTGTCCCATGATGGTGTCAGGTGTGCCGTAGTGGTGCTGGCTGTGCCAGGTGGCCCATGGCAGTGCCAAGTGTCTCAGGGCTGTACTGGGTGTCCTATGGTGGTGCCAGGTGTGCCATGGTGATGCCGGGTGTCCCATGGCTGTACTGCGTGTCCCATGTCGGTGCCAGGTGGCCCATGGTGATGACAGCTGTCCCACGGCGGTGCCGGCTGTGCCAGGGCTATGCCGGCTGTCCCCTGGCCATGCCAGGTGTCCCCTGATCGTGCCAGGCGTGCCACGGTGATGCTGGCTGTCCCATGATGGTGTCAGGTGTGCCGTAGTGGTGCCGGGTGTGCCATGGCGGTGCTGGCTGTGCCATGGCCATGCCAGGTGTCCCGTGGCGGTGCGGGCTGTCCCCTCACGGTGACAGTAGTGCCGTGGCCGTGCCGGGTGTCCCCACGGGTCCCCCCCACCTATCCCCGTCCTCGCAGGACCCCCCACACCCCTCCCGTTCCCCCGTGTGTCCCCAGAGGTGTGTCCGTCCCCCCCGCAGGGGTCCCCACGCGTGTCCCCGCCCCTCCCCACGCGTGTCCCCCTCCGCGGCCGCCAGGTGGCGCCGTCACGCCCGGAGGGGCGGGGCCGAGCGCGGGGAGGCGGGGGTCGGTACCGGGAGCGGGGAGCGAGGGTCGGGACTAAGGGATACTGGGACCGGGGAGCAGGTACTGGGGAGCAGGGACCGGGGGTTGGGACCGGGGGGGGGGGGATGCCGGGATCGGGGGGGCTGGGACCGGGGAGCGGGGGATACTGGGAACGACGAGCCGGTACTGGGGTGAAGCTGGCGGGGGAGGCACCCGGTACCGGGGGGCAGGGGGAGCCGATACCGGTGAGGAGGGGTCTGTACTGGGCTGCGGGGCCCGGTTACTGGCAAAGCGATGGGTGTACTGGGCTGGTACCAGGGAACTGGAAAGCTGGTAGTGGGGGACCAGCTTGGGACTGGGGAAGGCACTGGGACCCATCGGTACCAGGGCACCGGGTTGCCCATGGGGACCTGTCCCTATCACCTGTGACACCATCACCAGCTGGGCCCAGCACCCATCACCGGTGGCCTGGTGTCCCTGGGGTGTCCCCGGTACCAGCTGGGGGAGGGATCCACCACCACCCCAGTGTGACACCCCCCGGGGTGCTGCCTGCTCACGCCTTCTCTCCTTGCACCGCAGACGGGACCCAGGAGGACACTGGCAGCACCGAAACCACACCGGGGTGCCGGGACGGGATGGACACCGGCAGCGCTGATTTGGGGCCACAATGCCAGGCTGGGGCAGGTGCCAGCAGTGCCGAATCGATGCCAGTGAGTCAGAACGGTGAGGACACCGGCAGTGCCGATTTGAAGTCACCGTGCCAACACCGAGCAGATGCTACCAGTGCCAAACTGACACCAGGCAGCCAGGACAGGACGGGCACCGGCAGTGCCAAAATGATGCTGCGGTGTTGGGCTGATGCTGGCAGTGCCAACTGGGGGCTGCAATGCCAGGATGACAGTGCCAAACCGATGCCAGCGTGCCAGGGCCGGGAAGACACCAGCAGTGCCATTTTGGGGACACACCACCAGAACCAGGCAGACACCGGCAGCTCCAAACTGATACCGGGGTGCCAGGATGAAGCAGCCATCAGCAGCGCCAGTTTGGGGACACAATGCCAGGACACAGCAGATGCTGGCGGCACCAAATCAGCCCCACAGAACCAACCCGAGGAGGATGCCGCCAAGCCTAGCCGGCACAACGGTGAGGCCACGGCAGCGAGTGCCCGTCCCTTTCGGTGCGGGGCATGTGGGAAGCGGTTCGGGGCGAGCGCCACGCTGATGCGGCACCAGGCGCTACACGGAGCCGAGCGCCCCTTCTCCTGTGCCGAGTGCGGCCGCGGCTTCTGCGACCGGGCGGCGCTGGCAACGCACCGGCGGGGGCACACGGGCGAGCGCCCCTTCGCCTGCGCCGAGTGCGGCAAAGCCTTTGCCGGCAGCGCGGGGCTGCTGGTACACCAGCGGGTGCACACGGGCGAGCGTCCCTTTGCCTGCGCCGAGTGCGGGCAGCGCTTCCGGCAGAGTGCCCACCTTGCCCAACACCGCCTGGGCACCCACGGCACGGGGCGCCCGCACCCCTGCCCGCAGTGCGGCAAAGCCTTCGCTCTCCGCTCCACGCTGGCCCGGCACGCTCAGACCCACACCGGCGAGCGGCCCCACGCCTGCGGCGACTGCGGGCGCCGCTTCCGCCAGCGGGCTCACCTGGCCCGGCACCGCCTGGCACACACGGGCGAGCGCCCCTTCCACTGCGGCGAGTGCGGCAAAGCCTTCGCCCTCAGCGCCACGCTACTGCGGCACCAGCTGGTGCACACCGGCGAGCGCCCGCACCGCTGCCCCGACTGTCCCCGCGCCTACACCCAAAGCGCCTACCTGGCCCAGCACCGCCGCAGCGCCCACGCCGGCCAACGGCCCCACGCCTGCCCCGAATGCCCGCGGGCTTTCGCCGACCGCGCCAACCTCTTGCGGCATCGCCGGGGTCACGCCGGCGCCCGGCCCCACGCCTGCGGGCAGTGCGGGCGACGCTTCGCCCAGCGGTCGCATCTCCGGGCGCACGCTGGCACCCACGGCGGGCAGGGTCCCTTTGCCTGCGGGCAGTGCGGGCAGCGATTTGGGCGACGGGCAGCGCTGGCAGCTCACGGGCGGGCACACGGCGGGCAGCGGCCCTTTGCCTGCGGGCAGTGCGGGCAGCGCTTCACCCAGCGAGCCAGCCTGGTAGAGCATGGCCGGCGACACACGGGCGAGCGGCCTCACCGTTGTCCCCAGTGTCACCGCGGTTTCCGGCATCGCTCGGCGCTGCTGCGGCACCGGCGGGCGCATGCCGGTGAGCGTCCCTTTCCCTGTGCCCACTGCGGCCGCCGTTACAGCCGTAGCTCCAACCTCCTCCTGCACCAGCGAGTCCACGCGCCCGACTAGCACCCATGGGTGCCGCCGCGGGGGTGTTCGTACAAGCGTTACGGGGTGCCAACGAACACCGTGCCATGGCTTTTGCCGCGCCGGCGGGGGTTGTCCGGCGCTGTCACCCTGGAGCCAAGTGCATCATGCCCCTGTGCCAGCCCCTGGCCTTGAAGGCTTTATCCCCACAGGATGAGCACTGCCTGGTTAATTTTAAATAATAATAATAATAATAATAATTAAAAGAGAAAATGTACAGCTGGGTTTGTTTTAAATAATAATAATTAAAAAAAAAAAAAAAGAGAAAAATGAAAATATACAGCAGTCACTTCCCCTCCTCCCCAGCGGGGCACAGCTGGGCCTTGGAGGGGGGATTTGGGCCAGTGCAACAGTGCAGGAGGGGGGAAAAAATGGGGCTCCCCGGAGCCCCCCGCGTCACCCCAGCTTGGGGACGGCAATGGGGACAAGCCAGGATGAATGGGAAAGTGCCGCGGGGCCGAGCCCCGGCCGGGGAAGCGGCCGCAGAAAGGGGGATCGGGGTGGGGGGAACGACACCCCCGGGGTGCGGAGGTAGTGCCGGCTCTTGGGCTCCTTCGGTTGCGTTTGGGGTCAGGTGCGGGGTGCGGAGGGGTCCTGGGCCGGGCTCGGGCGGTGCCGCAGGCTCTTCTCCTCCTCCTGGGGAGAGACGGGACATGGGGACACCGGGACGGGGACACGGCACAGCACCCACGGGCTCCAGGCTGTCCCCGAGTCCATTTAGGGGGGTCTCCATGGCCAGGAGCAGGATCTGCCCCAGGGGCACCCCATGAAGAGGATCAGGGCACCCTTGGGAGCCTCCAAAGCCAGGGGCACCCCATTTTGGAGGGTGTCCGTGGCCACACACCCCCCATGAAGGGGTCAGGGCACCCTTGGGAGCCCCCCAAAGCCAGGGGCACCCCATTTTGGAGGGTCTCCACGGCTGAGGACACTCACAGCCTCCAAAGCGCCGGTGCTGGCCCACTCGGAAGGGGCGAACGCGTCCTCCTCGCCCCGCACGGGCTCCGTCCCCTCGTCCTCGTACTCGGTGAGGTAGTCGGACTCTTCTGGGGGGACAAAAGGGGGTGCAGGGTCAGGCCCCATATCCGGATTTAGCCCCGTATCGTGGACCCCCGCTCAACTCACCGTCGGCGTATCCGTCGGACAAGTAGGGCTTGGCGGGCTCGATGCGGGACACGATTTCGGCCAAGTCGGTGAAGCCGGCGCTGGGACACGTGAGGACCTACGGGAGGAAAAGGGGGGGCCCCCGAACAGCCCCCGCCCCGTGCACGAGAAGGGTGAGGATGGAAGGGGCAGGAGGAGAGACGTGAGATGGGTAAGGGGGTGGAAGGGCATCAGGGGACACGGTGAGAGGGACAAAAAGTGACAGGAGATGGACCAAGGGGACAGGATGGACCAAGGAGGGGACAGGAGATGGACCAAGAAGGGGACAGGAGGATGCCAGTGAGGGACAGGAGATGGATGAGGGTTGAGGGGAACAGGAGATGGACCAAGGAGGGGACAAGGATGTTGGAGGGCACAGGAGATGGACCGAAGGGACAGGAGGATGGACCAGGGTGGGAGGGACAGGAGGACGGACCAAGGGGACAGGAAGATGATGGGAAGGGACAGGAGATGCACCAAGGTGGCAGGGACAGAAAGACGGAACAAGGGGACAGGAGGATGGCAGTGACCGTCAGGAGATGGACCAAGGGTGGACAGAAGATGGACCAGGGTGGGAGGACAGGAGATGGACCAAGGCACACGAGGATGGACCAAGGAGGGGACAGGAGGAGGGACCAGGGTAGGGGGGACAGAAGGATGGACCAAGAGGACGGAAGGATGCTGGGGAGGGACAGGAGATGGAGCAGGGTAGCAGGGTCAGGAGGATGACCAAGGAGGATGACCAAGGAGGATGAAGCAGGACAGGGAGGGACAGGAGGATGCCAGTGAAGGACAGGAGAACACCAGAACACCAGGGGGACAAGCTCCACCAGGAGGGCTAGAAGGACACAGGGGAGACGGAGGGGACAAGGGACAAGGCAGCGTGCTGCTCCCTGAAGATGGCTCCAGGGCCAGGGGGAAAAAAAAAAAAATTCCTTAAAATCAGGGTGCCAGGGCCAGGGTGGCCCAACCCAGGATGCCCCAGGGCAGGTCCCCAGGCAGCCACCGCCACCCGTGAGCCCCAGTGCCACCCCCTGCTCACGTCCATGCGTTTGCTCTCGTAGAAGTCGGCCGAACGCCGGTCCTTCACCATCTTCTCGATGATGTCGCCCCGGCTCCAACCTTCGAAGACCACCTTGCCGTGCTGGTAGCCCACGTCCTGCAGGGACAGCGGCCGCAGCACGTCGGTGGCCCGGGCACTCCAAACGATGGCCTGGGGCACCCCAAATGACAGCCTGGGCACCCAACTGATGGGTAGGACATCCCAACTGATGGCCCAGGATACCCCGTTGATGGCTGGAGCACCCAACTGATGGCTGGGATATGCCAAACGATGACTGGGACACTCAACCTAGCCAGGACCCCCCAAATGATGGCCAAGGGTACCCCATTGATGGCTGGGGCACCCAACCAATGGCTTGGGCAGCCCAACTGATGGTCAGGGAGCCCCAAATGATGAGCTGGGTACCTGGAACGATGGTCCAGGCACCCCAAATAATGGCCAGGACGTGGCAATTATTGGTCCAAGCACCCCGAACGATGGCTCAGGCACCCCCAGATGATGGTCCAGTCACTCTGTTAATGGCTGGGGCACCTGAATGGTGGCCTGAGCACCCAACTGATGGCTGGGGCACTCCACCAATGGCCAGGACACCCCAACCCATGGACCAGAGCACCCCCAAATGGTGGCTGGGGCACCCAATCAATTGCTGGTTGACCCTACCTGATGGCCAGAAGACCCTGTTAATGGCCAGGACACCCAACCAATGGCAAGGGCACTTCAATCCACATCTGGGGCACCCCAATCAATGGCCAGGACACCCCAACTGATGGCTGGAGAACCTCAGCCCATGGCTTGGGGTACCTCACTGATGGCCTGAGGCACTCTAAAAGATGGTCCAGGCCACCCCACCAGCCTCCTCATCCCCCAACTCACATAGATCTCGTCGAACTTGCCAAAATCCATGGTCTTGAAGCGATCGATGGGGGGGCGGATGTACTCGCAGTACGAGCTGGATTTCACCACCTCCAGCTGCCGCACACACGACACGTAGGCCAGGCGGGACTGGATCTCCGCCATGTCGGGCACCTGCGAGGATGAGGAGCTCAGCACCCTGCCCGCTCCATCTCACCAGCATCCCCGCGTCCCACCAGTCCTCACCTTGACTTTTTCAGCCCAGGGGTTGAGACGTTTCCAGAGAAGCCACCAGCCAGACAGGCTGTCCCCATAGTTGCACAGGTCCGTCTCATCCTGGCTGCCCACGTCGATGGCGATCACCGTCTTGGCACCCATGTTGCGGGCGATGTCGGCTGCGGGGTGGGAAAGGAAGAAGCTGGGTTGGCAGCATTGTGGTTTCCCCCGGTCCGAGCCCGTGGCGAGAGGTGGTGGCACAAGCGGAGCAGGGAAATGGGGTTGAGAGATTGTCCCTGAGCCTGGGCTGGATGGCAAAGCCATGCTGGGGCTCGTGGTGGGACGAGCAGTGTCCCATGGGTGCCGGAGTTGGGGACAGGAACCCAGCGGCAGGACATGCCGGTGGGGAGCAGAGCAGTGACGCAACCTGGTGCATGTGCTGGGGCAACAGGAGGGCACAGGCAAGTTGCAGCATCTGTGGTGGGATGCGAAGGAGCGTGGAAATGCCCCAGGAGAACACCCGGTGGTGAGGACACCAGGAGACGATGTGAGGTGGATGGAGACGGCTTGCACGTGGAGGAGGATGGAGATGCTCCAGGAGGGCACCTGGTGCTGAGGACAACAAGAGATGATGATGCAACATGGAGAAAGGTGGTTTGCACGTGAAGGAGGATGGAGATGCTCCAGGAGGGTGCCTGGTGCTGAGGAAACCAAGAGACGATGATGCAGGATAGAAGAAGGTGGCTTGGAAATGAAGGGGCGTGAAGATACTACAGGAGGCCACCCAATACCAAAGACACCGAAAGACGGTGCAGGATGGAGGAAGGTCACTTGCATGTGAAGGAGGATGGAGATGTCCTGGGAGGGCAGGCGGTGCCAAGGACACCAGGAGGTGACACAGAATGGAGGGAGGAGGCTTGCACGTGAAGAAGCATGGAGATGTTCTGGGAGGGTACCTGGCACAGAGGACACCAACAGATGGTTTGAGATGGAGGGAGGTGCCATGCACGTGAAGGAGCACGGAGGGCACCCGGTGTCAAAGACACCAAGAGATAATTTGAGATGACAGGAGGTGACTTGCACATGAACAAGGATGGAGATGCCCCAGGAGGTGACCTGGTGCTGAGGGCACCAGGAGAAGATAAGGCAGGACGGACAAAGGTGGCTTGCACATGAAGGTGTGCCAGGAAGGCACCCAGTGCCAGGGCCACCAAGGGATGGTATGAGACAGAGTGAGGTGGCTTACCCACGAAAAAGCGTGGAGGGCACCTGGTATCAAAGACACCAAGAGCTGGTACAAGACAGACGGAGGTGTCTGGCAGGTGAAGGAGAACAGAGAGGCCCAAGGAGGGCACCTGGAGCTGAGAACATCAAGAGTGGATGATGTAAGATGAACGAAGGTGGCTTGCACATGATGAAGCATGAAGATGTCCCAGGAGGACACTCAATGCTGGGGACATCAAAAGATGGTGCAGGATGGAGGGAGATGGCATCTGTACCTGCAGGAGCACAGAGATGCCTTGGGGGAACACCCAAAGCCAAGGACACCAGGAGAGGATGATGCAGGATGGAGGAAGGTGGTTGGCACCTAAGGAGCATGGAGATGCTCTAGGAGGGTGCTAAGGACACCCAGAGATGATGCAAGATGGAGGTACGTTTTTTTGCACATGAAGAAGGATGAAGATGACCTGGGAAGCCACCTGGTGCTGACACCACCACGAGACGATGCAAGACTGTGTGACTTTCCTGGCACGTGAAGAAGGATGAAGATGCCCTGAGAGGATGCCCAACACCGAAGACACCAAGAGATGATGCAAGATGAAGGGATGCATCTTGCATGTGAAGAAATCTGAGGACGCCCTGGGAAGCCACCTCACGCTGAGGACACCAAGAGATGATGCAAAACGGGTGAACATTTTTTTTTCGCATGTGAAAGAGGATGAAGACACCCTGAGCGGACGCCCAACAAGGAAGACACCAAGAAGACGCAAACCCAAGCAAGATGTCCCAAATCCAACCTCAACGTCTCCAGCCGTTGAGAACCCATCTCGTGGTGGCCATGCAGCCCCCACCCAACCGCCCGCCGCCGCCCCCGGGGCCGGACCTGGCGCCGCATTGGCTGCCGCCCCGGTTGGGCGGTGGCGGCGACGGCGTTGAGCTGCTACTTGCCTGGCAGGTTGTTGATGTAACCACCGTCCATCAGTAAGTTGCCGTCCTTGGGGTCGCAGAGTGGCGGTAGGTACCCAGAAAGGGTCATGCTGGCTCGCACGTACCGCCAGAGCGAGCCTGCGCCGGCGGGAACAAACGCAATGAGCACGGCTCGCCTGAGACCCCCCCCCCCGCCTGGGGGGGCTGCCCCTCGCCCCTGCCCGCGCCCAGGGACATCTGCACCCCACGGGTGCCCAACGGGCACCCACGGGTGGCAGAGGAACCTGTCGCGCGCCCTGACCGGCCATTTACAAAGCCCAGGTGGCTCAACTTGGGATGGGATGTTGTTTTGGGGGGGGTGGGAAAGGTTTTTTTTTTTCTGGGGCGGGGCGGGGCGGGGGGGGCCGGTGGCCCCGGCGAGCGAGATGCTGACCTGGGACATTGTTAACATAGCAGCCGTCCACGAGCCAGTGGCTGTCCTTGGGGTCGCAGAGCGGAGGCAGGTAGGGGGTATAAGATGCACTGGCTCGGACGTAACGCCAAAGGCTGCCTGCCGGAGGGAGAGGACACGGTCATGGCCACGGGGGGACGGGACATGCCCGAGCACCCGGCGGTAGGTGACCGAGGATGTCGGCACCGCGTCGGTGGGACGCTTGCAGCCCCAAGACCGAGCCGCCGGGATGGGGAAGGATAGCCGGGCGAGATGCTCGCCGGAGGGTTAGGGGTGGTGAGTGGGGATTAGTTGGCGTTAGAAGCCAGAGGAGCAGGCAGAGCGAGAGCCAGGCTGCTTACGAGCCACCGCGTGCGCCCCGTGGACGGCTCAATGTCCCAGGTGAGCTCCGGCACCAGGCAAGGAGGAGGGGCAGCCACCGCAACATCCCCATCACCGCAATGTTCCCACCACCAAGATGTTCCCACCACCAAGATGTTCCCACCACCAAGATGTTCCCACCACCACCACCACATCATCCCCCCCCACCACCACGTCATCCCCACCACCACGTCGTCTCCACCACCACCACGGCATCATCCCTACCACCACCACCGCGTCCCCGTGCTCCACATGCCGTGAGCGTGGGTTACTGGGATTAGTGGTGAGCAGATATGTTAGAAGGGACGTGCATGCTCGGGGTGTCAGGATGCGGCTCCACGCACCAATTCTGCCCCCAACCCCACCAAGGGGCACAGCCAGACCCCCATGGGGACCTGAGTCTGGTGGGGTCGCCGACACCAGACGGCTCTGGGAAGCCGCCTGGGCTCACCAGGAGCCCTCCAAGCCCTTTTCTTGCCGTGCCAGGATGCATCCTCCCCTTGGCACGTGGCAGACCTTCCCCCGTGGGGCAGCGGCACCGTTTTGGGGTGCCGGTGAGAAAGGTCCCCACAAGGGTGGACGTGGTGGCACCGGAGAGTTTCTCCAGCTCCCCGGGGAGCTCTTACCATCCGTGTGCACCCGCATGGCCGAGGCCGTGATGTCAGTCGTGACGTTGAAGTAGGGCAGCCACAGGTCCTGTGAGGACAAGATGGGGTGGGTGACGCCGCGGGGATGTTGGTGGGTGGGTGGGGAGCTGGTCGGACCCCCCGCCACGAATGGGTGCAGCCCTGAGGGGCGTCTGTGAGACGCACCTCGATCTGCTTGTCCTGGAAAACCTTGTTGATGCTGGCATTGAAGGCTGAGCCCGAAAACATGGAGGTGATGGGGTAGGTGAGGTCCAGGACGGTCTCAAACACCGAATTCATGCACTGGAGGAGGAGGAGGAAGAAGAAGGAGAAAAGGAGGAGGAGGAGGAAGATGAATAAGAAGGACAGAAGAAAGAGGAGGAGGAGGAAGAAGAAGAAGAAGGAGAAGGATGAAGAAGGAGAGGAGGAGGAGGAGAAGGACGAGAAAGAAAATGGAAAGAAGAAGAGGAGGAGAAAGAAGCAGCAGCAGAAGAAAAGGAGAGAAGGTGGTGAAAGAGGAGGAGGAAAAAAGAAGAAGGGGAGAGAAGGAGGAAGATGAGGAGACAAGAAGAGGAAGAAGAAAAGGAGGAAGAAGAAGAAGAGGAAGGAGAAGAGCAAGAAGAAGAAGAGGAGCAGAAGAAGAGGAAGCAGAAGAAGAGGAAGGAGAAAAGGGGGAAGGAGATGCTTTAGAAACACCTCAGGCAGGGCTGGCCGTGGGCAGGGCAAGCACCGTGCCAGTGTCCTCCCAAAACAGGGACGGCGAGGGTCAGGGTTTGCTTTCGCTGGGGTGGGGGACGTGCCACAGCACCCACCTTGGCCCACTCGCGCGCCCGCTGCTTGGTGCGGACGGCGCTGCGCTCCTCGGCGTAGAGCGCCCCGATGAAGGCGCCGATGGAGGTGCCGCCCACCATGTCGATGGGGATCCCCGACTCCTCCATCGCCTTGATCACCCCGATGTGGGAGCAACCCCTGGATGGATGGAGAAAATAAAGAGGAGGATAGATGAGATTGGGACCCCCACCCCACTGGGTCCCATCCTGCCACGGTGCGGCACCCACCTGGCTCCGCCGCCCCCCAGGACGAGGGCGATGGTGTTGCCGGTGAGGACCCGTGCCAACCGGGAGAAGTCGCTGTGCCGGTCGGCGCTCTTCTCAAACACCTTCTCGTACATCTCCCGCTGCGGACGGGATGGACAATGGGTGACGATGACGGTGGTGGACCACCAAGTTCACCCAGGGGGACACACGTACCAGTTTGGTGGGGCTACGGCGGGAGAAGACGCGCCGGGGACACTTGATGTGGAGGTGGCCCGAGCACCAGCTGCGCATGTTGAGCCATTCAACGGTGCGGGAAGGGCTGGGACCGTCTTCGCGGTGTAGGAGGACCAACTGCTTCAGCGCACGCACCGCCGTGTTCTCCAGCATCTGCTCCAGCTGTAGAAGCCATCAGCCACCTGGCGCGGTGTTGTCCCACCACCGCCTACCCCCCGCCTCACCTCTCCCAGCGCCGGCTCTTGGTCGCCCAACCCTACGATGAGGATGCAGTCGGCTTGACGGATGCAGCGCACGGTCCACGGTGTCAGAGTACAGTCGGTTTGGTACAGGACGATGCGGTGGATGTCCTCCTGCTGTGCCAGCCAGCCCGACAGGCGGTACTCCTGGATGCTGCCGAGATGGAGGGGTCAGCCAGCGGCCCGGTGGTGTGTCGCCGATGATGTTCCTCCCAATGGGAGTTACCTGTCCAGCGCTGAGGAGCCGAGACGGGCACGGATAATGTCGCTGGTGAGGAGCAGCGTGGGACCTGGGAGAGGTGGGGACGTGGTCACCACTGTGCTGTAGAGCTCTGGTCATCACCGTGCCATGGTTGCCACCATGCCATGGGACTGCGGTCACCACCATGCTGCGGTCACCGTCATGCCATGGGGCTGTGATGGTCACCATACCACGGTGCCCGCCACGCCACAAGACCGTGACCACCTCCATGCTGTGGCCACCACCGTGCCATGGGGCTGCAATCACCACCACACCAGGTCACTGGCATGCCACAGGACCACAGTCACCTCCACGCCACAACCACCACCGTGTCGCAGTCACCGCTCCGTCGGCACTCACCGATGGCGTTGAGCGCGTGCTTGAGTTCCAGCGTGAAGGCAGCCGTGGGCACGTCGTCGCACACAGGCAGCACCGCCACCGTTGACAAGTTGCTGGTGGGGTTGGTGGGCTCTGAGCTGGAAGCCATGCCCAAGCCGGAGCCTGCATGGACAGAGATGATGGGGTGGTGGACACCTTCCATGCGCTGCTCTGACGATGGCCGCCAGCCCTGGAGAGGGCACCCCGTTGTCCTCAATCCCTTTAGGACCTACTTGCAAAGGGCCCACGGAGCTGCTGAAGGTTTCCCAAGATCTTCTGGCTCAGGAGGTGGATGAGGCGGGTGACAACCTGCAGGGACGAGGATGGGGATGGCCATCAGACCTGGCAGGGCTTCCCAAGCTGGAGACTCATTAACATCCCAGACCGGTGTCCCACATGCCTTTTTGGGTGCTGCCACCACCACCCCATCCTTGGGGACCTCACAGGTGGACAACCCTTTAGCACATCAGCCCTTCTCCCCCAACAGCTCTAACCACTTCTTTAATTCCTTAATTTAAGCTAGTTTTAACGAGTGTCACAGCCACCAGCTGGGGGGGAGACCTGGAGACACGCTCCTTCCACGCAAAGAGGGTGCAGACCGCAGGACGGGGAACTGCAAGTACCTGGGGGTATCTGCGCTTGATGTTGTTCAAGGTGCCTTCAGGCAGCTTGGCCAGCTCCGTGTCCCGAACCGCATGGACCGTGGTGGCACGGGGCTGCCGGGTGAGGGCTTCCACCTGGAGAAGAAGACATATAGCCAAGAGGTATCGGCCAGACGTATAGGGTGTCCAACCCTTGGCCCAGACACGGCTCTCACCACGCCGATGAGGTCTCCGCGGCCGTACTCCCCGATGAGCTCTTTCTTGCCGCTGCCCTTCTGGATGACGGAGCGGAGGCGCCCGTTGAGCACGATGTAGGTGCAGTCCGACTTGTCACCCTGCCTGGGGGACACCGCCCGTGGCAAGTCAACCCCCTGCCAAGCTGGTCCTCACCAAGTTGAGGTGAGCACCCACCCGTTGGTACCCACCTGTAGAGCGCCCGGCCGGCCTCCACCGCCATCCAGTCAATGGCGAAGTCCATCTGGCGCACGAAGGGTGACATGCGGGCGGCCACGGTGTGGGCGACGCTCAGCACCACGCTGGGCTGCTCCCGCATGATCCTAGGGGTCAACAGCAGTTGGGGGACACGGTGGTGGCCCCAAGAGATGCCACCATAGCGCTCACCCCAGCAATCCCCTTTGGCAGCAATGCTTTGTCCCAGACCTCCTCCACCGGCACGGGGACTCACTCGTAGAAGTCTGACTTGGAGATCTTGAGGAACGTGCAGTCACGGTTGGCCTTGATGGTGAAGATGAGGGGCTCGCCGGTGAGCACGGCCAGCTGTCCCACCATCTCACCGGGCTGCGTCAAGAACAGGCAGACGTCCTCCGCCTTGTCGATCATCCGCTGGTATACGTGCAGGCAGCCCCACAGCACGAAATGGAGGCTCACGTCCTGCCAAAATGGCACCCTATCACCGTTGGGGGCCACCTGGGATCCCCAGGCATGAGGGGTCCCACCAGCACCACTTGGGGTTTCTTCTGCTCCTCTTCACCGAGTCTTCACAGGGCAAGAGCAGGAAGGTGGCACCCCATGGAAATACGGGGCACGGAGAAGCAAGATGCCACACCAGCTCCCCAAAACGCAGACCCACCTGGTCCCCTTGACGGGCAATGACTGTCCCAGCTTTGGCGTGGTGGAGCAAGACACGGTTGTTGAGGAGGGAAGGGTCCTGAGGGGAAGAACAATGTCACATGCGGTGGTGGGGACCCCCACGAGGAGACAGAGGACCACCAGGAGGCCAAAGAGACCACCACAAAATGACAGGAACCACCACGAGGAGATGGGAACCCACCACAAAGTGACAGGGACTGCCACAAGGAGACAGGGGACCACCCCCAGGCGATGGAGACCACCATGAAGCGATGGCGATCATCACAAGAAGATGGGGGACCATCCCAAAGAGATGGGGGACCACCCTGAGGCCACAGAGATCACCACAAAGTGATGGGGACCCACCACAAAGTGACGGGGACCCACCATGAAGCAACGGGGACCACTACGAAGCAACGGGGGACCAACATGAAGCGACAAGGGACCACCACGAAGCAACAAGGGACCACCACGAAGCAACAAGGGACCACCGTGAGGCGACGAGGGACCACCACGAGGCAATGGGGACCACCATGAGGCCACAGGGATCCACCACGAAGCAACACGGGACCAACATGAAGTGACAAGGACCACCACGAAACCACGAGGGACCACCACGAAGCGATGGGAACCCACCACAACGCAACAGTGGACCACCACAAAGCCACGATTCCCCCGTGCTGGCACCGTTTCTGCCCTCACCTCCACCTTCATGAGCTTGACCAGCTCCCGCTTGGCAGCCTCAAAGATGGCACTCGTCTGGCGGCCCTGGTAAGGCCCGAAGGGACAGTCCCCGGTTGCCGAATCGTCCTCGCAGTAGTTGTAGTGGTAGACACCAGACGGTTGCTCCTCCACCGTCACCGACTTGCGTTCCTTAGGCTCGTGCGAGACGGACTGCGGGGAGACGGGACAGCTTCGGCGCCCATCTTGCAGCCACCCCGGCGGTGCCGGCGGCGAGGATTCGGGTGGACGCGACGTTGCCGGATCCGGCTTTACCCTGGAGAAGGCGGCCAAGGCGCCGGTGCTGTCCTCCTGCAGCGACACCGAGATGCGGCCGCGCTCGTAGGCCATGTCGAAGTCGGAGCGGGGACCCTTCTGGATGCCTGCGATGGGTGAGGGAGGGGACCGGGGGGGTCGTCAGTGTCCGAGACGGGGATGCTCAGGGGTGGGGGGAACGCACAAGCACGCGGAGAGGCGGGATGTGCACGAGCATGGGGGATGCACGAGCCTGGGGGGGGGGCTACATGACCCCAGGACCCCCCCCCCGACTTCCTCCAGCCTCCAACCCACCGGAGATATCCACCGGCATGGAGATGCAACGGCTCAACGGCGGCGGCGGCGCGGCGGTCTCCAGGCCTCCGGCTTTCAGCGGGTCGGCTGCAGGATGAGACCACCCTGAGCACCCGCAGCCGAGCCCCCCATGGCGGCGTTGGTAGCATGGCGGGGGGGGTGGTTGGGTCCCGGGACCCCCTTCCCGGCTTTTACCCGGTTCCCTGCCATCATCGGCACTGCTGAGCCCCCGCTTGCCGTGGCGGACGGGGCTGGTGCGGGCGGCGTGGCCGGGTTGGGGGAAGAGCCGTAGCGGTTGCATGTCCTGCAAAGGGGGACATCAGCGGGGCTGGGGGGGGCGGTCCGGATCCGGCCCAACCCCCTCCGTTTTTGGCATGAACTCACATGGCTGAAGAGCTCGTTCGTCAACCCAAGGTAGTTGTGTAAAGCCAAGAAGGTGACACGCTGCAGGCGCACCATGATGATCTAGAGGGGGACAAGAAGCCATCAGTGGTCCCCTGCCACCCTAAGGGATGTCCCCGTGGCCCCCCCTGACTTGGACTCGCCTGCACCACCCGCACCAAGCTCTCCGGGTACTTCTCAAAGACGGCAGAGAAGGCTTCAACCGGCAGCCGTAGGACGGTGGAGTCCTCTGCTGCCCGGGCACACACAGTCCGGTATGGTCGCTGGTGGCCCTAGGTGACACGCCGTGGTGTCGGTGGCCTTGCCAGGATGGGGATATCCATCCTGGCAATGGATTGGGGATGGTGGCAGCTGGGGGCTGGCGAAGCCCACCGGTGGCACCGGGCTTTTGGCTGGTTGGGCTCGGGGATGGCCATGGTTGGGCTGGAGGGGTTTGGGGATGGCTGGTGGGGCTTGGAGATGGCCACGGTTGGGCTTGGGGATGGCCATGGTTGGCTGGAGATGGCCACGGTTGGGCTTGGGGATGGCCATGGTTGGCTGGAGATGGCCACGGTTGGGCTCGGGGATGGCCATGGTTGGGCTGGAGGGGTTTGGGGACAGATGGTAGGGCTTGGAGATGGCCACGGTTGGTCTTGGGGATGGCCACGGTTGGGCTGGAGATGGCCATGGTTGGTCTTGGGGATGGCCACGGTTGGGCTGGAGGGGTTTGGGGACAGACGGTGGGGCTTGGTGACAGCCACAGTTAGGCTGGGGGAGGGTTGGGGATGTCCACGGTCAGGCTTGGGGACAGCCACAATGAGCCTGGGGGGCTTGAGGGTGGCCACGATCAGGCTTGGGGACAACCATAATCTGTCACGGCAGGGTGTTAGGGACAACCACGGCACCGGTACCGTGATGACATCAAGGATGCTCAGCAGACTGTGCACGCTGTCACCGGGGAACACCTCCTTCATCACCGTCTCCTTCCCATCCTACGAAGCGCAAATCTCCTTACTCTTTCCATCCTCATCCCCCAAAGTGTCCCCATTCCCCTACCACGTCCCTGTCCCCCTCAATGTCCCCGTCCCCGCACCGGTTCGGTGAGGAAGAGCTCCAACTTGCCATCCTGCAGCACGTAGATGCTGGTGTCGGGCTGTCCGGGACGGAAAACGTAATCGCCTTGTTGACACTGCTGGAAAACCATGTGCTTGCAAAGTTCCAGGAACAACGGCTTCTCAAAGTGGCCCAAGACCCTACAGGGACAAGGACGGGGACAGCGGGTGACACAGAGCTCGCCGGGACCTGTCCTGGTCCTCTGGAGCCAGGCCAGTGGCCAGTTGCCACGGCGATGGGGGATGCAGAGGGGAAGAGCATCCTTTGGCGTAGTGGTCCAGCCTCCCCCTTTCCAGGATTACAGGATCGGATCCTGATCCCTAGGGCCGGATCCTGACCCTGGGGCTGGATCCTGACCCCCCTGGGGTCTGATCCTGATCCCCAGAGATGGATCCTGGCCCCCCTGGGGCCTGATCCTGACCCCCAGGGATGGATCCTGACCCCTGGGGCCTGATCCTGATCCCCCTGGGACCTGATTCTGACCCCCAGGGATGGATCCTGACCCCCAGGGATGGATCCTGACCCACCTGGGGCCTGATCCTGACCCCCAGGGATGGATCCTGACTCCATGGGGCCTGATCCTGAGCCCTGGAGATAGACCCTGACCCCCAGGGATGGATCCTGACCCCTGGGGCCTGATCCTGAGCCCTGGAGATAGATCCTGACGCACCCCCAGCCTTGATCCTGGCCCCAGGGATGGATCCTGACCCTGCTGGGGCCCGATCCTGATCCCCAGGGATGGATCCTGACCCCTGGGGCCTGATCCTGATCCCCCTGGGACCTGATCCTGATCCCCAGGGATGGATCCTGATCCCCCTGGGACCTGATTCTGACCCCCAGGGATGGATCCTGACCCCCAGGGATGGATCCTGATCCCCCTGGGACCTGATTCTGACCCCCAGGGATGGATCCTGACCCCCAGGGATGGATCCTGATCCCCCTGGGACCTGATTCTGACCCCCAGGGATGGATCCTGACCCCTGGGGCCTGATCCTGAGCCCTGGAGATAGATCCTGACGCACCCCCAGCCTTGATCCTGGCCCCAGGGATGGATCCTGACCCTGCTGGGGCCCGATCCTGACCCCCAGGGATGGATCCTGACCCTGGGACCTGATCCTGACCCCAGGGGCCAGATCCTGAGCCTCACCGGACATTTTTGAGCATGTAGAGAACCTCGGAAGGAAGATGGGAATTGGCCACGTCGAATTCGGTCAAGTCGGCTTCCAGCACCGAGGGGGGAGGCTCCTTCAGCTGCAGCGTGGGCAGCTCCTTCTGGATGCGCAGGAACCTTGGGGACAACGAGGTGACATCGGGGCACGGCCACCACCCCCTCACCGTCCCCTGTCCCCACCTTCCCGGTGGCACCTCACTTTTTGGCGATGTTGAGCATCTTGAGCTTCTTCTTCATCCGGGGCCGCGAGGCGCTGGAAATGGTGGTGTCCACCAAGGAGGAGGTGGACTGGGAGACCTGGGGTTGGGGACACCGAGCCGAGGTGTCACCCGACGGTGACACCGTGAAGTCACCCCAGCTGTCATCCCCGGTGTCACCTTGCGCATGATCTTGCGGCCGTAAAAAAGCATCTTGTCCCGTTTTCGGAAGCGGTATTTCGGTGTTCCCTGCGTGGGTATTTCTGAGGAGCACGACGGGGACAGGTTAATGGGGCGCAGCCCTGTCACCCCCCGTCCCCAAGGCCACCACGGCGGTGTCACCCACTCTTAAGGCGCAGCCGGCGGATCAGGACCACGATGGCAACGGCGACGATGACGGCGAAGAGGCCGAGGCCGAGCATCGCTCCCAGCACCTGCGGAGGGAGAGGAGGGGGGTCCCCGTGTGGTCCCCGGTGTCCCCCAGGGGCCGGGGACGAGTGCGGGGAGAGGGGGGGGCACCAATGGCACTGCCACCTGGGTGACGTGGAGGGATGGGTGGGAGATGATGGCATCGGGGATTGGGACGCCTGTCCCCAGGGGTGTGGGGACAAATTTGTGTCCCTCAGGGGTGCTCAGCAGCACTGGGGACCTGGATGCTGTCCCCTGGGGACAAGTTTGTGTCCCCTCAGGGGTGCTCAGCAACATTGGGGACCTGGACACTGTCCCTTGGGGACAAATTTCTGTCACCTGGGGGTGCTCACCAGCACTGGGGACCTGGATGCTGTCCTTTGGGGACAAATTTGTGTCCCCTGGGGGTGCTCAGCAACATTGGGGACCTGGACACTGTCCCTTGGGGACAAGTTTGTGTCCCCTCAGGGGTGCTCAGCAACATTGGGGACCTGGCCGCTGTCCCTTGGGGACAAATTTGTGTCCCTCAGGGGTGCTCAACAGCACTAGGGACCTGGATGCTGTCCCTTGGGGACAAGTTTGTGTCCCTAGGGGTGCTCAGCAGCATTGGGGACCTGGACACTGTCCCTTGGGGACAACTTTGTGTCCTCTCAGGGGTGCTCAACAGCGTTGGGGACCTGGATGCTGTCCCTTGGGGACAAATTTCTGTCCCCTGGGGGTGCTCAGCAGCGTTGGGGACCTGGACACTGTCCCTTGGGGACAAGTATGTGTCCCCTCAGGGGTGCTCAACAGTGTTGGGGACCTGACCGCTGTCCCCTGGGGACAAATTTGTGTCCCTCAGGGGTGCTCAGCAGCACCGGGGACCTGGACACTGTCCCTTGGGGACAAATTTGTGTCCCCTGGGGGTGCTCAGCAGCGTTGAGGACCTGGCCACTGTCCCTTGGGGACACGGGGACAAGTCTGTGTCCCCTGGGGTTGCTCACCGCGCCGGTGGGGAGCTGCTCCTCGGCGAAGAGCTTGGGCAGCACGGACGTCAGGGACGCATCCTGCGGGGACAAAGGGACAGCTGAGCCCCCCCCCCGCCGGTGACAGCCCCCTCCCAGGGTGGGGACACACACAGGAGGTGACTGTCACCCCCCCACGTCCAACCACAGTGACATTTCCTACCTCCGCCTCCTCCTGCGGCTCCGACTCGCTCTGCCCCATGGCCGCGGCGGGGCTCTGCCCATGCGAAAACCTGCAAAAACGGGGAAAAATAACAAAAAAAAAAAAAAAAAAAAAAGAGAGGTTTGTGACACAGGGACCGGTGACGGCCACCGAGGGACCGGTGACAACAGGGTGACATCCCCGCAGCGGGTACAAGTCTGCTGGGGGACGGGTTTGGCCCCGATTTGCTGCACGATGGGGTGCAGTAGGGAGTCCCCAGGGTGTCCCCAAGATGTTCGGTGACATCGAGTGACCGAGAGGGGACTTTAGTGTGTGTGTGTCCCCCCCTTGGGGACTTTAGTGTCCCCTCCCCCCCGACAGGGAGAGGAAGCGGTGGCAGGAACCCTCTCATTGCAACAGCTCTGGTTGCCGCGCTGAGGCCACCGGCCGCTGTCACCCGTCACCGCTGTCACCCGTCGCCGATGTCACCCCGCCACAAGGCAAGGGTCCCCAAACGCCGGTGCCACCGCCGGGCCCAGCCTTGGTGTCGTCGTGTCGTGTCGTGTGTGTCGTCGTCGTCGCCGTGTCCCCCCCCCCCCCACCGTCACCACCGTCCTTCCCAAGGACACCCTGGCGAGGTGGCGGTGGCATCGGCGGGCACCGGATCGGGGACGTCACCGAGGTTGGCACATGTCACCCCCCCCGCCATCACGGCCATCCCATGGGGGGGGGGGGGGAGACAGGGGACACGACACAGCCCAGCGGCACGGCGCCAGCACCCAGCACCCCGTTTGCGGTGACGGTGGCGCCGGCGCCCGGTGACACCCCCCCATGGGTGACAACGGCCCCCCCCACGGGTGACAACTGCCCCCTCTTCCCCAATTTACTGCCCCCCCCCCCCTTGCGCCCACCATCAGCCCCCCCCCGCCAATATTACCCCCCCTGGCTGGTTCTGCCCCTCCTCAGGGCAATATTACCCCCCCCCCAAATTCTACTGCCCCCCTCACCAGGACAAAATCCCCCCCCCCCGGTAATATTCCCCCCCCAGCTGGTATTGCCCCCCCCAAACCGCTATTGCCCCCCATTACCGCCCCCCCCCGGCTCTTATTGCCCCCTCCCCAACCCCCATCACCCCCCCACCTGCTTCTACCCCCCCCCAGCCTTTACTACCCCCCCTCAATGCTAGAGTTGCTCCCCCCCGAGTTACTATTGCCCCCCCCCAGCTGTTACTACCCCCTCCCCAGGCTAATATTGCCCCCCCCCGATAACTGGGGGGGGGGCTGATGCTGCCCCTCCCACCCCCCCCAAGGCGTTATTGCCCCCTCCCCAAGCTAAAACCGACCCCCCCCCCCAGTACTACCCCCCCCCCGGCTAATACTCCCCCTCCCTACATTTATTGCCCCCTCCCCAAGATAATATTGCCCCCCCCCAGGGCTATTGCTGCCCCCCCCGGGGGGTATTGCCCCCCCAAACTGGTTCTACTCCCCCCCCCAAGCCAGACCTGGCTCCCCCCGGACCCCCCAAAAGCCGGTGCTGCCCCTCATCCCCCCCCCGGGACGGTAATTCCCCCCCCCCCCTCCCCGCACTCACCAGCCGCCGGTGGCCGCCCCGCTCCGGCCTCGGCGGTAGCGGCGGCCCCCGCGGGGTCATGGTCCCTTTAAAGCCGCCCCGCCTCTCGCACTGACGTCACGCGGAAGCGGCGCGGCGGCAGCGCGCCGGCGACGCCATGTTGGGAAGGTCAAGCGAAAGGAAGGGCCGTGTGACGGCGGCCATCTTGGGTGTGGCGCGCCGTGGTGGGGGCGTGGCGTCATCACAAGGCGACGGCGCGGGCTGCCTTGGTGAGGGCCACGGCGCCATCTTGGGAGTGGCATGGGGGAGGGGACATCCTAAATCATGGGGGCACACACACACACACACGACGACGACCGGGGAGCACCCTCAGGTCTGTCCCCACGCGTGGTGGCACCCACAGCCACCCTCGTCCCCCCCAGGGTGGCACCCACCGCCAGCCCTGTCCCCAGGGGGGTGACACCCACTGTCACCCTTGCCCCCCCCCCCCCCCCATGGAGACAGCACCCACGGCCCCACTGCCAGCCCTGACACCCCCCCCCCCCCCAGAGTGCTGGCACCCCCCCTCCCCACGGCGCAGGGGGCCCCACAGCAGCACAGACCCACTTTTCTCCCAGGGTGTTTTATTCTACCACCACGGGGGGCACCCATCGGGACCCCACACAGGGCACGACCCCCCCCCCCCAAAAATAGGGAGCAAAAAACCCCACAGCGAGCAACACCCCTCCAGGCTGAGAGCAGCCACAACTCAGTCCGTGAATGAGAGAGGCATGCAGAGAGCAGCTCTGACCACCCCCCGCCCATGCCGAGTGCCCGATTTGGGGTTAAATGCGGGCTTTTTGGGTGCTGGGAAGGCAGGCGGAGGCAGCGGTGCCTGGTACGAGCGGCCGCTGGCCCCGCTCCAGCCGGGAGCAGCTGCTCCTCCGGTTACAAAACATGCCCTTGACCCGTCCCGCGGCGTGTAAACAGCTCCGGGACGCGACATCGGCCCTTTTGCCCAAACCACAGACTCCGGGGACAGGGGAACCGTTTTTCGCTCTTACCCCACTGCCCCCGTCCTGGTTGGAGTGGGAGAGAGGTGCCTGAGGTGTTGGGGGGGGGAAATGAAAGGGAGCTGCTGCGGCCCTTCGTGCCCAGACGCTCCCCCCCGAAATGGCTGCAGGGCTCAGGGACAAGTACCTGATGCTGCCACAGGGCAGCTGGGCTTGGGGACGAGGGCAGGGACGAGTCCCCAACGTGGCCAAGGGGCTACTGGGCTTGGGAACAAGGGCAGGGATGAGTCCCCGACGTGGCCAAAGGGCTACTGGGCTTGGGGACAAGTCCTCGACCCAGCCAAGGGACCAGGGGGCTTTAGGATGAGGCTTTGGTCGCATCCCCGACGCAGCCAAGGGGTTGCAGGGCTTCAGGTTGAGCCCCCAAAACACATCCGAGAGGGTTGCAGGGCTCCAGGATGAGCCCCCAAAATGGGGCCGAGGGGTTGCAGGGATCCAGGCTGGCCCCAGAACAGATCTGGGGGGGTCACAGGGTTCCAGGCTGCCCCCCAAAAACACATCTGGGGGGGGTCACAGGGCTGCAGGCTGCTCCCCTAAAACATAACTGGGGGGGGCAGGGCCCATGTTGAGCCCCCGAGGGGTGCCCAGCTCCAGTTCAGGACTGGGAGCAGCAAGGCTAAGGTCCGTCAAGAAAAATAACAGGGCCACCAGCGTCCATCTAGCGTCCCCCGGGTGCAGGGGACACAGGCGCTGTCTCCCCCCACCCCTTTGGGGCCCCGAGCTGGTAAAAGCAGACGAGAAAATAAATTAAAAGCGCTCGGGGCTGGGGCGGGGAGCACAAGGCGTCGCTCCCTCACGTCCCTGGGGGTCCGTGCCGAGGGGTCCTCCCTTAATTCACCAGCAGCGCGTTGTCTTGCAGAGGAGCCCTGCGGGGAGACAAGCACTGACGGTAACGGGGGAAATCTGATGAATTTAGAGAGGATGGCTTTGATTTTGGAAACGTGACCCAGCTGTAGCTGAAGGGAGACTCCCCCACACCCCAGAAATAAGAGGAGTGGGAAGCAGGGAGCCACAAAGGCAGCGAGGGGGGGGGATGGACGCAGGGAGCCCACATACCCCAGTTATACCCACGTTGAGGGGTCCCCACAGGCACAGAGTCATTTTGGGGCGCTGGCAAGAGCCTCACCGGCATGGAGAGGGGCTGGAAATCGCGATCCACGTGGGATCGACCACGTACGAGGAGCCAGCGGCAAAAAAAAGCCATAAACCCTCCTCTCCCGGCACGCAGGGGCCAGCGAGGTAGATAACGGGGGGGTCACAGAGCATACCCAGCCCCGATCCGCTGGCCAGAAGCCCCCCCAGTTGTGTCCCCCCCCTCCCCAGCACCGGCACTGCCTGCTCACCGTTCGCAGCAGCAGAAGACGGAGCAGGATGAGGCGCTGTCGCGACGGTACTTGCCCGATTTGGGGCTGTCCTTGCACTGGGCGATGTAAGCGTGGAGCTGGGAGACGGGTGTTTCACCCTCGCACTGGTGCTGCGGGGAAAGGGGACGGGGAAGCTGAATCCCTCCGATGAGGGGGATCGGGATCTCCCCCCCCCCAAAAAAACCCAAGCCATGAAGCTTTGCTTAAATGCCAGGGTCTGGCCTCACCTTGATGGTCTCGTAGGAACCGGTGATGAGGGCGATGAAGAGGCTGAGGACCATGTAGATGAAGAGGCTGATGAAGGTGTACAGGTAGATCTGGCTGAAGAGCCACACCAAGTAACTGTTCTGTTGCATCTCGGCGAAGGTAACGAACATGTCGTCCCCGTTGATGAGGGAGAAGAGGCACTCGGACACCATGGAAAGGGATCGGAACTGGGATGGGAGGTGACAAAGGGCTGGTAGCCGGCCCAGGCCACTGCGTCACCCCTTCCACCATCGGGCTGGAAGCTCCCAAACAGGGAGCGAGCGCTCCCCAGCACCCTAGGTGCCACCCCGATGCCACCACGCTGCGAGGAGAGAGACCGCGGCAAAGACCGGCACCCTATCTAACCCACGCTGCCAAAACGGGGACCGGCCCCGCACCCATCTCTTCCCAAATCCGGGCAGGGAATCACCCGGAGGTGGGTGAAGCCCACCCCAACCACCGACCCGGAGCAGTACCTTGACGTGGTACGGGCCCAACACGATCCACCCGCAGAAGCAGTAGCCCAGATAGATGACGGCCACGCAGCAGCAGAAGCGGATGACGTTGGGGAGGGCCACCCGGAGCGTGACGATGAGGATCTGGTGGAGGAAAACCAGTCGGGATTAATCCTCATCTTCTGCCGCGGGTGCCCGCAACAGCGGCTAAAGCACCCTGTGAGACCTCAGTGTCCTCAGCAGAGCAGGACAGGGACCCTGGGGACACACGCAGCAGCCGTGGGACGAGCCCAAGCTCGCCCAGGCGAGCATGGCCATTCCCAGCCCTGGAAATTGTCCCCTCGGGTCCCAGGTCACCTCCCCTGTGTCACTCACATTGTACTTCTGGAAGAAAGTGAGATAGCGAATGACCCCGACCCAAACCAGCAGCGTGGAGGTGCCCAGGAGGATGCTGCAAACGTCGTAGCTGGCAAAGTTCTGCAGGGACAGAGGTGTCACGGGCCTGAGGCACGGCCAACGCCATCCCCAAAATCCCCAACGCCGTCCCTGAAGCCGTAACAACTCTCTACGCTGGCCAAAAGCCAGCGGCAAGTAAAATCCTGGTGCCACAAGCCACGACACAGCAGCCAAGAGGACCCTACCTGTCCCTTTGTTGCCATCTCCCTGTCCCAAAGGGAAAGGGGGGGCTCTGGGGTCCCACTCGGGCCAGGACCCCTCTGTGAAGCCCTCAGGAGCGACGTCTGTCCCCTAACCCGCCGTCAGGGCTCTGATCACATCCAGGACAGCTTCACCGGGGCAGGCAATGCATTGCTGGTGGCCGTTGCGTGGCTTGCCTCCTGCCACACGGAAACGTCCCCTCCCCGGAGCATGGGGACACCCGTGCCAGCAGCCCCAGCACACCCAGGATCTGCAAAAACCTCCAGCTTTGCTCCCCAGCGTCCCCATACCTTGGACTCAATGCCGATCTTCATGATGGTTCCCAGCACGGTGAGGACGTCGCTGATCACCAGGAGGATGTACCAGCCGTTGAGGAACTCCATGCGGTCCGACAGGCACACGCTCTGGTTGTAACGGCGCTGGAAGAACTGGCTGAACTCCTGCGTGGGGAGGAAAAAAAAAAAAAAATGGTGTCCTTTACCCACCGCCCGGAGAATTTTACCCGTCTCGCAGCGCCCACAGCTTTGACTGAGCATCCCCGTGGGGAAAGGGCTTCCTCCGAAACCCGGCAGCGCTGAAACAGCGTCCCGGTGGCAGCTCTGTCCGGTTACACCGTGGAGGGTAGCCACAGCTGGCGCCAATTCCTGCTGTGCCACCACTCACGTGCTGCAACATGACGCCCCGGATAATGGAGCGAGCGCAGAGGATGAAGGAGAGCGAGCAGACGAGGATGACTACGACGTCAAAGAACAGCCGGAAGGAGTTGTCACCTGCAAGACGCGCGGTGGCTCTTCTTAACGAGGGGGACAGCCACCCAGAAGCACCCCGAGCCCCCCACGCAGCCCTTTGACACCCACTGGGGACAGATGCCACCTTTGTCGTGCCCTCGCGGCTCCTACCTCGGCCAAAGACGCTTGGATCTTTGCACTCCTTGATGTCAGCCCGGTTGTCGAGGTGGATTTTCACCCGGCCACTGTGTGCCTTGTTGTCAAACGTGATCTGGGGAGAAGTGGGAGTCCCTACGTGCCCACGAGGGACGCTGCCAACCCCACGCAGCCCGGCTGGATCACCCCGAGGCGGGGAGCTGTGCCAACGCACTCACGGTGATGGTGAAGGTGTAGCAGTCGGGGATCTCGTTGTTGATGATGGTTTGGATGTTGATGGCTTTCAGCTTGAACTGGATGGTGACGTTGATGAGTCTGCAGGAAAGGACGTTCGTTAATCCTCCTCCTGCGCCTCGTCCAGGCTGTCTCAGCCCACTTAGACCCTCCCAAACCCCCAAAATACGGCGCTGAGAGTCCAATAACCGACAGAGAGGGGGTAAACACCTTCCTCGGGGGTGCGCACAGCCCCAGGAAAGGATGTCTCCAGCTTTAGAGGAGCAAACTGCTGCCAACCTGCCCCAGTGTCAGTGAATTTTGCTTCGAGGGGGAGGTTGGACCCTCTGGAAGAAACGGTGTCGCAAGCTACAGCGCACCTCTCAGCACCAGCAGCGCCGGCATCTCTCTGCCCAGCACCGGCAAGAAGATGGGGCTTGCCTACGCTGGTAACACGCCTGCAACTGCAGGGCTTGGCCACAGGCAATCAAAACGCCACCAAAAGCCAGCGCGTGGTTTGGGGGAAGGGAAAACAACCCCCAAAGCGGGTATTGCAGGACAGTCTTGGTGCCTCGGGGCCAGCTCTGCAGCCGACGCCGATGGAGACGTGGCCGGAAAGCAGCTGCTTTGTTGTGCAACCTCACTGGTTTCACATCTTCCTCAGCCCAAGGGTGAATTCGTTTGTATCTCACGAGCGGTTTTTAAAACCAATGGGGGCTTTTCCATCCTGGCAGCAGGCTTCAGCGTGAGGAAGTCCCTGCGCTGGGATTCCCATTCCACCCTTGCCCGTACCCTGCGCCGATGGGATGTCCCCAGCACCCAAACGCTGGGACACCCCGGATTGCGGGGAAGGCATCGGCAATTACTTGTGAAATTTGAGGGTGAAGTTCTTGTAGCTGCGGTCCAGCTCTGGGGGAAGAGGCTGTGGGTCCTCGGGGTCCACTCCCAGGCAGTCTGCAGGGAGGGAGAAGCACCTTCAGGGAAGCCCGAGGCCCCATGCAGACCCCTTGGACCCTCTCAAGCCCAGAACAAGGATCAAAAACCTCCCCAGGACACAGTGGTGGCTGCGGCACAAGGAATCTCAGCTCCACCGTCCCCCAAAACCCACCTGTGACAATCTTGGGGTCGATGTTGAAGGTGTCGTTGGCCGGATCGATGCGCCCTTTACGGTAATACTGCTGGCACAGCATGAGGGCTGACTGGTTTCCTCCGCTCTCTCCCCGCACGTAGGCGTAGCGGCCGATGGTCTCGTTGGGAATGGCCAAATACTGGAGAAGGAGATGCCCTCAGCAGCTGGACGTGGCCCCGAGCCACCTCCGTCTCCCCAAGCCACCTCCGTGTCCCCCCTCTGCCCGCGGATCTCACCTTCTCCATGGCGTAAAACATGCGGTCGTAGAGGTCGCGTTGCGTGTAGACGGCGTAGGTGTCATCCGCGCCGTCCACGTAGTCCTTCAGGAAGAGGTGTTTGAAGGCGATGGTGTTCTCCTCCTTGAACGTCACCACCATCTGGTTGCTGAGCCCGAAGAGGATGAGCTGAAGGAGACCGCTATTAAATTCCTGCCCTGGCAGCTCCATAAACAACGACGCTACGGCCCAAAACGCAGCCGTTTTGCCCCAAAGATGCTGACAGGAGGCAAAACACCATCACCCTACACTTGAGTGACCCCAAGACAAGGCCCAGCTAGCATGTCCCCAAAGTTGTCCCCATCTCCACCCGGTTGCCCCAAAACCTCTTAAGCCGGCTGATTTCCTGCAGCAAATTTCCTCTCCCACCGTAAATGGGAGGAGGATGATCTCCCTGGGGACACGCACGTGTCCCACCGCAGACGGGGGGAGGACAATCTCCTTGGGGACACACACGCGTCCCCACACAGTGCCACCAAACACCCCGGGGAACATGACAGCAGAGCAGACCCTGATCTTCCTCCTCTTCGTCAGCATCTTCCTTGCCTGCACGCTCTAAACCCCTCCCCGTGCCGGTAATTAGCTTGTATTTATTAACACAAGACGCTGCTCGTTGATGCTGTTCGTTGGCAGGGTGAGGGCAGGGGTGGCTCCGGTGACACCGCTCAAAGCCAGGACAACGCCGCGGCGCTGAGCTGGGTGCTGCTGCCTGCCAGGCAGGGTGCAGGCAGGCAGGCTGTGCTGAGCAGGCAGAAACGGCAGCGGGGCGGGGGGGGGCGGGGGGGGGCAAGGCCCCAGTGCCCCGATTTCCCTCAACGGGAGGGAGATGTCACACGCCGGCTGTTTCCTCCGCACCTCGTGACCACAGCCCGACAGTTCCCAGGGGATTTTTCCGCCCCGGGACGGAGCCTGGCGCCAGTCCGGGAGCCGGTGACACCCTGAGCAGGGGGGGGACACGTCCTTTCTGCCCCTCCGCTTTTTTGGGGTGCCCTGCCACACCCCAGCGTGTGGCACCTGGGCACCCCCAAGGACGTGCCACCAGGGTAACCCCAACAGACCCTCCCCTCCCCCAGGGGACCTCTCCCGAGTCCCCCACTGTCCCCAAGCACCCCCACCAAGTGTCCCCAAATACTCAAGCCCCCCCCCCAAACCCCCAGCACTCCCCACGATGTCCCCAAGCCTTACTGAGGGTGTCCCTTCCGATGTCCCCATGCCCAGTGCCCACCTCAGAGGTCACCTCCTGTGCTCAAAGCCCCCCCCCCCAGAGGGCCTGTGTCATTGTCACCCCCCAGCTTCCCACGCCCCAGTGTCCCTTTGCCCATTGTCCCTCAGTGGCACCCTGGTGTCCCCCTCACCCCCAGCCCCATGTCCCAGGGGACCCCCTCCCCACTCTCCCAGAGCCCAACGCCCCCAGGCTCCTTTCCCCAGTGGCCTTATGTCCCAGGGCCACCCCTCCCCAGTGTCCCTATGCCCATTGTCCCCACGCTCCTCTCCCCGGCGTCCCCATGTCCCAGGACCCCCCAGTACACCCCTCCCCAGTGTCCCCATGTCCCAGGGCCACCCCTCCCCAGTGCCCCTATGCCCGTTGCCGCCAGGCTCCTCTCCCCACTGTCTCCATGTCCCAGGACCCCCCAGTCCCCCCTTCCCCAGCGTCCCCATGTCCCAGGACCCTCCAGTCCCTCCATCCCTGGTGTCCCCATATCCTAGGGGACCCCATTCCCAGTGTCCCCATGTCCCAAGGCCACCCCTCCCCAGTGTCCCTATCCCCATTGCCCCCAGGCTCCTCTTCCCAGTGTCCCCATGTCCCAGGACCCCCCAGTACCTCCCTCCCTGGTGTCCCCATATCCCAGGGGACCCCATTCCCAGTGTCCCCATGTCCCAAGGCCACCCCTCCCCAGTGTCCCTATCCCCATTGCCCCCAGGCTCCTCTTCCCAGTGTCCCCATGTCCCAGGACCCCCCAGTACCCCCCTCCCTGGTGTCCCCATATCCCAGGGGACCCCATTCCCAGTGTCCCCATGTCCCAGGACCCCCCAGTACCCCCCTCCCTGGTGTCCCCATATCCCAGGGGACCCCATTCCCAGTGTCCCCATGTCCCAGCACCCCCCAGTACCCCCCTCCCCGGTGTCCCCACGTCCCAGCACCCCCCAGTACCTCCCTCCCTGGTGTCCCCATATCCCAGGGGACCCCATTCCCAGTGTCCCCATGTCCCAGCACCCCCCAGTACCCCCCTCCCTGGTGTGTCCATATCCCAGGGGACCCCATTCCCAGTGTCCCCATGTCCCAGCACCCCCCAGTACCCCCCTCCCCGGTGTCCCCACGTCCCAGCACCCCCCAGTACCTCCCTCCCTGGTGTCCCCATATCCCAGGGGACCCCATTCCCAGTGTCCCCATGTCCCAGCACCCCCCAGTACCCCCCTCCCCGGTGTCCCCACGTCCCAGCACCCCCCAGTACCTCCCTCCCTGGTGTCCCCATATCCCAGGGGACCCCATTCCCAGTGTCCCCATGTCCCAGCACCCCCCAGTACCTCCCTCCCTGGTGTCCCCATATCCCAGGGGACCCCATTCCCAGTGTCCCCATGTCCCAGGACCCCCCAGTACCTCCCTCCCTGGTGTCCCCATATCCCAGGGGACCCCATTCCCAGTGTCCCCATGTCCCAGGACCCCCCAGTACCCCCCTCCCCGGTGTCCCCACGTCCCAGCACCCCCCAGTACCTCCCTGGCCGGTGTCCCCGTGTCCCAGGGCCACCCCTCCCCGGTGCCCAGCGTCCCCCGTTCCCCAGAAGCCCCTCGTACCCCAAGGCCACCCGGTGTCCCGGTTCCCCCCCCACCTGGACGGTGACAAGGAGGATCTTGGCCAGCTGCAGCCCCAACTTAACGGGCCGCCGCCCCCGGGCCCGGTACTTATCGCAGGGACTCATGAAGAAATACTTGAGGCGGCGTCGGAGCTCTTCTTCCTCCGCCACCGCCGGGGATTCCGTCGTGCCGTAGCCGGGGCCGCGGCCTAGCAGCCGCTCCGTTTCTGCGGCGGAAACGGCCGTTCACCGGAGAGTACCGGCGGCCTCTGCCGGGGGTAAGGGGGGGCGGCACAGGCCGGTACCGGCCCCCGCCGCCCACCTCGGCCCGGTTCCCCCTCGGCCCGGTTCCCCCCCGCCGCCGCCGCCGCCTCAGCCCGGTCCCCGGTTCCCGCTCACCGGACGGGGCCGCCATGGCGCCGCCGCACCGCGGCTTCACCCGCCCGCCTCACATGACCGGAAGGCCCCGCCGTGGCCCCACCTACCGGCTCTCGTTGCCCGTGGCCACGCCCACCCGGCGCCTTCGCTCCGCCCCCCCCGCCCCGGTCCGGGAGGGTGACATGGGGCACGGGGGGACACGGACACGGGGGTGACATGTGGCCTGGGGGGGACACGTCCATGCCAGGACAGTGGCATATGGCATGGAGGGACATGTCCATGGATGGTGGCATGTGGCCCAGGAGGACATGTCCACGGATGGTGACATGTGGCCTTGGGGGGACATGTCCACGGATGGTGACATGTGGCATGGGGGGACACATCCATGGATGGTCACATGTGGCATGGAGGGACATGTCCATGCCAGGACAGTGACATGTGGCCCTGGGGGGACATGTCCATGGATGGTGACATGTGGCATGGGGGGACATGTCCATGCCAGGACAGTGACATGTGGCATGGGGGGAACACATCCATGGATGGTGACATGTGGCCTTGGGGGGACATGTCCATGGATGGTGACATGTGGCACAGGAGGACATGTCCATGACAGGACAGTGACATGTGGCCCTGGGGGGACACATCCATGGATGGTGACATGTGGCACAGAGGGAGATGTCCATGGATGGTCACATGTGGCATGGGGTGGACATGTCCATGGATGGTGATGTGTGGCATGGGGGGGACATGTCCATGACAGGACTGTGGCATGGGGGGGACATGTCCATGCCAGGGTGGTGACACATGGCCCAGGGGACGTGTCCATGCCAGGAGGGTGACGTGTGGCATGGAGGGACATGTCCATGCCGTGAGGTGGCATGTGATCGAGGAGGACACATCCCCACCAGTCCCACCACCCCACCCCGTCCCCCACCGTCCCACCACGACACCGCCCCACCATCCCCTCCGTGCCACCGTTTATTCACCGTTCCTCCCTCAGGTGGGACATCCACCACGCAGGGTATCCTCCGTGTCCCCGTGTCCCTCAGGCCACCTCCGGCAGTGGCTCCAGCAGCAGCCAGAGCCCGTCCTCGGTGCGGAGGATGAGCTCGGGCTTGCGACGCGGTGGCCGCCCCGCGTCCAGCTTGATGACAAAGCGTGCCACCGTCAACGCCGCCACCACCTTCAGCTCGGCCATGGCGAAGCTCTGCCCGATGCAGTTCCTGCCAGCATGTGCCCCTCTGTCACCTCCAGTGGGGGGACATGCAGGGGACAGCAGACCCCCCCCCCCCACCACCTGGGTGGCGGAGCAGATGGTGGAACCTCCCCGAAACGTGGGGACGGCGTTGTCCCCGTGACACCCAAACGTCACGGCTGGGGGACAAGCACCCCACCTTGAACCCATCCAGGCTGGGGGTGTGACACGTGGGGACACCCGTGTCCCCATCATGCCTTACCTGGGACCGGCGGAGAAGGGGATGAAGGCCAACGGGGACCGTCCCTTGCTGTTCTCCGGGCTGAACCTCAGTGGGTTGTAGACCTAGAGTGACATAGACACCGTCACGCCGTGGGGACATGGTTGTCCCTGCCCATGGTGATGAGGACATCCTACTGTCCCATCGTCATGCCACCAGGGCCAAGTGGTTCTACCTGGGGCTCCGGCCAGATGTCTGGGTTGTGGTGGGTCCCATAGATGCTCATCAGGCAGATGATCCCTGGTAGGATGGAAATGGCCACCTTGGGGACAGGGGGACAAGAAGGGACAGTGACACTGAGGACACCTTACAACCTGGGCGAGCCGTACCCTTGGGGATGACACGTCCGTCATGCAGGGTGATGTCCTTGGTGCAGCGCCGGGACACGGCGGTGACGGGGGGATGCAGGCGAAGGCTCTCCTTGATGCACATGGTGGTGAAGGGCAGGTGGGACAGGTCCTCCCTGGGGGCGAGGGATGGTGGCATCGGGGTCCCCAAGCCAGGTGGCCGAGGGATGACACCGGAGACCTCTTACCAGTTGATCTCCTCCACGTCCCTGCCCTCGAGGAGCTCGCGGACCTCCTGGCGGCACCGCTCCTGGTAGTGGGGGTGGCAGGCCAGGTTGTAGAGCAGCCATGCCAAGCCGCTGGCCGTCGTGTCGTGGCCTGCGGGGACAAGGGGTGAGCGAGGGGACATGTGAGTGCCCCCTCTCCGATGGCACCCAGTGGCTCGCGCTCACCCTCGAACATGAAGGTGTCAGCCTCGGCCGCGATGTCCTCATCCGACAGGGTGTTGCCGTCCTCGTCCTGCAAGGGGGAGCGTGGTAGCTAAGGGGCCCCCCGGGGCCACCAGTCTATAGCCAGCCCTCCCACTGGCCACCACCCTATGGCCAACCTTCTCCATGGCCACCACCATCCCCCTATGGCCACCACCATGTTGCTATGGCCACCACCCTATGGCCAACCTTTTCCATGGTTGCCACCATACCCTTGGCCACCATCATGCCACTATGGCCACCACCCTATGGCCAACCTCTTCCATGGCTGCCACCACACCCTTGGCCACCACCATGCCGCTATGGCCACCACCCTATGCCCAACCTTCTCCATGGCCACCACCATCCCCTTGGCCACCACCATGCTGCTATGGTCACCACCCTATGGCCAACCTCTTCCATGGCCATCACCATCCCCTTGGCCACCGCCTTATGGCCAACCGTGCCCACGGTCACACCATCTCACCCCGGCACTACCTTAGCAAGCAGGAGAAGGTCAATGAAGTCCATGCTCCGTCCCCGGTGGTCCTCCAGCCAGGCCTCGCGGCCGAGGCGGTCGAGGGCCTGGCGCCGGCGCTGCACCACGGCGGCGGTGAAGCTGTGCACGGTGGCACAGGCCCGGGCGAAACGCCGCCCGTCAGCCGAGAGGCGGTAGAGCCACGTTGAGTGATGGAGCAGGCGGTGATGGCGTCTCACCACCAAGGTGCTCAGCTCCAGGATGGCCTTGATGTACTCGCTGGGCTGCCTGTGGGGCATCGGGGACCACTGGGGACGGCCACCACGGGCCACTGGAGATGGCCACCCCCCTGGCCATGGCGAGCTTCAGTGGGGACATGGGGTGGCAGAAGGTCCCCGGCCCATGAGAACATGTGGGACCCGGCTGGGGTGACATCGGGGGGGACCCAGAGACCTGGGGAGGACACCCTGATGGGGGGGGGGGGGGCAAAGGTGGAATAAGGGGGGACCCGAGGAGGGACAGAGTTGGGGTGGGGGGACCCTGGGAGGGACAATGTTGGGATGGTGGGACCTTGATGGGTGCAAAGCCCAAGGGGGACCCCAGTTGGGGACCAAACCAGGGTGGGGGGGACCCAAGCAGGGGACAGAGCCGGGGTAAGGGGTGTCCCTTGTGGAAGGACCCTGGAAAGGGGGGACGGGGACGGTGCTGGGGTCCCTGGCAGGTGACAGGGTGACACTCACTCCTGGCAGTGGCTCTCGTGGCTGAAGATGCATTTCTGGAGGGTGTCCAGGGTGAGGAGGCTGAGTTGCTCCAGCACCTCCAGCCCCACCTGCCCTCCCGCTGCCTGCGCCGCTGCCCGCCACTTGGCCTGCAGGCAGGGGTGGGGGTCTGGGTGCTGGTCGGAGGTTGGGTGCAGGTTGGGGTCTGGGTGCAGGCAACGGGTGCAGGATGGGATCTGGATGTGGGATGGGTTCCAGGTGCAGGACAAGGTCTGGGTGCAGGTTGGGGTTTGGGTGCAGGCAATGGGTGCAGGATGGGATCTGGATGTGGGATGGGTTCCAGGTGCAGGACAAGGTCTGGGTGCAGGTTAGGGTTTGGGTGCAGGCAATGGGTGCAGGATGGGGTCTGGGTGAAGGACAGGATCTGGGTGCAGGACAAGGTCTGGGTGCAGGACAAGGTCTGGGCGCAGGTCTGGGTGCAGGCAGAGGGTGCAGGTTGGGGTCCAGCTGCAGGCAGCGGGTGCAGGACAGGGCTCAGGGTGCAGGCAGGGGGTTCTCACATGCATGACGTGGGTGCTCTGGTTGAAGGCACCCATGTAGGACTTGAGGACGTCCCAGTGGAAGGCGGGTGACAGCAGGCGCCGGTGCCGAGCCCACTTCTGCCCGCAGCTCAGCAGCAGCCCGTCCCCTGCGGCGAGACACCCGGCTCCATCCGTGGGGCACCCGTGGGTGCTGCCTCACCCCTCCTGCCACCCCTGAGCACCCACTCACCCAGCCAGGGCTTGAGGAAGCCGTAGAAGAGCTGATCCTTGGGAGCGATGAAGGCTGCGGAAGAGGGGAGCCGGGGCTGGTGAAGGGTGCCACCAGGGTGGCATCAGGTCCCCTCAGGGGCTTGCAAGGTGGGTGGGGTCCCTAGGGAGCGGGGACCCTCTCTCTGCACCCATAACCACCACAGGATGGGGTTTGGGGTAAAACCAGGCCACCGGGCTGGCCATGGGTCACACCTCTGGGTGGCCCTGGGGACCCTCAGGGGGAGGTTGGTGGCCACCACGGCATGGGCATTTGGGCACTCACTGGTTGGCCATGGGTCACACCTTTGAGTGGCCCTGGGGACCCTCAGGGACAGGTTGGTGGCCACCACGGCATGGGCGTTTTGGGCACTCACTGGGCTAGCCGAGGGTAACACCTTTGGGTGGCCTTGGGAACCCTCGGGGAGAAGTTGGTAGCCACTATGTGGTGGCATTTGGGCTGGCCATGGGTCACACCTCTGGGTGGCCCTGGGGACCCTCAGGGAGAGGTTGGTGGCCACCATGGCATGGGCGTTTGGGCACTCACTGGGCTAGCCGAGGGTAACACCTTTGGGTGGCTCCAAGGACCCTTGGGGTTGGGTTGGTGGCCACCATCGGACGGGTGCCTGGACACGGCCAGGTCACTGGGCAAGGCACAGTGACACCTCTGGGTGACCCTGGGGACCCTCAGGGCTGGGTTGGTGGCCCTCGTGTCCTACCTGAGGCCAGGAGGATGGGGCGGAGGCTGTGGGGGTGGAAGAGGCGTAGGATGGGCATCCATGGCAAGATCCACCACAGGCAGCTGTGCCGGTACTGTGCCACCAGCTCGTCCACGTGCTGCAGTCCCTCCTCCGTGCTCTTGCCCTGCGTCACGGGCCACCGCAAGGCTCGGTGACAGGCTCGGGGACACCCTTGTCCCCACGGTCACGGCCAACCTTGGGGACATGCTTGTCGCCAGCTTGTGGCCAGCCTTGGGGACGGTCTCAGCTTGGGTTCCTAGGTGGTCTTGGAGACACCCAGCGCTCATGTGCCAGCGCTGTGTCCCTGCTGTCACCCCCCCCCCCAAGGTGCCACCACCCTGTCTCCACCATCACCTCTCAGGTGCCACCATCACCTCCCTGCCGTCACCCCCCTCTACGTGCCACCACCCTGTCCCCAGCATCCTCCCCCAGGCTTCACCACTCTGTCCCTACCATTGCCTTGCAGGTGCCACCGCTGTCCCTCCACTGTCCCCCAGCGGGTGCCACCCTCCTGTACCCACCATCACCCCCAAGGTGCCACCACCCTCTCCCTGCCACCACCCCCAGGTACCACCACCCTGTCCCCACTGTTCCCCCCCCCAGGTGCCACCACCCTGTCCCCACTGTCCCCCATCCTCAGTGCCACCACCCTGTCCCCCCCCCCGCCGTCCCCTCACCAAACCGGTGTGACCCAGGAGCCAGTTGCGCCACGGCGGCCGGGGGAAGCGGCGCAGTTGGTGGCAAGTGGCCCGGAAGCGGGTGACGGTGACCACGGCGTCCCAAAGCCACCCCAGCAGCAGGGCCAGGACCAGGGTGCCGACGGCCACCCCACCCAGGGGACCCAGCGCCCAGGTCACCGCCATGGCACCCGCTCCCTGGGGACAGGGCGAAGGTCGGGCTGGCGGGGAGGGGGGGGGCACGGCACCGCGTCGTCACGTGTCCCTGCGCCGAGGTGTCATCCTGCGCGTCCGGGTGGCTTTCGTCATAATGTATGTCCTGGTGGCATCGTCCCCTGACGTGCGTCCTGGTGGCTTTGTCCCCCTCCACGTGTGTCCTCGTGGCATCATCCTTCCATCATGTGCTGGTGGCATCGTCCCCTGATGTGTGTCCTGGTGGCATCGTCCCCCCTGATGTGTCATGGTGGCTTCACCCCCTGACATGTGTCCTGGTGGCTTTGTCCCCCTCCATGTGTGTCCTCGTGGCATCATCCTTCCATCATGTGCTGGTGGCATCGTCCCCTGACGTGTGTCCTGGTGGCTTCATGCCCTGATGTGTGTCCTGGTGGCATCGTCCCCGCATGCTTGGTGGCATCGTCCCCTGATGTGTCCTGGTGGCTTCATGCCCTGACATGTGTCCTGGTGGCTTTGTCCCTCCCCATATGTGTCCTCGTCCCTCCATCATGTGCTGGTGGCATCATCCCCTGACGTGTGTCCTGGTGGCTTCATGCCTTGACGTGTGTCCTGGTGGCTTCATGCCCTGACATGTGTCCTGGTGGCATCGTCCCCATATGTGTCCTGGTGGCTTCACGCCCTGACGTTTGTCCTGGTGGCTTTGTCCCCCTCCGTGTGTGTCCTCATGGCATCATCCTTCCATCATGTGCTGATGGCATCGTCCCCTGACGTGTGTCCTGGTGGCATCATCCCCCCATGCGTGCCCTGGTGGCTTCATGCCCTGACGTGTGTCCTGGTGGCATCGTCCCCTGACGTGTGTCCTGGTGGCTTTCTTACTCCATGTGTGTCCTGGTGGCTTCACATCCCGATATGTGTCCTCGTGGCACACGCACACCCCCTTCTGCATGCGCACACGCATGCACACACACACGTCCTTTGCTTGCACGCACACGCCGATGCACATGGGCGCACACGTGTGTGCACAGACACAAGAACACACGCGCGCACCCCCACGCGCACGCACGCCACGTGTACACGCACGTGCATGTGCACAGACACGTATGTATGCACGTACACCCCACGCACACGCAATGCACACACACGTAAGTACACACTTTCTTGTGCACCCCCCCACGCGCACACACGCGCACACGCGTGTAGCCCCTTCCTAGGCCCCCCCCATGCGTGTGCACACACGTGCTGCAGAGCCGCCCCGCCGGAACCGCCCACGCAACACACACGTGTGCCACCCTGCCGCACCCCCCCCCCCATACGTGTGTCGTGTCCCCCGCCCCCCGTGACATTTGCGCTTGGGTGCGGGGACAAAGTCCAGCGAGGCCACGACACGGGACGCAGCGACGGGGGCCGTATCCTGCAGCATGTTCCCGTGGCTCCTCCTGGCGCTGAGCGTCTGCGTCTGGCCCAGCACAGGTAGGCCCACGCCAGACACGCCGCGACACGCCGCGACACGCCACAATGCGGCACAACACGCTACAACACCCTGTGACATGCAACAACGTGACACAACACGCCACGACACTCCCTGACATGACACAACGTGCTAAAACAACCCACGACATGCCGCAACACCCCACAACACCCCACAACACGACACAATACCCCACAACATATCATGACGTGTCACAACATCCCACAACACGCCACAACACGCTAGAACACACCACAACATGCTACAACACGTGGCAACACCCCACAACATGCCATGCCACAATATGCCATAACACCCCACAACACCCTACAACATGCCACAACACACTGTGACATGCTACAACACCCCACAACATACCATGACATGTCACAACATGCCACAACACCCCACAACACACTAGAACACACCGCAACGTCCTACAACACGCTGCGGCACCCCACAACACCTCACAACACGCTACAACATGCCACAACACCCCACAACATGCTAGAACACACCACAAAGCCACAACACCCCACAACGTGCCAGAATACACCATGTGCTACGACATGCCGCAACACCCCACAACATGCTAGGACACACAACATGCTACAACACCCCACGCCATGCCAGAACACCCCAAACCATGACACAGCGTGCCACAATCCATCACAACACACCCCGGCGTCCAGCCGCACGCTACAACACGCCCCAACATGCCACTACACGCATGTGGTGACCGCGGGGGCTTCTCCGAGCTCCTTTTTGGGGCCAAAATGGCTCTGGTTGCATTTTTTCCCCTAATTAGGGTGACTCTAACCCAAAATTTGTGACGACGTGGGTGGTGTCGGGGGGGTGAGGGAGGGGCTGCAGCCAGTTTTGGGTGCGTTCAGCTTCGGTCGGGCTTCGGGTGCTCACGATGGGTGCTGTCGCCCTGGCTTGGGGTGATTTTACCCTTTGTTGGGGGTACTTTTGCCTTTTGGGGGTGTTTTCACCCTGATTTGGATGCAGTCACCCACTTTTGGGTGCTTTTGCTATTTTTGGGGGTGCTTTGGCCTTTTTTAGGGTGCTTGCACCCTGTCCTGGGTGCTTTAGTCCTGGTTTGGGGGTGTTTTCACCCTGGTTTGGGTGCATTCACCTTGTTCTGGGTGGTTTTACCCTGTTTTGGGTGGTTTTGCCTGGTTTGGGGTGCATTTGTCCTTTTTCTGGGTGCTCTCACCCTGTTTTGGGGTGCTTTCAGCCTGTCCTGGGTGCTACTGTCCTGCTTTGGGGTGCTTTCACCCTGGTTTGGGTGCTTTCACCCTTTTCCTGGGTGCTTGCGCCCTCCTCTGGGCGCATACACCCAGTTTTAGGTGCTTTCACCCTGGTTTGGGTGCATTTGCTCTTTTCTGGGTGCATTTGCTCTGCTATGGGTGCTATCATCCTGTTTTGGGTGCATTCGCCCTGCTTTGGGTCCTTTCACCCTGGTTTGGGTGCTTTCGTCCTGCTTTGGGGTGTTTTCACCCTGGTTTGGGTGCATTCACCCTTTTCCTGGGTGCTTGCGCCCTCCTCTGGGTGCTTTCGCGTTGCTTTGGGTGCACTCACCCAGTTTTAGGTGCTTTCACCCTGGTTTGGGCGCATTTGCACTGGGTTTTGGTACACTTCCTCTGGTTTTGGGTGCATTTGCCCTTTTCTGGGTGCATTTGCTCTGCTATGGGTGTTATCATCCTGTTTTGGGTGCATTCGCCCTGCTTTGGGTGCATTTGCTCTGTTATGGGTGTTATCATCCTGTTTTGGGTGCTTTCACCCCGTTTGGGGGTGCGTTTCCCCTCATTTTGGTGCAGTCACCCTGGTTTGGGTGCGCATTCACCCACGCCAGGAGACTCTTGCCATCGCTGCACCCACGGGTGCCATCCCCACACCCACGGGCACCCCCGACCCCACGGGTGCCCCTCGGTCCCCTCCCACGTCCCCGTCCCCTCCCCAGGTCTCCCACCGCGCCACATGGACTCCGTGGTTCAGATCGTGGAAGCCCTTGAATCGACCGACGACGGCTTTACCGGCACCGTGCCGGAGCTGGCGCGGGCGCTGGGTGGCTGCAGCACCCCTGGGTGCCGCGCGGTGCTGGGAGAGCCACCCGATGTCCCACCAGCCCCACCAACGCTCAGCCACGAGCAGTGGCTGCTCTTCACCCAACTCCTCCACCACGACGCCGCGGCACCTGAGCGCGGCGCGGTGCTGGCACCCGACGGCTCCACCGTCGCCCTCGGTCCCCTTCTTGCCGGCATCGAGGTTGGCCTCAAGCGGGCGACAGGGTGGCCCGTCCCCACCGTCGAGCCACCCGTCGACGCGCTCTACGCCGTCACCATCGCCGAGGCTTTGGGGACATCCTTCCTCTTGGCTCGTGACGGTGACGGCAACCGAGCCGCGCTGGGACCCGCCGGCTGTTGGGATGACGTGGATGACCCCCAAAACTACACCCTGCTGGGACCCCCGTCACCCATCCCTGATGCTATCGCCAACGGGGCGATGGATGGGGTGCTCTTGGGTGCACACCTGGCCCGAGCACCCATCCCGCTCGCCGACCTTCTCCGGGGCTACTACGGGACAGGCAACGGCACGGAGAAGGGGCGACCCCCCAGCAGTTACCGGCGGCGAGATTTTGGGGTGCTGACGGGGCCGGAGAAGCTGGAGGAGGAGGTGGCGGCGATGCTGAGGGTGCTGCGGGTGCTGCCACCCACCCGGGAGCTCTTGGAGGACGTGGGGCCGGAGGAGGTGGTGGCCATCGCTAGCCAAGCGGCGCGGGACTTCACGGAGGTCTACGTGGGTAGGGAGATCAGATTTCTGTCATCCCCCCCCCCAAAAAATTGGGTGGGAGGATGGGTGGAGAGCTGCACCCTGGGCGGGGTCCCCAGTGTCACCTCGGTGTAGGTGGCACTGAGGGGAGTCAAGCTCTGAGAGCTGACTGGTGACATGTGGCCTGCAATGGTGGGACACCACCATGTCCCCTAGATGGACACCACCGTGTCCCCTAGATGGACATTGGTGTGTCCACTGGCTGGACACCGCTGTGTCCCCTGGGTGGTGGTCCCTGGATGGACACCACCATGTCCCCTGGATGGACACTGGCATGTCCCCTGGATAACGGGTCCCTGGACACTGCTTTGTCCCCCGGATGGCCACTGATGTGTCCCCTGAATGGCCACCACCATGTCCCCTGGATTGACACTGGCGTGTCCCCTGGAGCCAGCCATGTCCCCAGCCAAGGGACATGCTGAGCAGATGCTCCACATCCCCTAGATGAGAGGACTCCAGAAGGACACTGCCATGTCCCAGGCCAAGAGGTTCCCAAGCCGGGCAGATGTCCCCAAGACCCCAAGGGGACGCTGCCATGTCCCCAGCTGCCCGTGGGACCAGGCGAATCCCCTTTCTTCCACCACCTGCCTTCCCTCGCAGAGTGCCCGGCCATCGTACCCCGGTGCATGTGGGGTGCCCGTCCCTACCGCGGCACCCCCAAACTCTTGACCCTCCCCTTGGGCTCCGTCTACATCCACCACACCTCCACACCCAGCACCCCGTGCCGCACCTTCGCCGCCTGCGCCCACGCCATGCGCGCCATGCAACGCTTCCACCAAGACACCCGCGGTTGGGATGACATCGGTTACAGGTAAAACCCCGTCACCGTCGCTCTACCGCGGTCCTCGTCACCCATCTCCGGGCAGCTCAGGTTGACCCATGGGTGCTTGCAGCTTCGTGGTGGGGTCGGATGGTTACCTGTACCAAGGCCGAGGTTGGCACTGGGTTGGTGCCCACACCAAAGGTTACAACAGCAAAGGCTACGGCGTGGGCTACGTTGGAGACTTCTCGGCCACCTTGCCGGACCCTGACATCATCGCCCTGGTGCGGGACGGGCTCCTGCCCTGCGCCGTGCGGACCGGCCGGCTTCACCACAACTACACCCTACGCGGCCACCGCCAGATGGGTCACACCGACTGCCCCGGCAACTCCCTCTTCCGTGAAATTGAGACCTGGCACGGCTTCAAGGTGAACACCAAGCTTCGTGGCATCTCCAGCGGTTGGAGGTTGGGGTGTCTGGTCCGGTCCGGCATGACTGGGAGGATGGGGGTTCGGTGATGGTGGATGTGGGAGGTGATGCTGGGACTGATGGTGGTTTGTTCTCTCCTCTGCAGTGAGGACCAGCCCCGTGGGTCCTGGTCTGGATGGGTGCGGGCAAGGTTGGATCATGGTCTAGATGGACGCTGGCCCCATGGGTGATGATGGTCTAGATGGACCCTGGTCCAACAGATGTTGGTCTGATGGATGCCAGCCCGGGTGGACCCTGGTCCAGATGGACACCAGTCCCATGGGTGCCAGCCTGGATGGACCTTGGTCCAGACAGAACCTCACCCAATGGATGCCGTCATGGATCGGCCCTGGTCCAGCTGGACACCAACCCAACGGATGCCAACCCTGATGGACGCAGGCCCAGAAGAATCCCAGTCTTGAAAGCTACCAGCCTGGACAGATCCTAGCCCAGATGGGCACCAGCCCGGACAGATCCTGGCCCCACTGGCCCAGCAGACCATCCCCGTAGCCACAAACCACTAGAAATCCCCCCGCAATAAAGTCAATGCCAGGACATCAGCTTTGGGTGGTCTCTGGAGAGTGAGAGGGAAACTGAGGCACGGGGTGGGGGACAGCCATGGGGTCATGGGGGAGGACTTAAGCGAGGGACCCAGGTGCCCAGGATCTGCTGCAGGGCTGGGTGCTGTGGCACACGCGTGTGTGTGTGCACACGCATGTCCAAGCAGCACTGTCCCCCCTTAACCCACCTTGGAGACCCCACATGACCCCCAAGGAGACCCCCCCCACCTCCATACCCCCCACCCCCGAGAGAAGCACCCACCCCCCAGATGGGCATCCAGCCTCCAGAGGTGCCCACGCCGCACCCCGCACCGTAATGGCCAGGAGCTGCCATCTCCAGCACCCGTTCACTCTGAAACCTAATGATGGCATTTCAGCTGGATGCACGCAACAGGCCACCAGGGTACCTAGACCCCACTGCGGGGTGGCCCGGCGTGGCTCACCCTTCTCGGCGTGTCCCAAGCCGTGGCCGAGCGTGAGCCCGGCCGAATTGGGAGCGTAGATAACATCATCGGGGCAGAGGCGGAGGTGAGGGTGTGACTGAAACTCCTGCCTGGTCACATGGGGAAGCCACGACAGGAACCGGGGCAGCCGACTGCGGGTGCCGGAGCAGGCAGAGAACAGCCGAGGTACCGTGGGACGGAGGGGGGTACATGGGGGGGGGCACCCTGGGGTGATGCTCCAGCCTTGGGGGTGATGCTCCAGCCTCGGGGGTACACAGGGGATGCGGGGTGCTGGGGCAGGGTAAAGCAGCACCCTGAGGAGTAAGGGGTGCTGCAGGGGAGAGTATGGGTGATGGGGTGCTATAGGGTGCCGCAAGCTGGCGTGGGGACCCCAAAAATGCTGGCAACCCCCCCCGCCCGGGGTTCGAGCACCCTCCGCAGCTCAGCTCTAGGGTGCTGGCACCCCTAAATTGGCAGGCGCCAAAGCCGTGGGTGCCCACGGCTGGCTTCCACCCTGGGGGCTGCCGCAGGGAGATGGTCCTGGGGTGCAACCGGCCCCGTCTACCCCCCCCCCCACCCTGGCCTGCACCCATGTGTGCACCCTGAGGTGCTGGGGGGGGTCCCCAAGGCCTGGGTTCGGCGCGGGGTGCAGGTGCCAGGAGGAAATGCCGTGGCGGCGCGAGGGGAAACGCAGCCGCGGTGGCGACGGAAGCATCTCCGGCACCCGCCTGCGCTCGGAGCCGAGGTGGTGGCGGGCCACCTGCCTGGGTGTCACCGTGTCCCCGGTGTCACCGCGCCCCGGTGTCACCGAATCCTGATGCTGCCGCACCCCCGGTGCCACCGCGCCCTGGCAGGGATGGGTGCTGCAGGGGGCAGGGGCTGGCGTGGGTACGGTGGTGTGGGCACCCGCTGGGTGGGGGACCCGCTCCGTGGGCAGGGGCATCGGCACCCACAAGATTGGGGACCCCTCGGTGGGCAGGGGCACCCCAGAACATCGGCACCCACAAGATTGGGGACCCCTCGGTGGGCAGGGGCACCCCAGAACATCGGCACCCACAAGATTGGGGACCCCTCGGTGGGCAGGGGCACCCTGGGGACATGGGCACCCACAAGATTGGGGGGACCCATTGGCGGCTGGAGCACCCACGGAAATGGGGACCCCTTGGTGGGCAGGGGCACCCCACAGCAATGGGCACCCTAGGGTGCCCCAATGTGGGTGCCCAGATAAGGGTGCCCTGGATGAGAGGACCCAAATAGGGGTGCCTGGATTAGGGTGGTCTGGAGAAGGGCACCCAGGTAGGGGTGCCCAGAGAGTGGCACCCAGATAAGGGCACGTAAATGGGGTGACAAAATAGAGGGGCCCCAATAAGGGTGCCTGGATTGGGGTGCCTGGATGGGGGCACCCAGATAAGGGCACCTAGATGGGGGTGCACTGGGTGTGGGCACCCAAATAGGGGTGTCTGGATAGGGTGCTCATATAGGGTGCCTGTACGTGGGTGCCTGGATAGGGGCACCCAAATGGGGGTGCCTGGGCTTGGGTGCCCAGATAGAGACACCCAGATAGGGGTGCCTTGGATGGGGGTCCCCTGAATGGGGGTGCCCAGATACAGGTGCCTGGGTGGGGGTGCCCAGATAAGGGCACCCAGATAGGGGTACCTGGATAGGGGTGACTGGGTGGGGATGCCAGGTTGGGGGTGCCCAAATAAGGGTGCCCTTGCCCCCCCCGCCCCCCATGCCAGCCCGTGGACACCCCGTGGCTAACGTGGCTCTCCCCATCCCACAGATGGAAGTGGAGAAACCCCCGCTGGGACCCTCGCCACCGACTCTACTGAAGACCTACAAATGGCGAACGGCAGCACCCATGGGTGACCGAGAACCCGAACGGGGCACGGGGTCCCCGGGCAGCCGGCGTTGGACCCGGTTGCAGGGATGGAAACGTTCCTACAGCCAACCTGAATCTGATAGCCCCGATGATGGGGCTGGAAAGGGGAGCTCCGGCTTGGGGGCACCCAAAGCCAGCACCCGCCGGTCCCTCTTCCAACGGGCTTTTTCGGCCCCCTCCAAGGGGACCAAGGAGACCCGGGGACCCGAGGGTGGCAAGGCCACCCTGCAGAAGTACCTGCGCTCCATGTCCAAGAGGAAGGGTCACGTGGAGAGCGGTGCCAGGGCTGAGCAGCTGCTCCGTGATGCTGTTCCAGGTATGGGGGTGATGGGGAGGGTGGGGGTCAGGGTGCTGGTGGTGGGTGATGGTGATGGGATAGGGGCGGTGGTGGTTGGGGAGGAGTTGGGGGTGATGGGTGATGGGTTGGGGGCTGAAGGGTGGTAGGTGGTTGTTGGTGATGGGTTGGGAGTGATGGGTGGGGGGTGATAATGATGGGTGATGGGTTGGGGGGTGATGCGGGATGATGGGTGATGGGTTGGGAGTGATGGGTGGGGGTGATGATGATGGGTGACAGGTTGGGGGGTGATGGGTGATGATAGGTGATGGGTTGGGAGTGATGGGTGGGGGTGATGATGATGGGTGACAGGTTGGGGGGTGATGGGTGATGATAGGTGATGGGTTGGGAGTGATGGGTGGGGGTGACGATGATGGGTGACAGGTTGGGGGGTGATAGGTGGTGATGATGATGGGTGATCGGTTGGGGGTGATGGATGATGGGTTGGGGGCTGATGGGTGGTGGGCAATGGAAATGGGTGATGATCTGGAATGCAATGGGTGACGGGCGGTGGGTTGGGGGCAACAGTTAGTGGGTGGTGGTGATGGGTGATGGGTTGGAAGGCAATGGGTGCTGATGGGTGATGGTGACCGCTGCTGTCTGGGAGGCGGTGGGTGATGGATGGGTGATGGTGGGAGACATAGAGGGGTGTAGGATGTGGCCAGGCTTTGCTGGTGTTGGGGATCTCCTGCCTGCAGGTGCCCTCCAGGGTTGGGGGGGGGGGGGGCACCCATGGGTGCAGGATGGCTGGGTCCCACCTGGCCCCAAGACCTGCTCCCGGACTCACGTGGCCCTGGTCCCCGTGTGTGCCCGGCACGGGGCTCATTGGCGGCACGTGGAGCCGTGCCAGCCCCTGCGGCACCCGGATCTGGCAAAACCGGCTTGGCTCCGGCAGGGACACCCACGGTGCAGGCAGGGTCCCGGGGCAGGGCAGCCAGCCGGCTTTGTCCCCGTCACGGCATGGCCACGGCCAAGCGTGGCCTGGCATTGCCGTGCCGACGGCGGCACAGCCACATGTCCCCCAGCATTGCCACCCTGGTTGTGGCACAGCCATGGCCATACGTCCCCTGGCACCACCATACCCATGGTGGCATAGCCACAGCCACGTGTCCCCTGGCACTGCCATGCTGCCCACGGGTGACGGGCGTGTGGTGAGCACCCGGTCTCCCCCCGACACCCTGCTCTGCACCCCCAGCAAGCACCCACGGGGTGTCATCGATCCCGCTGGCTCCAGCACCCGAGGCCCCGGTGTGGGACGTCTCCAACTTCTCGTTGGTGGACGGACATCTGATCCTCGTAGGCAAGGACGAGGAGGTGAGGACAAGGGGACAAGAGTCCCCTGGGCACCCAGGGGCTTGTGCCGGAGTCCCTTGGGTGTCGGGGTGCACGGATGGGCGCTGGGGACAGCGGTGCCTGACCCCTCTGTGCCACCAGGCTTCGTGCAGGAACAGGAACCGGACCGGGAGCTCCGTCTCCGACAGCACCAACCTGTACCCGGCAGGCGGCAGGAGGGACCCCGGTGAGCGAGGTCGCCCTGTGCCGGCACGCACCGATGCCACGGGGTGTTGGCACGTGCTGGTGTGACTCGTGCCTGTGCAGGTCCCGCGCGGCTCCACTGCACGGAGCTCCTTGGGCTACGTGCCATGGCACGCCCCGTGCCGGGTACCATATGATCACGCACCGCGCACTGTGCCAGGCATCGTGGCCGTGCCCTGTGCCATGCCCTCTGCCGTGCACCGTGCACCGTGCACCATGATATGCACCGTGCCAGGCACCGAGCGCTGCCCCGTGCCCCGTGCCATGCATCCCGGCTGTGCCCTGCGCCATGCGTCGTGCCGTGCGCCGTGTTACCATGCACTGGGCAATGCATCGTGGCCCTGCCCTGTGCCACGCGCCGTGCCACGCTCTGTGCACCGTGCCCCACACCCCGTGTCTTGCATCATGGCCATGCCCCGTGCCGTGCCCCGCGCGCCGTGCCGTGCTCCACAGCCGTGCCCCGTGCCGTGCCCGGTGCCGTGCACCGTACGGCACCCCATGCCATGCCCCACGTTGTGCCCACGCCGCGCCAGAGGCCAGACTGTGCCGTGCCCATGTCACGCACCGTGCCATGCAGCAAGCCGTGCCCCGCGTCGTCCGCCCTGCTAAGCCTCGCGTCACGCCGTGCCGCGTCCCGTGCCGTACGCCGCGCCACGCACCGTGCCGCGCACGATCTGTGCACCACGCCGTGCAGCACGCCGCATCCCGTGCCACGCGCCGCACGACGTACCGCGCCGTGCCCTGTGCCATGCACCACGCCGGGCAGCGTGCGCCGTGGCGTGCCCCGCGCCGTGCATCGCATCGCGCATCACGCCCCGTGCCCTGCGCCGCGCACCACGCTGCGCACCGTGGGCCGTGCCGCGCCGTACCCTGCGCCGGGTACCGTGCTAGGCACCGCGCCATGCTTTGTGCCGGGCACCCCGCCGTGCCCTGTGTCCCCCCCCCGAGCCGGGTGCACGGAGGAAGCGCTGGGTGCGAGGCTGCCTCGTACCGTCACCGCTTCCTCCATGCTGCTGCGTCTGCTGATCCGAGCGATAAATGCTTTCGGCTTCCTCCCCGCGCCCCTCACCGGCGTGGGCAGACGGCGTTGCCGCCAGCCATGGGGCCCCGCCGCTGGCTGCTCTGCACCGCGCAGGGAGGTGAGTTACCCCCACGCTGGCACCGGGGGCTGGCACCCACATGGCACCGGGGTGGGGACCATCCCGGATGGGTGCTCGGCATCGCGGCACCGGGGCTGAGCGCCGAGGCTGGGCGCTGGCGCCGCGCGCTGGAGCCGGGGCAGCAGGATGCATCCCTCTGCCCCCTTCTCCCTTGTGCCCACGAGCACCCATTTTCAGCACCCAAAGCTTGGCTGCATCTCCAGGCTATAGATACGGTGAGGTGCTGGTAGGGTTTGGCACCCAGAACAAGGTGCCTGGGTCCTTCCTCCAGCTTTGGTTGATGTGTCCCTGGGGGGGGGGGAGTTGCGTATGGGTGTATCCTGCCCCTCCTCAAGCCTGGCATGGTGTTGGGGTGCTTGGGGTGCTGGTGAAGGGGGGGGGGGTCCTGATGTTGGGTGCCCCTCCAGACCTGGCTGCAGATGAGAAGAGCACCCGGGGTGCCGGGAGAAGCACCGAGAGCGAGACCTCCTCCACCTCCCAGTTCACCAATGTCAAGGTGGGCACCCCCCCCTCCCCGCAGTCCCAGCCCCCCTCCCCGGGGTGCTCAGCCCCACCCACGGGTGACACGGCAGCCGTCTCCTTACCCCATCCAGGGGTTGTTGTGGAAGAGGCTCCGGGAGCGGAAAGGTCGCGGCGTCCCCAAAGTCGAGACGCCGGCAGTGACGGTCCCCAACGGTGAGAGGTACGGCACCGCAGAGGGTGGCGGTGGGGTCACGGGTGCTGGTGGGGGTGCCCCGGTGATGGCCCTGTCCCTGTAGGGTCCCCAGCCGGAGCGGTTCGCGGGAGTCGCTGCTGCCACCTCCCAGCGTGGCTGAACTGGACCTCACTGGGGACAATGTCATCATCCGGCCCGTGCACGGCAGCATCGTGGGCGAGAAGTTTTGCTTTCAGGTAATGGGCTTGGGTGGGTGCTCGGGGTGCCCTGAAGAGGCACCTGGGGCACCCTGGGGGGGCACCCAGAGCACCCCAGGCAACCTGAAAGGGACCCCAGGGCACCCCAGGCACCTTGGAGGGGCACCCAGAGCATCCAGAGCACCCCAGGCACGCTGGGGAGGCACCCAGGGCACCCGGGGGGGGCATCCAGAGCATCCCAGGCACCCTGGGGAGGCACCCAGGGCACGCTGGGGGGGCATCCAGAGCATCCCAGGCACCCAGGGCACCCAAGACACCCTGCACAGTCATCCAGGGCACCCAGGACACCCTGGAGGGGCACCCAGAGCACCCTGCCCAAGCCCCCAGGGCACCCCCACTCAGCACCCCAAAGGGACACCCCAGCACAGCCCTTAGCCGTGGGCACCCAGCACCCCCCAGCACAGCCCCCCCCAGGCACCTTAGGGTGCCCCCCCCCCAGACACCTTCCCTGCACCCAGATCATCACGGGCGAGGGCAGCCGGTCCTTTGGGTGCACGTCCCTGGCCGAACGCGACCGCTGGATTGAGAACCTGCGCCGGACCGTGCAGCCCAACAAGGTGGGACCGCGAGGACACCCGTGGGACACCCCTGCCACCCCCAGGGGACGGGAACCCCCAGCACCCAGACATGAGAGGCCACCCGCTGCCCTCCTGCCTCCCCAATGGGCAGGATGAGGCCCGCTGGCAGGGCTGGGTGGGGAAACTGAGGCACAAACCCCACACCCCACCCTGGAGCCCTGCAGGCACCCACAATCCTGATGTCCTCCTGGGGGCTTGGTTGTCCCCCCATGTCCCCTCCTGTCCCCTGGGGGCTCGGTTGTCCCCTTGTGTCCCCTCCTGTCCCACCATGGGTTTGGCTACCACCCGTGTCCCCCTGAGGATTTGGTTGTCCACCCGTGTCCCCATGTCCCCTCCTGTCCCTCTATGTCCCCTCCTGTCCCCATTCCCACCCTGTCCCCCCATGTCCCCTCCTGTCCCTCCATGTCCCCTCCTGTCCCCATTCCCACCCTGTCCCCCATGTCCCCTCCTGTCCCTCCATGTCCCCTCCTCTCCCCATTCCTACCCTGTCCCTCCATGTCCCCTCCTGTCCCTCCATGTCCCCTCCTGTCCCCATTCCCACCCTGTCCCCCCATGTCTCCTCCTGTCCCCCAATGTCCCTTCCTGTCCCTCCTTGTCCCCCCCATTCCCACGCGTCCCCCTGTCCCCCACGTCCTACCTCCTGTCCACCCACAGAATTCCTTGTCCCCCTCAAACCCCCCGCAGATTCGCCCACCCCCCCCATGCCCCCCACTGTCCCCTTGACCCCCCACCCATGTCCCCCACCCCGGCAGGACAACTGCGAGCGGCTGGAGCTGGCGCTGAGCCTGTGGGTGTACGAAGCACGGGACCTGCCACCTCGGCGTCGCCTCCGTTGTCACCTCCACCTGGACGGCACCCTCTTCGCCCGTACCACCGCCAAGGTGGCCGGTCCCGACGGCGAGCTCTTTTGGGGTGAACTCTTCCAATTGGCCGCCCTACCACCCGCCCGTGCCCTCACCCTCGCCCTTTGCCGTGACGACCACCCCGGTCAACCAGTAGCCTCCATTACGGTCCCCTTGGCCGAGCTGGCGGCTGCCCGGCAGCCCTTGGAGCGTTGGTACCCGCTGAGTGGTCCCGGGGGAGGTGAGCGGACGCCATCGGTGAGGGTACGCGGGCGCTACCGGGAGGTGCGGGTGCTGCCCATCGTACGCTACAAGGAATTGGCTGAGTTCATCACCTTCCATTACCGGGAGCTGTGCGCCCATCTGGAGCCCACCATCGCCGTGCGGCACAAGGAGGAGCTGGCCGGTGCTCTGGTCCGCGTCTTGCAGAGCACTGGGAAGGCCAAGGTGGAGCGGGTGCTGGCCATGGGGGATGTGGGGAGGGTGGGTGAGGGCAAGATGGGTGCTGCCTGGGGTGCCGTGGGCATGGCGGTTGGGGTGGGAGGGACATCATGGGTTGGGGGTGCTGGGAGAGTTGGGGTGGGATGGGCTGGGGTGGATGAGCTGGGTTGGGTTGGATGGGTTGGGTTGGGTTGGGTTGGGTTGGATGGGTTGTGTTTGGTTGAGTTGGGATGGGATGGGGTGGATGGGTTGGATTGGGTTGGGATGAGTTGGATGGGTTGGGTTGGGATGGGTTGGATGGGTTGTGTTTGGTTGAGTTGGGATGGGGTGGATGGGTTGGGTTGGGTTGGGGTGAGTTGGATGGGTTGGGTTGGGATGGGTTGGATGGGTTGCATTTGGTTGAGTTGGGATGGGATGGGACGGGACTGGAGAGTTGGTTTTGGTTGGGATGGGTTGGGATGGGATGGATGAGTTGGGATGGGATGGATGGGAACTGCAGTTCAGGGGAGCGCCAGGAGGTCCTGGCACTTCCCAGGGTGGGTTGGTCAAGTCGGTTTGGGGCCATGGGTGCCCACTGAACCCTTCAACACGTCCACCCGGCAGTCATTCCTCATCGACCTCGGTGTGGCCGAGCTGGACCGCTTTGACGACCGCGAGGCACTGATCTTCCGTGAGAACACGCTGGCCACCAAGGCCATCGACGAGTACATGAAACTGGTGGGGGGCAAGTACCTCCAGGACACGCTGGGTACGGCTGAACGTTACAGGTCTTTGTGGGACGTTAGGGGGTGTGGTGGGGTGCAGGGCATGGGCAGAGCATTGTGGGGCTCTAGGACACCCCCAGAACATCCATGGGGGTGTGGTGGAGGCTTGTCACAGCCGTGCCCACGGTGGTGGTTGGTCGGTCCCCTTACGGGATGTCCCTTGGTGCTCAGGTGAGGCCGTGGCCCAGCTCTGCACCTCGGATGATAGCTGCGAGGTGGATCCCAGCAAATGCACCGGCCTTGACCTCTCCGACAACCAGAACAACCTGCGGCAGGTCTGCGAGGAGACCTTCCAACGCATCGCCGCGTCCTGCGAGTGAGGGACAGCCCCTGCGCGGGCGGTGGGGTTGGGCACGGGGATGGCCGTGGGGGTGGGCACCTGCCCAGGGATGGGCTTGGGGATGGACACCGGCACGGGCAATGGAAGAGGCCTGGGGTGGGCACCAGCACCATGAAGACCTGGGGACAGGCTTGGAGATGGGCATGGGCACAGGGATGGGCTTGGGGACAGGAATGGGAATGGGCAGGAGGACAGGCACTGGCACCAGGATGGGCATGGGGATGGGTTTGGGGATTGGCATCATCCTGGGGATGGGTTTGGGGACTGGCACCATCCCTGGGATGGGCATGGGCACCAGGAAGAATCCGGGGACAAGCCTGGGGACAAGCACAAGGGACTGGCATGTGGACAAGCACAGGCATGGTGGGCACCATGTCCCACGTGGCTTGCTGGGGTGGCTCCAGGGCCAGCCCCAGCACCCATCAGGGTGTCTCTCCCCACAGCGCCTTCCCGGCAGAGCTGGGTGAGATCTTCGCGGCATGGCAGGAGGAGTGCGCGGCGCGGGGCAAGGTGCCCATCGGGCAGCGCCTGGTCTCGGCCTCCCTCTTCCTACGGTTCCTCTGCCCTGCCGTCATGTCCCCCAGCCTCTTCGGCCTCGTCCAGGAGTATCCGAGCGAGGCCACTGCCCGTACCCTCACCCTCGTGGCCAAGGTCATCCAGAACTTGGCCAACTTCACCACGTACGTCACGGCAGGGCACCGCACCAGCGCCGGTGGGGAGGGACATGGCCATGGGGAAGCCATGGGGCAGCGGGGACATCCCCTACATGCTGTGTGGCACATGCCATGGACAGTCATGGGGCAGTAGGGCTGTTCCCAACATACCATGGGGTGGTAGCATTCTCCCCAACATACCATGGGGTGGTAGGGTTGTCCCCAACATGCCATGGGGTGGTAGGGTTGTCCCCATCATACCATGGGGCGGTAGGGTTGTCCCCAACATGCCATGGAGCAGCAGGGATGTCCCTTAAATGTCATGGAGCAGCAGTGACATCTCCTACATGCTGTGTGGCACATGCCGTGGACAGTCATGGGGCAGTAGGGCTGTCCCCACCATACCATGGGGCAGTAGGGCTGTCCCCACCATACCATGGAGTGGTAGGGTTGTCCCCACCATACCATGGGGTGGTAGGGTTGTCCCCAACATGCCATGGAGCGGCAGGGATGTCCCTTAAATGTCATGGAGCAGCAGTGACATCTCCTACATGCTGTGTGGCAAGCACGGACATCTCTTACATGCCATGAGCCAGCCATGGGGCAGCAGGGAACATCTCCACTCCATGCATGGGGCTGATGTGTGCCAGCAGCAGGGCCTCACGTGTCACCTATGGTGGCCTGACCTATGGGTGGCTTGGTCCAAGAACACGGCAGTGTCCTCACATGTCCTGGCTTGTAGCCAGGGTGGTGACATGGTGCAGGGTCATTGCAATGACATGGTGCATGATCCCGGAGGTGGCCTGGCCCATGACCATGATGGTGGCTCATGACCATGGTGGTGGCCCAGGCCATTGCCTTGTCCCCAGGCAACCAGACATTGTGGTCCCCAGGTTTGGTGAGAAGGAGGCCTACATGGGTTTCATGAATGAGTTCCTGGAGCACAACTGGAGCACCATGACAGAATTCCTGCAGAGTGTGGCCAACCCCGAGAGCAGCATCCACATGGCCACCTACGACGGCTACGTGGACCTGGCTCTGGAGCTCGCCACTCTCCACCTCCTGCTCTGCGACATCTTCTCCAGTCTGGACCAGGTGCCACCACCCATTTGTCCCCAAGGGTAGCTGGCAAGACCGGCCACCTCCTTCTCCCCACACAGAGAGCTGGTGTCCACTGCCCCATGGATGGCACCTACCCCAAGACCACCCATTGTCCCCGTAACGTCCTTGTCTTGTCTTGATAGGCCACGCAGGAGGAGCTGGAGCCCCTACCCACCATCCTCACTGCCATCAGGGAGGGGACCCCCGTCCCCGTCTCCGTCCGTCTCAGCTCCACCACGGAGCGAAGGTACCGGTGGGTGGACAGAGGGACATATGGGACCAAGGTGGACGTGTGGGGCCAGGAGGAGCTTTGGTAGAGGCGTGACACTAGGATGGGTTTGGGGTGGTTCTTGTCCTGGCGGGGTTCGGGGGACGGTTCTGGTCTTAGTTGGCTTTAGGGTGACTCTGGTCCAGAATGGGCTCGAAGTCACTGCTCCCAGTTGGGTTCAGGGGATGGTTTTGGTCCCTGATGGGTCCAGCAGATGGTTGTGGTCCAGGTAGGGGATGGTTCTGGTCTGGACTGGATTTGGTGGATAATTCTGATCCGGGCTGGGACCAGGAGATGTTTCTGGTCCCAGATGGATTTAGGGGGTGTTTCTGGTGCTGGCTGGGTTCAGGGTGGTTCTGGTTCTGGCTGGGTTTGGGGTGGCTCTGCTTCTGGCTGGGTTTGGGGTGGTTCAGGTGGTCTTGATGATGGTTCCGGTTCCGGTTGGGTTTGAGGGCTGTTTCTGGTCCCAACTGGGTTTGGGGTGCTTAAGGTCCAGGCTGGGGTCAGGAGATGGGTCCAATCCCAACTGGGTTTGGGGTGCCTCTGGTCCAGACTGGGTTCAGGGTGGTTCTGGTCCCTCCTGGGTCCAGCACCACCCCGGTATCTGGCCATGCCATCGCCCCTTCTCCCCTCGCAGCCCGGCAGAAAGCTTCAAACCAGGCTTCGTGCCACCACGGGACCTGAGCAAGCACAGCCCCCTCATCAAGAGCCAGTCCCTCATCAGCATCCGCCGAGTTCGGGGCCGGGAGGACGGGCCGGAACCGGAGCCGTCACCGGCACCGGTACCATCACCGCCATCCAGCCGGGAACGCCGCAACGTGCAACGCACCCAGAGCGTGCCGGCGCAGAGCAAAGCCGCCCGGCGCCTACGCAAGCAGACCAGCGCCGAGCACGTGGCGGAGCCACCGGTCGATGACAACCCAGGATCCCTCGTCCCCCGCAACGTCCCGGTAAGCCACGGCGGCCGCCACGCCGCCTTCTCGTTGGGGCCGGTGCTGCGAGGAGTACGGCGGTGTTAATAAGTGCCGCCGGTGCCATAGGGTCACGGGAAGCTGCGCTCGTCGGCGTCGCTACCGCGCAAATCGACGGTGCCGTGGCAGCGCTACGCGGAGGAGGCGGCGGCGGCGGCGGCACAGGGCGAGCTCTACGCCATCCGCCCCTTGGAGAAGGTAACCCTGGGGTGGGTGTCAGCCAAACCCACCGGGGTGTCCGCCGATAACCCCCCCCCCCACACACACATCCCGTCCTCGTCCCCCTCCAGCATGGGCGGTTGATCGAGGCGCTGCGGAAGGAGGTGGCGGAGAACCGGGAGAAGTTACGGATAGCGGAGACGCGGGCGGGAGAGATGGAAGTCCAACACTGCGGGTTGCGGCAGGAGCAGGGTCAGCACCGAGAGCAGCTCGAGCGTCTCCGGCAGCAGTTGGAGGAGGCGAACGCCCGTGCGGCCAATTTGGGTGCCAGGTAGGGATGGGGATGGGGAGTGGGTGCCCCAAACCGGTGGGTGCTCCACGCCAGTGGGTGCCCCACCACCGGGTCGGGGTCTTGGCTCATTCCCAACCCAATTAGGTTGACGGCGGCTGAAGGCACCAGGAAGAAAGACCTGGAGAGGCTGAAGACCAGCGAGGAGAAGAACCGAGAGCTGGTAAGAGCCGGGATGCGGGTGCACCCACGGGTGACAAGAGGGACCCGGGTGGGGGCTGACGCGGTCCCCTCGCAGGAGAGACGGCTGTCGGCGCTGGAGAAGGAGCAGACGGAGCTGCGGGATGCCATCGCCCAAGCCTTGGGCCACCCTGGGAGGACGGGACGCCGGATGCCGGCACGGGGTTGGGACGAGAGCGGTGACGACTCTCAGGCCACCAGCGTGTAACCAGTAGCCCCGATGTCCCCAACGTGTCCCTGCAGCCCAGTCACCCGCCGTCTCCTGGGTCTTTCCGAAGGGTGTTTAATCCCGATCCTGTGGGGTGTCCCCTCCCCAGGCAATAAACAGCGTTGGTGTCACCGCCACGAGGTGCTCGGTCGTGTCCTGCCACCGCTCGGGGCTCTGTCCCCAGCACTACGCCCCCCTGGGACATCCTAGGACCAGCGACAGGGATGGCAGGGCCATGGGGACCTGGAGGAGACCCATGGGGACCTGGGGAAGTGACAGAGATGGCAGAGCCATGGGGACACTTTGGGGGCGACAGGGCCACGGGGACTCTTTGGGACAGGGCCATGGGGACACTTTGGGGGTGACGGGGCCACGGGGACTCTTTGGGACAGGGCCATGGGGACACTTTGGGGGTGATGGGGCCACCCGGACCCCTCAAGGCAGGTCCATGGGGACACTTTGGGGGTGACGGGGCCACGGGGACCCCTCAAGGCAGGGCCACAGGGACGCTTTGGGGTGACTGGGCCATGGGGACTTTTTGGGACAGGGCCATGGGGACACTTTGGGGGTGACGGGGCCACGGGGACTCTTTGGGACAGGGCCATGGGGACACTTTGGGGGTGACGGGACCACGGGGACTCTTTGGGACAGGGCCATGGGGACTCTTTGGGGGTGATGGGACCACGGGGACTCTTTGGGACAGGGCCATGGGGACTCTTTGGGGGTGACAGGGCCACCGGGACCCCTCAGAGCAGGTCCATGGGGACACTTTGGGGGTGACGGGGCCACGGGGACGCTTTGGGGTGACTGGGCCACAGGGACTTTTTGGGACAGGGCCATGGGGACACTTTGGGGGTGACAGGGCCACGGGGACTCTTTGGGACAGGGCCACGGGGACACTTTGGGGGTGATGGGACCACGGGGACTCTTTGGGACAGGGCCATGGGGACTCTTTGGGGGTGACGGGGCCACCGGGACCCCTCAGAGCAGGTCCATGGGGACACTTTGGGGGTGACGGGGCCACAGGGACTTTTTGGGACAGGGCCATGGCAACACTTTGGGGGTGACGGGGCCACGGGGACTCTTTGGGACAGGGACATGGGGACACTTTGGGGGTGACGGGGCCACGGGGACCCCTCAAGGCAGGGCCACAGGGACGCTTTGGGGTGGCGGGGCCACGGGGACTTTTTGGGACAGGGCCATGGGGACACTTTGGGGCTGACAGGGCCACAGGGACTTTTCGGGACAGGGCCACCGGGACACTTTGGGGGTGATGGGACCACGGGGAGTCTTTGGGACAGGGCCACAGAGACACTTTGGGGGCGACAGGGCCACGGGGACTCTTTGGGACAGGGCCATGGGGACACTTTGGGGGTGATGGGGCCACAGGGACTCTTTGGGACAGGGCCATGGGGACACTTTGGGGGTGACAGGGCTGCAGGGACCCCTCAAGGCAGGGCCACGGGGACACTTTGGGGGTGACGGGGCCTCTTTGGGACAGGGCCACGGGGTCCCCTGGGGGTTGGCAGGACCACGGGTCCCGCCGGGGTCCCCTCAGAGCCGCCCCTTTCCCCGACCAGCCAGACCTTCCCCCTCCGCCCCCCCTAAAATGGCCGCGCGGCGCCGCCGTCGCTCTCCGATGACGCGCCAACCCGCGCCGCTCCTCCCCCCTCCCTCCTGGAAGGTCGCCGCGCCGCCTCTTCCCTTCCCTCCTCCCCCGCCCCCGCCGCCACTCCCAAGATGGCGGCGGCGGCGAGCCGCCCACGTCATCAGCGCCGCGCCGCGCTCCGTCGGGGAGGGCGGCGGAGGGCGGAGGGCGGCGGCGGCGACGACCGCCGCTCCGTCGGGGCGGGCGGGCGGACGGACGGCGCGTCCCTTAACATGGCGGCGGCGGCGGCGGCAGAAGCTGAAGAGAGGGCGGCAGCCGTGTCGGCGTTCGGTTCCCGTTCGCCGCCCTCAAGATGTCGGCGGCGGCCCGGTGGCGCGCGGCGTGACGTAGTCAGGCCCCGCCGGCGGGAGGGGGGCGGGGGAGAGGCCGGAGCGGCGCAGGAGGAGGAGGAGGAGGAGGAGGCGGCGGCGGTGGCGGCGGCGGCGGCGGCGGCGGGACCGGGACCGGCCGGGCCCCCGGGGGGGGATTTAAAGGGACCATGTCCCCGGCGAGGTGGTTGTTGTGGAGGCCGGAGCCGGGCAGGAGGCGGCGGGGGCGGCGGTTGCAGCAGCAGCGACGCCGCTGAGGAGGAGAAGAAGAAGAAGAAGAAGAAGAAGCAGCAGCAGCAGCAGCCCGGTGGGCCCGGCCCCGGGGGACCGGTGGGGTGAGTACCCGGGGGGGGCGGGGGGGGGGAGTGTGTGTGTGTGTGTGTGTCTCTGGTTCGGCCCGGTGGGAGAGAAAACGGAGCCGTTACCGGGGGACCCGCGGTTGGGTTGGGGGGGAGGTGACACCCCTCTACCCCCCCCCCCGCCTCATACCGGCTCCGTCCGGGGTGCTGAAACCGGTTTGGGGGGGCCCTAGGTGTTTTTTGGGGGGGTCCAGGGTCTGAGGTAACCGGGAGGGGACCCAGGTGTCCGGGGGGGGGGGGGGGTGGGGGTGGGGAGGCAGGGGTCCTGGGGAGGGGGGGCATGGGGGGTGGGGGTGGGGGGGGGTGGTGATGGAGGGGGGACCCAGGTGTCTGGGGGGGCTCTGTGTTGAGGAGGGGACCCAGGTGTCCGGGGGGGTATAGGGAAGGAGGGGGGGGGGGTCTGTGTTGAGGAGGGGACCCAGGGGTCTGGGGGGGTCTGGAGGGGAAGGGGGGGGTCTGTGTTGAGGAGGGGACCCAGGGGTCTGGGGGGGTCTGGAAGGGAGGGGGGGGTCTGTGCTGAGGAGGGGACCCAGGGGTCTGGGGGGGTCTGGAGGGGAAGGGGGGGGCCTGTGCTGAGGAGGGGACTCAGGTATTTGGGGGGGGTCTGGAAGGGAGGGGGGGGTCTGTGCTGAGGAGGGGACCCAGTGGTCTGGAAGGGAAGGGGGGGTCTGTGCTGAGGAGGGGACTCAGGGGTCTGGGGGGGTCTGGAGGGGAGGGGGGGGCTGTGTTGAGGAGGGGACCCAGGCGTCCGGGACAGGCAGGGGCGTAAGTACAGGCAGCGTGCGGCAGGTGCCGGGCGGCAGCACCGGGACGCCCAGTACCAAGCGGTGATGGATTTGGCATCCGCCGGCTGGCAATGTGGCAGGGATGGATCCAGACCCCTGCTAATTCTTCCCTTCGCCCGTTCCCCGTGCTGGTTGACCTGCGCCGCGATCGCCGGCACCGTTCCTGCGCTGGTGGAAGGAGGCCGACCTCTGCCGGGCTCGTTAACCGAGGTTAAACGAGCATCCGGCGATGGGCGACCTCGTGATGTCCACCGGGAGCTTTTAATCTTCCCTCCTCCACCGACCGGAGTGGTGTCGGAGCCGGCGGGGGGCTGTAAAGATGACAATGCCGCGGTGTTTCGCTCCGTGCCGTGGATGGGCCGTGCCGGTGGGTTCGGCGGTGGGTTCGGGCACGGTGCCGGGAACGTTTCCTCTTCCCAAGCAGCTCGATGGCAGGGAGCGGGGTCGGAGCCCAGCCGGCACCGCCGCTGTACGGCACGAAGGTGAGAGCAGTGCCACCGTCGCTCGGAGCAGCTTTCGGCTCATCCTGGCATGGCTCGGCGCCGCTTGGAGCAGCTTTTGGCTCATCCCGGCATGGCTCAACGCTGGATTTCCCTCCTTGGCACATCGTTTAGAGGAGTTGGCGCACGGATCGTCTCTGCTCAATGCCACGAAATCCCCCTCCGACAGCGCTGACAACCCCGCAGCTGAATTCCCTGAGGATCCCAGCGCCAGCAAAGCCCTGCATCCCAACAAAAGCCCTCGGCACGGGATTTGCCAGCTTGTAGCCACGACCATCAGAGCAGAAATGGAAGAGCTCCCTGGGGGATGCGTCCTTTGCTCGTTCCGGCCCCGGGACGGGGAAAAAAAGCCACTTTTCTGCTAAACGAGCTCGTTAACACTGGGGAGGAATGTCGCCAATCGCTTGAGGTTTCCCCGTGGAAGGAAATTATCCAGGATCCCAGCTCGAGCCCTGGGAGCTTCCCGGATCCTCCCCGAATTCCTCTCGCATTGAAATCCGGAGCACTTACTCCCCTTCTGAGTTTTTTTTCATGGCTGTGATGTGTTTTGCACGTAAGCGGCGTTGGCGCGAGTATGCTGGACGCTGCGCGCTTGGTTGTGGCCTGGGACAGAGGGGGAAAGACCAGTGCCGTCCTCCTGCGTTGCAGCTCCGCTCTGCCACGCGAGGAAGAAGAAACCACACTGGGAAGAAACACGCAGCCGGAGTCTGCCCAGTTCAAGCGCGCTGGGAGCGTGCCGGACCCTGCGATGTTGGCCATGACCTGGCACGGAGGGGTAAAAACTGGTGGTGTCCTCCCACATTGCGACTCTGCTCTGCCAGCAAGGAAAAAACAAAAAAAAAAACCACGTGGGGGGGACAAAAACACCCCTGTGGCTGGAGTCTGCCCGGCTTGAGCGTGTGGGACCCTGCAAGCTTGGCCGTGACCTGGCACGGAGGGGTAAAATTGGTGCCGTCCTCCTACATCGTGATTCTGTTCTGCCATGTGAGGAATAAAAACCATGCAGAGGGAAAAAAAATACAGAGCCACAGCCTGCCCAGCTCAAGTGTGCTGGGAGCGTGCCAAACCCTGCGCGCTTGGCCATGACCTGGCACAGAGGAGGGAAAACCAGCGCCGTCTTCCTGCGCCGTGTCTCCGCTGTGCCCCGTGTCTCTTCCGGGGAGGAAAAACAAAAACAAACCCCGCGGGGAAAAAACACGCGGCTGTAGCCTGCCTGGCTGAAGCGCACCGGGAGCGCACCAGACCCTGTGTGCTCAGCTGTGACCCAGCACGGAGCGGGGAAAAACCAGCGCTGTTCTCCTGCATCGTGGTTCTGCTTTGCTACAGGTTTCTACCAGGAAGGGGGGGAAAAAAAAAACACGCGGGGGGAAAAATACATAGGCGTAGCTTGCTCGACTGAAGCGCACCAGGAGCACGCCGCCCTGCGTGCTTGTCCATGACCCAGCACAGAGTGGGGACAAACCGGCGCCGTCCTCCTGCATCGCAGCTCTGGTTTTGCCATGCAAGGGGGAAAAAAAAAAAAAAAAACAAAACCACACAGGGGAAAAACACGTGGTTGTAGCCTTCCTGACTCAAGCGTGCCTGGAGCGTGCCGGACCCCGCGCACTTGGCCATGAACCGCCACGGAGGAGGAAAAAAACGGCGCCGTCCTCCTGTGCTGCAGGTCCACTTTGCCATAGGCTTCTCCCAGAGAGGAAGAAAATCCATGCAGAGAAAAAAACACGTGGTCGTAGCCTGCCTGACTCAAGGGCGCCTGGAGCGTGCCGGACCCTGCACGCTTGGCCGTGAACCACTACGGAGGGAGAAAAAACAGTGCCGTCCTCTTGCGCTGTGGCTCTGCTCTGCCACATGTTGCTCCCAGAGACGAAAAAAACCTACACGAGATAAAAACACATGGCCAATAGCGTGCCTGACTCAAGCACGCCGTGAGCGCGCCGGACGGACCCCACGCGTTTGGCTGTGACCCAGCACGGAGCGGGCAAAAAACCCCAGTGCTGTTTTGCACCGTGGCTCTGCTCTGCCACAGGTTTCTCCCATGGAGGCAAAAAAAAAAAGCAACATGGGGGGAAAAAACATGCGGCTGTAGTCTGCCCGGCTCAAGCGTGCCACAGGCGTGCTGGACCCTGCGCGCTTGGTCGTGAAGTGTTCTGAAGGGGGGAAAAACCGGCACTGTCCTCCTGTGTTGTGGTTCTGCTCTCCCAGCAAGGCAAAAAAAAAAAAAAAAAACCCACACAGGGAAAAAATACGTAGCTGTAGCCATAGCACGCCCAGCTCAAGCGTGCCGTGAGCGTGCCAGACCCCGCACGTTTGGCCATGAACCACCACGGAGGGGGAAGGAACCAGTGCTGTTCTCCTGCGTTGTGGCTCTGCTCTCCCTGCAAGGCAAAATTAAAAAAAAAAAAAAAAAAAAAAAAAAAAAGAAAACCCCGCAGGGGAAAAAACACCCGGCCAAAGCCTTCCTGACTCAAGCGTGCAGCAAGGGCGCAGGGTAACCCACTGCAGAAACTCTGCCGGGAGCCGTTTGGCCTGGGGAAAGGCCCCTTCCTCTTGACTTCCAGGGAAGGCAGCGATTGTCCCCACTTAACCGGTTTAGCATTTAAATTGTCCCAATTCTGCTCCGCCTTTGCATGGCTCTGGGGCGATGGGCTGGGGGAAGGGTTTCCGCAGTCCAGCTCCCACCCTTGAAGCGAGCAGAGCTTGGGAAGAGAGCTTGGGAAGGGAGCAGAGCTTGGGAAGAGGCTTTTTAAACTTTACGGTGAGCGCTCGGGTCTTTTTAGGGTGCTGGTGCGGAGCAAGCCGGGGAAGAAAAGAAACTCCCTTTTATTTATTTATTTATTTATTTATTTCCCTGCCCTGGTGAGCTTGAAAACAGCCAAGCGGGTTTTTGGGGAGGATGGTGGTTTTTTAGGCGCTGGCACAGCAGATGGATGCATCTGTGGTTTTTGGGGGAAGGAAAAAAAGGGAAAACTTGGAAAAATCTGGGGGGTTTTGGTGAGCGAGGTGGGAGACGTGGCACCGATGTGTCCCCCCCTGTCTGCGCCGGCTTGTGCTTGGTTGGGTTTGGGGTTTTGGTGGGTTGAGGTGCTGGTGGGTGATGTCGAGCGCGATGCCGGGGTGGGGGATTTGGTGTCGTTCCCGGCATGGGAGTTTCGGCACGGCCACGGCGAGACACGTTTCGGTGAGCAAAGGCTTGGAGCAAGCCGGCGAGCGCGGTGCCGAAGGGATGCTGCGATTTATTGCCAGGGAAAGGAACTGGCGGTCCTCGAGGGATGCCAGATGCCGTCCTGGAGTTGGCTCAGATCAAACCCACATCCCCCCCAAAACCCGCAGCTTTTCAAAATAAACCCATTTTGTGGGTTTTTTCACCTGTTCTCACCTGGATGGATCCCCCGGCTCAGGGATGCGCCGGGGTTTCCACTGGGCTGAGATGCGGCTGCGATTAAAAAGGCAAAACTCCGCGATGGCTTTTCTCCCCCCGGATCCCAGGTGCCCCTGCCTGTCCCCTGCCTGTCCCCTGCCTGTCCCCTGCCTGTCCCCTGCCTGTCCCCTGCCTGTCCCCTGCCTGTCCCCTGCCAGCTTTGCCGGCACGTTGTTGCTGCGCACCCGGCGCCTTGCAGTGCCTTTTTATTTCCCTGCAGCGGGGCGATGACACATTTTGGGGCGACTCCTCGCCGTTTGATGGCACACCGGGAAACACCGGGAGAAACGCCGGTGCCGAACCGGCTGGTGGGCTCCCATCCTGCTGGCACCGCTCGAAGTGGAGGCTTCTCCGACGCTCCTTGCTGGCACGATGGATGAGCCACCGTGGCACGATGGGAGACGCGGTAAAAAGGGAGTGCCGTGTGTGTCTGACTGGATTTAAGCTGGATGGTGGTTAAAGATGATGCCGCAATCCGTTGTTTCCCCCCGGTAAGGCAGCATGGATGGCTTCATCCTGGCGGAGCATCCCTCATCCCAGCCCACTGGCACCAAGCCGACACCGCGGCAAACCCCTAAACATCAACAGATTTGGGGTTTGCTCCCCAAAAACCCTCCGTGGAATTGGGGGAAGCGTTGATGTGGCACCGCTCTTCGGGGCGAGAGCATTCTGCCGGCACAGCGTCGGCATCGGATGCCATTTCAGGGCGATGCCGGTGGAATATCCGTACAAATCGAAGCCAGCCAGAGCTACCGATCCTCACAAAGGAAAGACGCCGGCGCGCGGAGCCAACATACTTTTAATTTATTTAATTGAATTTCTATTTTAACTTTTTATTGGGAAACTAACCCACGTTGGCTCCGGGCGTTGTTCCCCGGGGAAGCGACAGGCACCGGTCGCTTTGGGGCGGGAGGGATTTTGGGGTGGCATTTCGGGGTGGCTGCCGGGCGTTGGGGTTTGCTCCATCGTTCTCCTCCCTCGGCCCCTGGGGCGGGGAAACATCTTGCGCCAGCTTGAATAATTCCCTCTTCATTTGCATTCTTACCTTGAAGGTATTTATAGTCTCTTCTCTGCCTTCTCCTTTCTCGCTGGGGTAAATTTAGCTCCTTCGCTCTCCTCCTGTGCCTTTATCCTCCAGCGGAGCTGATAAGCCCGGCTTTTTAGCGCCTCTTTCCTCCTATTTTTGCCTGCTCGGGTCAGGATTCGACCTGGCATCTTCGCCCCGCAGAGATGAGGATCCTGAGCACTCTTCTTTATTTCCCCTAATGATTTTATTTTTCACCCTTTAACCTGCAGCTGCAGCAGCGTCGGCTGGTGGAAGGTGTTTTGGGGTGGTGGTTTGTTTTTGGGGGGGATCCACACTTGAATGGCCGGCACCTAGTTGCCCTTTGAGTGTCCCCCAGCGTGAGGGTACCACTTTGTCCCATCTGCTTGAATTCATCCAGGGAGAAGGATGCAGCACAGCGTCCCAAAACCCCCCACGTGCCCTGGTTTTGGGGTCAGCTACCCTGATTTTGGGGCAGCTGGCAGCGGAGCAGAGCTGCCAGGGGTGCAAACTGGCACCTTTCCCAGCGCTGCATCGTGGGGATTGAATTTTTTGAGGGATAAATAATGAATTTGGGGGTGATCGAGGTTTTTTGTGGAGTGTTTGGCAGAGGGCGGAGGGGATGCTGTTCCCCTGGTGCAGAGGGGAGGAAAGAAGGTTCATATTGGGGAGAAGTCGCACCTTTTGGGGTCCGTTGACACTGGCAGGGACCTGGCACCGTGTTGGCTACCGGCAGCACCGATTTTTGTGAGGGGGGAGTGATGGGACCCGATGTCTTGCCTGGCTCCAGGACACCGAGAGCTTTGGTGACCATGGCGAGGCACCGAGACCGCCGGGTTTCCCGGCACGGGCGCAGCCGCAACTGTTTCTCCTCCACCTTGGCAAAATCCAATCTCTTTTCTAATTTTCTCCTCTTTTATCTTATTTCTTGTAGATTTTTCCGGCAGTCCCTGGCCGCCAACCCTCCCGAGTGCCGGCGCGGTGTTTTTTTCCGAGTGACACAGCACAATCGGCGAGGGATGGAGAAAGCTGTCCCTAATTTCTCAGAGCGCCAAGGAGATGGAGGCAGAGCCCTGTTAATGACACCAGAGCCAAACAAAGAGACTTTTCCTGCCCTTGAGTGCCCCCAAGGCGAAGAACGAAGAGCCGCTTTCCTTCAAGATGCAAAAAAGCCTCTGGAGAACCCGGCTTTATCTGGGACGTCGGTGGAAACAGAGACAGAGCTCGAGGAAGATGCTTTCTACGCCGGGGATGATCTGGCGACAATGAGCAGGGAGGGGAAGGGACCCTCCAGCACCGAGCTGCACTCGTTGCAAGAGGATCCCGACTTCTTCTCGTCGCTCTCCCGTCAGGAGCCCGACATCGCCCTGGAAGCGCATGATGTGGCTGGTAAGTCCCCGGTCGGTGCCATTGGGGTGGCTTCTTGGGGGACGGGGACATCTCCTGGCCCTTCGTGCGTGGCTGGTGATGCTCGAGTTGATTCAGTTGGTTTGCCTGATGGTCGCGCGATTGCGCTGGAGCGGTTTGCGGCGGGTGTTTGCTCTCTTGGCAACTCTCGGCATCCCACGGTGAAGTGGGAACCACGGTACGGTGAGAAACACGTGGATTTGATGGAAGGAGAAACAAGGGTGCAAATGCCGGGCCGGCATCCCTGTGCCCTTGTGCCGCCACCCGGCTTCAGCACCACAGACAGGCACAAAACCCGGCGGTGGGTCAAGCCGGCGGCATTTTGGAGACCGTTCATCTCCCCTGGCACAACGTTGGGACCCTAAACCGACAGTGTCCCCAAATAGTGACACCTTGCCCGTCCCCGTGCAAGGTGGTCGTGCTTCCCTGCGTGTCGGTGTGGGACTGGTGCCGCGCTGGGAGGGAGCAGGTGGGTGCTGTGCCACGGCGGCGGTGACCCATGTGTTTTCGGTATTGCTGGTGAAGCCGCGGTCGTGCTGAGCAGAGCGAAACTGTGCCACCTGCGCCTGGCCTTGCTGAATTCCCCTCTTCTCGAAACGGAAACACTCCTCCAGCTCTGCTGAGGGTGGCTGTGCGCTTGCAGGGCGAAGGCATCGTCCTCTGCCCCACCGCTCGGTGCCGGGGAAGCCGTGCCGACGGTGCTGTGCGGGCGCTGGGGGATGAGCAGCTCCGGCAAGGACTGGTTAGCCCCCACTGCCGGCATGGAGCTATACTGGGATGCCCTTGGCGTCGTGAAAACCCGCTGTACGCAGCGGCTGCTCTTGTAGGGGAAGTCCCGTTATGGGGTGGGGGATCTCCGTCACCCGTGGGTGACCCTGTTGGGTCCATCCCTGGCTCGGCTCCAGGAAAAACTCTCCTCTGAGGGCTCTTGGATGAGCAGGGAGGTTTTCATAGAACGGTTTAGGTTGGTACGGACCTTCAAAGATCATCCAGTCCAACCCCTTGCCGTGGGTGGGGACATCTTCCACCAGATGAGGTTGCTCAAAGCCCTCTCCAACCTGACCTTGAACACTTCCAGGGATGGGGCATCCACAACTTCTCTGAGCAACCTGTTCCAGTGTCCCACCACCTTCATTGTAAAAAATTTCTTCCTTAGGTCTGATCTAAACCTACCCTCTTCCAGTTTAAAACTGTTGCTCCTAGTCCTACAGGTCTTGATAAAAAGTCTTTTTCCATCTTTCTTATAAGCCCCTTTTATATATGGAAAGGCCACAGGAAGGTCTCCCCAGAGCCTTCGCTTCTCCAGGCTGGACAACCTCAACTCTATCAGCCTTCCTTCATAGGAGAGGTCCTCCAGCTCTTGGGTCATCTTTGTGGCCTCCTCTGAGCCTGCTCTAACAGGTTCTTCTCCATGGGGCTGCTCTCAATCCCCCAGTTTGTGATACTGGAGATTGCCCTGACCCGGGTGCAGGACCTTGCATTTGGCCTCGTTGAACTTCATGAGGTTCATGTTGGCCCACTTCTTGGCCCATCAAGAAGTCACGATGGCCTGTCAAGGTCCTTCTGGATGACATCCCTTCCCGCAAGGTATCAACTCAGTTTGGGGTCACCCACAAACTTACCGAGGGTGTGCTCAATCCCACTATCCGTGTTGTTGCTGGAAATATTAAATAGTATTGATCCCAGTATGGACCCTTGAGGGACTCCACTTGTTACTGGTTTCCACTTGGACCTTGAGACGTTGACTATAACTCTTTGGACGCAGCTGTCCGGCCGATTCCTTATCTATTGAGCGCAGCTACTGCAAGTTGTCCACTGATCTGTAGATCCCTGGTTGTCTGGTGTCTGTCCTCTGCCTGCTTTGGAGGATTAACCCTGTCCTACCTCAACTTCTCCATCATTTCATTGCCAAATGCCGGCTGGGTGCCTCCACCATTCCAAGTCCTACCTGAACCCCTCCATGCGTTTGCAACCCCCCCATCCTTCCCTGTCCCCATGTCGTCACCGGTAAACGAGGTGGGTGGTGGCCATGGATCCCACCACTGGCCAGTGATTTGCCTTGTTACTTGTCCCCTGGCTGGAGGGTGGCTTTTTCCCCATCTGGAAGCGGTAACAGCAGTGGAGTCGCCGGCTGCGATTCCTCTTCAACGCTGCTTTCCCGTAACGAGTTTGCCCATCTCCGCAAGCACCGGTTGACTTAAAACCTTATCTCCTGGTGCAGGCGATCTGCTTGGTGAGCCCCCCTATTATTTACCCACCTCGTGGTGGGTGGGGAAGGACCATGTTGCATCTGGGAAGCTTTTCAGCTCTTGGTTCCTTCACTGTGGTCAATGGGTGGAAAATTAGCTCCAGGGGATGGATATGGGTGTTTAAAGATGGTGTTTAGAGGAGGAGGGAGTCGGTGCCCAAAAAATAGCAAGGGCTGTGTTGGGAGATGGAGAATGTCCCCATCTGGGTGTCCAACCTGGCTCTGGCTGGGTGGTGGGGCTCAGTTGGGGTCCTGGGGTGCTTCAGGTGGACCCAGCTGCAGCCCCGCGCATGGGCAGACTTATGGAGATGCAATCGGAGGGGCTGGGCAAGCCCCCGTCGCTGCTTCCGAGCTCGAAATGTGCCAAAACGGTGTCCAAGGCTGGCACGCCGGTCGAAGGGTCTTGTGGGGTGCGAACACCCCGCACAAAGGCTTGCGGTGCCACCGACCTCAAGGATTTGTGGCTCTTCCGATGCCTCCACCAGCCTCATCGCAGCAAAATTACCCTGGTGTCTGCTGAGTGCCGCTGACCATGAGCTGGAGGTGGTTTGGCAGCTGCCAGTAGGTTTTTGGAGCCAGGCAAAGTCCACGCCGCTGCTGCCGGGAGGTCAGCAAGCGATCGCCGGGAGAGACGTTCCCCTCAGCGAGGGTGGTTTTTGGGGGTGCCGCTGGCACCGAGTAGCTCCGCTTGCGTGCCGGAGAGCGCCGAGCCGGTGCCGGAGGGGCGGCACGGCCCGTGCGGTGCGACCCACAAAGGACAGCGGTGTAGGAGAGGAGATGGAGGAAGAAAACCTACATCTCCGCTTGCCCCGGTGCCGGTGATCGTGGCAAACGAGCGGCGGCTGGGCTCTGCAGTGTGCAGGCTCGTTAGCGGACGAGCGAGCACCGTGGCGGCTCGGGCAGCTGCTTCGTTCTGCCCGACTGAGCTTTGAGCCAGCGTGGGGAGGGGGAAGGAGACGCTGCCGGGGATTTCCCGTCCGCGATCGTGGTACCCGAACCGTCACCCCATTTTTTTTTTTTGGCTGGAGGCACCATGAGCGATGGGGGCTGGGTGCCACATCCCATGGGGACCTTTCTCGTGGCTTTCGGGTGGCCCCTTGCTCTTTGAGGGGATGTTTCAGGCTGCTCACCGGGATTTTTTTTTGGGGTGCTGTGCCACACAGGGGCCCTTTTGGAAGCGGTTCGGGTAATTTGTGGTTGCAGACGGCAGCAACGGGGCCAGAGATGCTCCAACCTTCACCCCCTTCCTATTTTGAGGCTCATCGCCGTGCCCCCCCCCCCCCAGGGTGAAGTGGGGGGTGCCGCTTCCCCGTGGGACCTGGTGAGGTGGGATCCGAATCGCTGAGCCTTTATCTCCAAGCTGCGGTTCCCTCCTTTTTTCCCAAGTTGCCAGCACCCTTATCAACCCACGCCCGGGGGGGGGTGGGGACGGTTTTCCTCCCCATATCGGCGTAGGGATCGGCAGGGCGGTTGGAGCCGCGGTCGGTTGCAGCTCATCAACACGTCGAGCTTTTGCTCGGTTCTTCCTCCCTTACTACGTTCGCGGCATCGCGTTGGCTTGGGGCTGCCTGGGGAGGGGATGGTCCCCTCGGTTCTGCCCCCCCTCGTTCCCCCCAGTCACCCGGCTGCGCGTTCCGGCTGGCGATGGAGCGTGAGGTCGGAGTTGTGGGACGGGAGGAAGGTTTGGAGGGGGATTTGGCGGCTGCGGGGGGGTGAGTTGTGGTTGTGCTTTCGGCTGCACGTGTGGGAGGGGACGGCACCCGGCTCCTCCTTGTGCTTGGGGACGGTGCCACGAGGTCCCTGACGCAGGGACGTCCTGCTTTGGGATTGCCGTGGCGGCGTGGGGTGTCACAAGGTCCCCAGTTTGGGGACGTCTTGCTTTGGGGATGCCGTGGCAGTGTGGGGCGTCACTGCGGTCTCCGATGTGGGGTTGTTCTGCTGCGGGGATGCCGTGGTCGTGTGGGGTGCCACGAGGTCCCTGATGCAGGGATGTCTTGCTTTGGGGATGCCGTGGCAGCGTGGGGTGTCACAGGGTCCCCAATTTGGGGACATCTTGCTTTGGGATTGCTGTGGCGGTGTGGGGTGTGACAAGGTCCCCCAATATAGGGACACCCTGCTATGGCAGTTCACGTTGTCTTAATGTCCCTGGCGTGGGGACATGCTACACCAGGGGAGTTTGTGGCTGTCACAAGGTCCCCGATGCAGGGACGTCCTTCTCTAGGGATGATGTGGCAGCGTGTGATGTCACCAAGGTCCCCAATGCAGCAGCGTGTGGTGTCACCAAGGTTCCCAGTGCAGGGACATCCCGATCTGGGGATGCTGTGACAGCGTGGGATGTCACCAAGGTCCCCGATGCAGGGACAGCAGGATGTTCTGCGGGTGCTGTGGCAGTGTGGGGTGTCACCAGGGTCCCCAATGCAGGGACACCCTGCTCTGGGGATGCTGTGACAGCGTGGGGTGTCACTACAGTCCCCGTGGCATCGTGCGGTGCCGCAAGGTCCCCAACGTGGGCTCGCCACGCTCTGTGGATGGCAGAGCCCTATAGCAAGTCGGTGCTGTGGACTCGTGTCCCCCCAGTGCCCTCCATCCAGGAGCTGGCGTATTAATTAACCAAATTAATCAAGGCAAAACACGCGTCGATTTAATAGGAGATGGGTAGAAGAGAGGAAATAACGTTTGCGGTCCTGGCGTGAGATTATGGACCCCACAATCTGCCCTTCCTGGCACTGGAGCTGCCAGATACGTCTTGATTTAGTCAAATCTTCTCTTTTATGCCGTATAATATGTTCAGTCACTGGCACAGGATCCGACTGAGCTACTGAGGGTCAGCATCAGGCTCCTCTTCTGCTCCCAGTCGCATCGGAGATGGGGTTTGATTTGGTCTTGATGTTTTAATATCCCCAGGGTTGGCCCTGGCTTTGCAGGACCAGATTTTATCCATCGTAATATCAGACTGGAAAGCCCAAACTGATGCATGCTGTGAGGTTCGACCACGTGCCAAACTGGGACAACTGGGAAAACACCCAGTTTAGGTACAAACAGCTCGTGTGCTTTAGCTAAAAAGGAGCGTTTTCATCCCAAATTGCTTTAATGACCTGCTACCCACCCGTGATGGGCACCCCGGGGCCTTCCCATGCTGCAGGCGGTGAAACCCAGCCGCAGTGTCGTTCATTCCCAATTTAGAGCTCTTTATGGTTATTTTGATTGCGATCGCGGGGAAGCCACTCTTGGTTTAGTTTGGGGCCGTTTCTAGCTCTGGGGGGAAAAAAGGAGCAGGATTTTTTTTTTTTTTTTTTTTTTTTTTAGGATCCAGGCGACTAAATAAATCCACCGTGTCTTTTTTTGGGAGGCGACGTGAAAGGGCTGGCGGAGAACCAGAGCCCGCAGGCTTGTTCGGCACCGCGCAGCACCCTGCGCTGCCTCATCCTCTTGGCAGGAGGTTTCTAGCAGGAGCAAACCCCCCTCAAACCCTACCGCCTTGCGGGGAATCACCCCTTTGAGCTCCCCCCAAGGATGCTCAAGCTTTTAGAGCGTCAGGCGGCGTGGCTGCTTGGGAAGCTGGAGATAGGGAAGTTTTTACAGACTTTTTTTTTCTGCCTCATTCAGGAAGAGACGATGCTGCGGAAAGGAGGTAGGGGAGGTGCTCATGGCTCCGGGGTTTTAATTTATACAGGTCTGACAGCGAGGACAATACCCAAGATGGACTGCATGTGGCAGGGGCTGAGGCTCAGCCTTTGTCCCACCTCCGTATCCCTTTTGTTTCTCCACCTATTTTATTTCCCCCCCCCTCTTCTCCTTTCTTTTTAATCCCTTCTTCTGTGTCCCCTTTCCATCATTCTCCCCTTCCCCCTCCAGTCTTGACTTGCAAGAACCGCTGTCACGGGCCAAGAGTCTCTTTTGATTCATCCCTCCAAGCACCATTAAGGAGCTCTTGAAGTTGAGATTGCTCCTGGGAAAGGCTGATCCTGACGCTCAAAGATCCCCTCCCCTCTCCAGCACCCACTTGCACGATCCGATTTTTTTTTTTTTATATATATATATATATATATTTTTTTTTTTTTTTTTTTTTTTTTTTTCCCGCCTGCTGGAATGAAACTCAACAACCCACTTGAGCCCAGAGTCATGCACAAGAGCCCCGGGAAGGATGCTCGGAGCTGTGTTTGCCTCTACTCCTGCCACCGCCCGATGCTGTCGGAAAATCGAGGGGCAGGACACGGCATTCCCGGGCGGAGGCGGGCTCGGCGCCTGCTGCCCACACAGGGAACGACCCCGGGGGGAAGGTGCTGGCTTGTCCCGACAGCTCAGCGCTTGCCGGTCCCGTGGGGCTGTAGGTTGTAGGTATTTTTTCTTTCCGAATACTCTTGGAAAGTAATTAAATGGCAGAAATAAGCTGCGGGGTGTGACGGTCGCCGGTGCTGCGTGTGTTAAGAAGTTGTCCCCATCTGTGTCTACAGCCTGGAATGGTTTGGGGACAACTTCAGGTTGGCAGTAATTTGTGTTTTAATTGCCCTGGGGGAATAACCATGCTTACCTATTCTGTGGGGCTGAGGAGAGCCTGGTTTTGGGTCACTGCTGCCCAAAGGGTGGTGTCTGTCTTAAATTATCTTAAAAAGGTATAATCTCAAGCTGCAAGGCTCCATGTGTGACTCAGTTTCTCCTTGCACCCCTGGCAAAATCCCACTGCCACGGGGGGGTGCGGATCTGGGCTGTGCACTTGGTTTCCCTTGCAAAATGAGAAGAAATCTATCGGGATCGGGGATGGTGGGAGCCATGCGGCGTCTCTTTGTGCATGCTCACAGAGTGTGTCCTTGTAGATGTCCTTGGTCCTGGCCTCTGAGATGTTGCCACCTTTGTCATCGTTAAAGCTCGTTAGATGTGGCACGGGCTTTTCTAGGGGCATCCTGCGAAATGGGCGCTGCTCTCCAGGCTGAGCATAATGGGCCATGGGGATCTCGTGGGATGAGGGAATCACTGGGATGAAATTGCCTGAATTTGGGTCATTTTGGGGTTGGTGGCACCGGTGACAAATCACTGTGGGTCGAGCTGGCACTTGATCCACGTTGTCACGTTATCCAGCTCCCCACTCACCTTGGAGCCTCTCCAGGGCGTGGTTTTCACCCCCAAAACATGCTCATCCTCACCATGGGAGCACAGGAGGTGGTGGATGAAGGCTGAAAAACTCTCCGAACCCGCTTCCCTCCTCCAAAAGTCCTGAGTATCCTTTTGGAAGGGATGGGAGTGGGGAAGAGGGAGCAGGGAAGAGGGCAAAGGTGGTTTTTCTTTGCTTAGAAAAGCAAAGTCTGCATGGTGCTTAAATAACCAAACTGCCACGGAGCAGATGGAGATAAGGAGGAAGTAGCTGGAAAAGCACTGGTGGTGGCAGCTTGGCTGTACGGTAGAAATCAATAAAACCCGGCGGCGGATGGATGTCGGGGTCCAGGGATGCCTAAACTGGATCCGGAGGACGTGGCTGGGTGCTGGGCTCAGGCTCCCGCTTGTGCTGGATCGAGCCCTTTGGATGCCAGGTGCTGGAAAAGCTGGATTTAAGCTGTATGGTGTGTTTTTTTTTCCTGTCTTGCGCAGCGAGGATTTGGAGACGGAGATGTGCCGGGTAGTCCGTGGATGCAAGGTGTTGCAAAGGGCCATGCGCGCTGCTAAAATTGGGTGGTGGGCATCAAATATTGCTGCAAATGGCAAATGTTTGCCAGTTGCTTTGCACGGCCCTGAATTGGGGTGTCGGGTTTTGGACGGAGCCAGTGCACGACTGTGCTCCCCACCATGACACGTACCTGTCCATTGGGGCTTGGCAAAGCTCCCCCAGGATTCGCATGCTGCAAAGCTGAGCCAAACAGATCCATCACTTAAACCCCCCCCCCAATAATCGCCATTCTTGAGCCATGAATCACTATAATAGAGCTGCTCTCCGGACATCTCGCTGGTACCTTTGAGCACGGCCAGTCTGGTGATAAATAAGATTACTTTGTATTGCATTAATCTGGATGATGTTGAGTGGATGTGCGTGGTCCGGTTGCAATTTTGCATTAAAATATTGAAAAGCATCTGCACCCAGAGGGGCACCCACCCAAAGCCACATTGGGAGCAGCTGGGGAAAGGGAGATGATTTTAGAAAGCGTGATTTGTAACACCAGGAGCCTGCGATAGGGACCTCTGATGGAGCACAAATCAACCCCATGGGGACATGGGTTGGCTGGAGATGTGCTAAAGTGGTGGCATTTGGTGGCTGCGGTTCAACGCTGTCCTCCGGGGAAGGTAAGGGATCCTGCACGTGCCTGCGATGGAGAACTCGTGTCCGGAAATTGTGCAAAATAACGGTTTAACATCATTTCACCGCAGCTGAAGGAACATCTTTTGCTTTGCTCTTGGTGGTGTCCTCCTGTCCCCGAGCAGGTCACCGGTGTCGGGCTTGTTTCATGTTGGTTGCCAACAGCTATGAGCAAAGAGATGGAGAAGGGAAGCGGTGTTTGGGGCTTGCACGAAGGGAGCATTGGTCTCTTGAATGGCAGTTTCTGAAGAGCAATTTCTGCTATTGCTCAGCTGTTGGTTGAGTCCGTGCGTCTGTCTTGGTCTGAGCTGCCCCTGCCAGCTATTGTTCAGCCATGTGCCCAGGGAGACACCAAAAAACCCTAAGAAATTGGTCCTTAAAGTCTTCTGGTAGATGTTCATGTGATTTACAAGCCCAACCCTTAAAGTTTCCCTTAACCAAGTCTTAAATTCTTGGTCACAGAGGATGTGTGAGGGTTTTGAGCTGCTGCCGTCTGTCCCAACTCTTCCCAATCATTGCTGTTCCAAAGAGCGTCTGCGTGATCCTTCCTGGGGTTAGGGACTTGCAGATGAGAGGCAGGAGCAAAGAGCTGGAGCAGTTGGTTTATGGGAGCCTGGGAAATAAAATTAACAGGATGAGGAGGTCATAGTATACTCAGCCCTTGCAAAATTGGGGTTTGTCCTAGATCTGGGCTTTGGTGGGGTGATGAGACCTCAGGGCACTGTCCTAGTTTTAATTGTGAAGCATCAGAGTGAGTTTTAGGGGTGTTTGGGGGGGAAAAAACGTGTTGTTCTTGCAAGGTGAGTCCCCACGTGAAGTGCTCCAGTGTAGGAAATCATGCTTTGGTTTGATCTTGGGTTGAGCAGAGAGCTTCAGGTGCCTCTAAACCTTATTCTGGAACGGAGCAGCTCATGTGTAGCCCATCCCAAGGTGTGTTTGCCAACCGCTGGGCCATTTTTTTTATGGCTCGCCTTTGAACTCCATCCAGAAAAGATATGCAAGACATGAAACCAGACACCCAACAGAGGTGCAGCTCTTGCTAATCTTGCCTTAGCTCTTCGGGACAGTCCCCAATGCCTACATCCAGTGGCCTTTTCTGTGGTTTTTTGCATGGGCGAGGGGCTGCCCCTGAAATCGTGGCTGTTTCCCAACATTGTTGTCTTCCTTCCTGGTGTTGGGCTGAGTTTAAGCTGTTGGCTTTCAACCTCTCTTAACCGGGAGGTTGAGCTCACAGTCCCAGTAACCTTCCTCACTAATTACCGCTTCGTCAGCCTCTTAGCCTGCGAACGGTGCCAGGAAAGATGTCATGTTGTTGCCTAGCAAATAAATAATTGAATACTTGAGTCCAAGACAACAGGCAGGGCTTAGCTGGAGCTGCGACGTGGAGTACAGTTGGAAACCCTCAAGTTGCATGGAAAAAAACCCACGCTACGTCTCCTGTAACCCAGGGCTAACAAAGCTCTCAGCTGTGAATCTCTTCCCAAAGACTTTTGGGGTTAGTAGCTTTTCACCTGTGCCATGGGTAAGCACCAAAATAAGGAATTGATGGTAGCGCGAGGGTTGGGTTGAGTGGTTTCTCGTGAGCACGGCAACGTTCCTATGGGGTGGGAAGGTGGCTCATGACGTCGTCCTCAAACGTGCCACCAAGAGAACGGGGTGAGTGTTGTTCAAGGCGTTTTCTTGGTGTGGGTGGTCTTTGGTAACCCAAAACCGTGGCCCTGAATGAGCAAAGTCTGCGGCGAGGAGGGCTCCTGTCTGGTGCCCAGTGGTCCTCCTCGGTGTGCTGGGAGAAGGTTTCACACCCGCACTCGGTAGCGGTTGTCCAAGGCACAGAGCACCTGCCGTGCCCGTCTTTCGGTGTCTATAAATAACCTCCCAAATCCAGCACCCCCTAACAGCCTCTCTCCCCTGTGCCGTCGCTCGTGCTAACCGGGCCACGGTTTAAAAATAAGCCGGGGGCAACACTGGGCACGGCCGTGGATTCTCCTGCTGCCTTGCAAAGTAGGACATGGCCCAATCCTTCTTCTCCACTGGGCATTTATGGGGAGGAAAGGTTCTGTACTGGTGCAAGCTTGTGTTTTGGCCATGCAAAGCCAAGTTCTTGGTTGGGGCAAGTGGGGCTTAAGTGTGTTGTGGCTGCAGTGTTGGGTTTTTCGGGGTGGCTTGCTTCTGTCCTACAGCCCAGGCTGCTCTCCTGCTCCAGGTGGGCTGCCAGATATCTGGAAAACCTCGGCAAGTGGCCTAAATCTAGGGGTTTTTTTCTCAGTATCGGGGGGATAAAAGCTATTCGGGAGCGTGTAAGGGGTAAGTGGCAGTGGCAATGACCCCTTTCGCAAGAGCAAACTGCTGCTGGGTCAAGCTGGGGATGGAGATACCGTAACCTTCTCCCAACCCCAGCAGAAATGAGCTAATTCTTCGGCATGAGGCCACGTTAATCCTTCTCTGGAGCTTGCTGCTGCTGAGAAAATGAAACTCATGTTTGCACTGTGCCTCCTGCAGCACCGTGTCTGGCCCGTAATGTGGTGTGTAACAAAAAAAAAAAAACAACTTAAAAAAAAACTTTTTTTTTTATGTTAACAACAAAAGGAGGACTAAAGAAAACATTGGTCTGTTACTTGATGGTGTTGGTCACCTCATAAATAAGCATGAAGATAAATCAGAGGCATTTCATGCCTTCTTCCACCCCTGTCTTTAACACCAGTGATGGGCCCTGGGACCCTGTGGAGTCCATGATTGGAGGACCACAACTGGGGGAGTGATAATCTCCCAGTTGACTTGGAACTTGTACGGGATTTGCCGCAGCGACTGCATGCACATAAGTCTATGTGGCCTGATGGGATTCATCCCAGGGTACTGGGAGAGTTGGACGATGTTATTGTGAGACGTTTCTGTTATTTATCAAGGGTCTTGGGACTCTGGAGAGGTCCCAGTCAAGTGGAAGTTAGCAAATGTTACTCCAATTTCCAAGAAAGATGACCCTGGTAATTATAGGCCTGTCGGTCTCGCTTTGGCGCCTGGTGAAATTATGGAGAAGGTTATTCTGGGAGTTATTGAAAAACACTTGAAAGATGTTGCAGTCATTGGTCAAAGCCAATATGGGTTCATGAAGGGAAGGTCATGTCTTCCTAACTGAATATCCTTTTGTGACAAGGTTGCCAGCCTTATGGATGAAGGGAAGGCAGTAGATGTGGGTTTTGGGGATTTTAGCAAAGCTTTTGATACTGTTTCAGAGCATCCTTCTGGATGAAATGTCCAGCATACAGCTAGACACGAACACAACGCATTGGGTGAACAGTCAGCTGAAGGGTCAGGCTCAAAGAGTCAACAGGGCAACATCTGGCTGGTGGCCAGTGACTAGTGGTGTTCTCTAGGGGTTTTTCTCTCTTCAATGTTTTTATCGATGACCTGGACACGGGAATTGAGTGCACACTCAGTAAGTTTGCTGATGATACTAAATTAGGAGAAGCTGTTGATTCTCCTGAGGGTAGAGAGGCCTCATGGAGAGATCTCGATAGATCAGAGCACTGGGCAATCGCCAGCTGTATGACATTGAACAAGGACAAATGACAGATTCAGCACTTGGGATGGTGTCATCTGGGATGTACGTATAGATTGGGGGCCAAGAGGCTGGGGCGTAGCTCTGCAGAGAGGGATCTGGGGCTTTTGGTTGATGGGAAGTTCAACGGGAGTCAGCCATGTGCCCTCATGGCGCAGAGGGCCACCCATATCCTGGGGTGCATTAGGCACAGTATAGCAAACTGGTTGAAAGATGTGGTTGTCCCACGTCTTGGTGTGACCTCACCTTGAGTCCTGTGGGCGCTTTGGGGCTCCACAGTCTGAGAAGGACATAAAAGTATTAGAACATGTCCAAAGGAGGGCAACGGAGATGGTGAAAGGAGTAGAGGGCTTGTGAGGAGCGGCTGAGGATACCAGGGTTGGTCAGCTTAGAGGAGAGGAGACTGAGGGGTGGCCTCACTGATGTCTACAACTTCCTCGTGATGGGGAACGGAGAGGGAGGTGCTGATTTCTTCTCTCAGGTGTCTGGTAGAAGGACACGAGGGAACGGCTTAAAGCTGCATCAAGGGAAGTTCAGATTGGCCGTTAGGAAAGGGAGTTCTTCACAGAGAGGGTGGTCGAGCACTGGAATAAGCTCCCCAGGGATGAGGCTGTCGCCCCCAAGCCTGTTGATGTTCAAGGAAGAGTTTGGAGAATGCCCTTAGATATAGGGCTTAACTTCTAGATTGCCCTGTGTGGAGTCGGGAGTTGGGCTTGATGATCCTCGTGGGTCTCTTCCAACACAGGAGATTCTATGTCCTTGTGTCAGTGGGACACACAGGTTTCACCCCAGCTGGTGCTTTGTGGTTTTGGGAGAATCTATCTGGTTTTTAAGTCATGAAATTCTTGCTGCGGAAGCATGGTGTCCTTGTAGGAGAACAAGGTGGCACGTATCCCATTTGGGTTTGTCTCTAGGGTGCAACATGGAGCTGAGCAGCTGCTTCCCTTCCTCCCTGGTGGTTTGTTCTCCTTGTAACCATGTTATCCAGTGCGTTACTATCATTTTGGGCTGTCCACGTCGTCAAAATCCTTCCTTTTCTTGCTGTCTCCTGAAAATATCTGTATTTGTGGGAAGAGACTTCTGGAGCTTAACCATCAAAGACACCCAGATGTAGAAAAAAGGATTAGTTTAAGGACAGAGGAGCTGGGGAAAGTGTTTCTCCCCAGTTTATACTAGATGGTCCCTTCAGAGATGTCCAAGCTCTGGGTAGGGGCTGAAAATATTCTCAATTTATCTCTATTTTCCAGCAAGCGTTGCTAGTGGCTGGTCCTTTCTTGCTTATCGTGGGGCCAGAGTCCTGCTTTTCCACCCTGGGGTGTTTAGGACCCCCCAACCCTTTTCTGTGTAGAATGGTTGAGTGGAGGAAGGATCTCAGCAGCTTTTTGGGCTCTATCTCCTCATCACTGGAGCCTGGCACGTTCCCGCCAAGCCCGACATGGGGGGCGAGATGCTGCCAGGCGAAGCCATCCAGCAATTCTCCGTAACACCAGCACTTGGCCCCGACGTCGTGCCAAGGTGGCCCCGAGAGCCCGCACTCGTGCCAAGGACCAAACCCAACCTCTTGGCTCGGTTCGGGGAAGCATCCGCGCTCGGCAAGGCTTGCCCATCAGCATCGCGTGCTCTCCGGAGCGCTCCTGCACGTACGCCAGCGTGATTAATAAGCATTCCCAGGTCTTTGCGGCCGATGGTGGGTTTTGGTAATTGGAGAGGACAGCTTGTTACAGGCTGACAGCAATGAACAGCGAAAAGAAGATCCCTCAGGAGTCTTCTCTGTGGCGTTATAACGTCCAAAACAGCCTTTGGGGATCTTCTTGCCAGCTAATATTGCAGGTACAAAAGAGTTAAGCCTTGTGGTGGCTTCCCAGGGCTCCCTCACCTTTGCTTTTTAGGTGATTAAAACCCTGTTTTAATGATGCTGAAGCCAAAACCTGCCGGCAGATGGAGGAAAAAGTTGGTGGGGGGTGAAAGATGTGGAGTTGGAGGGACCCGGAGCAAAAAAGGGGATGGCGATGTGAATCGCCTGCATTCATTGCCAGTAAAAACACTGCCACTTTTATGGGAGCAGCCGAGATCTGCTAGAAATTTAATAGAGATGGATCCAAACAAGATGAGCTTGCAACAGAGTCTGGATGCCTTTCAAGCAGCTTGGATAGAAACTGTTCTTTCATTAGATGCTGGATGTGTCCTCTGCTGACGAGGAAAGTTTTCTGCCGCCCGTCACATAAATCTTGCTTAAAGCTGGATGGAGCAGAGTAGGATCTAGAGGATGAATTTGCTCGGAGGCCTGATAACTCTTTAAGGGAAATAATAAAAATGAAAGGTTTTCAAGGATCGGCTTGGAATCACCTCTGAAAAGGCTCAATTTGGGCTCTTAGCTGTAGGTAAAAGACTTGAATGGAGGGCTGGCACCCTCGGGCAGTGCTCTTTCTCACTTGCCTTTTGTTTTTAAAAGGCTTGGTAATGGGGGAAATGCGAAATTGGAAACACCCTGGGTAGAAAATACCCTGTTAAACAGGTATTTGCACCCTGATTTGCAGAGGGAGGTTTCTGCCGCATGGTGCAGCAGCTGCAAACCCCGGTGTAGATGCTGGATGCAGGACCCACCACAAACAGCTACCCTCAGAGGGCGACCAGTGGTCCACGATGGTGGGATGGGGATTGCCCCGAACAGATTTGAGGGTACGGCCGGGGATCCCCGAGGGTTTTAAGCGGTAAAGGAATGGCCAGGTTTTACGGAGCATCCACACCCGGTCCGTCGGCTCTTGTGAAAATACTTTGGGAGATGGCTTGGTGCCGTGCCAGCGCGCTTGGGGCTGTGCAAGACGGGTTGGCGAAGGAGAGCTTGCGAAAAAGAAGTCTTTTTGGGGGGGGGTGTTAGAATTCTTTTTAGAGGATACACATAGAGCAAATGCCTTCCCTGCCCAAAGCAGGCAGCAGGCACTGGAGAGCAATTAGCATTTAGGAGCCAGCGTTTGGTCTCAAACCTGTTCAAACCTCAGCGCTATTTTCTGAAGCACGTGAAGTTTTTGCCGGAGGTTTTTTCGGGCTCAAAACAGGAGGCTTTGGGTTTGGGATTGCCGTCCCAGGACCAAATGGGGTTGATTCTGTCCCGAATGGTGCTGTTGGCTGAGCATCTCTGGTGCAAGTGATGGTGAGAGATGGCAGCAGGATCCAAGTACGCTGGGGGAAGGAGCAGCAGCATCATCCCGACCTGATGCAGGTCACAGTATCAGTCCCAGGTTTGGGGCACTGTGTGTCTGCCCTCGCCCCACTGTCTCGTCGTGGTTCTGTGGGAGCCTCGGAAATACCACCGGAGCCCAAAATCATGCAAACATTTGGAGTATCCTGGGAAGTCTGTATCCCTCTGGAGCCTGGGAGCAAGCCCTCAACCGTGTCTATTGGGCTTGTGCCACCAACTTTTGCCTTGGTGGAAACACAGCCCGAAACTTTGCCTTGCGGTGCCTGGAGCTTTTCGGATGGGTCTGGGCTCTGCATCCCCCCACGCTGTGGCTGGGAGTGGGGCACAGCTCCAGTGCATCCCCCCAGGCTCTGCAAATACCCCGAGAGCTGAGAAGACCCAAGTATAACTCATGTCCTCTGGCCGGGGAGCGCGGAGAGGCTGGAAATAAGAGCAAAGCTTCTCGCTGGGAAAGTGTCGGGTTCCCTCTCGGCTGTGCCAAGCTAAACAAGCCACGCTGTTTGTCTGCTTGCGGCAGAAGAGCTGGTTTTCCCCATGATAGCCCTTCCTCGCACCTGTTTCAGTTTCGGTTAATCTCACTCGCACACCAGCGATGAAACCCTGCGCAGGGTCTCGGCATGGACTCCTTGACCCGTCGTGCGCGGAGTTTCCGAGAGGAATGGGGGGTTTTTCCTCCTCATTAGATTTGCCGGAGGTTTTCCAGCGGGGAGCAGATGCCTGCGGAGCGAGTTCAAGCTGCTGACAGCAGGCTGGCTTTTCTCCGCTGCCTTTCGAAGTTGTCCGTGAACTGCAGGTTGCAAACCACAGCTAGATTTTTCTTTTTTTTCTTTCTTCGATTTTTTTGGTGGTTTGTTTTTTGTTTTTTTTTTTTGTGTTTTGTTTTGTTTTGTTTTTCCCCAACCAGACCGTTGGTGACTCGCAGTTCCCGTGTGACTGGTGAGTGCGGCAGGTCGTCCCCTCATCCAGCTAGCAAGCTTCCCAGCCTGTTGTGGTCCATCACCCCCATCTCTCTTCTGATTCCTGGGATTACCCCTGGCTTTTTTTGGCACAATATCCCCATCCTTTTCCCTTGGAGTGCTGCTGGCTGGCTCTTCTCTGCATCAGGGACCTTTCTAATGCACCCTTCGCGGTCAGGAGCAGGTATGGGACATCATCGGCGGCTGCTTGGGCTCTCCAGGAGACTCTTTAGTGCAACCCCTTGATGCTTTGTTTTCGGTTGAGTCTTTGCCCCCATAGATGTTTTTTCTGGTGGCCTTCATGATCTTTTCTAGATCTGCGTCTCTGTTTGTGGATCCTGCCAGCTTTTATGCTGCCACGATGCTTCTCCTTCTCCACCTCGAGTGGGTTGGTCCTGCTTGGTCTCCGAAGCTGGTGGGTTTTATCACAAGCCCTCGCTGTTGGGTTGTGGTGGCCAAAACTACAGTGGAGACCCCCCTGCTCCGAGTTCCCTGGGCTGCTGCGGGGACATCTCCCAGCTCCGTTGGTTGTGGAAGGGTGCGGCCCTTCCTCCGGGCAGATGGCTCGTCCTCTCCTGGCTCCACTCGTTGGCTCACAGACCTGCAGGTTGGCGTCTTTCTTGGAAAAGAAATTGCGTGTCGCTGTGCAGCTGTTTCTGAGAAGATGACAATGCCCAAATGGTGGAAGTTTGGGAGATACAAATTTAACGTGTTCTTCTGGCCACCCTTGGGCAGTCCTGGCAAGTCCTACAAGGGCTGGAGGGACCGTGCCGTCCTGGGAGAGCTGAAGGGAAGTGTTCGAAGCTGCGGTGTGGCTCCCATCCAGACACTTAACATCTCGTTTCCACCCCGACGGGACTTCCCCAGTCCTTGGTGACCGGTGAGATGAGGCACATCATCACTGGCGTCGTCTTTTTCCTCCTCGATCAGAGCTCAACAGCAAGACAGGGTCTCTGGCGGAGTGGCTTTGGTGGGCAAGCGAGTCATACCACGCCGCTCCTCTCTCCGATGAAGATGTGCCAGTGCTCGCGGTGGGATGGGTGCTGGAAGCTAACGGCTGTCCTGCATGTCCACGTTGAGGTCCTGCTGCTCTGGCTTGGGAGTAACGTGGCCGCTCACCAGCCCCGCACCAGGACAGCATCTCTGGTTGAGCCTCGGTAGAGTCCTTCATCCAGATGTTTACGTGAAGTCTGTGAAATCGTGGCAAGCTCTTGCGGACCATAAACATCCCGGGAAGCAGAGCCAACATCTCAAGATGTGTCATGCTTCCTACGGCTCCGTCTTCCAGAAGCGCGCAAGGCTTCCTGAGCTCTGCTGACTCGGGCAGCTTGAATGCGAGCCCGTGTGCACGAGCCAACAGGCGCTGGCTTAGTTTAGTTTAGGTTGGTGTTTTTTTTTTTTTGTTTTGTTTTGTTTTTTTTTCCCTCCAGTGTGAGCAGTTTGCTTAAATCCAGCTGTCCCCATGGGACCGCTGCCCTCTCAGCATGAAAACTTGGGTGCCGTCTTGAGAATTGACAGTGGATGGGTGTTTATTTCTGAGCCGGACACGAAGATCTCTTAGGTGATTCTTTATTTTCCCTGAGCCAAAACATGAGGATCTCTTGGAGGATAATGAGCTCGTGGTGGGGAATGGTGTGCTTCAGCGGGGGGGTTGTTGCTCTTATTGGTGCTAGGAGGAGAAGTGCCACTTGAACTCAAGTGGCCGGTTGGTGCCAAACCGGTGCCAAATCTCCGAGCTTTGCATTGCACGAGTGAGAAACACGGCCACTGAGCACATGGGGAGGACATTGCCTCCCATGAAACATCTGCTCAGCACGCAGGGATGGCCCACAGAGCAATCCAGGGCTCACTCGATAATGCAGAAGTCTCATCCAGAGAGGTTCGAGTGGGTTTTTGTACAGATGCAACACGCGCTGATCTGTCTGCATCGGCAAAAACGAACTCTGGAGCCGCTGGATGGAGCGTGCCTGGGCAGAGCCAAGCTGAGAGACAGCCAGGGTGCTGGGTCTGTGTTTCAAGGGGAAGAGTTAAGCTTGGGCGTGACAGCAATGGCAGGGAAATCCTGCACAGTGAGAGCCAAGTGAAGGAGGACCGGGGCTGGTGGCATTGGGAAACCCTCTGTGGAAAATGGGTGCTGGTGGGGTTGGAGCAGTTCGGTGTTTTCCTGGGTCCGCGGTGCATCGCTTGGCCTCGCTGCCCAAGCAGGATGCCGGAAAGGAGCCGGGGGGTCTTGCATGCCATGCTCCGAGCTGCCGGGTTGGCGGGACGAGCTAGAGCTCGCTGGGATGCTGAGTCAGCACATCCAGTACCCTCCCCTTGCAGCAGTGCCGTTCCCCACCTCCGTCTGCTGCAGAGACCACTTCCTGAGCAGGCGTTGCTTTTCTAACTGCTCGAGGGAGAACCGGTTGCGATAGTGGGGACAGGATAACCCCGAACTGCTGCCGGTGACGGAGGCAAGAGGGACCCGCTTGTCCCCAAGCGCATGGTAGGACGCCGGGCCACGCGCCTACGGTCTCGCATGGGGTCTTGGGGTCTGTGGTGTCCAGGCAGGGTGAAAGCAAATCCTATTTTTCACCTAGAAACCAAACAGGGGATCCAGTAGATGGGATCGATTCCATGCAGGGATGTGATCCCCCCGCTCCTGTGCGAAAGGAGGGTGGAAACCCATGAGCTCTAATTTTAGGGGAGGTGGGAACCGGAGGGGAGACCGGTGCTTGCCCCGAAGCCCATCCATTGGGAAGGACGGGTGCTCACTGGTCGCTTCAAGGTTTCCAGTGCCCGTTGAGACCCGCAGCCATCACCACGTGTTGCTGGTGGATGGGGAACACAGGGTGGCTTTGGCCCGGAGCCAACGTGGTCGCTGTGGTCTTCTCCTATGGGAAACGTCTGCGCGTTTGTCCTTGCTCTGCGGCTCATGGTTGTCTTAAAATTTTCTAGTAATGTTGATATTGGGGTGTTGCTGGTTTTGGTAGTGCCTGGAGGTCCTTGTCTCCTCCTCTGGGGCTCCCGGTAGTGTGGTTTCTCTTGCCAAGAGCTCTTTGGACTTGATGGGACCAAGATGTTGTGCCTGTCCTCTGGGTTGGGCAGTGAGGAGAGCCAGTCCCTGACTCATCTGCCATCCAGACCTGCCCCTCCAACCTCTCAGTTGCTTTATGGCCCCCCAGCCCCTTCCCACGCTGCTGTTTCAGATGATGCTCCTGGGCTCATGGGGCTTCCCGAGCCCAAAGTGGGGCAATCATTTGAAATGGGATTTGATTTTTTTTTTTTTTTTTTTTTTTTTTTTTTTTTTCCCCTGCTCCCCAAATCAGGCACAGGCCAAGGACTTGCTGAAGCAAAAGGCAGGAGGTTTTCGCTCCTTCTGCACCAAAATCACTTTATCTTCTGCCTTAGCAAGGCTTTGGGAGGTCTCTGAGCCCCCACTGAAGGCTGCTACCCCTTGAAGTTCAGTTGTTGGGGGATGGTTTGGTTGTTCGTGCCTGGATTAATACTGGGAACAAGCAGAGAGCACCAAGCACAAAGCCTTTATGAAGCTGGGGAAAAAATATTTGGGGTGCTTCTTGTTTAGCCTCAACATCTTTTTGGGTAGAAAGGAGGATTTGGGTTGGAGGGCTAATGCCAAAGCAAGAGCAATTTGTCCAGCTTGGAAGATCTCCAAGGATGGAGGTGCCACGGTGTCTCTGGGGGGGTCAACCTCCATCCCCACGTACAAAACGAACCCAAGGAGGAGACCAAAGGACGGGAATCGTGCCGATCCCTGGCTTCCCAAATGCCTTTTGGATGTCTTGCGTCCGGCCTCTCTCGGTGGAGAGATCCCACATGAGTCACTACGTTGAGATAAGCCTCAAGTCGTGGAGGAGAAAAGCTCTGACCTGCTCCTCTGGCAGCTGCGTCTGTCCCTCCCTGGAGATATCTGCAGTCCTTGCTTTTGAGCCCAATCCAATCTCTTCCAGTACTTCTCCACTGAACTGGCTCAAAAAAAGAGCCAAGCTGGTGTAAGGGATGGCTGGGACGCGTGGTGCTGGCAGGATGGATGGCACCACGGCTGCCAGCGCTTGGAGCACCGTTTGTTGTGGTTTTGGTCTGTATTCATGCTGCCTGTACTCTGCCTGCACAGTCCTGCCTCCTCTTTTCGCGTCATCTCTAGCATTGCTAAGCAGCTTGAGGAGCCAGAGGGACCACATATGGATGGTTCTGCTCGTACCAGGATTACCACAGCTCGGTGTGGCCTTGGTGAGTCGCTGGGTGAATAATTTGGCAGAAGGTAGCACTGATGCAATTAAAAATGTGGGATCCTTTGGCTGGGGAGCACTGAGCTGCATCCCTTCGCGATGCTCTTACCCCTGCGTTGGGTTTTTCACCCCATTACGGGGCTGGACATCGTTCTTTCATCGGCAGAGTCTGCTTCGCCCCCCCTTGCAATGATCATACAGAGTCTTCCAAGCTCCCCAGTCCAGCTGCTGCTGCCAGCTGAGCAAAGTCCCAACCCAGGCAGCTCCTCCCAGGCCAGAGCGTGGGTTAAAACACAAGCAGCTCCCAAGAGTGGGTTATTAATCCCACTGCAACGAGCTGATCCCCTTCAGTGCGAGGCTACGGCGTCCATCTCCTGGGACTAGAGCAGACGCATTGGGTACATAAGTGTTTATCTGCTTCACTCTTCGTGGTCTGCCATTGCTTGGGCCCTTTGCGGTGTCTTTTCCTGCCTGTACAAAGTCCAGCAGCAGAAATATCAGCACCTGGATGCTGGTTGCACAACCCTGGGCGTTTCCAGCTCTTAAACACACGAACTTCCAGCACCCTGTGCCTGCAGAGGGGTGAAAAGACCCATTGCCGCTCCTGGGAAGCCCAAGCAGAAGCGACCACGGAGCCGTCGGTGTTGGGTGAACACAACGGCACCATCCCCGGCACCGTCAGCAGCCAGCTAAGCCTGAGTCAGATGAGACGCGATGTGCTGCCAGCACGCCATGCTTTGAAGAGCTCCTGTCCTCAAGGTCAGCTGCCTGCAGGCTTAGGAGCGTCCTTAAATACTGCCCTGAACTGCCACGCAGCGCAAAGGAGAAAGAAACGTCTCTCGCTTCTATCTGCAAATGGCCGAGAGCCTTCATTGGAGCAGAACCCGGAGCTATGTGCAGGAAAACCAACCCCAAATGTGCCCATTTTCAGGAGGAAATGTGAAGTTCATGTGTCTGGCCAAGCCCTCCCGCAGCAAAGCCTGTCCTTACACCAGCTCATCCGTATTCAGAAGCACGAGCAAAATCCCCATCTTGCTTCTGGCAAGCCACAGCAAAGGGTCGGAGAACACGATCGTCTTGTCTGGCTCCAGGGAGAGCGTTTGGACGCTCACATGAGACCGTGGGTGAAATGATTTCTGCTGAAGAGTGGCTGTTCCAAGCACAGAGCAATGGAAGCGACGTCTACCCTGGGGATTTGGGGCAGGAATACCATCGAAGAGCTTGAATCTGGCATGGGTGGCCACCCAAACAGCTCCAGGCTGAGCCTGATGCATGCAGAGCACCCAGGTTGCTCATCCAGGTGCTTTTGGTGGACAGGGGGATGCTGGGGTGCAGGTGGTAGTCTTCTCTTGTGCAAGGGAAAAGCTCTGCCGTGGAGCATCTCATGGTCCTCATGCAAAGCCTTGCCTTCCCATGTTGGCCCTATTTAGAGTGGGTTGGAGAGGAAAGAGCTGCCAGTTGCACCTTCTTTTGTAGGATCTCCCATGTTTTGCTTCTGTTGCCCGCTCTCAGCCCGGAGCCACGTGCTCGTGTCCAGGGAATGTCAGGATTGCCGAGCAAAAGTGCTGACAGCACCTCTGCCCACCGAATGCCACTGTTTGCACTGCAAACACAAGCCCAGCTTGGCTTGGACCTGCTGTGGCTCTGCTAGCATGGACGTGGCCTTGGAGAGGTGGGCTTGGATGGCTGCTTTGGGCTGGAAGAACCAAGTTGGGGCTGTGGGATGGATTTAGAGATGGGCTGGGATGTGGGAAATGAAGCTCCTGCTTCCCTGCATTTTCAGTGAGCTTTTGGGGAGCTAAATAGCTCCGATGATGCTGGGGGCTGGAAACCCCCTCCTATTTCTTGGCCATCTCCTAGTCCTGGGTGACTGAATGTTTCCAGCGTGGGATTGCTCATTTCACTGGTAAGAAACCCAAATCTGTGCTATCCAATGCGGCAGAAATCCCCATGGCTGGGTTGGGTGGTAGCATGCCAGTGAACGCCCAGCTACTTGCCTGGCCACCGCTTGGCTCCAGCACCACCATGGCGTGGGGGCACGGTGTTTTCCCACTGCTATCAAGGAGTAATCCCACTGTGCGGGTCTGTCTGCTGTTTTTTTTGGCACTGCTGGTTGCTCTTGTGTTTTTGGACCATGGAAAGCCATGTGTTGAGCCAAAACTTTTTTTTTTCCGGGTTATTTACAATATGCAGAACCTGTATCAGCTGCTGGTGCCAGTGAGCGTTTCTTCTGGTACCTTTTGCTCTCAAATTAAACACCCGAGATTAAAGCATGAGCCTTAAGTAGGACAGTAGGACCTAGTCTTTAATTCCAGAGCTAAATCATGCCTTGCGACATCTTGCGTTACTCGGAAGATGATGCAATAACTCACCCCTTGCCTAATACCATTGCTCAAATGGCAAGGTCCCTCAGCCCGGCTGTAGAGGAGATAAAATATCTCTTCTTGCCTCTTTTTTCCATTTGTTTAGATAGGCTGGAAAACCACAAAGCCTGGGACAGCATGTGTAGACTCAGTGAAGGCTTTTTGGAGGTGATCATCTAGTTTTGAGGGCTTTTGGAAGCACTCAAATTGCTCAGAAAAGTGGTATTGCAAATTCCTGTCCAATTTGCTTAATTTTGGATTTTTTAAGAGTCCAGTTCTGGTCCAAACCAAGTCATCACCTTCTGGAGGAACCTCCTTTTTTCCTCCCTTGATTGGAGATGGGTTCACCACCGCCTCAGACCAATGTCCTTTGGAGGTGCCGGCCCTTCTGCAGTAGGAACCCAGCTGATCTGGGAGCTGCTGGAGAGCTTGAGTTGGAGCTGAGTCTCCCTCCTCATCCTTTATTGCTGAGATATGAGATGCAGAAAGCACGTTGAGGTCAGGTAGGTGTCCTTCCTCCCATCCTGGAGGATTGTGTGGAAGGGAAACCTTCTGTTGTATTCAGGGGATGGAGCCTTACGCAGTTGAACAGCTTTTGAAGTTTGGGAAAGAATAGTATTTTTTAGATTTTAGAGTTTTCTTTAAATTTTTGCTCCTTTATGCTCTTTTAGACTGTCAATAGACATCTTTTGGGAGCTGGGTAGAAAACTTTCTGGAGAATATAGTTTCTTGGTTGGAACGCTTCAGAGGAGAGATTGTCTCCCTGTTTTGAGGTGGTTTAGGGTCTTGATGGAAACCACCATCCAGAAGACCTCTTGGCTTTAGACTGTTGAACTTCTTTGGGTTTTTAGTCCTAAAATCTCAGAATAATTGAGGTTGGAAGGACCCTCCAGAGGTCTTCATCCCACCCCTGTGCTCAAAGCACAGCCAACTTCAAAGTTAGGTTGTTCAAGCCCCATCAGGTTGAGTTTTGAGCATCTCCAGGGATCCCCCACTCTCACAAGGAAGAGCTTCCCATATTGCAACTTCCTTGTCCTCTTGTTGTGCGTGTCCAGGAGGAGTTTGGCTTTGTTATCTTTACACCCTCCAATTAGTGGCTGTAGGCAGCACCTTCATGCTCTCATCTTGAAGCGGAATGAGCCCAACTCCCCTGGCCTGGCTTCATCCATGACGTCCTCCAGTCCTCGATGGCTGGGGACCTTCATTGGCCTCGCTTCGTTGGATGTTGGATCCATCAACAGCTGTGAGCTCCTGACGCAGTGGAGCAACCTTGCTAATTATCACAGCTACCATTTGGTGTGTCGTTAGGCTTAAAATACATGTTGAGTAGCTCTGGTACAAAATAAACCAGACCCTTTGTGTAGGAAGTATCTGCCGTATGAAGAGCAGTGACCTGGAAAAGCACCTCAAGGTGCATCCTGGTGTTTTTTGGGGTGGGGGTGGTGAAAGTTTAGGCAAAATTTTTGCACCCTGATACATGACTGAGCCTCTTGAGCATGCCATTACCCTCTGCTTATCAGCCCTGACAGTTATGGCCTCGATGAGCCAGGGCTCTTTCGGCTTTTCTGGAGATGTTGGTATTTCTCAATCCGCGACCTTTGAAATATGTTACGTAATTAACCATCGCTGAATTTGTCTAGAGCTGGGTCCGCCGTGTCTAGGAGAGCTCCTGGTCTCCGCATAACTGCTCCTGTACTGGGAAACTCACGAGTTTTTCCCTTAGCTCTGGTTTTCTTTGTGTGTTTTGGCCACGGGCTCATGTGATGGCTCAATTTTGAAAGTGTCTTGATGTCCTGGCTGGGTTGCTTTAACTCTTGGGATAGAGGAAAAACAGAGAGGAGAGACCTGTGGCCCCGATACGAGGGTGTTTGACCTCTTGAAGGAGAGACCGTGAGCTCAAAAATGAATTCAGATTTGCCGTGCTCTCTCGGGGAAAAGCTGCAGCCACACTCCTGTGGTTAGAGGAGCAGCTCTTGCTGGATTACCATAGAGGGTAAATTTGAGCCTCCTAAGTCCAAGACATTAAACTCCCTCATCTCTCGCTGTTTCCAAGAAACCAGGATTTGCAGGGAGTGCAGTTACGTGCTCATCAGGAGAAAGATAAATCACCGCATGTTTTCCTCTAAAGGAGACAGTTTCTAAAAATAGGAGCCGTGCTGGAGCTCCGGAGAACAAAAGAGTCCCTGGAAGGCTCCTGCCACCACCGTCCTTTCTCGCTATCGGTGCTCTCTGCCCCTCTCCATCCACGCGCTGGGGATTTATGGAAGTGCTTAAAATCTGCCGATTTGGGAGGGTTGGGTTTTTTCCCGGCATTCCCGCCCCGGCCGGTTGGTGACTCAGGCTTTCCTGAATGAATGCTGCCTGTCTCCCGTGACCTCGGCAGCTTGGCCCTGGATCCCGCCAGCCTTTTCCAAAATGTTTTTAAAGCCAAAAGGACCTGATCTGGGAGCTAGGGATGCTGCCACCTCTCCAGGACAGGCTCTGACAGCACGGATGCCGGATAAACCCTGGTGATGTGTGTGGTCCCAGCTCTGCATCTAGATGAAAGAGCTCCAACCTCATCATCTCCGGATGAGACCTACAGGCTGGAGATGCTCAGGCTTAAAAGTCTCGCCTCTAAGGTGGCTCACCTAAGACGTTAGAAGGATGGGAAGCCAACCCTGGCTTTTCACATCCCTCCTCTGCTTTCAGGGCAGGTCCTGCCCTGCCTCCCCCATCTCCATAACCAGCGTGGTGGACTGAATACCACATTCCTCCTGGTTTTACAGCACACAACCAATAATCCATAGAATAAATGCAAACTGTGAGCGGCTGCGTCCATCCCGGAGGGGACAGAGGTCAGTTTGGGCTGTAGAGGCTCTCGCAGGCTGAGCCCGCAGACTGTTGCAGCAAAACCCATCTCCTTGGCTGTGTGTTTCCAAAGCGCTCCCCGTTTCCTTTGCAGGATGCGCAGCTTGATCCTGCTCTCTCTCATCTTTGCGTTCAACATTAAAGGCTCTCTGGGTTGTTGGACGGTGCGTGGCGGAGGCTGAGCTGCTCCTTGCATGTCCCTTTCTTTTCTCCATGAGCCCCAGGCATGGTCTGTGCTGGGTCTGCACCCTCCATCAAGCTGTGGGCACCTCCTTCCCATGGCCTCTTAGTTATTTCCACGGTGTTGGTGAGCTCCAGGCAACTCTTGGGCTGCTGGGCATCCCATGACCCAAGATGATGATGCTGGGAGCAGGGACGGGGGACAATTCCTTGTCCCAGCAGCAAGCTTGCGTGCCTGGGGCTGGGCTGCTGGGTATCCCATGACCCAGGAGGAGGATGATGATGATGATGGGAGCAGGGACGTGGGCTAGTTCCTTGTTCCAGCAGCAAGCTTCCTTGCCCGGGGCTGGTTCGCAGCAGGAAACAATGTGGATTCACCCAGCTACGCCTCAGCTTCCCCAAGCTCCCAGCCTTGCCTGTAATAACAAGTGAGTCCCTGCTTTCCATACAGCTGGGACGGGTGACGCGTGGCTGGACCAGGACGGGGGGGATCCGGCATGAGGAGCAAGACCCCCATGTCCTGCCCTGAGCTCAGCCCTGGCTGACGGAGCCTCTGGGCCAGGTAGGTTCGATCCAGATGTTTTTGTTGGACACAGCCGAAGGCTTTCCTCCTCTTGAGGAAGGATGTAGCTGGGTCTGATATATCTCAGCAGACCCTGCAGATCTTCAGGAGGCGTTTGTTTGCCTCTCATCGCTGCCTGAAATTCTGCCTTGCATCTTCTCGCAAGTAGGATTGGAGATGATTTAGCCCGGGAGCCATCCTGGGGGTTTGGCCAACACCGGAGCGAAGCAAAGCTCCTCCAAGGCCCAGATGATGCTTGGGCACCCAGAGAAGCCCTGCATGCTGGTCCAAGGGCAGAGAAGCATGCCGGTGCCAGAGTGATCCCCATCCGTAGAGCTGGAGGAACCGGTCTTCTTCGCAGGGTGGACCAAGACAAGCCTTCTCCAGCCGCTCGGCCGCGGTTCCGTGCCGGATACCTCTCCAGCGAGCAGGGGTGGCGGAAGCACGGCCAGCGGCGTGTGCATCTTCCTGTTAAACTGCTTAGCTGCAGGAACGATTATACATCAAATAGTTGTGCGCGGGATTAAACCCTCTTAAGTGTGGCTTGGAAATCCTCCCGTAATCCGGACCCAGCTGTAGGAGGGAAGGATGGGCAGCAGGAGCAGAGGGGGTTTATCTGCTGGGAAAGCTTTTTTAACACACACACACACAAAAATCACTTTATTGCAAATTGCATTGAAGAAGCCTTACTTGGGCACTGACCTTGGAGCTTTCCTCTCTGTTGCAGATGAGCCTGATCCCGCCCTCTCCGGTGCCGTCCCAGCCACAGCTCACAGGACCGAACACGGGTAAGTTCCCAAGGGATATCACAGAGCGGGGAGCGCCTGGGAGCTCGTCTCCCCTTGCTAATGGTACTCCAGTTACACAAAGCCCCAAAATATCTCCCTGGCTGTCCCCAGAGAGGGTTGTCCCACCACTGAGGACGTCAGCAGGTCCCTTGAGAGCCAGCCAGCACAGTCCCCTTGCTGCAGAGCGGTGTTGGTTGCTCTAATTAATCTTGTTTGTCCTGCTTCCCAACAAACCACGCTGCTTCTGCCTACCCTAAATCACCCCTCGGAGCCATCCCGGTTCCCGTCGGAGCCATCCCGGTTCCCCTTGGTGCTGCTGGGGCTGTCCCTGCTGCAAGGGAGGGAGAGATGCTGGGAGGTGGCTGCTTGATTTGGTTCTATTGGGTGTCCTGAAGCTGCTAAGGGGTGTCCCAGGCAGTTCTGAGCACCCTGAAAAAGGCAGATTTTGGGGTGCCAGCCCACGGCTCATGCAAGGCAACTGTCCTTGTCCCTTCTTATGGTATTGGGGACCCACACCTGGCTCAGAATCACTCTCTGTCTTAGCCTGTTTAGCAATGCAACCAATGCCCAGCACGTTTTAATGGGCTTATTTTAGTATCTGCTGTCGACTGATCGTTCCTGGGCCAGCGGTTTCCTTAGCGAGTTATTTTTAATAACATTTGCAGGGTTTACAGTGCATATGGGAATCGCATTTCCCTGATATCACGCCACAGACAATGGTGAGCCCGTCCTCCAGTCCGCAGCAATTTCTCATGAGTAAGAATAGGGAAAGGTTTGGAGCCGGGAGGGTGAGTGTGGTGGGGTGGGAGGGTCAGTTCACCCCTAAACCTGGCTTTTTCCAGGAACAAGCTGGAAATAAATAGGTTTAAAAAAAGAAGGAGAGAGAGAGAGAGAGGCAGCGCAAGAACCCTGTGGAACTGGCAGCCCTGCTGCCTCCAACAAAGGTGCTTTGTTCTCCTGGCAGCACCACTTGACCCGTGAGATAGTGTTTTGCTGCCCATGGAGCAGCTCCTTGTGCGAGGTCTCGAGTCACCGGGCTTCTCCCGGCATTGGGCTCTGTGGTCCGGAAGGTTTCTTCCCTAGGGATGGTTTAGCAGGTGGCAGGAGCGGCGATGTGGTTTGCCTCCTGCTTTTGGCCGTGCACCCGTGCCACGGGTGCTGTGTAGAGGGAGAAGGCGGGCATGAAGCTGGCTGTGGAGGACAGAATCTGGGTTGCACCCTTAGGGCAGGGATGGGGATGCGGAGGAATCTTGCCTCGCTCTGCAGTTCGGTGGACGCGTCAAGTCTGCTCGCCCCCAGAGCCAGTATCTGCCAAACCCCCGTGAAGCTGCCATTAGGGCCATCGGGGCTCCCGGGTCTCCTGGGCCCTAGTTCAGAAGCCTAAATGTGGGGATCTGGTACCGCTTGAGGCTCTCTGCTTCCCCACCGAGCCTCTCACCACCCCCACAGAAGGGTCTGAGGCTTTTGTAGATCCTGTCTCATAACTGTTGGTCCCGTGCCAGATGTCTCCAATCCCTCGAGGCGTCTTAGAGAACATCAAGTGCCTCTGTTGCACCCTCACGGCCCTCATCATGTCCTTTCTTATTCCCCGAAAAAGCCTCCAAGCCCGATGTAGAATTTTTAAAACTACCAGGCTGGGACTGCCTGTGGGCGTGCTTCACCCCTCTCTAACACACGACACGTCTTTGGTGCCACAGTGGTACCCACAGCACCCGTCTGGGTGGCATGGGGCCACCCAATCCCACTGTAGAGCTCACCCCGTGGAGGCTTTTATGTTCTCCAGCTGTTTGATGGGGTCTTGCCAGCTTTGGCGTCCTTGCGGAGGGTTTGGAAGAGGATGGAGAGGAACCACTTTGATCCACTGTGACTTGGGGTCTCTGCACAGGGAAGAAAGACTTCCCACCTCTGCTGTGGAGAGGGATCACCCAGGAACTTTCATCTAATCACAGAGACAAACCATCCTTTGGTCCCAGTGACCTTTGGTATGGTCCACATTGGCACTTAAATCCGTTTTTATGCAACTTTGAAGAGCTCATTGGCTTGTTCTTTGGCCTGATAGTGACAAGTGTCATCACCGAGAGTAAATATCCCTGTTGAGCTCGGTAAAAAGGAGGCAATAAGGTGTCCAAGCATCCTGAGAAGTTAGGAGGGGAAAGGCAAGGAGAAGCAGAGAGTGGGGTGGAGCAAGGGGAAGATGACTTCTGGCCCAAGGCAGGAATTGGTGATGTGGTGATGGGAACTCAATGCTCCTGTTGTGCCTGGCATGAACGTGGAAGAGCCACTGTAGGGAACAGATACAGCCGTTGCTGAAACGAGCTTGAAGCAAGCCTAGGAGAAAATGCAGAAATGATTCTAGCCAAGGGAGGGTGGAAAGGGATGGACTCATTTTTGTCCCAAGTCTTTAGTATTTGGGGCAGTATGGAAGTAACCACGAAACCCCCAGCTGGTGTTATGCCATAACACCACGCAGGCTCGCTCTGGTTCTAGGACAACCCTTGTGTAAATGGAAATGTTTGTATTACCCCATTAACCGGTTACTAACTCTCAAAACTTATTTGCAGCTCCACGAATGAAGAGCATTTGGAGTTCAAGAAGGCTTTGTACAGAACAGATGCCAGGAGCTCCCTAGACTTGCGAAACATGACTGTGTCCGGCAGCGTGACCTGGGACACCTCCGCCCTGGAGACGAGAGTGAGCGATGGGAGAGAAGAAAGCACTTTAGAGAGACTCTCTGGCTTGAAGGACTCGAAGGACTCGCGGTGTGTAAAGGAGTCGGCATTCGCCGTGGAGCCCCAGGTTGTAAATACTGTGCAGGTGGATCCTGAGCAACTGGAGAGCGACTCCGAGGACCTGGACGGTGGCAAGGTGGCAGCAGAGACGCCCAGCCCTTGTGCTGGGGCATCGGTTGGCGGCGGGGAAGAGAAGTATCTTAAAAATGAACCAAAGCAACTTGAAGGCCTCAGCAAAGAGCACTTAGATAAAAGTAAGAGGGGAATCCAGAGGGTTGACTGGATTTCTAGACCCAACAAAAGCCCAAGTCCTCACTACAAAGACATAAGTAAGCCGACAGATGTAGCAACCAACTTGCCCTTTCGGGGACAGTCCGTGCGTGAAGTGCCTCCTCCGCTGACTCCGACGGTGTTCAGAAAAACGCTAAACCCTGTCCTTGGCAAGTCCAAATCCCTGGAGAGCTCCTCGTCCCATAGGAAGGGGCTGATGGTCGACTCGGACTTGGGCGAGATCAACCCACTCAACACGGCCGAGTGGACAATCCAGAAGCCGGGTCTTCAGCTCGGCGCGGACCTCACCGTCGGCAAACAGTCCTGGACGGTAAATGCCGAAGACTCGGTGGAGCGGATCCCGTTGATGTCTCTGGAGCCTGCTCCCTGCAGCTCCTACGACATCGAAATGAGGCCCTACGTGTGCAGCGTCTTGTTGGAGGAACAGGGGAAAGAGGAGCTGGGTCCGGAGGAGGACCCTACGGTGTACACCTGCATCGAGTGCAGCATTTACTTCAAGAAGAAGGAACATTTGATGGATCACATGCTTCAGCATAATCGTGGACCAGGGAGGGACCAAGACAGAGATGCTTTGGGAGGGCAGTGTCAATTCTGCTGCAACGAGTGCGGATGGGCCTTTGGAGACCCCACGTCTCTGGAGCAGCACAAAAGGCTCCACCAAGAGTCTAGGGAAAAAATTATCGAAGAGATTCAGAAGTTGAATGAGTTTCCAGACGAAGGCCGGGAAGCCCGGCTGCAGTGCCCCAAGTGTGTCTTTGGCACAAACTCCTCCAAGATCTTTGTCCAGCACGCCAAGATGCACGTCAAGGAGAGGAAGGACCAAGGGGCAAAGAACATGAATCTCTTTGGAAGCGCGGGCAGCGGAGAAATACGGGATAGCCCCGTGCACGGCATCTACAAACACTTCAAACCAAATGAACACATGTCCCTGCAGATGCAGGTACCACCTCACGGCAGCAGCAAAGGGCTCAGCACCTGTATGCTCTGCAGCTTCCCGGCCCCCAACGAGAACATCCTCAAGGAGCATATGAAATACGCCCATTCCCACCTCTCCTGGGACACGGAGGTGTACGAAGATGATCCCAATCAACCGGGAACTAGCAGAGATGCCTACAGCCCGGCCAGGACAGGACGGTTTGCAGAGACTGATTATTTCGGCAAAGCAGACCGGCTTTTCCCTCCGCCTCACCGAGAAAGCACATCGCATTACGAAGGTGTTCACGGTTTTGCCCTAACTCACCCAAGACTTGACAAAAGCAACGGGGCTAGTAAAAAGGACTACCAGACATCAGGGTTTCATGCCAGGAAAGCAGCTCCGTACGCTGCCCCACACAAAAACCTGGGGTTGTCCGGTTTTTCTTCCACTAAAGCTTATTCCCAGTATGCTCTGCAGCAGTTGAAAAAAAAAGCAGCAGCTCAGCACCTTGAAGGAGAAGGCGACGGTCTCAGGAGCCACCCGATGGGGCTGGAGGAGCTCAGGCACAAGTGGATGTTGGCCAGCGACACTGGGAGCATGGAAGAGGAGATCTCCGTAAGCACAGAAATAGATTTGAGCGAGAACAGAGGCATCAAACCCGTCACCATCCCTCAAGCTGCCTTGGACCTCAAGAGGACATTCAGAGACACCTTGAAAGCCACGGACTCTTCGGTAGCTTCGGAGGAGCAGCAGCAGCAGTTGCGGAAGATGGTCCCCATCGTCCTCCTGGAGGAGGTGAACCTGCACCCCAAGGCGACGAAGCGGCCCCGGGGGAAGCCGTTCAAGAAGAAAACAACACTCCCTTCCCGGGAATTCGTGATGGAAGAGCCCCTTCCCTTGGATATGCTCCTGTTGGACGCTCCTCTGGAGGGTCCTCTGGAGCTTGATGACCTCTTGGACTCCGACTCACCCATGCTGAAGAATGAGGAGAGGAAATGTCCCTACTGCCCAGACAGGTTTCACAACGGGATCGGGCTGGCGAACCACGTGCGGGGCCACCTCAACAGGGTGGGGGTGAGCTACAACGTCCGTCATTTCATCTCGGCGGAAGAAGTGAAAGCTATTGAGCAAAAATTTTCCTTCCAAAAGAAGAAGAAAAAAGGTAGTATGTATTCAATTCACCGTGCTTTCTATTTTCTTATTTTAATCGGTGGGGTTTTCTCCTCCCACCGAGAACTGGGTATGTATGGTACTGTAGTCAACCTGAACCGTGGTGGCCACGGCACAACCGGTGGCATGCGGTTGTCTCAGGTGCAACCCCCACCCCCCCACCCCCGGAGGCCTGAGCCAGGGGTTGTAGCGGCGTCGCTGACTGTCTGTCCTTCTTTCCGCAGTTGCAAACTTTGACCCGAGTACTTTCAGCCTGATGCGATGCGAATTCTGCGGAGCCGGTTTCGACACGCGAGCGGGTCTCTCCAGCCATGCCAGAGCCCACCTGAGAGACTTTGGTATTACCAACTGGGAACTCACCATCTCGCCCATTAACATCCTCAAGGAGCTGTTGGCCAACTCATCGGAGCATCCGATGCTGCAAGCGGCGATGGGAGCGGAGCCCTCGTCCCCGAGCCGAGAGAGGGAAGCTCACGGCTTCGTGCCTCGCAAGAGCATGACACCCATGTCCGAGTGCAGCATTCCACGGTCTCCTCTGTCCCCGTTCCCCCCGTCCTGGGGAGATGAGTCCCTGCAGTCCTACAGAGATGGTAAGTGTTCCGCGAATGCCCTGTGGAAGCCAGAAACCCTTTTGATAGCCCCAAATCATCACGTCCTGCTGAACAGAGCCTCGCTGGAGGAGGGGTATTTACAGGGAAGGGTTTAATCGGCATAACCTGGTGGTGGTTTATCCAGCTCCATCGTTGGTGCTCTGGGTCTTGTGAAATCTGATGCTGGTTTAGGGCAGGTGGATGGAGATGCTGGCAGGTGAAAGAGTCGGGCGGTGCGGTCTCTTGAGGGATGGATGGAGGGGTCGCATCCCACCAGGGAGCTGTGCTTTGGACGTTTGGGCTTTGCTGGAAAATGTCGCGTTTAGGAACGAGGTTTCCATAGGGGAAACGCCTAAAGCTTTGCAAATCATGGGGCAGAGAGTGGCTGGAGGGAAGGAGAAGAGCGTGGTCGCTGGTACTGGTCTGGCCTGGCAGTGCTTGGCCATGCAGAAGGCAGGATGCGACCTCTGGCTTGGGGGAGCTGTGTTCACCCCTCAGCTGCTTATTTTCCATAAGTGGTATGTTACCGTGGTGGGAAGTGTAAAGGGTCCTTGCCAAATGGATTTGCGTCTGAACTCGTCGCCCTCCATCAGAGGAGCTCCAAACTATTCAGACAGGATTATCTATTCCAGAGCAGAGCCCGTCCCAAACAGCTTCCGGGTTTCTTTTGCAAGGCTCCAAAAAAACTGAATTTGCCCCAAAAAACTTGGCAACGTACCATTCTGCCAAAGACTAAAAACTTGCTCGTGCATTAGGAAAAACAACCACCTACAGACACCTGGTGCTACTGGAAGCGTCTTGGAGTCCCTGAAGCAGCTTTTCGTTAGGTTCTGCTCAGCCTAATCCTATGTTAGATACAGCCCTGCGGCGAGAAGCTATCTGTCTTTAATTGAAATATCAAAGAGCCTGTAATCCTGGCTCTCCAGACTGTTCCACATGCCTGGGACGCTCTTTGGAAGGAGTCTTGAGCGTAACGAACACAAATTAAAATACGAACAAACCCAAACTCTTTTTTTTCTTGGCATGGCAGACCTTGGAGGATGAATAGCTACCAGCCCGGGGCGGTGGTTGATGCCAATGAGAGGCGTTTTGGAGGGCTCAGCTGGGTTTCTGCTGCCAGTGGCTGGATGCTCCTGCTGACTGTGACTATCGCTCGGCAATTTTTACGTCTCCTGGTGCCCAGATTTCACTGGCACTAAGCCGTTATAGATAGCGCTGCTGTTTTAAAAACTAGGGCTTGGGTATTTTGTAGTTAAGAAGGGTGGAAAGTATCTTGGTGAAGAAAGAGTGCGGCCACCTTCGGTAACAACCACTCATCGGAGAAGAGGTTAATGCAGTTCTTAACACGGCAAATCTAATATCAAATGTCCCCAGTGTGAAGTTTTAGGAAAAAAAAAAAAAAAAAACGGGTCATGTCTTGAAATACTATCTTGCTTATCGGTTCGGGCAACGTCACTCAAGTTTTCTTCAGCATGTGATGTTGGCCCGGGGCTGGGAACTTCTCCTGCTCCTTGCTGTGCCCATCTCCAGTTGCCTTGAAATGCTGGTGGGTGCTTGGTGGGAGAAATCGGGTCAGGAATTGTCCTTTCAGTTGAATGAAAGCTTGATTTCGGTCTGCTTCAGCGTTGTATTTAAACCCAGATAAGGCTGAGGATGGACACGTGGGATGAGCGGAGGGTGAGCATGACCTGCACAAGAGCAAGAGCTCAAACACCCCCTTCAGCAGCACTCCTGGATTTAAACTCGCGTGCTCTGTATTCCATTACGAGTCATGTCTTTGGGGGACAATGCCAAGAAAACGGGTAAATTTGGAAAGCTTAAAAATCCCCGGCCCAGCAACCTGTTGTGTAACCAAAGCATGCACAGCGGATCACGTGGAGATAGCGATCGGTGGACGGCTTTTGTATTTAAATCCAAGCCTGAAGTCTCTTAGTTACGCTCCCAAGCTCATGGAGACGACTTGCCATGAGTCAAAACCCTCCTTGTTTTGCTTCCAGCCCGAAACGACGCTTTCAGGGCGCTCTGGCTTCGTGCTGAAAGTATCTGTTGCAACCGATTTAAGAACGAAGCGGTGCCCATTGCGTTGCAATATTTATTTAACTCTTGCTCTGGGTACGGCTACGGGGAAGCAGCTGAGCAAACAGTGAAGCGGGTTTGGAGACCGGGGGATGCTGAATCTGCAGCCGGGAGGATTTTAGCCGGGTTTTTTTTGTTGTTTTTTTTTTTTTTTTAAAGCCCACTTGTCCCCATGTCTCTTCAAATCACTCATGAGATGTGCGAGAGCTCGAGTGACCCGCCTGCTTCTGCGTGGGTCTTTGCGGCCGTGCTAAATCCTCGACCGCTGCTCCCAGGCTGGAGCAAGGAGCTGCCTTAAGGGCACCTGCTTAGTGTTAACATCCTCTGCTCGTGTTTTATGCTAATTCTGTAACTTACAGAGGGTTTTAAGCAACATAAACGAGATAAAGGCTGTTAGCAAGTTATAGTGGCAGGAGGATCTCGTGAACAGTCGGTGGTGGCACCGCACCAGACCTGGCGACGTCTCAGCCGGTGGCTCTGTGTCGCGGCGCCGGCAGCCCCGTGCCGTGGGAGCAGCGATGCTACTCGCGCTCCGGGACGATGTCACAGCTCAGCATCTGCAGGCAGCTCTCCGCAGACAGCTTCCTGCTTCCTTCCTCTCCACTTCCAGACGCGTGAACTGCCAGAAGGTCTCCGCCGGCTTTGCAAGATGCCTCTGGAGCTGTTAAGAGCTAAGAATATCGGTAGACCCTTAACTGAAACCTTCTGTCGCGGGGGCAGGCAGGGAGAAATCCCCTTTTCGTGGAACGTTTCGTGAACCGTTTTCTGCGCTGGCTGCGGTTCGTGGTTTCTAACGAGGCTGCAGTGGGAAATGAAGGTGGAGGATTCAGCTCTGGGTGTCGGGAGATTGATTCGATGAGCATGGTGGTGTGCTCTCTGTTTTTGGGCTTGTAACCAAATCACCACAAGACCTGAGCGTCTCGGTCCTCTTGGGGTGAAGTCTCCCTTCCCGGAGCTGCTCGCAGGTGGGATGTGAAGAAGACATGAAGAGCGGCGTTGGGAAAGGGCTGTGGGTTTAACACACACTCACTCTCTTGCTGGTCTCGTACTCTTGGCTGCTTGTTTAAAAATGAAAAAAAAAAAAAACCCTCTTTAAGCAAAACTAAAAGTCAAAGGGAGGAAGTAGGTGTTTGGGTCTGCGGCGAGAACTTGAACTTGGCTGCGCTGGTTGTTTAGATGGGAGCGTGTGTGGCAAAAACAGGATGTTTTGAGATACCGGGGGAATCTCAGAGGTTACCTGTTCCCTCCCGCTGCTTCCAGGCAAGTCCATGGTACTTAAACCAGCCTGAACTTGGCTGCTCCGGGCTCTGATGGAGACTCCACCACCGCCCTCGGCACCCACGCTGCCATCACCAGTCCTCACCTGTAGAAAGCCGATGGGGTCTTTGGTATTTTTAGTGTCTAAATCCATTGCTGTTCATTTGACTCACAATAAGCCAAGACAACAGTTTATGCTCTTCTGTAGACCCAGATCTTTCGATCTCCCCTTTTTGTATGATTTTAGACCCTTGATCGCTTGTGATTCCCTCCCCGATATGTCTGAACCCTCCCTGAAGTGCCGTGCTCAACATCGGACACGTCTCGGCTGCAGTGCTGTGGAGAGCAAGAGGGTTATCCCGGCTCCTGCCCATCCCAGGACAGGCTGTGACGTAGTGGGGGTTGCAACATTCATTCTGGTTTGGTTTTGAACAGCTTAGAAGTCTGAAAACTTTTTTTTTTTTTTTTTTTTTTTCCCCCCACCCTTTTCTGTGGAAACGCTGGCTCCTGAGCCGTCTCCAGCTGTCCCTGGGGAGTTGGTGGCTTCTCCAGGCAGGTCCCTGCACTCAACAGTGGCTTTCCCTGTATGTTGTGACGGGCAAAGGTGTGTCCTGCTGCTGCAACCGCCTCCTTAAAGCCTGGCTTGGCTCGTTAGCGAGGCTGTTTGTGTATCTCCTGGCTCCGAACCTATTGGCAGCCACCTCGGAGAACACGTGGCACTTCTTGGCAGGCGTTGGGAAGTGTTAGGCAATTGCATCCTCCTCAAAACAGCTTGCAGTTCTCCTTCCTTGTAGCCTGCCTCACCTTGCTCTGTCCCCTGGACTGCTTCGCAGGGTTGGCACCATCATCCTCTGTTCTTCTCCCCTTTTTTTTCCCCGGATTTAACTCCCTGTAGTCTCTCTTACTGTCCCAAACTGCAAGGTCTTCTGCTAGACCTAGATTTCTCTTCTCAATCTGTTCCCCTGCAGCACTAGTGACGTTTCATCCAGGAAGAGGAGTAAACGTGCGTTTGCTGGTTGACCTTCCACCCCACGCAGTCTTTCCTTCTGGAGTGCATCCAATGTAGCGTGGGTTTTTAGGAAGGGGAGAGGGTCGGTTGAATGGCACGGGCTCAGGGAATGATTTCCCAACTGCTCTGTCTGCTGCTTGCTTGTGTTGAGCCCCCAGATGAGGACTCAGAAGTGGGGCTTGCCCCTACCATATCCAAGGTCCTGCCTTGGCTGAAGAGTGTCTTCTCCCTCTGTAGAGCATAATATTCAGAAACATTCTTAGCATTTCCTGGCTTGGAAGGGACCACGAGGATCATCAAACCCAACTCCCCACTCCACACAGGGCAATCTAGAAGTTAAACCCTATATCTAAGAGTGTTCTCAAATGCTTCTGGAACACCAGCAGGCTCGGGGCCCATGACCTCATCCCTGGGGAGCTTGTTCCAGTGCTTGACCACCCTCTCTGTGAAGAACTCCCTTTCCTAACGGCCAATCTGAACTTCCCTTGATGCAGCTTTAAGCCGTTCCCTCGTGTCCTTCTACCAGACACCTGAGAGAAGAAATCAGCACCTCCCTCTCCGTTCCCCATCACGAGGAAGTTGTAGACATCAGTGAGGCCACCCCTCAGGCTCCTCTCCTCTAAGCTGACCAACCCTGGTATCCTCAGCCGCTCCTCACAAGCCCTCTACTCCTTTCACCATCTCCGTTGCCCTCCTTTGGACATGTTCTAATACTTTTATGTCCTTCTCAGACTGTGGAGCCCCAAAGCGCCCACAGGACTCAAGGTGAGGTCACACCAAGACGTGGGACAACCACATCTTTCAACCAGTTTGCTATACTGTGCCTAATGCACCCCAGGATATGGGTGGCCCTCTGCGCCATGAGGGCACATGGCTGACTCCCGTTGAGCTTCCCATCAACCGAGACCCCCAGATCCCTCTCTGCAGAGCTACGCTCCAGGACATGTGGAGAACAGAGCTCTCCTTTCAGCGGACAACGAGGGAAAAAGGGACAGGGTGTGAGTGTTAGGGGCTCCAGAATTGATGTTAGGGCTGTTCAGGGGGAAACCTGGTGTGGTCTGCTCAGAGATATAAGCGGGCAGAGACCCCACAGCCGCTTTGATTCCTCCCCCCACCTCTTTTTATCCAGGATGTGCGAGCCAGCGTGGCCCGGGCCAGAAGGAGCCCGTGATTTTGTGGTGCCTGGGGTGGGGACAACCACAGCCCGAGCCTCAGCACAAGGGGCTGTGGAGAGGCTGGAGGAGATCAGAAGGGGAAGGCTCTTCCACCAGCACAAGTAGGGCTGGAAGAGCATGTTTATTGTAGATTTTATGGGGTTTTTCAAGCCTCATTTCTTCCCAACACTTTGACTTGAGAGTGAAGAGCTCGGCGCAGCTCAGCAGCGGCTCCAATTTCCATTCCGACCTTTGCTTCCTCTGGTTAATTGCGGTTGCCCTCCGCGAAGGAATTGAGATGTTTGTGGATGTGGCCTTTCGTCCCCCTTTCCGTGGAGGAGCACGCCTGCGTGTCCCGTGGCAGCTGCGTTAATCGCAGATGAACGGAGGTTAGCAAAACCTTCTGGAGGTCCGTACCTGACCCCGGCTGCCAGCAAGGCCAACTTCAAAGCCAGGTCAGGTTGCTCAGGGCCGTGTCTCGTCGAATTTGGAGAGGCTTGGAGGTACCACCACCTCTCTGCTGGGTTAACATGCCCTGAGGACCCTCCTCGTGTTACGGTTCTTGGGTCACGCTCTCCTTTTGTGTCGGCCTCTCTGATTTTCCTCCCTGTGTACTCGTTCTGCGCTCACCCGCAGCCTGACCTACTTTCCACCGTCTTTGATTCCTTTCTTGAGTTCCAGGTTATTGAAAAGCTCACATTGGCCTCCTGCTTCCCTTCCCTCCTTCCCCTGCATGGGGATAACATGGGCTGTTGCCCTTGATACTGTCTCTTCTCCTGGTCTCTGAAGATTTCTGATGGTAGGCAGCGCCGCAGGGAGGCTGGATGTCGGTTTTTAGCCTGAATTTGAGCTCCGTTTTCACCGCTGCTGATCTATGGCCACAGGAGACAGCGTGAAATCTCTCAGCCAGGTCTTCCAGCACAGTAATCGTAGAGTGAGGATCCCTGGGGACACCGCTCGAAGGCAGATGGTCGCAATAACCTATTTCGGTCTTGGCAACCAAGGATAGAAATTGTCCCTTTCCCTTTCCTAATGTTTTTGGGAGACCCTGGCTTGTAACTGCTGGAGAAGGGAATGTTGGGGGGGGGGGGGAACGACCCCTGAGCTGGGATGACCCGGGGATACCCATGGGTGCTGCAACCACGGCGGGTTCAAAACCAGCCTCATGGCCATATCCGCATCCCAGCAGGATATCAGCGGAGAAAGGAACAGCATCTATTTCTTCTATTTCCCCTTTCTCCTTTAAATTTCAGTGAGCTCCTGTGCCTGCCACAGCGATTCCTCATGACCTCCTACTCCTGATGTTGGTTTTTCTCCAGTTCTTTTAAGCCAAGGAGAGGGTTTTATATCTTACGCTCCAGTAGAGAAAGAAGAGAGGAACTTTAGGTGCAGTTTATTAGTAGCCTGTCCTGCTCGGCAGAGCCAGCGAGGGGAAGTGCTGTGTTTAAAACGATTTGATAGCTCAAAAGTGCAACAGAGAGCTGGCAAAACCCCCTTGGCAAGGAATCGGCTCGCATAGAGCTCTGGACGCTGTAGGCTGGCCAGCAAAGACAGATGCTTTCATCCTCACCCCAGACAGAGCCCGTTAGCAAGCCAGCCATCAGGCAGTCCTGCCTGTCCTGGCGTTGCCTGTACCCCTTGTTGCCTTTGCTGGATCTTCTTCAGGAAGATTTGGCTCACATTTGGGGAATTATTTTTACAGACCTTGGGGCAAAGCTGAGCTCCGCAGCTTGGAAGCGGCACCGGCTGCTCCACAGATCATCCCCTGAGTCCAGGTTAAAGCAGCAGGTTATCCAACCGGAGCCCTTTTGCCAGGTGCGACGGGGTTGTCGGCCACTACGAGGGGCTTTTCTCTCCCCTCTTCTGAGTGTGGCTTGTTGAGAATTAGCGTGAGGATGTTTCATGGGTGTTTGAGGACTCGTGAATCTCTGTGCTACCCCGCAGATGTGAGCACGTGTCACCTCAGCACCTGAAAGCTGCCAGGGTGAGACCCTCCGTGTTGTCGCTGCACGGAGACTGAAGCCCCTGGGGACCTCTGGTTACTGCTGCAGGCTTTGAAACTCCCTGAAAATGTCAGGATTTGGCCCATCGTGGCTTCTTTAACCTCACAGAAACTGGCGGTAGATGGATTAACCCCCTACCACCCCTTTTTAAGCTGTCTTGCGATGCAGAAGTAAGTAGGAATTTGAACCTCCAAAGCTTCCCCATGCTGAAAAACGAAGTGTCTGGTGTGGGTCTGGTTTTGTTTTAGCGGTGGCTCTCGTGGGCTGTCTCCTTTTCCCCCACTGCCTCTTCTTGGTTCGGTTTTGTTTACGCACTCTGGGAATGGCAGGTGGGTTTGCCATCGCACGTGGGTTTTCTTGGGGTAATTACAGACCGAATTTGCCAGCTTTGAGTGTGTGTTTTCAACTCGTAAGCCCAGAAACTGTAAGGAAATGCTTGTGGCCATGCTGGGACTCTGCTTGTCCTTCCCCAGGGAGGTGAGGAGGAGGATGGAGCTGAGCAGAAGCCATCCAAGGTAATGATTACACGCTCTGTCTTTCTGTATTTCTATTTTGGGCTCCGTAAGTAACTTTTATTCACCCGTGAACTCCTTCGGTTAGAGCCGGCTTCCTCACCCTGATGTGCCCAGAGTGGATGGGGATGGTTCCTGCGGGGATCGGTCCTCGCTGCTGAGGTTAACGGCCTGCGCTTGTTACGGTTCCTTTGCGATCCAGGTGGATTTTGTTTCCCAATCCGGGTGGATTTTGGTTTCCTACACGTTTCCACCACGTTTCCTTCTCCTTGTCTTCACGCTGCGCTCCTGCAGTGTTTCCCTTTTCCGATAGGACTCATTGCCGCTCTTCGCCTCAGTGCATGGCTGCGTCTCCCTTCGCAGGGCTTGCTCTCTCTCAACACCCGCTGTAATTTTGGAATAGCTTTTGTTGAAAACCCGGAGTTCTCAGCCAGTTCCGGTAGGGCTGGTCGGTTCGTTTAGGAACGGGGCTTTCGGGGAGACTTTGCTGCCGTTGCCTCTGTCCCCTTGGGTCTGAATCCGTCCTCGGGCGTTATTTGTACCCCCTGCTTTAAGGAGAGGTGGCAGTGCCTTAGGAGATGGCCGATGTCCCCGTATCCCTCCTCTGGACAACAAATTGCTTCTCTTTTGCTTTTTATTGAAGTGGTTTGGAATAGAAACCCCTGGGGCTGCGGTGGCGGGGGTAAGAATGGGACAGAGAAGGCTTTGGGTGGCCTTTTCCATCTCGGTGGGTGTCCGGGTGGTCCCGTCCTCTGGGTACGGGGCTGTTGGGATGGGGACACAGCCCCGTTAAGTGAGGGGCAGGTTGAGGGGAGCAGCCAGGCCCCATGGCTGGGCCCGGAGGTGTGAGGGGAGCCATGGAAGGACACGGACCCTGGGGCTGGGCCTCGTCCCGTACCCCGAGCTCAGGCCCCATGGAGGACTCGTGGCGCCAGGGTGAGAGCTGAGCCCCGGGAGACCTGGGGCACATCGATCCCGGGGCTGAGCTGGACCTGGGCCCGGGGGCCTTGTCCGGTAAGCGGAGCCCAGGCCTGGGCCTCGCACCCCGCCATGGAAGTCCCTCTTCCTACCCCACCCCGCTCGATCGCTCGGCGCTCCCCTTTCCTCCCTGTCGCCACCTCCCCGCACGCCTCTGCTAGCCGGGGTGCCGATTGCTCGGCGCTCGGCCTCCCGCCCCGGCGGCGGGTCCCCCCCCCCCCCGCCCTCCGCTTTCTCTCCGTTCCCTTACTCGGCGCTCGCCCGCTCGCCCTGGCGGGCGGGCGCGCGCCGGCTCGGCGCTCGGCCTAACGGCCTGGCGGCCGCCCCGCATGTGCCGGAGCCAAGATGGCGGCCTCCACCTCCTCGCAGCCCAAAGTGACAAAAGCGGCGGCGGCGCCGCGACCCCGGGACCGGGACCGGGGTGGGGACGGCGAACCCGAGCCCGAGGCAGCGCCCGAGCCGGGTGAGCTCCTTTTTTTTATCGCCGACCCCGCCCCGCCCGCGCCCGGGCCCACCCGCGGCCCACCCCCCCACTCCAATCCCCCCCCCCCCTTCCCCTTCCACCCCCATCCTCATCCTCTTCCCCCCACGGGCCCGACCCCGGGGGTCGCCGCCGGTTCCGGGCCCGGTTCTGACAAGGAAAGGGAGGGGAAAGAGAAGGAAGAGCCGGCGAGAACCGCTGTCGCCGAGCCGCCGCCCTCCTTTGTCCGTACCCCGGCCTCGCTTTGTCCCCTCACGGGCCCCCCCCCCCCCGGATCCGGCCTGTCCCGCTTAAAACGGCACGCGCCCGGTTCCTGTCATCGCTGGGGACGGGATGGGGGGGGACGGGGACGGGGATGAGGTTGGGGGGGGGTGGAGAGCTTTTCCCCTCCTCCTCGCCCCCCTGGGGTGGAGGGTTGGGGGGGAGGGACGGGACACACGACACGATCCGGTTGGGGGGGGGGGGGAGGGATGTAAATCCCGGCTGTGCCTTAGGGACCACCCCGGGGTGGGAAGTGATGCCCGGTGAGGCCGAGGAAGCCCCCAGCCCGCCCCCGGGCCCGGGCGGGGCTGCCGACGCCGTCCCCGTCCCCCCCTCCCCGCAGGGAGGTGGCACCATCCCCGTCCTCACCCCCGCAGGGAGGTGCCACCTTCCCTGTTCCCCTCCCCGCAGGGAGCTGTCACCTTCTTGTCCCACCCCCCCAGTAGGGAGCTGTCACCTTCATGTCCCACCCCCCAGCAGGGAGCTGTCACCTTTATGTCCCCGTCCCCCCCCAGCAAGGAGCTGCCACCATCGGTGTTCCCTTCCCCACAGGGAGCTGCCACGATCTGTCCCCCCACTTCCCGCAGGGAGCTGTCACCATCCATCCATCCTGCCGCAAAGAGATGCCACCTTTATGTCCCTGTGTCGTCCCCCCACCCATCCCAGGGAGCTGCCACCTTCGTGTGTGTGTCCCCCCCAGAGAGCTGCCACTGTCCCCTATGAGGGAGCTGCCACCATCTCCCCTCCTGCAGGGAAATGCCACCATCCTCCCCCCAAGCACCCCCAAATCCCTCTGGCAGGTCACCGCCGTCCCAGCGCCGTGTCACCTGCCACCGGGATGGGTGTCCCCCTCTAAAAGCACCCGCCAGCCCCGTGCAGAGCCCCCTTCTCTCCCATTCTCCCTCTTGAGCTCTCCGGAGCAGCCTAAACCTTCGCGTCATGAAGCCACCTCCTCACACTGACCTCCCTCGTCCTCGTTATCCGCCCTCGGGGGCTGATGATATTTTTCTCTTGGCAGTCCTGGCTCCGGAAGAGGAAGAACTGGTGGCCATGGAGGTGGGTTCACCCCCTCTCCCGAAAAAAAGCGCTCCTGCCGGGCAGCTGGATCAACCCCCCACCAGGATAGGGACCAAACTGTCTCCTGAGCCGCCTGGGAGCAAACCAGAGCCTCAGGACTCCAAAAGTGAGTATTTTGCCTGGCTTCTTGTCGTCTCCGACAGCCAAGTGCTGGGTTTTTGCTGCGAGGAGAGAATGGGGAGCCTGGCAGGCATTTGTTTAACCCGATCCAGGAGGATTTTTAGGTCCTTTTGCTTAATTAATCCTCTAATTATAGGAAGGTGGCCGTGTTGTACTCCGATATCGCTGGTTTACGTCGCTTTTCTTTCCCTGGCACCAGCAGCTTTCCAAAGGTCGCTGGGACTGACTTGCACTCCCTGTCCTCCTTAAAGCACCTCAATCAGTCCTTCATCTCCTAGTTAACGACGTTCCCCTAAAATGATCACTTTGAGATCCCTCTCCCTCGCTGGCTGGGCTTTGGAGCCTGCCTGTGGCTCACCAGTTGCAGGCAAGGCTTCCAAAAACACTCAGGAAAACAGCCTCGAGTGGGAAAAACGGCTTCCTTCCATGTTAGAGCAGCGATCCTTGTTCTCCCACGGCTCTGCTCGCTCTTCCCCGCTTTATTCCTGCCCGCGCAGGGATGCACGGAGCATCTTAACGTTGAAAATTAGGGTTGGGGGTGTTAAAAATCCCTTGGGAGCATGGCCAGACGCTGCTCCTTGTGCATCCTGCCACAGCCGTGCCCTGATTTTCTTTTTTCTCTCTTTTTCTTTCTCTTTTTAGCCCAGAACCTTACGACGTGCGAAGTATGCGGCGCCTGCTTCGAAACCCGCAAAGGCTTATCCAGCCATGCCCGTTCTCACCTGCGGCAACTCGGCGTAGCCGAATCGGAGAGCAGCGGGGCTCCCATCGATTTGCTTTATGAACTGATGAAGCAAAAAGGCAAACCCGACGGCAGCCCCATGTCTCCAACCCTCGGCAAAAAATCCGGTTCCCCCAAAGACGCCACCACCGGTTCCCCTCGACCCACACTCCTGGCGCTCGGCAAGGCCGGCGATCGCCCGCCAGATGGTCCTGTTAATAAAGCCATCAAATCCCCTCCCGGCTTCTCAAAAAATCTCTCGCAACCAGGATCCCCCATCCTTAAGAAGGTGCCGCCCACTCTTTCGGGGTCCCCGTCTCCAAAAAACCCGGAGGAGAAGAGCTCCAAGCTCTCGCTGAGCCCTCTGCAGAGCTCCCCGAAAGCACAGTGGCCGCAGGCGGATGAGGAAGGACCCCTCAATTTAAGTGAGTTTCTTTTTTTTTTTTGTTGTTTCCATGTTTCCCATTCAGCTGAGGGCCGGGGAAATCCCCGGCTTCTCCCATCCTGCTTCTGCCAAGCCAGGCATCCCTCGGCAGCTGGGAGGGCGCAGAGCTCGGTGGAGGAGCTGGTGTTTGGTAACGGCCATGCTGAGGAGATACGTGCCGCTCGGTTGCAACCGTCGGAGGGGACGGTCTTCCCTGAGTGGGCAAACGGGGATTCCCGTCGGGATTTCAGGAAAACTACTGGCTTTCTGCCCTCTGAGCTCTTCACATCTCCCTGCCTTGCTTCTCTCACCTCTTTCGGCTCTGCCGGGCTGTGGTTCGGCTGGCGTGGAGCACCCTCCTGCACCGCGGCTCGATCCAGCACAGCCGTCTCCCTCTTCCCGATGGAGCGTGGTGGGTTTGGCTAGCGTCAGCCCGTTCCCCGCTGCCATTTCCAGCATCAGATGCGCTCGGAGAGGCGCTGCCGTGGCTCTTGGGACCGCAGCCCTGGTGCCGCCGTGTCCCTCTTTGTCCCCAAGCTCCGTCGGTGACTTATTCCGACACCTTGGGACCAAAATGGTTTTCCCGGCAGCAGCCGGCTCTTGCCTCCTTCTCCCAAAGCACCGTGTCCTGCTGGGAACTTCTTCATCAACAGCTCAAAGGGCTGTTTGGCTTCTCTGGCTCGTTAGTTCTTTGTCCTCGTTACTGGGCTTGCCTGGCGAGCCTGTCCCACTGCTGGCAGCACCAACAGTCACTTCATCTTCCCCGGTGGGAATCGCGGGTGCGTTTGGGGGTCGTTTGATGTGATAAAGCGGAAGACGGCTCCCTAACGTTTGCTCTATCCACTCCTTCCTTCGTTGCAGGAGTGGCTTTAAGACCTGATATCCTTCAAAATCCCCATGGCTGGGGATTTCCTAACCCTGCCAGGTTTCTTGGAGCCGTAGGGCTATAAAATTGCTCCATCCTGGCTACCGTCTCGCTTTTCATAAGCTGAAAAGCTCTGGGATGGCAGAGTCGGATACTGGTGGGTGGCGGGACAGACTCTGTAGCTGGAGGATGCACCCGTGGGTTTGCCGGAGCAGAGACACTCTCTGGGTGCTGCTCCTCCACCATTGACAGAAGATGCAGAGTTTGGCCCCGGCTTTTCCTCGCAGCCCTTTTAAAGACTTGGAGCAGCAACAAAAAAGTACTTTATGCCTGTCTCGTAGCCAGTGCCGTAATTCCTCTTTGTTAGGGCTGCCAGCTAATGAAGCCGTAGGAGCAGATGAACTCTGGTCTGGCTGCTCAGCTTGACATGAGCAAAGTCTCCGGCACGCTGCAGGCTGCAGCGGCTGACAGATCCCTAGTCGCGGCACAAGGAATCGGCCGATCTTCTCCCTCCTTCCCCTCTGCTGGCCAAGAAACTGAAGCCGTGGCTGTGCTGGCTCTCGGCCGGGGCCGGTCTGTGTGGTGAGCAGGGTTTTGGCTGCCGCGATGCCTCTGCTCCATCTCTGTAGGCCCCTTCTTGGTATCACTTCAGCGGCGCCCAAAATTCTGACTTTGGTTAGAAATTACCACCCTGGCCTCCCTGGTGAGCAATTTCCACTGGCAGAGACAGCAGCACGGTGCCCGGGAGCGGCTGGACAAGTCCTGCCTGCGCCAATCTCCCCTGCACCTGAAATTATCCTGCTCGAGTCTCCCTTGCTGTGCGGGTTTAAGCCGCTGGCATGGTTTTTCCCCAGTTCCAGGCAGGGATCTACCTTGATTTCTCCATCCCGACACAGCACCGATGGTTTCTCCCTTCCCCTCCGCAGCCGGAGGGCAGACAGGGACGAGGGAAGTTAATGTTTCTCCTCCAGAATATCGTGTGGCTCAGGGTGCAGCTTGGATTTGGTGGTAAAAACTCTTCCAGCTTCGTCTTCCTCCTCCTCTTCATCAGTGTGCTGGGAATCGGCACTTACTGGAGGCAGGAGATGCCCCCGCTCGAGGGCCAAGCGTCCAGCACCGGGATTAGCAGGGACGCATTTGGTTTAGGCACACGGTGTTCGTCCCGGTGCCACCGGCCCCGTGGTGTCTTCATCCAGAGCCCTTCCTCCTCCCCGCAGCGGCTGGGCTTGGACGCTGCGGCGTGAGCGAGACTTGCCGCTTCCCACGGACGCGAGCGGGGAAGGGACACGAGTGTCTGCGTTATTCCAGCACTCCGGGCCACGGCTCTTCCATCGGCCCCACCGGGAAGCCCTCTAGCTCCCCACAACCCCCGGCCGTTACGTTTTCCTGCGGTACCCCGATGCGTTCGAGCCTGCTTCTGATTTCGGGCAGGGATTGGTTTTGCCGCTGTGGGCTGCGTCCGTCTGTCCTGTCTGTCCATTGAGCCACGCTGGTCTTTCTTCTCTCTCTCTCCCTCCCCCTCCCCTCTCTCTCTCTCTCTCTCCGCAGCCTCGGGGTCGGAGCCGGTGCGAGATATCCGCTGCGAGTTTTGCGGCGAATACTTCGAAAACCGCAAAGGTTTGTCAAGCCACGCTCGATCCCACCTCCGGCAAATGGGGGTGACCGAGTGGTACGTCAACGGTTCGCCCATCGACACGCTACGGGAGATCCTCAAACGGAGAACCCAACCGCGGAGCAGCGCCTCGAATCCTGCCGGTCCCGGGCAAAAAGCCATGGCCAAGACCCTCTTGGGCAGCATGGGATCCTTGGAGCCGCGCGGTCCCGGAGAGATTCACATCCCCACCCTCCCCAAGAAGGTCCAGCAACCCGGCAGCCCCATGGGGCAATCTCCTACCTCGTCCCCACCTCCCACCGCCCGGAAGATGTTTCCAGGCCTTTCTCCTCCCTCCTTGCAGAAGAAACTCAAACAAGATCAACTGAGGGTGGAAATCAAGCGGGAGATGATGTCGGGAGGACTCCACGGAGAACCTCACCCGTCCGACCGAGCCTGGTCCCCGCGGGAGGAGATGTCTCCCTTGAACCTCTGTAAGTGAACGGCTGTCACCTTCCCTGCTCAGTCTGTGGGGCCGAGTGGGACCGCGTTCCCTCGGGGACAGGGACACGGGGGTCCGTCTCGCTTCAGGAGGGGCTGAGGGCTCTCTCCGGTGTTTTGGGGGAGCCCACGTCACCTTCTGTGGGCCGTGGTGTCGGGGAAACCCTCGCTGTGGCTGGGGAGGAGCAGAGAGGGGGGATGTTAAGCACGGTCCTTCTCCCTGCCCCGACCCCGCGTCTCTCTCCGCAGCCTCCCGAGCCGACCCGGTGCGAGACATCCGCTGTGAGTTTTGCGGCGAATATTTCGAAAACCGCAAAGGTTTGTCGAGCCACGCTCGATCTCACCTCCGACAAATGGGGGTGACCGAGTGGTCGGTCAACGGTTCGCCCATCGACACCCTCCGGGAGATCCTCAAGAAGAAATCCAAACCCTGCGTTATCAAGAAAGAACCCCACGCCTCCAGCATCGAACCCCCTAAATCTATCGGGGAGGAAGGGACGGACCCCAAGTCCCCTGGAAAAATCCTGCAGGGCATGGCCCTGCCTCCCCTGGGCGGACGGACGGGGAAACCCAGCCCCGGCAGTTCCACCTTGAACCGGGAGATCTCGTTGTCGCCTCTCACCAGCAAACCCCAGGGCGGTTTCCTGACGCCGTTGTCTGCCAAGCGGCCGTTACAGGACGATCGGTTGGGTCCTCACGCCGAAGTCAAGCACAAGGCGTACATCCAGACCGAGCTGCCCTTCAAAACCAAGTCCGTGCACGACAAACCCGCGCACACGTGTAAGTGGGGGATGCGGGGAGGGAAAAACGCGGTGTAACCCCCCCCGCCGACACCGCTCCGGGATGTCGATCACGCGACGGGGTGGGCACGGGGAACCCCCAGCCCCGTGCTGGGAAGGGTTTTTGCCTCCTGGGGATGCAGAGCGGGGTGAGGGGAGCGGAGGTTTGGGGTCGTTGCTTTTCCCCGATCCGAATTAGCTTGGCTTCCTGGAGACCACCAGCCCCCCGCGACGGGGCCGGGGGATGTTTCTGGAGCTGAAAAATACGGGGAATTTCGATCCCACGGAGAACCCGCCTCCGTGCAGAGCCGGCGTTGACGGGGGGGGGAACCGGCTCCGTGCCGCGTCCCTGCCTTCTTCGCCCGCTCACCCCCAGCCCGGCGCGTTTCCCCCCTCACCCCAGCCAGCGAAGCCTGCTGCGAGCTGTGCGGCCTCTACTTCGAAAACCGCAAAGCCTTGGCCAGCCACGCGCGGGCGCATCTCCGGCAATTCGGTGTCACCGAATGGTGCGTTAACGGTTCGCCTATCGAGACCCTCAGCGAATGGATCCGACATCGACCCCAAAAAGCCGGCGCTTACCGTAGCTACATCCAAGGCGGACGACCCTTCACGAAGAAATTCCGGAACTCTTCGCACGCCCGGGATCACGACGGCGGCGCTCGACGAATGCCGCTCAGCCTTCAAGCCGGCGGCGTCACCTTTCTGAGCAAAGGATTGCCGGGAGATTTAGCTCACGGCGATGCCGGAAAAATCCTGGATGGGGGAAGCAGCGGTGAGCGGCCCATGATCACTTCCCCCCTCTCCTTGGTGAAGGTGGAGGAACATCAACGCTCGAACATCAACAGTGAGTTGGGGAGAAGCCAGCCGGGAGAGGGCAGAGGGGGTCTCCGGCACCGCCGGAGCACCGGGGGAAAAAAACCCTGCCCTGTCCCCTCTGCCCATTCCCGGCAGCGCCGGAAGGGGGGTTCTTTAGCTGAGACCCCACCCCTCCTCCTCCTCTTCCTCTTCCTCCCAGGGACCCGGTTCCCCATGATGAGTCGGGGCTGCTCCTCGCACCGGGGAGCTGAAAGCAAGAGAGGCGGTGCCGTGCCGGCGATGCCGTGCCGCCTTCCGTATCCCCCCCACCTCGATCTAACCCTTCCCCTTTCTCCCATCCCAGAGTTTGAACGGAGGCAAGCGAGACCCCTGGACAACCCCCTCCACCGGGAAGAAGAAGGGACCGAATTCCAGCAGAAAATGGAGGAGACGCGGCAGCCGCCGCCGCGGATGAGGCCGGTGCCTTCCCTGGTCCCTCGCCCGCCGCAAACCTCCCTGGTGAAATTCGTGGGGAACATCTACACCCTCAAATGCAGGTAGGTCGCCTCGGGAAAGCGGGGGGGTTCATTCCGTATCCGTAGGGATTCTCTTTCCCAGCTGGAAGCATTGCCTGTCCTTGCTCCGCGGCGTGCATCCGTCTTTTTTTGGGGGAGGTCAAAACCGCGATTCCCAAGCTGACGCCGTGTCCTCCGTAGGTTCTGCGAGGTGGAATTCCAAGGTCCCCTCTCCATCCAGGAGGAATGGGTACGGCATCTCCAACGACACATCTTGGAAATGAATTTCTCCAAAGCGGATCCTTTACGGGGCGAAGCTCCCCCCCCACCCGAACCCCCCACCCTCGCCGAGGCTCAGTAACGGGAACCCAAATCCCCGGCTCTCACCGTGACGGAGCCGGCACGGGGAAGCGACCGTGGATGGTGCCGGAACATCCTTACCCCCCCGCTCCCCCCCCTCCCCACCCCCCTCCTCGCCTTCCCGTATCCACAATTCCTTATTTTTTAGTTTTTTGGGGAAGGGGGGAGGGTGGGATCGATCCCTGCCTTCGCCCCTCCGGAGCTTTTCCCCCCGTTTTCCAGGGGACGAGCTAGGCGGGGGGGGGGGACACAACACACACGACCCCCGCCACAAGCACTACATGGATCAAGACAAACCCTCGGCTGATCCCACGGGAGACACGCGGCAACCGGGATCCGGCACCGGATCGGGGAGGGAACGACTTGATGCCGGTCCTGGCACGGGATGGGGGGGGGGGGGCTTGGATTTTTCCCTCTTCCTTGCTTCCCCAAATCCGTTTTTTTTGTTTGTTTGTTTTTGGTTTGGTTTTTTTTTTTTTTTTTTTTTTTTTTTTTTTTAACCCAAAGAACAAACGGTGTCGCCGTTACCGGCGGCGATTCGGGATGGAGCCGGGCCGGAGGGGAATTTCGGGAAGCAGCTGCTTTCCTGGAAAACGCTGTGGATTTTGTATATGACCCTTAGAGTTAATGTATATTCGATTTTTTTTTTTGTTTTGTTTTATTTTTTTTTTCCTTTCCATAGGCGACGATGAAATTTAGTCTTGCATAGATATCGGAATCCCTCGGTTCCGAGGTTGCATGTTGCCCAAAATCCCCTTTTCCCACACCAACCCCCCCCCACCAAAAACGCCGCCGCTACCCTCCCGTTTTTCCACCGTGGCAAAAAAAAAATACCCCACCCCCAAAAAAAGCCGGATTCACACTGTTTCTCGCCCCCCCCGCTGCCGTATCCCCTTTAATTTCACCGGAGCGGAGCAGCAGGTGAGACCCACTGGAGAGAAGAAACTCCAGTGGGAACTGGAAAAATCCCCAGGGAATTCCCGATATTCCCATCGGAATTGGCCGTGGTGGCGGGAGGATTCGGCTCAGCCCCCCCCCTTCCCCCCCCCATTTTCACCGTTGCTTTTATTATTTCTTTATTTTTCCCGTTTTTTTTTCCTCATCTAGCTCCATAGCCCTTCCGCCTTTTTTAAACTCTAGATTTGTGTAGAAATAAGGAATATTCATTTTTATTTGGAAATCCCAAAACTTCCGAATTTCGGAAGGAATTTTAACGGATAAATATTTTTTCTGTTTCTTTTTTTTTTTCTTTTTTTTTTTTTTTTTTTTTTTTTTATTTCCAATTTTTTTGGGGCATATTCTGGTGATTCTTGTACCCGGGAATATGGGACGATGGATTAAATTCTTCTGGAAATGAAGCCGGGGGGGAGAGCGGAGTCTCTGGATACCCGGAATGTCGGGATTGGGGGGGGGGGATGCGATTTTGGGGGGGATTGGGGTGGTTTTAGGGTTCCCCGGGGAGGTGTAAGGTGGGGGGGGGGTCAGGATGTGACCTTGACCCCTGGGAATTGGGGACGCTAGGGTCAGGATGAGGTCATGTCCTGGGTCACCGGGGTCAGGATGTGACCTTGACCCCTGGGAATTGGGGTCGCCGGGGTCAGGATGAGGCCACGCCCAGGTCACCACCCAGCACCCCATGACGGCCACACCCACGGCAGTCACGAGTGGGTGGGGGGGGTCCCCTCTAGTCCCGCCCCCCGCCGGGGACACCCAGACGGGGGGGGGGGCAGACCCACGTGACCCGCCGGGGGGGGTCAAGCTGCCCCTGCGCGTGAGACGCGCGTGTGAGACACGCGTGTGCACACACGAGGCCCCGCCCTACCCGAAAGCAGCCAATAGCAGGAGGCGCCGCGGGCTGGAGGGGCGGGGCGAAGAGCAGCGCGGCCGGTGTGGGGGCGGGGCTAGCGGCCCCAGGCAGGTCTGCCGCGCTATTGGCGGAAGCAGGGTTATCCCGCCCCCTAGCTGACCAGTGAGAGAAGAGAGCGGTAGCGGTCACGCCTCCTCGCGAGGCGACAGCCGCGCCGACCAATCAGCCCTCGGCCTTGCCGGTTCCATTGAGCGAGGAGCCCGCCGCTCCGCGATTGACACCTGCGCCCGCCAACCGCCGCGGGGGCCTCCCAATGGAAACGCGCGGGAGGCGGTGAGCGACATCCGCCGGCCGCCAATGGGAACCGCGGATCACGCGGGGAGGTTGAACCAACGGCTGCCGGGCGCGGGGAGGGGGGTGGGTCGCCGACCAATGAGAGCGGGGAAGGCGGAGCGGCGCGACCAATGGGGCGGGGGGGGCGGGGCTCGCGCGCCGCCGTTACCGTCTCGCGCAGGAGGAGGCGGCGGCGGGCGGCGGCGCCGCCATCATGAGTTACTCAGGTGAGGGGCGGCGGCGCAAGATGGCGGCGGGGGCGGCCCCGCCGGGGAACCGGGACGTGGTCGAGGGCTCTGCCGCGGTCCCCGCCGGGTCGCGGGGGTGGTCGTGAGGCCGGGGACGGGGAGAGGCCGGAGCTCTGCGGGCGACCGGGCCCTTTGAGGGGTGACTGGCACTGCCGCCTACGCCCGGCCTCGTCCCGTTCCCGTGTCAGCGGGGCTTCAGGGCCGGGAGGTGGTTCTGCCGCCTCGGCCCATCGGGTTCTCACCCCCGGGATTCCGGCCCGGTGCTCCCCGGGTACCCTCAGGCCGGGGGCAGGGGGAGCTGCCAGCCTCTCCCCGGCGGAGAAGGCGAGCGAGCCAGGCTCTTCTTTCTGACAGAAAATTGATTTATTTTTTAATCAAGCTTAATGAGGTTCCCTCTGATTTCCGCCTGGTGGTGGCGGCTGGACAGGAATTCCTCATCCTCGCTCAGGTCACGGCTGTAACTCTCCTCCTCGCCTGATTTAGTGGCAATTTTGCCTTTTTCTCCTTTTAATCTTGACGTTTTGATTCCTCTGTTGGCTCCTGGAGCGGCATCTCCGCTCACCTGTGGAGTACGGTGGGTGTAGGAAGCGATTTGCTGCTTTATTCAGTGTCAACTGTTTTGGCTGGAAGTGGCTCAGGCTGTAACGGTGACACCGGGGGGGGGGGAATAAAAAGAAAATAAATTAGCCTTCTTCTGAGAAGAGGAGTTTCTAATTAAGGGGGAAATCACAACGACAACCTGCAAGGTAACATCGCTTTCCCACAGCGTGCGTGTAGCTTCGTGCGAAGCAGAGCCGTGTGCATACGTACCCTGGTTAATGAGGGTGTAATTGCTTTGAAAATTAACATTGGGCTAACGGTTTCTTGACTGGGGAGCGTGGGATGTCAGTGTCCAGACCGCGTCTTTCCATCCCGGAATCTTCCCATCTTCCAGCTGGTTTCCTGCAAGGGCAAAGTGCAGAGATGCCGTCGAGATACGTTTTGCCTCAAAGGGCGTCTGAATGTCAGTCCCGGGAGGCTGCAGGTTGGCGAACAACGGGATTAAAACTTCCCCGATGTGTCCCGGGTCCCCTCTTTTTAGGCGTTAATGGGAGCGGGGTTTATTCTGTGCGAGACCCCTCTCGCTTTCTCAAACGCTTTGCCTCCGCTCCCAAAATACTCGGTTGTGGAAATCATTACCAAGAGCTAAGCTTTAAATTAAACCCTGGATTTTCTGTAAGAGGTGCAAAGGATGTTCCGCTTGTGGGGACGTCATTGCTGGGGCAACGTTAAGGTCCGATTTCTTCGATATTTGGTGCAAGACTCGTGGATTATTGGGGGCGTGGCTCCGTTTTGACGCTGGGTGACGAGAATGTCTTCGGCCGCAACTGCCACTATAACAATCAACTCGTCTCTAATTGCTTTTTGCTCTTTTCTAGGTTATGGAGACTGGAACTCTGGGACGAACAGAGGCAAGTACAGTAAAAACTGGAGTAATGGTTTATTACCTTCTACTTCAGATCCGTTTCCTGAGCCTGAGGGAGATGCACCGAGGTCGGTGACGAACAAGCGCCGTCCCCGCCGCAGCACAGACCCCGTGTAGTCTCTTACTGTTCCACCTCTGTGACGTTTTTCTTCTTCTATTTTAAAAATCCACATTGAAGCCAACAGAGAACTTTGTTGCTGTTCCTGGTTGCACAGGAAAACTGTTCTAGGTGGAATGTTTGGGTTTTGGAGTTGTTTTCTGCCCCCCCCAAAAAAACCCTTTCTGCTACTTGGAAAACCTGAATGAAGTCAGCGCAGGTGACGATGTAAATCAAGGCTTGGGGAGACAGCAAAAATACAAACTCCCTCTCCGCACGTGCCAGAAGCCAAACAAAAGGGCCGGGGAAAGAAAAACCTAAATTTTAAGCCTCAACAGGCTTTTAATTGGCTTTGTGTGTTATTCCTACACTGGTGGTTTTTTTTCTGTTTATAACAGTTTTGGCTTCTTTAGGAAGAGGAGAAGCCTCTCTGTCACTTTCTGATAGAAAATGTTTGGGAAACGTTAGGCTGAAAGTGTTTTTGCTTTCAGTGCTCGGCTGTGCTGTCTTTGGCGAGGGCAGGTATGCGCTATAGTGTCATCCTTTTGGATTTAAGGGGTTATAAAGCAGTTTAATAGGTTCTGGCAAAGGTATGTCCTAGCTGCATTCGTCTGGCTACTAACAGCTTCGTATCAAACTAAAAACCGGCTTAAAATGGTTCTTTGTGTTCTCTGTGTTACCGCAAAACAGGTTTTTATGGAGGCTCTGCCTTGGTCATGTTTATTCCTCTCCCGAGCAGGTTAGATGGAGGAAGCTATAGGCTGTGGCTGTGTTTTATGGGACTTACGCGAGCAAATTGTTCCCTTAAATCTTTATGAGCTCAACAGTTCAAAGTTTATAGGTGACTTAGATAGAAAGTTGAGTTGGTTGATTTTTTTTTTTTTTTTTTTTTAACTCCCTGTGATGCTTGCTTGGGGCATCTTAATTCAAATTAAAATATTTGCGAACCTGAATAACTGGAAATAAACCCAGCTCTTATTTTTGTTGTTCCAGGTTACGAGGGATACAGTTACGGCTATGGATACGGCCAGGATAACTCGGGTAATTACGGATATGGCATGGCCACTTCGAACTCCTGGGAAATGGCCAATTCGGACGTTGACATGAACCCCGACGGTTCGGGCGGCGGCAATGCCGACGCCGTCATCGCGAAAATGAACCAGCGCTTAGACATGGTGTCGCACATGGATACGGACACGATGCAAGGAGGGCACTACGGATCTGGTGGAGACAGGTGAGTGCAGGGCACGAGGCGAGGAGATGCTGTAACGATCTGCTGCTCGTTAAGAGTCGTTGCTGCTCTGTTTGTTCCTCGCTGGTCTCATTCTTGCCTTTTCCGGTGTTGTGACTCAAGTGAGCATCCAGAGCTGGCTCAGCCATCCTCCTCTCACCTGCTGTAACTGTAAAATAGGATTTTACACTAAGTTTTCATCCGTGTCTTACAAAAAAATTCCACATTTGGGGCTTACAGTGCAGCTTTTCCAGCAGTAGCTGAAATTTGGGGTTCTTCAGTAAAATGATAATTATAAGCAATGTCCTCACGAGCTTGCTTATGTACTTCTAGAGCAGTGCTAAGGAAAATAAGGCACTATTTCATGTTTAAATCTGAGTTTAAATTACTAATTTTGATTAATAGATTGACTTCTGCTGCTGCAGTGAGGTTTTTGTAGCCAGTGTCGCAGTAGATGCTCAGCTCTACGACGTAGTCAGCTCCTTGCTGATCTGTGTTAATGTTTAAGTACTAATAAACAGGATTCTTTCCCCAAAGACTTCTTACTCACTAACACGCACTGTGAGTTTTGAGCGAGGACTTGGTATTTCTGCAGGGCGACTACCTACTCCAGGTTTTTAGTGCCTTAAATAAGTAAAGCTACGTTGGACAAAGTAAAATTCAGGAGTAAATATTAATAAATGTGAAGCGACTGTTTTCTACTCCACTGTTACACTTCCAAAACAGTAACTCTCTTAAGAAATGATACATCCGTACTACTATATCAAATCGATTTGTTTTGGTCGCTTGCTCGGTTTAACTGTGCTGGAAGGGGTTTGCCGAATCGTTCCCCGGCCTCTTGTCCCTTCAGACATCGTTTTGGGCTTCTCCACTTCAGTCTCGTGCGCCAGCGGTCGCCTGCTCGCCGGCATGCTCCTGCCTGCGGCGTGTTTCCGCTGACTTGGCACCGCCGCACCAGTTGGGATGGGATAGGTTTTATTAAAAAACTAAAATTTCTTGCTCTGTGCAGGAAATAATGAGAAACACGGTAAGGGAAAGATAAATCACTTGGAGAATATCAGCTCCGGGCTATAACAGAGCAGAAAAGGAGCTGCTCACCCTCCAGCTGCTCTGACTTACGTGTAATCGGACACTGGCAGTTCCTCCATTGGTGCCTGATCTGATTTTGTAGCCCCAACATCTCTCCTTTTATCAGCGGGGTGACTTTCTTCTGACCTTAGAGCCACGATAACATCTTTTCCCCCCGCTGATTCCGATCGCTGTGGTTTCAAGGCCTTGCTGTAAAGCACAGCGGCGAGGGGGTCACGCTTTGACGAGGCTCGTTAGTTCAGCATCACGATCTTTTCTCGTGCAGCAGGTTTCCTCCTTGCCTGCCTTGTTGGTCAGAGTGCTGCCGGCAAGCACGCAAAGCCTTAAATTCCAGTACGAAGCATTTTAGTATTGCAGAATGTAAAGCTAAAAATCCTCCGTGGCCTCGTTTTTAGGAGGAAAAAAGGTTTTAAAATAGGTAGGGCATACGTTGGCTTTCCAGCTGGGGACAACAGTTCGTTAATGAATGGATTGCATATGGGGAGTGAGGAAGGGTGGGTCTGGAATAAGTCTTTGATTGTGCCAAGGTGTTCCTTGAGTAGCAAATCTCACTGTTCCAGGAAGTATTTCTGGATAAGGTGAAACTTGCTGTGACAATGAGCAGCTCTTGGTTTGCTTCAGCTGCTCCTAAAGTTCTTTTTGAGTCCAATATTTGGGAGTGGGGACAAAGTGATAAGCCCCCACCTCAGCTGGTGAAGGAATCTTTGCTCAATGTGCTTGGTTTTTTTTTATTCATTTAAAATATTCTGGTAATTCTGGAAGAAACGGATGGTTCGAGGGGCTCCCTGGCATCAGGGTTTTCCTGTGTCTAAAGGTCTCTGGTTCTTCCACCACCGGGACTGAAACCTTGAAGCTCTGTCACCAGCTCCTGCTGGTCCATGTCCTGTCCCGCCCTGCAGTGAAATACGTCCCATGTTGAGTGACACATCTGCTGATTGAAAAATAAACTTAAAAATCTGTTTGGAAGGGTTTTGTTTGCTTAACCTCTGCTGCCGTTTCTCAGTGGTGTCTCGTTGACGCGTCTCTTGCAGGTACGACTCGTACGAATCCTACGACTCGAGGTCTTCGATGAATGACCGTGACATGTACCGATCCGGCTACGATTACAACGAGTCCGAACACGACAACGATAACGCCTATGAAGGTCACTACGACAACTTCTACGGGAACCGCCGGGATCAATACCAGAACAGAGCACGGGATAACTTTGGTCAACGGGGTCAGAATTGGGGTAGAGATGGACGCAATAACAGACCCATGGCGTCTTCCTATCCTGGGCGCATGGGCGGACAGTGGAACGAGCCTCCACAATCGATGGGATCGCGAGGTCTCGGTCCCCACGGATCCTCCAGGCTTCCTTCCCTCTTCTCCCACAACATTATCCCAGAACTCAGCATGTTCCAGGGAATGCGAGGTTTCTCGGGAAACATGCGTTACGGAGGAGGAATGATGAAACAACGGATGAGGAGAAACTGGAAAATGTGGGACTCGGATTTTAAAGTAAGTAGTTGTGCGATATCCTCCCACCTGCTCAGCTCGAATAAGAGACTTTATTTCCCAACAGACCCACATGTCCTGCAGCAAAGGGCTCCAAAATACTCTCTGGGAAGCGATAATATATAATTGTGCGTGTTACTGGCTTTGTAGCATGTTTTCTCCTAAGCAAACTGAGGAGGCTGCGCTCAGTTGCAGAGCAGTATTGATACACGAGATGTTTGAATCCTAAAAACTTTGTTTTCTGAGGGTAGGAGAATATTGCAGCCCTTCATGGCTTAATCCTCTATATTATGGGATAGAGGTGTGGTGGATTATGTCCTTCCTGATCAACTCTGCCTGTCAGAAACTCGATGCGGGAAGCTTAACTCACTAAAAATGAGTAAAATAAGACATTGCTGGCTGCAGAGGGTACCTGCTCGTGTTGCAGGGATTAACCTTTCTCTTCTCTCACAGCCCCAGAAAAAGAAAATCAAAAAAGATCCCACTGCGAAGAAGCGGAAGCAAACAAACAGCTCCGATGAACCTGACAGCAAGGCGGCAAAGACAGACGGCTCTGATAACTCCGACTCTGACAACGGTAAGGCTGGAGCGGCTTTGTGACATGCTTGGGAGCGATATAAAGCTGCCACTGTCTTTATTTTCGGCAGAGCTGTTGTGCTTTGCCGCACTTTTAACGTGGTGGCAAAATTGTTGGTGTTGATCTGGGTAACCTCTCTTTATGCTGACTGTGCTGTTTCTTTCAGAGGAGGGAACAGAAGGAGAATCAGGAGAAAAAGAGGAGAAAGAGGGCTCCAGAGGTGTAAGTAACTCTTGAAAACTACTTTATTGTGATTAAAAGCTGTAGTTCTGGTTGGTGAGGGCATATCCCTGGACTCCCATGTTACTCCCCCACCGAGCCAGGTGGCGGAGGTTCAGACAAGTTGGGGGGAGTGGATGGAAGCAAAATGCTCCACCAAGGGACGCGTGGACATTACGGGGGCTTCCCAGCTACACCCACCAGCCGCAACGTCACTGCGAGACACTTCACGGTGTCAAAACGCAGTAAAACACCCGTACGCAAAGAGCTTTAAGTAAGGAAAACCCCAAAATCAATTGCCTGTGACGTGGAGAATCCCCAAGTGTGGGATTATGTTGCCTCGCTCTAGACGGGGACTGAAGGCAGCCGTCTGCCGGTGCCCTTCAGCTTGGTGGAGGGAGGTCTCTCGCGTATAAGACCTGCAGGCGTTGTATGAAGCATCTCCTGCCGAGCGAGCGGGTGCCGCGCTGGATTTCCCTGCGCTAAGGGAGCGTGGAGCGGCCAGATCCGATGGAGATGTCGCTTCTCCGTGCGGTGCTTTGAGTGCCTGGGGAGGGTTTGAGAGGCAGCAGGCTGGTGAAGGTGTTAAACCAGCCTCCAGACGTTCACTTTTGCTAGACGGTTTTAACTTCCCAACGTTGCATTTTTAGGAAGGGGAAGATGAAGAAGGAAAAGATTTGGAGAAAGGTGAGTTGGTGTGCGCGACGGCTCGTTTGCGCCCTGAAGCTCTGCGCAGAGCACAACCCCCCTCCAGTCGAGCGCTCCGATCTGGCCAGAAGAGATATTTCCAATTAAATCCGATGGGTTTATTTAGGCTCTTTCGGTTCTTAAGAGTCCATTTGCCTTGTGGCTTCGCTGTCCCTTCTGGTCCGTTGTGTCTTGGTGACCTGAGCTAAACCTCTGCACCTTCTCGCTGAAGGGCAATTTGGCTTCTGCGCCTGTCCCTGAGTCCCCTGGGGACGCTGGTCTGGTGCTGCGATAGCTATCAGAGGTGGGGTCCTACGAGCGAGAGCAGTCGAGGCTCTCGTGTGTGAGGCTCCGGCGGGATTGCATCGCCGTAGCCGGGCGGAGAAATACGGGGAGGGCCCTTCCCAGGGCACCGATTCATTTGCTCTTCAGGATGAGACCTGTCAGATCTCCGCTGACGGGGGGACAGGGGACTAGCTCAGCTGTAATGTCTGCATTTAGTCAGATGAATCCCATCCTTTGTGTCTGCTCAGGGATAAGGAAGTGCTGTAAAAGCCCTGCTAGGGAGGAGCTGGATCCCTTGGTCAAGGTAGGTTGGTGAAGCTGCTAGCCTGGGGCTTAGGGAACCAGATTTAATTTCCCGCTGTGCCCTAGACTTGACTTTGGGTAAGTTGTTCGGGCTGTGAAACGGGATGGAGCTTCCTGGCTCGGAGAGACAGGACCGGTCGGAGAAGCACCGCGATACCCAAAGGGAGCCGAGAGAAGCAGGAGGGCTGGAAGGAAACCTCCTGGCAAGATGCGTGGGGGGGTCCTTGCTGCCCGTCCTCCTGGTGGGCAGCGTAAATTTGAGCCTGGGACGTGCCCGTGCGTATGCCAGGGCAGGCGGACAGAGAAGCAGCTTTTCTGTCCCCAAAGTGGTGTAAATTCATCCCCCTTACCCAAGCTTTATTGCATTGCCAGTGTTCACTTTGAGGCTGAACAAATCTGAGCGGGTGGTACTAAAAAAAAAAAAAAAAAAAAAAACCAAACCTGTAACTAATTAGTACTTAAAATCTCATAAAACCAGTAGTAGCAAACAGTAATTAAAATAAAGGGCTGGGAAACCACGTTGGAGTCTTTCTGCTGTGGTTCTCCCCTCTGCCCCCCACCCGCCAAGCTTGTCCCAGTGCAGCTTTTTTTGGAAAAAGCTAATTTGGGGGGGGCAGCACTGTTGTATAAACCGGAGGTTTATCTGTAGTTGGCCAGTGGGAGCAGCTTCTCGACTCTATGGTGTCTCTAGATTGTGTGGGTTGGTCGGGCTGACGACTAAACTTGTCTAGGGAAATTCTCTTTAATCAGGTGGTGTCCTCAAGTAGTGCCCTGAAATACAACCTGCTTTAAACACTTAGGTGCTTTAACAATTCAAGAAGAGATCAGTCAAATCAAACGCAAATTGCAGGCGGGCAAGAAAACTCAAGAGAGGCAAAAGAAGAGGCATCGGGATCGCATGGTAGAAAGGTAACATCTCCTATTTTATTTTGGTTTTTTAGTGATGTCACTTTCTTCTCTGGGACTGTAGCACTCGCAGCCAGGGTCCGTCCTTTTGTTCCCAGTTGTCCTAGTGTTTTGTCTGTTCCTTGTAGAAACTGCTTTGCTCTCCTGCCAGTCTTCTTGCCATCCGTACTTAAAAGATAAATAGAAATGGGAAAGCCTCTGGGAAACATCCCGTAAATGTTTAAAGGGTTGGAGACTTCATGAGTTTATCTGCCACCCCTTAAACAGAGCGAGGGAGTAGATCCAGTGAGAAAGCGGTGCCCTGTAGAGCTGGAATGGATTGGTTTGAATATCACTTCCCTTTGCCTCCGACTCTCTCAACAGGATCCAGTTTGTTTGTTCGTTATGCAAATATCGGACCTTCTACGATGACGAGATGAACAGTCACCTTGAGAGTAAATTCCATAAGGAACACTTCAAGTTTGTCGGCACCAAGTTGCCTCAACAAACAGCTGATTTTCTCCAGGTGAGCCTCTGGTTATGTTTCTGTCCTCTGGGTTTCAGAGTTTGGGGTTGTATTATTATTATTATTTATGATTTTGGAGATGCTGTAAAGCTCCTGAACTGCCTCTCTAAGTAACTGTCGTGGAAACCGCTAGAGAAGGTGGAGTAAAGTTGGGCTAAAGCATCAGAGCTCTGCCTTGACTGCCCTCTTCTTTTGAAGAGGTCGTTTAACCTCTGGTTTTACTGATTGGACTGGTAGGAAATAAAGTACTTGCCCACCATGGATTTTGGTGGCCGGAATGGGTGACTTAAGTGCTGAAAGGCAGTGCTACCTGCAGGACAACGTGTGGTGGGATTTGTAGGATCTTTAGGATGAGCACGCTAGAGAGGTGCTCCTAAAAGTGGTGGTGGGGGAAAGATTAATATGAAATATTCTGTCGTACAGGAATACGTCACTAATAAAACTAGGAAAACCGAAGAGCGTCGTAAAGCAATTGAAGACATTAATGCGGTTATTCAGCAGATTTACAGGGACCAAGATCTTACGCAAGGTAAGAGTTCCTACCTCTGTGCGTGCGAGAGTTCCTTTGTCAAGTGTATCAGCTGCCTCGTCAACTCTATAAATAGCAAAACAGTAAAAAGTAGTAAAAAGCAGGAGGGGAGGAACCTGCTGGTGTTGCTGAAGAGTAAAACCTACTGTCTGCTCAAGTGCACCGTCAGGCACTTCAGGTTATTAGCCAGCTTTGTGGACACCAGCTAAATGATTAGCTGGCTGAAGAGATTTTTTTTTTTTTTTTTTTTTTTTTCCTTGCAAACCTGCAGTGCTGATGCAGCTGCAGCTCGCGTCGCTCATTGTTGCGGCATGCAGCCAGGCTTGTATCTTGGGCCAGCGGTATTCTGTTAACCTGGCTGTATATAACACACGTTCCGCTTGGCTCCTCTCCTGCTCCCTGGGAAGACTGTTTTGATGCCAGTGGAAGGGTTAAAACCGAGTTTGTGGTGGTTAAAACCGAGTTTGTGGTGGTTAAAACCTGAGTTTCTAATGCAGGCTGGAGTAAAATCTGGAACGCAGCACAAATCCCTGGATTATTTTCCACTTCGTACCGTTCTTATCTTCCTTTTCAGATGTTGGTATGGAGCATTTTATTAAGAAGGTGGAGGCGGCTCACTGTGCTGCGTGTGACCTCTTCATCCCAATGCAGTACGGCATCATCCAGAAACACTTGAAGTCGCTTGACCACAACCACAACCGCAGGGTGAGTGGGCAGCCTGGTGCCTCGGGGGTCTTGCAGGCTTCAGCTGCAGTAACAGGAGCACGAATTTGGATGGGTTTAGTTCAGGTGGTTCCGGAAACCAGGGAGAACTTGTCTTCATCCTCTTCGGTGCTTCTCTCCACAGTCTGCAGTTAATTTTGATGTTCTTGTGTCCCCAGAAACCTTCCCTTTGCAAAAGCTGGCAAGCAAGATGTTAGCGGGATTAAAGCACCTTCGGCAAAGCCTCGTGCCGATCTGAAAACGAGATCTTGTGTCTCTTGCCCCGTTTCTTGCAAAATAAACAGCTTTCTGATTCCCCCACTTCCACGTACATGTAGGATGATGTTGTTACAAGCTTTACTATACCCACGAGCAGTGATCCGAGGTGATGGCTGTCAGACGACAGCTCTTTCTAAGATACATCTATCGGCACGCGACTGTAAATCTTGACGCGTTACTGTGGCAATGTTGAGCAGGCTGCGTTACCATCTGCAGCGCTCGGCTGTTCAGCCGTCCTTTGCTCCCCACACCTCAGCAAAATCAAAATTCAAAATTTCAGACTGAAAGATGAAACGATCCCGCTGGTGGAAGTGTGTGAAACAACCCACGCGGCTTTTCCTTGGCTGCCCGATACTTACCTTTCCGAAGCACAGAATTTAAGGAATGTGCAGAAAATAGCAGATTTCTTAAATATTGCTGTGTTGTCACCTACCCAAATACCAAAGTGTGCTCTGTAGCCTGTTGTCCGCTGCTGAGCTGTGCCTAATTATTGGCCTCGTGAGTTAATTCAGAACAAAGTCTAAGTGCAGTTTTTTGTCCTCCCATACAGGCTATGATGGAGCAGTCCAAGAAATCGTCACTAGTAGTTGCAAGGAGTATTCTCAACAACAAACTAATCAGTAAGAAACTGGAGCGGTACCTGAAGGTAGGTATTTGCGGAGCAGCTTGGCGTGGGGTCAGGCCAGTAGCAAGGCTTCCATGCTGTAGGAATTTCACGGTAGCTGCTGTTGACTGCTGAAGGTGCTTATTAGCTGAACCTTGAGGTGATTTGGGGAGGTTTTTTGATAATGTGTCGGATTCCTGGTTGCTGGTCATCGAGTCTCAACAGTGCAGATGACTTCATCTGTCATCTTCTGCCTCACACGTTACACCGAAGCCTGAGCGAGCAGGATGAGCAAGGCCTCCAGCTTAAACTTTGGCCACAGGCCTGACCGTTGCGCTGTCGCTGCTAATATTAGTGTTGATTTGAATTCTCGAGGCAGCATCTGCTTTCAGGAGCTGCTCACTTGACTGCTTTCAGTGCAACCATTACTCTAAATGATTGGGAGGGTTTGCTGGCGTGTAGCCGGTGTGAATTCCTCGAAGCAGCCAGAGATAAACTCGCAGCAGATGAATGTTTGTCTTCTGTTTTCAGGGTGAGAATCCTTTCACGGATGACCCAGAAGAAAAAGAAGAGCATGAGGAAGGAGAAGGGGGAGCCAGTGGAAATGCAGAGGAAGGAACAGCAGAAGGAGCAGATGGAAACAAGGATGAAGAGGAAAATCCGGAAGAAGAAAATCTGGAGGAGGAAAATCCGGAAGAAGAAAATCCAGAGGAGGAAAATCCGGAAGAGGAAAATCCAGAAGAAGAAAATCCAGAGGAGGAAAATCTGGAAGAGGAAAACAAGGATCCTGAAGAGAACCCAGAAGCAGAAGGTGCTGAAAATGAGGGGGAGCGAGAAGAAACAGGGACAGAGACAGAAATCGAGGCACAAGCACAAACAGAGGTGGAGCCGGATGCAGAAAACACGGAGGAGCAGACGTCCCCACCTGCAGAGGAATCTCTCCCTGAGGAAGAAGAGCAACAGCCAGTAGAAGGCGTGGAAGTAGAAGATGAGGAGGAAGAAAGCGAGGAAGCTGCTGCAGCACAAGAGGATGAGGATGCGGAGTAAACTCTGGAGGGGGAAGCTGATGTGTAAAAGACCTGACGTATTTTGTTGTGATTTTTTTTTTTTTTTTTAAAACATAACTGTATCTGTGAATTTCATAACACGTGTTTTGAGTTCTCATTCTACTAAACTCACTTAGGCAGTGGAAGCCTTTACCTGTAAAGTGATTTTTTGGGAAAATAGAGGAATTTTTTTTTTTTACCAAATCTTCATTTTAGTAGCTAGGTTTTGTGCGTTCTCTGTTTTTTAGATGGCTTTGTACTAGGAGAATTTCCTTTTGAGCATGTGTGCAAACCAGTGCTACTTCACGATCTGGCAAACGAAACCTCTTCTCTTCCCCTTGAATTTAAACTTTTCTATATTTAACAAAGATGTGGTTTGTTCCCTTAGCCTGTCTGTCTGGAAACATCAGAAATTTGGTTCCGGGGTTTTAATTTCTGCAGTGTACGCCGTTAAGGTTCTGCGTAACTTCCATGTGACTGTAATATTCCCCCCTGATGTTTTATTCTTCCTTTTAATGCGGAGCGAAACTAAGTGGTGTCGACATTGTATTGTTTGTAAAATGCTTTCATTTTAAAGGTGAATGTTTTGGTGGGTGGAGATAAAAGGACTATCCTGAGATTACCTGCGACTCTGCCTTAATTTCTGGTGCCCTGGTAAAGCTTGCGAGAGGCTGGAGGCTTAGAACTGGTCTACAAAGCCTGTGTCTCCATGTTCTGGTTTGGGATTTGGGTTCAGCTCAGCTTTCCTCTCTTCATTCAGCACTGCAGATGGAGCCAACTTAACCTGCATTAGCAGTAAACACTTGGTTGAAGCTGTCATCGGTTAATCATCACCTGGAGTACGGATTCTCCTTCCTGAAATGAGGGAGAAGTAAAGAAATTAGTTTCCATGACACCGCAGAGGTTATTCCTGCTACGGAGGAGTGGCTGGGAGCTTTCCTGCTGGATGGGTTGATGGATGAGCATGTGCTTAGCCTTGAATCGCTAGCATGACGCCGAATCCAGTCTTACAAACCTCCAACTTGGTGTAAATTGTTTGTACGAGAGAAGTTTTCCCCAGCGATGCGCAGAAAGGGAGGTTTAAGCATTAATATGAAGACAAAGTGCCGAGACTGTTCCCGACCTCAACCCCCTTTCCTCCAGCACGGGTCCCTGATGGCAGCGACTGTCGGATGCTTCAGTTGTGCCCGTGAAGTCGTCTGCGAGCTAATGGGATTGCGAGATGGATGAGATGAGCTCCATGAGAGGGAACGTTTCACCTGCTCCGTGCCAGGGAGATTTATTACCCGTGAAAACACCGAGCTCAGGTCCTGAACTGTTTATCCTGGTATCGCCCACTTGCCTTCCTGAGTAGTGAACCCATCTCCTGCAGACAGACATCTCAGACTAGTCCTAGAAGATTCTTTTCCAAACATAATTAATAGCCCGAGTCACTAAATACCTCATCAGGGCTGGAAGGAATTTGGCTCCTTCCCTCTTGTGCGGGTATGGCTTGATCCCGAGGTTGACCTTGGGAGCTGCTGGGTGTCGAGGGAGTTGGCTGCCGCTTGCTTCCACCTCTTGCATGGGTTTAATCGGACATCTAGCAGTTTTGAGGTGTTTTAGCATATTAAGCCTGATCCTCCAGATCTCTCTTCGATGCGTGTTTGAGCTCAGAGTGGCGTAATTACCGCTGAGCGCCGTTTGCACGCTGTGGGAATGAATGGGGTGCCTTGGAGGGTGCTGGTGGCACTGGGGGGTAATTTTGAAGGCTGTAAAAGAGGAGAAGGGGGTGCCTCAGAAGTGTAATCTTCACACATTTTTGCTTTGAAGGCAGACGGGCATTCAGCTAGCCACCATCTTCTGTTCAAATTTAGCCTGTGCCAAGAAAAGAGTCTCAATTCTGTCGCCTCCTTTTTACAGCTGCTGGCTTTTCCTCCTTACTCAGCAGAGTTTTGTGGTGATTTCCAGGTTTCTTCCTGCTTTTCTCTGTAGAAACCCTCTGATCTAGATTTAATTAGCTGATGAAAACAACTGGGCTTGGCTTTGTTGAAGTGTTAAGACCTGTGCTCTGCTTGCGTTTTACTGCGTTTTAATCGGGGTGGAGTTTCAGAAAGCATTATTGGGAAGTACCTTTGATTTAAGGTTTACTTAAGATAATTGAGATTCTTTAATCAGGGTGGGCTGCCTTTAACCTTAAATATTGGGTCCTGAAAGTGGTGAGATCTCTGTGAGCCAGCTGTTGTTTTTAAAAACTGACAAACCCCACCTTTATTTGTAATATAGCGAGTTACACCTTCTTTATACCTTCCCCTTTCTGCTTTATTTCCTTACTTTCCCCTTTCTGCTGTCCCTATTTCTCTAATGTACCATTATACTGGCTTGAGAAATGAATTTTGAGAAGAGGGACCACTGAGGGCTGCAGGTTGTGTGTTAAACACGCTGCTTCCCAGCTGGTTTTTCGGGAGAGGACTCTTCACCTCCTGGTCAGCAAGGTCGGTGGCTCCTCCCGTCCCCTTTCACTTGCTCCAGAAGCGTTGGCATCAATCAAAACATCTGCGGAACTTCCAGCAGGGAACAGCGAGTGGAGTTTGGGCTGCTTGCTGCACTGGTTATCTTCTACCTATTGTTGGTTTGTTTGGTTTTATTTTTTCTACCCTGATTATCAACAAAGGGAGAGAAAATCAGCTGTCAGCATGAAAGAACAATTTGTAATTAATTCCCTTCTTGGGTAATTGGGGCACAGCCTGAGTGAGGTTACCTCGGTGTTCCTGAAGTTCAGGTTGGAAGGAACATCTTGCCTCCTCGTAGCAGAATCCAGCTTCCCCTTGCAGAGGTAAATTTTATCCCTTCAACAACCGCCTTTCAGGTCGCTTAACGGGCAAATTGTGCATTTCAGACACTCCCCTGTGCCGTTCTGCTGAGCTTTCTACCTTCTGGTGAGGGATTAATTGTACAACAGCCCCTCCCTTGGACTCTGAGCTTTGTGTTCCCTTTCAAAGGTCTGGCCAAGGAGCGAGTCCTTCTCAAGAGGCAGCTGGTGCGTGCGAGGACGTGCTCAGCCCAGATTGCCATCTGTGCTGCCATATTGATGAGGTCGGGGCTCATCCAGTTTCTCGGGAGTGTTTGGGTCTTTACGGTTGCAACGTAGCCGGGTCCTTATACACTAAATATTGCTGTGGGTTTGGCTTCTGAGTCAAAATCCTTGAATTAAGTGCAGATATAGATAGGCTGTGTAGGAAATGCTTAGCGCTTGTATACGTAGCATTAAGGTTTTCATGGCTCTGTGGTCCTCTAGGATGCAAGCGGTAAACTCCAGACATCTGACAACAATTAATTAGTCGTGCTAACTAAAACCCCTTTGGACTGCTCAAAGCCAAGCAGGATTGACCTCAGTCTGCCCATGATCTGCAGGAACATCCAAGCGCCTCATCCCTAGAGATGCCACGGACTTGGAGCATGTGAGCGGAGAAGAGGAGAGGCAAGGAAGCAGAAACTGGCTGGGAAGGGCTCAGAGAAGTCAGTGGGTGCTAAAATCCTCCTGCGTCAACTTCCCTGTAAATGCTTTCCCTGAACGAACTATCTCTTAAAATTGATGATGAGTAAGCGATCGTGTAGAGTTCACCGCAGCTCCTCCTGCGTGCTGGCTGCTATGAGGGACAGGCTTTAGGATAGAGGTGCTATACATCTGGCCGTTAGTTTGATTTACCCGTCATGATGGGGTTTGGACGCTGCCGCTTTTCCTCAAGGAAAGGCGAGCTGAATTATTGCTTTGGCTTGCTTCCCTCCACGCTTCGTACATCTTCTAGCCCTATCCTGTGTTGATTTGTTGGAGAACATGCAGTTAAGTGCCACAATTCGAATTTATGCAGCTCAGCATAAATAAGAGTGGGTGGTTTTGTTTAACCCAGAATGCCCTTATGTCTGCTACAGCTACTGTGATACACTCGGCAGTGGCCCTGGCTCGCCCGTGGTAGCAGGTTTAACTTTTATTTTCTGATTGTTCAGCCCAGATTTCAGTTTCTCCTAATGCTCTTGGGTATTTTATCATTTTAGTTAATAATTACAACAATTATAATCACTTGCACCGCTCTATAAATCCTGCCTGATCACCCCTGTGCCCAGCATAACCTGCTTCTCTCCTCTAAAGTGGTACTTTTGTAGCACCTAAACAAGAAGGATCTGGGGAGGAGATTGCAGGAAGAATCTAGGGAAAGAAATTGCAGGAGGTTTTGAGGCGAGTTTTGGAGTATTTTGGAGCAGACAGCCCCATTTCCCAGCAGGATTTCCTGCGGATGTGCCCGGCCTTGTACCTCTGCTTCCTTCCGAGGTCTCCCAACGCTGTAGGGAGCATCTCACAGCGAGGAGTTCCGAGGCGCTTCAGCTTGCTGGGGTGTCTTATCGGTCATCAGCAGTTAAGGATGGCTGGTAGAACTTGTTTCTGTGGCATTACATATAGAAATGTACTGATAATACAGCAGGGCGGCACCCATTTAACTCCTTACTCTGACTGTGAAGTTGCCAACAGCTTCATGTTCATTTATTTTGATTATTTTAGACGAGAAACACACAAACAAGACTTTAAACGGTGTTAGATTGAGGACTTCTTTCAAGAATGTATCACCCAGAGCATCGTTTCGCAGTCTGAATGTTTCCAGGCTAGAAATCCAGATGTAATCCATAAGTAGTATTTCCCTAAGGTATGGAAATAATGGTAGTAGGATTCTGTAAGTCTCCGATCGATGTGCTGACATGGCCATTTGTTATTAACACAAACCTTAAATCCTCCTGATTTCCTTCTGGAATCAGGAAATCAATTTATCTCGGCTCTAATAACTGGTTCCTGTGCTAATTTCCAGAGTTAGCGGGTAAAGATTTTCTTTAGGCGCCACCAATCCATCTTCCACCTCCTACAGAAGCAGTTCAGGCGTTTGTTCAGCCCTTCCGTCTAAAATCATTTGGGTTCTCTTCATCAAGCTCTGTATTCCCTGAGATTTATCTGAATTCTGTTAAAAATCCATTATGAGCCTCTGCTTGTGCCGTTCTGGCATCCGAGAAGGCTGGAGTAAACCCCTCTCTGCTCTTGGAGCTTTTATTTCCCCCCCTTGAACTTATATTGCAACACTTCCGCTCCTGCTCCGACTTCTCCATCACGTTTTTGTGGCTGCAAACGGAACATCAAATGAAATCAAGCGGCAGCAGTGCACACAAAACGAGGTTGTTCCTCGCACAACTCAAACTGTGGAATTTCTTGGGTTTTAAATGGATTAAAATTAAAAAAAGCAGGAAAAAAAAAAATCCCTCAGTGAGCAACAGGCATGGCTGAGCCACAAAATGGGGATATTTGGGGGGAGCAGCGTTAACATCCTCACCCTGTTTTTATCTTCTGAAGAAGAAACATTGACCTGATGGTCTTAACTCTACCACTGCTCCCCTCTTCCATGATGAGCCGTTGCTGTTCCAGGAGTTTTCCTGGTTCTCCCACTGGAAGAGAAGATTTTTCTCCTTCTTCCACATCTTTTCTCTTTTCTTTCAAGCTCCATTGATCGAACCTTGCTGGAGTTGAAGGATTGCTCTCTCCCTTGCAGTAAGTAGGTTCAATTTATATGAGGCTGAGCCGAGGTGCCACAATCGTTCATCCTTTATGTAATTTATAGCGATTTCTTGCGGAATTTACAATAAAAGCGTGTCCTTCAGCCGTTTGCTCTTCGGTTCAGGCAATAAAGGAATGAAACGGGTCTGGAAAAGGATGTGGAGCTTGACGAAGACCACGGTGTGGTTATGGCCGATTTGGGGCTCTCCTCACCCCTTTCCCTGCTGCCGCCAGTTGCTTTTAAGGTTCTTTCATCTGTTTTTGGGCAAAACCTGCAGGGGGAGGAAAAAGCTGCCGTCTCACTGGGCTGAAGCCTTCGTCACCGCTGCTTTTGTCGGTGGCGTAGATCCCGCGTTGGGGATCCTGCTGCTGCGTGAGGTGAAGGGTTTTGGGAGAGGGAGCGATGCCCCTTGGAGCGGCGTCGTGGGCCGGGGCGGGAGGACGCCATTGCTGTGAGGGGCTGGGGTCGAGGGTGAGGGGCTGGGGAAGGGCCTCGTGTCGTGGGGGGGGGCCTCGGGGGAAGAGCAAGGGTCAGTTTGGGTACTGAGGGGGCAAAGGTGAGGGGTCAAGGGGCGGGTGAGGGGTCAGGGCCCGCCGGGGGAAGGCCCGCACTGTGGTGAGCCCCGCCGCCCCCATCATGCACCGTGAGGGAGAGAGCCCCGCGCCGCCGCCCAATCAGGAGAGGGAATGGCTGTGATTGACAGGAGGGAGCCCCGGCGTCGGCCTACGGAGGAAGGGCTTCCGCCAATAGAATCGCGGGATCGATGCCGGCAGGGCAGCGCTGACCAATAGGAGAGGCGGGAGGGTCGCGCCTCTCGACGAGCTCGGCCAATAGCGAGGGCGGGGACGAGCTTCTGGAGCGCGGCCAATGGAGAGCTTCGTGGGCGGGCCAAAGCGGCGGCGGGGTCCAATGGGAGGCGGGAGCGGCGCGCCTGCGCAGCGGGCGCTCGGGCGGGCAGTGCGGCGCCGCTGCTGCTGAGCCGGAGGGGGAGCGATGGAGCAGGGATACGGCGGTAGGTGCGGGGCGGCCCCGGGGCCCGGCCCTTCCCCTCACCCGGGATGGCGGCTCGGTCTTCCCGCCGGCCTCGGCGGCGGTTCCCCCGTTAACGGCGGGGAGGAGAGCGGGAGGTTGGCGGCGGGGGGGGTTCAGCCGCTGCGGGAAGGCGTTGTTCCCGCCTCCCGTGAGAGGGCGCCGCCGCTGATTGGTTCAGCGCCGCGTCGCTCCGCGCTAGGGCGCCGCCGATTGGTGGAAGGGTGTTATTCAAGGCTGGGGGGGGGGGCCGTTCTCTCCTCCTCACCTCCCCCCCTCCTCCCCGCCCCGGGTGTGTGATGGGGGGGGGCGGAAATGGAGCCGGTCCCATTTCTGAAGACGACACAAAATGGCGGCCGCGCGGCCACGCCCCCCGCCGCGTGCGCGCCGGTCCTCCCCCCCGCCCCGTTCCTGGGGAGGCCGTTTAGTTGGGGGGGGGGGGTGTCCCCGGTGAGGGGGGGGTCAGCAGCATCTCCTCACGCTCACACAAGAGATGGGCTGAGACACACCACCCCCCCCCCACCCCCCCGGGCACCGGTTTCACCCCGGGTGGGGCCAACCCCCCCCGCCCCCCCGTTAACCCCGGGGAGAGCAGCAGCGACTCGGTGAGGAGCGGGGGCCCGATCCAGGGAGCTGTCGCAACCATAAACCCCAGCAGTGGTTCTGCTCCTTTGGCTGCCCCCCCCCCGCCTCAAGCCTTCCAGGTGTGTTTTTGCCCCCCCCCCGCCCCGAGCTGTTTTCCTCCTCCCCGGTATAACGGCAACCGGCAAGAAGGCGTTAAACGAAGCATAAGGAAGCAGGTGAGAGCCCTCCAAAACACCAGCGAGCACCAAAACAGCGGGGAGAGGCTGTTAACGTCGTTACGCTTCGTTTGCCGGTGTGGGGAAGTGATTTGGGGCGGGGGGGGGGCGGAAACATGGCCTCCTTCATCAAAGCGCTGACGGCCTCCTTCATCAAAGCGCTAACCAGCGTCGAGTTCGGTAACGTTGGCACGCTCTCCCAGCTTCTGCTGGTTTTTAACATTTCTTAAAACTATGAAACAAGGCTCGCAGCAGTGGAAAGTGAAAGTAAGTCACCCAAATCGAAGTTTAACAGATGAATAGCGGTCGTTTAAAGTCCCTCGATGAAGTTTACTCGGATGTGAGATGGCGGCACGTGGGTAAATGCTCCCAGACCTGAGGCTGAAGCAGCTTGACAGCCTGGATCTTCTCTCCCTCTGCCCTTTTGGAGCCCTCCGTCCTGTTCCCACCTTGAATTAACGCTTCGCTTCACTTCTGGTCACGTTCAGGGACATGAAAGTCCCCCCAGGGCGATTTTTAACTTGCTGTTGAAAACACTTCCTTGGTTTTTGTAATGTAATTATGACTGCAGCAGGATTTTATAAATAATAGAGCAGCGATGCCATTTCTGCGTGTGTTTTACCAAGTTCCTAATACCCCGCACATCGCTTTTTCTGCAGAGATCATTCATAATTCATCCGGACATCGTGTTGAGACAGACTGTTGACAAGTTGCTCTTTCCAGGTTCCCTCTGTCTCCAGTTTCAGCTTGGTGGAGACCTGATGCCCGGCATCTCTTTCATCGTGCTTTTCAATGCTTTTTAAGTGTTTTCTCTGTTCTTTGGGCATAAAAGTGAGGTGAAAAACTGCGACAGGATTAAAAACACCTTAAATGTGTGTTGAATCATCCTTTACAAGTGCCTGTTTCTCTCTACTGACAGCTGAGCAAGTCCTGATAACAACTCGGAAGAGTTTAGGCAGCTAAAAGCTATTCCTGAGAAAGATTTTGTTGGCTTCATGAAGTTAACAAGCTACTTAAAGCTGGGATCTTCCCTTCGCCTTGCAGAACTGTTAATAGATTATAAACCCCTGAGCGCGTTGCAGCTTTAGAGAAGTTTTGGTGTGGATTTTTACCGTTACACAGTACAAAAATGAATGAGTTCATGCATATTTGGGGTTTTATAAATAGTCCTCAGGTGTAGTCAGCTCAGCCTATAACCAGCCCCTTTATTTTTAATTCTCTGCCTGTTGAGAATTGTACGGTTCCACGCGAGCGGGTTTTTGAGGACAGCGCCCTTTACAGTCGAGGCTTGTGTGGGAGCGTGTCATATATAGGTTTAATTTAAATAGTTTGTGATTCCAGCAGAAGACAAACTTTGTTCTCCCCAGATAAAGTCCTTTGTTGAAATCAGTGGGAGAACCTTGGACTTCTGCTCTCAGAAGGAATTGCCTCCTGCACCCCAGCTTTTTTTCTGCGGGTGTTGAAACTTCTCAGTACTTCACGTATACTGAACAAAGTAAATCTTGACGTTGCTCTGTCGTCTCCAGATTCGCTTTCTGCTTCTACACGTGTGTGGAGAAAAATGGTTCCCAAGCTTTTCCCGCACCTCAGGGAGCGCCGTCTTGGGAATCAGCTGGGAACCAGGACACGCAGCGCACTCAGCTCAGTAAAATTCACTCCTTGGTCCCTTCTGAGCTGTTTTTTTTCCTGCTCTGCCCTTTGTTTTGTGTTTATTTTCCCAAGAGAAGGTGATGATGATTTATTCCGCTGATTTTTTTCCCTCCTGGGGATGTTCACGGATGTGCTGCGCTGCTGCAGAACTGACGAATACAACCTCTGCTCATTGGTACCAAGTCATTAATACCCGGGTTTCTCATCCAGTGGGTTTTTTAGATAATATTTAGTTTCAAAATTAGATGCTGAACTCTTATTAATTACCATGTTCTTAAGTTGTCCCGAAAGCTTGAGGTCTTTGCTTTGAAATCTTGAGGTCTTCGCGTAACCCAGACTTCTTTGTTCCTTGAAAAAATATGATAATCGTGGTAATACCTGCATGAACATTACATGCCCTACGTCTCAGCAAGCCAGATGCCAACGTATATGCATGTAACATAAAAGTGGGGAGCTTTATCCTATAGAATCTGGAGGTACAAAGAAGCGGGACTCTCTTTGGCTGAAAAACACTGCGTTTCGGGCCAAGCAGCCTCCGTTTTCCTCGAGGGTTTTGTGCTGGGGCCAGGCTATTTTTGCCTCCTGAATTAAGGTACCCAAGGTTTTATCAAAGACGACTTAAAAATCGAAGGAGAGGAGCTTGCTTTTGATCCGGTGTCTGCGTGCGGTCGAAAGCGCGAGGGCTGTTGCTATTTTTGGCGTCGCTGGGTGAGAAACCAAGCGACCTGCCCAGAGAAAAGCTTCCCTGCGCTGACTTGGCTTTCTCTTCTCGCTTTTCTCCGGCAACGAGCGTGTCCGGAGGCAGGTGTCGAGCTGGGATGATGTCTGTGACATCCAGGGGCTCGGTGTCACTTGACATCACTCGAAACGATCACGTGCGCTCAGCAGTTTGTTTGCAAGAGGTGAATTAACGGGAGGAAGAAGCGTTAAAATAGAGCTGTGGATTTGAAGTCAGGCTTTGGGGTGGCTGCAGTCGATGGCTCCGAGGTTTGGCCTTAATTTCCCTGCTGTGTCGTGACGTGATCCTCCCCACGAGCCCCACTGGCAGCTGGAAAACCGCATCCCGGCACCATCCCGCTCCTGCTGGAAAGCGAAGCTGAACGCCAAATGACTCGACCTAAAAACGCCAATGGTGGGAAAGGAAATTACTCGGTAACAAGGCTCCGATTTGAAAAGGCGTTTACGTGTTGCGGTTCCTGTTTTGCTGGTGCTGCGGTTTCTATAGGAGGGCAAAAATACAGCGGTAACCATTTTGCCCGCCATTTCTTTAGGTTCTGTGCGCTTAAGGTGATTGCCCGTGGAAAAATAAAGTCGTTAAGAGGGAGAAGTGTCCTTGGTGGGTGTTAGACAGGTTTGTGCAGGGAGCTGGGGGCTGCAAGAGAAAAGATCTTACAGATCGGGGGCTCTCTCAAAAAGTACATGTTTTGCAAAATTGGGGGTTGTTGCCAAGAAAGAAAAGGTTTTGGAAAATTGGGGGGCTGCCTTCAGAAAATAAAAGCTTTGCAAAATTGGGACACCCCCCTCCTGCTCCAGAAAATATAAAAGCTTCGTGAAATTGGGGGCTGCTGGCAAAAATAGAAAAGCTTTGCAAAATCGGCAGCCACCTCCAAGGAAAAGGAGGCTTTGCAAAATCGGGGGCCACTGCCAAAAATGGAAAAGATTTGCAAAATTAGGGGCTACCTCCAATAATTTAAAAGCTTTGCGAAATTGGGGTCTGCCTGCAAAAGTAGAAGAGTTTGGCAAAATCAGAGGCCCTCACCAAAACTATGTAGAAGCTTTGCAAAATCAGGCGCTGCCACTAAAAAAAGAAAAGCTTTGCGAAATTGGGGCCGCCTCCAGAAATAGAGAAGTTTGGCAAAATCAGGAGCAACCTCCAAAAAAGACAAGTTTTTGCAGAATCGGGGGCTGTCTCTAAAAAAAGAAATGTTTTGGAAAATAGGGAGTTGATTGCAAAAATAGAGAAGCTTTGCAAAATCAGTGGCCACCTTCAAAAATATAAAAGTTTTGTGAAATTGGTGTCTTAAGGTGCAGAAAAGCAACCTAAACCTTAAAAGAAGGAAGGAAGGAAGTGTGTGTGTGTGATTTTTGGCTTGTGCGGGCTCTTCCTCAGCCGGGGAGCGTTTGGAGGGAGATGAGGTTGCTAAAGGGAAGGGGAAGCCCAGATCCAGGGCAGGAAGGCAAGGCCAGAACAGAAATGGGGAGAGGTTCAGGGTAATACAGTGGCTATCGAAATAATTTGGATCCGTAGGAAGCCAGGCATCAGTAATTCTGCTTGTGGACCAACTTATTTTTCTGATCAGATAATAAAATTGTTTTCCTGCGGAGAAGTGGTAGCCAAGACTCTGGGAAATGCTTTCAGCAAAACACCCAGCGCATTGCTTTTGATTTCAAGATTTAATTTAGATGCTCTCGAGGTTTCGTTGCAGCGCGGAGCTTATTTATCCGATGTCCTTTGAGCGGATGACGGTGTTAGCTGAGCTCGCTGCGGGTCTTTCAGGGATTGCTGCGGTGCCGGGGATGCTGATTCCACCCTGGAAACTTTGGAAAAGGTTTGAAATGGAGAAATGATTTATTTTGACGAGGAAAACAAATCACTGCTCTGAAATAAAAGAGCCGGTGAAGTTGCGGCAGGAGCTCCTGTGTGTCGTGGCCCTTTGCTGCTTCTTCCACCTGGGCAAGTGCTTCACCCCGCTGCTGTTTTCGGAGAGACCAGATCGAAGCCGCCTCATTAGTGCGAATTTTGTAATTAGTGCTGAAAGGTGGAGAGAGCTCAATTTATTTAATTGGCTCATAGAATAGCAGTACTCGCCTTGGATCACATATGAGGATATCCGATATTCCCTAGGAAAAAGGATGCTTCTGCTGGCGTAACACAATCGAAATGTCCGTTCTTGATGCTGCTTCAGTTCTTCGGGTGATTCATCCCGCAAATTTTCTCCTGCATAAACATAGCTTTGCGCCGTTGTTAACATCAAGCACCTTTTAAAACTGATTTCTCTTTCAAAACGTGCTTTTTTTTTTTTTTTTTTAATTCTTGGTGTTTCAGAACATCCTGTTGACCTTTAGACTGCTGAAACAATCTGAAATAAAGCATCAGGCAAGCTTCAGGCATGTTTCCCAAACAATAAAAAGCAGAAGTGCAGTTGTAATTAAAGACTTTATTGTTTTTAGGGTCAACTAAGGGAAGAAACAAACCCTATGGTAACAGCAGAGGTGATCCTTCTAACAGCTCCGTTCTTTTTCTTGCAGGTTATGGCACCTGGAATACTGGGGCCACCAACACTCAAGGTGAGTTTTGTGTATATAAAAACAGATCTGGGGAATTGCGGTTTTAGAATATAACTTATTTTTTCATCATTCTAGCCAGAATAGTGTAATATAGAAACAGTTTTTTCAGCCTTTCTTCTCTACCTGTTTTAGTGACTTTCTACTTGTTTTTCTGTAAAAGCTTCCTCCGTGATACACTCCAATTCCCAGCGTCGTATACTGGAGGAACTGGTCACAACCTTGCATATGATTAATAACATGCTTTGCTTTATCACCTGGGGTTTATTAGCGCTGCAGAATGAAGTGTGTCCTGAGGTGTTTGGGAGTTTGGGCGCTCTCCAGTCTAAACAACAGCAGAAGCAGCGAGATGCTCCTGAAAGTGATAGTTTTAACAAACGTATTTGCTTTTGCCGTGGTTTTACCACTACTTGAGGGTTTTTATTGAATCACTTGAGTTGTTCTCAAGTGCAAATACTTGCAAGTGTTTCAAAAAACATAGTAAAAAGTATATATCATCCATTTCATTTTCATAATTAGCTCTTGGAAGTCCCAGCTTCTTTCTTTCCCGTTCTGTGCAAAAGGATCTATCATTTCCACCAGCTGTTAAACTGAATTATATATATTTAGGCTCTGAACTTTTAACTTTGTTGCTTTTAGGGCTGAAACTCTCTTTTCTTTTTGTCCCGTTCAGGTACATACGCAACGAATGCGACGAGTTGGCAAGGTACGTGTTAAAAAACCTCGTTTATCTCTGGCTGTTGGGGTGCCTTCCTCAGTCTCTTGAGCTGGCTGCGGCGAGCGGAGCTGTTTTCCAGCTCATACGCCGTCTCCGCGTGGAAGTCAGTGTGAAGTAATGCAGCGATGTACTTTTAAACCGCTCTTCTTCACCAATTCGTTTCTTTTATTTTTACCTTGCTTCGTGATTGTGGCAGCTGCTTCTGCTAAGGGAGCAGCTCTGTCCTAATGTCTGGCAGCTGTCTGTTCCTTAAAGCAGAAAAATTAGCTCGTGGATGAGAAAAGTTCATTTCTTTTACGTCTCCGTTTCTCGTTTGATCTGGGACAGCCAGATGTGTACGTTAATAAATTGATTTTACTGAGATTATATTGTTTTCCCCTCAAACCCCAAGGTTTGCCTATGTAATTCTGGCAGCTTGATGGTACACAAATGCAGTTCTCTGTGCAAGCTGCTGCTTCCTCAATAAAACATGATTTGCTTTCACTAATAACTAATTGCTCTGAGAGGAAAAGTTTAATTGCCCTTGATTTGGATCCTTAAGCCGGTCTTAACACGCTCCCAAGCAAAAGCCTGAGATTCTTTTAGAAAATATTATTTCTTTTGTCCTCACAATATAAAATTGAATGCTGCACGTCGGGCTGTGGATTCAAACCTCCCAGCTCAAGTCATTGCTGAAAATGAGGGGTGTTTTTTCCTTCTATTATTCCTCCTTTTTATAAAGCCTGCGTGCCCCTGTCAAGGACTCACGCCCTGTTGTGCTGGGTATTGTGCCGATGCAGAGCAGAAAGGCTGTTCCTGCTCCGGAGACCTTATCATCTAAATACACAAGTCGCAGGCACATGGGGGAATACAAAGACACAATGAGGCCGTGCTGGTCAGCACAACCGGCAGCGGCATCATCACACCGGTGGCCTTAACAATGTCAATTTTATCGCAAGCGTCACAGAAAAGGAGAATTATGAGGGGTTATTATGGCGGTCGCTTTAGAGAGCCCTAGAACTGGTAAACTGAAGGGTTTAGCAGGTCAGAAGCAGCAAGCGGAAGCTTGCTGCGTAGCTCGTGGCACATGTCTCTGCCGGAGCGACACCGGATTCGAGCCGGGGCCGTAGAGCTGCGGTAAGGATTGTCGGCAGCACGTGCGCATCCCTCAGTCCCCATCTCGGGATAGCACAAAGCATCCGGCAGCTTTATGAGCGCGGCCGCAGCGCATTGGGTTTTCCACCATGCCGTGGTATCTTGCTGTGAGGTGCTCTTTGAATACAACTGGCAGCTTTGATTTTCTGATTAATTTATTTAGTTGTGGTCCTTTTTTGATGGATATACAGTGATGTGCTCGGCAGCGCATCCGCTTTGAGTTTTTTGGTGTCGTTTTGTGGGACCGTGCGACGTAGATGGCTCAGGGTCTTGTTCTGAAATTGCAAATACAACCAGCAGCGCTCCGTTTCTGCAGTTAAAATCACCCAAAGGAGGAAGGTCCCTATGCTTTTAGGGTTGAACAACAAGAATCTTTGATATTTCTCACTTTGAGAAAGCAGATTTCCTTGAAAGGAGGTAAAACCCAGCTGCAGCCTTGCCCGGTAGGATCCGTTCGCATCTAAACTCTTCCTCCAGGTTCCCATGTCTTTATAATACTGTATTAATATCAATTTTATTTTCCCTTCCTGCCAGGATATGAAGGCTACGACTATTACAACACCCAAACCACTGCCGCTAATACAGCGGCCACGTACAACTACGCCGCAGCCGCTGCCACCTCCAGCAGCTGGGAAACACCCAAAACTTCAGATATGAGCATGAACGCCGACGTCAACGCCGCCATGCCCGTCGCCTCGTACGGCGCCGAGACTTCAGCGAACGAGAATTCGGATTCCATCATAGCCAAAATCAACCAGCGTTTGGATATGCTGTCGAAGGAGGGCAGCGGCGGAACAGGGGAAGGGATGGAAGACCAGGAGAGGTGACTGTTCCACTTCTTATTTATTTTTAATAGCAAAAAAATAACAGCTTTTAATCACCGTAACTTCAGATTAAGCTGTTCTGATTGCTTAGGCATGATCCAGCATTTGCTCCTTGGAAAATAAACTTAACGGCTTATTTTTTACCTGCCCCGATACGTGTGTGCGCTGATGCACGTACATATTATATATATCTCTATCTCTCAAACATATCAAACTTGATGCACACATCCACCATTAAAAGCGGCTTTCATTGGCGATTCAATTCCTAGATTTTGCAGAAGGTTTTTTATTTCTAGTTTTTAGGTTTCTTAAAGTATTTTTTTTCCTCTGCGTCCCTTTTTCCTCATGGCTGCCCAGTAATTACTTTTGTTTCTCCTTTCGGGTTAAATTATGCCAGTCTGGAGAATTGTTTCATATTGGTGCGTTTTTTGCTGCTGAAATAATAATACACATCCTGGCAAGAGTTACTGAATAAATGAAGTTTTGCCTTTTTTTTTTGCCATTTGATGCTTGCTGCTGCGGTCAGACAAGGTGCTGAGGGGTTTATCTGCATTAATTCACACCCGGAGGCACAGCTAGGAGACAATGTGAAGCAGCTTTTACCTGGGGAAGCTTTCGGCATCTGCTTTTCCGCTGGCAAAACATAATTCAGAGTGGTTTAGTGCTATAAAGTTAGGAAGGTTATGACGTCTCCGAAGGATTTCTGTTCAGATACTCTGCAGAAAACCACGGGTCTTTGATACTTAAATTATTTTCCCTGAAAATAAGGGAAAGGTGATGTGGGATACAGAAAGTGATCACTATGCAGGGTTTAAAAAGATTTTTATTCTGTTTTTCTGGCCAAAGACATTTGGATGCCAACGCCTGTATGATGTGTGGAAACGTTATTCTAGCTGCTGACTGTTGTCTCCTCCTCCGCAGCTCTTTCAGATTTGAGTCTTTCGAATCGTACGACTCGAGGTCTTCAATGAACGACCGTGACATGTACCGATCCGGCTACGATTATGGAGAAGTCGGAACCGATCGGAATGATTCCTTCGGGAGCCAGTTCGACAACCGCAGGGATCAATCTCGCAACCGAGGAAACAACTACGGCCTCATCCGAGGACGGGGTCAAAACCGTGTTCAAAATCGAGGGCGTCTAAATGCTTTCAACCGCACCGACCACTTCATGCCCTCCTCCAGCTCCGAGCGCCTCTCGGCTCGTTGGAATGAGTTGAACTACATGGGTGGGCGTGGGATGGGGGGTGCCGGATCCAACAGGCTCCCTTCCCTCTTTTCCCAAGCCCTTGTTCCCGATTACGGCGACTACGGAGACTACGGAGATTACGGTGACTACGGCGACTATGGGGATTACGGTGATTATGGCGACTATGGAGATTACGGTGACTACGGAGACTATGACTATGGCATGATGGGGATGTCGGGCATGGGAATGGGACGGTATGGGAATATGCCGTACGGAATGGGGAGGCAACGAAACAGAGACAGGATGGGTACAGTGCCCTGGCACATGAATGCGCTCATGGTAAGTCGTCACTGTCATTTTTTTTCTTGTCAAGATTGCTTTTTGCTTGCCTCGGTGGGTAGGCTTTGCTGTTTGGCTGTAGAGCGGAGTCCTTTGGAGAAGTGCGAGTCTTAATTCACGTTGCTTCCACCACAGAATAATTTAAATCTTCCTGGATAGAGCGGAATGTCACCAAGCTTGTACATACCCATTTGCATGTAAAATAGAGCTTCTAAATGCTTACCCCATCCCAAATCCGCGCTCTAGGAATGCTAACCCAGCTATAAAATCCTTTTATAGCCAAAAATAAGTCGGCAGGGTCATAAGAATTTAAACTGTTTTAGGAGATGTAGCAGATGGGTGGAATAGTTTGATTTTTAAGCTTTTTTGGTGCCTCGAGTTGATTGACGATGACTGATTTCTTCCCACTTCAGCCCAAGAGAAGAGGTTTCCGAAACCGTTCAGGAGGGCGATCGGATGGCGAGGGAGGAGGACGCAAACGAAAACAGTCACAAAGCGGAGATGAGCCAGACAGCAAACAGGCAAAGACCGACAGCGAAGGAGACGACACGGAGAACGGTACGAGCTGTCTTCACCCACTAATATCAGCCATTTCCCCCTGTTTTTAAGTGTTTTATCTTTCAGCTGACTGACGGTTGTTACATTTCAAAGCTATTGTATTATATTTTTAAGTCGTTAGTGTTGTCGTTGTACTTCTGCAAGCACGCAGGCTTTGTGATCTGTGTATTTTGTGGCCTGGGACAAAATTTAATGCCCGAGTTGAGTGTTGTGTGAAAGTAAGGACCGAGTTTGCAGCAGAGACTGGCGGGCAAGGAGAAACCAGTGAGCTATTCGTGATCTTCACTGGAGTTTTGAGCCGTTATGGCAGAAGTTGGTGATTCGTTAGGGGCGCCTTGGAGTGTTAAGTGGGAGAAAAGACCCCCCCCAACACCAGCTAAATTATTTCTCTTGTGTGCAGCAGATGAGGCCGAAGGAGAGGAAAAATCAGGAGATGAAGCTGACAAAGGTGTAAGTAACCTTGGGTTTTTTATCAGTCTTAGTGGCAAATGTGGGAACATTTAAGCACTCGAGCAATTTTCTCTGCTCTTTTGACCGCGCTGAGGGTCAGAATATTTAAAATCGCCCAGAAACGGCGTTTTGAGCCCATATATTGTGCAAGTATTTGCTCCTCATAATTTCCCCACGCCCTTCAGCAGGGATTACTGGCAGATTTGCTTGCACCGAGGTGCCTGAAAAGCACTTGTAGTGGAAAGATTAGGATCCTGCGCCTGTACTCCTGCTTTTGGCGAGCTCATTAGGGCTAAATTCCAATTAGTGGTTGGTTTCTTTCCTCATTGGTTGGTTTGCCGGGTTGGATGGGGGTCATTGCCATTTGTCTCGCTTGTGACTGCGTGTAACCCTCAGTACGGTGTTCCTCAGAGTGGCGGCTCGGCTGCTAAGTATTTAAATTTTGATAGCGAGAAGTGATACTTAGCAGTGCCATGTAACCTGATCTATAGAAAACAACTATTTTGTAAACATTTATAAAAATGGATGTTTAATCCCCAAATGACGCAACCCTTCGCCTGCTCCGTGGTCTGGCTTGGTGGACTGTGAAACCTCTAAATCGCGGTAAATAACACCAGCGTCTTTTTGTGTTTCTCTTTTCCAGGAGAACGGGAATTGGGGCGATATGGCAGACGAAGGTAGGGTGTTACCCCCCCTCACGCAGTCCTCCCGGATTACTCCTACTCCGAATCCATCTGCTTCGCCTCAGGGTGCTACCAAGAGCTTGGATTTTTTTTGGTCAGAAGCTGATGCAGCTCCTGCTGCGACCTGTTAACCAGTCCAAGGCTCCGGCGCTGCCCATCGTGGCACAGAAGTGCTGCGCTGGTTAGCAGGGGAGTGCCAGAACGGTTTTGTTTTTTCTGGCCTCAGCGCGGATGGTTGCCATCTGTAGGAATGGATATTGGCCGCGGCGTTAGTTTATTTTCCAGCCCTGCTTGGAGGACAGCGGTGAGGACGCGTGCGTCTCGCAACAGGGCAGAGGAAAAATACCATAAACTAAATAATTTTCAGTGGAGGCTTCAGGCACTGGGCTAAACCCTGTTTTGTTTTGATTTTTTTCCAAATAGATGGGAATATATCGACATATATTAGAACACTGATTTAAAAAGCGTATGGTCTAAAGTAGCTGGAACCACTTTAGCTGGTTTTGGATTGTAATTTTTGGTAAAGACGCATCAAGCCCAAGCACATTGTGCCTTCTGCATTAGAGTGACTTGGGGAAAACCACGTGTAGGACTCTTGTTGCCACTTTTAGGTTGTTTCCAGGATTGAAACTGAGGTGTAGCTGGACGTTAAAATTCTTGTTTAAGCCTCCCTCTGATGCCGGGGTCCAGTCTCCAGGCTTTTTTACCTGAAAACGTTGCAGGTGAATTATTACCCGAGTCCTGCGAGGCTGATAGACCTCTGACTTGGAGCTTTCTGCCCTAAAACACGAGGTCAGCTGAATCTTTAGTTCTTTTTTGCTTTCTCAATAATTACCAAGGAATGATTGGGAAGGCGACATGAGGAATATATCCAAAACTGTCCCAAGGAAGCAGCACTGCTACTCGAGCACTGCTAGCATCTCTGCTAGTTTTTGTTGCTTAACTTTCTGGAGTAGCGTTTTCAGCCTTGTGAAAAATAGGGAAAAAAATGAGAATTTGGGGAGAAAGTAGCAGCTTCTCCCAAGGAGTGGAGATAGAGAGGTGTCTTTGCAGCATCCTAAAAGTCAGGACTCTTTCCACTAATGGCGTGTCCTGTCGCTGCCTATGAAGACTTGAGTTGCTGTGGGAAGTTCAGGGAGCTGGAGGAGAGGAGGGTTTGGGTTTTACAATAACTGCCGGAGACCTTGGAAAGAGCCTGCTGCTTCCCTGCGGTCGGAAGCCGGCTTGGGAGGGGGAGAGCTTCCAGAGACCAAAAGATGTTGTGACTTCCCGAAGCTGAGAGTGAAGAGGAAACTGAGGGACTTGGGCCGCAAAATACCTCAGCCAGCAAAGTGGGTGATTGTGAGCACAGTAATTCTGATTGATTTTTTTCCCCGCCTTAGCATCTGGAGATGGCTGTGAAGATGATGACGAGGAAGTGAAAAAGAAGAGGGAGAAGCAGCGGAGAAGAGATCGGATGCGTGATCGTGCTATGGACAGGTAGGGAAAGTGATCAGCCGGTCCGTTCCCAGCACTTCTGTGAATAATATTGACCAAGGATAATTCCTCTGCACGAATGTGGGAGAAATCTGCTGGGGGATCGTGTTTTGGGGCTCTGCATTCTGATGTCAGCATGTTTTTTTTCCCTTTTTGTGTGTTTTATGACTGTTTTAAGATAAGGAGAATATTGTGGTGTTCAATACGTACATCAGTGTGTAGAGTTACAAATTCAGAAGGGTGTTTTAAGTGGCTATATATGCATCCTTGCTATTAAAACAATAACTCATCTCAAGACGGACTGACAGCAAAGGCAGCACCAGCGTTTCTGTTATTTCGGGGCTTTTCCGCATGGGGGAGAGGATCTTCATGTCAAAGAGTGCTGATTCACCTCCTGCCCTATGAATTTCTCTAGTTACTTTGAAACTCGTGCAGGGTTTTAGCAACCGCTCCCGTAGCATTTAGTTTTGTGAAGAAGTAGGGGCTGTTTAATCCACGCAGGTTCTACAGCGATTATAAAAGTCCAAGACAAAGTAAAATTGTGTGGGGTGGCACTTGGAAGAAAACGTGAGAGGTAGCAAACTACAACAGGAGCTGTAACGGTCATAATTTTCTTGATGTTCTCGTTAAGTTGAGCTCGTTCCTCATTAGCGGTACGATTGCTGTGTTTAGAATCCAGTTTGCCTGTTCCGTCTGCAAGTTCCGCAGTTTTGAGGAAGAGGAGATCCAGAAACACCTCCAGAGCAAGTTTCACAAAGAGACCTTGCGATACATCGGTACCAAACTCCCGGATAAAACGGTCGAGTTTCTGCAGGTAGGTGGGTTGCCCGGCGTTAGCTCTACCATTCCTTGCATCCGTGCTGGGATTTCCAGGATGAATTTGGGATTTCCAGGCTTACACGGAGAGTGGAAGGGGCTACAGATTCATCCACACACGGCACCCTGCTTGGTTAGCTCGCGTCACCACTTGTTAATGCATCACCCAATGACATCAGTTTGCGTGATGTGGTTTCTTACGGGTTTCCGTGTTGGGAGGCAAAGTTAATTGTCTGTATTTGAATAAGAAGGCCAGAAATTAACATTCCAGAGATGGTCTTCACCGTCTACATGTCTAGAGCTGAGGAAGGCAAGATAAAGACTGGGGTGTTTTATTTTCTGCATGACCACTGTTTGCATTTTGGGGACATTTTTCAAGGATTTGGGGTCTCCCACAAGGAATCTGATGGTGACATGGGAGGAGGCTTCTGTCTGGCTCCGATTTGGATCTTTCCGTCTCTTCCTCTGGTAGAAATGACAGGGGACGGGGAGGGGAAAACGCCCGCCTGGTCTAGTTAATTCACCAACTGCCGTCTTCCCTGTGGGTTTTCTCTGGAGAGCTCATTTCCCCTTCGAGCCGCTCGATCGTTTCGGTGCGTTGCGTGGAGGACAGCGAGTTTTGTCCTCTTCCCTTCTAGGAGTACATCGTCAACAGGAATAAGAAAATCGAGAAGCGGCGCCAGGAGCTGACCGAGAAGGAGGGCACAAAACAGAAGCCGGATCCTTTTAAGGGTAAGTGTCTGTTCTGCGTCCAGAGACCAAGTGAGACCAAGAAAACAAATAAATACTGCTCCCACAGAGATACAGCAGCACAAATGTGAAGGATTTGGGTAACTCAGCCTCAGGTTTTGGGTATTTTTTTGCCAACTTTGTGAAGTAAATCGTCATGGTGGGGAAGGGGGAGTGCCCATCCTCGCTGCAGTTTCTCAAGCAGCAGATCCACGAGGTTCATGCAATGTCAGAGATACTAAAATGAGGTAAATGGGGAAAAAAACCCCAGGTATTGTTGATTTTTGTAGCTGTTCAGTTAATGCAGCCGGATCCTCTGTTCGATTTTAATGTTAAGAGAAAGGGGCGAAGTTGATCTGTTGTGGCAACAAGCGTGATTGGGGAAAAATCCGCTTAGCATCGTCAACGTGCCTGTCCCTGATACAGTCTGCAATGCTCGTCCACATCTGTACTGGGAGTGATGAGTGGAGTTTAGTTAAGCCGCATGTCGGCTATAACATCTGGCAGGCAGGAAACCTGAGCTTAAGTAGGGAGGAGGAACAAACCCAGAGCTGGGGGAAGCGCGAGTTGTCCCTTCCACCTTCATTTAAATAGATTTTTGGCGAGGCAAGCTGGTTTTGGCTAGGACTAAGGAAAATAGTAAGTCGATGGCTTTGTACCTCAGGCTGTTATCCCCGTCTCTCTTCCTCCTACGCTTGGGTACTGTGTCGGTACAATCTGTTTTGGAGCAGAATAACTCTCCTCCCCATCTTAGAGCAACGTATGTGATTTTTTTTTTTTTTTTTGTCGTCTCTGAAAGCAGCAACTGGAAGGAATATGCTGAATTAGTGCGTTGGCTGTGATGTGGGGTCGTTAGAGGGGGTGGAAAGGCAACGTTAACCAGCCGAACATCTCATTTGTTTGGGATTTTGGCTGACGTCTCATCGCCTCTGTAGGTATCGGCCAGGAACACTTCTTCAAGAAGATCGAGGCGGCTCACTGCATGGCATGCGACATGTTAATTCCTGCCCAGAACCACCTTCTCCAGAGGCACCTGCGATCTGCCGATCACAACAGAAACCGCAGGGTAAGCAGCCCTGCTCGCTTCCGAACTGGAACGTTTCATCTCTGCCGAGGCGAGGGGATGTCGGTCCGGGCGCTCGAGGTTTACTCGTGGCTTCTAAAAACCTTCTGGTACGGTCTCTGATCGCACCGTGAGATGAAGCCACTGACTGGGGAATTACAAAGGGTTGTGGGATGCTTGTGGATGGGCTGTGCAAGGTTTCTTCTTCTGCGGGGAAACGTGAGCGGATGAGAAATGGGGAGGTGAACAGAAAAAGTGATCTTAAAAGGGAGATCTGACTTTTTCTTCTGCGCCGGGGGTTTAGCAGGGTACATTGTCCAGCCATACTGTGCAGACGTGCAGGCTAAACACCTCCTCTTTCTAGATTTGCAGTGCTTGCTAGAAATTAAAGTTAAAAACTGCCTTTGAGGGCGCTTGGGGAATTCATAAATGAGATGTAATCGATGTCTCAATTGGCACGGGCCGGAGGGGGGCTTTGGACGTTGCAGATGAAGACGGGGTGAGCTGCGGTCAGTGTCGCGCGTCCCTCGGGGTGGTCTTCGTCTCCTCTGAGCGTTGGACGTGAACGTCGCTGTCCTGGACTTGATCTCGGGATATTTGGGGGATGTTCCAGCTGCTGGTGCTGAAACGCATTTTTCTCCAGGGCTCATGTTAGCGGAAGAGAGGCGGGTGCTCCCTTGCGTCCGCTTTTTTTGTGATGTTTTCTGGGATTTGCGATCAGGCTTCCCACGCCCTGCAGAGGAGGAGGGAATACAAACTCTCAAGCCAAGCTCCTCGTTGGAACTCTTCCCCTTTTGAAGTGACCCCAATGTTCGGTTCCTTTGCAGATGGCTGCAGAGCAATTCAAAAAGACCAGCTTACACGTCGCCAAGAGCGTCCTGAATAACAAACACATCGTAAAGATGCTGGAAAAATACCTCAAGGTGAGTGAACGAGAGAGTCGGCAACTCGTGCCGAGTTCCCGGAGCAGCACGGAGCCACGTCTCGCTGTGTGCTGCGTGTCGGTGACGGGACGCCTTGCCGCGTACGATGGGGAGAAGCGTAGGTTCCACTCCGTTGCCTTTTTATCTCTAAATCTTGGGTCTGGTTTCTTTTCTCTGTAGGCGGTTTACCACTTCTCGTGGTTTGTTTTTGGTTTTTTCGTTGTTGGTTTTTTTTTTTTTTTTTTTTTTTACTTACTGTCATTCCCAGGCGCGCGTAGATCAATTTACGAAACCGTCCAAAACGGAAACGTAATTAAAGAAACCAAAAATAGCAAAAAGGAACTCCAGTTCCCCAAAGCCACCCCTCGAGCTGTGGCCTTGGGGGGGGACACCAGGTTTCCCCCAGCGCAGGGAAGCGAGCGTGTGGGTCGGGAACCCGCTGCTTGAGTCCCGTCGGGATTGAATCACGACATGGACGGCTCCTGGCCCACCCGCTCGCCCTGCACCGGCGGGGGGGAATTTTTACCCTGTCTAAAAGAGCCGGGCTCTGCGGCGCTCCTGGCAGCTCGACCAAATGATGGAGCACCCCGAGGCGGGGAGGTGCATCCGATTCCCGGGAGTTGAAACACCCTCGTTAGCTTCCCCCCTCCTACCCCCCACCCCAGCTTTTTTCCTCCTCTTCCCTTGGGAAGTGGCAGAGAACGCCCCAGCCGATCTTCAGAGCCGAGACGGAGCACGAGGAGAGGTCAGGGTAGGGTTCGTTTAAACCCAAACCAGCGTTCGGAATTACAGAAAGAAGTCCGGAAGGCAAGCGCAGTCTTCAGAGCATGGGGGGGAATCCGCTCCATGCGGGAACGCCGCCCAGCGAGCCAGCCGGGCGGTTATGTCCGGCCCAAAAGCGCCTCGCGGTTATCCGCGGGTCCGGAGGCGGCGTGGGTTTAACGGGCGAGGTCCGCATCTGAAAAAAAGAGAGAGAGATTGAGAGAGGAAAGGTCGCAACCTCCTCCGCCAGGCGAAGATGAAAAAAGAAGCGCTTTTGGCTACTTGCTTGTTTCCTGGGAAATCCGGGAACAGCCCAGGATCCGGCAGGAGAGAGCCCCTTGTTTGCAAACCTGGCAGACAAGGGCAGGCAGATGCCCACACACACACCCCCCCACCACCAGCACGGGGGAGCAGATGTTTCCCTTGTCCCACCGGCGTCATGGTTTTTATTTTTTGGTCTAGACCCGGACTGAGCTAGCTCTTGTCATGCCCAGTCTCTGCTAAAATCTAGCCCTCCCTCCCGCCAAAAAATAAAAAAATAAATAAAAACTGCGACTCCACCCTCTGGGTCCAGTGAAAAGAGACTTTGAGCTGAGAGTTTGTCGGCGTAGGATGGCCGTCTCTCACCTTAAACCGGCCTCTCATACACGTTGAACAGGAGGGTGAGATAAAAACCCTGCGGTACCCCACAGGAGAAAGAGAGCGAGCGAGCCCTCGGGGCAGACGAGGTGCAAACCTCTGGGAATCTCTCAGAGAAATTTAAAAAAAAAAAATAAAAAAAAAAAAAAAAATAAAATCCCCAAAAGACCGGAACCACTCAAGTGCAACTCCGTCTACCCCTGCCAGGGTCCGCAGGCACGTCCACATCTCCTCATGATCAACGGTATCAAAGGCTGCCGGCAGATCTAAATGAATCAGCACGGGCACCTGACCTTTGTCCATCGGCAGGAGGAGATCTTCGGATCCATCCCAGCACGGTCTCCGTATCATTCCCAGGTGCAAAACCAGACTGAAAAGGGGTGGAGGAAAATCTGAGGATTCCAGGTAATGCCAAGAGCCGCCTCGCCATAAACGTTCTCGGCAAACCTTCCCCCATGAAAGGAAGGCCGGAGACGCAGGGCGATTAATTAATCAAGACTTGGCCGCATCAAGAGATGATTTCTTGACCATCGGCCTAACGATTCCTCCTCGGAGGGATGGCGGGACGCCTCGCCCTTCCCAAGGGAAACCGTGACAGTCTCCACCACGAGTGGACTTCACATCCCCCGGTAGATTTTTCCCGGCGATAACGGACGTTGGGGTCCAGATCGCGAGGTAGAGCCCGATACATTTTTTTTTTTTTTTTTTAATATCTTCTCCCTCCACGACCTCCGGAGGTTGTGATCCTCAGCCAGAGAAGATGAACGTTGAGGTTTCTCCTCCACCTGCATGGATCTTCTCGCATGGAGGCAGCCAACCTGGGCTGAATCTCTGATCGAGGCAGATATTAACCCCGGGGGGGGGCGCGGAAAAAGGAGGAAGGGTCCGGAGAGTTCGGTTTTGGTTTTCTTTTTTTCCCCCGTCCCATCCCGCTTTCCAAAACCTCTTCCCCCCCGCCGCCGTCGATCAGATTTCAGGTGACATTTCTGCCAGTCGTCGGCATGCCGCCCGCCCTCCTTCCCTTCCCCTTTTCGCCGTGGTGACCTGCGAGGGGTTGGGGCGGCTCGGAGGGGGGGGCCCGGAAGAAAGGGAATTTTCGAAACTCGGATTGCAGCACGGGGTGTGTGTGGGGCATCTCCTCTCTGGCAAGGTGGAGGTTGTAGGGCAGCGACACCCTTCTTGGACCCTACAAGCGCCCACCCCGCACCCCCAAACTCTGGAAACGCAAGCAGAGCCCCCCCCCCGCTCCCCAAAACCGAGGGGGGGAGTGGTGCTAGGATCCGCTGTCGGCCTGAATAAAGGTAACGAGGTCAAAAAACAAACTTAAGAAAAAAACCACCACACAAAAATCCCCCCCAAAACCCAAAATCACCCCCCAAAAAACCCACCCCTCCCCAAAATCTGGAGGGTCTTGGTGTCCCCAAGAGACCCCTCACGGTAGGACGTAGCCTGGGTGAGAGCGCGGGCTGCGAGGTCACGACCGCATCGTCTCCCGAAAAAAAACCAAAAGAAACCAAAATAAAGGCGAGATGAAAACCTGGAAGCGTCGCCACTCTTCCTGGCGAGGGAAGGGGAATCCGGCCGTTGGCGGTTGGAAACCAGGAACGGAGAGTTGTTAGGAATTCCTTTTGGATTTTAAAGCGTCTTGGTTAAACCCAAATTCCTCCTGGGGGAGGAGCGGAGCCGATAAACCCCAGCAATACCGGCACCGTTCTCCTGCACCGGAGCTTTTAGGTTTTGTTTTTTTTTTTTTTTTTTTTTTAACTGATTCTTTCCACTCCTTCTAGGCGTGGGATCTTTTTTTTTTTTTCTCCTGGGGTTCTCTTGCTGCAAATCCTTCGGGATTTTCTATGACGGATTATTATTATTATTATTATTATTTTCTTTTTTCCACTGTATTAAGAATCATCCGTCGCTGAGCTGCTTTTTTTCGCTTGCCAAAAAAAACCCCACCACCTCTCCCGCGTTTTCACGGCGGAGATTCTCTTAGCCTCGTCGCAGCTCGATGACTCTTCGTCTCTTTCCCATCTCTTTTTTTCCGTAGGGAGAAGATCCCTTTACGGATGAAATTGGGGATCAGGACGTGGATGAAGCTTTGGAAGGCGGAGACGGCGCTGGGGAAGGAGCGACCGAAACCGCCACAGTCGAGGTTGCCCAGGAAGGAGGAGGAGGAGGAGGAGGAATCGGGGAAGTTACGGAAGCGGCAGAACCTTCCGAAGAGTTTTCCAAACCTGAGGAATTCCTTAAAAATCTAGGGGAGCAAGATCAGCCCCCAAAACCACTGCTGATGCCCCCGTTCCTGCAAGATGACGAGCTGGAAGCGGAGGAGATGACATCAGAGGTGACGTCGGAAGCGACGGCCGTGGTGACTTCGGAAGCGGCACCGCCACCTTCGGAAGCTGCGGAAGAGGCTCCAGCAGTTCCCGAAAATCCCCAAGAATCGGCGGTTTCCCCCCAAAATGAAACTGAGGGTTGGGCAGGCAAAGAGGAGGAAGAGGAGGAAAACGGGAGCGAGGCAGCAGCTGCGGCTGGCTGCAGCGAGGAAGAGGAGGAGGAGGAGGAGGAAGAGGCTCCACCAGCGGCTTCGGAGCCGCAACCGGAATAACTGTGAATATTTGCTTGAAGGTGATGGTATAATCCGTGATTTTTTTTTTTTTTTTTTTGGTTTGATTTCTTGTTCTTTTTCAGCGCAGTGCCCGAAGTTGTCTGATTTTGATTTTAATTAAGGGGAGGGAACCCGGCTGCGTCGTTAAGGAGCAGCCGCAGCGCTTCATTCATCTCGTTAAGATTAATTTCGCTTCGTTTCTGCAAATTCCTTTTTTGTTTTAGGACGAAGAGCGCAGGAAGCCGTACCTTCCCTGAGAAACCCTCCGGCTGCGGCTCCGCTTGGGTTTTTTTTTTTTTTTTGTTTGGGGTTTTTTGTTTGTTTGGGGGTTTTTTTGTGGGGGGTGGGGGGTGGAATTTTAGAAAGAAAAAGGTGGAAAAAAAGGAAAAAAAAAAAAAAAACCAACCAACACAACCCCCCCAAAAAAGCTGAGGTTTGGAAAAATAATAAAAGCATCGATTCGATCCCAGCGGCTTGTTGGGTTTTAAGCACAGCACTAACACCGGCGGGCCGGAGCCGTCGTCCTTCCCTCCTCCCTCGTCCTCCCTAATGCCTAAAATACTCCGGTGAGGGAATTTTTATTTGATTATTTCCAAAAATTTCCCAAAAAGGCAGAATTTTTCCTCTCGGGAAACGCATTCGTTTTCATCTCTCTCCGTTACGGCCGGAGAATTTGGGTTGGTCATTAGTTTACGAAGCAGCAGCTCGATTATCTCTAGAAACGGGGCAGTCGGTTGCGTGGGGATTCACTCCAAGCGAAGAAAATTGTTAGCTTTCCCCTAAAAAAACCCTTTTTCCGGCAGAATTTACAGGTTGCAGCTGCACCCTCCGTCTCCAAACCTCTTTCCTAAAGGATTCACCAAACCAAAACCAAAAATAAAAAAGAAAGAAAAGTCACGATTGGGTGAGGTGAGACTGCACGCGGAGTAAATCCTTTTGGGTTTTTTACCCCAAACCCCTTATTTGCTGCCCCAAAAAGGGTTTTTTTAACCAAAACCCCCTTAGTTGCTGCCCGCAAAAGGGTTTTTTTGCCAAAAACCCCTTATTTGCTGCCCTGAAAAGGTTTTTTTAACCAAAAAACCTGGTTTGCCCCCCAAAAAGGTGGTTTTTTTGCCAAAAACCCTTATTTGCTGCCCCAAAAAGTTTTTTTTTTCCAAAACCCCCTTATTTACCCCCAAAAGGGTTGTTTTTTTTTTTTTAGCAAAAAAACCTTATTTGCCCCCCAAAAAGGTTTTTTTTTTTTACCAAAAAAAACCCTTTTTTTGCCCCCAGAAGTCCCGCAGCAGGCGGGTTTAGAGGCTGACGGAGGCGATTCATTCCTGCACCGAGCTCTGCCCCGGTCTCAGCCTCCCCAGCGCAGGGAAGGACCTTGGTGCCGGGACGCGGCCGGTGATTTGGGGGGGGGGCGGGGGGAGGCGGCTGTGTTGTGTCGTCACTCCCCTTCTCTCCCTGCGTCACACGACGTCACGCCCCGCATCACCCAGCGCGTGACGTCCCCCGGGCGCGCGCGCGCGCGCGGGGTGGGGAGGCGGCGGGGGGGGGGGCGGGGCTGGGCTCCTCTCGGGCGGGGCGGGGCGGGCTGCGCCGTGACGTCAGGCGCAGCGCGGTGAGGTCAGTGCGGCGCCGCTGCCGGACCCGCTGCCCCTCGGTGCCCGTCTCCCCCTCCCCTCCCCCCCGCCGCGGCCGCCTTTTCCCCCCCCTCCCCTTCCCCCTTCCCCCTTCCCTCTTCCTTCCTCTTCCTCCTCCTCCTTCCCCCCCGCCGCCGCCGCCGCCGCTCCGGTGACGCCTCCCCCGTCCCTCAGGGCCCCGCGGGACCCGGCGGGAGGGCGGCTCGTCCGGGCCGGCCCCCTCCCGCTGACCGCCTGAGGTAAGACCCCCGCCGCCGCGGCGGGTACCGGGGCTGTGAGGGGAGGGGGCGTTGGCGGGGAGAGGGGGGTGCCGGGATTCACCAACGCCTCGTACGTCGCTCCGCCGGCGTAACCCGCATTGCGTAATGCGGCCGCTGCGTCAGGGAGGGCCCTTTACGTAAACTGCGGCGCGGAACCCGCCCGGTCGTAGTGGTGGTGGTGGTTTAGAGTTTGGGGGGGGGTTTTTTTGGTTTTGGGTTTTTTTTTTTTTCTGGAGGCCCCCTGCTGCGCAAACGGCGTAAGGCGGAGGTGCGGGGCCGCCGTTAGCGTAGCGGCGGTCACGCGCCGGCTGCGTAGGCCGCTGCGCAAAGCGGCGGGAGGGGAGGGAGGGAGGGGAGCGCGGGGGGGGGGGGGGGGCGGGTGTTCTTCGCGCCGTACGCACTTTGCGCAATCGCCGGCCGGGCTGTTTGGTAGGGGGAAGCGCGGCCCCGCCGCCGGTACGAGGGGAGGGGAGGGGGAGCGGGGGGCGGAGCGGCGGCGGGAGTTGGCGGGGGGGGGGGGGTCCGCTCGGTTCGACGGGGAGCGCCCTCCCGCCTGCGTTCGTTGGGTTACGCCGCTTGCGTAAGTGCGGCGCGGAGCTACGGCGTTTGCTTACGGGGGAAGGTGGGAACGGCGTAACCCGCGCGGCGGCGCCCCCGTCCCGTCCCGCTACGCCGTTAGCGTAGGTCCGGGAAGAGGGGGGGCGGGAGGGGGGGGGGGGTGAATTGCGCCGTTGTCGTAGGGTCGGTACGGGGCGGGTTACGCCGTTGGCGGGCCGGTACGCAGAGTGCGTGCGGTGGGGCGGGGCGGGGCGGGCGGCGCGGGGGCACTTCCTGCCGCCGCCATTTTGTCGGCGGACGGGAGGAGGAAGCGGCGGCTCCTGCGCGGAGGCAGCGGCCAGGCCCGGCCCCGCGGCCCGCGGTAAGTGACGCCGTCTCCGCCTTCCCCCGCCTCGCTCCTCACCCGGGGGACCCTCACCGGACCGGGTAGGACCGGACCGGGCCCAGCGAGGCGGGAAGAGGGTTGGGGGGGGGGGGGAGGAGGAGCGGGCTCCCGCCGCGCCGTTAGGCCTAGGCCGCCCGCTCGCCCGCCCGCCCTCGCCCTGGCCCTGCAGCCAGGCCCGGCGGCCGCTGGCTTGGAGCTGAGGTTGGGGAGGGGGGAACCGGAGGGACAGCGAGGACGATCGGAACCGGGGAGCTGAAGCAGGTTGGGCCGGGAGCGGGGTGTACGTGTGCCCGCCGGCCCGGTGCCCTTGGCGGGATGGGGTGGGGGGGGTGGTCGATCGGTGGTGCCTTGCCGAGAAGCCCTGAGGTAGCGAGCTGCCCGCCCGCCGCTCCTTGGGCCCCTTTTTGAGCTTTTCACAGGACGATTTGCTTGCCTGGTCTTCAGCTGGCGCGGCTGGTGGGTTTCTTTACGTTTTCAAGCTGAATTTGCCCTTTTTTCCAAGTTGTTTTCTACTTTTGTAGGAGTTGTTTGGAAATTACAAAGCTGGAGGGCTCAGCTCCGGGAGAAGGGAAACTCTTGAGCCGCTCTCCTGCGTTTTTGGGCACCGTGTTGGGTGGGAAAGGGAAAACCTCGGTGCTGTTGGAATCCGAAGCCGGCCGGGGAGCAACTGCTCTTTCCCCGGGGATTTTGTGGGTGAAATGCCGGAGAAGCGAGGTCCGTTCACACCAACACTCGGTTCCTGCGCTCGTTTGATGCAGTAATTAGCCGCTGGCGTGAAAGTGAAGACTCTTCCTGCTTGTTTCGAATGCGCGTTGGCCATAAGAGATACAGCTTCACAGGGCTAATTAACAGCAGGGAGTAAAAGAATGTTTGTTATAAACTCGGGCTGCTCTCACCTTCGTTAACGAGCGCATCCTTATATCTCCCTCACCCCCAGCGCTTTTTTCCCCAGCTGCTTTTTATTTTCACCGATGCCTTTTAAATTTAAAAAACCATACAAATAGTTTTTACTCTAAATAAGGTTAAAGCTTCCCCGCTCTCTTCGGCAGGAGTTTTCCCACAAAAACTCCTAAAAGCCCCGTTATTCTTTGGATATGTACCGTGTACTCCCATCAAACAGTTCGCAGCGTGGTTTTAAGAATAAATATAGGCAGCGCCGTTGCTCGTAGGGACGTACGTTATAATGTGAAGAATTAAGCTGGTGATTAAGTCGGTAACGAGTTTGTGTTGGCCGGTAGCTTTACAGGGCAGCGAAGGGCAACCCCCCCCCTCCCCTGGGTTGTGTGAGATGCCCCGGGGCTGTCGCTTTGCTGAGCTTGGATTATTGGCTTCTGGTTTTTGTATCTGCATCGTCTGTCAAAGTTTTGGGGTCGTTTGAGCAACTTAAAACACTCGACGTAGTTTTGCGGAGGTTTGGTTTTACCTGTTTGTGGCGCAGTGACTTCAGGTTAAGCTTAACTGCTCTATTTAAGCTCTGTTTAAGCGTGTCGTGGCAAAGTTTAGCTCGATTTAGGCAAGAAAATGAACCAAAGTGCTTTGGGCAACCAAAATATTGAAGATTACAACCCTGCAAACACTTAAAAGGCTGCTGTAACTTTAGTGCATAAGTAATTCATCTTCGGTGGGATTATCACTAATATAAGTGTTGCAGAGATTAACGTAAATCGAATTTGCGTTGCTATGAGTTTCTAGGATTCAGTTTAAGGCCGTGTGGGTTAAAGGTGGCCCTTGGCCGTTTCCTGGTGTTACACGAGGGCCCCTTCGTGTTATAAAACACGAGGTAGAAGAAAATATTTGAATTCTGCACACCTGAACTCGAGGAACAGCGATAGCGACTGTAAATAAATGCGATGTACGGGGGGGGGGGAACACCACCCGCGTGAGGCCGGTTGTTCCCACACGGCCTCTAATCTTTGCACCTTGGCAGAGGATGGGATTACTCATGTAAAAGTAGTAAAACACGATTTTCCTGATGATTTTATTCTTCTCCAACTACATTAATTACTTAAAGCTGAATAACTGTTGTTGCTACATTATCTGATGATACTCCGAGTGTGACTGCAGTGGAGGTGACCAGCTATTAGCTAAATTACCGCAGGCAGCGAAGCCGTCATCGTTGGCGTAAATCCCGTTTCTGTTTTAAGAGGAAACGGGGATTGTGCTTTGGTCGGAGAGCAGCATGGGTAGGAATCGATCTCACCCCGGCAAACGACCTGCCGGTTGCTCCGGTGCTTCTAATTACTTTTTATTAAGTTATTTTCGGTTTTCCGCGCTTCGGTCGAGGGGAGCTGTAATCGAATGTACATAATCAAACGCCCCTCGTTATGATTTCTTGACATTTTGGAACAATTTCTCCGAAGTAAACTTTATGGTCTGGTAATTATCTACTGGCAAACAGTGTTTGGACCGAGTTCAGGAATGTAAACCATTTATTTGCAGGAAGGTATTTTACCTTAACCCTGCACAAAATCCCGAGTATTCTGCCGAGAAGGAACCCAGGCGCAGCTCTGCCAGCGAAAACGGGGTGAAATCTGTGGGATTTGAGTCGGCGCTAACACGTAATGTCGGCGTTCCCTGGATCTGGCGGTGAACGGGGAGGATAAAGGCACATCCCGGCCGTGTTACTTTGCCGTTCGTAGTGATGGGTGATGTTCCGTGAAATAATATTTCCTCCTCGTTACAGCAGCGGGGTCGTTGCGAGCGTTGCCTTCCTAAATATAGAAGGGGCACAAGAATAGGACGGCATCTCGTTCTGGGAGATAGCAGCGGGTGGATCACCGTAACCTGACCGCGTCTGCTTGGGAGGGTTCTATAAAGCCTAAATCTCCCTGGAAAGCGGCGGATAAGGGATGTTAATGTGCGCAGGGAAGGAAGAACACCCGATGGCGGCTGTTAGGAGGGGTTTCATGTTGCCTCCTGGCTCGTCGCACACCGTCCGTGTTAAATTCTAGGATGAATTGCGTCTCGGCTTCGACCAAAGCAGTGAGCAGGGAAGAAATCTGTCCCCAGTATTGCTGGAGGAAGGGTCTGAGTCCAGGTTTTAATCTGTTTTTTGAGCTTTCTTGCTATGAAAAGAAGGAAAATGAAGTCTCTATAAGCTTACGAGGGAATTGGTAGGGGGTTTTGGGGGTGTAATTGAATAATAGGCATTTTAAAGCACTCTAATATCTAAATCCAAAAGCTTTTGGAGAAATATTGGCAGGGTTACTGGGGGTTTTTTGGGTGAGGATTAGTGTGATTCAAAGAGCGGCTCTGCAGAGCGGATGTGAAAGGGGAAGCTGCCCGACGGAGCCAGGGAATCCCAACACAGGGAGCTCGCGTGCCGCTTCTGAATCCACCTTCCTCTCTGGGTTAAGTCCCCTGGCTGATTTGGATCTTGGTTATTTCAAGGCAGAATATCAAAATAACTTTCCTTAGCCAGGGTTAAGAAGACCCTGTTGTATACAAGTCATGAAGGAGTCATCGTCTTGCTCTAAAACTTCCAGAACCGAGCTACGGGTAACTCGCAGCGATGTAAAAAGGACTGGAATTCTGCTGGACTGACACGTAAATTAATTGATGCTGTATCAGATCAGCAACGTGGAAGGGTGAAGGCTTTATCGCGCGCCGCTTGTGCTGCCAAAGCTCCCGTCAAGCAAGCTGGGATGTTTCAGCCTTGGTTTGTAATAAAAACCGCGGTTTTAGTTTCAAGCGAGCGCTCTGGAACCTCTTGTTTTTATTAAATAGCTCAAAAGGGTTTGATAGTCATTAAATATCGGTTTGGAGAAAATACTGAAAGGTTATTTTGGGTTGAGAGCAAAAGTTAAATTCCAGCTCAGGGCTTCTCCGCTCTGATTTCTCCGAGCGGCAGTGCCTCTGGGAACTTCGGTGGTATTTGGGGAAGGTGTCGAAAAACCAGCGTCGCGTTTCTCTCCGCTTCGATGACCGATGGGATTAAGAGCGTTTTTCGTGCACTACAAACTTGCGGTTGTCTTAATTCACATCTCCTGCTGTACAGCGGACACCTCCATGCAGGGAAGGCTCAGTTGGGATATGGTGTTTTCTGTACGGATCCAAATATCGCTTGGAGAGCATCAAGGGAAAGGTGTCGGGATGGGGGAACGATGCGAAATACCTCCAAAGTGAGGCTGAAATTCCCAGCTGAGAACTGGGGAGGAGGACCCAAACCCGCAGAAACCCTTCCTTTTTAGGCACGTTTCATCCCTCTTGATACTTTTGAGCTCTTCCTGCGGGAACTTTGTGCTGTGTGTTGCCTTCATCTGGAATTGGAGGAAAATGGGGAGTTTTTGTCCAAAATTATTGAGACCAAAGTATTTGGGAAGTGCCAGTGTGTGTTTGAGGAGCAAAACTTGCCTCCTGGGGTTTTTTTAATCCCTATTTTAATGGGAAAAAGCAGCTTTGTTACCATTCCCAGTATTTTGGGGAGGGGGAATTTTGTCTCTTAGTTAACTGCTCGTGTCTGTGTTGCGGCTCGTTACTGCGAGTGGGAGGAGAGTTACTAATTATAACTTTGCCAGAAGGCTCGGGATGGTCCTGCCCTGACTCTTGCTCCGAGGCGATGGCGAAGCCTGAAGGAGGAGGGAGATGGCGCGGATCCAGAGAAACGTAAAACAGCCTTAAAAAACAAAACAAAAAAACCCACCCCAAACCAGGAACTGTTCGGTAGCAACGAGGACTTGGGCAAACATCCTGAAACCAGAAACTCCGTGAGCGATAGCCCGGAAGTGGGAAGTCGTGAATTGGTTTGAAATTTGAGAGATTTAATGTTGGTTTGTTGCCTTCCAAAGAAATATTCCTGATTTAGGAGAGGGAGGGAGCTGAGGGCATGTGAGGTTTGTCTCCTTCGTTAGTCAAGGTTTAGCCCAAATGCTGATTTTTATTCAATTAAGTTGTTGTTATAACAACATTTCAAGCCTAATGAAGCTTTGCAAGCTTCTAACGCAGCTCAGGAATGTTCCCGTAATGACAATATCAAACCTGCAAGTTAAAAAAATACACGTTTTTAAGACAAAATACCCCAAAACCTGGTGTCGTGGGGGAAGCAAAGGGGTCTTGAAGCCTGCAAAGCACATGTGGTCCAGCTGCCGAGCAAAGGAAGAGTTTCCTGGGACAGGTCTGTGTTCCTCAGTTGCAAATTATTTTGCTTTTTTTGTATTAACTTTTAATGGACTGTCTGGGTGTGCTGCGGGTTTCCCATGGCAAATCAGCTAAAAAAATCAGGTAAACCTGAGATTTCAGCAAACTGTTGAAAACTAGACTTTGGGGTGGTTTTCCTCCCAGAACTAGAGGTGGCTGGCAAGTAGCACATCTTGGGCTTATCAAAAAATATATATAAATGTGGCAGAATTAGTGAGTAGCAGAAAGGTCGTTGAAATACGTTGGATTTTATTCTGACTGGACTGATGTGAACTCGCCGTGCAACTTCTGGGGGAGTTGTTGGAGCAAAACTGCGTTCACTCGATTTAAAAATTGGTTTATTTGACTTATAAAGCATAAAGTTGTGCTTTAGTCGCGTGCCTCCTCGTTAGCGCTGATGGATTATTAGGCTTAGCAAGCTGCGAGGGGGTCAGACAGGCGCAGAGCAGCACTAACAAAGCGGTTTGTGTTTTATTTGAATGGGTGCTGAATTAAATTAAAATTTGAGATTTATAGGTCAGGTTTTGCCTTACTTGTGTGATGAGCAGCACACTTAAAAAAATCTGAATAATGTTAAATGAATACACGCATAATTAAGCAATTATATGTTTAAACGAACCTGGGTACTTCAGCAATTAAATAGTCTTTTACAGTATCATGTCAGCTTAATTTAATTATTGTCTGCCAGCACGTTGGCTTTAATAACCGAGATACGAAAGAAAAACAAGCTTGGAAACTTAAATTATGTCATACCTGCTAATTAAAATAACGTTTAAAACTTATTTGAGCCGTTCTGAGTTGATTTATCCCGGAGATTCGCGGCATGCTTAGAGTGATCAGCCAGCAGGGTTGCACATTATTTAAAGAATAATCCTTAAGTTTATAATAAATTAATTATAGGAAATGAGGTGCAATAAATGAGCTATTTAACGAGCTGTAATCTCGCGGACTGTCGAAATGTTTGCAATTCACTGTTGGTTTTTTTTCCCCCATCAGTAGCAGCTGCTTCTGGAGAGGCAAATCCTTGTGGTAAAAATTAATGGTAACGAGAGTGGAGAAGTAGGAAAGATGCTAGGAAAAAAAATGGAATATTTGAGGTGGTTTTGCAGCTTATTTTCTACAACGTGAGCAAAAGGATCCGCTGTTTGGCTCAGGAATGTGCAGTTTGATTTATTTTTTTAATAAAACCTGTGTTTATAGAGACGTTCAGCCCACAGATGTTGGTGCTCGGGTATGTTCTTACCACAAGACTCAACCAGAGTTGGAGCTCTGTAGGGAAGGAGTTTGCAGGTGACCTGTGCCGCCGCCGGTGAGCTGCGGTCTCTTGGGGAAGTTTTGGGTTATAAACAAGTGGAAGTGGTGCAGAGCAGGCGTTGCTTTTTATCCTTTTCTTCTTGCTGGAGTCGCGAGTGCAACTCGGTTCATCTTTGGGTAGATCTCAACTTTAGGTAAGATCTGTTGAACCCTAAAAATACTCAGTGAAATATAGGCAATCTCACCCCAGGGGTGGTGTCTGCCTGCTCCACAGCAAATCCATGCATCGCTATTTGTGTCAACGAACATTATCGCTCAAGAACTGGGATTGTTCCTCCCCCAGACCGAGCTGGGGTGTAGGAACTTGGATACCAAAGGGTGTTTCCCCACTCTAAAGTGTCTCCTCTTGCTCTGGGCTTTCTCGGCGGTAACCTGCTGTTTTCCCTTCTGCTCAAAAACATCTGCGTAGCCACGTGGGGAACTATATTTTTATTTTTTATCCTTTGCTGAGGGGTTATTTTGGGCTGGGAGTAGAGTGGGACAGCCGGGCGGCACCGCAGCCGGATGAATAACTGCATCTTTTTTCAGACCAGCGAGGAGAAAGTTTGTTTTCACCTTGTTTTGGGTTTATGCAATTTGCCTTGGTTAAAAAAAAAAAAAAAAAACGCCTAGGATGTGCTTGCTGCGTAGGGAACCTGTCTGTGCACGGTAGGAGTCTTGGTTTATGGTCAAGATCCTCGGTTAACGGTTACAGGTCAACTTTTGAATGCTTCTCCTTCCTTTTCCTCAGCTACACCCCCAAAACTCTTTTGATACCCGGTTGGTCTTCCAGAGCAGCTGTGGGCTCCGTCATGCCACAAAAGTAAGCTTTAGTGGCCTAAAAACTTCTCAAAATAAGCGTGTTCATTATTTCTTTCTCTCTCCATAATTTCTGTTGCTGTAAGGTCTTCCTCCCTGTTTCTGGCGGCTACGGATGGAGCAGGGAGGTGATCTAAGGGGCACAGCTCTTCTTCCACGGTCTCCTGGTGGCTTGTAGGGATGTGACACTGTGGTTTCACCTCCTTTGTGCTTGGCTCAAGTGGAGGTTTTTGGAGTCAGCTTTGGCTTAAGCCCCACGGCCGCTTGTCCTGCGGGAAGGACTCAGCATGGAGACGTTTTCCCTGGGACTATCCTCAACACGAAATTCCTTTTTCTGGAATATTTGTGCTGTGCTCATCCTCTCTTGAGCTGTATTTTCAATTTGCAAAAGCAGAGTGAAAAATTTAGGGTTTATGTTGTTTTAATTCAATGCAGGGACAAAAACTCAGCCAGGCTGGGTAGGTATGTTTGTATTTTGATGATTTCGCGTTTTGGGTTGCATAGCTCCTTTTTTCCTGCATTTTTTACAGAGAACGTGCAGTGCAGCGAGTTAAAACATTAACCAGGACCAACAAAGCCACGTTCCTGAAGCACCTTCCTTCTTGGAAAGTCATGAGACAGTTTGTAATCACCCAGTTGCCCTTTTTATGCTAATTTCATGAGCTGAAGAGGTATTAAAGTGAGAGGAATAACCCTTAAAAAGTAATATCCTTGGGGCAGGAAGTTTTTCTCAGCTGAGTGGCGGTGACTGAAACCCTGGGAATTGGGACCAGCTGTGAGACGGGCTGGCTCTACTCAACTGATTTGCTCCTGAAACTTTTAAGCCCAGCTTAAAGCTCTGCGGTGCAAAATCCCTTTCACTCCGCGCCTACACCCCTTACTTGCATAAGACTGGAGTGATGGGAAATCAGACCTGTGGGGTTGTCTTTGATAGATCATGACTAATTAATTAAATAGAAGATACTCAACAAAGTTGTGTTGGGCTGCAGGCTTTCTTAAAACCAGGACTAAATTACTGCTGTGAGACTGTCCTCATAGGTCCAGCTTTCCTGAGCTCATTGCACCTCTTCTGTTTTTTTCCTAAACTACCTGAAAACAGTCTTTCTTCATCTTTTATGTACAAGCTCTTGTTTTGGAAGAGGATAATTTGAAAGGAGTGTGATTTATAGGAGATTTGTTTGGGTTTTTGGCTGGCAGGTCTTTATTGTCATTACAAAAAATACAGAAAACACTGAATTACTTGCCATGGTTCTTTTTTTTTTTTTTTTTTTTTTAACGAGCTAGGTGCTGGGTAGCTACGGATCAGTCGGGAAATCTCTTCACTAACAACATCTCTGCTTTGGAAATCCTTTGCCAGGCTGGTTTATCCGGTTATCCAACAGCTCCGGGGAAAGGCAGTTGCGGAGGCAGGGTGAGCTTGGGTCCTCCTGCAGAGCTGAACCTTGGAGGGTTATGATTAAATTTGCAGCAATTCTGCTTTGAAAACATCCCAGCGTTGCAGCCCTGGCTCGCCAGCAAGCTGGCTGAGACATCAGCCTTGTAGCAAGGCTACAAATTAAATTAATCTTATAAAAACTCTTTTTCCTCCTTTTCCTACTGACAAAATCTCTTAAAGGCATCACATTTTGTATGTAAAAACCTTGATTTTTGGAAGAATCAAGATTTTGGGTTTAATTTTAAAGTTTCTCTTGCAGAGTTGCTGATTAGGGTTGACAGTGGTCACGTTTAAAATCAAACGGTGAGCTCGCATCTCCGTTCCTCTTGTTGAGAATCAGCTTCGCTGCCATCCGACTCAGCTGCACCCAAGAGGTGGAACAACCAGTTCCTCGTAATTTGGAGATAGTGCTGTAACGGGGATCTGTAACCACTGCCCGAAGGCTCCTCTGAACCCCAAGGCGCTGCTCCTGATAAATTTAAAACAAGTTTCTGCCTCAAAAGTAGGAACTTGGGCTTTTCCTGGTATCCCCTCATTAATTACATGCATGTATATGGTCTGCGGCGTAGTAGTGATTGAGATTTGTGCTCACATTGTCTCTAAGTAGCTTTTTTTGGAAGGTGAAACTATAATCAATTCAATCCAGACAGCCCAGCTGCAGTTTTGGAGGGAGCTGGGTGTCTCAAGCAAGGTTTTCCCCGCACTCCTCTGGACTTGATGGGATCAAATGACTCTGCCCACTGCCGAGTAGGTGCTAATTTTCCACTTAAAGAAAGAAAATCAGAAGAAATCAATTTAAATCACTTGCCTTTAAATCACTTGACCTAAACCTTTGAGTCCTGATGCTCATGGCTCTCCCCTGTATCTTATCACTTCCTAAGGGAGGAGGAAAAAATGCAGAGCAAGTTGTTGGTGATAATTTTCTTAAAATTAGTACGAAGAATACTCATTCCACCAAAGCTGATGCTGAAGTTAAAGGTTTTGGTGCCAGAGGCAGGTTCTTTGCCAGCACAAAAATCACCGTTGCTGTAAATTATTATCTCGGGTGGTATTATATTTGCTTTTATAAAGTGTTTTTAATTCCTGTCTGATAGGTGTATCCCCATTTGCAAGATTTGGGTGATAAAACTCTCGTATTTGTCTACTGGAATAACAGCAGCAGGAATGTCCTGGTAGCAAGATCTGAAACCCTCTGCCAAATTCTAAATATATTTTGGTTTTATGGTGCAAGCGGCAAAGCCGTGTCTTTATTACATTGCCGAGCGTAGGCAAAGTCGCTTCTTGGAGTTCAGAGTTTAGTACCGATGGGGGGAGGACGGGATTGGAGTGCAAATTGCTGGTCCAAAGGTTACCGGAGATGTTTGTGGTTGGGGCTGGTTTAGGGTTTTTTTTTGTTGTTTGTTTGGTGGTTTTTTTTTGGAATTTGTAGGTAGATTTCAGCATTTCAGTGTACGCACCGACCCTGCTTGTAACACCTGAGTGACATGAGCCCGAGTGCGCTCAATACTTGATGTCTTGCTCTGGTTTAGGGAGCTCAGGATTAATTCGGTGATGGGGAAAAGGGATGAACGCTAAAAATAGGGTTTGAGCTTCGCTGCTAGCTCAAAACTAAACGTCACTGTTATTTTTGATGTATTTAAGAAGACTTTATGCTGCTTCCAAACCCCCGGTGCGATCCTTTCCTACTGAATTGGGGTGTAATTAGCATTAATTCAGGAGGATAAAGAGTGAAAAGGGGAAAAATAAGATTTATTATGCTGTTGCTAGCAAAATTGAAGATCTGAACCGGTAAACTAAGACATCCCTGAGCACAAAGATGACAGAGCAGGGTCTGTTTGTAGAATAAAGGTAGTGAAGAGCCTTTTACTGCTTCTCCTTGCCTGCATTTAGGGCTGGACGCTGTCCTGGACAGAAGAATTCCCTGTAAAAACCATATCAGGTTACAAGAAAAACAAGATTGCCGCTTATTCCTGCCGTTGAGTCGGAGACGACGTATTTACAGATGGGACTGACCTTGTGCCTGTTGACGGATGTTTGTTTGCAGAGCTGCTGATCGCTTTTCTAGTCCGAGGGGAAAATTCCAACTGTTTGCAGAGCCCGAGGAGTAAAAGGTGAATTTTCAGAGCACTTTGGTGTCCTCTTGACACCTTTTTTAAGGTACAAGCAGCAGAGAGGGATATATCGTTACTAGGCAGGGTGTTTGGAGCGGTTTTTTGGGGATATCTTCTTTTTTAGAGCTATGCAACTGCGTAAGCGTTAGTAAAATAGGTCTTTGCTTAACAGATACTATTCTTAACAGGACCCAGAATGACTTCTAGGTCTTAGATGTGATCTAATGTTGTCCTCCTCTGAGCCTAGCAGCTTTGCTTTGAACTGGTTTAACTGTCCTGCTGGTTTTAATACATTTTTTTCTATGGCTCAGGACACATTTAACCAGTTAAGGGCACTGCATTTTTCACATTTTAAAGACATTTTTGTTTTGCCTTCTCTTTTTTATCGGCTATTTTTGGTCTGACCTTGGCTTGTCCTTTCTTACCTCAGCTTCCAGTTAAGTTTCTCTGGGAAAGGCGGCTATTCGGGAGCCCTGTGTTCTTGCGGACTATTGATAGCGCCTGAAAAATGCGATGCTGAGCAGTTGTGATCTCTCGGTATCTACAGACGTGGGCTGAAGAGGAACGTGAATTCAGCTAGAGCTGCAGGGCAAAGCATAGTTGTTATTGCAAGGCTGATACTAAAAGGTTTGAAGCCCAAAATGTGCTTCTAAAAAAACCTAGCCTAAAGGTGAGATTATTTTAGACTCGGCATTTGAACATAGGATCGTAATCCTTATGGTCAACCTGACTTTTTTAGAAGGAAATTGTCTTTTAGATGTGTATTTTAAGGCTGGATATGGATAAAATATGCTGAGGCATCCTTCAAGAGCTTAGGTTTAACTGTTTTCTCTTAAAACTAAGCTCAAGGAGGTTGATCCCTCTCCGTGGATTAATGATTTATTAGGAGACTCAAGGTAGGAATGTGCGGTAGCTTGTAGCGGAGGAAGATCCATCTGGTTTCACCCATGTCTTTTCAGTGCACTTGAAAAATAGGGTAGGAAAAGGGGCGAATGATCTTGCTGATGGCAAAAAAAACCCACCAGAAAAGAGCCGAGGAGCAACTTTTTAATGGTAGAGAGATGATGAACAGGCAGTGACTTAAAGTTTAAGTCCCTAGTAAAGACTGGGGTCTTTAATGATTTTGAATAATAAGTGTTCCAGAGTGTGTTTTGGAAGTGTGGAGGACAGATTTTTGAAGGGTTGCTCTCTTTGTTTACTGGAGATGGGGTGGTAGGTGTTTGATGTGCTCCCGTTTGGCCACTTCTCCTCCTCTCTCCTTATCTCTTGTCACCAGGATGGAGGTGGCCTTTCTCACCTGCTGGGTGGCTCTTCAGAAGCCCATTGACTTGTTCCACGCCACTAAGAAATTGCTGTATGAACCCCAATCTGCCTTGATATTCCACCCTGGAATATTCCCACTGTTTGTTCGGGCGGTTAGAAGATCGGACTGGTCTGTGGAGGGGGTGCTGTGGTCGAACCAAGACCTGCAGAACCGGAGCTTGAGATATTGGGGAGGTTTCTGATGTTCTTCAGCACAGTTAGTGTGAGCTCGGGGCTTTTGCCGCGCGATGTCCGAGTTATCTGCACTTACCTACGAGCTAATTTAGGCTGAAATGAGTAATTTACTCCGTGGTAAGGATTAGCAGGAACATCTCAGGGCCAAGTAATCTTCTTTTCCTGCAACTCTGAGCATACCCAGGAGGACGTGTCCTTTCCCACCTTGCTGGAGAAAGCTTATTTTATTGTTGGCAACAGTGATTTACAAGTGAGTTTGAGTTGCTCGTTAGCCTGACGATTTTCTAAAAATCCCTGTTTAATTTGCAAGGACCTTGGAGCTGTCTGCAGCCTCAGCTCTCCTCTAACAGCGTGCTTGTGCTTGGGGCACGCTGACCCTGAAGTGGATCACTGGGTTTTCTTCTCCGCTGAGTTGCTCACTCCCATTTTAATTTAAGTGGGAGTAGAAACATGCTCTCCATGTTACGCCGCCCGACTTGTCCGGGCGTTAGTCACGCTACCAGCACCGCAGCCTCTTGCTGCGTGAAATGTCTTCCCTCCTGGATAAACGTTGAGGTTGGTGTTGATTGCTCTGGCTATAAACTCTTGAATTAATTTTTACATGATTTATAAAATGTGGTGGCTTCATATGCTCAACTCTGTCAAGAATCGTTGGTAGCAAATTATCAATTAATGGATTAAAAGTTGGCTTTTCTGGCTGCAGCCTCGTGCTAAAGATAGCTTCTGGTCGTGGGTGAGCGCACCGAGGGAGGGAAGGAGGAGAAAGTCCCACTCCTCTAAGAGCTCCATATCAGACTTGTTCTAATAACAGAACTAGCAGCTGCTAATACTTTCTAAACTTGTGATTTTTCAGGTCTCTCAAGGCGCTCTCTGCAATTAAGAGAAAGGAAACAGCTAATTTCTGGGATCGGTTAGACTGAGAGTCTCTTGACCAGACAGAAATTTGAATATAAAACCACTTCTCTGCCCTTTTGATGCAATACTTTTGAGTATTTGCATCTGGTTTTCCTTTCGCAGCTTTGTTTTACCTTCTTAATCCTTGAAAGTAAAGAGTTGACATTGTAGTTGGGTCGTTTTGGACTCTGAGCCTCATTCTGGGAGTCCAGACCGTGTTTTCAAGGTGCAGCATGACTGTACACAGGATAAAATAACCTGTTTGGGGAGCGCACGTGGAGTCGAGTTGCTTTCAGGTGTCTTTGAAAGACCCTGTGGCCAAGTTCTGGGTTGAAGCTCATCGCTGACATTGGGCGTTGCTGGCGTAAGTGCCCTTAAAATACAAACACGTGCGGGACTCCCGGTGCACTGAGCTGCTTGGAGGAGACCGAGGCTCGATGTTTGAGATGCGCTGGCTTTGCTTTTTAATTGTGTTGTCTACTCGTTCATCAGAAATTTTTCAAGATACATATGTGACTTCCACTTTGCGGTCGGGACTCGAGTGCTTTGAAGATCCCAGACTGATTGCCTGGGGCCCTGAATTGATATTAGATAAACTTTTGCTATTTTCTGAGCCCTTTGGTAGCAGCAATATTAAAACAAATTCAAGAACGAGGATGCTTGGAGGGAGGTGGGGTCTGATTTGGCTTGGGGGAGGACGGTTCTTGGGGCACAAACCCTTCTCAGATACAAACTGCTTAATTCTGAAGATAAAACCTCATCAAGCTGCAGCTCCTGGCCATGAAACACCTCGTGACTTTCTCCCTTCCCTGTGGCTTAATTGCACTTTGAATCTGCGGATCTCTGTTTGTAGCTGGATGCTCAGCTTCTGTTACTGCTAATTAAAGGATTTGAGGCTAAAGTGGTCTTGTTGGAGAACTCTTTCCAGGCTACAGAGCGCTAATAACGTGCTTGCGGCGTGTAGCTGGTTGGTGACCTGAATTAAATCTCATACCTAGCATGTTTAAGCAGTTTACTCTCTATTAAATCGATGTTATTAATTTTAAATTATGCTTCTGCTGGATGGGATGGGGTGAAGTTTGTTCTGTTTGCCTCAAGAATGAGAAATTTAGTCTCTGCTTTTGCAAAAACTTGAAGTATCTGTATATAACTTGCTGGAAAAGCGGGGAAAATCTGATACCAGGGCTAGGTCATGTGCAGATTCAAATGGGAATTTACCTATGGAGGAAACTACGGAGTACTAAAAGCAGGAGAAATTTAAGCGAAGTAATTTCTGAAAATGTATTTTACGTGATGTTTTCCACTTATTTAAAATAGAATTCTTGGCTTCATATATTGGATTTGCCTTGTATGGCATACTGGATATCTATATTTGCCTGACGTGGATGGAAATACCTGTTGTTTCACCTATAATGACCTACTACATTGCCTATATGACCAAAACCATTGATTTTTGAGTAGGTTCTGCTGGGTTTAACAACAGTTTTAACTTCACCGTTGACTCTGGTTGTGGGGTATCGCTTATCCGTGTCATCCCCTCCCTTAAATACCAGAAGTCCTCCAGTCAGGAAGTAAACCAGTTTGAGCAAATAACATGGTCACATTTGTCCTCGTTTCCTGTTGGTTTTGTTAAAACAGCTGATTTTTCTCTATATTTTCTTGCTTTAAAATCAGAGCGTCTCTTGCAGAGGTATTAAGGTTCTCCTGCTGTAGAAAATTGCGGTTTTTACCCTCAAATAAAAAGGCTGCATGGTGTTTGGGGCTGGCACTGGAGTATTGCCTTGAGTGCAACTGGGGGTTTTTTTGGCAGCTATTCAATATTATGCAGGTCTGAGTATTATAGAACAGAAATTATAGGCACAATTTGGTGCACATTTACTCCTCTTTAGGCTTCATCCAGGCAGGGATTTATTTAAATGCTTAAAAAGTGCTTAGTGCTGGTGTCTGATGAAGGCCTGTGAATGCAGGAGGAGTCTTGAGAACTAGGGTAAGGAGGAGGAAAACCTTTCCTGGTATTCAAAACACCAGTAACTCCCTATTTTATTTTATTATCTGCTGTTTTGCTTGCTCTTCCTAGGAAAAGCCTTAGCCTCAGCCCGGGTTGCCTGTGCAGCCCTCGGTAAGCAATATCCAATGTATGGACTTGGACTTTGGATCGTCAAAATAACGTTCCTTGGATCGCATCCGGGTCTGCGGCCGCAGTTGGATTGGATGCTGGTGTGGAAATTCAGATATCCAGGTGAATCAGGTACCAAAAGTGCTTGGGTTTTGTTTCTCTGACCACAAACCAACATGAGCAGCTCTCCTGGACTGCGACGGCAATGTTTTTAGTTAAATCCTCTGCGTTTCCTTCTGCGTTGCTTCTCTGGTTGGTGTTTACAGGGTTTATGAAAGCAAACGGAGAGATAAGGCTGCTCTCAAGTTGTGCAATCAGATGGCGCCTGCGCACACTTGTATCTTTATTGGTGCAGTGGCTGTTTGCGGTACAGAGCGGCCTGGTCATGGAGTAAAAAAAGGAGCAAAAAGTGGTATATTGAGCAAAAATGGGTTTTATTTTCTCTGAAGTCAACTCTTCTCGTTCAGTCAGTATCCGGGACCAATTCAGCAGCGACTCTATGAACAAACTGTCTCGTACTAAAGCTTTCAGATTCAATTCCTGGATCAAATTCAGTATTTTCCTTTCCTTTGTTTGTGGTGTTGGGAAGTGTTGCTCGGTTGTTGCTTCACATTCGAGTGTCAGACTTGGGGTGTTATTAAAGGAGTGCCGAAGTCGAAATTGGACTTTCAATATAAACCACACCTATTAAGGGGAGGGGGGAATGGCTACATGTGAGAAGTTGGGAAGCATTAATTAATAGAAAAATCTGTTTTGGAAGTGTCTGAGCCTCCAGAGCGAGGCTCGTTAGGTGGATGAATTAATTCACATCTGGAGGGCTGAGATATCCGGGTGCCAGCAGCGAGTCTCTGAAGATAAAGCACATGGCTGCAAGCTGAGAAAATGTATAGAGGAGGTATGTATGTATATATGAAACTGAAATTCAGCTTTCCACTGTGTCACGGCAGAGCTGCACAGGCTGTCGTGGCTCTTAGGAAATCAGAGGGTGCTTGCCAGAAGAAATCAATGACCGCTGGGCTACGTGGTGCTTCCTGGAGCGGTTTTCTGTGCTCGCACAAGGATTTGGAGCCGACATGACCTTGGAATTTATTTTGTTACAATTATCACAAATCGAGATGCGTATTTTCCTGGACATGTATGACTGTTCTCTGTTTTGGGTGGGTTTTCCCCACCCGGTTTGCTGGGAAACTGGGGTTTTAATACTAATTTATACCCACTTTGAAATCCTAGCAGGGGATCTTGCTGGTAGAGCATTGCTTGTGTGTTAGCGGTGGCTTGGGGTGAGCAAAATCCAACTGCAGCACCTGGAAAATATCTTGTCTTGTGACTGTTTTCAACTGAATTGTGTTTTTGTCCCAGAGCTGGACGAACCCCACAGAGCACAACTTTTGTTTGCTCCAACAGCCTTCATGGAGATAAGATTTCCCAGGCAAAATAAGCATTTTTGGCAAGGTGTCCGCTCTCGGTGTCGATTTTTTTTGGCAGGTGTGGAGTCAGGTGGCCTTGTGCATCGAGCCAGGGCTGATCTGTCGCACGGTGGCGAGATGTTGAAGCCTGGGATGTCTCTTGGTGGTGACCTGGCATTCACGGAGCATGTCTGTTAATGGCAATAGTTGTGAAACAGCAGTGCTGAAAGAATTAGGGGGCTTTTAAGTTTATATTCACTAAAAAGAACCAGAAGTGGCCAGAACGGACCACGAATTGTATCAGAAAACGTAGCTAGGCAGAAGCACGCAGCACTGCTGGGTGTCTCAAGTTTTTGGTGGATTTACGTGCCTGCAGGGAACTGCTAGGTCGTCTCCGAGAAGAAATAGTGTTGTGAGTATTTAACGAGCTCCTTTAGCCTGGGTGCAGGGTTTGGTACATGTTTTATCCTTCAGGCTGCTTTTGTGTCCACCTTCCTCCAGGGTGGGCTTTGTTAGGAAGCTGAACCAGCAGCAAACACTGAGTAAAGAGAGAGTATCAGCTTAACCTCTGAAAAACCAGCACTAAAATGTCAATTAAAACCTGGCAGTAACTGCTGTGGTGTGACAAAGCCCTGAGCAACCTGTTTGAACTTCTGAAGTCAGTCCTGCTGTGAGCAGGAGACCTCCAGACATCTCTTTCAACCTTCCGTATTTCTCACCCGAGGGCAAGTGAGTCTTGCTCTGCCTTAGCTAAATTTTCCACGCCCGCTTGCTAGGGATAAGCTTAAAGTTAGTCAGAGCTGTTAATCTGGTCCTTTGGCCTCTCTAGTTTGAATTCTATGTGCTGAATTCCCTTGGCTGGGGGAAGAAGCGTCGCATCTCCCTTACCCCTTACGGTCTGTCCTGCCCCTGAAAATGGAATTAAAGATTAGTTTTAAATAGTTTATTTGTTGGCTCTGATATAAGGCAAGCTGGCTCTGGAAGTGTGATGGGTATTTCACGAGTGCAAGCGATGTTAAAAAGGCATTGGTTGTGGTTACGGTCATCCTCCTAGAGATCGTCTTTGCAGTAGAAGCTTAAATCTCGTGTTCAGTGCTTTTTTAGGTAATTTCTGTGAAAAACCGGAGCGTGAGCCATTGCTGTTCTTGCTTTGGGGCTGTGGGGGGGTTCGAGACCTCTTGTAAGCTGCTAAGCCAGGCTTTGACATGCCTAAAGCTGGGCAGCAGTCCCAGGCGTTGCGTTAAACCTGGGTCTTGCAACCAGCTTAAACAACTGGAAGGGACTTTCTGAGCTGGAAAGAGCTTTTTGAGGTTTGGGGAAAGAACACGAGGGAACAGACCTGTGCTTGTTGAAGCTCTCAAAAAGATTAGGTTGGTGTATTGGGTTGGTTAGCTCAAATTAAATAACTTTTCTCAGAATATTTAAATTCCAAGGCGTGCACACTTTGGATGATGGTCTGGACTGTTGTCTTGGATCCCTTCACCCGTCCACATCTGCATTGCGATGCTTTTCATTGTTAAAGGTTCCTGGTTTTCTGACTCGTATGTATTGTTTCCTGCAAATAAAAATAGAAATCTGGAGAACAAAAAGGCAAGGGATAAAAGTTAGCGATGTTTTTGGCTGTAATTATGAATTAATGTGCGTTTCTTTTCCTTACAGATCTTTCTTTCAATAGTAGCTTCGAAAATGAAGGTCAGAGGGTTCAGCTGGTGAAAAAGAACCGAACACCTTGAAGGGTCAACTCTGATTTCAGGTAGTTATCCTGAATTTTACTCCTATGCTGATCAGTGCATGATTTGTGGGGTGCAGCTCATTTCCAGGATTTGGGGGCAGTAATTTCTCTTTTGGGGGTGTCACCGGAGAGAAGGTGAATTAATTACGGCCGGGGATGAGCTGCACTTGTTGCCTTTGAGTGCTTTGAATGGAGTAAATCTCATACGAGCTGCAGCGAATGTTGCCCTGGATTTGCCGGATTTACTGATAGGTGTTTGCCGGTGCGAGTGAGTAAAGAGCGTGTTATATGAACCTTCAGCGTCGTTAAGGCTGGATCAAATTTGATTGTCCTGATACTTTATTAGATGCAGAATTTAAATCTGCTTTACCAAGGGAGCTGATTCCAGCAGGGAAAATAAAAGGCAGAAACAGCAGAGAGCTGAGGTGAGAGCGCAAAGTCAGGGAGAAGCTTCACACACATGAAATAATTCAGGGTTTTCTGTATCTTGGTGTATTTCTCTGGTATTTAAGAATATCGGACACAAGGTTTTTTGCTGTCTTTCATGTACGTGTACAGCTCTATCTCTCGTACCCCTTGGCCAACGCTTTGAGTGAGTCCTGGTGGTCTCCCCATGGCTGCCACCGAGTCCAAATTTGGCCACTTTCTGCTCAGTTGGGTGTTTTTGGGAGCCAGCTTCCGTCTTGGATGCCCGTCAGGCAGCAATGTGCAGAGCTGCTTTCTCCTGGGGGTTTGTATTTCACCCAGCTCAGGAAAACAGGACACAACTGTGATGTCTTTTGGTGTCTCGACCCAGAACTTGCTCTTCTAAGTGTGTTTTCTTTCTGGTAGTTTGCCCTAAAAGGCTTGGTAATAAATTGGGAAAATCACCCCAAATACACAGCTATTGTTTTTTCATGGCTTCATCTTCAAAAGTACTTGGTTGGCTTTGTGACACCTGAATATTTTGGCAAGATTGGAGATTTATCATCTATAATAATAATAAATCTCCAAGGTGTGTGTGGTTACAGACAGCCCAGACATGATGAGTGATCGTTTTTCTGAAGTCTCGGGTGGGAAAGGCTGTATGTTAAATATCCAGCTGCTCTAGGAATGCCTTGACCTCAGAGAATTTCTTGTTAGTGGACAGCAAGAAGCAAAATTGGGGGAAAAAAACCCTTCATCTTTCCAGGAAGAGAGCAGTTCTTGCAAGTATTAGCCTAGAGTAGAGAGTGGGCATCAAATCTTTTTTGTTCTCAAACTGCAAGGGTGGACATAGCCTCACACTCAGGTTGCACCTATAGGATGTTTAAATTTGGCACCGTAGTTTAAAGCTGATAGTAGAATGGGTAAAAAAGAAGACACTTTTCTGACTTGTTGAAGAGAAGTTTATCTATTCCAACTTTTCTGAGTTGTGTAGTCACCTACACCCAGGTTCTGCCATCTTCTCCATCCACCTTGGTGCGCCGGGTGCTCTGGGGATTGATGGAATTGAGTTTGGGATAATGATGTTGGGTGCCACTGTCTTGAAATAGATAATTGGGGGAAGGCTCAGACTTGATAAGATACGAAGATAACTGACAGCCAACTAGTTTAGACTTTACTCATGGGGCAGCTTTACTCGTGGGTGAGACGCGCCGATGTGCGAATCTGTATCCTCTGGCACCGTCCGTCTGCCGTAACGGGAGCCGGTAGCAGTTCGGGATGTGCCAGCAGGTGAGGACGTGGTGCCAAGCTTGGACGGTGTCGTAGAGCGGTGATGGGACCTTATGTTCACACCTCTAGATCTTGGAGTGTTAGACCAAGGGTCTGTCACTTGGTGGTGGTGGGAATGTCTCCGTTGATCCCACTGGATGGGAACACTTTAGGGTTGTGGTGTGTTGAACTTGGTTTGACGCTTGGTGCCCACCCAGCCACTCACTCCCCCTCCTCAACTGGATGGGGTGGGGGCGGAGAAGAAATAGGATGAAAGGCTCGTGGGTCGAGCTAAGGACAGGGAGATCACTCAGCAATTACTGTCACGGGCAAAACAGATTCAACTTGGGGAAATGAATTTGTTGCTAATCAAAGGTCAGGGTAGGATAATGAGAAATAAAACCAAATCTTAAAACACCTTCCCCGCACCTTTCCCTTCTTCCCAGGCTCAACTTCGCTCCCAATTTCTCTACCTCCTCCCCCCACAGCGGCACAGAGGGACAGGGAATGGGCGTTGGGGTCAGTTCATCACACGTTGTCTCTGCTGCTCTTTCATCCTCACCCTCTTCCCCTGCTCCAGCCTGGGGTCCCTCCCACGGGAGACAGTCTTCCACAACTTCTCTAACATGGGTCCTTCCCACAGGCTACAGTTCTTTACAAACTGCTCCAGCGTGGGTCTCCCACAGGGTCACAGCTTCCTTCAGGGCACATCCACCTGCTCTGTGGGTCTTCTCTGTGCAGTGAGTCCTCCGTGGGCCGCGGGGCGGGCGACCTGCTCCACCGTGGACCTCTGCAGGCTGCTGGGCGGGCGACCTGCTCCACCGTGACTCCACTGTGGACCTCCACGGGCTGCAGAGTGGACGACCTGCTCCACTATGGACCTCGCAGCTGAGGACGTGGTGCCAAGCTTGCAGGAGGTTGGGTCGGCGATGGACTTGGACGGTGTCGTAGAGCGGTGGTGGGACCTTAAATTCACACCTCTAGGTCTTGGACGGAGGACCTGTCACTCAGTGCTGGGGGCATCTCTGTTGATCCCACTGTTTAGGGTTAAGGCAGTGGTTCTTCATCCCTTAAGCCTCGCTTAACATTTGATAGTGAGTAGTTCTGGTATAAATCACCCTTTACAAATGTTTTTTGGTTTCTGGGATCATTCATTTTTTCAGCAGAAATGGATCTTGCCCAGAGTTATCTTGGAAGCTGCACGTGGGTGCAAAGAGGATCTATTTGAGTTGTAAACTAAAATACATAACTGTGCTGAGCCAGGGACGAAAGCTGATAAAATATTCACTGAGAATTTTCTGTGGCTCAAAAACTGCCTTAAAACTGGGAGGCTGAACCAAACACAAGCTACTTGAAATTTCAAGTAACTTATGTGCCAGCTTATACACCCGTTGTCCTTGAACATCTGCAGAAAAATGATGTATAAAACCCTAACACTGCATAAAACCACCTCTGGGTGTCTCCTGCTGCTTAATATGTCCAGCCTAACTTTCTAATCAATAGGTTTGTAATCATACTGTAAGATAGTAATCAATAAAAGTTGATTACTCTCTGCTCTTTGAAATATGGCAAAAGCTTTACAGTGTAGGTGGTTTCTGTGGCAGGGACTTGTTTGCTGTTAAGCAGGTGGGAGTTGTAGTGCAAAAACACGTGGGGCTATGGCTATTTAAGCTCTTGTGTCAGGTGTAAAGCTGCTCAGATTCCACTTCAGTGTTATCTTTTTTTCCTTCAAGCCATAGAAAAATGAGCCTAGAAATAGCTGCTCCCCCCCCCCCCAAAATAGTGGGAACAACAAAATAAATGGATTTTTTTCTTGGTGTCGTAGCTGTGTAGACATCCCAAAAAGCAGAGAAGCTCCATGGTTTAGGGCACAAGAATAAATAAAAACTCTTCTGCCATGGAAACCTGCTGTATTTAGGGCACAGAGCGGACTGAAGCAATGACAGAATTCAACGTTTGACTCCCAAACGTATCCCGTGGGGCATGAAAAGGCACCAGCGGAGCTAAAACGAGCTGGGAAGTGCTGGGATAACATCCGCATGGATGGGGGGTGAGGGGAAAGCCGGCACAGGTAGCTGCGGAGGTCAGCGTCCCCGTCAGCACGGGAGCGAGGATTAGGGATGCTGATAACTGCCGCTGGCAGCATGAGGGTTGGACTGGATCCAGACGATGCTGTCTGGCCGGTGGCGTGAATGCCGGCGCTCCCCAGCTGCCGAAATCGGTCAGATGGAAAAGTAAATCCCCTTTGCGTTTCCCCACTGACACAGATTGTGCTGTTAAAACGAAGCAGTAAACGCGAATTAACGACGAGCGGGTTTTTCTTTAGAGGCGAGGGGCAGTCGGACTACGAAGGGTCACAACAGATACCAAATAGCCACCACAAGCTGCAAAGTGAGGATTTCATGGTCCCCTTTCTGCAGGAAATGGTTAAAAGATGAAGTGAAAATCCAAATGCAAATTGCTCAGAGGTGGGAAGTGATGCTGTGGGGTAAGGGTTGCAAATTCTCTTCCTCTGGATGTAAATAAATTCACTTACAGCGGCAGCAAAGTAATTCCTGCGGTGGAAACTGCACCAGCAGGTCAGGTAGGGATAAAGAAATACAAAGTGCGAAGCTGAGCAGTTGCACGACTGGTCCGAGGGAGTTTCTGTAAGAGCCTGGTGAGAATGTGGTCACGCTACAGAGCAGCTCGAGCTTTTGACCTCAGATTTCACGGAGTGAAACGTCCCGTTTCTTGCAGAAATTGCTGCTAAACAATGATAGCGTCGAGGTCTGCAGGGTTGCTGTGTCCCATACAACTTGTGGAAGGGTTCGTGGTAGGCGCCCAACAAGTCAACCTTCGGATCTCGTGTGGTATCTTAGAGATATTTTAGTTTTTAGATATTCTGTATCCTATCTTGGAATTCTTGTGCTGTTTCATTAAACGGTTTCAAGAAGAAATAGCTCTGAAACTGTGAGGGGAAGGAGAGCTGGAGCCATGTGGCCAGGACAGCAAAGTGGAAGGAGGAAAAGAAAAAAAGGCAAGCGTAAAGTTTACATATTTATTAATTGGTATTTAAACAACAGCACCTATTTCTATACCTTAATATGTAAAGAGAGATACCAAGATGGGATTTCTCTCTCTTCTTTTATGTACCGAAGTCTGTGCCACTTGGGACGTCTCTTTTTTGGATGAATCGCACTAAAAAACCCAACCGCACTAGCTGTGGATATCTGATTTGGGGTAAAATACTTCTCCTTGTCCTAAGTCTGGTCTGTGATCAGGTTTGGATGGAGATGCCATCCTGTGGATTTGATTAATCCACTGCAGCATCCAGCGTGTTTTAATGTCACCGTAGATGTTTCTGAAGTGGCCGCTCTTGTGTTGCGAGTACCTGGCTGGAGAAAAGGATCTTCTTCACCCTTGTGTCTGGGAATTTGGGGGCTAGATGTCTTGGATAAATCAATCTGATTTAACTCAGTGGTGTGTACGATGGATACAGAAGAGGTCTGGACTGCTTGAAAATCCACAGCGCTATAGAAACACTCCTCAATGCCTTTTGGTTTTTTTTTTTTTTTGGTTTTTTTTGGTTTTTTTTTTTTTTTAAGGAAAACTTACATGCTGCTGTATAATCCCGGTAGCTAAATCCTGAAATATTCAATTAATACGACATAAATTCGCTCCAACAGCAGCTTTGATGCAAAAGGTGGATTTTTCTTTTTTTTTTTTTTTTTTTTTTTTCTTCTTCTTCTTAGTATCCCACTGTGTGTTGTGTGAAAGTCCCCAGCTCGGTCTAGCATCTTGCAGAAAATGAATCCGTCTGCACTACACCACCCACCAGCTTTGTTTTCCCCCAAAATAACAGCAGCAATGGGGGAGAGGGAGCAAATCGCTGATAAGAAGTTATCCTTGGTCTTGGTTACGCTCTCCACGTGAGCATCGTGGACTAAGGTCAAAGTCTGCACCCTCCTCATTTGGTTTTTCCAATCCATTCCTAAATGCTATTAACGATGCTGGATGGAAATGAGTTTCCTGTTCAGTCTCTAACTAATAAAAGATATTTTGGATGGTGTGGTTCTTCCCTGTGGCCACGTGCAGGTAATTTCTGCTGACTGATGATGCTTTGTGTGTCCTGCAGCCTGGACTTGGAAAACACAGAGATAAAACAGATTGAAACCTGGATTATGGGAACAGCCGCTGCCTCGGGATCCATCCACGGCATTATCCCCATTTCATGCTTAAAATGATGCTGCCAGGCTTTACCAAAGATAGCTTGCTGGGAGTTGTTAGTGGAGGCAAGAGGATTAAGTCATTTAATAAAAAAAAAAATTAATTTTTTTATTAAAAGGATAACTCCTTTTTCCTTTATCCTATTAAAAATTGTTTTCCAGTACAGATGACACACTGCCACTGCCTTATTTTTCCAACTAATTAATCCCTGCTGCTCGTCTGTAAATACATTGATATCAAAAAACCTTCCCTGCTTTGGGTCTTTCTAACTTTCCCTTCATTAAACCACCATCATTGCCCGTGTGGAAGCAGTAATTCTTAATTCTGGGTGATCCTGGAGGAATCCAGTCCCTGTTTCCACGTGTTAATGGGGTTAATTAGCATCTCCTTAAAGCATAATAGGGAGTTGAGGGGAAAATAGGCACGTGCCAGCCCTAATCCATCTCCAGGAATGTTTTATGAGGCTTCTTTATAGTGTGTACACAGGTCTTTGTTGCTGTCAGCCTGGGACAGACAGACAGACAACCCCTTTGCTTTGTCTTTCTCTCCGGGAGGTTTCCCAGCCCGCTCCCTCAGAAAAGGAGGATGCGCTGACCTCTCGCTGGTTTATCCCCTGGGATTTTTGAGTGTAGGTCGCTGGTAGCGCGGGAGGCGAAGCCACTCTTCCTGGGATGCTCGTGGTTGCGACACATTATCCTCGTGCTGCTGTTGAGCAGCACCATCAGCCGCTGAGTTTTGGGGACAGGGAAAATACATTTCATCCACCCTGTGGGAATTTGGGGTGGGAATTTTCCCCTCATCTGGGTTTTCTGGCTCAGGTTGTGGCTTCGAGATGCGGCTGCTGAAATCAAGGATGGTGGGAACTTGTACAAAGGAGAGGAGGAGAGAGAAACTTTTTGAGTTGGGATTTAAACATTGTTTTAAACTGATACCAAGCAGGCCTTGAGGAGCAAATACTACTCTTCAGTCCTCTCCCATATTCATCGTGCTATATGTACACAAAAATAACTCTAATAACACGGGAGCTGGAAGCAACCTGCTGCTTGGGCATTTTCAGATGCAGCTTTCAGTGGCAAGGTTGTTTTGTTGGAAAATATTCCCACAGGGAGCAGCACGTGCTGGGCTGGACGCCGGGAAGGCTCCGAGTGGAATTTTAACAGCATCAGCTGAACGTCCACATCTCAGGTTAGGAGGAAGCGGCTGCATTTTCCCGGCAGCGGTCACCAGAGGCATCAACTGAAACAGGCTAAAACATAGTTAATTAAATCTTAAACTAAGAATTTTGGGGTTAGGAAGCGTTCGATGTGCTGTTAGCCATTAACATCACCTCTCTCCCTTCCCTTTTGTCTGTTTAAGGTATGGGATGGTCGCTGCACGTGTTGATCCCTGTCTCCTGGCTCAGCAGGGTCAGAATTAAAGGGAGTGCTGGCCACCACAAATTTGCTAGTTATTCTTTTCAGCTGCTGGATTTTCCAGCCTAGCTGCTGTTTCCAGGCTATTTGTAGATAATATATTCTGGGGTGGGATCTGTAATGATGCAATTTAACCATGAATTTCAGTTTTATGTTTCATAGCTCTGCACTTTTCCTGCAATACTACCCTTGTCTTGGATTTTGGGGCTTGGATTTGTCTTTACAAACCAAATTCCAGTTTTTCCCTCCTCCTGCACGCCCGCAGAAGAAACCCACGGCTTTATTTTTGCTTTAAAATGCCGCTTTTGCATGCTGCGAAGGGTTGAAAAGTTGACTTCAGGCTGCGCCGCTGCGGGCAGAGTGAATCAGCGCTTTGGGATGAGTGTACCGCAGGGGAAGACTGTGAAGAACAAGAGATTTACAGGAGGGAGACGTTCAGCCCCAGACCGGAGGATGATGTAGATCTTATTTGGTTCGTACTTAACCGATCGCTTCCTGATAACCCCCGGGGAGCAGATCATCTCACTCCGGAGCACAAATAAATGCAGATCGCTTCATTTTTAGTACTTTCTTGGGCATGATGCTTTTTCAGCTAAATTTTTATAAGCCAATTTTGCTTCTTACCCGCTGAATCGTACTGATTTTGGAGTGGAGTACGTGTGCACACCTAGTTAGCTGGTTAGTGTGGAGAGCGGAGCAGTGGTGATGTGGTCCAGTTATCAGAGCAGAAACGGGGTTTAGGATTAAATTCAGTCGATAATCCATACTCACGCCTGCCCCAGCTTCGCCTCGCATGTGCTGCGGTCCAAGGAGACCGTACCGGCTTCGTTTTGCTGCTTTTGGGCATCTTAAACCTCGTGTGTCTTCTCAAAGCAGGATTTAAGTATTTCTGTTTTCTTGAAATTAGAGTAAAGTTGCTGTGGATGGGTCTGGCACTGCAAATATTGCTGTAACCTGCGTCTGGCTGTCTGTGTGATAGAAATAGTTGGTTTTATGATCCTTAGTTAAACGTCACCAAATCAAAATCACCAATTCAAAATCAAAAAAAATCCGTTTTCCACTTCAGCAGCTCACCTTCCAGGCACTATCCAGGATGGGCAGATAACCTGAAAGTAACTCGTTTACAAAAACCAATTTATTACTTGATAACGCTCATTTCTTAGGGGCTTTTTTAAAGGTTAATTTCTTAATCTTTTTGTTTAGGCTGAGGCAAGAGAGGAGGAGCATTCAGAGTGGCTTCTTGCAAATGCAGCCGCTCTCATGTTCACATCTCAGAGCATCTTTCTCGGTCACTTCTCTAAGGTGGGTGGTAGAGACATCTCCAGGTTTTCCCTTGTTAGATGGGATACATCCCTGATCAAGTGAGTCCTCGATGGAGTTTCTTTTGAGCTCTGCTCACATGGAACTGCCTCTTATTTCAGTCTCAAACATCTGCCTGTTTAAGCCAGCCTAAAATAATCCATCTGTCCAAATAAAAAACAGCATTTTCTTGTGCATACCACCCTCTTTGAGTAGTTAGGAGATAATTTTTTCCCCTCCCAGGATGTTTTTCGGAGGCTGGTGCTGTGACAGCCCGCTGTGCGTTCCTGGTTATTAATTTCTCCCGCTTTTCAACTGGAAAATATTCCTGCTTTTATTTTTACGCAAGCATTCATGCCTGCTGCTATCCCAAACCGAACGTACCCACGATCCCTCCTTCCATCACCGTCCTCCAGCCTCCGGATCCCCATCTTCAGGCTTTGCCTGTGTCTCTGCTCTTCCGGCAACACTTCCTTTTTCCCTCCATAGAGCGAAGGCTTTCTCCGCTTTCTGCTTCCCAACTGCTGCCTTGCACTCGGCAAAGCCATCGGATTTATTCTTTCGTGATTCCTCTGCCTGGTGAGACCAGTCCCCACCTTGGGTGTCCTCTAGAGCTGACCTCCGCCTCCGGAGCCACAGCCACGTTCCCTTTTATCCCATCAATACAGTGAATTTTCCAGACCCATTTTTCCCCCAATATCGTCTCTGCTTCCCTCCATCCCCATCTCCCCCAGCTCAGCTTTAGGGTAGAAGGAGAGGTCCTGCTGGTCTTGGGTTCCTCCTAGCCTGGCAGTTCCCTCTGCCGGCTCCTGCGCTGCATTACAGCCCTTTCCCTTCCCGCCTCTTCCCTGGGGGGAAAAAAAAACAACAGGATTTTTTTTGGCAGGCAGAATTAAAATCACGTGGATCCGGCCAAGCACAGGGAGCGCAGTCCCGGTGAATCTGAGCCTCTCTATGCTAAATAGCATCCCAGCGAGGTCCGTCCTCCCCATCTCACTTATACCTTTGCCTAACAAAGTGCCTAAACATTAATCACAGTAATCAAGTAAGCATTTTTCCTGATTTTCCCATGTTGCCGTGAATAAGCATGTTGTCTTCGGCCAAACGAGAAGGTACGGCATGGGGCACGTCAGGCTGGCTCTTATCAGTAAGGTTAACGACGGCGTTCTGGTCACCAAATCTTGAGATGGTGCTTTGTGTGGGTTCTCTTAATTTACAGATTAATTACTTTCCTCCTATTAATTAATCTATAGATTGAGGTGGTGCTATGTTTGGGTTTTCTTAAGCCTAAGAAAGTAAGAAAACCCGAAGGTAGCACTAGCTGTAGCACAACCTATAACGCAGATTAGATTTCTAATCTAATACAGGTTAGATTTCTAATCTATAATAGAGATTAGATTAAGCGAACCCGAACATAGCACTATCTATAGCACAATCTATAATACAGATTAGACTTCTAACCTAATCTAATACAGATTAGATTTCTAATCTATAATATATAGATATATTCTATCTGAATACCCCCAAGCAATTCTAATCTATAATATAGATTAGATTAAGAAAACCCAAACGTAGCACTTTCTTTATAGAGTAAGAAAGCCCTAATGTAGCATCTATAGCGCAATCTGTAATACAGATTAGATTTATAGATTATACCTTCCTGTACAGTAAAATCTAGGCTTACGTTCATCCTGCAGCTCTTCTTTCTGATTTTGCTGCTGATTTTTAACCACAGAGGACACACAGGTCTATCAAACCCCATTTCTTTGAACTCCCCAATGTTTGTCTTCCGTGTCAGAGAAGATTCTCCGTACTGATAATTTTATTTTTTTCCTGGGAAGATCCCAAGCGTGCATGCAGCAATGATTTCCGTATTTCTGGTGAGAGATGAGGCTGGGGATGAGCTGGGGCGATGCTGCTGGAGGTGAGACCGCGCTCACCTTTAGGTGAAGTCAGGCTGCGAACGCTTGGCCCGTCGAGCTGGGCCGAGCAACTGTTCAAAATTTAAGTTTTCTGATTTTTTTCTCATATTTTGGTACACACTGATAATGTGAGAAGGGAGCCATGATGTAACTGGGGAGAGAGTCAAAGCATCCTTTTATTGGGGGAGAGAGGAGAAGTGTGGTGTAAATTGGTGTATTTTCAGCTAATCCCTTCAAAAAAAAGTCACTAGAATTTGAAAACGCAAGAGGAGGCTGGTAGGATCCCTCCAAAGGAGCAAGGAGACGGTGAAAAAGATACGCGATAAATTAAATAAGTGATAAATAAGATAAATGAAAAGAGTGAATCTGATATAATCCTTAACTGCCTGGATGGGTGGTTAGAGCCTTGGCTTTTAGGTGGAAGGGGAAGAAATTAAACCAATGATGAAATATTTTCCCTTCTCTTTAAAAAAAATAACAACTCCTTGGCTTCCTCTTACGGCTGGCTCTGGGAGAGCTATTGTATTAAGAGGGAGCAGAAGGAAATCAGTTGGTCGCAGTCCTTGAAATGCTGAATTTCAGGAAGGTGCTTGCCCTAAAAGTGGAAAAATACCTGGGAAGAACTTAAATACTGGTGCCAGTTCCTCGTTTTTCCATAGGTGTCTCGTGTTTGCAGGTGTCTGTAGACTTCTTTGCTTCGCTGGACTATCGATGTACTTGATGTACGTTTAAAAAGATAGAATTCTCTGGAGGTAGCCTTCATTTCTGATGCCTTGGGTTGATGCCTCAGATTAATTGCTTTGTTTGTTTCATCAGATACAGTATCTAAAGGCATTTGTGCCTGAAGCCACGGAAGATAGATGGACAAGCCAAGCAACTTCTGACTCTGCATCATTTTCTGGGGCAAAATTATATGGCAATGTATCCTACAAGGTAATGTAGCCCCTTGCAGTGAGTAAAGAGGATTCTTTTTGCTTGGCCACCACTTGATAAGAACAGTTTATCACACAAGAGCTTCCCTTTAGTATGCAACCTAGAGGAATGAGCACCACCCCGAAGCAAAATTCAAGGAATTTTGCAAGAGAGGGATATCCAGATTGTCGTGTTTTGAGTCAGATCTCCCCTGCAGAGAGCGGGCAGGCTACCCTGCTAACGGGGAAGAAAAACAGGAGCAAAATGAAAGCTGGCAGTAGAGAGGTTTCACAGGATAGCTGAGCTAACAGCTCTCTGGAAGTGATACTCCAGTATCCACAGCTATAAAATCTCCCGTAAAATATCCCGGGTGAACGAAGGGAGTCTGCCACAGCGATCTCACCGCTCGAGCGATGCTTCAACTCGCTTGGAGCCCTGAAAAGTCAAAACCCATGATCTAAAAACCAAAATCTGATGTTGCCCTGGTGTATTAGGCGGTCGGTGTTAGTTTTAGGCCAGTAAAAGCAACGGACCGCAGACTTTTAAGCAGGGGTTTAAGACTGGCTGATGTTTTACGGGGACGTGGAAGCAGTTGAGGGACATGGCAGGTAAAATTGCATAAATGCTTCATCTCTCTGGCTCTTAGTCCCTTGCTGCGGTACGTGCAGAGACATCTGCGCATCCAGACCGTGACCAGAGACACGGGGCTGCTCTATGGCATCAGAATAAAAACCCAAACCCACGGCCAGATGCTTGTTGTGAGCATATACATACCTGTATATACTTACATGCTGACTCAAGGCCGAGTATACGTGCAGAGGTTTGCTCCGCCGAGGTTAACACCTCGGTGCCCAGTGGGGTTTTTTCCAGATCATGCAGGGCTGGCAGTCCTAAACCAAATCAGTTCTGCCCCAGCTGAGAAGTTACTTGATAACCCCATTAGTGGAGAGATGGGAAACCTTTTCTTCCTTGCTTTCCCCCGGGTGTTGCTCAAAACTGGTGAATCACAAGGCTCTTAATTCATCTCGCACGATATATAGTGGTCTTCTCTAATTAATAGCTGCATGTCTTAAGCTTAACGTGTGCTACATGTGCTCAGTGTTAAATTAGATGAAGGACGCACGTCATGGAGGGTGTCTTTACATGAGGAAGGTCCCACATGCCCAGCGAGGGTGGGGATTCACCGCGTGGTGGTGGTGAAGCTGCCGGTTCACGGCGGCTGGCCTTGGCTCGGTGGCGACCCCTTCACGCAGCTGTAGCTTAAGAAGATGGACGGGCTGCGTGTAGTCTTTGGCGAGCTCTGAAGTATGCCCTGGGAGAAGTCCGTAGGCTCAGCAGAAATGCCTTTTTTCACAAGTTTCTGGTTTTCAGAATGATATTTAAATTAGCCACCTAAAGATTACTTATCTAAATTATCTACCTAAATTATCTGCCTTAAGATTATCTACCTAGGTTATCTACTTCAAGATTATCTACCTAAATTATCTACCTAAAGTTTATCTACCTAGATGATCTACCTAAAGATCATCTACGTAAAGATTATCTGCCTAGATTGTCTACCTAAATAAACTACCTAAAGTTATTATCTACCTAGATTATGTACCCAAATTAACTACCTAAAGATTATCTACCTAGATGATCTAGCTAAAGATTATCTACCTAGATTATCTACCTAAATTAACTACCTAAAGATTATCTACCTAGATGATCTAGCTAAAGATTATCTACCTAAATTAACTACCTAAAGTTACTATCTACCTAAATCATCTACCAAAAGCAGATAATATGAATTAAAGGTGGGTCTGTCCACTGCCTGGTTCAGCTGAAGCATCCCGCGGAAGCTCAACGTCCACCTAAAAGACAGAGTTTGGCATTAAATTGGGGTGAGCTGACCCGTGGTGGTGGGGTGGGGACTACAGAGAAGCTGAAAGGAGATAAGCGTGTCACCCTGCACTCCTTCAGTTGGAGCTGCAAGTTGGCCGACACCAACTTAACTTCTCTTCCCGGTGTAGGCGAACCCAACCCTGGAGCTGAAGCTGGTACCTGCCGAGAGCGAGCAGCATTTTACTCGTTAGAGCCTCGTTTAGAGGCAACGAAGGCTCTTTATGGAGACCATTGGAGTCCTCGTTGACCAGATTAGGAAAGAACAGGGATAAAACTCACGCTCGCTAAGGAGCGGAGAGGCAACGCTGACGCCTGACATGGAAGAGACGGCAAATTGCCTCGGAATGTCCTTTCTTACCCTGGGATGCAGAATGCTGACATCATTTGTTGGGACAACACAACGCTGTCACTAAGTGAGCAGGGCGCAAGGTCTAGTTGCCCGAGCTAGTCTGGCGGAGGTCCGCCGGTTTATTTTTAAGCAGCGCCTTGTACCAAAAGCTGGGATTGAAGTGACCTCCTCTCCCTTCTCCTTGTTTTGCAGGGTGTCCGGTGAGGAATGCAATGGGATCAATAGCATGTCGGCGGAGAGCGGCCCTGGAACGAGACTGAGAAATTTGCCGGTAATGGGGGATGGACTGGAAACCACCCAAATGTCTACGACGCAGTCACAGGCTCAACCCCAACAAGGCAGTGCTGTAGGCGTTAATCCCCCTCCGCCGGAGACCTCCAACCCCAACAAACCCAAGCGACAGACCAACCAGCTGCAGTATCTGCTCAAGGTGGTGCTGAAGACGCTATGGAAGCACCAGTTTGCGTGGCCTTTCCAGCAGCCCGTGGATGCCGTCAAGCTGAACCTCCCTGTAAGTAGAGGTCAAGAGACCAGGCCATGGTTCTTGGTGGAAGGAGCGAGACCGGGTGGGCCTGACACCTGCGTCTGCCCTTCTGAAATCACAGAATCCATCTTCAACGGTTGGACTCGATGATCTTAAGGGTCTTTTCCAACCTACATGATTGTATGATTCTGTCGTCTTTTAGAAAATACACACGTGAGGAGGAATTTCCAGTGGCTCAGCTACTGCTTTGCCCTGTACCACCTTCCTCTTCCCGTTGGGATGTGGATAAGAAAGTAGAAATAATATTTCAGGAGTCAGGGAGGGTGCATCTGCAGTCCTTTGTCTCCCAGCCAAGCCTCAAAACTTACCAAGCACCAAAACTTATTAAGCATCGAAGATTATTAAGCAAATCATCTGCTGAGTCGGGCTCTGCCTTACTGCTCCCCAAAGCCCAGCGTGCTTTTCTGTGCCTTGCTTGAACCCTTGCTTGATCTCCGCTGCTTTATCAGCAGAGTCTTTTTTTGGAGATTAAAACACTCGGAGCTTTTCATGGAGCATCCGAGTACTCAAACGGCCGCTAGCGCCTCTTGTGCCCTGCAGCACCGTTGGTAACACATGAGGTGTTTCCTAAGGGATGCCAATTTTAAGTTAATTTGCAGTAAATCGAGGGGATCCAGTGCACTGTCGGTAAGTCTGCAGATGACACCAAGTTGGGTGGGAGTGTTCATCTGCTGGAGGGTAGGAAGGCTCTACAGAGGGATCTGGAGAGGCTGGATCGATGGGCCGAGGCCAGCGGTTTGAGGTTCAACAAGGCTGGATGCCGGGTCCTGCGCTTGGAAAGCTGCCCGGCAGAAAAGGACCTGGGGGTGTTGGTTGACAGCCGGCTGAATGTCAGCCGGCAGCGTGCCCGGGTGGCCAAGAAGGCCAACGGCATCCTGGCTTGCGTCAGAAATCGTGTGGCCAGCAGGGCTGGGGAGGCGATCGGTCCGCTGTACTCGGCACTGGTGAGACCACACCTCAAATACTGTGTTCAGTTTTGGGGCCCTCACTACAAGAAAGACATTGAGGTGCTGGAGCGCATCCAAAGAAGAGCAACGAAGCTGGTGAAGGGTCTGGAGGACAAGAGAAGGGGCTGAGGGAACCGGGGTGCTTCAGCCTGGAGAAAAGGAGGCCGGGGGGAGACCTCCTCGCTCTCTACAGCTACCTGAAAGGAGGTTGTGGCGAGGTGGGGGTCGGGCTCTTCTCCCAGGCGACAGGACGAGAGGAAACGGCCTCAAGTTGCGCCCGGGGAGGTTTAGCTGGGATATTGGGAACAATTCCTTCACCCAAAGGGTTGTCGAGCACTGGAACAGGCTGCCCAGGGAAGGGGTTGAGTCACCATCCCCGGAGGGATTTAAAAGACGCGTAGACGTGGCGCCTGGGGACACGGTTAGTGGTGGAGTTGGCAGTGCCAGGGTAATGATGGCACTCGATCATCTTAAAGGTCTTTTCCAACCTAAACAATTTTATGATTGTAAATTGGCACGGAAGCCTTCTCCCTGCTGCGCAAGGGTTGCATCGCTGCCTGCCGGTGTCCTGCCTGGCACATCACAGATGGAAAAGGGAATGGTGCAGCCCTTCCCATTGCCCGCTCCCTGCCTCAGCCTGGGCACCATCACTAGGAGAAGTTGGAGTAAAACCCAAAGAGCTAGCAAAAATTGAAATGTAATTTAGAGATCATTTATTGTAGTAAATCTCCTCTGCTGCACGTCTGGTTTGGACCCTTCCAGCTCCCACCAGAAGAGGTTTGTTCCCTCTCTCCCTTGAGAGAGATGTTTCGGCGTAACACCCACTTTTACCTTTAAGATATAATAGCTCTAAATTTATATCTATTACCCAAACATTAGGCTATTTAATTTCTTCACGGCAGGAACAAGCTTAGTGTTGCATGTGGAGAGCGTCAGTTCTATAGCAACGACATTTCCAGCCTTTTTTTTTTTTTTTCCTAAATATTATACCTAAAAATAGAAACAACTTCTTTTGTATTAATCTGGATGCGTTTAAGGGGCTGTAATAAATCTGATTTCCCCACTTCTCATGTCGCTGTGTTAAACATGACCTCCTGCAAAGGGTCATTCGTTTCCCATAAGAGTTTTAGAAAATACTCAGCACCGTTACCAACTGAAAACCCAGAATCGGGAAGTTTTGGTGCCTCTGGGGTTAAATTACTCCTCTACCAAAGGTTTGTTTAATTAAAAATCCCAGCTGAGAGGCTGATGGGGTTGAAGTCTGGCAGCTGAATATCTGCTGGGCATGGAGGATCTTGCCCAGGACTGTCCGGGGGTGAGATGGAGGAATCCCGGTCCTTAAACTGGGCGGATGTTTTAGTTCCCACACTGACCTCTCCCTCTTTGCCCTTTGCAGGATTATTATAAGATAATTAAAACTCCGATGGATATGGGAACAATAAAGAAACGCTTGGAGAATAACTACTACTGGAACGCTCAAGAATGTATCCAGGATTTTAACACGATGTTTACAAACTGCTACATCTACAATAAGGTACGAAAAGTTCCCAAATCTGCATTTTTCCAAGGGGAATCTTCCATGTCCTCGTTGGACTGGTGCGGAAATGCAGACATTGTTCGAACAGTCCTTAAAAGGAACCACTGCCGAAATCAGCTTCTTTAGGGAAACAAACGGGATTAAACCGATGGGAGCTCAGGCACGTCTGTCTTCTGCTGAGAAGCAAGACGCAGACAGGGCTGCATTAGCAGCCTTCCCTCCTGGAAGAATTATTAGCAGATATCTTCAGTCTAGACATTGTTTCGTTTCTTTTTTTTTTACTTAAAAGGAAATTTTTAAGATTTTCTTGGGGTCTGTCGAGCAGAGCCGTGAACGTTATCAGACAAATACTTGAGAAGTAGATCTGTGCTTTGTATTTTCTCTTGCTTTGTTAAGAAGCTGACTTAAGGCTCGTTTGAAACTCTGAAATCTGGTAGGGAAAAAAACAGGGATATACGGAGCAGCACATTGAGTTTGTCATGCCTGACCCTGACCTCGTTGTAGAAGATTCCCCTCCAGACAGTGAGAAACATCCTGAAAACCATTTTATAAACAGTTGTGCAACCGCCTGGGGTGCAGGAAAAAATGTGTCGGCCAAAACCCGGGGGTGGTGGTGGAGCTTGGAGAGTTAGAGAAGGTTCTCAGAGGTGGTACCAGGCTGTACTGACCACAAGATGCTCGCTCGCTATCTTCTTAAGTAGGAAGAGGACAGCAGATAACAAACAAAGGGTTTACTGTTGTCCTCGAGGTCAGCGAGACTTGGTCAGAGCCTCAGCGTTCCCTCCGTCCTTTTCCTTCTCCGACCACTCCACCCCTTCCTCCGCTTGTCCGAGTGTTTCGATTCCAATTTGGTTTCTGCCCTCCTTGTTTCTCACGGGTCTTTTCTCTCCGTCCCTGTCACGTGCTTTGACCTTTTTTGCCTCCTCCTCTCAGAAATATTACACAAGACCTTTCTATTTTGTTCCAAATAAATAGTGGGTAGCAGTTTGGGTCCTTCAAAACCATTTCCTTGGCCATTGCCCTTTCTGGTTTGAGCCAGCATGATGCAACTGGAATGAGGGTAGGCTCTTAGAGGCTTCAAATTACTCATATGCGCCTTAAAGTCTTCTGCCACGTTCTCCCGCCACGGTGTCTTCCCCCTGTCAGCTTTCTCCCTGATGTTCCCTGTCCTCCCTGAGCTTTGCTGGTCTCCTCCAGGCTGGAAGGCAGGAAAGCATCTAAGGTAAAGAAACATCTCTGTGGACCTCACCGGGTCTGCAGACCATCAGCCGGGCAGGTTTGTGCACGCCATCCGATGGGCAGACGTGGTTTTAACCGTCCTTGTGCTGATGGCAGAGCTGAAGCTGCCTTCTCTTGGCGTCACCGTGTTGTGACAGTGATGGCCATTGGTTATCGTCTTCGCATCGATCCGGACTCTTGTTCTGTTGCTGCCTGCCCTTCCCTCTCTGCCCGATGTCGTTACTATCCATAAAACAACTTCAAAACCTCATATCTCTTGTCTCTTCTCACCCACGCTACTGCAGGGTGCCCCTGGACAGAAGATCTCATCCTCTCTAGGTGTCCTCCTTTCTGTTTTCCTTGACCTTTGCAAATACAGGCTTCTCCTCCGGATCTGTAAGGACTGTTTAGTGCCGTCCTTTCCTTCTGCGCTGATTTAGCAACAAGTAAAGGTCCCCCACTGTCAACTTCCTCCTTAAAAAACTCCTTTTTTGGAGGAGGAAATTTCCTTGCAAGTTCGTGCCGAGTTCTTCTTACCCCCTACCCTGATGCTCTATGGAGAAACCTCTCCCGTGAGACCCGCCAAGTCAGGGGGATCGCGTGTGGTGGAAATGACCGGCTGGCCTGAATCCAGCTCTTTCTTTTTCCCTCTTTTCCCTCCTCCCTTCATTCGGAAAACAGCCTTTGCCACATGCAGGTAATACCGTGTGTTGGTTTATTCTCCAGGGAGTCTCCTTGGTGATTTCCCTGCCCATCACCTGGTTTTACCTATAAAATACAAGGGCTTTAGGGCAAGGATTTGTCTGTGCATTCAGGGCTTGGGATAGTATCCCCTGCGCCTTTCCACTGCACCATAATGGAAGTAGCCGCACTAAGGAGGGTGAAAATACGAAGTCCTCTCTCTGGAAACACATAACTTGCCTAATTTATCGTATCTGTTTTTCCTCCAGCCAGGGGATGACATAGTCTTAATGGCAGAAGCTCTAGAAAAGCTTTTCCTGCAGAAAATCTCTGAAATGACCCAGGAGGAAACGGAAATCGTTATAGCCCAGACGAAAGGAAGAGGACGTGCGAGGAAGGAAGCAGGTATGATGCTTATTTGTACAATGTTTGTAATTAAGCCATGCTCAACTTCACGTGGCGTCTTGACCACAAGCCCTGGACCTGGTTTCATCCTATGTAAATTGGGGTGTTTAATTGGGTGTTAATTAAACCCAGCCATCCTTGCATGGGATTGCCGTGGTTGTCGGTGTTCTCAGCGCCTCAGTTTATTGCGTAGAGAGTCTCAGATTGGGTGGGAAGGAGGGCAGCTGCCTTGTGCTCTTGCCTATCTGCGTGAGACTCTCTCTCATGAAAGGCGGGGCCGTGTGATGTCTTAGAAATCCCTCGTCTGTGGCTTCTGGGCATCATTTTCAGGGGAGGAGGAGTGTTGGGGACAGACTGCAGTAAATACAGCACTGCTAAGGCACGTGTATTTATAGTGCTGGTGAAATGTCATCTTTCCCGGCTTTTCCGTGAAGGTTAAAAAGCTGAGAGCGATAGTAAAAGTTCCATTTCTGCTCTCAGGGAGCCAAGATGATGAACTATCCCTTGCAATACCTCAAGGGTAAAGTACAGCTGTTAAAAAGCAGCATAAATTCTGTTGTATCAGAGTTTCACAGCTGCTTTTCATGTCCTCCCGGATGGACTCCCTGTCGTAAAAAAGCTGCGTTGTGTTAGAAAAGCATCGGTGACGCCGGAAGAACCGATCACAACATGACAGCTACAGACTGACAGGGGGATCCTGGTGCGGAGAGCGTCTGAAAACAGTTCTGAGCATCACAACCCCTGGCTCTCCTCCATAGAACTTCCTCAAATTATAATTTCCACGCCTCATTTATTAATTTTGCCACGACTGAGGATAGATAATGATGCTTGACGAGCTTACCGTCCTTCGAAAGGATGCATTGCCCCAAGTGAGGTGGAACGCCGCTCCCCGAAGATGACTTTGCTTTGTGCAGACCTGACCCATGCTTGGCCAGAATCCCAGAACCCCCCCTTTTTTTTTGCAGCCAAACTGATTAATTTACCTTGTCTTGCTCTTTTGCAGGGCTGAAATATTAACCTACGTGCTTTAGGCTCTGCATAAAGTAGAACCGCAGCATTTTGAACCCTGTTTAAGGTTATAAATCGGTAAAATGATGTTCTGTATTTGTGTCTGTTGATCCCTTAAGACTTTATGTTAATGATGCAGGCTTTTTTTTTTTTTTGAAGCTTTGCTCCCAGATTAGTAATTTAAAGGATCAAAAATTACCATTTTTCTCACTTAATCCAATCTTCTCTCTGCTATGTAATATAAAAGCACAGTTCTACCACTGATTCATTTATTTACGGTCTGTCTCGTAGAAGAACATCTAATATAGAGTAAAAAAAAATCTCTGCTGGCCTTTAGAGAAGGAGCACGCTAACTAGCTGCCAAGTTAGGTGTTTTCCTGATAACGTTTCTGGTCTGAAATAACGTCATTATATTGAAGGCTCCCCTGTTTTCAAATCTGTGTTCTCCACAAAAATCTGATTCTTTGGCTATAAGGTTTTTTTCCCAATCTCTTAGTCCTCCTTTACAGCTCTTCTGTGAACCCTCTGCAGTTTTTCACAGCAGTAACTGTGGACACCGTAACTGGACATAGATATGACTGATACTAGAGGTAAAATAACCTTCCGATTCCCCTGTTTATACCTCAAGGATTTCATTAGCTCATTTTTGGGGATATTAACCATTTTCTAGGCTCGACATCAGCCGCCAACGCCATCGGATCGTTCCTCAAAGGGTTGAGAACATCCTGGCTGTGACTTGATCTCAACGGCACCTCATCAGCTGCATGTCCACTTTCAAGATCCCCTTCTTATTTTTAAACATCTCTCATCTCCATCTTGTATCATTCTTACTCTTTTAACCCAAACGTTGTGCGATACCAAGGAAAATGACACGTGCAGGAGCATCCCCGAACTTGTGTCACCAAAAAAAAATATGTTTTCACTGTATTTACTGCCTGCAAGCTGGCGTGAGCATCCCGCAACCCTTCTGGAATGCTGTGAATCCTCGTGTCTCTTCTTGTCTCAGCCTCAGACTGGTGGTGCTGGGATCCCAACAGGTTATTTTCCGAGGTTTACTGGAAAATCATCAGGAGATATCCAGGGAGCTTGAGGGTCGACGCTGGAAGCGTTTGGGGACCAGTTGTCGGGTAATAAGAGGGGAACTGGGACTTCAGTAGTTGCTGTTGAATATCCTCAGTAGCTGTTGGAAGAGAAAACATTTTCTGTACTGCCATCACCCGGACAGCGAGTGCAAATTCAGAGCAGCAATATTTACTAAATCCCCTGAGTCTTCCCCGATCTATTACTGACAATCGTCATCTTTCTACGAAGAGGGACTTTGTACCATTTTCAGAATATCTTTTCATCTAAAACACCCAGGAACAAAAAAGGGGTCGTAAAGCTGAACATTTCAAACTGCTTTAATTATTTTGGCTTTATTTTCTTTTCCCTTCCCTTGGCAATTTTTTACCGTCCGTGTCTCTCTCTGTTACAGGACTGTGCACGTGTCTGCGCGTGTTTTTCTTGCATGGCTCTAGTTCTCCTTCTCTCCGTGTCATTGAGTCCTTTTGGCTTCGTGAAATCCAGGTTTTGAAGCACCAACAAACCCAATTGATGCTTTTGTCCTGCGCGTGACCAAGTCATGATTTCTTGTAGCTGAGATTTTTTTTGTTATTTTTTTTAGGCACTGTCCCTGATATTCCATTACTGTGTGCAGGGAGAAGCTCTCCTTGGTTAGAAAATTATTGGCCATCACCTTTCTCAGCATCTCTTTGAAGGAGAAGTGATGAAATCACCCGTAGAGAAGATCTTTTTACCTACACGGCGTAGAGAGGCGCTTACAAACTTGGGTCTCCTTTCCTCTGCCGCGATCCTGTAGCATATATAATGTGTAGGTCCCCACCTGAGCTCATCACCTTCCAGCTTTTCACCTATAGTATTGACCAGCTCTCCAAAGAGAGCCGTAGGTTCATCCAGAAAGCCTGTATGGCCCGTATGTAGTCTGGGGCATCCCACACCTGGTGCTTCTATGTTGTGATTTACTGTATAGAATAATAGAGTAGAATAATGTGATAATATAATAACTATATATTTGCTATCTAGAATATCTATTCGGCGACCTGCAAGATCATTTTGCTCTAGTCTGCTACGCCTCCTGTTAAATCACATTGCACAGTAAATAATTCAGTGTATAATAACTGATTTGGGGTTAAATTATTAAAAACCAGGTGTGATGCTGGCTGGAAAGCTTTGCTACAAAAAACCCCCACAGGTTTCTAATAGAAATCTCAAGCTCCTGTGTAATGTGGGAGGTGAAATGTGTCGGCTTTGCCTACGCAATGCAGAGCTGCTTCACGGTCCCAGCAGGAGCCACGGGATCCCAGCAGGACCAGGGGATCCCAGCAGGACCCATGGGATCCCAGCAGGACCAGGGGATCCCTCTGGCTACAAGTCCCCACCTTATTTGGAGACATCAGGACTCCACTGTCATTTTGCAAGGAGAACGGGATGAAAACTCCCAATTTTATTCTCTGAATAGGTTGCTGTTTCGGTTTTAGTGGAAATAAGCTCGCTAGCAGTCATAGTTGAGCATCTGTTAACACGCAGCGTTCTTCTAGTGGGATTGCAATAATTGCAGCTCCTGGGGACTGACTGGAAACAAATCTGGCTGCATTTCTTCTGTAATTAATTATTTTTGGGGAGTGATTCTTGGAAGAGGTGTTGGATAGCCGGCAGGGCAGGACACACAGCTAACGTGTCACGCTCGGGAGAGTCTCCTTGTTGAGAGAGCGGTGAAAGAGCAGCCAGACTCCAGTCTCTGCAGCCTGGGAGATGAGCACAGGTACGGATCGAGCGGTGGGATTTCTCTCTGCTCAGGGTGAGCATAAAGGATAGTCCCCATGTTTTAAAAAATACCAAGCTCTCTCCTTGCTGAAGATATAAATCCAATTATTGCTAATGAGGTGTGTTTGATATCTGACGGAAGGTGCTCCTGTAATAACTGCTGATCGCAAACCTTCTCCGGACTTTGGGGTTGATCTCACTTTGCTCATACCTCCATCTTGAAGGTCTGCCGGAAGCCTCGTGGTGTGTCCCGGCATCATCCGAGCTTTGCAGCATTCCCCTTTGGAGGGTGTTTCATCACGGCGGAAAGTTCGGAAGCTTGATCAGAGCTTTGCCCCACAAAGCAGCAGCAGCAGCTTCAGCAGGGAGGTGACTTGTCCAACGACACTAGAAGGTCCAAGGACAGCGCTGACGTTTCCAACCTCGTGTCCCAACCTCTGCGGTTGCTCTGTGTTTGAAATCCCCTAACGAGGACCTTGCTCTCCAGCCATTGGGAGAGAGATCCCCTGGATAGTATCAGCTACAAGGACTTAAGTCTCCAGGAATTAAACTCTCCTTGATAACAGAGCACAAAATTGCTCCTGAAGGAAGAGCTGCCCAGTTTTGGCTCCAAAATACTGATAGTCAAGAACCATTGCCTAGGAAAAAAGGGTGGGCAGGAAAAGATGTGCTCGACTCCTTGCCCTGCCTGCAAGAAATCTTGTGGGAAGGGAAGGGGAAGAGAGGAGGATGCCTTTTGCCTGATCTTGGTCTTTTTCTGGAGGGGTTTTGGCACAGTAAGGTCCTGAGCTGCTTCACTATTTCACCTAGCGAGCCATAAAAATAATCCTCGTGAAGGAAAACGTGGCGAGTGTTTGTCCCTGACTGGTTGCTCAAGAACAGGAACTGCAAGATATTAATTGTCTAATGAGGAATGTTCTTTAAATGGTGGTATTACAAAACATTAATTGTTTTTCCCGTTAAAACAACTAAGTCTGAAGGGAGAAGCCACCCTTTCTTTCTTTTCTCTTGGCAGTGACATCCAAACCAGGATCATCCACGGTACCAAACGCAACCCAAGCATCGTCCCCGGCGCAGACACAGGCGCCGCAGCAAAACCTCCAGTCTGCGCAGACGACTCATTCCTTTCCTTCCGTCACCCCCGACCTCATCGTCCAGACCCCAGTAATGACGATGGTGCCTCCTCAACCTCCTGCGCCTCCTCCGCCTGCTCCCCAGGCTCCCGCGCCGCCGGCCCCGGCTCCCCAGCCCATCCAGACTCACCCTCCTGTTATCCCAACACCCGCCCAGCCCGTGAAGGTGAGTGATTCCTTAAATATCATAACACAATGGCTTAGATTATCTTCAAGGCGTCGAAACGCCACGGTCGGTCAAGTGGTGGCCCTTTGCTTTGCGGCTGGAGTCGCATTTGAAGGCAAATGGCTGCAGTTTGGTCAAAAAATTCATGTTTTGAGAAACATGAGGAGCCTACGGTGACCCTCTCTGACACCAGTTAAGGTTAGATGTGACAAATTCCACCTGGGTTTGCCTGGAAACCCCGTTCATCCTCTTTAAAACCTTCCTTCCTTAAGCTTTATATGACTCGGGAAGAAAATCTTGACTTGCTGAAGTGACTCATGCCCTTGACCTTTGCTCGTACAACAGAGATAATCCATATGTTTTTCTGTAGAACTCAGTACAGACCAACATTATCTGAATATTTTTGGAACGGCTTCCAATGTTCTTCTCGTAGCGTTGCCATGAGGCTTGAGTGACTAGCGATGGCGAATCCGAGTGAACGCTACAAGAAACACAACTCGGTTGAAGCCAAAAGTATGGTGCCAAAAGTAATATTGCTTTATTTGCTCGGTTATAGACAAAAAAAGGGGTGAAGAGGAAAGCAGACACCACGACACCAACAACCATCGACCCAATTCATGAATCGTCATCGCTGCCCGCCGAACCCAAGTCCACCAAGCTGGGTCCACGCCGGGAAAGCAGCCGCCCGGTGAAGCCTCCAAAGAAGGACGTTCCAGACTCTCAACAACACGTGGTAGAAAAGAGTAGCAAAATATCCGAGCAGTTAAAATACTGCAGCGGGATCATCAAAGAGATGTTCGCCAAGAAACACGCTGCCTACGCCTGGCCCTTCTACAAACCTGTGGATGTGGAAGCACTGGGACTGCACGATTATTGTGATATCATTAAGCATCCCATGGATCTGAGCACAATCAAAGTAAGCTCAGGTTTATAGGAGGGGGAGGTCGGGGTCGGAGCAGAAAAAAAGATCATTTTCCCCCTGCGCGTGCGCACCAGGCGTCTTCAGATGTCTGCCAGATTTATTTTGGCCGTAGGTTTCTGGTACATTCGGTCTCTCTTCTTCTCCTCTTGCTGTTATCCTGACATTTGGGAAAAAACAAACAAGCCGGCATCCTTCCAGAAGGGCTCTTAGGAAACGCTCACACGAGTTTTTTATAGAAAATTTCCATTACTGTATAAATCTACCCTTTTTTATTTAGCCCAGGAGATGGCCTCAGAGAGCATAAATCACAGGAATAAGGGGATTTGATTTAAACCAACTCCGTTTTCATTTTTTTTTAAAATAAAGGCCCGTCTTTCTGAAGTTGTCTGTCTAAATCGGTCTTCTGTTAAGCACAGGTAGTTCACTCTAGCTTAAAATTGCTTCATTTTAAAGAGCGACTGCAAATTCATCCATGCTTCCCCTTGAAACTTTAATTCATTATTGGAGTTCTTTAATTTTAAAAAGCGACTGCAAAGTCATCCATGTTTCCCTTTGAAATGTTAATTCATGATTTAGAAGTCTAACTTTAGCTATGAAACCTTAATTCTGTATGTAGAAGTCTTTTAAGTTTTTAGTTCCCAAACCTTAATTCGTTATTTAGAAGTCTTTAACTTTTTAGCTACAGGATGAATTTGTGTGCAAGCAGTTTAAGTTTAGCTCCAACTCCTGCTTTGCCCAGTTTGGGCCTGCGTTTTAAAACCAGAGGAGTGAGTTTTCCCTTCCCACAGCCCACTCCTTGCCAAGGTTACACCAGGGCTGAAGCCAGCGAGGATCATGGCCCTTCCTTCGTTGCGGCGTTTCAGACCTGTAGGATCTTGGTCGGCCAAACCTTGGGGATGCCGAATTAAATTCTTGGCTTTCTCCTCCGGACTGGCCGGTGGCGAGCATTAGGTCTTGCACGTCCGTTGCTGCCTGTACATCTTGCTGCCCAACTGTCTGGCAGGGCTGCGTGTCTGAGGTCACCCTTGGCAGATGTTGCTGGGACAGCTGTTGAATGTTCTCCGTCTTCCAGTTGTCCAACTCAACCCCGCTTTCCCAGGGAGGGAGAAGGAGGCGTGAAACTTCTCTTGGCTCAGCTGGCGTTGCCACAGCTGGACGCGGCGTTTGGAAGGATGAGGGGTCATCTCAAGGCTGTCTCCCCCCGTATCAGTCCTCCCAGCTGCACATAGGCTTGGGACAGGAGCAGGTAGCCGTAGAGCAGGTCTGTGCTTTCCTAGGGTGGAGGTCCAAGCTCTAGAGACACCAGCTTGGTTCCTGGAGGAAGGGTGGATGGTTGAAAGCAGGCAGGATGGTTAAAACATGGCCCCTGCATCAACAAAGCCTGTCATCATCTTCCATCGTTGGGTGAAGGACCATCCTGGTATCCTCTGTTCCTCCAACCAGGCTACACCGTTAAGGCAACTCTCGAGATCTTCCTTCTAGGGGAACGATCTGAGCAAAGCTCACCGTATTCTTCTGCCAGCGCACAGTCACGGAGGTTTAGCCCTTCTTGGTTAAGTCAGGTAGAGCCAGGGTACGTATTCCTGGCCTTCAACACCGCTATTCATCGGTGTTGAAGCATCCCCCGTTCGGTTCTTTGTCCAAAACGCCTAGCTGCTATCGACCACGTAGACAGCAAGAAGGTGGCTTGGAAAATGGGTAGTCCTCTTTTGAACATCATTGAGGATGCCCATAGTCAGCTCTTATTTTTTATAAACCATCCACAATCCTTCGTTTGACCAAAATTAGTCGTTCTTTTGACCACAATTAGTCATTCCAGTGTAGGGAGAAAACGGGTGTGCAAAATCTGTGGGTGCCACAGAGCTGTACTTAATCAATCAATCGATTTGGTGTATTTGCACTGTTAAAAGTAAGTTTTGTTGGGTTTTTTTCCTCTCCTCTCCTTTCTAGTCTAAACTGGAGAACCGGGAATACCGAGATGCTCAGGAATTTGCGGCGGACGTACGATTGATGTTCTCCAATTGCTATAAGTACAACCCCGCTGATCACGAGGTGGTGGCCATGGCACGGAAGCTGCAGGTAAGGATGCGCGTTGTCGCAGCCTGCTTCGGTTTTTGATGAATGCCGGCATCTCTCTTGATTTATTTTCCAGCGTGAAGGGCCACGTAGTCTTGAAATAACATTAAAAAAAATGCCAGCGTGGTGGATAATGGTTAAAAAAATGATACTTTTTGCTGCGCAAGTGATACAAGGAGTGGGCTGACTCAGCCCAATTTGCTCCTTTAAACTCTTACTTTGTTTAATAGCGTCTTCTTTGTGTCCTCTTAGCTTTTTGATACAAGAGTAGGAAGGAAAAGTGTAGTTCCAAAATGTCACTTTTCTCCTCAAAACACTTAGAGGGAAAATAAGTGACAGTACCTGCTGTGTTGTGCTGCTTTAGTTACCACTTCTTTCATTCTTACGGTGAAGTTTTCTGCTCTCCACTCGTTCTGAAAGGTTTGTAATTAATGAATTAGCTGCTAAAGAAGCCCCAAGTCTCGAGTGAAGTGCTTAGCTTAATGCATGCGCTCCGCCACTCCAAAAAGTTGCCTTGATTCCCTCATTTCTCGGTAAATCGGAGCTGCTATGTGAGGTCGCCTGGCTGAAGCAGGGAAAAGCACTTCGCTCCGAGCGGATCTGGGAGAGACCAAGTTCCTTTCGGTGCTGAAGAAGCTCGCAGCAGCCGCAGAGAACCGCTGCAAGGGGACAGAGAGCTCCTACATTGGATTTTTTGACCCAAGCATTCCAACACCTATCATTAAAAACATTCAGGCATCCCCCATATCCGTGATTTCAGGCAGTTCGTTCCCTTAAATGCTGATTTCTCCTTTTTTTTTTGCCTTGGGAGGATTGTGGGCACAGTTATTGTGTTCTAAAGAAATAAGGTCTCCTGCTGTACATCATTCGGTCCCTCCTTAATAACTTCACCGTGTCACATTTGATACCAACGGAGCGGCCGGGAGTTTCTGTGAAATTCCAAAATCTGCATGGAGCTTCGTGCTGGACACGGGAAAGATGCCTCGACTGCGGCAAGGAGTGGATGCAGGTTGGGCTTGGCGGGCCGTGAGACGTATGTGAGGACATGGGAACCAAATCCGTAAGGGAAGAGGTTTTATTAGCATAGAAGAGTGCAACTCCAGCGGCGTAGAGTGGAACGACGCGGCGGTGGAGCTCTCGCTGTGTGAAAGGAGAAGAAAAGCAGCGTGGTTTGCTTTAACTTTCAGAAAACAGGTTGAGAAGGGATCTGAGTTACACCAGAAAGCACTGGAGAGATTGGGAAAAACTATTAGGTTGGGGAAAAAGCTATTAAACTGGGGGGACAACTATTAGGTTGCAGGATGTTTGATTCGAGAAACAACCCCCCAGAAAGGTGAAACTGGATATTAATAGCTTTGCTGGGTTTTCCTAACTGGAAACCTCATGTAAAAACCTCCATGTGATGCAGCTTCCCCCTCCGCTAACGTCGAAGGAACTTCGCTCGAGGAAAGTATCGGCTCGCGAAAAAGCTGCCAGGTGTTTTGCTTCGATCCAGATGTGAAGCTGTGACAAAAGGGTCAAGGAAATGAAGTGGCAGCAAAGCCAGCATGTATGTTCTCAGTTTTTAGACACACGTATTTTTTCGTGATGCTTTTATAAAAATACAGCTCAGGTTTGGGCCGGTTTAATTTGAGATGAGTACATGCTGAGTAAATGTGTGTTTCAGCTTGCTTTTAGCATGAATTAGTAGAATTCATCATCTTATTCATGTCTTTTTCTGGATTTCGTGGTAATTAGACGCCTGGAAAACACGATGCTCACCCTCTGGCTGCTCTTTCCTTCTTGTTTTGGTCTAATGAAGAACTTTGCAGCCTCTTTAACCGACGTCTTGGAGCATTTTCCAGCCAACAGCAGAATGAAAGGGCAATATCCAATCTGAAATTCTGGTCACTCTTGTTGCAGGCTGCCGAGCACTGAATAGTTTCACGGAAACTTGTGATTTTTTCTTTTCTTTCACCCCGTTTGATGGGGGAAAATCCTCAGCAACCAGCATTGCCAGGTGACGCCGTCTGGACCAAGGGCTGTATGAAATCAGGATTTCACCCGCATCAATCCCATGGACAAGCTCGGGAACACGTCCCTGCACAGAGCAACCACCCGGGAAACTTTAGTTCTGACATAAAAGATTAGGAAAGTGCTTTTTGAATGTAATAGTCCCCCAAAAACAGGCATTAAATTTCAGAGCAGCCCCTTAGCAGCGATGCGATGGAGGTGGGTACCAAAAGACCAGCTGGATCCCGCTGCCCACCTGGTTGAGACCAAGGTGGAGCCTCTCCGTTTGCTTTTCCTGTGCCCAGAAAACTGATTTCAGAAATAAAATTTTTAAAAGGAGGTTTCTGGAGCGCTGCTGAGGTTTGCAAACAAGGCTGAGGATTCAAGTTTGGACTTGAGCTCTCATAAACAATATACACGGCGTCTTGCTTAATAGACCGCCCCAGTCGCTGCCTGCTGTGTTACCCCTCCGTCCTGGAAACATCAACTGCTGAAATAACTCGTTTTTCTGCTTTTTGTTACCATTTCATCGTCAGAAAATGATTTCTTGGATTTTCAGGGTTAACATCAGCTCACAGAAGAGGTTTATGATTTATGTTTGTCCAAGCGAGGATGGGTCAGTGGTACTGGTGATGTACAAAACAGTAGCAGTAAGAATCCCTTGATTAAAAAGGCAGTAATTAGCTTGTTATCTACTCATGGGGTTTTCTCTTCCATGCTTTCCTGCGTGCATTGCTAGGGATCCTTCAGACACTGCTGGTTTTTCATAACCTGGATGCTTCAGAGTTGATAGATTGCTTTTTAACTTCACACAAAAGAACTTTAAATTAGCCTTCCTGTTAATTAAAAGACTAGATAGGTATAAAAAAAATAGGAAAGTTTTATTTCTGACCCTAGAGAATTTAAAATTTGATTATATACGGTGGTGTAGCATTGCCTGCTGGTGATAATCAAGGACTGGACTTTCTGGTTCATGGAAAACAATAATTAGGTTGTAAACACCCATTAAGTGCGGTGATTCAGTGACAAATACATGTGTGCGCCTCCATCATCCCACAAGCGATGCCGTTGCTGGAGGAGCTTGGAAATCTCTCCTTTTCCTCCAGCGTTTTTTTGCTCCTTCCCCTGAAATTTGAGCCTGAGCGTGTAAATGGAAGTCAGTGGCATTTCTGCCAGCAGATGGAAGCAGCAAAGCAACATCTACAGCGTCAGGAAAAGCCGTCGCTGCTGAAAAAAAGCCCTGAATAAAGGCACAAGGAGGCTGAGAATGGAGAAATGCGGTCCAGCAGCGCTCCGCCTGCTCGCGTTTGAGAAGGAGGGTGGAAAAAATAATGTATGCTGAGGTAGGGGAGAGCCCAACAGGTCCTTAAAATCACAAGGATGAGCCTGAGCTAGAAGAGCTGGAAGCCTTCATGGATGAAAATACTGCTCCCATGCTCGAGCGATGAGTTAAATCAGAGTGATTTGATATCACGGGGTGTTTGACTTGCTGAAGGAGTTTGGATAAGTTGTATAAATCCATATGAACGTGCACACAGTTAATATTTACAGTCTGTAGAGTTTTAGAAATAAGGCACAGACCTTGTCTGGTGGGTTTACGGTCACAGCCGCACGCCCAGGACATGGAAAATAGGAAAAATAAATAGTAACTGTAGACTGAAAGTCAAACCTTCAGGCAGGAGGAGAAATTATCTTTTATTTTTTTATGACTCGGTATTGAAGAGGTGGACGCTGACACTTGTGCCACCTTCAGGCTGTCCTTCCCACCATCGCCTGAGTCATCTTGTGGGAGTTGCCCGTCTCCTTACAGGCTCTAAAAGGAGCCTGGGGCGAGTTGCTAAGCTCAGAAATAAGTGCCTGACTTCTAAAGACCTAAAAACGGGTGAATCGAGCCTGTTTTCAGGTCTCCCTTGTCTTGTAGGAGGTGCAAAAAAAATGGCATTTTTGTCTGCAAGTGCTTCGCCCTTCACAAGGTGGCACCTTGGGGAAAAGAAAATCTCATTTTGGATGCAAGAGGCACTCGTTCCTCTTCAGGGAAACTAAAAAAGCATGTTCAAAACCCTCCCTTCAAATAAATTCAACAGGCGCCGAGAAATACAACCAGGTTTAAATACAACCGGGTTTTAAATACAACTAGGCTTTAAATACAACCAGGCTTTAAATGCAACCAGGCTGTCCCACCTTATCTGCCTTGTCTTAGGTTTAAATGAAAATGGATTTTCATATCGGGCTTTAGGAGAAAAAAGGACTTTCACATCATTGGGATAACTGGAATTAAACTGGCTTCACACCCATTGCTCTTGAGGATAATGGGAAACATCTGTGCGCAAGTGTTTGGGTTGAATCAAGGTGGTTTTCTCAGGACGTGGGTTGGGAAAATCCAGGCAGGCTGAAGAGGAGAGGGGATTGCAGCTGCGGAGCTGTGGCCGCAATTCCTGCCTTGAGCTCTCTGCGAATCCATTGCAGGAGAAGATGTAGATGATCTCAAGAACCTGGACGATGCGGGTTTTTAAATTAGTCTTGCCCTTCTTGCTGGTAAACTTTTTCCCCCCAAACCATCTTGGAGACGGTCAAAATTCCAAGTGGACTTGGAGCTTTCAGAAGATTATCTTCTCTGTGACACGCGGTGTGTTGATTGCTTGGGTAGACACCACAAATCTGTAGGGAACACCCTGGAGATCACAACCATGCTTGTAGTATCCTGCTTTGCCAAACCTTATGTTATTTTTCCCTGTATTTGCAGGACGTGTTCGAAATGCGCTTCGCCAAGATGCCGGATGAACCAGAAGAACCTGTGATTCCAGCTTCTTCTCCCGTGGTGGTGCCACCTCCCACCAAGGTGGCTCCCCCTTCATCTAGCGATAGCAGCAGCGATAGTTCCTCCGACAGCGACAGCTCATCGGATGATTCCGAGGAAGAGCGAGCTCAGCGGTTAGCGGAGCTCCAGGAACAGGTACCACGTCCATCGTGATGGAATGGGGGTGTCCAACGTGTCCTTCTTCTTGAACTTGGGGGCCGCGGGGACATTGCTTAAAGCCGTGGACTTTCTAGTTGTACAGTAGTGACCATCAGCTGCAAAGTGCTCCAAAATTGTTAGTTTTAAAGTGATAAACGAAGGAATTGGTGCTTTTCAGGACGGTCCTTCCAGTTGCTGTTAGGACGCGCAAGATGGTCCCCAACGGCAGGAATTTGCTGCCTGCGCTCGGGTGGTGTCTTCGGAGCAGGCAGGACACTCTTGAGCAGGCAGGATACCCCAGGGCTGCCTGAACTCGTGGGCTGGAGCAAGTATTTACCCAGCGTGGGGGAAGCCCATGAGATAACGAGCAGCGTTCCAACCTGTAGCCTTATCTCCCGCATCTTCCCCGTTCGTGGCATTGTTAGCGCTGGTAATTAAAGCATCACTAGTGCTGACAAAGCAAGCAGCCCTCTCCTGCCTTAGCGGGGAGAAATACCCATAAAGAGGTTGTCTCCTTCGTCTTGCAGTGGTCAACACCTCAATATACAGAAATCACAGTGTGATGAAAAGCTGGAAGAACCGACTTAATTAATAGTAAAAGATAAGAAAGCGTTAGGCAGTAGAGAAAAAAGTTAATTAATATGGAAAAGGAGGAGGTGCTGGGCAAAAGTATCTTGATCTCTGTATGTGTCTGCCTCTCAGCTTAAAGCAGTGCATGAACAGCTTGCAGCCCTGTCCCAGCCACAGCAGAACAAACCAAAGAAAAAAGAGAAAGACAAGAAGGAGAAGAAGAAAGAGAAGCACAAAAAGAAGGAAGAGCTGGAAGACACCAAGAAAAGCAAAGCCAAGGAACCGCCACCCAAGAAGGCCAAGAAAAGCAACAGCAACAGCAGTACCTCCAGGTCAGCCCTGTCCCTCTTCCATCACGTAATCCTTCTGTTTTACAGCGCAGCACTTACGTATTTTTATTTCCCCTTTGCTAATTAACTTAATTATACACAGGATTCTTGACGAGTAACACCTTTGCTAGGGCTGACTTGCAGCAAGCCCCTCGCCTCCAGAGGCGTTGCTCAAGGTCAAGTCCCAACCATGAGTTTAGCTTCATTTTGGGGGGCTGATGCTTTTCCACGTGGCCGCTGTGAGCATGCCAAGTACGGGAGAGAGGAAAAAGAAAAAAAATCACGTGGAGTCACTCTGTTGGATCTCAAATCCTTGAATCCTCTAATTTTTCCTCCCTCTCCTTTTTTTTTTGAAAGCTGTAGGTTTTAAATTAAGAGGTAAGATGCTGAGAGCCAAGTCTCTACCGCTTGTCAGCTGCTGGCTCGAAGGGGAGGCAGGATCTTGGTATTTAACCCGAGGCAAAAAAGGAGTTGTTTGGCATATTTAGATGTAATGAGATGAAATTAAGAAAGAAGGAAATAACGAGCAAGATCTTGGAGCTTGTCTCTGTCCCCGGGCTTCACCACAACATTTAGTGTGTTCAGACTTTGGATAAACCCCAGCGGGCACGGCAGCGGATTATTTTAGGGAAATTGGCCGTCTGTGACACCATTAACCTCATCCTTTACCAATTCTGGGGTAATTTTCTACCCAGACGTCATTTATTAACTGAGTTAGCACTGCATCCGCTGCGAATGGCAGGATAAATATCTACAAATCTACCTCCATCAGTTCTGAAGTGCCTGAAGTGTAGATAACCCTGACGGTGATGTCAAGGAGTCCCCGTAGCTGGTTTTTTCCCCTTCTTATGAACATACGTTTTTTACGGATGCTGGGTTTTACTTCTCTGTGGGGTGTCAAGCTCTGAAACACCCCAACCTCTTGCCTTTCCTGATGAGAAATGAGCAGCATCAGTTGAGCCTTGGTCCATCCAAGTGCGGATGTAAGGAATTCCCCTCCGGAGCCGCTCCTGCTTTTCTGAATTATCTCATGGAACTGCTCATCTCTTTGAGAGAGCGAGCACTGGGATGGGTAGCTCAGCCTTGGGTGTCTTAACAGCAGGTTGAGTTCAGCTTTCTTGTCTAACAGCAGGTTGAGCTTAGCCTTGGGTGTCTAACCTCAAGTTGAGCTCAGCCTTGGGTGTCGTAACAGTAGGTTGAGCTCAGCCTTCTTGCCTAACGGCAGGTTGAGCTCGGTCGTCTCCTCCAAGAGCAAGTTAAGCTCAGCTTTCTTGTCTAACAGCAGGTTGAGCTCAACTTTCTTGTCCAACGGCAGCTTGAGCTCAGCTTTCTTGTCCAACAGCAGCTTGAGCTCAGCCTTCTGCGTCCCAGCCTTGTGGTTGAGCTTCAAGCTCAAGCCGTAAATGAAAAAGATACTCGTTTCCAGAGTGGAAAGTAAAAATACTAAAAATAGAGTGATTTAGTGGTTAAATTTAAGAGGTTAGACCCAGGCAGCTGCTTTTCGGTCTGTTCTATAATAACATTTCATAATTGTTCTTAAGTAGTAAGAAGGAGCCTGTGACGGTGAAGAACAGCAAGCCCCCTCCAGCCTACGAGTCTGAGGAGGAGGAGAAGTGTAAACCCATGTCCTATGAGGAGAAGAGGCAGCTGAGCCTGGACATTAATAAACTCCCCGGTGAGAAACTGGGCCGAGTTGTCCATATCATCCAGTCGAGAGAACCCTCGCTCAAAAACTCCAATCCCGATGAGATTGAGATTGACTTTGAGACGTTAAAACCATCTACCTTACGGGAGCTGGAGAGATACGTAACGTCGTGTTTACGGAAGAAGAGGAAACCTCAAGGTACCTTTTAGCCTCAAAACCAGTTTTTTTCCTTATTCCAACGATGCTTTCCCAGGCTCGAGACAGAGGCGGGCAGGAAAAAAGACGGGTGCAGGTATTTAGGTGCTCGATAACCTAGTATAGTGAAAAAGAGGATTTTATTTTATTTTTTTAATTTTACTTAATTGACCCTTTCTCTAATGACACATCAACACGTGTATAAAATCCTGCCGCGGGGCTGGAATTTGGTGGTGCCGATATGAGGCCGCTAATTCCTATATTGCCCCAATATGTCCATATTCTAATTCCAATTTGTATCTTTACAAAGAGCTGCAAGTGGTTCATTTCAATCTGATGCAAGCGATTTTTCTTAAACCCGTCGACGATCTTTCTGACGAGTGGCAGAGCTTTGTTTTGGGGCAGGGAGCGGAGGCGAGGTGGGGGAAAACCAATTCCTCCCCCCTCGGCATCTGTGGGTTGCCGGCGTACTGGACGGATGTCGGATGCAGGGGGTTTGCTCTGGAACTTGGCAGGATTCGGGCTGAGGGACTCCCTGCGCCTCCCACCTCCACTTCTGGAGGTGGAAGAGGGTTTTTCCCCTTTTTTAATAGATCTGGTTTTTATTTTTTAATGGATATTTTGATACACTTTAATATATTTTCATCCATTTAAATCTGTTTTAATCTGTTTTAAATCTATTTTAAATATATTTTTATATCCATTTGTTATATCCATAAATTCCATTTAGATATATATATATATTTATACCCATTTTTATTTTTAAAATATTTTAAAATATATATTTCTGTAATAAATACACATCTTTATTAATGGCCAAAGACCAGCTAAATACTTTTTTACATCAATTGCCCACAGCAAAAAGGAATCTGGCAGCGACAGGGGGAGAAATAAGGGAATTTAAAGGGAATCTCTTGATTTCCCATGGCCAAAGGATAATGATTACTTCCTGGGATAAATCCAAGTGGAAAACAAACTCGGCCAAATCCTAGAAGCTTTCTCTATCCTTCCATTCCCTAGCAAAAGATGTAATTTTTTTTTTTTTCCCTTTGGTTTAGGGGTTTAGTAAAGGGCTCCAACATCGCTGGTGGCTTGAGCAACTCCTAGGCTCTAGCCACCTTTTTCTTCTCATTTAAGCTATTAAAAAAAAAGGCAATTTTATGCTTTTCCACTGCCTCAGCCTCCTGCCACCTCCTTAGACAAACAAGTTGAGGCAGCTAAAAAAAAAAGGACGTTTTCAACCCCGTATCACGCAAGGTTAAGCACCGGCTTGTGGCTGGGCACAAGCAGGGTGGAGGAGAAAAAAACGCTGGTCTTAGGCCAGCCTAAAGCGGCTGGGTAAAACCAGACCTTTCTACCCTGGAGGGGTTTAGGAGGATGAAGAACGACCTCGCTCGAGCAAGCGAGCGTGTGACGTCTGCTGGGATGGGCTTAAATCCCAGCTGGCTCCCATCAGTACATCCCCATCCCGCTTTGGACGGTGATGGAAAGGGACACCCCCATCGCACTCCACCCCGTAAAAAATCATCACCCCAAAGACCTCAGAGACCCCGCTGCGTCCCAGCTAGTGCAGATCAGCGATAGAAATAAGCGGAGATGCAGGATTAAAGCTCAGCTCAGCCCATCCGCAGGAATATCCGGACGCCCCAGGTCTTGCACGGCCCCCAGGGTGGCTGCTGGTGTCGGTACGGGAGGAGCCGGCAGGTTTGGGAGGAGCAGGCAGCAGCAGGCAGGACTCGGGGTTATTAATTAGCCTTTAACGATGTCGTACTGTTGTCTTCTTGCAGCGGAGAAAGTGGATGTAATTGCTGGTTCCTCTAAAATGAAGGGGTTCTCCTCCTCAGAGTCTGAGAGCACCAGCGAGTCCAGCTCCTCCGACAGCGAAGATTCAGAAACAGGTTAGACGCAGCTTATTTAACGACTCAGTCCTAGACCTGGTTTCTGTATAAATAAATATGTTTTCATTCCTGGCTCGGTCTTTTAATTATTTTATTTTTTGTCTTTATAATGAAAAAACCAATATACGCAGCCGCATGTTGCTCGTTTTTGGGCTCGACATGGACAACTTGGCGGTAGTGATGTTGTCTCTGGCCCAACACAATAATTTTTCATAAGCTTTTCCTTGCTGAACTTGGACATGAGCGCGGGAGCCAAAAAACCAGCATGCGCCAAGGTAGCTCTTTGTCTGGTTAATGACCTAGATTTGTATTTTTAGAAAAACGCTGTATTTCTCCCTCAAAGGAGAGGTTTTTAAACGTTGTCGCCAGCACTGCTCGCGCCACAGAGGATGGAGAAAGACGGAGGAAATGAGGTTTTACATGTAAAAGTCTTTTTATTTTACGGCATCGGGCAGATCTCGAGAAAAAAGGATTTAAAATTAAATTCTAAATTTTAAATCACCAGAGCAGTGTTTGCTCTGCGTAACTCTTTGCTTTTCCTTCGTACCACCATCGTTCAGGCTTAAATGAAGCTGTTCTCACGTTCTTAATTATTACGCTTTCCTCGTTAGTGTTCCCTCCTTGATTTTAGGGAAGCAAAGCTTGTGCCGTCACTTAAAGCTGTTTTTTCCTCCTAGCTGGCTAACTCAGCTTGGACTCCGGAGGTTAAGCTGGGCTTACCCCAGCACTTAAGTCAACGGTAAGACTTTTGCATCTCCGACGGGTTGGGAAATCAGGAGATGCACGTGGCAGAAAATAATCTGGATTTATTTTCATAGTGGGGTTGGGTGCATAGGGCAAACAGCACCGAAAAAAGGAACAGAAATTAAAAAAAAAATAAATAAACCCCCCAAAATAAATCAGGATTGATTGGACTCGCCTTTGAGCCGGTGCTGGCAATGCTTCCCAGCGATTCTCCACTTTTTAGGGATGTGTTTGTCTGGCAGAAGTCCGGAGTCTGAGATCTTTGAACATATTTACCTACTTTAATGTATTTTTAATAGAATTGGGCTTTTTTATTTTTTTAGAGGTTGAAAGGTTTTGATGGAGTGTTTAGGGTTGACTCTTGGCAATCAGAAAATCAAATTATTTGCTGCTAAATTCTGCCCTGGCTTGATGGGGGAAAGGAAAACCAGCTGTATTTATGCTCTTAAACAAGATTTTATCCAATTCATCTTTATTTCTGCCAAACTTACAATCACATCAACCAAAATAAACCAGAGTGACCAGTTTATCGCGACCCACCTTACCATGTCACGTTAATCTTGGCCAACATCAACTCATCCCAAATGCAGAGCCTTAATCCCGGCATCCCATTTCCAAATGGAACCCATCTGATAAAATTTTCCCGCGGAACAAAAGGTTTTTTTGTGCTACAAATCCCCTAACTGCATTTTATTTAAAATTCTCTTCCCCCCACCCCCCACCAAACTGACGATAGATCCTCAACCAGATAGCAGGATCCTTGACCAGGTTGTATTTCAGGTGATGATTTATAGGGATGATCTCAGGGATCCCTCCGGAGCGTGGCGGTGGGGATGTGAGACGTAAGGTGGGAATTTTCGGGATGCGCCGGTGCCAAACCCTTCTTGTTTCAATGAGCAGGGCTAATTAAAACCTAGAAAGGCGCCAAAATCTCCTCTGTGCTGCTCTCGCTCCGGCAAAGCCAGCTTCCGATAGAGCGGAAAATGCTCTTTTTTGAGCGTTTCTCCCCAAACAGTGGCTGGGTGGATGTGGAGGAGCGCGGGTTGCTCTTGCGTTTGAGTTTTTAAATGCTTTTGTCCTCTTTTTGACTGCTTTTCCCCAAATCCAACGTCTCTGGTGTTTGCCATCCTGGCTGCAAGTATTTGGGATTTGTTTGGCCAACGTAGACCGACGGTGTCCGGGTTGGGCTCCCGCTCCAGTGCTTGGAAAATCTTAACCAACACAGCTCTGGCACAGATACCCTCGGTCTACGCCAGAGTTAATCACCATTAGAGGGCAAATCCAAGCCATAACGCTTTGGGTAGGAGGTTAATTAAGAGAATTAATCTCTTTTGTTCAATTAATTTCCAATGCCGATGGGTTTTCGCTCTCCTAAACCATTTTTTCCTCCCCTTTCTGATAAAATACATGATGAAAACCCTTCACCGCAGGGATTTGCCCAATATCCAGTAGATCTTGTCCATCCTGGTATTTGCCACGTTACTGTTGAATCACTTGCAAGTTGTCTTTTAAGACATTTTAAGAGGTTTTAAGACCTTTTAAGATGTTTTAAGACATTTTAAGACATATTTTTGACCGTACGTTGTCCTGTTAGTTTATGATGGTGTTATTTTAATGACTCCGAGTGGGACGGGAAGGTTAGTTTTGCTGTTGTAAAATACTCACATATTTTTTTCCGGGAGGATAATTGTGCCAACACCTGCATTGGCTTAAGCAGAGAATTAGATTTAAAATTTGCCGGTAAGCTTCAAAATTTGCCCTGCAATTTTCAGTAAGATTTGGCATCTTAACAATTTATTTTCTGTTAATGAAGTTTTTATTTGCCCTCCAAGCCGCTGTACAGTGGGATTACTTTGTGCAGTAGATATTTGTGATTTTAAAACCAGTGGCAGAAGTCGGTAACATGGAATTTTTTACCTTGATTTTTGCATTTGCTTGGATTTATTGTAAAAAAAAAAAGAGGCGGTCAGTGCTAATGGATATAAGCAAACGCAGATACGATGAAATTGTAAGCTAGAATTAATTGCAGTTAATTGCAACTCCATTTTATTCTCTTTAAAGTGCGGGTTTGCTGCTCGGCAGCGGCTCCCACGAGCTGCCTCTTGCCTTTTTGCAATCCAGAACTTTTAAAATCTAAATTATTTTTATTTTACCTGGTTGAATCTATGCGACGTCTCCATCCCTCCTTGTAGCTGGCAATTAAACGTTATTTTATTAAATCGGGAGTGTTTTACCAAAAATCTGCTGAAACTCTGAAAATAGGAGGCTTCAAAGGGAGGAAGAAGAATAATAATACCGGTTTTGTAGCGTAGGAGATGGGACTGAGCCTTTGCCTTGAGCTCTGAGAAACCAGAGGTGCCGATCGAGAGGGTTATTCCGGTTTAACTTGTTGTAATTAGCAATTAGTGGATGCAAATGACCCCAAACTCCATCCTGGAAGCATCTAGGTAGGATTTTTTGCTTGCAGGCAGCCAGGAATGAGCTCTCCGAGCTGCTTCTCCCAGCTTCAAGCTTCGGCACTTGAGCTGGACTGTGATTTCACTGAGGTTCAGCAAGTGCCGCCGTCCTGGGGCTCGGGCAACTTAAAACCTGGCTTATTTTTGGTAGGCACCAAATTTTGGGTTACTTAACAGCAAACCAGATGGGCTCTGCCTGTTCATCGTCACCGCTCAGCTGAGCGGGGTTATTTTATCCCCCAAATATTTTGGGAGATGCTTCCCAGGACCCCCAGAAGACCAGTCGGGTGGAGAAGTCCCGCAGCTGCAATAATTTATAGTAGCGATTAAAACTTTGGCAATTAAATCTGAGCCTCAGTTAGTTTGTGGTTGCTAATTTTGCTTTTCTTCTGAAATTTCCCAAAGGAAAATTGCATTTATCCTTGTGTTTTATGCAGTTGTGTAAAGGAAAAGGCTTTGCAGCTTGCTCAAGGCTGCAGCAGCGCAGTTACGTTTTGGTTTTTTTTTTATGAAGGATTAAAAGTCGGGGCTAGAGCTGGCTCAGCAATGTAGGAAAACTTGTTTCTGGGGTTGCAGGGCTGCTCTCAGCAAATCTTTTAAGTGCTTCTGCTAACGAGTTATCAGTCCTGTCTTTAGGAGGAGAGGCGTTAGCGTAAGGCTGGGTTAATAGCGGGCTGAGATGTCATGGCATCTCGAGAGTTGAAGATCCCTCACGATTAATTCAGAGCTATCTGGGTTTAAATCACAAGTACTTGGATTTAATTAGCGGATACCTGGCTTTAATTCAAAAGTACCCGGGTTTGATTTGGAGGCACCTGGGTTTAAATTGCAGGTACCCATGTTTTAATTCAGAGCTGCCCAGGTTGTAATTCAGAGGTACCCTGGTTAAATTCAGAGGTACCTGGGTTTAATTCAAAAGTACTGAAGTTTAATTTGCAGGTACCCGAGTTTTAATTCGTGGGTACCCAGAATTCGCATGTACCCAGGTTTAAATCTCGAGTGCCTGGATTTAATTCACAGGTACTTGGTTTTAATTCAAAAGTATCAGGGCTTAATCCACAGGCAGTGAGGTTTAATCCGCAGGTACCCAGGTTTAATTCAGAGTTACCTGGATTAATTCAAAGTTACCCAATTTGCAGGCGCCTGGGTTTAATTTAAAGGTTTAATCCACAGGTACCTGGGTTTAAATCCCAGATACCTAGGTTTAAATCACAGGTACCCAGGTTTAACCTGCAGGTTCCCATAGCTGTGGGTGCTGGTGAAGCTCGGTCCCAGCCACCGAGCTACACCCCACGTCCTCCCTGCGCTGGTTTATTTTGGTGAGTTTTAATCCTCAATCCATTTCCCTTCAAGTTTAAAAGAGAGATGAATTGATTTAACCCAACCATTTATTTTTTCAAGTAGATTTGTGCCTTTGGAAATAATTTGCTTCTTTTTGCCCCGTTCCCAGGCTCCGTTTCTCGGCCGCGGTGTACGATAGGAAGGACTTAGAGTCCCTCGTTGACCTAACACAAGTCTTCTCCCAGCTCATCGCCACCTTTTACGCTCAGTGGGAGAGGACAGGGATCTGTTAGGCTCGGTTTAGCCGCGTTTGCCCACGGCAAGGTGCCACGGGGTGGGTACAGGCAGGAACCGCGGCCGTGTTGGTTAATCTTGACTTAAAAGAAACTCAGAATATCATCGGTGGATGGTCGGCGTGCAGGCAGGGAGTCAGGCAACAGGCAGCGAGGTATCACGTGGCAGCCCTGCCTACAGGCAGCACCTCTGTGCCAATAACAGTGCCGAGAAAAACCCAAATCCCTTTAGTTTTACCCTAGAAACGCTTCCCAATCACTTGGCTCAAGGACGGGTCTCGCTTAAAATACTCCCAAGTACCGTACGGCATCTTGCGGTGACGCTGCGGGGTCCCGGTTTGCCGGCGGCAGCGCGTCTTTGCTGCGGTGGAGTTGCTGCACCGGCTCCGGGTTGAGCATCCCCTCCTTGGGGACAGTATCCAGCACCCTGTCAAGCAGCTTTTGGGTCAAATTAGGCAAATTTTGGTGTATTTAATGGGATTTGGAGAATAACAGCCAACCCGGTTGTTCTTCCAGCAGCACCGCAGTCACATACGTGCCAAATCTTGTGGGGCTTTGCAGGGTCCATAGAGTGGATGAAGCCGCAGCTGTGATCTCCAAGAGCAGAATTAGTTAAAATGAATATTTTCCACTAAAACAACCCATCCACCACCAAATCCAGGAAGCCTATTGTGGCCTTGCTGTCCTAAAACCTAATAGAGATTCCCATTTACATCAAAAAAATTATAACCAATATTATAGCGAAAAGTTGCTTTTTGAGTGTTTGGTTTTTTTTTTTAACTCAAGTCGCTTTTAGCATTTATAATATTTTCCCCAAATAAGTTTGTTATTTTCCCAGGAGGCGCAAGGGGAATTACGTGGGATCATGATTTTATTGGAATGTATAACTGCATGTTTTTAGCAAACTTGTAATTCTAGATCTATTTTTTTCCTGAATGCACCAGACTTGGGAAATCGGGATGAATTTAACTACAAACAAACTGTTTCCATAACCGCTTTTATTTAGATTTTTTTTTTTTTTCCACTTAACCTTGATCTGCTACAAATACTTTATATAAATCTGTTTATTTTTATATTCTCTCCGCATGCTTCGGGATTTCGCAGCCATGTAACCACCAGCTTCTTTCCCCCCAAGAAAAGGAGAAAAATTGTATAGCTTTGATATTTTTATTTTAAATAATAAAATCAATAAAGTGGCTTGCTACGGAAAATGCACTTTCTTTGTATAATCATGGAATTTTAACTAACAGTTGTGGAAATTATGATGATAGTGAACCGTATGTCAGTGTTTTGCTATTTCGGGTAAATTGGGTGGGAGTAAAAGATGAGGATTTAGGGAAAAATAAAATATATACACGTGGCTGCCAGCGCGCTGGCAGGAGCGGAGCCTCATGCACCGATTTAAGCTTTCTGCTCTTCAAACATCTTGAAATGACATCATGGAAATTACCTTTTTCTTTAATCCTGGTGATTTTTAGCTCCGCAGATGAGTTTTAACCAGCCAGCGTGAAACGGCATCGGGGTCAGAGATGGGATGGGGCTTCTTCTCAGTGCTCTTGGTCCCTAGGGAGATGGTGGTAGAGATGTTGAACCACACAACACCAACTGTAACCCAACAGCCGTCTTCAACGGTGAAGAAGCTTTATCCTTCGGTGGGGTTGGCATCTCCGAAGTCACCCATGCCACCGGGTGATCCCCCTTGGACCATCGTGGCTTTGCCACTCATGGTCTCCATTGGCTTCATCTTCTTGGTGAAGACATCTCTGGCAAGTGTGAAACACCATCGGGGTCAGAGATGGGACGGGGCTTCTTCTCGCTGCTCTTGCTCCCCGGGGAGATGCCAAACCACACAATACCGACTGTAACCCAACAGCCGTCTTCAGCGGTGAAGAAGGTTCATCCTTCGGTTGGGTTAGCCAAGCTCATTGCATCTCTGAAATCACTGATGCCGGCGGGTGATCCCCCTGGGACTGTCATGGCTTTGCCACTCATGGTCTCCGTTGGCTTCATCTTCGTGGAGGGTCTCCCAAAGCATCCGTTCACCAGCGGCTGCTTTCAGCCACAGTTTTGGTTGATTGGGTGATTCAAGTGGCAGGATTCACCCATCCTGCTCCAAGGTCTTGCCTGGGTTCGTTGTGGCGATATTCAGCTTGTACCAAGAACGATGGCAAAGCCTACCCCGAAAAAGCTCCCCTGGGAGAACCGCTGGGTCATGGCACATCAGAAAATGGTTGGAGAAGAGAGCAACCATCTTCCGAGCAGGAGCAACACAGGAGAAGTGGCTTTTGGAGCAGGTGATGCTCACAGTCAAACCGTAGCGGCTCCTCTTCCCACCCAAAATTGGAGCAGGGATGTGCTCAGCCAAGACACCACCCTATCACAGGGCTTTTTTGGGGAACTGATGCTTAATCCCTCCTGATCCTGGCTTAGTCCGCAGCTTTTCTCCTCTCTTCCCACCCGATGCCTCTGCTCTGCACGTTTCTCCCGATTTTGGGTTTTCTTTACCATCCCCTGAGTGCTTTTATCCTGATTAAATAGGACAAGGCAGAAACTGGGGGGCTCCGTGAAGCCGCTTCCACTCCCCAGTAGCTGCGCCCAGACATGTTTTATCCGTAGGGAGCATCTACCGGAGAAACTTGTCTCCACTTCTTGTCCTTGCTTCTTCTCTGGCATCAGCGGGATGAGCAGTGAAGTCCTCCAAAGCACTTTCCCTCTTGATGAAAGAAGACATCAGGTCTTGGTCTTCTGGAAGGTGGGTCTGCTCCCGGCATCCATCCGGATCCATAGATTCCCATCCAGAGCCGCAGATGTCCATCCAGAGCCACGGATGCCCATTTGGATCCATGGATGCCCGTTCAGAGCCATGGACACCCATCTTGAGCCATGGATGCCCATCCAAATCTGTGACCACCCAAGCCCGGCATCATGATGCTCCAAGGAATCCCACCTCTCCTCTTCCCAGCACCCTCGCTCCCCGGTGCCACTTTAATCCTGCTCTTCCGTTATCCACGGATCCACCAGATCTGGGCTGTAACATCAGGAATCATCAACCACGGGCTCAAAAAGCCTTTTCTACCTTGAAACCAAATACTGCCTATATTTAAAACCAAACATTTGCAGGCAGATTAATAGGAGCTGCACGGTTTTGCAGTGCCCAGAGCTGAGATTTTACCTTCTCCCCTTCTCAACCATTTTTTGGTTGTTTTTTCAAAAAAAAAAAACCTATTTTTTTATCTGCTTCATCCTTAAAATCTGCAAAACGGTGCCACTGGACCAGTGCAGCCCATCACCAGGCGTCTGCACACGCTCCGGTGCTGATACCGGTCACTGGTGCTGCCTTATAATTAAAAAAAACAGAGATGAAGAAGCAAACTTTAAAAAATTTCATTTCTAGATGGATTTAAGGGAAAAATCCCATTTGAGAGATCAATCCCAGGGTTCGGGAGCTTCCCCCCCACCCCACCCCACCAAAATCGTCGCTGCGAGGGTTTTGCCCATCGTGTTTTGCCGGGCGCGTCCAGACACCACGCCAAATAAAGGCAAAAATCCCACCACCGAGGGATTTGTGTGGCTGGATAAGCGAGCTCGGACAATGTTTTTTTGTTAATTCGCTGTTTCTTGGCATGGTTTGCGGAGGAAATCCTGGGAAATTGTCGCCCTGGACCCAAACTCAAACCAGTTGTTTTCGATGACGATGCTTTAAAAATATCTCCGGAGGGGAGGAGGCGTGAGAGATCATCCCGCGGGAAGCTGGCAAACCCAAACCCTCCGCAGATTTAGAAGGAAGGGGGGATGGAAAATTGCTGTTTGCGTAGCCGGGATATTTGATATCTTATTTTTTTTATTCCTCCTGCCAAGTTTCTCGCTCCTTATCTCCCCCTTCGGAGCAAGGCAGCATTCCTGGAATAGCTGAGTCTGGTTGAGCAATGGTTTTTCTTGGCCGTTGGGTCCTTCTGCACCGCAAAGGCGCCGGTGGAAGGAGACTGGGGGTCTTCACCTTAATTTTCTTCTGCTTTTTGCTACAATGCTCTCTTCCTTTTTGGGACAGCATGGCGGTGAAAACCCCGAGCCTCTGGGCAAGAGGTCTCTGGGGAAATCCAGCTCGATCAATGCCTAAAACCTTCTCTTTTTGCCGTCGTTGGTACTGAATCGGTGCTGTTGGGTTTTTACGGGGGCGATGGGGTAGAGCGGCACCGCTGGGGTACTAACGTTTGCTCTGTTCCCCCCTTTTTTTTTTTGGCAGAAATGGCACCGAAATTGAAGAAAAAAGGGCATTCAGGACGAGAGCAAAAAAAGGTAGGAGGCGCAGCATCCTTCTCATCTTGCTTGAGTTGGGCTTGAATCCGTGGGGAGGTTCAGGACCGCCAGGAATGCCGGCAGAACCATCGCTGGCATGCTCGGCTGGGTCGATGCCCTCCCTGTGCTCAGCCAAAGAGGTTTTTGCTTTGCTTGGAAGCTGTCCCGAGCCAGCCTGAAATTGGGGGTATGCTTGAAAGGACATTGGGAGGGCATTTCAGTGACTGGAGAGGTGTTTGGTGACCGGGAGGGCATTTTGGTGACCAAAAAGGTGTTTCAGTGACCGGGAGGGCATTTTGGTGACCAGGAGGGTATTTCCATGCCCAGGGTGGGGGCATTTTGATGACCGAGAAGGTATTTCGGTGACGGCGAAGGTGTTTTGGTAACTCACCAGTGGGTTTTTTTTTCCTCTCTTAGCATCACCATCATCACCATCAACCGGTGCAGCAGCAACCACCGCCACCGCAGCCTCCTCCGCCGCCGCAACCGCAACAGCCCCCTCCACCCCCTCCGCCACCGCAGCCCTTACCGCAGCAGCCGTTACCGCCCCAGCAGCCTCCGCCGCCGCCCCCGCCGCCGCCCGTCCCTCAACAAGCTCCTCCACCGATGAAGTCTTCTCCTCCACCTTTCGTCCCCACGCAAGTCCCCGTCCTGGAGCACCCGCTGCCGGGGAATATGTTCGACACCATGACGCATTTCACCCAACCCATCATGCATCTCCCTCAACCGGAGATGCCGCCCCATCTTCCCCAGCCACCCGAGCACAGCACTCCTCCCCACCTCAACCAGCATGCCGTGGTGTCTCCTCCAGGTGAGCGTGGCTTCTTGGGACAAGCCCGACGCGTGGTCCTTCCTCAAGCTGGGAGGAGGAGGAGGATGGCATTGGGTGGGTTTTGATTCCTCCTGGAGGATGACCGGGATGGAGGAGCGGTGGGTGGGCAAGGGGAGGTTCTCCGCTCCCGATGTCCGCGGTGCCACCGTGTCCTTGCCTTTCTCCCCAGCTTTGCACAACGCTCTGCCTCAGCAGCCCTCGAGACCCAGTAACCGAGCCGCGGCGCTACCCCCGAAGCCTTCGCGTCCACCGGCTGTCTCGCCGGCCATCAGCCAGCAACCCATGCTTCCTCAACCGCCTCTGCCCCAACCTCCCCAGGTCCTGCTGGAGGACGAAGAACCTCCTCCGCCGCACCACAACCTGCCTCTGAGCACCAGCCAGATGCAGCTCTACCTTCAGCAGCTGCAAAAAGTGCAGCCGCAGACTCCTCTTCTCCCTTCAGTGAAGGTCCAGTCGCAACCGCAGCCGCCCCTGCAGCCGCCGGCTCACCCCGCGGTGCAGCAGCTGCAGCACCAGCCGCCGCCGCGGCCCATGCACATGCAACCCATGCCCTTCCCATCCCACATCCCCCAACCCCAACCTCCGCCGCAGCAACATCCGCCCCCGCAACCGCCCCCGCCGCCCCCACCGCCGCAGCCGGCCAAACCGCAGCAGGTCATCCAGCATCACCCGTCGCCGCGGCACCATAAGCCTGATCCCTACTCGACCGGTGAGCGGGAGTCGGGGACGGCGGTTGAGTCTACGGCTTGAGCCTAGTTGTACTGCGTGACGAGGAGGGGGTATGGGGCGGTGGGGCGGTTTCCATGCGTCCTCTGAGCTCCGCCAGCCCCCGTTGGTAGACGATGGTGCGGAGGCAGCCCCGGTTAGCCAGAGTCTGACGTAACCGCCCGGCGAGGCCTCTTTCCGTCTCAAATCCTCAAAAATTTGAGGATGTCGAGTGTTTGAAGGTCTTGAGGATCTCAAGTTTTTGAAGATCTAGAGGTTCTCAAATCTTTGAGGAACTCGAGGATCTCAAGTTTTTGAGGATCTTGAGGCCCTCGAATTTTTGAGGATCTCGAGGATCTGTAGTCTTTGAGGAGCAAGGATCTCAATTTTTTGAGGATCTGAATCTCGAGGTTCTCAAATTATCCCTTGACAATCTTGAGGTTCTCAGATCTTTGAGGAACTCAAGGATCTCAAGTTTTTTAAGATCTCGAGTGTTTCAGGATCTTGAAGTTGTCATTTCTGAGGATCTCGAGGTTCTCAGGTCTTTGAGGATCTCAACAAGCTCAAATTTTTGAGGAACTCAAGGTTCTCAAATCTTTGAAGACTTCAGGGTTCTCAAATTTTTGAGGAACTCGAGGTTCTCAAATCTTTGAAGACTTCAGGGTTCTCAAGTTTTTGAGTCTCAGCGCAGCGCTGACGTCAGAGAGCACTGGCTTCGCCTTCACCGCCGTCCCAGCTGGGTGCCAGCATTGCGTAGTGTCTCTCAAGGCAGCAGGGGGTCAGCTCCCTGCTCTTAGAGAAGGTCAGGCCTGTCGATGCCCTGTGAGGGTTTCCTGGTGTTTTTCGGAGTGCGGCTTCCAATAACGCAGCTGCTTGGCTGCCAGGTGGAGGAGAAGGGATGATCTGGGGGTAAACCTGGTGCGACGACCTCCAGCCATCCGAGAAATCGGAGGAAGCAGCCGGGATAACGTAGCCGCAGGGCTCAGCCTTCAAGGTTGACTTGGGAGATCCCAGATCTTCACGATGGCCGTGGGCTCAGTGGTGCCACCACCGATGTTCCAGATGGGGAATGTCTCCTGCCGGGATAACTCCGACAGTGTTGTGCTTTCGAGACCGGGCACCCATAAAACCTCTGCGGTTTGGCGAGGTCTCGCTCCTGCTTTCGTTTGGCCACATGGTTCTCCAGGCTGTTGCCCATCAGGTCTTTGCTCCCGAAGTCGTCCTGCTCAGCCCCACGCGGGCGTAGGCAGGAAAAAATCCCTGGATTTGAAGGGATGGAGCCAGGTGAAGGCAGGCAGCGCTTGGAGCCGCTTCTCCTGCCTGTAGAGCTGCCGTAGGCAGCTTGGTCATGATGCCTGAGATGGCAAGTTTGGACATGATGATTGCCCAAGATGGAGCCTGCTGGCTCCCAAAAACCTCCCCCCTGCTTGTAGAGCCAACATGTCCTGTGTCCGTGGCTCTGGGCAGGGAGAGGTGCAGGCAGCGGGAAGTGCAGGCAGGGCAGTGTCAGCGCTTGGGTGTCCTAGGGGAATGGTTTTACAGCTGGGAATATTGATGGACCACCAGCAGAATGAGCAGAAGAGGTTGAATTATGGGGAGGACACCACAAACGAGCATCACCAAGGCAGGCGGGACAAGCCACCGCGCAGCCTCGGAGCGTCTTCTGCTCCCTGGCGTTGGCTCATGGCGGCGGTACCGGCTGGAAGGAGGTGGCTGGGGTCCGTTGGGGACATCCCAGGGCCACCACGCTTCATCCAGGAAAGCGGTTGTCCCACGGGGTGCTGGCGTGCGCCGATCGGCTTTTTCGGGTGATGTTTGGCGTGCCGGTGGTGACGACGGTTAACTGATTGATGCCAAACTGTTCCCAGGTCACTTGAGGGAAGCCCCTTCCCCTCTCATGATGCATTCCCCACAGATGCCGCAGTTCCAGGGTTTGGTCCACCAGTCGCCACCTCAACAAACTATCCAGCCAAAAAAACAGGTAAAAAGGAAAGCAGAGCACCCAACCGGGGGGGTCCCGACCAACGGGGACCATCGTCTTCCCACCACCGGCTTGGGAGCAAGCGCCGAAAGCCCAGGGGCCGTTAGCCAGCGGTTTGCATCGGGAATTTGAGGGGGGGGGGGGGGGGATGAGGGAAGGGCATCACTGAACGTTTCTTGACCCTTTTTTTTTCGTGGCAGGAGATGAGAGCCGCCTCCGTCGTCCAATCTCAACCCATGGTGGTGAAGGAGGAGAAGATGCATTCGCCCGTCATCCGTAACGAGACCTTCAGTCCCCCGTTGCGGCAAGATCCGCCGAAACACCCAGAGAGCATCAAACCACCCGCGCACATCCCGCAACGTGAGTCCGGGGACGCGCCGCTTCAGATGTCCCCCCCCGTTTTGGTGGCGGAGACCCCATCACCCCCTATTTCAGCAGCTGAGACCCCATCACCCCCCATTTCGGTGGCTGAGAGCCCCCATCGTCCCCCATTTTGGTGGCTGAGACCCCATCACCCCCCCATTTTGCTGGCTGAGACCCCCATCGCCCCCCATTTTGGTGGCTGAGACCCCCATCGCTCCCTGTTTTGGTGGTGGAGACCCCATCACCCCTCATTTCGGTGGCTGAGACCCCCATCACTCCCTGTTTTGGTGGCTGAGACCCCCCGTCACCCCCCATTTTGGTGGCTGAGACCTCCATCGATTCCCCCTCGCCATGAGGCTCCTGGGGGACCCCGATAACCTCTGACGGAAGCCCCTGGTATTTAGGGACGGAGATGAAACCCATGGAGGGGGGACGACCCGTCATTAGACCCCCGGAGCAAAACCCCCCACCGCCAGGAGTGCAGGAGAAAGATCGGCAGAAACAGGAGCCGAAAACACCCGTCGCCCCCAAAAAGGTAACGTACCCTGGCAAAAATTAAGAAAAAACCTCCCAAAATTCAGAATTAAACGTCCTAAAATTAAGCAGGACCGTGTCGCTCACCTGAATCTTGGCGTACAGCCAAGATTTGGTGTTTTCCACCTCCAAATTTCCCATTCGGAGATGGAAAGCGCCCGATGGAGGTTGGAGAGGTAGAGATGGGACCCCCGCCAAGCTGAGGGAAGGGATGCAATCCAGAGGGACCCGGACAAGCTCCAGAAGTGGGTCTGTGAGAACCTCCTGAGGTTCTACAAGGCCAAGTGCAAGGTCCCGCACCTGAGTCGGTATCGGTACAGGTTGGGGGATGAAGGGGTGGAGAACAGCCCCACGGAGACAAGGACTTGAGGGTGTTGGTGGATGGAAAGCTGGATATGAGCCGGCAACGTGCGCTCGCAGCCTAGAAGGTCAGCCGTATCCTGGGCTGCGTCAGAAGAAGCGTGACCAGAAGGTCGAGGGAGGGGATGTTCCTCCTCCGCTCTCCTGAGACCCCCCCTGGAATCCTGCATCCAGATCTGGGATCCTCAGGACAAGAAGGACATGGACTTGTTGGAGCGGGGCCAGAGAAGGCCATGAAGATGATCCAAGAGCTGGAACACGTCTCCTGGGAGGACAGGCTGAGAGCGTTGGGGTTCTTCAGCCTGCAGAAGGCTCCAGGGAGACCTTCTTGTGGCCTTCTTACAAGAAAGATGGAGAAAGACTTTTTACCAAGACCTGTGGGACAAGTGGCAACGGTTTTAAACCAGAAGAGGGTAGGTTTAGATTGGACCTAAGGAAGACATTTTTTACGATGAGGGTGGTGAGACACTGAAACAGGTTGTCCCAGAGAAGCTGTGGATGCCCCATCCCTGGAAGTGTTCAAGGTCAGGTTGGAGAGGGCTTTGAGCAACCTCATCTGGTGGAAGATGTCCCCACCCACGGCAAGGGGTTGGACTGGATGATCTTTGAAGGTCCGTACCAACCTAAACCGTTCTATGAAAACCTCCCTGCTCATCCAAGAGCCCTCAGAGGAGAGTTTTTCCTGGAGCCGAGCCAGGGATGGACCCAACAGGGTCACCCACGGGTGACGGAGATCCCCCACCCCATAACGGTACTTCCCCTACAAGAGCAGCCGCTGCATACAGCGGGTTTTCACGACGCCAAGGGCATCCCAGTATAGCTCCATGCCGGCAGTGGGGGCTAACCAGTCCTTGCCGGAGCTGCTCATCCCCCAGCGCCCGCACAGCACCGTCGGCACGGCTCCCCCGGCACCGAGCGGTGGCGAGATGCTGGCAAGAGGTTGCTCAGAGGTTGAAGACGTCCCTGCTCATGGCAGGAGGATTGGACTAGGTGACCATGAAAGGTCCCTCCCCAACCCAAACCATTCTGTGATTCTCTTAAGTGTGAACGGGGAATGTGGGGTGCCGAAGGAGCCGGTCCTGCTCCCGGCATTCCCGGGAAGGCGTCAGAGCCGCCCGCTTGGCTTTGGGGGAGGAGATGCTGCCTGATGTGGGTCCCACCCAGCACCAGGGAACGGAAAGGTGTTTTCCCCAGATGACACGGTGATGGGGAACAGCTTTTCGGCAGCAGCGGGATGGGCGTTTGCAGGATCGACTTCCCCCTCCCCGGCTCGGCTCTTCCTAACCCACCCATCCTTCTCTCCGTAGGACCTGAAAATCAAGAACATGGGTTCCTGGGCAAGCTTGGTCCAGAAACACCCCACCACTCCGTCCTCCACGGCAAAGTCCTCCAGCGACAGCTTCGAGCAGTTCAAGAGGGCGGCGCGGGAGAAGGAGGAGCGGGAGAAGGCGCTGAAGGCTCAGGCGGAGCAGGTGGAAAGGGAGAAGGAGCGGCTGCGGCGGGAGCAGGAGAGGATGAGGTGAGACCGTCACCACCGCCACAGGGAAGGCGTTTCGGGGTGTCTTCACCTTGGGCAAGGGCGCGGGGAGATGTGTGCTCTCGTGGCAGGATCGGTGCTGGTCCGTGGCATGATCCGATAGCGTGGCACGAATCCGATCCGTGGCACGATCCGATCTCTTGGCACGAATCTGATCTTGTGGCATAAAACTGATCGGATCTCATGGCACAATGTGCGCTAATCTGATCCGTGGCACAATCCAATCCTACGGCATAAATCCGATCCCACCTTGTGGCACAAATCCGATCCAATCTGTTGCACGATCCGGTCTCTTGGCATGAATCCGATCTGATCCATGGCATGATCCGATCTCCTGGCACGAATGCAATCTCGTGGCATAAAACTGATCTGATCTCGTGGCACAAATCCAATCCGATGGCATGGCTTGATCTGCGCTGATCTGATCCATGGCACAATCCGATCTCAGGGCATAAATCCAATCCGATCTCATGGCACAAATCTGATCCGATCTCATGGCACAAATCCAATCTGATCTGTGGCACGATCCCGTCTGATGTCACGAATCTGATCTGATCTAGGGGCACGATCTGTGCCAGTCTGATCCGTGGCATGATGCAATCTCGTGGCACAAACCTGATCAGATCTCGTGGCACGAATCCAATCTCCTGGCCCGAATCCGATCCGTTCTCATGGCACGAATCCAGTCTGATCCGTGGCACGATCTCTGCTGATGCGATCCGTGGCACGATCCGATCTCACGGCACAAACCCGATCAGATCTCGTGGCATGAATCCACACCGGCAGCTCTTCTCCCCCACCACGCCGTGCCGCGGTGCACCAAAACCAAGCGCTCGGCACCAAAAATGCCCTTCCCCTGGCCGTTACGGCATTTACCCCGTGTCGATGCCACGGCGTCGGGGAGCAAACTGGGACCAGACCTCGCCGTGGCGAGGGGTTGCACGAGGTTCCCGGCGCCTGACGGCATCTCCCGGTGTTTTTTGGCAGGAGCCGGGAGGACGAGGACGCCATGGAGCAGGCGCGCCGGGTGCACGAGGAGGTGCGGCGACGCCAGGAGCAGCAGCAGCAGCAGCAGCAGCAGCAGCAGCAGCAGCAGCAGCAGCAGCAGCAACAGCAACAGCAAGTGTCGGCGGCGGCGGCGGCAGCGCCCCAAGCCCAGAGCTCGCAGCCCCAATCCTCCCAATCCATGTTGGATCAGCAGCGGGAGATGGCCAGGAAGCGGGAACAGGAACGGAGGCGCCGGGAAGCGGTGAGCGGGGAAACCGGGGCGGCTCCTGCCCTGAAATCAGGAGGGATGGTGAAAAATCTGTGGGGATGCTAAAAAAAACCCCCCAAAATCGCCGGGGAAGGGAAAAAATCCTCGGTGAAGTAAAAAAAAAATGGGCAGGGATTCTGAAACATCCCTGGGGAAGCAAAAAAAATCCTTAGGGATGCCCATAAATCCCCAGGGAAGCTGAAAAATCTTTGGGGATGCCCAAAAATCCCCAGGGAAGCTGAAAAAGCCCTGGGGATGCGGCAAAATCCCCGGAGATGCTGAAAAATGCCCGGAGATGCAGAAAACTCCCTGGGGAAGCCCAGAAAATCAAAGGGGATGCTGAAAAATCCTTGGGGATGCTGTGAAACCCTCAGGGGCACCAAAATATCCCTGGAGATCCTGAAAAATCCTTGGGGATGCTGAAAAATCCACACGGATTCCAAAAAATCCCCAGAGAAACCCAAAAATCCCTGGGGAAGCCAAAAAAATCCCTGGGGATGCTGAAAAAAGTCCCGGAAATGCTGAAAAATCCTCAGGGATGCCAAAAAATCCCTAGGGTTGCTGAAGAGTCCCAGGGGATGCAAAAAAATAAAACCCCTCTGAGGATGCTGAGAAATCTCTGGAGATGCCAAAAATAATCCTGGGAATGCTGAAAAATCCCTGGGGATGCTCGAAAGTTCCTGGAGACGCCAAAAAATCCCTGAGGATGCCAAAAAAAGTTTCTGGGGATGCGGAAAAATCCCCAGGGATGCCGAAAAAAATCCTCAGAAACACCAAAAAATCCCCAGGGATCCCCCAAAAATTCCTGGGGGTGCTCAGAAGTCCCCAGGGATGCTGAAAAATCCTGCGAATGCCAAAAAATTCCCGAGAATGCTGAAAAAATCCTGGGAATGCAAAAACAAATCCTTTGAATGTGAAAAAAATATCCTGGGAATACAAAAAAGAAATCTCAAGAATGCTAAAAAATTCCATGGAATGCCAAAAAAATTTCCAGGAATGCCAAAAAATTCCCAGGAAGGCCAGAAAAATTCCTGAGAATGCCAAAAAACCCCTGGAAAAGAAAAAAAAAAATCCCTTCAATGCAAAAAAATATCCTGGGATTGCAAAAAAAAAAAGTCAGAAATGCTGAAAAATTCCATGGAATGCCAAAAAAAATTTGAGGAATGCTGAAAAAATCTTGGGAATGCCAAGAAATTCCCGAGAAGGCCAAAAAAATTCCTGCAAATGCCAAAAAAGCCCCCGAGAATGCAAAAAAAAAATCTCAGGAATGCTGAAAAATTCTGTTGAACACCCCCAGAAATTTCCAGGAATGCCAAAAAAATCTCAGGAAGGCCACAAAATTCCCAAGAATCCCCCCAAAAATCCGTTTTCCCTTCTCTTGCAGATGGCTGCGACGATCGACATGAATTTCCAGAGCGATTTACTGGCAATATTCGAAGAAAACCTTTTCTAACGGCGCCCGGAGGTTTTGGGTTCTTTTCCTCCTGATTTGACTCTTTCAAAAAAACAAAAAACAACAAAAAAAAAACACAAAAAAAAAATTCTCCTTTTTTTCCCCTCCCCCGGCAAAAAAAAAAAAAACAAAACAAAAAACCAACAAAAAAAAAAAAAGCTTCGGACTCTCCGTTAAGTGTTAAAAAAATAAAAAATATCCGGGATCGGGATCGTCCCGCATGTACCGACCGGCGCCGGGATGGGCGGGGGCTGCCTTCCCCCCCCCGGGAATTTCGGGGTTTTTTTCCTTCTTTTTTTTCCTCTTTTTGGGGGTTTTTTTCCCCTCTTTTCACATGGGAAAAAAAAAAGAAAAAGGAAAAATTGAAATCCCAATGAAAAAAAAAATTCCGGCCGCGAAACCGCCGGGAAAAGGTGCCCCCACCCCTTCCCCCCCCCTCCCTTTATTCACTGTATATTCTGGAATTTATTTTTTTTTTTTTGGTCTTTTTCACCTATTTTGGGGTTTTTCGTGATCAAAATGTGCGGCGGCGGCGGCGGCAGGACAGGCGCTTCGAAATAAACCCGAGTTTTGGATGGTTTTTTTTTTATTTTTTGGGCCTTTCGGGAGAAAATTTGGGCGTCCGGGAGGAGACGGGGGAGGGGGAAGGGGGGGGCGTGGGGGAGGGGTACTGGGGGGAGGGGGTGGGGAAGGGGAGCCACCCGGATCCCCACCCCACCCCACCCGGGCTTTTGGGGTAAATTCTTCACCCTTTCTTTTTGCTTTTTTTCTCCTTTTTTCCCTCCTTTTAAAATTTATTTTCTTTTTTCCCTTTTTTTTAGATATTTTCCTCCTTTTACATTTTTTTTAGATTTTTCTCCTTTTTTTCTGTTTTGTCCTTTTTCCTCCTTTTTTCCCTCTATAATTTTTTTCTTCTCTCCTCTTTTCCCTTTTTTGTCTCCATTTTTCTCTTTCTTTTTCTCCTTTTTCCTTTGTTTCATGCTTTCTTTCTACTTTTTTCCTTTTTTCTTTTTTCCTCCTTTTTTCTCTTTTTCTCCTTTCTCTTCTTTTTTTCTGTCCTTTATTTTTTTCTTCTCTATTTTTCTCCTTTTTTCTCTTTTTTTACTTTTCTCTTTTTTCTTCACTTTTTTCTACCTTTTTTCTCCTTTTTTTCCCCCTTTCCCCTCCCTCCACCCCCCAGCACAGCCCATCGCCCCCCAAATCCCCTAACCCCCCCAGTTCAACCTTTTTCTCCCTTTTTACCCCCAAAAGCCGCCGGTTTCTTTTTTATTATTATTATTTTAATTATTTTTTTTTCCTCCCACTTTCCTTGGGTTGATTTTTAAAAAAAAACAAAAAAAAACCAAAAAAAATTTTCATTTTCAAAAATCTTGCAAAATCTCCAGGTTTTTCGAGCGGGGGTGGGGGCGGACGCCCCTTCCCCCCCCCTTAATTTTATTATTATTATTATTATTATTATTTTTTGATTCCATTCCCACTTGGTGCCATAACCCCTCCCCCCCGCCCCTCCCCCGTTCCCAGCGGGATCCGCTCCGGAGCCGTCGGTCGGTTTTTTTCCTTTCTTCCCGTGAAAACGCAGTTGGGTCTGTGCCGATCATGGAATAAACGCAGCTCTTTGGGTTTTTTTAAAAAAATCGCCCGTTTTCGCCCCATTTCTTTGACCTCCCCTCCCCCACCCTCCCCTCTCCCCACCCCCCCAGTGCGCTGCCCGGGGGGAGGGGAGGACCCTGGGGTGGGGGAGGGGAGGAGGGATTGGGGGGGGCACCCATGGGTGCTGGGGCTGCCCATCCCCCACCCGGAGGAGGGGTGGGGTGGGGGGTGTGGCACCGTCCCCGCCATGCCCAGGGGCGTCGCCCAGCGCGCCCCGCCCCCCCTTGGGTGCCGTCCCCCCCCCTTTAAAACACTAAAATTGAAACTGCACAATGTAATTTTTGAATTTGAAATTGAAAATTACGGTTTCAAAATTATTTCAATTTAGATTTCAGGTTGAATTTTTAAATTTAATTTTCACTTTAAAATTGGATTATAGGTTTAAAATGTAATGGTTAATATTAAATTTTAAATGTTGATATTTAAAATATTTAACTTTAAAATCAAAAATGAAATTTTCCCTTTTAAAAAAAGACTGAAAGTTGAGGTTTACGTTTAAATATTTTTAATTTTAAGATTGAAAATGAACTTTTTAACTTCAAAATTGAAAATGACATTTTCAATTTTAAAAACATTAAAAGTTAAATTTTCCATTTAAAGATTTTTTCAATTTAACTTCAAATTTTAAAATCAAAATGTTAACATTTTAATTGAAAATTTAAAACTGAGCAAATTTGGGGGTTTATAATTTTGTTGTTGTTATAATAATAGTTGTTATTAGTAGTAGTATCATTATTATTATTACTGTTATTAAATTGGGGGTGTCCTCAGAGCTGCAAAATAAACTCCACCGGATCCTAAATAATTCAGGATTATCAGTGATACAGGATCCGGTTATAGAAATTCTTATAAATTCTTTGCAATTCTTAGAAATTCTGAGCAAGTCTTAGAAATTCTTCGTAAATCTGAGCAGATCTTAGAAATTCTGAGCAATTTGGAGTAATTCTGAGGAATTCTTATAAATTCTTAGCAACTGTTAGAAATTCTGAGCAATTCTCAGACATTCTTAGTCTTGGCAATACGTAGAAATTCTCAGCAACTCTTAGAAATTCTCAGTCTTATAAATTCTTAGAAATTCTCAGCAATTCTTAGAAATTCTTGGGAATTCTTAGAAAATCTCAGTAATTCTTAGAAATTTTTAGAAATTCTTAGAAATTTTTAGAACTTTTGAGCCATTGTGAGCGTTACAACGCGGCCGTAGGGATCCCGGCTGGATTCCAGCGCTCCCCCCTCGGGGGGGGGTCACGGCCCCCGTCGCCCCTCCCCCGCCCAGCCTCGGCAGCGGGAGGGGGGCAAAAAAGGGGGGGGGAGATTAAAAAGGGCAAAAAAAAAATAAAAGGGGGGAAGGTAAAAAGGAGGGGGAAAGGTTGAAAAAAAGGGTTAAAAATGGCAAAAAAAGGTAAAAAAAGGCCAAAAAAGGCAAAAAGGAGGAGGAAAAAAGGGAAAAGAAAAGGAAAAAAATGCAAAAAAGGGGGGAAAAAAAGAAAAAAAAAAGGGTGCCTTAAAAAGGTGACAGTGAAAAAAGTAGAAATAAGGCAAGAAAGGCCAAAAAGTCCAAAAAAAGGGCAAGGAAGGCGGGGGGGAAGGCAAAGGAGGTGGAAAAGGGAAAAAAAAAAAAAAGCACTAAAACAGGCAAAAGCAAAAAAAAGTTCAAAAGGCAAAAAAGAAAAGGGGGGAAAGGTCACAAAAAAGGTGCCCAAAAGGCAAAAAAAAAGGGCAAAAAAGGGAAAAAATGGCCTCAACAAGGGCAAAAAAGGCCCCAAAAAGGCAAAAAAGGGGGAAAAAAGGCCTCAAAAAGGCCCCCAAAAGGGAAAAAAATGGCCTCAACAAGGGCAAAAAAGGCCCCAAAAAAGAAAAAAAAGGGGAAAATAAGGCCCGGTTCCCCCCGCGCCGCCCCTCCCCCCGCTTCCCCTCCCCTCCACGTGACCCCCCCTCCCCCCCCCCGCGGCCTTTTTCCTCCTCCTTCCCCTCCCTCCGCGCTCTCATTGGTCCCCGCCCGCCTGGCACCGCCCCCTCCCTCCCCCGCTCCCGGCGCCGACCAATAGGCGGGAGGGGGCGGGGCCGGGCGCGGCCGAGCTCGGGCGGGAGGAGGAAGCGGCGCGAGAAGGTCGGGCGGGGGGGGCGGGGGGGGGGCGGTGACAGGGACCCCCCGTGTCGCGACAGCCCGGTGAGGGGGACACCCCCCCCTCCCGTGACAGGGACCCCCTTGGTGACAGGGACCCCCCCGTGTCGCGACAGCGCGGTGACTGGTGACAGGGAGACTGTGGTGACAGGGACACCTCCGTGAGGGGACACCCCCCCCTCCCGGTGACAGGGACCCCCGGTGACAAGGAGACCCCAATGTCACGACAGCCTGGTGACGGGTGACAGGGACACCCCGGTGTCGGGACACCCCAGGGACGGGGACACGGCGGTGACGGGACACGAGGGACAAGGCCCCGTGACGGGACACTGAGGTGACAAGGACACCCCCGTGACAGGACACCCCAGCATCGGGACCCACTGGTGACAGGGACCCGCGGTGACAGGGACACTGTGGTGACGGGACACCCCAGTGACAGGGACGCACTGGTGACAGGGACCCCCAGTGACAGGGACACCCCAGTGACAGGGACGCACTGGTGACAGGGACCCCCAGTGACAGGGACCCCCAGTGACAGGGACGCACTGGTGACAGGGACCCCCAGTGACAGGGACACACTGGTGACAGGACACCCCAGTGACAAGGACACACCGGTGACAGGGACACACTGGTGACAGGACACCCCCGTGACAGGGACACCCCAGGATTGGGACCCCCAGTGACAGGGACGCACTGGTGACAGGACACCCCAGTGACAAGGACACACCGGTGACAGGGACACACTGGTGACAGGACACCCCCGTGACAGGGACACCCCAGGATCGGGACCCCCAGTGACAGGGACGCACTGGTGACAGGGACCCCCAGTGACAGGGACCCCCAGTGACAGGGACGCACTGGTGACAGGACGCCCCCGTGACAGGACACCCCAGGATCGGGACCCCCAGTGACAGGGACACACTGGTGACAGGACACCCCAGTGACAAGGACACCCTGGTGACAGGACACCCCAGGATCGGGACCCCCTGGTGACAGGGACCCCCAGTGACAGGGACACTGGTGATGGGACACCCCAGTGACACGACACCCCAGTGACATGGACCCCCCCGGTGACAAGGACCCCCCGGTGATGGGACCCTGGTGCCGCGGCCACCCCCGGGGGTGGGACGTGGCGGTGACGGGGACACCCGCCTAAATGGGGCCACCCTGGTGAGGTGGCACCTCAGGGTGGGACATGGTGGTGGCAGGGCCACCCCCGGTGACGGTGACACCCTGACGGTGACACCCTGATGACACACCACCCAGAAATAGGCCACCGTGGGGACGATGGGGCCACCATAGGGAGGGGTCACCGTGGTGACACGGCACCTTAGGTGACGTGGGGTGGGGGGCCGTGGGGACACCCTGGTGACGTGGCCACCGTGGGGATGGGACCGCCATGGTGACATGGCCACCCTGGTGACATGGGACCCTGGTGATGGGGGCCACCATAGGGATGGGACACCGTGGTGACGTGGCACCCTGGTGACATGGTCCCCAGAAATGGGCCACCCCAGTGGCATGGCAATCTGGTGACATGGCATCTTGGTGACGGGGCCACCCTGGAGATGGGGCCACCATAGGGATGGGACAACCATGGTGACATGGCCACCCTTGTGATGCGGCCACCATGGGGATGGGACACCCTGGTGACATGACACCTTGGTGACATAGCCACCCTGGAGATGGGGCCACCATAGGGATGGGACAACCATGGTGACATGGGACATGGCCACCCTGGTGATGCGGCCACCATGGGGATAGGGCCACCATGGGGATGGGGCCACCCTGGTGACATGACACCTTGGTGACATGGCCACCCTGGAGATGGGGCCACCCTGGAGATGGGACAACCATGGTGACATAGGACATGGCCACCCTGGTGATGCGGCCACCATGGGGATGGGGCCACCATGGGGATGGGGCCACCCTGGTGACATGGCACCGTGGTGACATGGCCACCCTTGTGATGCAGCCACCATAGGGATGGGACAACCATGGTGGCATGGCACCCTGGGGATGGGGCCACCATGGCCATGGGCCACCCCAGTGACATGGGACCCTGGTGACATGGCCGTCCTGATGATGGGGCCACCATGGGGATGGGCCACCCTAGCGACACGGCCACCACGGGGATGTGCCACCACGACGTTGGGCCACCGTGGTGACAGGGACACCCCCGGGATGGGCCACCCTGACGACGTGACACCCTAACGACCTGGCCGCCATGGAGACGGGCCACCGCCGTGCCACGGCCGACCTGGTGACACGTGTGTCCCCCCCCCAGGTGACACGTCATGCTCCTGTCCCTCTGCTCGCTGCTGCTGGCACCCACCCGGCTACTGCTGGCCCTCTGGCGCCTGGTGGCCCGCCTGGGGGTGACGGTGGCCACGGTGGCCACGGGGGTGGCCTACGGGCTGTGGGGTTTGGGGGTGCTGCTACGTCGGGGACCCCGCGAGACTTTTCGGTGGCGGGTGAGGGACCGTCCCCCCCCCGGCTTGGCCGATGGCACTTTTGGGGAGCACCGATACCTGCACCTCAAGGTGGGGGGGGGGACACACACATGGGGGGGGCCAGGGGGGCTTTTAGGGGGGTCCTGAGGGGTTTTGGGGGGTCAGGGGGGATCTGGGGGGGCTGGGGGGGGGCTTGAGGGGTGCTGGGGGGGGTCAGGGGGGGCTTTGAGGGGGTTCTGGGGGTCCTTGGGGAGGTTCTTGAGGTCCTGGGGGGGGATCGGGGGGGGGCTGGGGGTCCTGGGGGGGGGAGTGCTGGGGAGGTCTTGGGGGGTCCTTGGGGGGGCTTTGAGGGGGTTCTGGGGGTCCTGGGGGGTCCTTGGGGGGGTTCCTGAGGTCCGGGGGGGGGTGGGGGGGGTCAGGGGAGGCCTTGAGGGGTTCTGGGGGTCCTGCAGGATTTTGGGGGGCCCTGGGAGGGGGCTTGGGGAGGCTTTGAAGGTGTTCTGGGGGTCCTGGGGGTGTCTTGGGGGAGTGAGGGGGGGCTTTGAGGGGGTCCTGGGGGGTCCTGGGGGTGTCTTGGGGGATCCTTGGGGGGGTTCTTGAGGTCCTGGGGGGGTTTTGGGGTGTCTTGGGGGGGGCTTTGGGGGCATTCTGGGGGTCCTGCGGGATTTGGGGGGGCCCTGGGGGGGTCGGGGGGGCTTTGAGGAAGTTCTGGGGGTCCGGGGGGGGGGTTGGAGGTCCTGGGGGTGTTGGGGGGGGTCAGGGGGGCTTTGAGGGGGTCCTGGGGTATTTTGGGGGGGTCCTTAGGGAGATTCTGGGGGGTCAGGGGGGTTCTTGGGGATCAGAGGGGGCTTTTGGTGTGTTTTAGGGGATCGGGGGGGTCCTGGGTGGGTCTTGGGGGGCTCGGGGGGGGCTCGGGGGGTTCAAGGAGGTTTTGGGGGGGGTCTTTGGCGCTCAGGGGGATCCTGATGGAATCTGGGGGGGCTTGGAGGCTCGGGGGGGCTTTGGGGGGGTCCTGGGGGGGTCTTGGGGGGGCAGCAGGGAAATTGGGGTGCTGGGGGGGGCAAGCTGCTCAGTGGGGACCTGCTGGTGGGACAACTTGGGGGGCTCCATGTGATCTGTAAGGGGCGGGGGGGGGAGATTTGGGGGTCCGGGGAGGGGCGTTATGGGTGGGGGGGGTATTTTGGGGTGGGGGCACCCTACTGATGTCCCCCCCCCTCTCCAGGACTCGGGGCTGCAGCTCCACTACGTCACCCGGGGTCCCACCACGGCCCCTTTGATGTTGCTTCTCCACGGCTTCCCCCAAAACTGGTGGGTGTCACCAAGGGTGGGGTGCTGGGGGGGGGGCGGGGGGGTGACACCGAGTGTCACCGGTGTCACCCGTCCCCGTCATCGGCGTCGCCGTCGGGTTCTTCCTTCCCAGGTTTTGCTGGAGGTACCTGCTGCAGGAATTCGGCACCAAGTACCGGGTGGTGGCTTTGGATCTTCGCGGTTACGGAGCTTCGGAGAAGCCACCAGGCAAGGACAATTACCGGCTGGAGATCCTACTGGAGGACATCCGCCAGGTCATCGAGGTCTTGGGGACACCCAACGGACGCGAGGAGGTGACGGCGAGTGGCGGCGGCGCCGCGGCGTCCCCCAAATGTATTTTGGTGGGACACGACTGGGGAGGACTTCTCGCTTGGGAGTTTGCCGCCAGTCATCCGGTCATGGTGGAGAAGTTGGTCATCATGGATGCTCCTCACCGGAGTGTCATGGCGGGTAATGGGTGGCTTCTTGGGGACAGGGTGGGGCACCCGGCGGCTGGACTGGGCCGCGGTCACGCCGGGGATGAGTGCTGGTTCTCACGGAGGTGCTGTGGGGTTCCACCTGGTGGGGTGGCGTGGCACGGCACGGCACGGCACAGCTCTCATGGCTGTGCCGTGCCACCATGGGGTCATTGGGTGCCATCTGTCATGGCCATGCCATCGGGTGCCATCTCATGGCCATGCCATTGGGTGCCATCTCTCATGACCATGCCGTTGGGTGCCACCTCTCAGGCCACTTGTTGGGTGCCATCTCTCATGACGATGCTGTTGGGTGTCACCTCTCATGGCCACCCTGTTGGGTGCCATCTCCCATGATCATGCTGTTGGGTGCCACCTCTCATGGCCACCCTGTTGGGTGCCGTCTCCCATGACCACACTGTTGGGTGCCATCTCTCATGACGATGCTGCTGGGTGCCACCTCTCATGGCCACCCTGTTGGGTGCCATCTCTCATGACGATGCTGTTGGGTGCCATCTCTCATGGCCACCCTGTTGGGTGCCATCTCTCATGACGATGCTGTTGGGTGCCATCTCTCATGGCCACCCTGTTGGGTGCCATCTCTCATGACGATGCTGTTGGGTGCCATCTCTCATGGCCACCCTGTTGGGTGCCATCTCTCATGACGATGCTGCTGGGTGCCACCTCTCATGGCCACCCTGTTGGGTGCCATCTCTCATGACAATGCTGCTGGGTGCCACCTCTCATGGCCACCCTGTTGGGTGCCATCTCTCATGACAATGCTGCTGGGTGCCACCTCTCATGGCCACCCTGTTGGGTGCCATCTCTCATGACGATGCTGTTGGGTGCCATCTCTCATGGCCACCCTGTTGGGTGCCATCTCTCGTGACGATGCTGTTGGGTGCCACCTCTCATGGCCACCCTGTTGGGTGCCATCTCTCGTGACGATGCTGTTGGGTGCCATCTCTCATGGCCACCCTGTTGGGTGCCATCTCTCATGACGATGCTGTTGGGTGCCATCTCTCATGGCCACCCTGTTGGGTGCCATCTCTCATGACGATGCTGTTGGGTGCCACCTCTCATGGCCACCCTGTTGGGTGCCATCTCTCATGACGACACTGTTGGGTGCCACCTCCCATGACCATGCTGTTGGGTGCCATCTCTCATGACGATGCTGTTGGGTGCCATCTCTCATGGCCACCCTGTTGGGTGCCGTCTCCCATGACCACGCCGTCGGGTGCCACCTCTCATGGCCACGCCGTTGAGTACCATCCCTCATGGCCACAACCATCAGGCGCCATCTCTTGTGGTGGTCCCACCAGGCACCGTCCCCTCCCCGTGGCCGGGTCTGGGACCGGCCGCGGTGGCCGCTGACACCCGTGTCCCTCTCCCGGCGCAGGTTTCACCGTCTGCCACCCCTCCCAGCTCATCCGTTCCAGCTACGTCTTCCTCTTCCAGCTGCCCTGGCTGCCCGAGCTCCTCCTCTCCTTGGCGGACTTTGAGGTGAGACCCCATCCCCACGTCTCCTTGTCCCCGCGTTGTCCCCTCGGGTGCTCCGTGCCACCTTCTGCACCCAAGAAGCTCCTCAAGAACCACTTGAGGAGCAACGACCAACCCCCCCCAGGATGTGGGGCGAGGTGTCGTGTGTGTCCCCCCCCCGGGGCCTTGTTCCCGATTTTGGGGTGGTGACCTCACCCAGACCTCCTGTCCTCCTCGGTGACCCCGTAGCTGGTGAAGACCATCTTGACGGGACCTCGGACAAGGATCCAGAATCCGCTGCGGCAGTTGACGGAGCAGGAGGTGGACGCCTACCTCTACAGCCTCTCCCAGCCGGGGGGGCTGACCCCCCCCATCAACTACTACCGTAACCTCTTCCGGTAGGTGGGGCTTGGGGCGGGGGGCAACCTGGGTTTGGGGTGCCAAGGTTGGGTGCTGTTGGGTTGGGTGCTGGGGGCTGGGTGCTCCTGGTTGGGGTGCTGGTGTTGGTGGGATCCCGTTGAGGTTCTCAGGTTTGGGGTGATCCCAGTTGGGTGCTCTTGGGTTGGGTGCTCTTGGGTTGGGTGTTGTGGGTTGGGTGCTCCTGGTTGGGGTGTTGGTGGGATGCCATTGAGGTTCTCAGGTTTGGGATGATCCCAGTTGGGTGCTGTTGGGTTGGGAGTTGTGGGTTGGGTGCTCCTGGTTGGGGTGGTGGTGGGATCCCATTGAGGTTCTCAGGTTTGGGGTGATCCCAGTTGGGTGCTCTTGGGTTGGGTGTTGTGGGTTGGGTGGTGTGGGTTGGGTGCTCCCAGTTGGGGTGTTGGTGGGATCCCATTGAGGTTCTCAGGTTTGGGGTGATCCCAGTTGGGTGCTGTTGGGTTGGGAGTTGTGGGTTGGGTGCTCCTGGTTGGGGTGGTGGTGTTGGTGGGATGCCCTTGAGGTGCTCCTGTTTGGGATGATCCCAGTTGGATGCTGTTGGGTTGGGTGTTGTGGGTTGGGTGCTCTTGGGATGGGTGGTGTGGGTTGGGTGCTCCTGGTTGGAGTGTTGGTGTTAGTGGGATCCTATTGATGTGCTCCCGTTTGGGATGAACCCAGTTGGGTGCTGTTTGGTTGGGTGCTGTTGGGTTGGGTGTTGTGGGTTGGGTGCTCCTGGTTGGGGTGTTGGTGGGATGCCATTGAGGTTCTCAGGTTTGGGATGATCCCAGTTGGGTGCTGTTGGGTTGGGTGTTGTGGGTTGGGTGCTCCTGGTTGGGGTGGTGGTGTTGGTGGGATCCCATTGAGGTGCTCCCGTTTGGGATGTTCCCGGTTGGGTGCTCCCTATTTGGGTGCTTCCGACTGGGCTGATCCTCTTTGGGATGATCCCGTTGGGGTGCTCCTGTTTTGGGGTCCACCCATTGGGGTGCTCCCATTTGGGGTGCCACCTTTTTTGGTGCCCCCATTTGGGGTGCTCCCACTGGAGTTCTCCATGTTGGGGTCCTCCATGTTGGGGTGCTCCGTTTTGGGTCCTCCATTTTGGGGTGCTCCCATTGAGGTTCTCCACGTTGGGGTGCTCCACGTTGAAGTTCTCCCATTGGGGTGCCCCCCCCCCCATTTGGGTGCTCCCCCCCTGACCCCTCCCCTCCTTCCTTCCCCCCCCCCCGCCCCCCACCTCAGGGACACCCCGATCCCCCGCGAGCCCCCCCCGACGCCCACCCTCCTGCTGTGGGGCACCCACGACGCCTTCCTGGACCCCCGCTTGGTGCCCTGCCTGCGCCACTGCCTGCGCCCAACCGCCCGCATCTGCCTGCTGCCCGGCGCCAGCCATTGGCTGCCCGAGGACCAGCCCCGCCCCCTCGCCCGCCTACTGGATGACTTCCTGGGTGGGGGGGACCACCACCCATAGCAGCACCCGTGGGTGCTCCCTCACCTTTGGGGTGCTGGTGGCGGGGATGGGGAAGGGAGCTGGTGGGGTTGGGGGACATCTGGGAGGGGACCTCAACATCTGGGCGGGGACCCCAACATCTGGGTGGGGGGGACGTGGTGGTTGGGTGGGGGCCCAACATCTGGGGAGGGGGACCCCCAACGTTTGGGAGGGGACCTCAACATCTGGGTGGACACCTCGATATTTGGTAGGGATCCCAACATCTGGGTGGGGACCCCAACATCTGGGTGGGGACCTCAACATCTGGGGGGGGCTTGGTGGTTGGGTGGGGGCACAACATCTGGGTGGGGACCTCAACATCTGGGCGGGGACCCCAACATCTGGGGGGTGGTGGTGGTTGGGTGAGGAACCCATGAACATCTGGGTGGGGGCCCCAAGATCAAGGTGGAGATCCAACATCTGGATGGAGACCCCAAGAGGTGGGTGGGGCCCCCAACATCTGGGTGAGGACCCCAACATCTGGATGGACACTTTGGCACTTGGCGGGGACCCCAACATCTGGGTGAGGACTCTGGTGGTTGGGTGGGCACCCCAACATCTGGGTGGGGACCCTGGCGTCCGGGTGGGCACCCCAACCCCTGGGTGGGCACCCCAACATCTGGCTGGTGACCCCAACATCTGGCGGGGTCCCCGGCGCCCGCTGTGCCCTGAATAAAGTTGGGTGTCGGCAGCGGGTGGGTGCTGTTGGGGGGGAGGGGACACGTGGGGGCGCCCCTCCCCCGCCCCGCGGGGACCCCGGTGTCTTGGGGGGGGTGGGGGGGACCCGAGGGGATGCGGGTGGCAGTGGGTGGGTGCTGCGCCCAGGACGGGCACCCGTGGGGGACAATGCCACGTCCCGGGTGCCGGTGCCAGCACCCATGGGGGGACAGGATGAGGTCCCGAGTGGCACCGCCAGCACCCACGGGTGACAGTGCCAGGTCACGGGCCCCAGTGCCAGCACCCACGGGTGCCAGTGTTAAGATCCTGGGTGACAGTGCCAGCACCCACGGGTGACAGTATAAGGTCCCAAGTGGCACCACCAGCACCCATGGGTGACAGTGCCAGATCCCGGCCCCGGTGCCAGCACCCACTGGTGCCAGTTTAAGGTCCTGGGTGGCACTGCCAGCACCCACGGGTGCCAGTGCCAGAACCTGCGTGCCGGTGCCAGCACCCATGGGTGCCAGTTTAAGGTCCTGGGTGGCACCACCAGCACCCATGGGTGCCAGCGCCAGGTCCCAGGCCCCAGTGCCAGCACCCATGGGTGCCAGTGCCAGAACCTGCATGCTGGTGCCAGCACCCACTGGGTGCCAGTATAAGGTCCTGGGTGGCACTGCCAGCACCCACGGGTGCCAGTGCCAGAACCTGCGTGCCGGTGCCAGCACCCATGGGTGCCAGTTTAAGGTCCTGGGTCCCAGTGCCAGCACCCACGGGTGCCAGTGCCAGATCCTGCGTGCCGGTGCCAGCACCCACTGGTGCCAGTTTAAGGTCCTGGGTGGCACCACCAGCACCCATGGGTGCCAGCGCCAGGTCCCAGGCCCCAGTGCCAGCACCCATGGGTGCGAGTGCCAGATCCTGCATGCTGGTGCCAGCACCCATGGGTGCCAGTAGAAGGTCCTGGGTGGCACCAGCACCCATGGGTGCCAGTGCCAGCCCCCACTGGTGCCAGTTTAAAGCCCCAGTGCCAGCACCCACGGGTGCCAGCGCCCAGCCGAGCCGCAGGAATGTTCCCGAGCGACTTTTTTTTTTTTTTTTTTTTGGGGGGGGGGGGTAGAACCAGAAAAACCCGCCGGGGTGGGGGAGGGGCGGCGTCCGGCCGCCTGGGTCCCTCCGGGGGGGGGAGGGGGGGGGGGGTCTGTGCCCGGACTCTGGGTGCCCCCGCCCGGGGCCCCCTCGCTGGCGCGAGGCCCTGCAGCTGCTGGGGGGGGGGGGGAGGGGGGGGGAAGGGTGGGGGAGGGGAGGGGGCAACAGCTGCATGCCCCTCCCCCACCCAGGGCTCCGGGCCGGGGGCCCAGGTGGGGGGGGAGGGGCTGGGCAGGGGGCTGGGGGGGGGAGCACCCCCGCTGTAGGGAGCTATGGGGCTGAGCACCCATATGTGGGGTGCTGGGGGGCTGAGCACCCACATGGAGGGATCCATGGGGCTGAGCACCCATATGTGGAGGGCTGAGCACCCAGGTGCTGAGCACTATGGGGCTGAGCACCCATATGTGGGGTGCTGTGGGGCTGAGCACCCACCAATGGATGCTATGGGGCTGAGCACCCATATGTTGGGTGCTGGGGGGCTGAGCACCCAGGTGCTGGGAGCTACGGGGCTGAGCACCCATAAGTAGGGTGCTGTGGGGCTGAGCCCCCCATGCTGGGAGCTATGGGGCTGAGCACCCATATGTAGGGTGCTGGGGGGCTGAGCACCCAGGTGCTGGGAGCTATGGGGCTGAGCACCCATACGTGGGGTGCTGTGGGGCTCAGCACCCACGTGTAGGGGTCCATGGGGCTGAGCACCCATACGTGGGGTGCTGTGGGGCTCAGCACCCACGTGTAGGGGTCCATGGGGCTGAGCACCCATACGTGGGGGGCTCAGCACCCAGAGGTGGGGCCGAGCACCCATACGTAGGGTGCTGTGGGGCTCAGCACCCACG